>JACCHY010000018.1:4065928-5421238 GCA_018907195.1 Dolichoris vasculosae
TTTTTATATTAAACTTTATAAATTTTGTTTTCTCTTTTTCAATTGTAAAATTTTTATTTAAAAATAAAAAAAAATCATATAGTTATAATTTATTTTATTTTATCAGTATTTATAGTAAAACAGATTATTAGTTTCTGTACATATAAAAAAGCTATAAAATATAATTGGATTTAAAAATTATATACAATTCTTCTACAAAATATTTATAACCAGTATTATAAAAATCAGTAACTTTATAAAAATCATCTTAAGGCATTTATATTATTATATGTTACTTTAAAATATTATTTATAAAAATTCATTTATTTTTAATTCAAGAAAAAAATTGTTTATAAAATTCAACTCGAATTGTTTGTCTTATAATAAAATTTCAATACATATTTTCTAAAAAAAGCCCGTCTTTAGAGCAACTAAATAAGATCCAAATTTTTTTGTATTACAAACAATACCCTTTAGAAAAAAGTGCTTAATTCAAAGAATTAAATTAGATATATTAAATAATTCATCGATGCCTGTATTTATAATAGATCGATATATCACGGACACTGATGTTTATGGTGTTATAATTTATATAGATAAGGTTTTTTAGATAAAAAAGTATTGAAAATACGAAACAAGACAGTATAACTAGAATTTTCTCAATTTATATTTTTTTATCACTAAACATTTTGAAAATTCTATTAATATAAACTTAATACATTAGCATTAATACATAGAGATAATAAAATTAAGAATTAATTTTAGTAAATTTTTTTGTTTAAGATAAATTTATCTATTCTAATAAATATTTGATGTAAATTAATCATCCAAAACATTATAAGTATTGATTAATATACAATAAATTCAAGATTTAAATTACGTATCTATATTTTTTTATTAAATATCTTATAAACTTGTGAAAACTGCCTCGTTATCCTTCGTTCACGTATAGAAGCGGTAGAATTCTAAAAGGAAGAAAGTCAAATTGTTTATGTGTAACAAATTCATTTAGGTATTCAAAAAAAATCTATATTCCTAAACTAGTTAATAATTATAAATAAATTTACTTTTATATGTTAGTTGCAAAATACGATTTATTCGTTCCTTTTTTAAATTCCTTATTTAAATAGTAAGGGTACACATGCTTTATGCAAGCATATGGTATTGAAAATAAATAGATATAATTTTAATTCACGTACACCAATGTATATTACGTTACATTTACTATAATTTGATGCGTTGAATTAAAAAAATAATATAACGATTTAACATCTAAAATACAATTATTTTAGTAATTAATTTTATTAACAAATTATTATAAAACTATTATTTTTTATTCCATTTATTATCGTGAAATTGAAGAACGATAATAAAGTGATATATTTTATTAACTTTGATAGCTAATATTTTTACAAAAAATACTATAATAAAATTATTGAGATTAGATATTGATTAACACTAATTTATGGGACAAATGTTGTTCAAAAGTATAAAAAAAATCAAAATAATGTAAAACGATAGTCTATTATATGCTTTCATATGAAATAATGAAGTATATAAGAATGTACTATCACATAATAAATAATAAAATATAACATGTTTCTAATAGATTTTATTTTTTAATATAAAATATTAAATATCTTTTTTAAACATTCTTAATAAATTATATTCCAGATATTCAATATAATTTATCATTTAAAAATATTATACATAACCTTGATAAAACAAATAATTATATTTTTTACAAAATACGTGAGTGTTTCTTTAATTTTATTAAGTTACTGAAAGCTCTGACTATTATCTTGAAATTTAAATAGTCCCCGAATAAATACAACATTTGAATAATTTTTATCTATTTAAATCTTTATTTTATAATAAAATATTGATTTCATGATAATATTTAAATATATTTAGATACAAATTAAATTTTGACATTCTTTTGTAGTTTTATGATATAAAATATTAGGGTAAAAATACCTTAGAAAGTGATACAAAATGTAATTAATTCAGTGATATAAAATAATATAATATTAAATAAGAACGCTAATAATAACAGAATGCATTAGAATATGAAAATGGAATTTCCTTATAAACTATGTACCTGAAAAACTGCCCAAAACTTGTAACTACCCTCGTTTACGAGAAAGTCATAGTAACCACCCCAATAATCGTTATTGGCTTGTCTCATAACTTTTGTGTTACTCGAGTCATCGGAATGATCATCAGCTCTACCAACTTGATGGTCGTCTTCGTGCGACATTCGTGCATCTATGGCAACGTAACCCTCGCAGTCATGCGTCTGCCACCTGCAAATCCTGCATTATTCAGTGTAGAAAAGTGTAGAAAAGTAAATAACGAAATTTGTTATTTTACATATTCTTACAAATTTACAAAAAATTATGGATTAAAAATGTTCATGAAAAAAAATTTTCTTTCGATACATATACAAATATTAAAGATAAAATTTAATTTTTAAAAGACTAGTCATTTTTATTAATTAAAAAAATTTTAATTTAAATATAATGTTTTTATTTATAAAATGACAATAATATTTATTAAGTTTATAATATAAATTAATCAATTTGAAATTGTTATTAACTTAAGATTAATAATAGTAATACTAAAAAATACTTATTGATAGATTTTTAATTAATTTAATTAATTTTATTTATTTATTATTCATTTATATTATTTATTTTATTTATTTTATTTATATTATTTACTTTATTTATTTTATTTATTTCATTCATTTCTTTGATTTTATTTATTCTATTTATTCAATTTATTTAATTAATTCAATTAATTTGATTTGTTTTTTGTTTTATTTGTTTAGTTGTTTTATTAACTTTATTTACTTTATTTGCTTTATTTTCACACAAAGTATTATGAGGTAATACTCTATTGCATATACGAGTTCTATAGTTATATAATAGCTTACAGTGAACATTGATATAGGTCCATTATATTAATATAGAAAGAATAGTGTTTTCGAAAAATTTATTTATAAAAAATAATAACATTTTTTAAATTTATAATAACAATCTTTATTTTACATTAATTTATTAATCACTTTTAAATAGTAAAGGCAACAAAAATTTTTTTTTAGTTCAAGATTACTTGTTTAATATTAAAATAAATAATTTTTATACGTACATATAAAATTCAACGAATACTTTAAATCCCTTAATAATAGAGAAACCAATTTTTTATTTAACGATAAAAAATTTAAAGGCTTTAGTTAAAAAAAATAGTTAAAAGATTTTTGAATTAAATTCAATTGAATTTATTATAATTATCATAGAAGATACAAATACAGCATTTAATTTATCTAAGCTTTACAATCATACATAATTCTAATAACTTTTTTAATGAGAGGTATTAATATTTATTGCGATTTCAATTAATGTTAATGTCTTTATTACCTATACGGTTGATCCGTGGTAGCTAGAGCAGTAGTTTCCGTCAAAATTATTCGCGTATTATCATTCATAGAAACCACTTCGTAGCCACTTGGCTCAGTCTCAACAAGTGTAATAGAACGTCGTATACATATTGATATAATAAAAATTCTACACCAAAATTCCGTGTCCATGATCTAATGTTTTCTTTAAGACAAACGAAGATCACGAAAATTTCGTAATAATTAATTTATTGTTCCACGCGCAAATTTTAATTTTTCGTAATAATTAACTTACTATTATATGCACTATTGCATTTCTTAATTTATACTTTTGAAAAATTGTATTTTCAATTATTATATTACAAGTATAAATATATCTCAATCAATTCCAAAACATAAATGTAACATTATTCTAATTGTACTATCCACAAACCTTCTTTCCGTAAATTTTTCAACTTTAAAAATTGTCAGAAATATAATTTTCTATTTATTAACAATAAATTGATGGAAAGCTGTTCGTTATATTTCAACTGAGATTTAACTGACGGGGATTTTGAAATAAGAAGTTGTTCCAACATCTTCTGTAAATTTCGTAACTGTATCAAGAAGAACGTTAAGTAAATTTAAAAATTACAATAGTGTTAAAAGTTCTAATTATTACTGATTCGAAGCAGGAATAATATATAAGACTAACCAAGAACATTTTTTACGTATTTACGTAACTCATTCCAATGTTCACGTATACAAACGATTTATCCTATATTTCAACTACAATGTATTCAAATAGAATATATTGTAATGTTGATTATTTATAAATAAATACGTATAATTGATTGATTTTTTGTAAAGTTTTTACTTACTTTATATTTGCATGATATAAATACATTTAGAAAAAAATTGTTTAAGCGAAATTTTTTGTAATTATTATGAATAATACATAAAATTAGCAGAGCTAAATATTGAGAATAAGTGGAATTAAACACATTTTATTATAATAAAAACCAAAAACTTACATACTGTTTTTGATTTCAATTACTGACGTTGTTTTATTTCATTGTAAATTTTTAAAATTGCGTTGTACATGAATACATTAGAATCAAAGAAAAATTATAAATAGAAAAATACATTGTTTTTTCATTTATATGTAAGTATTTATATGTAAAATAAACTTAAATATATATAATGTTAGATAATTACTTATTTTTCCTATTAATTATTTCTCTATTTAATACTGAAAATCGAATTTAATATGGATTATTAAAAAAAAAATAAACCTATAAATACACAACTTACATTAAATAATAAATAAATTTAATTTAAAAAAGAAGAGGAAGTATCAGTAAGAAGAACTTAAAAATATTCTAATAATTCATATAAAATTTGATTTAATTTAATCTGGCACTGCATAACGCATTACTTACAATTTAAAGTACGTGATGTCACTCACAAATGTAAGTACGTTTTTACAGATAAAAATAATAAGCTGAATAATTGCGTCAGCTAAATTTGAATGTACGTATATTTACTTTCGAGTCATTTTTCTGAGGTAACCTCGACCTCACATATTACATATGTTTGTACGGTATTTAGACAATTAGCGGTTGGCAGCGAGATCCCGTTGAAACAATAATAATCAACGAAACGCTAATTATCGAAGCCTCAAACAACAGAGATTTTCTAGTTGAGATGATGAGTAATAGTCTCCTGATATATTTACGTTATTATTACACTCGAGTGGTATTACAACAATCAAATGTAATGGTATGATCGTACGGTAAATTAGATTATTTTTTTCGATATAATGTTCAAATTATCTGTAACCTGTGACAAACTTCAATACTATCTGGAAAGATAAATTCTAACAACAATAATAATTCTTTATTTTTTTAATTTCTGTACTAATAATTGGTAATTTATTATTGATATTGATACCTTAATGCTTGATGCTTTTGAAAATTGTAAATGTTTTTTGCTAGAAAAATATTGGATCTATTTGAACGTTTTATTGGATACTGTAATACTTAATTTTTAATTCTAAAATATAGAAATCTATCTAAAATGTAGATATAAATTTCATATATACGTAATATTAATAAAAAATATATATTCACATTGTTTCCTTAAATTATTTCTCTTTTAATTAAAAATAAAATATTTTCGAAAGATAATATAATTTTTAAATAAGAATATAGTATATTAGAATAACTTTTGTTATAAAAAATTATATATTTAATAATAATAATTATGTTTCATAAATCAGAATATACTGAATACATAAATAAAATAAAACTTCAGAGAAAAACAAACACGGTCTTTTTTTTAAAAAGTAAAAAATGAAGTATATTAAGACTACATGGAATTATAATTTATAACATAAAATTTTCAAAAATAAGATATTTATATAATGTTATCCAACAAGTGCTAAAAATTTGTTATTTTATAAAGATCATATATTTTTATTATAGTTCGAAATTCAATATTATTTATTAAATTATAAATAAATATCAATATTTCTTTTTAAATTAAAAAAGTTTTTCAATGGAAATTTATTAAATTTGAAATTCAATTATCAATTGATGTATAACAACTTTTGTTTTTTATAATATTTTATAGAAAATTTTTATTTTAATATATTTCAAGATTAAAACTTATAATATTTAAATAACTAATTATTTAGTCTTGTACTAGTTTTCTATTTCATTCTATTATCAACCAAATTATTTTAAAAAAAAGGATATTTAAATATCAATTTAAATTTAAATTTATTTATTCTAAAAACTTGTTTTTATTTTTTAAAAAGATTAAAAAGTTTTAAAATATAAATTTTTATTATATCATTCTTTAATAAAGAAAAAATATTTTATTTTATTTTATTTAGTTTCAAATCGATACTTTTATATAATTTATCTACAAACGAATAGTAAGTATTCTTTTTGATATAAAATGAAGATAATAAATTTTAACACAATTATACGTGATAAATCAGCATTGATAACTATAATAATAACAATAGCAAGAACGATAATAGTAGTATTAATAACGAAAAATATAATATTCACGTATATACATTATTACTTATTAATATCATATACACTATCGTAATAGATTTATTATCCAATTTAATGTTATAAACGATTATTTACAAATGAATAAATACATTTCTTGAAGAAAATAATATATTTAATTTATACAATTATTATTCTTCTGAAAAATTAAAATTATTTATAAATAATTTTAAAATAATAGTTATAAACTTATACATGATACACCTCTTTATATTAATATTGATTCACAGTATTTATTAAAATTGATTCGATATAATAGATTTTACAGCTGCATATGAAACTGTTTCTTAAAACATAAATTAGTTTATTTATTGTATAAATTTATGAATTTAATTTTATAATTTTTCAAATATTATTTTAGATAATTTTATAGAATATAACTTACTATATACGATCTAACGATTAAAACGTATTTTAATATAAAAAAACATAAATAAATATAAACAAACACAAATTCATTACTTCAAAAATAAAGTAACATCGTTAGAACTAAGTATTTAAAATTATCAAATTATATATCTTGATCAATTTTAATAAATTAAAAAAATTACAAAAAATCTTACAAAAACTTCAAGATATTTTTCCATATTTTTCAATACTCTCTAAAACTTTAGTAATATAATTTATCCATTCAGTACTATTTTGATAATCCAAATTAGTACTTCTTCCGTTGTTTACAGCAACGGCAAGATTTACAGGAAAATTAATTTTATGTCTGGCAATACTTTTTAATACTAAAGCAGCAACATAAATAATAAAATATATACTAAAATACAATGGGATATACCACAACTTTTTGCCAATATAATAATAAGAATAAGGTCTTTTATTTACACGTTGATCCATCATTTCTGGTTCTTCAGTAGTTGTAGTTTGATGGTAATAATAGTGCTTGAAATGATGATCATCTGAAATATGATTATAGATAACTTCATCATGATTTGGATCTTGAGCATAAATTGGAACTTCAAGTGCTTGGTCATAGTGTCCAGGAAACTCGACAGATTTTGGTGGACGATCAAAATAAAAACTTGGTAGTTTGCTATCATATTCTGATAGATGAATCGGGGAATTATTATTTGAACTCGAGACATATACTTCTGGAAACTGAGTTAATTTATTAATTAAATTTAAAATAATCAACATTTTTCAGTATTTTTGTCTCTAGTATTAATTATTATAAATTTTAATATTTCTTGTCAAAATCAACACATTATTATATGTAAATTATATTTTGTTTTAAAATACTTAAATTCATGAGAAGTTTATAAATTTATAAATATTATAAAAACATAAAATATAATAATTAAATTATTATACGATATATTTAGTAATCAATAAAAATAAATATTATAAATTTATAGTTAGTACGAATAATTGTTCTTATATAAATATTATCTTTTTAAATTTTGATACTATAAAATATGTTGACAGTTGAATAAATACATTTTCTTTATATTAACTTCCGTTTTATAACTTCAATAAACTAAATAATTAATTAAATTAAGTAAAAAATATTTTATAAAATTAGTACGTATATAATAATGTTAGCCACTTAAACTTATTAAGCTTAGAATAATGCTTAAATAACTTAATAGATCAAAATAAACTTTAAAATACCTTAGTTTGTGGAAATGAATTACTGGACGACAACGGATTGGTAGACATGATTTTCAACTTGCTATCGATGTTGGATGGATAATCATATATCATAGAAACAAATGGTTTAGAGTAAATAACGTCGTTATTAGATTGAGAATTGATTGAACCTGTATTTAAAGTTTGTTGTCTCAAAGCATTCGAATGTGATAATACGTGTTCAAAACTCACAGGAGGATGAAATCTTTCCTGAGGTTTGCTCCTGCTTTTTAATCCTTCTAGTTTCGCTAACAGTTCCTCATCTATTGTTGAATATCTAATATATTTATCAATTTAGTAAAAAAAAATAGATGATTAAAAAATCCTATATATATAATTTGAATTTAAATTTTAAACTTAAATTAATTTCAAATTTCTGAGTTATAATTATTATAATCAATTTTTTTAATATCAAATGCAAATATTAAATAGTAATTTTAAAGAGTTTATTTACATTAAAAAATATTTGACTCGAAATAAATTTGATAAAATTGTTTATTAATTATCAAAAAATGACTAAAATATCACTAAATTTTATAATTTTAATATTATTTCTATAAAGATAGAGAGTTGTTTAAAAAATTTATTTCAATTAACATAAATAATTCAATTTAATATTTATTTTGATTATTTTATAGTTTTTTATATTCTAGAATACAATACTCATTAAATATTTTTATACTATAATGAATATTATTATACTATTATAACTATATGCATATTTATATTGAATGCAAATGCGTGGTTCTAAACCATGAAAATTCTATATAATATGAATAAGTAAAATATGAATTCAAATAATAAAAATTTGAATCAACTCTTGAAATATTGTTAAATAATTATTAAAAACTCTTATATAAGTATATGAATGAAGCCAATTTAATACATATACTATTACTATATATAAATATAGATTGTTGTTATATATAAATACATATACTATTATTCTGATGCAAATATCAATTTTAAATGCTCACTTGCTCATTAATGGATGGTTGATTACTTCTCCGGGTTTGAGTTCGATAGTTGTTGATTTGGTAACATAAACAGGAGATACAGTAAATACGATGTCTTCTGAACTTACCCTTGCTTGTCCGTTTTTCGATACCTTCGAATAAGCAGTCACAAAAGTTGAAGTGAAAAGCACACAGCAAAAGAACACTGGTAAAAATATCTTTTTCATTGCAATATTTCAGCAAAAATAGTAAATAGACGATTAATATATGTATATCTAAATTCATACGCGAATCAACTGGGAGCTTTCCATTCTAGCTGCTCA
This sequence comes from Dolichoris vasculosae, assembly GCA_018907195.1. Classification (NCBI taxonomy): domain Eukaryota; kingdom Metazoa; phylum Arthropoda; class Insecta; order Hymenoptera; family Agaonidae; genus Dolichoris; species Dolichoris vasculosae. The sequence continues at coordinate 4,075,290 of JACCHY010000018.1, forward strand.
AATTACGATGATATTTTTAAAAATAACTTAAAAATAAAATTAAATTCATCTTTTTGTCCTAAGTTGTTCGATATTCGTAGGTTGGAGCTAAATGGTTGATAAATACTAACGTTCGGTTGACTATATAGGTTTGTTTAACTGTAACTTGCGTGGCAACTAAGATGTCACGATAATTAGCACAGCAAATTATAACGGAGTAGGTTTAAAGAGATGACACTTAAATAAAAGTATAACAACTTCGATATTCAGTAATAAACGGTTTTTATATTCGTTTCTTTTTACTGTATTCGATATTGTATTTTGAATATATATTAAAATTTGTAAAAACTGCCGACGTAGAATTGAACAATATTTTACATCTTCAAATCTTTCAATTTGATATAAAATAGATAATATGTATACAAATCAATTTTTTTTAAATAAATTTAAAAAGTTTTAATTCATGAATTTGTTTTTAGAAATAGTTGTTTTTTTACTAATTATTTATTCAATATCTATAGATCGATTACTTATTGAATTATAATCTATATTTTTTTGACAAAAATTTAAATGTATAGCTAAAAACATTTTCATTTATTTTTTGAAATTACATCAACTCATTAATAATGAATAAATGTTACTAGTTTTATTAATTAATAGTTTTATATAATAAAAAATAATTAACATATAATATAGTTTATAACTTAATGAATGGTAATAAATTTAAAAAGATGACTTTTAAATCCATTTTCAATAGTTCAAAATAATTTTATTTTAAATTCTGCGTCTTATTTTTAAATTAACCTAATAATTGTTATTTTCATATTAAAATTAATTTTTATAATTACTCTTTCCATTTTGATTTTTTAAAAGCCAAATATAACTGATTTAGGTAATTAAATGTCTTTGGATCATTTATTTAATCATTAAAAATATTATCTTATCTAAATATTTTTTACGCATCATATTTTTACAAATGCTTTTATTATGTTTATGTATAAGATTTTCATAATATAACGTTGCTATCTTATTATTTTTATTAATAAGTATTAAATAATTAAATATTTCTCCATTCTAAAATATTTATTTTGTTCTTTATGGGAGGTAAATATAAATTTTTCTTTTTAAATCATAGTTTGAAAATTAATTTCTTAAATGTTTTTTATGCTTTTATTTTCTTTTTAATTTTTAATTTTTTATTATTTCATATAAACAGTAATTCATAAATATAATAAATGAAACGATCTATTTTCATAACATAATTTTTATAATAATTCTCGAATGTTAAGATTAACGAATAAATAAGATTGTTTTTAAAAAATAATTTATAAAAAAATTATAATTACAAAAATTATAGTGTATTTCTGCAGAAAAATGAAATATCGATTATGTTTTTCCTTATTAATTTGTGTTGTTGTTTTGAAAGTTGATACAAGATTTAATTTTGTCTTGGCTGCAACAGAATAAAAGCAATCAGAAAACACCTACCAAGAAGAGAAGGTGTAAAGGATTGAGGATCTTCATCGACGTGACATGTAGGTGATAGGGATATCAATACCCTCAGGTGCTGAAGGCAACAAAACATACGGTTTTATTTTTCTGGCCTTATCATCTTTCTCACATAGTCTACCATCTTAATAAGTATCACTCCATCAAATAATTTATTATTTTACAAACATAAAAAAGTTGTTTATATATTTTGAAACCATATTAAATGTTATGATATGTCGATGATACGAAATGAAATTACTCTTGTTTAAAATGAGAGATCAAAATATACTTGACCTTCTGAAACCTTTTAAGCATCTTATCTGTCTATGATAAAATATGAGTATTCATTTTATACTACATTGATGTAATTAAAATCAACAGAAAAGTTACAAAAAAATATCATTATCCTTAATATTAAAATTTTGCTCGCTAATGGCTCTGTATTTCCTTTATTTAGATTTATGATCCCCTCTTTCATTTTTTTAATTAAAATAATACCTCTGATTCATTAATTGAGTATCATTAAGCTTGATATAGTATTCGATTTACTTTGAAAATTTTTCTTTTTTTATGTATTCGAAATTTAATCGAAACATTTACTTTATTCTTGTTTCGGTATTCATAATGTCAGATACTACCATGACCAAATATACCATTTGAGTTATTGTCTCTCTTATAAGTTATATTTATCTTTGATCCTCTTATCAAAGACTTATTAAAGATTTAGATTGTTTTATAACTTTTTACAAAGTTTATCTCAAACCAACATTCATTTTTCAAATTTAATTCGATGCTACTCAAGTGTCTTTTGTGTTTTCGATATTTAAACGGCAAATTTACCCAACCAAAATAAGGATATCTTAATTTACCATTCATACTTTTTTTCAATCGATATTAAATATTTTTTACTATGACTATTAGACTCTGAATTCTATAATACATTTGATTCCAGTTTTTAATCACTATCAAACCATAAAATTCTTCAAATTTATATAAAGAAGTAATTTAATAAAAGAATTGGTTGGTATCTATCTACATTTGATCTGTTTAATACAATATAATCATCAAGTGTTTTTTTATGTATCTATTTTTTTGAATTAATAAGACAATTATTACTAAATACCTAAAGATAAAAATTACATGCAATAGTTATGAAATGATTAATAAAAATAAACGTTTTAAAACATACATAGGTAAAAATAATTTCATTTAAAAACAATAGTTGTTAATTTTTATTGTAATAGAAACATAATGAGCAGTATTTTTTGACATCATTATTATAAAATTATACTTTATAATTACGCTGTAATTAATTTATACCGATTTATATCGATGTATACCGATTTTTATTGAAGAAGAAAATAAATATAATTAAATGTACTTAATTATAAGTTTAATAATAAAATTTCTTTTATATCATATTATTTATGCATACTTACGCAGTACTCGCTGTAGTCTGTTTAAATAATATTCATAATAAATTTCTGTTTCATAAAAAGACCGTTTATTTTTATTCCGTTTTATTGATAAATTAAAATAATATAACAATATGATTATATTAAGTAAGTACATTTAAGTGTAATTTTATCTAATAAATAATTTCAGCAACTTATTATAATAAATATATATATAAATTTCCTATTAAATTAAAGCAACCTCCTTTTACGTTTAACCAGAGCATTAATTTTTTGGTTAGTAAATGGTATAGAAGAAATATTTGGGTATATCTCTGATTATCTTTTCTCCTAAGTCTATAGATTTATATAGTAAACAGTCATTTAACAATCAATTTTCCATAATGGCTTCATTTTAATGAAATTTGACTCTCAACATTTAAAAATTCACGCACAAATTCTTAAGTTCATTTTGAAAAAGAACTTTGTTTTCACATAACCAAAGTTCATTCGAAAATAAACTTGGTATTAATATTGACTGCAGCGCAACCGTATTTATGACCCTTATATTTTATTTATGACCGTTATTTGCTTAGAATATTCTATATATTCTTTACACCTCTGGTTTTTATTTATATCCACAGTGTACCTAATACTTACTTAAACTAATCAAAATTGTATTTAATAAATATAAAAAAAATGGCTAATCCACTGACGAATGCTCCAGTCTCAGAAATATTAAAAAATGCTAGTACGTTTGAAGATGAACCAAGAAAGAAAAGTCGAGAAGATTGGCGTAAGGCAAAGGAACTCGAAGAAGCTCGAAAAGCTGGTACTGCACCAGCTGCTGTTGATGAAGAAGGGAAAGACATAAATCCTCATATCCCTCAATATATCAGTGCAACCCCATGGTATTTTGGAGCACATGTAAGTAATGTTATTAAAAATTCATGTCTTTTTTAAATTTTAAATATTAAAATATAAATAATTATTTTTTAAACTTTGTTCTTATTTGAAACTATATTTTAACTGTAGTTGTGATAATTTTATTGAATTATATTACAAATTAATTAAAAGTAAATCTTGAAAATTTTTGATCAAAGATGTAAATAATTTTGATATAAACTTAAATATAATTTGTATTTATTTTAGTTCTAATATTATAGTTTAATATATTGTAAGTATATATAAATAAATGTTAAATTCTTTCTTTTTTAATAGGGGCCAACACTTAAACATCAAAGACCACAACCTGAAAAGCAAAAGCAATTTAGTGAAATTAATCAATGGTATAGTAGAGGTCAGACAAACAAAGTAGCAACAAAATGGCGAAAAGGAGCTTGTGAAAATTGTGGAGCTATGGGGCATCAAAGAAAAGATTGTTTTGAAAGACCAAGGAAAACCTTAGCAAAGTACACAAATAGTAATATCGCACCTGATGAATTTATACAGCCCAATTTATCCCTTGATTACGATGGCAAGCGAGATAGGTAATTTTGATTTTAATTATATCTTTATTTTTTGTAATTTTAAAAAATATTTATAATTTATAAATTAAATAAAAATCTGTAGCTTATTATCGTTTCATAAATTTAATATATTTTTATTTTAAAATATATTTTTAATGTTAAGAATATAAAATAATTAAAACTATTTTTTATAATAATAAATTTGCAATATAGATGGGCTGGTTATGATCCATCAGAACATCGAGCTATTATTGATGAATATCAGAAAGTTGAAGAAGCAAAAAAGCAATTGCGGGCTGAAAAATTGAATGCTAAAGAAGAAGAAGAAGAAGATGAACAAGATTCTGATGCTGATGAAGACAAATATGTGGATGAAGTAGATATGCCTGGCACAAAAGTTGACAGTAAACAACGAATTACTGTTAGAAATCTAAGAATCAGAGAAGATACAGCAAAATATCTTAGAAATTTGGATCCAAATTCAGCATACTATGATCCAAAAACTCGATCAATGAGAGATAATCCATATGTTGGCACAGATAGAGAGTAAGTATTTATAATTATATAAATTATTTGTATTTTATATAACATACGTTTGTTTCTTTTACTCATTTTAATATAATGATTTATTAATTGCAAATAAAGTTAAAATTAAATGTCACTAATATCAATTCAGTCTAGATACTATAAGTATTAATCCATTTCTTAAAATAATTGACTTTATTTTTCTCTGGTGTGTATAAATTTATAAACCCACATTGTTCAATCCTATATCTATTATTTTTTTTACCTTAAATATATTATATGAACTTTGTACGATCTACTATAGATAGATTTATCTTATATAATATTTGTCAAAAATTAAATTCATAACAATTATTAAAATTAAATTGACATTTAGATATGACTATTATATTAATGCTAAAGTTATATACAATTATAGAAAAATTAATACATTATTATATGCATTCTAATTATAATTAATATTTGTAAAATTATTAGGGTTGACTATAAAGGTGAAAATGCTGCACGATTCACTGGTGATACACGTGAGCATGCTAATGCTCAGTTATTTGCATGGGATGCTCATGAAAAAGGTGTCACTGTTCATTTGTTGGCAGAACCCACAAAGGTTGAGCTTTTAAAGCAAGAATTTGATAAAAAACGAGAGGAATTGAAAAATGAAGCTCGTGGAACTGTCATTGAAAAATATGGTGGTAAAGAACATTTCAATGCTCCATCACCTGCTCTATTATTAGCCCAGACAGAAGAATATGTAGAATACTCGCGCACAGGAAATGTAAGAATTGTAAAAATTTGTTTATGTATATCAGAAACTACCAAAATGATACAATGAAATAATAATCATTTTCAGATTATTAAAGGCCAAGAAAAGCAAATTATTCGATCTAGATATGAAGAAGATGTATATATCAACAACCACACATCAATTTTTGGTTCTTATTGGTACGAAGGGCAATGGGGTTACAAATGCTGTCATTCTTTTGTAAAAAATTCATATTGTTGTGGTGAAGCTGGAAAACAAGCTTTTTATGAAGCAGAAGACTTCAGTAAAGGAAACAGACTCATTGAAGATAATTACACAAAGAATGAAGAAATTTTTGGTAAAGAACAAATTAATCAAGAATTAAGTGAGAAAATAGATATATCTCAAACAAGTTTTAAAAATAATAAACCATGTAGTGACTCTTCAAGTGATTCTTCAAATGATTCGTCTGAAGAAGCTATAAAAAAAAAGATTTTGAAAAAGTCTAAACAGGAAAAACGAAAGAATAAGAAACAAAAACAAAAGGAAAATAAAAAGAATAAAAAGAAGTTAGATAAAGATATGGAAAAAGAAGAAAAATTAAATTTAGCACTCAGGAAAGAAGAAGAAAGTTGTAAGGATGCAGAACGACTATTAAAATTAGATGAAAGAAAACGACCCTATAACAGTAAGTATAATATAAAAGAACCTACAGAAGAAGAAAAAGAAGCTTACCAAATGAAACGTATAAGAGAAGAAGATCCTATGGTTGAATTTATGACTAAGTAAATTTTAATTAAATAACTCCATTAGAGTAAAATGATAAAATTATCAATAGATTAATATCAATGATTTGTCTATTAAGTCATATCGCAATTATTCAATTTAAATTCAAATAAAGTACATGATTGATTACTTTACATTTCATTCTTTATAAAATTAATTTATAAAAGTAAAATGTATAAAATTATAAATTGAAAATCTATACTTATCTACTAAAAATATTTTGTAATTTAACAAATTTATGTACATATAATATATATATATATATATAGTAAAATAATTTATAAAATAATAATATAAAGGTAACATCTGTATTTTATATCTTTTTATTTTAATATATCTAAATACAGAAAATAAAAAACATTACTACATATAATGAAACTATTTATTATTTTTAAAACGATAAGTTCATTCATCTTTCATACTCATATTTTTAAAACTAAAAATTATATTTAAATACATATATTTCTGTAAATTAGAATTATTGTAGTATAAAAAATAAAGAATATTTTTCTGATTTAAAAATAAATTTTTATAACTTGGATTTTTACTTTCATGAGTAATGGTAGATTTTAATAGTTTCAATAATTTTAATGAATTAATGAAAATAATTCTAAATATTTCTAAATATTTTAATATTTACTTTATTTTTAAATATAAAACTATAGATAAATATATTTAGCATTTTTTTTCATTTCATATTTTCTATAATTAAATGTTTTAACTTTCAAAAACTTATTTTTTTTAAATATTATAATTAATTCCTTTTATTCATGTATTACAATCAAATCGAATATTAAATTTAAATATTTAAATAGAGTTATAAAACAAATTAAAAATATATGATTCAAATTATGTATAGCACAAAAAATTATATTTATTACATAAATTTTTTAAAAACAAAATACTATTTTACAAATAATATAAATAAAACATAAGAACTTATGTGTATTTTATTAAATTATTTATAACCAGTCACGTATTTTCTTCTGAGATGCAAAAGTAAGAATTTGTACATTTTTAAATTTTTTTATTGGTTGCATCTGCTTATGAGCAGCCTTCGCTTTACAAACAACATATCTTCTTCCTTGTCTAACAACAAAATGACAACTCTTACATTGAAGATTTAAGAAACCTTTTTGCTTCATTCCACAATCTTGATTGAATTGTGGTAATATTGGCGTAAGAAAATTCATAGGCTTAAGTTTATTACTAAATGTAGCAGTTAATTTTAAAAACTGTTGATTGCATATTTGATGAATCCCTCTGTGGTTATCAGTTTGCAATGACTTTAATATTACTAATTGATGCATTATGCTAGTTATTCCTTTTTGAAATTTTCTGAATGTTGTACAATTCATTTTACTGAAAAATTTAATTTTACAATTTTTAACTTATTAATAATTAAAGTTTAAATCTAATATTTTATTTTATTGTATAAAAATAAAATGTATACACACAAATTTTTAATTTAATTAACATTATAGTATAGAAATAATCATTGTGTGAATAATAGATAATATATATATCCTCTAACCTTAAATTATATAATAATAATTTTAAATTGTCTCACAAGTTATTAAATATAAATAAATTGTAATTTAAAAATAATATATATATATATATGTATAATAAAAATTATTAACTTTATTATCTGTAATAGATGTTACTAAATTTTTAAATGTTGAATATTAATTTTTTTTTCTTCTCTGATGTAGTTTAAGAGGCAAATAAGGTTAGATTGAACATTACATATTCAAAAAGGTTAAATTTTTTTAAGTGCAGTCTTCAAATGTGTAACGAAAAGACGGATGTTGAAAAGATAATTAAAGTCCTCTGGATCTCAAGTGTAATTTTAATTTTCCAAGTTTCATTATTAAATATACTTATTAATTAAAATATTATATTTTAAATTTTTATTACTATTTATAATACATAAAAAATGTTACGAAATATTCGCAATTTTTTGCAGCTAAATGTAAGTTTATTCAATTATTTAAGATATAATCGTATAAAATACCTGATATGTTATAAATATTATAATATATTAATTAATTATAATTTGATACTAAACATCGAATTTACTTATTATAAAATTCTTTGCAATTACTTTTAATTATAGTTTTATTTTGATTATATTTATTAACAGATCTCAATTAATAAATCAAACTCTAGAGCTTTGAATTTAGTTCCAATAGTAGTTGAACAAACTGGAAGAGGAGAAAGATCATATGATATTTATTCTCGATTACTTAAAGAAAGAATCATATGTTTAATGGGTCCGGTAAGAACTTTTAAATACTTTATCCTTATTATTAAGTTGTTTAAAATGAATAATTTTACATATTCTATTGAATCAATTGTTTTAATTTTTTAATATTTCAATAAATAAACAATTAATTTGAATAAATGCAATTAATATTAAATAATTCAATAAAATAAAATTTTTGTTATATATTTAAAAGTAAAATTAAGTTATATGATAACTATTTTATTTTTAGATAACAGATGATATATCATCATTAGTTGTAGCACAACTACTTTTTCTTCAATCAGAAAGCAGTAAAAAGCCTATTCACTTATATATAAATTCTCCAGGAGGAGTTGTAACAGCTGGTCTTGGCATTTATGATACAATGCAGTATGTACTTCCACCAGTTGCAACTTGGTGTGTTGGACAAGCGTGTTCAATGGCAAGTTTGCTTCTTACGGCTGGTGCACCAGGAATGCGACATTCACTGCCAAATGCTAGAATAATGATTCATCAACCATCTGGAGGTGTTCATGGTCAAGCTACTGATATTAGAATACAAGCTGATGAAATTCTTAAGCTCAAAAATCAAATAAACATTTTATATGCCAAACACACTGGAAGTGATGTTCAAACAATAGGTATACATTTTGAATCTTATTATTTATAAATAGAAATACTAAAAATAAAATATTTTCTCTTAATTTAAAGTTTATCTACTTCTATTAATTCTTAAAATAATAATTTTATCTACCTAAATAAATTTTATAATGCTGAATGATCCTTCAAATCTTATATTTTATGATTGAATAGTTTTCTATATACAATATTTTTAAATGCTTTATCGAAGGATAATAAAAACTTCTGAAAATAATTTAAAAATAAAATTTTTTCAAGAAAAGTCTATTAACTAATATGATACTAAAATTAGAATATATATTAATATATTAGGTATTTCTATATGTATTTATCAATACTTTAAATAGTAATATTTTAATTTTGAAATAAATTATAGAAAACAGTATGGAAAGAGATAAATTTATGAGTCCATTAGAAGCCAAAGAATTTGGAATAATTGATAAAGTACTAGAACATCCTTTACAAGAACCAGAGCAAGTATCTCAAAATTCTGAAAAGTCAACAAGTACTTCTATATGAGTGTAACATAGTAAATAATATAATTGAATATATTAAAGGACGTTAAGATAAACATAAGGTTGTTTATAAATGTTATAACATAATTTTATTAATATTTATTTAATAATAAGAATAAAATAATTATTAATAAATTAAATAAGAAATTATTATTAAAATCATACATCAAATTTATTGTATTTAATTGTAGCTTAGTCAATTTTATTTTTGTTTCGCTCATTATTTAAAAATAATATAAACTTAAGAAAAAAATTATAAAAAAATAGACAATATAGTCTTGATAAGAATATTAAGCAGGTATATATCACAAGTTTTGCAATTAGCAATACAAAGAAAAAGACAATTATAATAACTAATAAAATAAAATTAACAGAAAAGTCAATTAATTGCATTTCTGAATATACTATAATCCAATCTATTTTAAATACACGCTTTCCTATAATAAGTTTAATTTTAAATGTAGTTCTCAAAATATTTTAGTTTAAAAAAAATTCATAACTAAATCATTTAAAATTTAATGTCAAATCTGAATACATTGATTATTAATTAATATTATAATAATAGTGAAAAAATTAATAGACATATATATTTGTGAGTTTGAAAATACTTATTTATTTAGTAGTATCTGTGATAAGATATCTTTCTGAAATATCAAATTGTAAATTGCCAAAAATATTCTATTTTCTTACAATGCTTGAATTAATAAATTGCTATTTTTATAAATATAAAAATGAATTTTATTATAATTCAATGATATCATTTTTATTTAAAGTTTTCATATATTTTGGTTTAAAAATTTTAAAAAATATATTGCATATTGATCTGACATCAGTGAAAAATAAATTTATTAAAATAAAATTTTAGTTAAAGGACTTTTAAACTTATAATCCTTAATTTTAAATTATACAAAGAACATTTTTTAAATTCAAATTTATCATATTAAATTTAATTTATTGATATTCATCAAAAGTTGATACCCTTTTCTAATATTTGTATTTGATAAAATTCATTAAAAAGATTCATAAAATATAGTAAATAAATAAAGAAATTTGTTTGAGGCAAGTAAAATGTAAATTTTTAGTTAACCATTAAAATTTAAAATATATCAAAAAATATGTGTACATATACTCTTTTTTACCCTTAAATGTTTTATTTGTTTTCTGAATAAAATTAATTATTATTATTTGGAATAAAATAAAGTGCTATTTTCTTCATAAAATTGAGCAACTTTTTGTACTTTTTTGTTAAATATGTTTATAAGCAGTGTTATCTTTCTTTTTTACAATAAAGCCAAACTTATTTTTAATTGTTATTTTATCTTTTTTATCAATGTTTTTATTAAATAGTAAATAGAATATAGAATAATAATAGATACTATTTATTATATTTCAATATCAAATAATATGATCAAATTAGATGAATGCGTTAACACTTAACGTATATAAATTTGCAAATATATTTAAAAAGAATTTCTAATAAAAAGCACACAACTTCACAAAATGCTAATTTTTAAAAAAACATTTTAAAGATAAAAACTTAGTTATCAGAATTTTATAGTTTTGCTCACTTATAACACTAGGTATACATATTATGGGATATCAATAAAAAATCGAAATTTTCAGCATTACCAAGTTACCTGCCCATCTTAATTGAAATAATTAATAAGCAATTATTTGCAATAATCTTGCCATAATTAATTTATTCATTGAATAAAGTTTTTAATTTGCAATTTTTAATATTACATATTCATATTAAATATTATAGTGTATTATGAATTAGATTAAATATATTCGTTATAAGTCACGATAAAAAAATCTATATATATAAGTATCGATAAATAGTTACTCCTCTTTAAAAATTATCACACATTGAAGTGAAAGCAAAAGTTTATTGAAATTAAAAAATAATTTTGATTCATTGAAAATTCATTTAAATTTATAAGAGTGCAAGAACATCGATTCTCTCTATCATTTTTGAAAAATGGAATAAAATATCACTGCGGACAAACATGAGTATGCGCTAGCATTAATATATCTTTCTTTTCCTTGGGAAAACGTAGCTCTCGACCAACCAATCTAGCCGTCTCCAGCTCCCTTTCGGCTAGAGCGAGCTCCATAGCAACGACGCCACCGCCACTTTCGTGCTCGCGTGCAACCCAATCTAAAGCCATCTGACTACGCATATCGTCATCGAGAGCTCGGTGACTATAATGAGCTACTACTTCCTGACGACTACATTGACGTTCGCGCATCGCTTTCAATGAACCATTCCAGTGCAACAATTGGAAAACTGTCATCAGCTCTTGAAATTCGAGCATTGTACGTCCACGATTACATTCTAGCATAAAACGAAATGCTCCAATTCCTGTATTTGGATCTTCTTTATCATCACCCTTACCCTAATATACAAAATTCATTAATGTTTACGGAGTAGTCTCAAATACCTTTTTGATTTACAAATTTAAAACTAAAATTTCTCTTCTGCATCATTATTTATGAATAATTTATCTAATATCTTAATTGCTTTAAAACAATTTGTGCACAGTTATAAAAAAATATAATTAACTATCAAACTATTACTTCATATGATAAATAAAAATTTTAACTTGTTGATAAATACTTACAAATACATTCCAATGCTTTCATTCTTAAAACTGACATTTTTCAGGAAAAGAAAATTTCCTCATTTTATCAATATATTCAAATATATTCAAATAAAATCATTTTTTAAAAATAAAAATAAAAAAATTCAAATTTAAAAATACAGAATTAATTAACATAAATAATTTGTATACTTTAACTTTTATTAATCTCAATAATTAACTAAAAACTTGTTTAAAAAATTAGGGAGGAAAGACTTAAAAACGTAAAAGAGAAATCTTTACTGAATCTACCTGAGATGAGTTACTTATTCCACTCGATCCTGCGGACGGTTTAGAAAAACTAGCTCTTGCTTCAGTAACAGCTTTTTCTATAAAATCATCAGTAATTTTTCGAGATGGATGTTCATTAAATACTGAATTCATTAAAGCAATTTTTGCTGCAGATCTACGAGCTTCAGCTTTGGTTGGACAATTTTGAAAGCTTCCAAAACATGAACCACCTGGTAGAGTTACATAGCAAACGTATGGTGGACTTGCACCGGGTACAGATTCATAAATTACAAGTGCTCCATTTCGTAATTCAGTTCCTCTACTTTGCTTCATTTGCCAAAATTCTTGTAAAGCCTCAACGACGTTAACTGAAACAGAGAAATATATAGTTTTAAGAATTTAATAATTTAAATTTAATATAATGTAGCTTATCATTCACCTCTTCCATAACCTTGAGTATGTTTGGCAAAGCTATTAACAACAGCATCAACTGCTTCTTTTAGAACTTGTTTTGCTCTTGCATCAACCATACCTCCAGCTACGGCAATATTCTCTAAATGTGATTTAGTTTTTACTGGCATTACGCCCTGCATCACTAATTATAGACTCCTTTTATCAACTTTAAAAACATTAAAATTTATAGATTATAGTGAATATGCATTAATAAATAATAAATATATATGTCTGTAAAACACTATTATTAATATTAACACAATTGAAAATATATGATTAAAACTAAAGTGTCTAAATTTAAATAATAAATATTAAATTTATTAAATTTTAAAACTAGTAATTTTAAAAATTTTAGAACATTTAATTCAAATTTAATTAATTTTCAATTAAAATAATAATTATTTATTCCATTGAATGAAATAAAAAATAAAATAAATATTAGATTTAACAAAATAACACTTGCATAAAATTTATTTAATTAAATTTATTAAAATGATATTTAGTTGATTTAACCATATTTATCATTATATATTAATAAATTTAATATTTATTTTAAACTTACTACATATGTTTAATAGTTTCAATAACAATAGTACTCGTTAAATTAAAAAATTTTAAATATTTCTATATTTGAATTAATTAATTCTATATTTAAATTAATTTTAATAAACTTAAACAGATCAACTCTTAAAAATATTTTTAATTAGACATAGTTTATAATATTTTAATTATCTTACATGAATTAATGTTATCTTGAAACTACATGTTAATTTAACTTTTATTAAATTGTATCAATGATTTATGAATAAATAAATGTATTTAACCTTGCAATTCCTTTTTGTTTAATCAAATTAGAAACTTATTTATCCTTAATAATAAAAAATGTAATAAATTTTAATAAATTAAAGAAAATAAATTTTTTATATCCATAAAATGACGTTTGACAAATATTTAAGTTCAATCATTAATAGACTTAAAAAAGAATTATGAATAATATATTATTACATTCATTAATCTCTTATAAGAAATATGTTAGAATTTAAATTTAAAAAATTATTATTGGTGCAAAATGTAAATGTAGTTATAAGTTGAATGTAACAAATTCATATCACAATTTGAACATTAAATATTCTATATTTAAAATAAATTTCACTGAATATATAAAAATAATAGCAAAAAATTGAATTAAAACGTAACTGTGAAAAAATAATTTTTAATGCCATTTAAAAGAATAGACATGAGATTACCAGTTAAATTTAAGACAATTTAAAAGTTACATGAAATATTATACATATGATAGAAATTAGAAAATGATGGAATCTGAAATAAATTATTATTATAGAGTTATTAAAATTTAATTTATATTAATATTAATAATTATGTTACAACAAAAGTATTGAAAGCGATTATCTTCTATCATATAAACAATTGTCTATTGAAGAAAATTAAGAAAATCGTTGACATCAATTTCTCTGAAGCAAGTATATATATATATACTACTGAATATAGCATTTAAATATGGATGCTACATAAATAACTACATATAAAACTCATGCATGACTTAACAATTAATAAGAAAGCAAATCACCGGAAAAATGAAAAATTCACTTTCTTCGGCGTAAAAATTTCTCGAAGACAAAAGCCCCAAAATTCGTTCTACTTACAAAAAGTTATGATGTAATTCCTAAAAAAGTAAAACTGCCATCAAATCAACTTTTTACAGAATTAAAAAATTGAATCAAAGTGTATACGATAAGCTTTGTGTTTAGGAAAAAAATGTTCACATGTACCGATGAATCGATTCCTTAGCAATAGTATACAGTGAATCTTTATAACTTCAACCGCTGTACTCTGAATAAAATATATTTCATATAGCGATGCGTATAGCTTGAATGTATACGAGGGATCTTATTGTGGACCGACTGTATTCCAAGTCTGACCGCAGGACATACGAAGACACGTTTAAACGTGTTTCCCTTTTGTATTTTCTTTCTATCCCTCGTTCTCTTAAATGGATAGATAAACTAAGCCACACGGAAAGGCGTAAAGAGACACTCGGTCGTTCGAGTCTTGGGAAATCTTAAACTTTGGTAGTTCGAAAGTATGGAGAAAAAGAGAAGGTATAATGTATGTATAAGTGGAGACAGCGCTGCTTTAAGGCTCGTGACCATCGGAGAGAAAAGGGAAGCGTTTGAACTGGATCTTACGAACCAAGAAATTCGTGAACATTGTCCTTCGATCTTTCTTCTTTGTTTCCATCCTTCCTTCCTCTTTTGCTTTTGAAAAAATATAAAGAAAGAAGAAAAGGAAAACGAATGGAAGAGAAAAAGAAAAAATGTCTAAGAGAAGTGATAGTGAGCCAAGCGGAATCAAATTGCGATACATATAACGTCGTTTAGTGACTCTCAGACTATTGACGATTTCCAAAAATTAGGACCGTATGATAAAAAATCTAAAACTTGATATTTTTCAGCAAATTAAAAATTAAGATTTTCTTTTAAACCAAAAAATATGTCCATATGAAATTTAAAAATATCAATGTACAAGAGGAAAATCACCATTAAGGTATGTTAAACAAGTATGTATTTTAGTATATTTTTCATTACTTTCTAATTTTTTCGTCTTTAATTATACTTTATAAACAATGATAAGATATTTAATATTTTTATTTATGTTAAACTTTAATGTGCTAAATTAATTGATTGTTCAAATTTTAGACGATAAAATTGAGACGATAAAAATTAAATTTATTACTTAAAAAAAATTAAATTTAATACGTAATTGTATGATAAAATATGTGTTCATGGAATTATATTAATATTTTAGTTTAAATAAACCAAGATGTACTGGAATGTAAACATTGTTTTTAATAAAACAATTTGAATGAAACATGCTTTACAAAAACGATGCACTTAAGATTCTTTAATTAAATTTCACTTAGCTATTTCCATCGATTTTTTCATAAATTGTCAAAACGCTATTATTTTTATAAAACAATTAAAGGGATATCATCGTTAAATTTTTAATATTTATATCGTTGTAAGTATTACTTTATTAAATTTTTAATACTTTTCGTATAAAATAAAGTAAAAAAATTTTATATGTACAACAGATTGACTGACGAAAACAAAAATAGTAATAAACATAAGCATTAAAAAATATTTGAGATTATATTAAAATTATCGGATTATACGATAGTGTTAAAATGTGATCACTTTGGATTTAAAGTTTTACTTATTTGTTTTATTCTAAGTAAAAACGATTTCAATTATTTTTTGGAGTTTCTATATTGATTTAATTCATTTTTTCAGATAAGCTAATTCTAAAATTGAAAATATAATTTTTTTTCTTATATTACAATATCGGTTTTTAGAAAAATATATAGTTTCTTATTATTTGATTTAATGATATTCCTATTATTTTATAAGAAAAGCCATAAAAAAACCACATATTGAATTATGAATTCATACCATACGATTAAATTAGTCTTCAAAGTATTTTATGCTCTACATCATTATTAAAAATAATGTCGTAAAATAACCAACCTTTTTTATATATAATATCGATATTGTGATCATAATGTGTATAAATACACAATTTTTCTTAAATATTAAATAATTAAATTTGTAAACGAAAACAAAGATTTTAATATGGTAATAGAATAAACAAGATAATCCATATTGTACTTAATTTTTACATATTTTAAAGAGGCAAATTATAGTTTATATAGTTATTATTATAATAACTACAATATAATAACTACGTTAAATCTGTAAATTTTACATTGTTTTTAATTCAAATTATTTTTTAAATATTGATTTAAAAAACTTTATTTTTTGTTGTGCAATAAAAATAAATAAATTATAAGAATGCCGATAAAACAATGAACGTACTTACTAATTTCATTTTGAATATAATTTTGTAGTTGATTCATTGTGTATCAAATTAAAAAATTTCTAAATTTTTATTTTATTCATAAAAATTAGATCTTTTATTAATTTCCGTTTTTAATGCTTGATTTAATTTTATATCTAAAAGTAAAAAAATTGAAACGCTAAAACTTAAAAATATATATATAACTTAATCTTAAGCAGAATTTGATGAAATGATTTTTAATTAATTTTATCAAAAATTTTATTTTTTGATACCACATACCCATATTTTCTAAACCTAATGGGCAAACAGAAAAATCTCTACAAATAAACATATTATTTTTTTTATTTTAATATAAACTAAAAAATTTTTTTTTAATATTTCCAATGTTGGCTATTAAAGTAAATCGTAAATCTTGATCAAAGAAAATCAATTACTAGCTTATGAATTGGTTACAAATATATCATTCCACTTATCACAATGAAAATATTAAAAATAATAATAGGAAAATATATCTTATAGAATACTTAATATTACTTATTTTAAATCATATTTGTAATGATTGCTAATGATTTTCAGATATATAAATAATTCATTTTCATGTATTTAGTTTAAATATGTATTCAAATATGTAAACATTTTTCTTATGTAAAATTAAATTAAAAATTTTATAGATTTTAGTTTTATTTATTATGTTTTTATTTTATAATGTTAGAATAAATAAATATAACAACTCGATATTAAAAATCTTCTTCATATTTAGTTATCATTATGGAAAATTTTATTTAGAAATTCTAAAATATACGATTATCGAGTTTATTTTAAATATAGGCTAAAATTTAAAAGCAAAAAGATTAAAATAGCTTGTAGAAAGTTTTACTTAATCTTATTATTCAGATAAATATTTCATGTGGTATATTTTATGTCAATCAAAGAATCTGTCGTTAATAACTTTTGGATTTGTAAAATAATATAAAATTATAATCGTACTATTACTCTATATTTATTTCAATCAATTTCAAAAATTTAATTTATTTACACTATTATTCAACTTATATTATTAATAGTAGTATTTAATCTAATATATTTTTAAATTAAAAAATATATACATAAATATCAAACGAGTTTTTAAGTAAAAATATAAATACTTATTGAAAATCATTCGTGTAAAATATTTTATTCTGCATATACACTATGAAATAAAAAATTTTAATGTTTTAGGTTTAACTACATTAATATAAATATTTATTATTTCATTATGATAAACTGAATAAAAAATTTAAAAAAAAAAATTTCGGATCACATATTTTTATCTTCGAAATAATAAAGCTGATTATTAAACAAATTAAATTTTACAAAACCAGTTAAACTGGTTAAACGTAATCATTGTTGTTTATCTTCATATTTTTTCTATCACAAAATGATTAAATATAATTATCTGAATAAGGTATTAGTATGCCAATTTATACTGAATATACTTAATAGTATTTGTCTGTTAAGAAAAATTTTCTTCTGCCTAGTTAAGAAAATAGGCAGAAGTCTTCTTGTTGCTATAGTAACTTTGGATACAAATTCACAAGCAATAAAGAGGCATAGATAGTTTTTATGTTTCTTCGATTCTGTATGCTAACTTACCCTTATATCTTTAATGCAGAAATTACCAACTAAGATTTTATATAACTAAGCTAATAACAACGCAGTTTTACCCATTATTTAAATTGGTTATATTGAACTAAAACATTAAACAAAAAGAAGAAAAATAACTTTCTATAGTATATCAAACTCCAAATAGGTATTATGCATGATATTACAATGCATTGAAAATTTTTAAATAAAAGAAAAATGTAAGTAGTCAATGTACTTTCAATATAAGTATCAATATACTAGTCAATGTAGAGTTGTTACGAATGCTGTATGCACAATAAATATATTATCTTATGTGTTTCTGAGAAGATACAAAAATATTGAAATTTTTAAAATCAATAATCACTATACATTGAAAAAGACTACAAAAATATTTTTGAAAGTTACTATAAGAATATTGAAATGATAATTTAAAATATATTCTGATAAATCTCTAAGTATGTTTTGGGTCTAAAATAATAAATCTATTATGTAAAAAACATTAAGAACAGATATTTGCATGGGCATATGGTATACAAACGTAATTCTTTAGAGCTTAATATCCTTTGAATTTTATCTTCTAACAAAACTAATTCACTATCAATAACTCATTATCAAAAAAAATTAAAAATTAAAATATGTATGATAAATCATTGTAAATATATTGGAATTTTATATTTTATAGAATTTTATATTACCGGTGATTGAAATCAATATAATTACAATTTCTTGACTAGAAAAATCATACTTTACAAATGAAATAAAAAAATAATAAAATCTAATTTCAAAATTTTATAATTATTTTTATTACTGTAATTCATTATTAAGGGAGGTATCTTAATATATAATATAATAAGATTTTAATAATTTATAACAATTGTAAAAAATATAAAATTTTACGATATAGAGATTAATTTTAATTTTTGGAAAATCTGTTTGAGGTATCTTTATTTATACAAATTTTAATTCGACTTATATATTCGTATTTTTGTTTTTTCTTTAAGTATTTAATGATTACAATACTTAGCTTTAGTTTTTTTATACAACTAATTTCGAATTGCATTTAAATAATGAACACAAAATTTAAAATTTTATGCATTATTTTTAAAATTATGAATGTAAACAATTAAATAATAACTAGACATTTAAAAAAAATTATAAAAAATAAAGAATAATAAATTGAAAATTACAATAAAATTAATTTCAAATTTACAATATTTATATTTAAAATAAAGATTTTTTATATGCCACTTTTCTGTAGCCACTGTACTTTAATTACATATTATATGTTCCTCGAAACTTTGCTTTATCATAAAGTACAAATCTTGATTTCAATAATCTTTTTTGAAGCGTCAACTTTTCTTTTACGGTCGTTAAAAGAAACATACAAATTTTCATGATCAGGGTCGTATGGCTGTATAATTTCTATACCTTAAATATTCTTACTTTACTAAATATACTTATCTTTATAATATTTAAGATTTTTAATTTTTCAAAATTACTGTAATTAAATTATATTTTAATTATAATTTTTTTCAGGCTAATATAAAGATTATATAATTATATTTCTTAAAAATATATTATATATCTTTTTTTAAATACAATATAAGTTTTAAATATAATACGTAAAAAATATTAAAATTATTAAAATTATAATTAATATTAAAATTAAACTGTTTTTAATTTGCCATTAATAATCCGTGCATTTTCTTTTAAATTTCATTCTGTTTAGCAATATAAAACCCATCTTTTTTCAATTTAACTTATTGTTATGATATATGCGATAATTTTTTAAATATCGTATCTCTAAAAAAATGAGCAATTTAAATAAGTAAATTATATTATTTTAAAAAATGTACGATAACATATGATAAAAGATTAAGGGTAGATTACAATCGTTGGAATATTAAATTATATATACGAGTATATACATGTGTATATAGATCCATAAATTTTGGAAAATTTATTTCAATGTTTTCTTTACAATTACAATAAATGTAATATATTTATCTATTCTACATACATTAAACGATATAATTTTTCACGACTCTAGATCAAGCTTATCCGTGGGCTCAATCTTTTTAAATAAAAGGGACTAGATACTTTTATTTAAGAGTTTATTAATTTGTATTGGTTTATGATAAACATAGTATAACATTTAACACAATTACTAAATAATTGTTTTAAAGAAAAATTTTTAAAATACATTATTTTAAACATTTAAAATATACGATTTAAAAATATGTTATTTTAAAATCGGTATTGATAATATTTATTTATTATAATTCATTATTATTATATAATTTTTACATATTATAAACAATTGTCATTTTTTTTACTAATTTTATAATACAATCTTGATTAGGAATATCTATATCATCTATTAAAGAATTAAGAATAGAGTATGCTCTATTAAAGAAACGTTAGAAATAATTATAAATATATAATTATAAATAGACAATTATTTAATGGAAAGTCTTAAATAATTGTAATTTTTATAAAATTAAATATAAAATTAGTCTGATTCTTGTTTATTTATTTAAATAAAATGAATACTGTTTATTGGTATTTAGATAGTTAAGTTATTAATTATGTTATTAAATATGTACTGATATAAGGGTTAAAATTACATTTATTAGCATGCGAATATTCAACAATTTTTTTAAAAATTACTTATTTTAATTTTGAAATTTTTAATAATAAGCTTAATTTAAGCACTTTTTTTATAATATAATAATTTCATAATTATGAATCTTATTTTATCAACAAATAGTAGTGACTTTTTAACAAAACCAAAGAAAAATTTCCAGAATGGAAACATTACAATATTATAATTTAGTTAGTTCTTGTCATTTAATTATATTAATTATTATTTTTATATTTTTGAAGAAAAACTTTTATTTTTTCAAGTTTCTAAAAACTATATATTTTCTGTTACAGAACTTTAATTCTTCATTTTCAAATTATAACTCAAAACTATGAATTTAGATATGAAAAACACAATATAATCCAAAATTAATTTCATATGCATAAAAATTTCTAAAAATAAAAATATATATAATTCAAACAATGTTTAAAATAAATATTTTGTTTAAATTTATAATAGAAAATTTTTATATTAAATCTAGTAATTGTTTTAAAAACATCAAAACATCACTTACTGTATTATTTCCAAACCTTTAACCTTTTAAGATAAATTATTTATAAGATTGCAAGTAATTTTAATATTCAGTTTTATATTCGTAATTTACTTTCCATCTGATTACATTAAACTTTAGTCATTGTACAATATACTTTTAATATACTTAATTTTATTATTTACATTTATAATATATATATATTTCTATTTATGATTTGTATTAACCTAAAGTTACTTAATTAATGTTATTTTAAATTACACTTTAAATTATACTTTAAAAATATTATTATATAAGTATAAAAAATATTAGATTGTTAGAAGACAATTTTGAATTTTTATACTGTATTAAAGTGAGATAGATTATTTAGTTGCGTTTAAAATATAAAATAATATATGAGCTATATTAAATTATTAGAAAGTAAATAAGAGTAATTTATTGATTTATTATCTAATTACTATTGTATTAATTTAAGTTATGGTTTTATTTTAATTTTAATTTGACGTTTAATAATATATATTTATTTTGTTTTATTATGTTTTATATTAATATTCCAAAATTGTAATACATATTATTTTGAATGCTTAATATATATATATATATATTTGGAATTATTTTAAATTATGATTTTTAATAAGTGCTTATAGAACATTTAAGAAGAATTATTAAAAATTAGATTTTAATATTGAGAAAATAAAATAATAATGTCTGGGAGATGATAATGGCGAGTATATAACCGGAGAAGACATATTATAATCTTAAATTATAAAATCTTTTATATGCAATCAGTTACGAAGATAGTTCTGTTTATCTAATCTAAATGTAGTAGTCAAAACGGCGAAAATGATCTATATATATAGTAAATAAAGCAGTGACAATTGATAACTGCGAAATATAAGGAATAATTATAATAACAATAAAAATAAATAACATTTAAAATAGATTATCATATGATAATCATAGAGTCTGTTATATGTTAGAATCTGTTAATAACGTAATATTTTTAAAAGAAAAATCATATTAAAACATTTAATAATATTAAAATATATTAAGAAAAAAGACTAAATTTTGTACGTTTTTTCTATATATGCTCATTAATTACAATAAGTTTTATTTGTCAGATTGAAAATAGTACTGTACTTTGCAATTATATAAAAGAGTATATAATAGAATATAGATTTCTTTTTTTTAATGAATCGACTAACAATAATTAAAAAATATAAGTAGAGAATTTATTTGTATTTTAATATACTTTAATATTTACTTTAAATAATAACAAAAAATATATTTATGAGCCGAGATTTTTTGATTAATATATAATTATTAATTTAAACTCACTAATTAAAATAAATAAAATTTATAAATTTATAAATAATGCATTAAAAGATTATATAGATTTATATGTACTATATGAGTTTTTTTAGAAAATAATCTTATTTTTATTAATATTATTTTTTTTAAATACTGAACGTATTAAACATATAAGCATATAAAATTTTATAAATTTTGTTAATATTTTGAAGTATTATATGAAAATTTAATGTGCATACAACAATATATATAAATTTTTTAATAAAATTCGTAGTTGATATTTATCAACATTTAAGGATTGATTATATATTATTATTATTCATCTTAATTGATCATATTATTATAAAATAGCAAAATATTTTATTTTATTATCTTTAAAAAAATATGAAATATATTGTTTTATAATATTAAAATTTTATATTATTTTATAATTTAATTTTCGATTTATGGTTTGAAAAATAATATATAATATATATTTTAAACAATATTTATTATTAATCAATAAAAATATGAAATAAATTTTTATAATAAACTTAATTCATTCATCATAAATATTTACTCATAACTATTAATAATAACTTAAAGATCATCTAAAACAATACATATAATAAAATTAATCTGTGGATCTTAATTGATATACCTTTCATATGGTTCAATACTATGCTATTAAACTTATAATTATACGTATAAAATAAGAGAAACTAAAACAAATATAATAAATATTATTTATCTAAAATATATTTGTATGATATATATGTAATAATTATTAATAATTCGAAAATTTACCATCAGATTTTAGGTGATAAAATAAAATTGCTTTAATATAATTATATTTTTTATTCATTAAAGAGGAAATAATGTTTAAACGAATAAAATTTCAAATAAATTTGAATTATTAATCGAGATCAATATTTAAGTGATACATATAGTAAATTTTAGAGACGTATGCAATGTCAGTAGTTAATATCAATCAACCTGTCAGCCAATACTATTATACATATTCGATATTATAAAAATCTTTTTTATGTATAAATAATTTTAAATCTGAAATTTTATATATTTCTACGTACTTTTGGATATAACTATTTGTGGTATGTAATTTCAAATTTAACTAATCGTTTTTTAATCGATATACGTTTTAATAAAATAGTAAACTAAATTAAACGAAGTGAACAATATAAAAAATAATTTATAATCGACGATTTTACAGTTTATTAGTTATAATTTTTATTTAAAAATAAAGATTTAAGAAGATTATTTAAAAACTAAATATTTCTATAATTTATCACGTACTGTTATCGGATTATAACAATGTATATAGAATACTATTTGATATACAAAGACGATGTAGAAAACCAAGCTAAAAAGCAGATATGATCAGAACGCTGTCCAGATAAAATAAATAAGTTATAATAATTATTATTTTATTTACTTGAATATAACTTAACATTAAAGAATGTGTATTTAATATAATTTATAAAATACTCTAAGTTATTTTACGCAATTTAATTTCAAAATATTATAAATTATATTATTTAAAAGATTTAATTCCTATTAAAGTAGATTTAATTATTATAAATTAAAATAACGATAATCCATGGCAAAATATTTTCAAAACTTAGATAAATTTTTTTAGTAATATTCAATGTTTATACACATAAAATATTTATTTATTTATACCATTTATATATTTATATAACTTTTTGTCAATAAAATATTATAAATAAATACTCTAACTGAAGCATAATTTCTCAGTCTATTATTCAATAGAATTTATCGAATAAAATATTTTTAAATTATTACAATTTGTAAATTAAATCTTTTAAAGAAACTGCTTTTTACATTATAATAAAAAAATCTGTGTTATTGTTCGAACTTTCATTTTTGAAACAATCATTTAAATTATACTCTGATACTGCATTATTAATAGATGATTCAATTGTACAGTAGGTAAAATCATTCGAAAAATTTATTAATTTATGTATGTATTCTTAATTTATGTTTTTAATTATACATATAAATAGAAATAATGAAAAAAAGTTACTAAATATAATATAAATCCGTGTATTAGTTTATTAATTTTTTTGTTTTATATGTTTATAAATTATATGTATATATTAACATATATATGTTAATATATATACTTATGAAAAATATTTTAATAAATTTATATAATTACAATAATTTGTATTATATTGTAAATAAAATAAATTTAAAGTATGTAAAGGAAAATTGAGTATATATAAATAGATTGAGTTTTTGCAAAATAATGTTAAGTATGATCAAAATATCTTACTTTTTGTGTTCAGTAATAAAAAAATAATTAACAGTAGGTGCTACACTAAACAATGTTAATACCTCTTCTAGTTATAAAGATATATCTGAATCAAATATTTGACAAAAATTTTAAAGAATTTTTATTTGTGGTCTCGGATATATTTTTTATTTTTTATTTATGTACCTGTACCTTTATTTTATCTATAACGTATTTATTAATAGTTTATTCATAAAATTTTTTCTAGTATTTTATAAAATTTGTTTTATTATTTTGGTGTTTATGTTATAATAATGCAATTTTCAAATAAATTTATAATTCTAGATGATATTAAAAATCAATGATATAATTATCATTTTAATTGATATTTATTATGATCAAAGAATTATATATAAATTAGATTTTTTATGAACATAATATTAAAATAATTTACAGCTGCATCTTGACAAAACAAAATATTAATTTATAATATAAATGGGGATTAATTTCTAAACAATATTTTTTAAAAAGAAATATTTTTAAAAATGTGTGTATATATGTATATTATTTATTTACTTTTTGAATATTTTATAAAAAATTCTACTACTACAATTTATAATTAAATTGTATCAAATGAAACGTACACGCAATTTTTATAAGTGGAAAAGAAAAGTTTATTTTTTTACATCATTCACTACAGAGTTTATTTTTAAAATATTATTTTTTAAATGATTTTGAACATCGGTGTGTATAATCTATGAATGAAAAGTAATTTTGTATAGTAGGTTCGCCAAACCAAGAAACTTGTCCGTTTCTTACAAAGCGCGCGAATATGGACCTCCCGCGTAGCGCGGGAAATACTCTAACGCGATACTTTCCCGCCACATCCGTAATAGTACCAATAATACCTTAGATTAAAATGATTTTCTTTTATCGAAATAATTCGATACCGGTAGAACGGTTATATGAGTTATAAAAACTTTTTAAATATCATCTTAAAATCATATCTCGTCTACATTTTATATATTTTATACTTATAAAATTTTTACGGTAAATAAATATAGCTCTATTACAACGATAATGGCAATAAATAACACAAATTTTTTAATTTGGTATCAAAAAGTGCTTATGCAAAAAAAGACATTAACTTTATTAAATGACACACTGGAAATGAGATCCTATTTTTTCGTTAACTGTTGACAGTAAATTTATTTTGATCGAATTTGGCTTCTGGTTTTGTTCTATTCTCTCATTTGGCCATTTATTTACTCGAAAAACTGAGAATAACAGCATCAAAGTTAACGATACAAAATGAAAAAGTCACAAAATTATATGAAAATTGCATGTAGGCACACGCGCGAATTGGTCGGTAGTTGCGCAACAGTTTTTACGTCGTCTCGTCAGTGTCTGTTCTAAATGCGAGATTACGGCTTCGGGGTACGGAGAGATAAAATAAACAAAAGCAAATGAGAATTCGTCGAGGAGGATCTTGACAGAGAAGCTTCGATTCCGAGGAAAGGTTTAAGGCGAACGTCGGAGAGAAATTGCCGAGCAGGAATAAAACCGGCGATAAAAAATATTTAAGAAAAACGGAAGAGACGAAAGAAATAAGGAATAGATGGGGGTTGGTCAAAGAGTCAGGCTTGTGAGGAAGTAAAACCGATAAGCGACGTTATTTTCACGATATTAACGAGCTTTTCCCGCCTCTACACGGCTTGCACACAGTAACTTTATTTACCTGTGCTGAATTTCTCGGAGACTCGTATACGTATTTGGCAAGATCGCCGCGCGGGAAAAGAAAAAAGTGAACGCTTATACGCAAGTACGGCAATCGAAATCCCCCCCCCCCGCCGATAAGAGAGAGCCGTTGAAGGGGCGCGCAAGATTTACGCGCGTATTTTCCCGCGCCTCTACCCTTGGTTGTGAGCCGCATCTGTCGCGTGTCAGGATAGCCGCAACAGCGCCACGGCACAGAGCGCCGACGTAGCCCACGGGGACAATCCGAAAGCCGCGAAATCAGCTGAGCGCCAGCTGTGCCGTTCTGCCTCGGCCAATCACCGATCCTCGTTTCCAACGTATCCTCGCGCGCCATATGCACGAGGCGGGAGGCCTCAGTGTGCCGCCGAACGCACGTATAGATACTTGGTGGTTTTTTGTTGTTTCTTCGGTGTTTTCCTGGTACTTCCCTGATACTTTTTCGGTTGTTCCACGGTGATTCTTCGGTGTCATCTCGGTATTACCTTAGCAATTTTTCGATTACGGAGCGATCCTTTCCACGACCAAGTGTCGAAGTGTCAAAGTGTCCGTGTAACTAAGTGCCATTAATTACCAAGTGCATCCTCTCAGTTGAGGCGGATAAAAGGTCCGAGTAGGAGGACCACCCGCGATCTCAGAGTTCCTTTAGTTTCGTACGCCCTGGCCGTCGACAGGTTCGAGAGACCCGCGGCGGCTGCTTCCGGTTCCTCCTAGAGGCGCCGGCTCACCGGTCCACCGGCCTCGAGATATTGGCGAGTCTGTTAGTGGGGAAATCGGGAAATTGGAAAATTGGGAAAATAGCCTTTGAGGTTATGCGGGAAATATAGAGGGCGCGAGCGCGCGCGCGACACGCAGCAACCAAATCGAGGGTAGCTTTTCGCGCGCTCTTCTCCCGCGCTCGTCGAGGGTCTCTCGGCTCGGGTGCGATTTCACGGGCCCCAACTACCCCGAGCCTCGGATATCGGTTTGACAACTGGGTCCCGAAGCTCCGACTCGAGCGCTTCCGAGCACCAACCGTTGACGGCCTGGTTCTCTAGGTGTGCCGCCAAAAGCGAGCTAAACTTTCGCGGGCTTTGAGAAGAGGCGCGCGAGAAGTTGCCGCTGCATTATGGCGCTAGATTAGCGTGAGCAGCCAGCCAGACGAGCGCTCGTGTCCCACACGAATCGGTCTCGCTTCCCGCTCGCTCGCACCCACAGCCCTCAAGGAGCATTCGAGCCTAAACCCAGGATTCACCGCCTACGAGGAGAACCCTCGGGGATCGCGACAACGCGCAGCTTCGAGGTCCGGAAGCCCGGACGCGTCGAGGCCGCAAGATGCCGCAAACGAGGTGAGAGCGCGCAATTTCTTCCGCGCTTAGCCCGATTTTACCTCGACTTTGCGATACCCTTCGCCTCGGCTTTCCCTCGAATCGCTTCTCCGGAACTTGTCCTGGCTTTTGAAACCAATTTTTACCCTTTTCTTTGCTAGCCTCGTGCAATTATAACCTTTTTTTTAACCGAGAATTCAACTCGAATGGGTGCATGGTTAGCAAGTTTTTTATTTTTTTCATCTCCTTTACTCTTTCATTTTTCGGTAACTTGTCGTTTTTTTCCAACATTATCCATTTAAGATATGACCTGCCGAATTTTAGTAAATTCCTTTGGAGTTTAAGTCAAAATTTTAGTTCCATCTTGAAGAGTAACCAGGGGCTCTTGTACGAATAGTTTTTTGGCATTGTTTTGCAATGGCTCAACATTCTTTTTACACCTCTAACGCTTTCCTCGTTTGATATGAGGTGCTTTGTAGTTCATTTATGATTCTATTTAATTACATGGATAAATTATTTTTTTTAACTTTATTTTTAGGTCCATCTTGGAACCATCTATACCGTCGTTCTTTTTATCTGCTATGCAACGATCCAATTGTTGACTATTTTTAATCTTAGTTTATTGTAAATAACTACTGTAACTGTTCTCTTTTATAAATACAAATGAATAAATTTGTTCTAAGTTCCTAAAATTTTTTAACAAACATTTCAATTATTTTATTATTGATTCTAAAGCTACAAAAATTTATAAGTTTATACAATTTCTATTTATTAAATGCTATGAGCAAATTTGTTGATTCTATGGATTCTTTTTTATAGTATGCTGATATTTTTATATACTTTAGTCAATGGTATCTTTAATTTCTAGAATAGCAAGTAAGGTCTTATATTGAAATTCATTTTATTCATTGATTATTAATTTTTTTTATCATAGATTTAAAGATATTGTTTATTGAACAAATATATATGAGTATGAGATTATGAAATATATATGTAAATATTTGCCTTAAGTTTTAATTTAGAAAAAATTAATTAAGCTCATCTAAACCATTTACATGAACATTTGAAATGAAAATTGAAAGTTTTAATGATTGATTCATTTGTATTGTTTGTTAGATTTCATTTTGGTTTTTATGTAATTTTCAAATATTTTATATCGTTTTAAATAAACTATTATAAATAAAATTGTATATTTCATTTAAAAATGTTTTCTTTGTCGTTTAATAATATATTGTTTCTTCAATCTTTTTATTACATTTTTATAAAGAATATTGAATTATTTTTATTATGATTTTATTTGTATAATTTCTAATTACCCTATCATTTAAATTAATTAAAAACATAACTGAAAAAAAAGTTCATCTTAAACCTTATTTTTATGCTTTAGATAGTTGAATTTACTAGTATAATATTTAATAAATCACTAGTCTATTTATAAAATAAATTTTCAATTAATATTTTTGTGTTCTATTTATTATTTTATACAATAACTATAAGTTTTATCATTTTATTAATATTTTATTATTATTGATTACTCTATATATTAGCTACATTTTTGTTAAAAAAAATATGTTGATTTTTTTTATTTATATAACATTGAAAAGATATATACTTTCTTAAATAAAAAAAAAATTTCTTATATAACTGGAAAAAATAATTTTCTAAAGATTAAGCATAAGAATAAGAAATAAATAAAATACAAAATTATAAAGAAATCTTAGCAAATAAAACTTTGTAAGTATTTAAAAAAACTATAAGAGAAATTATATATTCATCAGTTTTTTTTATTATTATATCAAATTTTAATATTAAAATTTAATTTTTCAAATGTTTATTGTTTTAATTTTATATAAAAAGAACAAATATGTTTTTATTCGATAAATAAAGATTTTTTAAATAATTTTTTTGATTAAATTTTATGCATATTTTTATGATGTAATAAATTTTTATTATATAAGGTATATAGTGTATCTCAGACTATTTTATTTAAATTTATTTTTAAATAGTTTTCACAATATATCTATTTTTTATCATTACAGCATTAAATAAAATTTAGATTATTAATAATTGTTTTAGTGTACAAGAAAAGCAGTCTAAGATTTATCTGCAAAATGGTAAAGGTAGCAGACGTAAAAGAAGAGCTACTGAAATTTCAGAAGATTCAGAAAATATATATCCTCCTAATAAAGTGCCTCTACTATCCTCTAACGGAACATTTCAAGAAGCTTGTAATATTTCTAATTCACCTAGTGTAGCATATACACCCCAACCAAGTACTTCACCCTTGAAAGAGCAGCAAGAGCCAGCAACGTGGTCTGAACTCAGAACATCCACATGCTTCCTGACACCATCTGCTTCTCACAGCGAAAACATCAAGTCTACACCCTTACCTTCCTTGCCATGGGCAGATGGAACACAAGTGTGGTCCCTCATGTGTTTGGGAGATCAGAAGTCTGTCACCCAAAGAGATCCACAAATGTTTCAGAGGCATCCTACATTACAACCTAGGATGAGAGCTATTTTACTCGACTGGTTAATTGAAGTTTGTGAAGTTTATAAACTACATAGAGAAACTTATTACCTTGCCATGGATTACATCGATAGGTATCTTTCCATTCATCAGAATGTACCGAAGAATCAGCTTCAACTCATCGGTATCACATGCTTATTTATTGCAGCAAAGGTAATTTTCATTTTGTCTTTATTTTTGAAATTCAATTACAATTAAAGAATTTAAGTAAATAATTTTATATGACAAAATAACTTTCATTTTGTTTTAGGTTGAAGAAATTTATCCACCAAAGATTGCAGAGTTTGCATACGTTACGGATGGGGCATGTACTGAAGAAGAAATTCTTGGAAAGGAATTAGTTGTATTAAAAGGTCTTGGATGGAATTTATCTCCTGTTACAGCTCCAGGTTGGCTCAATGTTTACATGCAGGTGGAATCTGGTGATTGGTCAAGACCAAATACTTTCATTTATCCTCAATATGGTGGACTGCAGTATTCACAAGCTTCGCAACTTTTAGACTTAGCAACACTTGACGAAGGCAGTTTAAAGTTTTCATATAGTCATTTAGCAGCTGCTGCTATTTATCACACTCAGGTAAAAATAATATGATAAAGAAGCTCTATTTTTATTAAATATTCAATACAATATTTTAAGAATTCCATCATTTGAATTATCAGAAATACATTCGTTTATTTTATTTTTCTTTATATTTTATTAATAAAGTTCTGTTCTCAATTAAATTATAGAATTATGAACAGATAAATTATATAAGTTTTTATTTAAGCAATTTATTATTCTGGAAGAAAATTGTTAAATTTTCTTAATTCTTATACTTAATTGATACATAATTTTCTTTACACATACTTTTGTAAAATTCTTATGAGATTTTATATTTTTTAAATTAATTCTCTTAAAGTAATAACATTGTTAATACATTTGATTTAAAAAATTTAGAAACATTACTTCTTTAATAAAACGATGCAAATTTTAAATCAATATTTTATTCATATTTTTAAAAGGCTATATAAAAAATTTATGTATTTCAAACGGTATATCATAGAACAAAACTTTTTATTTGAACTTATGATCGATTCACATAATAATTGAAAGCAAATGTTAGTAATATAGAACTGTTATAAATTGACAACTATTTTTATATAAAGTATATATAAATAATGTATTCGATTTTTATGATTTTCAAAAATTATAAGACTAAATTAATAACGTATTCATAATTTTTGAAAACACTTCCAAAATTTTGTCGATTTAAACAATAGTGAATAATAAATAATACATGGAATAGTAAAACAGAAAAATATACAATCGAATAGAAAATTATGTAAATCTATTTTTTTTTTATGATAAAGCATTTATAACAAACTTCAGTATAAATTATATTCATATTATTTTATTTTGTTTTCGTTATTTATATTTTATTGTTTAAAAATTGTGTTAATGAACAATAATAAATATAAGAAATATTCTCATACTCAAACCTTTTAAAATGAGTTTTTAATTTTACTAAATACTGTTTTAGTAATTATAAATAAATATATTAAAAATAAATTATTTACACATTATGAATATTTTAAATATTGATATTATTCATAGTATTATAATTTTTTATTTATATAGCAATCTTAATCGGAAAATAATTGATAAGAAAACAACTAAACTTAAATTAGAAATATTATTTTTAAATTAACTAATATCTTTTAAATAGGGATGATAACATTTTTTTTAGTTTCACAATTTAATGTAGAATAAATTGTCAGATTTAAATTGAATTTTAAGATTATTACCAACGTCAATCAATAATCGTTAACTAAGCTGCATTAAATTACTGCTGAAGTGTTTATCTGTCTGACCATATTCTATGATATTCTACTTGCTTCAAACAGCAGTATGTAATTTCTTATAGTTCTTATACTTCCTATTAATTTATTTCAATTATATTTTTTGAAATAATTTTTGTTATATTATAGTCACTTTTTATTTTTTTATACTATTTCTTATTATTAGTGTAAATAAACCACTTTTCCGAATAAAATTTTTTATATTTTTTTAACTTATAAATTTAAGAAAATGTTAATGATAAAGATAATTTGAGTTTAATTTAAAAGAGATGTTTCTAAAAAGTAAATTTTTCCTAATAGATTAGATAAAAGAGTAATAAATTATCTATACTAAAGTGTCTCAATATAATAAAAATTGAAATAAAATAATATTAAAATATTTAGATATTATTTTATTTTTTATTTACTTCAGGATAGATCTTTATTTTTAATTTGATATTTTTATGTTATTAATTTATGGTTAAAATTTCATTGTTATCCATTTCTTCTATTATCATTCAAATAATAAATAATTATAATATTTAAAATATTGTGTTTATTTTATAAATTATTCTATCATTTGGTAAGCAAAATGAAAGAACGTATAATGTAAAATAATTTTTGGTATATTTAAAAAACTAAAATTTAAAATGTACAATATTTACTAAACAAAATTTAAGAAATTTAAATATATAAATTTAAATTAATTGCATCTACTTGTACTGTTAATATAATGTATTTGTTAAAATTAAAAGTATATCTTTTATAAGTGACTTTTTTATTTAATAATAATAATAATAATTCTCTAATTAAGTGTATTGATTATAGAAATCTTGAATTTAACAGAAAATTGGTATTACTAATCATCCTAAGAAGAGTTATTGATAATCTAGAAAATTACAATTTTAATCAAATACCGCGGACTTTCCAAAATAAATCTTGCGGTAATTTATGAAAATACCGAAACATGATTTATACATAAAAGCTTTAGTTATTTAATAATAAAATAGATTCAAATTAAGTTGAGAATGAAGGCACATATACATTAATTAATTTTTATTGTGATGTAAAATTTATAATTGGCTTAAAATATTGTGCAAAATGTTACACAATAATTCAAATTGTATAGGAACTAAAAATCATTTTAAGTTCTGTTGACTCAGACTTTTTATATAATTATAATTTTTAATTATTTAAATAATTATAATTTATAAAAGCGTTAATATGAAATTACGCTTAACTTCCATTTTTATTTTTTGTTCACTGTTTAAAAATAAGTTATAAAGTACGTTTACAAAATTGTTGAATAGTATTGTATAAATAGAATTTAAAAAACAAAATATAGCATTTTATAAAGATTAAAAGTTAAAAAAAATAAGATAATTTTTTTAACTAGAACATAAAGTAATAAAAAGACATTTGAAATTTGTATCGTGAGTATATTACAAAAAAAGGTTTCTATTATATAAAATTAAACAATATATTTTTCAATATTAGTTATTTTATCGCATTTTAATAAGCTTTAAATCTATTAGATAAGAGGCATCTACAGATAAAATTTTTTTACATGCTATTAAAAAAGATGAAACTTTTGAAGATTCAAACATACAGAATTAATGTATAATGATATTATTTAAAAAATTATACTACAAACGATAATGTCTTCGGATAAATAAAAATTATGTCGTTATTAATATTTTTTAATAAATAATACTATTACAATTGTATCAAATGTCTATTATATAATTGCTTTATATTGACTATATAAATTAATTGGTTAAATAATTATCGAAAAGATAATTATTTTATAACATTGTAAAAAACTATAAAGTTAATTATTAGAAACCGTTTTTTAAAGTCATTCTTATAGATTTTTAAGACTTAAGCGTAAAACAAACAAGTTTGCATCTTCAATAAGGATACAATAAAAAAAACGCTGAAGGAAGTTAAGTAATAACCAAAAGTTTAAAGACAGTTCAATTTTAGTTATAAAAAGCGCTCTATCATAAAAATATTGCAACAAATGAGGAACATGCTATTTTCTTAAACTGGAAAGTTCTGATTAAACAATCGGTCGATTGTCATTTATGTTTCAGGGTAGGGAGTGCGCTCTGCGAGTCTCGCGGCTCACGGGTGAGCAACTCGCCCCTTGCGCTAAGTGGCTGAGTGCATTCGCCTTGACGGTGGGCGAAGAGCGAGCCCAGCAAATGCTGCGCTCAGCGGTGCCGCTCCTCGACGCGAGCTCTGGCTCTGGCTTGAGGGCCTCCGTTCCTAACATAGTTGTCGATGAATCCCACCGTATCCAAACCCACGTTATCGATCTTGAAATGCTAGAGTTCGCTCAGCATCGGCATACACACGAGGCTCTCCTCGTCGACTGTCTCGATTTCGAACCAATCCTGGACTCCGGCAGCAGTCCAGACCAGAGCGGCATACTCACGCCA
The DNA here is from genome assembly GCA_018907195.1 of Dolichoris vasculosae. NCBI lineage: Eukaryota > Metazoa > Arthropoda > Insecta > Hymenoptera > Agaonidae > Dolichoris > Dolichoris vasculosae. The sequence goes on from JACCHY010000018.1 coordinate 4,110,456, forward strand.
CCCTCGAGCAGCCAGAAAAACTCGCCAACGCCGCCGAGACTACCACCACAGATGGAACCCTACACATAGTAGTGCGCGACCATCTTCAACGATCATCTCCCGTGATTCTTTCTTCAAGCGCTTATGCGCTACCCGTTTCAGCCCATTCCTCTCTTTTACACTTTTCATTACTTTTCATTCGCTTTCGATTTTCGTCCCATGTTGAACCTTTTCTCGTTCAATGGACAAGGAGCTTATGTGGACTAGTGATCTTGGCACACATAATTTTTTTTCTCGGTTCCAGGTGAAAGATTCAGCCTGTAAGTCTGATTTTATTCCAAGGAATTACGAGTAAAGCAAGCAGAGAAAAATGACCCTAGAAAATTTTTTATAATTTGTACTTTACGAAGTTGGTATTATCATACCGTACGCGTACCAAAAAACTAAAATAATCTTATAATTTGCTATGCAAAATTTTAGTCAAATTTTTTTCTTTATTTTCTCTTTCAGCTACAAAGTACTTACTAAAAATAATAAACAAAAACAAGAAAAAAACAAATATTACAAATACAGAATGATTTAAATTTTACGAAGTAAATTAAAATTAATAAATTTTTCAACTTTTGAAATTTTATAGAAATTTTTAATTTTTTAATATAATTTGGTAAAAACTTACTAAAACTTATTTAAAAATTAGACTTGTTATTAATAAACCAAATAAATTATGGTTTAAATCAAGTCACTTCTTTCAATGAAATTCTTTATATGCGGTAGTGTCACTTCTATAATTTAAATTTCTTTTTTTTCAATGAACGAACAATGAATCTATTGTAGGTTAAGCCGGGCTAACAATCTTTTACTAAACTGAAAATGCAATGCAAATTCAAAATTTAGTATGGTTATTCTATAGTTATTTTGAGAGATAAATTTCTGTTTTTGATACATACTCATAATATCAGTTAAATCGTATTTAATTTTAATTAAAATTAAATTTAATTAAACACATCTTACTGACACAATTGTGTGTTTATAATAAATGTTTCAACATCACTAGTACGGATTTTTATAAGAATTAAAATGCTGTGTTTTACAATAATATGTCATGTTCCTAATGCATAATTTTTCTTGTGTCAATCGTACAGGTTTTAAAGTAAACTTTCATAACATTGCATAAGTAAAAAAAAGAATAATTAATGATTGTATGAATTGGTATAAGTTTTTTTCAGCAGGGAATCTATCTAATTTTTTTCAGAAATACATTTAAATTTATGGAAAGATAGTTTTACTTTATTTATTTCATATATAAATATTTAAATATATATACATATACATATGTAATTATATAATGATAATCTATAAATACATGCGGTAAAAAACTTTTTGGATTTGTATGCAATTATAAAAAAGCTGAAACAAATGTACTAAAAGTAATAATGATTACTCTATACTTTTTCGTTTTTAGTTTTTAATATAATAATTTATTGCGGTACACAATTCTGAAAAAACAAATATTTATTAAAATTTTGCTACAGATGATATGTAATATAATCTGTAATAGCATTTAAATTATTGGTAGTTTTTAAGTTTTATTAAATTTAAAATTTAATTTATATCTTCAATGTTACACTACATTTTATTATTATTATATATATTCGTTTCTTTAATTTACTTAAATAAGAAATGTGACTTGATTAATATTTCATTATTTAAATTATTTATTCCTTCTATGCATAATTTTTTACTTCAAATTTAATATTACAAAATTGATTCTTTTGTTGCAAAGAATTTTTACAACAAATATTGCATTTGCAAAATGTATGAAATAAATAAGTAAAATAATTCTATTCCTGAGTAAGTATAGTTACTCATCTCCAAATTATTTTATTTCATTATTGTAACGGTTTTTTGTTAGTCAATTCGATATATTTCGATAAGCCAATGGAAGAATTGAGTATACAATTCTCTAGTTATAAGCTGAAAGAACTGAAAAAAACTGTGACTATTTTTACAAATAGCTTTTCACTCAATAGTAGTGCAGAGTATTCTCTAATTAAAATTTAACAATGATAATATTTTTAAACGCTAGATAACTCGAATCGCATTCGGCAAATTATTACTGTACATAATGGATATATTTAATATCTAGTTGATATAAATTAAATGCAAAATAAAAGAAAGTTATCGCTAATGCTTCTGTGAAGTGAAAAACGCTTAACGATTAATTAGTTTTTGTGTGACATAATCACACATTTTTTGTGATTGGATGAGCAAGATTCCATTGAGGAACAAATGAGTATCTTAAGAGAAACCAATAAAAAAGTTTTTTTTTGGATTCCTTAATATAATTTGTCCGTCCTAAAGGACTGAAAAATATAATACTAAAAAAATTAAATAAAAAATAAATAAATAAAATAAAACTTATAAATGTTTTTTTTTCTTTTTTTTATAACGCAGAAAAGTGCCTGCCACCACTAGTGCGCTTACATAGATTGTTTTTACCTAATGGATAAGGAAAAAGAACATCATTGTGAATAGTATTTTCTTTATTTTTTTTTATACATTACGCTTTATTTTTTAATGCAAAATGCGTTATTATGTAAAAGCAGGGTGAATGCACGCATGTGTTCTTTTATGTAAATAAAAATACGAGGATTATTTAGGCGAGCGTAAAAAAGAATGTGAGTTGTATGTAAGTAATAAAAAATGTTGAGTCGTGAGTGTTGATAATATTTTTACAATAGAGTTCATTGCGCATTTATAAGGAGAAATTGACAATAAACAAAATTATAAATAATTAGAAAAAATATATATTTTTCTTTTAAAACATTGAAATTGTAAAATTCGATTTACGTTTTGAAAAGTGTACAATAAAAATATTACAATGACTTGTGAAACAATTGCATTTTTAATATAATTAAGTTTGTACATTTAGTTTGTATACGCTAAAAGTTTTATTGAATAAAAAATATAATTATATGTTAGATATATTTTACTTAATAAATAAATTTGTTTATAACTGAATTTATCTGTTTTTCCCTTAAAATAATTTATGGGCTGATTTTATTATGTTTGTTAGTTTTAATGTCTTGAATATTTAATAACTTTTTATTAAATTTATTAATTTATTACATTTAACCAATGTTGATTACTGAATATTTTTGATATGCATATTGATCGATAATGCAAATAAAAGTGGTAAAAATAAGAGATATCTATATTATCGATGGAGGAAGTTAAAGTGGCAGCAGCGTCGCAGAATTTTAAATTGTCGTCGTGGATTGGTTAAGCTTCGTGATTTAAAGTTGTCAAACGAGAGGTAGACGCGGCCGTTAAATTAAAAGACAACCGAAATGAGCCTTGCGTATCAGCCACACAGGGAGTAACAACTTCAGATTCGATGAGTACGTGTAAAAACTTCTTTAGTCTTTTAATTATTCCTTACGTAAGGTAAATTACGAAAAATCGAGCTTTGAAAACCGTTTTCAAAACGTGAGAGAATATTTATTTTTCAACTATTAAATTGCGGAATGTGAATTAGTGTGACGAAAAGCAGCTCTTTGTTTGTTTTGACTGTGTACTCATTTGAATTTTTTCGCATCAGAACACCGATTATACAGTTAATAAAAGCAAGTGTTAATGTGAAAATTTATTTGTTTATAACCGATTTCAAATTTTTCATATATACACATATACAAACACACATGCGCCATACAAATAGTGTATATGTATATGTATATTTTTAAGCTGTAATTTTATGCGATACGTGTAAGTGTGTTATTTAGAAGAAAGAAAAATAATGAAGAACGTATATTTTTGATTTCATATTTGATTTGTCTGTTTAGCTTCAAGGACATTTGAAAATATACAACAGAAAATTTCATAGAGTGGACGTCGTTTTTTTAGAACAAGTTTTCACCGAAGTAACGTTATGACAACTTTGCATGATTTGGAAGAAGAAATATCAGCCAAACGTAAGGTAAGAGCATATTCACATTTTTTTTATCTATTAAGCGTTTCAACATACCAATATACGTTTTGTGAATATTAGGATTTATATAAAATTCGTAGCTTCTCAATTTTTTTACCTAGATATACATTATTTTAATTATATTTTTAATATTTGAATATCTTATTTTAAATATATAAAAAATGTGATGCAATTTTTAAAAACATTCAAATTTGAAGATCATGTTTTCATAAAAATTTTTAATTACAAAAAATAATTAGTAATTAAATGTCATTTTTCAATAAAATAAATTGTAATCATTTAAATTTATGTTTTGAGAAAAGTATTATTTAAATAAAAACCTTGTTTAAAGAATACTTTATTTTATTTAAATAATGATGTTTAATCGAATAAGATAATAATATATATCTTTGACTTTATATTTTATTGATCATATGTATCAAGTAATTTATTTCATAAACATAAATATAGTTAATTAAAAATCTAATTATACTTGGTATCATCATCCTTAGGTATATAGAATCTATGTAATATAAAGTCTTTATATAAATTTTTAACAGGATTATACAATTAAAAAATATATATCTAAAAGTTGAAAAAATATTTACTACTCAAAATAATTTTACACGAATATTATATAACTTAGTTTTTTAGTGCGTAGTTGGAATTTCTAATACTATATTTTATAAAATAAAGAAAAATAGTGTTATCTTGATATTAAAATTAATTTTATGATTTTTATAATATGAATATGAAGCAGTTTCAAGAATTTTTTATTGAGTATACTTAAGAAAGAAAATAAACAATTTTATATAAAAATGTAATTATGTGATTAATTAATGATAATTTATTTTGAAAATTATTTATGATTCTTAAGAAATTAATATTAGTGTTACAAAAAAAAAATAATATCAAATATTGCTAAAAATCTGATAAATAAATGTATAAGACATTTAAACTTTAAAATTATAGTTCTTATAACAATAATATTTGAAAACTAAACAATGTATTACAATTATAAATAATCTGTATATAATTATTAAATTTTTTATTACGATTATACATACAAATTTTTTTATTAGTTCTATATTAATTTAAGTATTTATTTATTTATTAAAAAAATTGTAAATATATTAGGCTAAAATGCTATATAGATCTTAAGAAGGTATAAGCTCTATCAAATATTTGTATCTATGCAATACAGAATAATAATTTAAAGTAAAATAAAGATTTATAAATATAAATAATTATAAAAATATAAAATTTATTATAAGCTATTTGTGAGAAGTTTCAGTAATTTAAAATTTAATATATTTTAGAAATATTTGAATTTATTGAACTTTTATATTACTTGTATGTTTAACTCTGATTTTTGTTACAATAAATAAAAAGGTAAATAAAATTTTTGGATAAAATAGAAACTTCATTTTCTATTCGGGTAATTTGTTGAAAATAACAGTTTAAATATTAAACAGTCAACTTTTATAGAAAACATAAAATTTGTTTCAGGATTAGAGTTTATTCTACATATAATTGAAAGGGTAAAAAATTTTAATAAATTTTCATAACTTGTAAACTTTTAAAGAAAATATCGTTAAATATTTACATTACAATTTGAAAAAGTATCATACGAGCAAAAGTAACGTACTAAAAAAGCTTGTAGTCGTATTATGTAGCAAGTTCAATTGTAACGGTATAAAATACATAAATTAAACGTTAGAAATCAGCTAGCGAGGATTTTTTGTAATAGTATCAAAAATCAAAAAGAAGAACTAGACGAGTCATTCAAAATACAATGTTGATAATTAAAAATTTAAAAAGGAAAAAATATATACAAACGGTCTTAGATGTAATTGGCGACATTTTGAAGGCGTCATTTCTACTCCCTACCAACGTCTCCTATACTTGGACGCAGAATAATACACCCACGTAGCGATATGAGCACGTGTTGCATGAGAACGCACACAAATGCGGCAGCGCACTTCCATAGTTGGCGATGCTTCGTCAATTTTCTTCTCTACGCTCATACGTACATATGAACGAGGTGCATTTGTTCTTTTTTTATTTCTCCCTCTCCTGGATCTCTCGAGGTCGAAAAGTGAGTGCATTGCCGTCGTTGTCGAGTACGTCGTCATTGCTGCGCAGACAGACTTACCGAAGTAAAGGAAGCGAAAGAGTAATTCATTTTTTTTTGCCGTGAGGAATCTTGATATTGATACTGGTATACATTTGTGGAAAAGGATGCGCAGTAGTATTCCCACCGCAAAATTTTTCGATACTTGAACAGTCGAAAAGTACAATTTCAAAACATTAGTATCAGCAGTAGAGGGAAGAAGACAAACAAAATATAATCCAGTGTAGTGTCGTCATGCTTGAAAGGTGGATGCGAGTGTAGGTGAGAGAATAAAAAAAACATTGTGTATCAGCGGCCGTCAAGAATCGTTGCGCGTTACTAGTGCAACTTTCCTCGGTATTTTATTTTTGTGTATTCTTCTGTGAGCGAAACATCTCATATGTTTTGAACTTTCGTATGTACGTCATTTTTGAAGAGGGTTATAATTTTAGAACGTCTACAGAGATTCCAACAACGGAATGGAATAGGAGGCAAGTGCCATTTACTTCTTTATTTCTAATTCTCTTCTCTTGTAAAATTTCTTTACTCCAGATGTGCACGAGACCTACGATAGCGATTTTCATTGAGCAATTAAACGCATTCATAAAATACGCATTTGAGGTTAAATTTCAAATTCGTTTATAGAAAATTTATTTTATTATATCAAAGAATTATATTGCATTATTTGTGCAAATTGCGTGACAATTTTGCCAATATTAATAGTTCGCTATTAATCTCAGAAGTACGCTGTTTTTGATTTAATTGATATATATTTAAGCTTTATTGAATGCTGGTCTTTCAAGAATTTAATTACAAAAATAGTATATTAACTGAATCGTTTTGTAAAGAAAAAATTAAAATTTATTTTTAAGTACTTTTAATAAGTGTTGGTATCGTGATATAAAATTTAATTTAAAGGTAAATAATGGCATTAGATGAAATTTTAATATTGTTATATATATACTAACTATCAATTATTTTTATTAATTAAGATTTTAATGGTGAAATATTTTATGAAAAAAGTCCTATTAGCATTGTTCAATTGAAATGCATCGTTCAACTTATGATTCAATCAATTCACGTGAAATCTGTGTTGTATGATCTTTATTTTACACGTAATATTTTTATTAAATATTGTTTCTCAGTATTATATTGATAATTATTTTATTTGTTTATTATTGTATAATAACTTATTTTCTAATTAAATTTATATTTATAATATAATTTAATTATAAAATTAAAATTTTGATATTATTTTATTTATCTTTTTCTTAAATAATATTTCTTACTATTAAAACATTAGTATGTAGATCTTAATGATATAAAACTAATAAAGTATATAATTGAAGCTATTAAAAGAAAGTTTTTTGAATGTTTTTAAAAGTACTTCCTAAGTTTAAACATTAAACTTAATAATTGTGTGATTATAAGCGAAAATATTTTTCTATTATAAATTATACAAAATCTTTGTTATTACGTTAATTTTTATAAAGTAATTTTTAATATAACTTTTTTTAAGAAAATAAGTAACTTAAGTTTATATAATTCAAAAAAATTCTAATGCATTGAAAATGTTTTTGCAACAATTAGTAGAATACAAACTTATGTTGTTATACATGTATACAGTAAATAATTACGCAGTCATCGATCCATTATTCCCCTGCTTAGATGCCATGAAAAAGATTAGCTATTTTGATAATTTGAAAGATTTGTATTTTGGAATGAGTCATATGTTTTTTAATTTAATTGTAGTTAAACCATTTTTGGTATTTTTGCATTAGATAGGTGGACGTATTATTGCTTTATACCATAAATTTAATTTGATTTTTTTTACGTACATAGCATTTTCAAATATTGTTATAGATTTGATAATATAAAATATAAGTTACTAATTATTGCTTGATCAAAGATAAGAAGTTAACTTCTTAACTAATTTTAGAATAAAATTTATAAAGTATAAATTAAGTGTCGGATAAATAAAAGTTGGTAAAAGAGTTTATGGTTCACGATATTTAAAGTGTGAATAGTGTATTTTTCTTTTTTGATAATATGATTATTATATTTATTAGATACACTGAATATCAATTTATGTCATTTTAAAATAATTTTAGATATTTCACAAGTATTAAGTACATTTTTTGAATAAGGACTTTAGAAAAATTACGTATATCGTACACTTTAAATATGAAATAGAATATAATTGATCATAGAAATTATTTGTGATTGTTAATGGAATATAATATATATTAAATTGTAAAAATAAGTAGGTAAGATCTTAGTGTGCAAACTATTTAGCATGCAAGTATAATATTTGGTATTATTAATCCATTATACATTATTATCATACGAATTTCAAATATCATATTAAAAAATAATTATATAATTAAAGTAATTGTAACGAATAAAAAATATTTTCTAATAATCGAAAAATAAAAATTTGATTCGCATTTTAAATGTTCGAAGATATTTATTCAAATATTTTTATAATAAATTTGTAAGATCCTAATAAATATTAAGTTTATTTAATAATTTATTTTAAAAAATTTGCTTTTATATTGTAACTATATTTATATAATAAAAATTATCAAAATTTGTTTTTAATGTATATCATGATCTTAATAACCCTATATTTTGCATTGGATTACTAACGAATTTGCAATAATTTTTTATTAATTTATGAATTAATTTCAAAATAATTTTTTATGGAATTCAGTAAAACCATTGTCGGGTTATAAAATATTTAATTAAATTAACATATAGAATGATGTTGAATATTATTAATAATAAAATACACATACATTTATTTATGATCAACTTGAAATTTCATAAGTGCTCGTAGTAGGGGTAATATTTGGAAAAGGAAGTAAACATTACGGAGACGTCTAACATTAAATGAGATTAGACTATTTAGAATTTAGTAAGCTCTTTGGTGTCGTGTGCATTCTTTAGATAAAGAAAATTGGATACACTAATGTATACTTTAATAATGAGCAAATGAACGCTTTTGATGAGTCCTATATATCAGGCTTTCCAGAAACACGAGGCCTATAAGTACAAACTTTGACTTGCAGGTACGTAAGTCGATATGCTCCAAAAATAAGTGACAAACGTCTAGGTACGTGCCTCTCGTCGCCGAACATTTGCATGATGACTTTTATTCGAATTTTATATACTTGTGATAAAATTATGCCATGTTTCAATTTATTTTCTTTTTGTCGACTTTAATCAACATGGTATCTCAAATTTTTATAATATTTATATAATATTTATTTTTCATTTAAAAGATAAAATAAATTCATAATTTTATCAAAGTGTTTTCTATACTTTTCAACGTTATTCTTTATACATTTTTTAAATATCTAATCTTTAACAAAATGAGAAAAAAATTTGTTTTTCAAAATATACTTTCATAAAAATAAGTTTTTAGTTATTTTATAGATTACACTATCAGATAATATAATAAAAAATATTTAGTATTTGAATATCTTTATCTTCCTTTTCTTCATTCATTGCGATTTCGTCATTTATTTCTGAATGAAATTTTGAATAGAATAAAGATTAAAATGACGTAATATTTAACATCTTTTTTATTTTAAGTATGCGATCATTTTAAATACCCACTTTTATTTTTAAACCATCGGAACTTTTAAAGAGGCGTTTTATGTACTAATAAATAAAAACTTGCTTTTGAAATCTGATATATCAGTTATTATATATTCAATATAAAAAAAATACATATTGTTTCTTTTACGTTCAATATCCATTAGTTTACATATAATTTATAAAATTACCTCTGTAAGAATGAAAGCGATGTACATCGAGGCTTTTCTCATTATATTTTTTATATAGAATGTTGCCGCGGTTTTTTTGTTCAAATGATTTTTTTTGGTGTTCTGAAAAATTTGCCCCTTTCCAAGAGCCACGGTAGCTGTATAGCTAGCATACATCTATGGTTTTTACAGTATTCTTTAGTAAACGGTGTAATCTTTGCTTTTAATACTTGAATTTTTTTATATGTTCGGGAATTTATGTAATGTAATCGAAAATTAGTAAAATGCTATTAATAATTTTATTATAAAAAATATTTAGTAAATTTATAATTTGATATTTAATAAGAGAAGTGAAATACCTCTTTGAATTCTATAAAATCTTGTTTTTTAAGCGATCGACAGTGAAAGAATCATTTGCGAGAAACAATTGATCGTATATTTAAAGAAGCGAATGTACAGTTTTTAATTCTATCCATTTTCTGTACATAAATAAAACTGTAAAAAAATATTACCAAACAATTTTTTCTCCCATAAAAAAATTCTCACAAACAATAAAAAATCTTAATTAAAAAAATATATATGTAACGATCAGTTGTAAGACTGCAATCGCTGAATATAACAGCATATTAGTCATAAGTAAATTATTATATGTAAAATTATTATTTATTATGATTGAAAAAAAAAACATATTGTATAAGAATTGTATTTGTTCGGTATAAGTAAATAAACATTAAATAAAAAAATTGATCGTTTCAAATGTCGGCAAATCTACTCTTGGCTTGGCTAAGTGTAAATGTAGTATGTGTGTGTGTGTAAATTATATTATATGCGTTTGTATGCGAATATTAATACGTTAAGAGATCCATAACGGTAAATATGAAAACGTTACTAGAATGTTCAACTACTGAAGGTTAAATCTATTCTTTTAATCTATAGGCATTGCGAATTTTGTTAATCATGGGGAATTTTTTATGAAAGGTAAAGTACTCGATTTTCTTGGTATATATTCCACAATTAAATAATGTTTTTAAAGTTTGCAAATAATTATTCGCGGTGTCATCTGTTCTAAATAAAATATGAGTATATATATATTGAATTATCATAAATTAATTTTTAGAAAATAATTTATTCATTCCATAAAAAGGATATTTAATGTTTAATTTGATATTCTATACACGAAACTATATCTCGGTATTCTAGATTTATTTCTTTGATGGAAAAAAATTTACATGCTCTTAAATAATCAATATATTTGTTTTGAGGTGAGACTCGTGAATATTTTTATCGTGCCTCAAAGCTATATTATTTTTATATTCAATATTTACCTTAAATATTTATAATTACAAAAATCAATGTGGTTTTTCATTGAAAATAGAGCTTCAGATGTAAGCAAAGCGTAAAAAGAGGGAAAGATAGATCTTTTTTCGTACTAAGGTCAAACAACTGAGTCCCACAGAAATCCAATTCGAGGCATTCGATTTTATCGTCTTTGAAGTCACAATCAGTACTCGATCATCACCGGCTTTATCGAATTGCTCGTCTGCACTCACTCGCTGTCTAGCTTCCTCGAAATTTTATTATTAACTCGCGCTTGCGCGAATTCTGAACCCCGCTCATAGATACGTGTAGCCATTGGCAGTAGCTAATCCTGTTGGTGTTTGAATGAACTGCCCAGTAGTCGAATAGCAACGTTCGTGTCTCTTTTTCCACGAATCGCTTCCTTTCTTTTCTTTGCGAGTTTTTTTTTATTTTGCTGAGCATCAATTGCGCTGTATGTATCTTTCAATTACAGCTCGACTAGAAAGGCACTTATATCCTCGATATATATTTTCGTGTGATTTCATATTATCTGCAGTCATGGATTTTATCAATCGACTTCTAAATAGACCCTCACCGCATCCGGCTATTTGCGATACATCGCCTACGCATCGTAAGGTAAAGACATTCATACGAGAAAGGCAAGTGCTCAGAGGTTCTTTTGGAGGACGTTTTAAGATCAGGAATTCGGCCAATTCGCTTTTATAAGGTTGAGTGCGAGAAAATTGGGATCGAACGCTTCCGGAATTGCGAAAGTGAAATACCCGAATTTTAATTCACAATTTTTGCAATCTTTTTCATTACCATCTTATAAAATCACTCCAAATACGCTTTTAAGATTTACATAAAATAAAAGAATTCATTCCATTGCAATGATTTAAAATCAGTTATTGTGAAAAAAAGTATTGGCGAATCTGAAGATTAATGCATTTAAATGCATTCCATTGATGCTAACAGCTTTGTCATTTACAAGTATATTAAAGAATTAGATATGAATATAGCATAATTAATTTTTTAATAACAACAATACTGTGCATAAAATATTAAAAAACTTTTTAATCTATTAAAAACTATACTCATTTGTTTCGCTTAGAGGTTGTGATAAATATATTTCAATTGTTTATGATGATCAATTAAAATAAAATCATAAACATTGTTAAACATAGTTTTATTCGCTTACTCGATTGAAAAGCTTAGATTAGATAAAAAACATTAACCTTAATTTTATCATTCAATTTTAGAAGAAATTCAGTATGAATGTTCAAATTAAATTAACCTCTTGGTAATTCGTCAGCGAATTTATAAAATACCTATAATTGATTTTAAAATGTATACGTACGTTTATAATTCGCTTTTTATACTTTGTACCATTTTATTATCGAATACAAAAATTTACAATGAATAATTGAATTTCTTATATAAACTTTTTGTATTTAAGAATTAAATTAAGTTCAAATATATATAAATTACGTAATTTTCTAAAAAAAAAAGTTTTTTTCTAATATAATTGAAAATGTACTATATATTATAAAAATATATATAAAAAATATATATATAAAAAAATATATAAAAATATATTATAAAAACCAATACTTTGTTTTGGTTTTTATAATACAATAAAGTTTACCATTAGGGATACGAATACTTGTACCTATATCATCCTATTATTAATAATTATTATAGGCATTATACATACAAGCTTTGAGAATTTAAGGATTTAACAATTTTAATCATATTTATTAAAGTATATATAATATTATTGTGATAATATATATTGATGCTTGCATAAAGATACATTTTACATATTTAAAAATGATCAAACTATATTAAACATACTATATATATATATGTAAATAAGCTGGGATTGAAATATCGATAAAATATTTGGAAATTTTTCAATATAATTAAAGCAATATAAGTTTGAATAAATTATAATTTATAACCTAACATTTAATTCTAAAATTATGGGTAATTAAGTTTCGCATGATTCTTTTAAATTTGATATCAACCAATCTTATGTATATTAATAATATTTTTATATTAGATAATAAATTGTCATGAAATAGAAAAAAAGAATTTGTAAGAATAAAAATTAAATATGAAAGATTAATGTTTTATTTAATAATGTGAATGAACTGTTATAATTTAATTAATAAAATAAGTTTTAAGATATAATGTGAGTAATTTTGCGTAAAATTAATAAAAAATATTAAAATAGATAATGTTTTTTATAAGATTTCTAATAATTTCAAAATAAATAAATTTCTAGCGTTAAAAAATTTTTGTTGATTTTTTCTAGATAGTTTTATAATATTGATTAAAAACAAGAACTTGATATATTAACTTGACATAAAGGCAAATGACAGTAGAATATTATAGAACTTGCGCTTTTAAAATGTTGCGTTTACTTAAAAGGAAAAAAGAAATAAAGAACATTTAAATGTATGTTGGGATTGCCGACGCGCTACTGTAAAACCTGGCAGTTTCTTTTTGGCCTCAAGTAATTTTTAGCCGTTAGGGAATTTTGACGAAATTACATTTTAAATTTTCTATATTCAATAAGTAGGTGCATTTAGATTTCATTGAATTATTTTTTTATATATTCCACATTTTTTTTCACGCTTTTTCAATAGTTAAATGAGTACTATATTTTACTTATCCTTGTTGTATATACTTTTGTTGAATAATATACTATAATTTTTTTCATATGCAAGTAATAATATTATAAGATAATAATATAAACTACTAATTAAACTTGCAAAAATCATTATTTTTGTATTAGTCGATTACTTTTTATGATTTAATTAAATTTTAAAATATTCATTAAAGTATTCGATACTTATTTTAATTTTTTTCATTATATTTTAAGAATTACATGTAAATATTTAAATTAGTATTTTTATAATATTCTTTTAATTAAAAAAAATCAGATTTACTCCAACTTATAATATTTTATAAACATTTTAATGAATTATCAGTAATACAATGTAAGTCTTTTGATAAATATTATAATTAAATTTTTTAGTTTAAATGAAATTAAATGAGAAATTAATTATACGTTTTTAAAATTTAGTATTTATATTAAATTTTTTATTTTTTACTTATAAATAGTTTTTATATATAATAACCAATAAAAAAATGTAATGTATTATATTTATTTTTTATATAAAAATAATTATTTATATCTTATTAAATTCGAGATTATATAAAATGTGTTCAAGTCAGCGCATGCATTTTGTGTAATTTATGTATTTTAATTTGTAATTTGTATACAATTAATTAAATAAAACTTATACTTATGCTAATGCAGTTTATCATGAATTAAGATATGACAGAAATAAATAATATTTTATTAAACTTCAGTTATTTATTTTTAATGGAGATATATTAATATTAAAATTAAATTTATACTAAAGAAGTATTAAAAATTGAATGGAAAATGTAATACTTGAAAATTGGATAGCTGAAAGAAAAACTTTCATATATTGGAAAATCAAATAAGGGCGTGTTAACAGTCAAGGAAAAAAACACGTGAACAAAAAAAGACTAAAGTAGATTGTAATTTTTAATACTTAATGAAGTTTTATTTCTGAGCTTTCTTATATATTTATTGTGTGAAGAGTATGGGAATAGATGTAGATTTTACCAACGAATTAAAGCACATGAGTATATTAGGACAAAGTTAGAACGCAATTTGCCACGATTCAATATAATCATTTAGTTTTTATTTTTTATTCACAGAGCGTCGACTCGCCGTCGTCGCCTCCATCATCTTTGTCGCCAACGTCTCTTCAATCGCTTCCATCGGTATCAGTCAACAACCGATCACAAGGACGCGAACAGTTAGAACAGCTGATACGCATATCTCATGATCTCTCAGAGATAACATCTAGCAATCCAAATAGTTTGGTTCCCGAGAGTTTGTCTTCGGCTTCGAGCTTTCAGAGTCTCGCTTCGAACCTCAGCTGCAAGAGCAGTAGCGGGATCTGCGCGGATTTTGTGCCTAGTAGCCCCGATAAGACGAGCGGTGCTTTCGAACACTCTTATGTTAATCTTGATATACCAGATGTCGATGAACTCATCAGCGCCTGTGCAAATATCAAATTGAATGAGTCTGCGCACGAATTACTAGACATTAGCGTAAACAACCTTAGTCAAGATCAGACGTTCACTTCTGCAACTAATGAAACGATTGCAAATGAAACCCAAATTGAGCTGCGTCTTGAGGAAAGCATTCAGACTTTTGAAACTTGTCCTGTTCTTGAGGTAAATTAATGGTATTCTTTTAATAACCTCTATACCTAACTCGGATTAACAAATTGTTTTAGCAGATCTTTTACAATATTGTATACATGATGAATTGTTTCGTTTAAATAATACACATAAAATTTGCAGGAAGAAATTTCAAAACTGTTGATGAAATATAAGCGAAGAGATAAACTCATATTGTATATTATAAAAATCTATTAAAAATTTATTAAATTCTATTAAGATTGAATTATATTAAGTTATATTATTTTAATCGACTCGATCGGCTCTGCTCATAATGAAATTCTATTCAGAGTTTAAGAAATATTAACCATGGAAATTTTTATTTCATAAGACGCACTACTCGTTAATAATATACACTTTATTTAAAATTTCATTACACTCTATACTCATTAATACTATTTAACTAACATAAATGAAATATTAATGGTTGCATTTATAAAAGAAATGACATTAAGTATAGTTATCAAAACAAAACTCTTGTATACATATTGTTTTTATTTGATTTAAAATTATAATTTAATTACTTTAAAATATAAATTAATCCACTGATAATAATTAATAACAATTCTGATTTATTTTAATATTTTAGTTAAACTAAAAGATCTAATTAATGTAATTTTTAAAAATAAAAGTATTTTTTAAGCATTCTATTTAAAATAATTGAATTTATTTATTTGAGAAAGGTTTAAAAATTTAAAACTATTTTGCAATAAGTAAAACTTTTGCTTGTTAGTATATGTTTCCTCTTTAAGTTCTTTTAACTCTAGAAAAATATAATTTTTTTTAGATTTAAAAATTATTCAACAATATAACTGTTACTATTAAAAATTTAATTTTTTCAGTATTGTTTAATCAATCATTTTTTGTTATATTTATTGATAAAAAAACAAACTTTTTCTATATAAATTATTAGTTAACCCTATAAGATAAAATTTTAATAGTTTTGTTTATATTTAGGATTAAATATAATTAAATTTACTAAATAATTTATATAGAAAATTATAATCAAAGTTTAATGTATATTGTTTATTATTCTACAAAAAACATATATTTTCAATTGAAAACAGTTTTTGTGCAATTGATTTTAATTTTTGTTTTATTACAGTTCAATTATATTGATTCATATGTCTTTTCTAATTCCCATGTAGTATCTTCAAATTTTTTAAAAATATTAAGAGATACAAAATGTTCAAAGTAAAAGAATTTTGTGAAAACCAAATTATTAAAAAATGTTTTTTATATGATATTTATAATGATGAAATATTGTATTAATTTTATTTATACATATAAAGAAGTTATAAGAAGTTTAAAAAATTCGATACAATTTAAATAACTGAGTGTATTGTTTATTCATAGTGGAACAGAAATTTCGAAATTTATGAATTTAAAATAAAATTATTTATTTCTAAATTATTGTAAAAGTTTTCTACTATTATAATATTTGAAAAATAAAATCTTTGGTATAATTAATTGTACCAATAGATTTGTAGTTATTTGAGGTAAATATAGTATTTAAAAAAATTATCTTAAACTTTTATTTATTTTACAATTTAACATTTATTTTTTCATTCATACAATATTTACTTTTTTAAACTTTCATACGATGTATGATTTTTTTATGAAGTATGATTATAAACGTAGTTAATCTTAATATAATTTTAAAACTATTTCATTTAAGACTTTTATTTACATAATTTTCATTTGAGTAATACTAATATATTTGTCATAAAAAACAACAATACTAGTGGAATATGTATATATACATTCTAATTACAACTAAAATCTTTCATTTTTATCAATTTATAAATAAAATCTAATATATATTTATTTTACTAATGATAAAAGATTAAAAATTAGTTGTAGTTTGAAATATTTCATAACTTTTCGAATTGAAATGCTATACTTTGAAAATGTTTATTTTTAGTCTTGAAATCTAGCCTTGAAGTTTCTTTATATTTATTAATCTTAAGTTTTGAATAATTAAGCTTACTTAGCTATCGTGTTTTAGTCAAATCAAGTGTTAAAAGAAGCGTCGTCGTTATTTAGCGCCTTTAAAACGCCTGTTCACTCCGACCAGTCTTCTATCATCCCTTACGTCTCGTTCGAGAGTAGCGTACTACAAAAGTACCAAAATAAATCAGAGAAATTAGACGATATTGTATTCAAAAGCTCACTAAGTTCGTTGCAAGCCGACAAAGCCAGTTCGACGCCTTTTACCGAAGTCGAATCCGCTGAGGATGAGTCAAAAATCCCCCCTAGAAATGAGACAGTTATCGAAGTTAACAACGCTTCTGAGTTTCTTTTGAAAACTACGCAGGGTTTGCAAATATTTTTCTTTTAATTTAACTATTTTCACCATTTTCTACTTGAACGTTAAATAATTAGAAAAAATGAAGTTATAGTGAAACTTATTAGTTGATGAATAATTATCCTTTTTAACTTATATGTGATACTTATTATTAAAAAATCTTTAGTTATTTAAAAATCTTCATATTGGTTTTATGTATTGCAGAGATTTTATAATCAGTATTCTTATCTCAATATACAGCACATTTATTATTAAATATTAAAATATATAAAACAAAAGGAAAAAGTCGAATAATAATTACAGTAGAAACATTTTTTTAATATTATTAAAAATTAAATCTATAATTCGATTTATTTTATCCTAATTTATTTAATTTTTTATTACAAATAAAATATTAAAAAAATCGTAGTGAATTGAATAAATGATTTAATAACTTAAAAATTATATTATTTTTTATGATATATGTCGGTTAAAAATTTAAATTTTCTTGTATTTTTAAACTATAATAATTAAAAAAAATTTTAAAATTGCAAAAATTAAGAAATTGTAAATAGTATGCCAAAATATGCGATTCACTTATAAATAAAAAATTTTTTTTATATTATTTCAAAAAATACCATATGTAAATTTTTGAATGTCAAACACATAAAAAGATTAACCTTTTAATTTTATTTTGTAGATCAAAAGGAAGAACAAGATATAACTGAAGTGAATTTATGTGTTGATAATGCCAAAAAAGGACAGGCATTTAATTCTACAAATGTTCTAAGCTTAGAGCCTAAACTTAATGAATCTAACGAATCTATTGCAAAAACTTCAGAGAATTTAAATTTGAGTGCTTTCGGACTAGAAAGTAACCAAAAATTAAATACTACGCATAAGAACGAACTCGTTAAAAAAAGAGAAGATATTGTACATGAACCTAAAATTAAAAGTGAATTGATTATACAAGAGGGAGATAATCTAAATAAAATTGAAATCATTCTACAAAATTCAAATATTTTAAATGCAGCACAGGATCTTATAGAGGACGAAAATTTTTTAAACAAAAGCGAAATTATTGTAGAAAAGGATAGTCTTCTGAATAAAACTCAAAAGATTACTGAGAAACTAAATACTGTAAATGAAATAAAATTTATTGTAAAGGATCAGTATCATTTAAAAAATCTTGAAGATATACAAAATGAAATTCAAAATTTGAATAATGTAGACGCACTTATTAAGGAAGACGAAGAAGTTTCGAAGTACAGTAATCAAGTCTTTACTGAAAAAATTCATAAATTGAATTTAATCTTAAAACCAGGATCATTAGATATAATTTCCAAGAAAGAGATAGAAGATAAAGAAAGTGAATTCATTATTCAAGAATTGTCAAATCCAAAGATAAGCGAAATTAGTTTAAATAATGAAATAAAAACTTCCAGTAAATCGGAGAAACTTGTTGGAAAAAAAGCTGTAACTTCAATTCCTAGTGAAACATTTCATTTTGCAGAACCACATAAAATAAATAGATTAAACACTGAAGTAGTAGCCTCCACACCATTATCTACAAAGAATTTCATGAAAGAAGATAAAAAAGAAAGCTCAAATAAAAAAGGTGCACTTTTTATTAATAAACTAGGATTTCTAGACATTGATAAGGAGCCAGAGATTATTAAAAATATAAACATTGTGATAAAAAAGGAAGCAATTGAAGAGGACGAGAATATTATCAATTTCGATGAAACAGTGGCGATAAATAAATCTTTGGAGAAATCATTTGCTTCAGAATTAATACTTAAGGATAATTTATCAATAAGCAATAACCTCTTACAAAATATCAATTTACACCCACTACCTCTTCAGGAATCTGAATACGAGGCCTTTAAGCCCCAACAGCAAAGTACAAATTTACCATTTCCTGAACAATGTAATTTTCGAGTGCTGCAGGAAGCTGCTCTATCTGTTGCCAAGGACATTGATGATTCTTTAGAGAAAATTGAAGAAAGCGAACATTTTGTTTCTGCAACTACAGAATGTAAATTTTTCAATTGTATTATCAGAGTATTTATTTAAAATATACTTAGATGCTAACAAAAAACTTTAAATTGAATAAATTTTGACTTTAAACAATAACTCTTGGAAAGTATTCATAAAGTTTTGAATTTACTAAATTTTATTCTTAATTTCTTCTTTCATTAAAATGAAAGAAATATCAATATTAGTATTTATAATTGCATTGAAAAATATGCTTAAATTAATTCTTAAATGTATTTTAATACAAGAATATAGATGCTGGTAATTGTAAAAAATAACGTAGCAGGAATTTTTTAAAGAAAAAATATTTTGTACTTCGAATCATACATTTTAAAAGAATATTTTATTTAATAATAAAAAAATTAATGAATTATCGAAATATATTATAATTTCAGTATTTGGAGATCCATCTGCTCTTGATTTTTTAAATCAAGTCGGATCACAAACTAATAGACGCGGTGAAAGATATGATTCATTGTATATGAAGTTTGATCCACTGGCCCAAAGACAAAGTATGTTGCCGCAAAAGAATGTTTCTACTTCCCCTTTGTTCAACGAAGAAGAAGAAAAAGAGGTTAAAGTCGAAACTACTATAAGTAACATGGGCACACCAAAGAAAAATCCTGCATTAGCTGCAATAGATAGATTACTTTTTTATAGTCCCTCCACAGTTCCTTCAACTGATACCGAAGTACAGGAAACTAATCAAAAAAAGGTAATTTATCACATATAGAGATAATTTGTTTGATAAAGAAACTTGGAAAAGAGAAATTTGGTTGATATAACTTCTTAATATACCATATTTTTTTTTAAAAACAAAAATTTTATTTATTGATACTTTTTAAATGTGATATTGTAAAATATAAAATTAGTATTAGTATGTAGTTAATGAATTTATTAATATTTAGAAACATTTTTAATTAGGAAGTAGCAGAAAAACAGGAAACACATATAGTTCCAATTGATGAAAAAATAGTAAAAGAGTTGGAACTAGTGAGATCAACTGTGCTTCAATTAGAAACAGAGCTTGAGAAACAAAAACAAGACTATAAAGGACTGTTAGACAAGCAAAAAGAATCCTTTGAAGACAAAGTAAACCATATGCAAACAAAATGTAATCAAATGCAGTCACAATTAACCCAAGAAGTTAAATGCAAAGATCAAATGACGTGAGTATTTTATTTAAATTAAATCTAATATATTTTCTATTTATTGAATAATTTAATTTGCATTATCTATTTTTTTAATATAAATTAGAATTGTAATCATACGATTATCACTATCATATTGTAAGTGAATTAAACTAAAATTAATTTTTAATAGAGTTGTAGTAGAGGAATATGAAAAATCGATAAGCAGGTTAATAGCAGAAAGAGAAAAAGATCGAACAAATTTTGAAACAGAAAAAACGAAAATTCAGGAAGAATTACAAGTTGCAAATCAACATCTTAGTAACACCGAAGCAGCGTTTAGTGATGTACACTCAAAGTATGAACGACTAAAAAATGTAGTTTCAGCATACAAAAGTAACGAAACTGTTCTTAAAGAAAGTATTTCAGAAAACCAAGAAACTATCAAGACTCTCGAAAACAGATATGAACAACTGAAAAGTCATGCAATGGCACAACTTGAAAAGTAAGTTTCTAAAAATTTTTATATTAAATATATAAATGAATTTCTATACATTTTATTATTGTTAAAAATTTTTAAAAAATTTAATCTATAATAGAAAATTTAATCTATATAATTAAATTTTTAATCTATTTTATTTAAATTAAAGATGTGTGTGTGTGTGTGTGTTTAAAGTTCATTACTCGAGGTTATAATTTAATTTTTTTTAAGAATGTAAATTTTTATTATAATGTTGATTCTTTTAATAATAATTTTGGTATTGTTCATAAATTTAATTTATAAAACTAAATGTTTTCAGAGCAAATTTGGAATTAAATGCTATTCGAAAACATAATGAAGCTGAAACAGTTAAGCTAAAGGCACTGGTGCGCAAAGCAGAACTGAAAAGTAAGTCTCTAGAAGAGACGGTGGAACAGAAAATAAAAGAGAATAAAGAGTTAACACAAATAATTGACGAGATGATAGCGAGGGTTGATTAGTTGTTATTTTTTTACTCCACAGAATTTATTTTTAGGTTTAACGAGTATCATGTAATAATATTGAATATGTGCATACTTATATTGTTTTTAAAAAGAAAAAAACTGTCTTGGTTAGTTTGAAGTAGCCATTTTACTAATTATTTATAAGTTGTAAAATATAATATTTTATCGCAATAAAAAAAGTCAAGGCTTATTCAAACTATACAATTTGTGGTTATCCTAAGTCCTAATTATATATAGTATAAATTATTTCATACATAGTTCACTTTATCAACAGCACTATATATGAATAAGCAACATTTTTATAAAAATATATTGCTTTTTAAACTTTAATAAACTTCTAGTTTAACATTTTTTTAATTTCGTTCTATTGTACATAGTTAGTTACACTTTATAAACTATTGATTCTAATTAGGAAATTCGATTAGTTTTGAAATTGTCGATGCTTTTTGAATAATATGAAATAAAAATTATTTATTTAAAATCATTTTTAGTCGTTTTTTAAATGCAAGTAAAATTTTGTAAATACCTATGTAATATATATTTTATCCAACGAAAAAAGCCCGTGTATTAAAAGTGCTGAACTATATTTTAATGAGATATATTCAAAAACCATGAAACTTATTTTAGTGAAACTATATATATATATATATATACACACATATTAATATTAAAGAAAACAATCTTTAAGTAAATTATAAAATTAATTGCAATAAAAGAAAAAATTTTCAGAAAAATAAAAAAAAATTATAACAAAAGTATATTTTTATGATAATTAAATAGATTGTTTAATTTAATTATATTGAATTATTTTTTATCAAATTTTTTAATAGTTTTGGCACTTTTAACATTTTAATGTTCTTTGCTTATATTATAAATGGTAAGCCTATAGAAAATTAAAAACATCTTTTCATTACAAGTAAATGACAAATCACCAGTTTCTTAAGCAAAATTAAAACTAATAAATTCACGGGTATTCTTGATTTGTTATCACTAATACACTCCTCTTACGAATTAGTCATTGATTTCAGTCACATTAAAAAGACACTAAAGATCAGTTTTTGCCTCGACGATGAGTAGAACGTGACGTTTTGCAAGCTTAAGCATACGATCACTCGTACTGCCCGGCTTCCGTGGGACGTTTCTATTTTCCAGATCAGGCATGAATTTTCTTACGGTACGCGCCAGACTAGTTGCATACTGCTTAAAAAGCGGATGGCTCATTCCAATGCCTTTATTTCGTAATGCTTCAGCAACAGCCCACAGTAATTTCTATAAAATTAATCTTTCAATATTATTTGTTCAAGATTGTCCTGAAAAACGATTTTGTCAATATTTCAAATATGAAAAGCTAATTCTTATTACAATAAAATATTTGAAAATTCAGGACTAAAAGTTGTACAGTAATAGTTAATGTAATTGCTTGGTAAATATTTATTTCACGAATTGCTTTTAAAATAAATATTATGAAAAAAAGTTTATACGCAAGATAGACAATTTTAAAAATTTTAATTCTAATTAAATTTTTTAATGCTGGTAAATATCTTTTATAAAAACTATTGATATTTTTTATAATTTTTATAATTTTGTTGTATATATCATAAACATAATATTGAAAAATAGAAAAATTACCTTTCTATGCGTTTCACTAAGCTCGCATTTTCCATAATGTGGTGTTCCGCCTTTTAATAAAAGACCGCTAGTCGAATGCCTTGCAGGATTCCAGGTATTTGACGAACTATTATCGAGATTTCTCGCGCAGTCAAATGATAAACTTTTCGCCCATTTTTGTCGCGGATTTTCCAGTTCTTCCTCGCTTTTCCTTTTTCTTGATTCCGGATAACTTAATGACTGGACTTCTAAAATGTCATCAGCTATTAAAAGTATTAAAATACCATGATTTTTATACGGTTGAATGTAAATTAAAGTTATTATTATAAATATAAATAACATTATGCAAACAATAAAATTGTACTATATAAACTTTAATTTATAGTTTCTAATTAATTTAACTTAATAATATGTTATTTCGAAAATACAGTTTTTTAAAATTAATGGTTTGATTTTTATTACATACTATTTATTTTAATTTAAAACATAAAAAAATAAAAAATTTTATGAAAATTTTATTTATTAATATTTCTGAAATTGGTCTTTAAATTTATTATGAAATTTTTATATTTGTTCCACAGAATTATGTAGTTAATATAATAAACTATATACATATTGAATATTGAATGTTTTATATACTCTCTCTCTTTATTGTAGTCATAATTCAATGAAAAATTGTAATTGTAAATTGAAAATCCAATTATTTAAGATAGCAATTATAATATATAATTTAGCCTTGATAGAAATTATTTTTATTACCTTCATTTTTCTTTGGTGTTGGAAACAGAGCTCTCTTGATCTTTTGAGGATTATTATTTGTGATAGCTGTTGTTATAACTGTTTGACTGGAACTTGGTCTATCTAAAGGTGGGCTTTGAAAGAGGGCTCGTTTCGAAGTTTCAATTTTTGTTTTTCTCGGTGACGGGCCTTCAAACATAAGCTTTCGAAGATGACGCTTCTTTGCCGAACTTCGCGGAGTTTTACCTCGAGGACTTTTTCCCCGTGGACTTTTCCCTTTGCGTATGAATCCTTTCCTAAAAGTAAATTTTTAAATTTCTTTAAGTGCGTTACAAATGAAATTTTAAGTTCTACATTATTTAATATAATACTTTATATATATATTATATATAGTTAGCTATTTGTATTTGTAATATTAGAAATTCTCAATAATTATTTTATTGTTATTGAAGTAGAAAGAAAATACTCTTTTCCTTTTCTTTAAAATAGGTTATACATAATTTATGTCTTATTATTAAATTTTGCTTAAAAGATTTTTAACTTCAACGGTTTATGAAAATACTTTTTAAGTAGTACTAAGTAAGTATTGAATAAGTTAAATTTGAATTTTACAGGTTAAACATTTTAAATTTCAAACACTTTTGATATCTTTATATTTTTATAATATTATAATAAACGAAAAATTTTTTTAATTTTTTATTTTCATATATTAAAATCAGAAAACTTGATATTATTAAATTATTTACTTCACGTTTAGTACAAGTTGTTTTTTTTCTGCAAAACCAAGACCTTGCAAATTAGCACTGGAAAATGTTCTTCGTCTTCTAGCAAGATAACTAAGCCTTTTGCCAGGACTTTGGCCGTTGTTACGTTTTACTAGTAGACTTCGTTTTCTTGCACTACCTGGCATTTGTTTGGCAAACCAAACGTTACACGTTGATTGTGTTTCGGCCCCAATATACCTGTCGCATAATTTCATCCTAAGATTCTCAAAATCTTCTATCGCTCTATTTCTATTGTAACTGAAATTAAAAACTTAAATGTTTAGTAAACAAATATAAATTTATGTATATATATATATGTAAGTATGTAATTCAATTTGCATTCAAATACTTTATAAGTAAATTAATATATGCAATAAATTGAGTATGAAAAATTGAAACGATACATTACATATAAAATAATCAAAATAAAGAAAAAATAAATTTTAAAAAATAATAAAGAAGTATTCGATAGCATACAGACATGAATAATACTTACTATATTTCATGACATCTATGCTTGTATGCTTCGGGCCAAGGTAAAATAGCAGCATCTTCAACTTTAATTGAAGTAAGCAATGTTGGAAGCACTTCTTTATTATAGTCACATATTTTACAATCGCTATTGAAGGTTGTAAATGTGGATGTAGATAATATAGAGCAATTATTAAAAAGTGTTTCCGATAAAGTTAAAGAACTCGTCTCCGAAAATGCGTCAACTGTTATAGAATCATTATTATCAGCTTTTAAGTAATTTGGTTGTTCACATGCATCAAATGCTGTACTAAGATTCCGTAGGCCAGCTTTTGTTTGATGAAAGGTTTTATTTGTATTATTTACATTAGTTGCTTCATTTTTATCTTCTTTAAGTTCCTAATAAAATATATAAGAATTTTGTGAATAAAAAAAATTTTCAATAATTTTAATAATGTGGTTATTTAGTAAATAAACTATGCACATAGTTTCAAATGTTTTAATAAAATTTTTTGATTTTTTCCTTGAGTTTTAACTTTAATTTTTATTATATTTATATAGTTTTAGTAAAAATCATTTTAAAAGGCAGCAATAATAAAAATAAAAATTATAATAAATAATTTTTGTTAGTTAAATATTTAATATTATTTTATTTTACTTTCAGCTTTTAGAGATTCTAAACTATTTCAATCAAATACATTATAATATAAGTAAAAATATGCAGTATTAAATAAATTTGTAAGAAATTTTAGTTCTATATCTTGCCTAATTTTTTGTCAAATTTTTTGTCAAAGTTTCCCATTTTGTCAAATGTTACTTTATAATATTTAATTATATTTTTTAATTGAAATAAATATTAAAACAAGAAAAGAATTTTTTTAGCTATTAATATACTTGAAAATTTTTAAATTATTCTATACAAGAAATTTTAACGAATGAACTTAAAGTTAAAACGAAATGTTTATATTGGTAGTTATTGCTAAAACTTATTAAAATTCATTAATCGTATAATAAATTTTTATAATATAATTTTTTATTATATTTTATTTATTTTAATCAGTCGTATTTTATTATATATTATAATAAAACTTAACTTAAATATAAAAATATTTATTATTCTTTTTATTAGCATTTTATAAAAAGAATTTACAAAAACAATGAATTAGGAAAAAATGAAAAATTATTAGTGCTCAATTATATTCGTCAGTTCCTTAAATAAGATTACGTATTATAAAATTATATAAAGTATAAAAATATAAATTATAGTTTTTTCATTTAAATTTATAATTATTTTAATTTCATTTTAATCTTTTACCAATAATTAAAACAGTATAATTTTATCATTATTTATAGTTTCATGTTTACACGTTTTTCGGATTTATTTTTCATTTGTTATCAGAATTTTTCATTAGTATGCACTTGATATATATTTCATCAGACTAGCTGGTTGTAAATATTTGCAAAAATGTTTCGATTTTTTTTGAGCGATAAATTTTTTTAAATAATCGATTGGTTGAAAATTGCTCATTGAAACGGTAGTTGATACGTTTAAAATAATTTTCAAACGTTGTATTATACAGAGCAGTAAAGATTAATTTAAGCTCTTTATTTTGCAGATTTTTTACAATAAACGTTTTTTACGCGGTTCAAGTATTCTAAAAATATTTTTAAAAGTGCTATTTATTACAATGAATTACGATATTAATATTAATACAAAAAATTTATTAAGAAAAATAAAAGTTTTGATGAATTACAAAGTTTTTTGGAAAAAACTGCTTACTTTTTTTATCTACCAATCAGATAAGCTTATCTTCGTTTTGTAAATACTGCTAGGGATTATTATAAAATAATAGTGATTTAAGTATTTAAATTCAACAATATTTTAAAAAATTTGAAATATTTTCTTTTAGTTAAATAATTAAATAAATTAATCAAATTATTTATTAAATTTAGAGATAAATTTATTGGCGAAACATATTCATAAAACTATCTATTAAATTTACCTGCATCGAAGAAGATGTATTGGATTGTCTTGGTATATCCTTCTCATTCAACTTAAAAGGATCTGCCCAAAAGTATTGCCGATTTTGTGTAATGTATACAAGGAAATCGTCACAATCTTTTTGTGAAATTGTATGATTCGGTGGTGGAGGTACACCACTTAAAAACTTATTTATTCTTCTCAATAAGTACTTATCCACCTTCAGTATTTGTTCGACAGAAGTAAGTTTTTTTGGATTCGGCAGTGAGATCTGTGGCTCATCAAGGACTTTTTGGAAAATCGTAGTATTGTTTGTATTCTCAGCTTCATCGTCTGCATCACTATCGAAAAGCTCAGGACTCGTTGCATCCTGGAGTTCAAAGTTCTTCCATATATTTGAGGATTCATCGTAGTTGCAGTCCATTGCATCTTCGCTCACATAAATTACCGGTAATTGTTTAGATTCACAGGTTGTTAGATTTTGATGTATAGTTTCATCATGGGTCTTTTCCTCGATTTCTGTTACAATCTTTGCAGCAACAGAATCTAAAAAAGCAAGATTTATTTTTATTGGTTTTACTTAAATAAAAGAAAATAACTTTAAACTAACATAGAGATAAAAATGAACGTATTTGATGTGCACACACAAATTATTTTTGCAATTTATTAATTACATCACTTTTACAAATAAATATTTTCTAAAAATTAATGAAAATTATACGAGTATTTCTTTCTCATTAATATACATTATTATTATTACTTTTATCTACCAAGTACCATATGTTCAAGGATAAAATATAAAATAATCAATTCAAAAATGAATAATTGTTTTCAAACTATGATTATATTTTTATTATTACTTTATCATGCTATAAGTGCATAGGAGAATTAATAATACTTAATCATTAAATCATAAAATATATTTCTAATTACTTTTATTAAAAAAAAATAAAAAGAATATACATATATTTTTTAAAATAAAATTTGTTAAATATATTAGAATTAAATAATATTTTTAAATGGATTTTTTATGTAGTTAAGTATATTAAAAAAATGAAATTCTTTTGAATTTTTGGAATTAAATCAGTTTTTTGTCATTATAAATTCTTTTATAATTGATTTATTGCATTTAAAAATTTTCCTATTCTTGTTTTGATTACAATCCTGATTATTATTCATATTTTTTAAAAATAATAATTAAAAATAATTATAGTAAAATAATACCAAAAAAAATAATATTAGAACGAGATATTAAAATTAATATTACTTTTACAATATTATTTCTGTAATACTATATTATATAAAGCTGCTGTTCTTTATACCTTACTATTTATTTTTTTTTTAATATTTGAACAAATATTGATTATTAAATTTTATACCTTCAATTTCAAAATCAAGAAATGATTATGATAACGATATATTTCAGCATAAGAATTAATTTTACATCTTCAGATCTGATAATTATAATTATAGCTTAATTTTAATCAAAGAAGTATTTTGCATTTATAATTTTCATTCTATTCTAAATTTATTAGAATTATAAAAAATAATAACCATCGATATATTTGTATTTTGAAAACTATATTTGCTTTCAGAAAAAATTACCATGCGTAGAAGAACTGAGAGCAAGATCTTCTTCAAGAAAGGACGTTTTTTGCTCCAAAGTCAATAAAACATCCAATTCTACCATTTCCTTTGCTGGTGTATTAGTTTCAGAATGCATCATTATTACAACTATTACCTAATCTCAGTTTTAAGCATTGTTTTTCTATCATTCTAAAACATAAAATAAATATAAAATATTTAATTGTGAAAAAATCTTTTTACCAAACCAAGAAAATACAGCGTTAAATGTTTTTAATTAAAATATTCAGAGGTGATCGATCGATTCATAATAAAAAATGTAAAGAGCATACGAGGTTTCCATATTATTTTATTATCGATAAATTAAATTATTTATTTAAAAAAAGTCGAATTACATATCGAACGAAACTTTATACACATATAGACACTACATATGCACTTTTATTTTTCACACACACTTTCTGTTAAGATATTGCGCTGCTTTTTTTAATACTACGTATTAAAAGCGACAGTTTATGAATAAAAGCGTGAAACTAAATGAACACGATGGTAATCTTTGTGTTTAAAATTTCATATGTATTCATATAGAGGTTTTGCAACTGCACTACTTTGTTCCGCAAACTTTCGAATCTGTAAAGAAGCACGGATAGTCACAGCGCTGATGAGAGGGAGAAGGAAGGGAAAAAAGGTAGCTTTCAAATGTTGAGTGAAATCCACTAATGGAATTCAGAGGCTCATTGCAGCCGTATGTCTATACATAACGGACTCTCAAACTTAACGTGATACGGATGAAAATGTTGCTCCTTCGGACAACTTAATGCATAACCATTACATTTTCTAAAATTATTCCATGTTATATGAATTTATAATTTAACAACAACAACAACAACAACAAAAGCAATAACAAAATAAAAGTAATTATAATATAAATAATCTATCAGAATTAACATGCAGCGCCATTCTTCTACAAACGGTAACTTTAATGTAACCGTTAAATTTATTTGTTTTAAATCAACTACTAGACATTTGCATGGATAATCTACGAATGGATTAGAATTTTTTAATTTTTTATTTATTGAGATTTATATATTTATATCGAATAAATACAATATTTTACAATATGTTGTTTATTTTTCAATCATAATAAACAATGATTTTACATATAATAAATTACTTATGACTAATAAGCTATTGTATACAACATATATCGCTGTCTTACATCTTATTTATTTTATATATATTTATTTTTATTGATAATGAGAATATGTTACGGGAAAATACATTTTTTGATAAAAATTTTTCAGTTTTATTTATATATAGAAAATAGGTAGAATTAAAAATTGTACATTCGATTTCTTTATGATTTTTATGAATTGTACGTGTGTACATATGGGAGAGGAAATGGGAATGTTAATAAATATTGGCGATTAGATTTTTTTTAAAATTTATTTAGATATAAATATATTCAAACATTAAAATTTAAAGCGTTTTAAGGATTAATTACAAAGTCGTTTAATTTATGTGTTTTATTTTTATAATTATCTATTAATTTTTGTGCCATGTCTATTAAATCAGATGTTTTTTACTTATTCATTTTATTTATTTTCTATAACATTATTATTATATAATTATGTTAGCCATCAATATTCTTTCTTATTTTTTCAGTGTTTCTCTTGTTTATTTTTTGTGACATATCCATATTGAATCTTCATAAAAAGTTATTATTTTTGCTATTTAAATTTGCTTCGTAAGTTATTTTTGTATTATATCTTTTTCAATTAATATGGTATATAATTAGAATGATGATTTGATCTTGTAGGTATTGTTTATTATCTAGAAATGTTAATGTTTTTGGAGGGATAAAACCTATTTTTTAAAATTTTGAGAAATAATTTGCGTTTGGCTATATGATGTTAGAAATTGATCTATTTTATTTTATGAAGTATAATTTTGCATGATTATTCCTATTTAATTTTAATACATGGCAATTTATTCTTTGTAGGTTTGCTTTGTTGTGAAATATTTTGTTGTTTTACATATATTTTATTAGAGCTTGCTTCGGTTCTGTACAAAATAAGCAAGTTCTTATACATCTTTACTACAAATTACGATTTTGTACAGTGTATCCTAGAAGTTCAATTATGACACTGTGTTAAGTGTTTTTTATTTTTTCCCAAAATATTCTACGGTAACATAAATATTTTGTTTTGTAGTTTATGTATATTGTTATTTGGGAGATTTGTATGATATAGATTGGAAGTAAAATATTATGTTTTGTTGAATTACGAGTTTGGAATCGCGTTACTTTAATGATTGAATTTCTTGTATTTGCAAGTTTTTTCGTGTATTTAAATTTTCTGTTTCATTGAAATTTTTATTTACATATTTAACAAGTATTTTCTTTTGATTTTGGCGTGAATGTGTAGTTTATTTTTGTATTTTTTAATATTTTTATAGTGTTACTGCTGTCATTGATTTATTTAAGGTATAATATATGTTTGTTGCTGTGTATGTGTTTTATAAAGAAAGCTTTCAATTTGTGTTTGACTGGATCAGTTTTACCATGTCCTTAGGCTTATAGTAAATTATATTTATAGGTGGGAGTTTGTTGTTGTTTTGCTTATCGTTTTTCAGTTTGCACGTGATAACCGTTATTGACATCTTCGCTTATATTTCCTTGAATATTGCTCTCTTGTTCTTTTATTTGTTTGTATTATTAGCTTCAATATTTCTTCTTTTTTTCTTTTATTATTGTGTCATTTGTTTCAGTGTCTTCAATTTGTACATCTTCTATATTTAAGATTGCATATTCGTTTGTTATAGTTATATTGTGTTCTTAATCTCCATTATTGTTATTCGTATAATTTTTTTTCTGTATTCTTCGATTATTTTTTTTAATTTATTATTTTTTTCGTTTGAATTTTTATTAATATTTTCACAATAAGTTGTATTTTTTTTCATCATTCTAGTAATAGATTCTATTATTAATTATTTCGGTTTTTAGAATTCTTTTTATTTTAAATTTATTTTAATCATACCTTGTTTCATTTTATTAGAATTAGGTAATAATTGTAAGTTTGCATTTTTTCTTTTTTGCATTGTTCCACTTATTGTTTCTATGGCGATTTGTATTTTATTCTTATATATTTTTATTAGAATTTTTTTAATGATTTATTATTAATTTCTATCACTGTCGCACTGATAATTTAAATTTTTTTTGATGTATTTATAAATTCTTGTTATATCTATTAGGTATTATTCTTGATAAAAAATATTTATTAATACATTATTTAGTTTTTCACTTATGTTAATTTATAATGTTATTTTTACATTTATTTTATACTGAATTAATATTCTTTATTCCTTGTGAAGGCATATAAAGATTTAGTTGCACTACCAGCGTTCCGATGTTTATGATTAAACGGTCAGTAGTCGACTGATGGATTGGAAATAAATAAATAAATAAATAAATAAATAAATAAATAAATAAATAAATAAATATATATATATATAATAAGTAATTTCGTATTAATTTAAAATTTTTTTAATTTTCCTTGCTCATAAGTTTGTTTTGAATTTTCTGGAATATACGATTCCAAATAAATATCAAAAATTTATGTTCATATCTAAAGAAAACAAAAATTTTAAATCGTATCGATAATATCCGATAACGGTTGCAACGAAGAAAATAGTTATTTTACTTTGCATTTGCATTCAATGTAGCGATTGAAATGAAGGAAAGATACGACAATCGGATCGAGCGTTTCAATTGGGATTGCCGATTGCATCCTCGGAATTTCCATTGGCTTCGACTTTCAAGGTGGATTCATCGACAATATTTGAAAGCAAATAGAATTAATTAAAGAATTGAAAATGCATTAATAAATTTAAACATTTCAACATATTTTTATTTTTTTTGCTAGATAGCAAATAATAATCTTCGAATTGTACCCAATATTTAATATAAAATTTGATTGAATGAACGCGAAGGTTTCTTTTGGTAAATACTCGATGAGGCATGCGCACGCCAAAGTGATAATGCGCGTGAAATTTGTTTAATATGAGGTACATGATAGGTAAGACTAATAAAAGACTGTATTTTAGTCTATAGCGCTAAATGAGAAAATAGGACGATAAAATTATAGCGATATCGCGGAGGTGGTCATTTTTTCTCGTATACCTTAACACATGGTTTCTGACCATAGATTGACTACACTGCTATTCATTCCACAAATAGTATTCGAATTATATTCGTGGTTAGTAGTACATGCTTTGCATAGGTTAGGTTCTTAATATTTTCGCGTTGTATTTTAAAAGCCTTTGACTGATATTTCCCCCTCCCCGTAAATATGCTTGATCTTTTCACTATCTTTAGCAAGGGTGGTATCGTTCTGTGGTGTTTTCAGAGCACAGCGGAGATTTTTACGCCAAGCGTAAACGCTTTGATCAAAAGTGTTATTCTGCAGGTAAGCTGTTGTATCTGCCTCATCTATTTACTATTATTTTCAAGTGTTACATGACTTTCAATTAATCATCATTATTGCCCAATCATCGACAAATTAATTTTTATTTATTCGTGCAAATAACGAGGTTTTTCCTTTATTTCCCTCATTTATCGTAACTGTAAATTAATTCCATATGGCTCCAGCTGTAAAACATGTCAGTCACATGGCTATTATTTGTAATCAAATTGAGTAACTTTTAAAACTTTTTTCTTATTTTTATTATCTTAAAAATAATTAAAAATTGTTTTTAATTATATTTTAAAAAAAGTTTGTTTTTGAAATTATTTTTAAATTAAGTACAAATTTTTTTAGTTTAAATGTTTAAAATAAGCAAACACTTAGTTCTATATACATGTTTTTTACTTAAATTTTCATTTTTTTAAAAAAGTTTCATTTTTAAAAGAAATATTTATTGTTAATATTTATAAACATTGTTAAAGGCATAATAATATAACTAATTAATTTCCATATTTTAAAAAATTCATTTAGTATTTAATTGTAATATTTGTATTATTAATATTATAATTAATTAATGATTAAAATTAATCTAATTACACTAAAATTTATATAATAAGTTATTTGTATCAATTTGTAAAAAACAAATTAAAAAAATTTTTAAAAATAAAATAATACAGATCAAATATGTATGCTAAAATTTATAATTGATTATTATAAAAATTGTTTTGTTATTTTTGATAATTTTTTTATTATATATTTTTGTTATTATAGGAAAGAACAGGCAATCAAACTTATGAACATGATTCATTGCGATTACAATACAAATTGGATAATGAATTTGAATTGATATTTGTGGTGGCATACCAAAAGATACTGAAATTATCTTATGTTGACAAGTTTCTGAATGATATTCATTTAGAATTTAGAAATCGTTTCATAAATGAACTACAAAGTTCAAAATGGTTTTTCAATTACGATTTTATGAAAATTTATCAAGAAACATTAATGATAGCGGAGCATTGGGGAAAATCTCAAGCCAAAATTCCAAAGCAAATGAGAACATTTGACGAAAGTGTTAAATCTAAGAAGACTGTTGCTAGTATGATAGAGAGAAAAGATGAAAAAGATATTAAAAAACAAAGTAAGTGTTGTATTTATAAAATGATATGAATTATATATCTATATATAGTGTACATATTCAAAATTTAAATTAAAGCTGAATAATCAAATTCAAAATAACTTACAAATTTTTATTTTGTAAATATTTTATTATGAAGGTGAGAATTTGCTTTGTTATTTTGAATTGCAGGTAAAAAAAAGAAAGGAACCAATGAAGCCGATGAAAGTCAACGTAAGTAATTTTTTAAAGGAATTCATTTATTACTGAGAAAATATTTAAATTTATCAAAAATCCAAGAAATGCCTCAAGTGCCAGATTCATCCAAGACTCTTGCAGTTCAAAATGGTGAAGTGGATGAAGAACTCTTGATTGCTAATCGTATGAAACTTATTCAGAAAATGTCTGATCCTAAAAAGAAAGCTGATAAACAGTAAATTAATAAATATTGCACTGATTTATCTAAATAAAATGTAAGATGATAATTTATATATTGCTTTATTATTTTAGAAAAAGTCCAAAAATTGAAAAAGTTATTAAAAAACCTAGAGTGTGGGAATTAGGTGGAACTAATAAAGATCTTATAAATTTGGAACGTACAAAAGATAAACCAAAAGAAAGCGAAGAATATATTGCAACTGATCCAACCGTAAGAGCTTTTAGTATTATTTAAGTATTTTTATACAAACAGATTTCAAATTATAAAGAGTAATTTTAATATATTTAAAAATATTTAATAATTTATGGCTACTACATATGGTTATAGAGTTATTATGAAAAATTTGTAAAAATTTTAACTTTTTTTGATCTTTAATTTAATATCATTATAATATAATATAATAATAATAATGGTAATGGATACTGTAGATAATTGGTCAAATGAAAGGTGGCATTCGGGACTTGGAAGTAGAAAGCGAATCGGATGAGGAATCAGACTTTAATCTACAAGAAATCCAGCAAACCAAACAACAGACACAAAAGAAAACTAGAGGTGTACTTTCCATGTTTAAGAGTCTTGTAAGTAATAAGTCCCTTAAGGAAGAGGATATGCGTCCAGTTTTAGACAAATTCAAGGATCACTTAATTTCCAAGAATGTAGCGTCTGATATATCCCAGAAATTATGTGATTCTGTCTGCATGAAGCTTGAGGGTAAAGTTCTCGGAACATTTGATAGTGTAGCAAATACTGTAAAGTTATCGTTGACTGATGCTTTAGTACAAATTTTGTCTCCAAAGCATCGTGTAGATATTTTAAGAGATGCAATAGAAGCAAAGAGGAACTCGAGACCTTACGTTATGGCATTTTGTGGAGTTAATGGTGTAGGCAAGTCTACGAATCTGGCCAAGATTTGCTTCTGGTTGATCGAGAATAACTTTAGAGTGTTAATTGCAGCTTGTGACACCTTTAGAGCTGGGGCTGTTGAGCAGCTAAGAACTCATATGAGACACCTTAATGCTCTTCATCCACCTGAGAAACACGAAAATTTAACTATGGTACAACTTTATGAGAAAGGTAGGATTATTTTCTACTAAATTTATAGGGATTTTATCAAGTTTTACTTATTGCAAAAATTTATCTTTGAAATTTACTTTTTAAATCGCAAATTCTTATTGCAGTATTTTTAAATAATCTTTTTCATTAAAAAAGTTATAATATTATAATATTGATTCTATTTTTATATTTTTGTATATTTAGGATTTTTAATTGGACAGTATGTATATTCTTGGTCATATATCTAATTGATGTAAATAATTATTTGTTGACCAATGAAAGTTATGTAAGATAACTAGATATATTCACAAGATATTTAAGTCAACTGGATAGGCCATATTTAATATTTTATACATTCGTTCATTTTTCGTAAATATTTTTTTTAAGCAAAAAACTGTAAGATTTATGAAGTTTTAGAGCTAGATATAATTTTTATGTATTTATAAAATCATAAAAATAATGAAATTAAAGAAAATAAATAAACTCTGTGAGTAACAATTCATGGTTATCAATATCTATAATTTTAGAATTGAAA
Source organism: Dolichoris vasculosae (assembly GCA_018907195.1). Lineage (NCBI taxonomy): Eukaryota > Metazoa > Arthropoda > Insecta > Hymenoptera > Agaonidae > Dolichoris > Dolichoris vasculosae. The sequence goes on from JACCHY010000018.1 coordinate 4,147,065, forward strand.
CGTATATTTAATTAAAAAATTTTTACGAGATTATTTTTTTGAGTTTTGGAGAGTAATAATAAATATTTTTTTTAAATATGTGCACATCCTAGTTTGTAATTACAAACGTTTAAAAATAATTAAGAAAAAAAATTTTTTGAACGGTAATCGAACAGACAATTATGAAAAATACAGATGAATTCTTGTTTTTGTATTGAAAATCAATCATCTCGATTAATAAGTATATAGAAGAATGAATATATAGAAAAAATAAAATATTATGTGTTAAGAAAGGGAAGAATGACTGCACATATTTGAAGATAGAAAAATAAGGAATGTTCTCAATGTATCTGTAGGATACGGAAAGGATGCTGCGGGAATAGCTATGGAGGCTATACGGCACGCAAGAGATTCGCGATTTGACGTTGTGCTCGTGGATACGGCTGGCCGTATGCAAGATAATGAGCCTTTGATGCGCGCCCTCACTAAGCTGATCAAGGTCAACGAGCCTGACCTCGTGCTCTTCGTCGGTGAGGCCCTTGTCGGTAACGAAGCCGTTGATCAGCTCGTCAAGTTTAATCAAGCCCTAGCAGATTACAGCAACTCGACTAATCCACACATGATCGATGGCATCGTACTCACAAAATTCGATACTATTGACGACAAGGTTTGCCTTCACTCGAGGAAACTGTTTTTCATTTATATTTATTATTTTTTTTTTAACGAAAATTTTTTTAATAAATTTCGTATTTTGATAACAAATTATTTAAAAGGAAATGTAAATTTGGGAGAAAACTTTTATTTTATTCTATATTAAAATGTGAAAAGAAAAAAATTGTTTCAGGTGGGAGCAGCAATTTCTATGACGTACATTACTGGTCAACCAATTGTTTTTGTAGGCACTGGTCAGACTTACACAGATTTGAAATCATTGAATGCTAAGGCTGTGGTTCATGCCCTAATGAAGTGAAGTTTACCTATTTCAATACTATATTTAGACAAATTCATTGAATCATTGTTATATTACATTGATATATTTATTGTACAAAATTATATAAATGTTCGATGAGTAATTTTCCATGTTTTTTCATCGGATATACAAATATTAAATTTTATATAATAAAAAACTGAATTTTTCGATATTTTATTAACTAATATAACACCAATTTTAATTTTAAGATAGAATTTTAACTAGTATAAAATATTTTTGAAATGATCATTGTATGATACTTTTATATAGTATATTCATGGTAAATGGGAGTATTTTACAACTGTTTTGTTTAATTTGTAAGTTACAGTATTTAGCAAATGTTAATTTAGATTATTATTGTTCTAGTTTATATTTTCGTTTTTATAATTTTGTAAAATTAGAATATTAGAGATAAATCAATAGTGAATCTTATTGTTCAAAAACTCATTAATGACATTAAATTCTATTCAATTTATCTGATTAATTTTATAAATATTTCATATTAGATAAGAATTGTTGCTTGCTTATTTTTGCTTATTAATATGTAATATTATTTTATACAAAATATTGTACTTGGATAAGTTCCAAAATTTTAAGCTTAAATATGATCTATTGAAAATTGTTCATTGGTACGAATGTTTCCATTCTTATTTACTGATGAAATTATATGTACTATGTTTTCATCTTTGAATTCCCAATGAGCGTTATCGTTAAATTTTTGTTCTTCGGATATATTACCACAAATTGATATTCGAAGCATTAATCCTAAACATTAAAAAGAAAATTTTCATAACTAAAAATATTATGATATAAATTATACTAATTACTTTTCTAAGTAATATTTTTAAAAATTATATGTGTGGTTTTAAATAGAATATTGTCATTTGAACTCTCTTATTAAGCATTGTGTATTAATTCTTTATAAATAAATTATTTAATTTATTAAACTTATATAGAATTAAACAACTACTCATAATAGATAGTATATAAGAATATAATGTATTTTTTATTAATTTAATCAATAAAATTAATTTTTAAAGTTTAACGTATAAATAATATCTAGAAAGTTGTTTAAGATAATGAGTTATGGTTATACTTGGTACCTATCAATGTATTAAGGTAAGAAGATTTTTTTATGTTAAAAATTGGTGTTTGATAACAGTAAATTATAACTAAACTAAATTAAAATAGTTCTATAATTAAGAATAGACAAAACATGTATTTTTAATGCAAATGCTATATAGTGAAATTAAATTGTTAAGCAAAAAGTTAAAAAACAATTTTACACTCTTTATAAAAAATTGAAAAGCTTTTAATATTTTTTATTTAGAATGCATATTGTAAAAGTATACATATTAAAATTATATTATTCTAGCAAGAAAAAAACATTTATTTTAGAATTGTAGTGTTTTTTTGTTTTTTAAATATTTAAATTTAATTCTATCTTTAAAATATTTAATTTTAATATTTTTTCAATATAGGTAATTTCATAGTTTTGTATTGTTTTTTAGTATCATTAAATTATAAATTGTAAAACGTTTAACTTTATTTGAGATAATATATTTATTTTCATATTATCTTTATTAAAGAATAACAATAAATTAAATACATTAATATAAGCATACCAATCAAATATTGAATAATGTTGAATTTGTCAATTTATGATTTTATAGCTAATATATAGTATTATTAAATTGTATTGAATCTTATCAATTATTATTTTCAAAGCAAAAGAAAATTATCATTGACTATCAACTCTTATAGATTGTCGAATTGAACTTTTTTTATATCGTAAATTATTTATTAACATGTATATGAATTATATTTGAATATATAGTTTATATTAATAATTAATTTAAAAAATATTAACTTTTTATAGTTCTTGGGAAATACGTAAAAGGTAATACATTTTTCAGTAATAAACTGGTTAGATATTAGTAATTTTATCATCGAATAAAACCAATTATAATATAATCATTTATTATTTAAAGATAAGTTATATATAAACTATAATATCTATTTTATTTTTGAAATTAAGATTTTCTGATAAATAAAACAATGTTGTGGATATCGATATCTTTTTTTATTACAAATTTTATTACGAATATTTAAGATATGTTTGTAGATGTGGTAAGTTCAATATTTCTCGTAAGAGATTTTTTTACTTTTCAATAATTTATTATTTTAGCACCCATATCTCATTGAAAATTATTGATTAAAATTTTATACACTTTATGTATTTATATATGTTTTTCAATTTCTATTGAGTTAGATTTTCTTAAATACATATTTATAAATTTTAAATAATAAACTTCAATTTTCTTTTGAATAATTTCATGAATTTGCAATAAAGTATGGTTTTTAATTAAATATTTTAAGAATTAAAATAGATAAATAATTATTTTATAAGTTTATAATATTAAAATGAAAATATTTTATTTTATAATTCCGAAAAAGTATTCTATGTATTACAAAAAAAAATAACTTAAAAATGTATGTAATATGTTTTTTTAGGAAGATTTAACATAAAAATGAAATATTTTTCAATATTGAAGCAAGTCTAAGAGAAAACATTACAGAAAAATTATGAACTTTGAGAAAACCATTTTAAATTGTTTTAAGTAGACCTTATAATAATTATAAATAAAGGTTTAACAATGATGTTTTAATGATAATTTATAAATGATAAATAAAGTGGGAATAATATACCTGTGTTCAATAATGCCAGTAAAAGAAAAACGTAACATCAGAGAGTTGAGCGGGCATAAATGGGTATTACGCGCTGAAGCACATTTATCTACTTAATAATGACGTTATGGAACTTTCCATATAATACGATAATGATTTCTGAGATGTACGGTCATTCATTCCGTATAAGATGGGAATGCTACAATAGTTTACTAAAAGCATCGTTATTACCCGTTATTAATCCTGAAACAATAGCGACACCCAATGTGAGTACCAGAGCCAATAATTGATATGCGGCCTGCTGTCCGGCACTGCGGTTCAATCCAGGTTTTAGCGAGAGCCGATAATTATCATTTATTTTCGTGAGATTAGGTCCTATGCCTGGAACTCTTGCTGGAAATATCTATACAAAAAAGATGTAGGCTTATCTTATTTGTTTAAGTACATGTGTTATGCCTATTCGGATAAACGCGAAAACATGCCAAAATTATTGAAAAAAGATGTAAATAATAATTCAATCTGAACTATCACTGCTGTATATTTTATTTTTAAATGCGTGAAAATTTATTTTAAAAATAAAAATCGTTGTGCATTATTGAGAAATTTTATGATTATTAGCGAAAATAATATAAAAGTTTTTTATTATTTTTATACAACTTTAATCTTTTAATAATAATATTAGAAAATAGTTTTATAATTTCGCGATCGATTATAAATTTATAGCATAATTATAGGAGAATAAAGCAAATCAAAATTTATTTTAGGAATAATTTAATAGGTAAGGTATTCAAAATAATAAAGTTGCGTATTAAATCATCGACAGCTAAAATTAGCTTGATTTAAGTTAAACGCTATGCCTCGGACAAATTAAACGAATAATCCAATCTCAGGTGAACACTATACGTCGTCGTTGTTAACATTAATACTAAATAACATTGACCTTTTTACTAAAGATCCATTAAATTCGCGATTCATATATAGATTATGGGAATACCTATTAACGTAAAATATTTATTTTAAATGGATGATTTTAAGAAATTTAAAACCAATGTAAAAATAGAACTCCTGATCTGAGATTTTTCAGCTCAATATATTATATAGTTTTATTTCTTTTGAATTATAATTACATATTTTTATTTTATGAGCCAAAAAAGTATCTTCAAGTTTAAAATTTAACGAAATATTTGAAACCGTTATTTTTAAGTATCTAGAGTTTTATACAATATTTACAAAATTTTTGAGTAACTAAAAAAGTATATAAAAGTAACTTTAAAGAGTATGTTAATTTTTGGATCAAAATTTTTATGAGATTTAATTAAAAACTATTGAAAATAATGCATTTATTATCGAATTTTATAGTATATATATACATAGACTTCTACATTTAAAATATTCAATTTTTAATTTTTATTTAAAAATTAATTTATTGAAAAAAAAAAATTTAATATACTCACGCATGAGTATTATATAAATGTATTGTATGGATTATCATAAATCGATACACTTTATTTTACAATTTTTCTTATTGAAGTATTTTCTACATAAAAAATAAATAAATTTAAGCTTATCAAAGTCATGTCCTTGAAAAACAATAAAATATAATAATAAATTATTGTTTAACGTATAACTAATAATATTTTTTGTAATCCTTGTTTATAGTTTTTAAAATGTTTTAAGATAAAGATTTATATTTGTATAAGTTCGTATCGATGAAATTTTTTGTAATCATAAAAATATAATTAGAAATATGTTTAATTAGTATATTTAATATGTAAACGCTTTTTAATTTCTGTGATCTTAAAAATAATCCAATACATTTGTCTTCAATATTGCTTTTGAATTTATTTTATGACTTTATCACCTATTGAATTCCTGAACTGAAAATGTCTAATATTTAAAATATTTTAAAATTTAAATATTTTTAAAATTAAGGCCAAAGTCATTGTTATATATATATATATATATTAAATTAAAGAATAAAATACTAAAAAGTTTATAAATAATATAAAACAAAATGTAATCAATATAGATATGAATTTTGCTCTTGTGATATTTACATGGATAATGTTAATATTTAAGAAAAAATATATTTTTTATAATATAGTATTCTTAGTTATCAATATTTGATTTGTAAAAGTTTTATTCTTATTATTATTATAATTTATTATGACATTACTTATAACGAATATAATAAAAATTACAAAAGTACATAAACGTATAACCTCATAAAGAGAATCATAATCAGCCTCAGTAGCTAAGCCGGCATAAAGAGCACCAACAAGTCCAGCAAAAATAGCTGGCATTCCATGTAAATTGTGAACTCCGCAAGTATCGTGTATCCTAAGATGTTTTTGTATTAAAATCTATAAGCATCAATATCATAATTAATGAGTAACACATTAATGACTAATAATTTGGAATAATATATTTTTATATTAACATCAAATATTAAAAATTAAAATTTTATATAAATTATAAGTAAAGTTACTAATATAAAATTATTTACTAACGTATGAATTTGTCCATAATTTTATATTTTCTGATAAAACTCTTTATTTAATTAAAACATAATTTTTATATATTATTTTTAAAAATAAATAATTGAATTAATACTATTAGCATATTAATCTATTTTTTAAATAATGTTTTTAGACAAATATTAAAAAATAATTTTTTATTTGAAAATATCTTTTAAAGTAAATTAAACAATATTTTAAAATTATGAGATTCAACATAAATCAATATTCAAATATGTTGTCTTACTTTTTTATTACAAAATTCTTTTATTGTTTATAGTATAGTAATAACTCCGTGAAACTTACGAAATAATTTTAAATATAAAAAATTCCATGTTTCAAATAATCAATGCTTCTAAACTGAAATTGAAACTTGAAATTTTCTTTACTTGGAAAATTATTTTTTAAATTTTATTTTTAAAAATTGAATTATTGGTACATAAAGTAATTGAAGAAATAGAATTATGAAATTAAAATATTTTTACAGAATTTTTATAAATTTATTTGTATTTAAAGTTTTTATTTTTTTAACTTGATTTAAAAGTTTTGTAATAATAAGATATTATTATTTTTAGTTAGGATTTATTATAATAATTTTAAATAATAATAAATATCATTTAAAATTAAATTTGTCAGTTTTGATAATTTTCAAAATATTATAGTTTACAAAGAACTATAGGATATGTAAAAGTTCAATGAAATCTAATTCGAGTATTTTGCGGTTTATAATTTTGTAGTGGTTTATAATAGTATATAAGAATCAAGTAGTGAAATCCCATCTTGTTACTTTAGTGATATTTATTTAATCTTTTTTAAACCAACTTTGGAGCCATATGGTATCACGAGGGAAAAATTTTTCTGTTTAAAGATAAACATTTATTAAAATTTATAAATCTATTCAAACTTTTTACATAATTTTTCCTTTCTGAAATCCATAAAATCTTAATATATGATAACAACATAATGTTTCAATATATTATTTTTAAATATTATATTTTATGTGTATTATTACACAATTTATAAAAAAAAAATTAGAAATCAAACTAATAAATTATTACACTTGTAAACTTCAGTCAATAAGTAATTTGTTATATATAAAAATTTTAACATTATTAAAACAGTAATTCTTTTAGTATATTAATAGTTCAATAGATTCAATATTTTTATATAAAATTGTGGAAAATGTGGTTCGAATAAATTTATGTAAAATAAATTGTTGTATATAAATATTTTTAGTTGTTTTAATATTTACATTTTATTCTATAAATTTTGTCAAATTCTTTGATAAAATTATTTTCAAATTAAAATTGAAAATACAAATATTATATGATAAAGTTTTTGAATTTGAATATGTAATTTTTGTGTTACATTCAATATAATATTGTAAAAGATATTATTAAATAATTTACCGTGAGGTACTTATAGCCTACAACACTAATTACACCAGCAACGCTTCCAATCACAAGAGATCCTACGGGCTGACATATCATTCCTGTATAAACAGAATTTTAAAGGTAAAAAAGTATTATAGAAAATGTTTCTTGAGAGATACATTTTAGTAAATTTATATACAAATATTAATATAATATTTTATATAACTATATGAAAGAATATTTTAGAAAAAAAATATGCGGTTAAATTATTTTGTCTCAAATAAATGAAAAGCTTGAAAAAACTTTTATTTATAGAAAAAAGTAAATTTGTGTTTTTTTAAATATTTAATAAACAATATAAATAAAATATAAGTCAATATAATACGTATATATGATTGATTTAAACTTTTTTTTTATAAAAATTTTAAATCTGGCTTATAGTTTAAAAATAAAATTTCATAAAATCCATCTGAAAAATAAAAGTATTTGATTTTTTCTACCCAATACAGTATTTTGATGCATTTCGATTGATATTTAAATGCTGTTATTAATATAAAAGATAAATAATAATAATGTTATATGTGAATAACTTTTAAATAGAGTACATAGTTTGTATTGCCTTTTGTTTTATTTTATACATACATATAATATAAAAATTATACTAGATTCATCAATTATATTAACTATATAAGACATTATATTGAATTTTTACAATAAATAATTATTGAATGTGTGGATTAAAAGATATAAAGTAAATATTAAATATAAAATTATAAAAATAATAAATTTTTATCACGGATATATAACAAAAATATATAAAAATCAACAAATGAAATTTTATTAAATGGTTCATTTGATACTAAACAGAGTAAGATAATTAGATGTAATTGATAAAAGTATACTTCTTAGATTTTTTTTCTTAAAATTAAAATTTAATTGCGTTTTTAATATACTTTAAGAATAAATTTTACATATGTATATATATATATAGGTTTATAAGTACATAGGTAAATATACGTAGGTTTATTTATATGTATTTATAAAAGATAAATTATAAATAAAATAAATATTAAAACATAAATAATTTTTTTTAATTACAATGTTAATTATAAATTAAATAAAATTATTAATTATAAAAATATCAATCAAGAGTTTCTTGTTCATCAGAAAATAAATGCTTTATTTGTAAAATAAATTCTTTTAAGTTATTTACCTGCAGTTGTTCCAATAGCAACACCACCTGCTAAAGTTGAGTTTTGCACATGAATCATGTTGAATTTTCTCTGTTTGGAAACAAAAGCAGAAACCGCAAATGAAATAACGCAACTTGCTGCTATAGATAATAAAGTATTGATGATTGCTCGATGTTGCTCATCACCTTTTAAAGTTGCGCTATTAAATGATGGCCAGAATAACCAAAGAAATATTGTACCTGATTAATATAATTTAGTTAAATTTTTGTTTTCTGAGTAACGATGTTATATAATATTGGTTTGAAAAAAAATAACTAGATATTGAATAATTTTATTATGTAACAAAATTGTTGATTTTTATTTCTAATTATAAAGATGTTATATAATAGGAATTTTTTTAAAAAAGTTTAGCGAATTATAAACATAATTCTTGAATAAATATTAATTATGAAATTTGTTACAATTTAAACAAATATTGAATTATAAATATCATTTTTCAAATTTTTAGAAAGATTTATTTTTGAATCAGAATACTAATTTCTTGAATAATAATAGTATAAAATTTATATTTTTTTAATTATATCTAAAATTAATTTCTTAAATATATTTAAAAATGACAAAATTCATTTATATATTTTTGATATTGTCGTTCAATATTATTAAAAAAATGGTAAATCTCTTTAAATTAAATTTAAATTGAATACTCTATAATAAAATATAACTATTTATTATTATATTATTTTATTATTACTTTATTATATAATAAAAGTGTTTATGAAAGATGTTGTATAAAAGCTTTCATATTCAAAAATTTTTTGAAATAAAATAGACTGTCTACTATATTTTTACGTGATTTTTACTTAATAAATTAATTAATTTGACTTACCAAACATTGCAAAGATATCGGATTCATAGGAAGATCCTTCACGATTATTTTCTTTTGGCTTTTCTTTCATTCCAAAAACAAAACTGACTGCTAATCCAAAATAAGCTCCAAAGGTATGTACATACATACTGTCTCCTGTATCAACAGCCTAAATGGAATTTTATAACAATTTGGACATTAATCAAAACGTAATTATTATTAATTGATATTATATAAATAATAATACTTAATTTATGAAACTGTAATTTTATGATAAATGGAAGTTATTAAAATTATTTATTTGTACATTTATACATATTATTGATTATACCAATTAAATTTTGATGCATATCATTTTATGATTTATGAGTTTTTTTCATTTAAACAAAATTTTTAATAAGAGTTAATTATTCGTATTTTATATTCAATATTGTAATAACGTAAGTATAATGTACTTATGTAAATATATTATTCAAAATGAAACAGAATACTAAACTACTAGTATATTAAAATAAAAGTAATCTAAAATATTAAGAGTTATAATTGTTATGAGAATTATATTATGATTATATGAAATTTATATTTTTAATTGATCAATGTGCTTTATATAATTTAGATATCTTTATTAATTTCTATTGTATTATAAAAAACTATTAGATCGCATAAAACTTGTTTAAAATTCCTTTAAAAATAAAAACAATTTAAAAGAAAATATAAATTTTAAGGTTTATCAAAATATAACGAAAAAAATTGTTTTTTATTTTTCTTTAAACTAATACTTTTAATAAAAGATTACTAATCATTAAAACATTATAACACATCATTATGAGAAGTATTTTAAGTATATACAGTTTGAACCATACTGTACTTATAATTTGTAACTTTAAAAATTTTTTTAATAGTCAAATTAATATAAAAAGGAAAATATCATTATGACTCCAAAAAGAATGTTAAACTTTAAAAAAATTATCGAATTTTAATTTCAGCAATCAATATTTAAAATAAAAAGCAGTTTAGTGTAAATAAAATGATCTTAAATAAAATGAGAAAGATTTAAAAACCTGAATTTATTCGAAAGAAAATCTAAGATTCTAATTTTTTTAAATTAAATGAATATTATGATAAAGGGAAGCTCCTTTAGTTTAATAGTTTTTATAGTCAATTATAATACAGATTTTTCTCAATTAAGAAGACTTCAGGAGCTTTTTATATAACATATCGACATTTAATAATTTTCACTATATTTAGAAATTGATATACGCGCAATATATAAATTTAACAGTTTTTATTTAATAATCTATAAAAATAAAGATGCACAGCATAAAAATAACTAAATTATATGTTAATGCACTTATTTTTGCAGGATAATCGAAATGCTCTACCAGGAAATGGTGTTTGCCGATGTACTTGTTGATGGTAAATATAATCAGCTCGATTATGCCCATGATGATTAGTTGTATGTACGTTGTTTTGCCCAAAAGTGCTCCCATCGATATTAAAGGGGCAGCAACCGCCACATCTGCGTTCAGAAGTCTAGAAAGTGAAAGAAATATATATACAAAGAATAGAGATAGAAAGAAGGTCGTTAATGTTTTAAAAATGATCAAGGTATTTACATGAATTATATTTCGCAAGCTGTTCATGATTTCAATAATAAATACGTATATTATTATTATATTTAATTAAATTGATATAAAATAAGTATTATTTATTATTAACCATAAAAGTAGATATATAATAAATTTTATTCAGAAAGTAAAGATGTGCTTAATTTGATAATAATCCAGATAAATGTAAAAATTTGAAACGAACATAAATCGGTTATACTTAATAATATTAATTAAGTAGATTAAGTATATTTTTAATAATAATTTACATAAATTAAAATTTCTTTTATCCGTTTAAATAAAAAAATTTTAATTTATTGAATATTAATAAAACAGAAAATAATTCTTTTATTGAATTAGTTTTAATTTCTAAGAAATATTATCTTAATTAAATGTATTGAACTAAGTTTCAATAACCCTTAATAACATTTAATATGGTTGCATTAAGTTGGATATGAATAAGATATAATTAATTGTGCTATCTTACGTTGATGGAAGAAACTTGATTATATTTTAAAGGTTATAAATTGAGTTTGAAAAGGAACAAGATTTATAATAAAATTAATTTTACTAATATAATAAAAGAAAATACATCGTTTTTCAAAATATAAAAATTATGTACAACCTATAAAATTTACTATGTAAAATTTATCATGTGCTTACGTAATGAATCAATAACTCTTATATAACAGAATAAGTTATAATAATACATTTACTTAGGATATAATATAGTTTTATAAAATATTTCATCGGTAAATTAAATATATTTTAGTACAAATTTATTCAAAGAATAGAAAAAAAGAAAAAATTTCATAATTGCATTTATAGTAAATTCCTCAATTAAAGTTATGATTTTCGTTGAATTTCGATTTTTTTTAAAGATAAATAGAAAGTTACTAAAAGAAAAAATGTTTTTCGCACATAAATGTATAAAAATAGTTAATTTTACTCATGATAGTATATCATTTAGACAAGATTTCAATCGCCATATCGACGTGTTGCAATCTCGAGCTTTTCTGTTTCTCCTTTGTGTTTGGTTTTCTTTTTAATTTTATATTTATGCTTTTATACGTAAATATAGTTTTATTTTACTGATTTTTCTTAAATACGACTTTTTTAATTTTTATTTTGTATTTTAAATCAGACGGTAATGTGTTAGATATTTTTTCTGCCAGGCAAACAAATGATTTTTTATTTAAAAAAAATGAGAAGTATTCTATAAGCTTTTAATATTGTGTATAGAAATTAAAATTTTTCAATAAAACAATGAATAATGAAGCAACTTGAAGACGTACTAATATTTTTATAGTATTTAAAGCACAATCTATCTATATACTGATAAATTTAGTAGAATAACTCATATCTGTATGTAACTATTAACCCAAGGAAACGAATGATTTTAAAATCTCTGTAATTTCTTTTATTTAGGATATTATATTCCCCCTAAGAAAATTTATTTCTTTTATAAAAATTTATGTAAATCTATTATTATTAGAATCAAGAAAATTATTTTATATAACTTTTTATTGTATTTGAAGCTATATATATTTGCAAAATATTTATTTAAATGATTTTAAAATATTGATTTATTGAACTATGCATTATATTAACTGATATTTCAAATTTTAATTTTAATCAACAGTCATAATGATCATATAGTTTATATAATATTTATATTTAAAATATTTTCATTTATATAATGAATTAATAAGGAATATTTTATTTTAATTTATAATATTATATTCATTATAATTTTCATGAAAGATTTTTTATTTTTATTTATAATATTATATTCATTATAATTTTCATGGAAGATTTTTTATTTTTAATACGAAAATCAACGTTAAAAATTATATAAATTTCCTCATCTTTGTTTAAAATTATCAGTATTCTTAAAATGAACTTTATAAACAGAAAGTAGATTTTATAGAAAAATTAAATTTAATTCAATTAGATAAACTCTGTAAAAAGCTATTTTCTGCAGTTTGCAAGGAATAATGAGATCTTTTAAATTTAGAAATTTCAAGAACACATATATTGTAAAGTATTGGAGAAATAAATGTTATTCCGAAATATAATCTTTATATCTATATGGTTATATATATATAGTACAAAAACAATAATAATAAGAATTACTAAAATTTATTCTTACAAGATATTTCTTCAATGTAAAGATATTTTACATGCCTACAAAATTTATCATCTATCCACCTTTTTTGAAATTTAATAAAATTAAAGTTTCTTATTTGCTAAACATTCAAAAGTAAAATTATATTCTATTGCATGTTTAAATAAACTCTATCTACATTTGTTACAATTTTATCTCAGACTGAAATAATAAAATCGAATTAGAAATATTTGGTAGATTGTTAAAAGATTAATAATAAGAATTTTATTTTAATTTATTTATATTTCGTTGTTTAATTTAATTCATGGGTATAAAATAGAGCAACAAGATTTATAATAGTTAAGTAAACCATTAAAATATATGAAGTGACTATATTTTATTCAAAGCACATACAGATTTATTCAGTCCCTCGAAGTAATAAAGAAATCAGATATTTTTCTTATTATTATTCTTATTATTCTTTAAGTTTTATAAAGAGAAAAATCTCAAAGATTCCAATTTTTAAAATTTAATTTTTTTGTATTTCAATTAATAAATTTCAATTCTTATATATAAGTAATATTTAAGAAATATAGCATTTGAATTAATATAATTTTAATTAAATATTTCAAAATATATAATTGACTTATTTTAAAGTTATATTTAGAATTTTAAACTATATCTATACTGTAATTATAAAAATTGATAAAATCTATTTTTTTATAGATCTTTAAATGTAGTTTATAAAAACATTGAAAAAGAAATACTACTTTAACCGAATAAAATTTTTTATTTTTATCGATAATTAGATTTTTCATTTTCATTTCCATTTTTGAAGTTACAAGTATTACAATGATTATAATTAAAACAATGGTTAAATTGACCGATACTCATATATTAAATGCATAACCATTAGCATTAAACTAATTTTAATAGTATGTTCAAATATACGGTTATCAAAAAATTAGTATACAATTACCAGTAAATAAGCAAAACAAAATCATATTTAAATTACATGCAATTATGGAGATTTAATATTAAAAAATCTAAAGTACCTTCTAAAAAGTATTATAATATTAAAATTAATTGTCAAAATACTTTCTGTTATTTCAAAAGTTTTATAGAACAATTAAATTTAAGCTAGGTTTTAGAAAAAAGAAATTGTACTTTATACTTAATTAAATAATGTTTTAACTTTGACAATTATTACACTTATTAAAAATATTAGCGTATTTGACTAATACATACTGTAATTCATATGTTATGTTATTTGAGATCAATGAGTCAATTGGTGAATGAATAACAGTTTTTTAGAGTATTGTACTCACGATTCAAGCGAAAGAGGTGCTTTTTCATTCTTTCCGATGTTGAAAACGCCTTCGCTCAGTATAGCTGTCTGTACGAGTATTGCTCCGACCAGAAAAGTAAATCCAATTGCACTTTGTCCATACCTTTTTAAAAATGTCATTAAAAAGCCAAAGCCTATCCATATCATCACATGAATATCTTGATACACTGGAATAATGATGTATATACATAAAAACACGCATCAAATCAATAACATAAAATCTATCACTTTTTATATAATTTATTAAATGTCATGTTTATTCATTTTAATGAATAGAGATATAATAAAAATTTTTTAATAATATTAAATATTAAATATAGATAATATCGATTTGATTTATTGATAATAGATATCATCTATTACTAAAAAAAATACAAATATTTTAATATTTAATTATTACATTCATTAATCAATCAACATATCAATTACTGAAATATATGTGTATTTGAAAAATTTTAAGATAGTATAATTGAAAAAGAGTATTAAAGGTAAATTATAATTTGTTTATTTGTATTTTAGATCAAAATTTGATTCAATTTAACTATCAATATTCTTGAAATCTTTAAATTCGTAAGCAAAACTATCGGTGTGATTCGTTTAAAGTTAGATTGCAATGGTAGATTGGAAGTTTCCATAATAATTTAACTTAAAAAGTATGTATCATACTTTGAGAAAATAATTTTTAATTAGACTTTCAAAAGTGCTTATTGTTTTTAAAAATAATATGCAGCTTTTATAGACTGCATTTATCAATTTTTTTTAGATGGACAGTAAATAATTTACTAATAATTATTGTATATAACTTCAAGATTTTAGAATATATTGTAAAAAATAAAATTAAATGTATTTTAGTTGAATAGATACACTATATGTTTTTATATTTAATAAAAATAGTAACATATTAGTTAAAAATAAAATGTACAATTACTATTATTTTATGTAGGTTTATTATAATTTTTAAATGCTGTTTTAACCGTTATTGCACGGTTTTATTATATTTTATATTTTTAATTTTGAATAATGTATAATATATATTTTTATATATTATTATGATATATTGTTTTTTATTTACTATTTTTTTTATAATTATTTTTTTTATTCTAAAACCTTTAGATACTTGTATGTAATATAGACATTCTTCTTCTTTCAAATTTTACTTTTTATAATTATATGCAAGCATATACTATATTCATATTTATGTCTAATTTTGTTAATTTTATAGTTTATACAAGTTTTTCTATAAATGATCGCTATTAGCAAACTAATGTATAGTCACAAATTTAACTTTAATTCAAACGAATAGTAAATTTGAATTTAAAAACCTATATACACAATTGAGATCATGTGGATAATTTTTGTCCAAAAAATGATTCAATATTGGCTTTACTGTGGTTGTTTTTATTTTATTTTTTATATATTTATATTTTTGTATATTTAAAACATTTAAGAATTAATATATAATACCAGTACCTATAAAAATAGTTATATTTAATTAAAGCAAAACAAAATATACATAGAACTTTTCATTAAAAATTGAAAAAATATCTATGATATGAAAAAAAACATTTTTAAATATTAAATGTATTATATTTAAATAATATCGTACCTAGGTGTGGAAAATAAAAGAAATAAAAAAAATTTAGTTTTTTCATTATAGTATTACTATAAAATGGTCGAATATAAAAATTGATATAAACTATCAAATGAATTTGGAGTAAATGGTAAATAGTACATTACATGTAATTAAAAAACTTATATTTAATTATTTTCTTAGCAAAGTGCAATGATGAGTTTTTAAAAATTATTTATTTGATTTGAAGTTGAATTAATACTTTAGACAATTGAATATGATGAAAAAATATTGATAACAGAATTATTTTTAATTATTTAAGATTGAATTAACATAAAAGTAGTATGTATTTATTTAAATTTAATCGAATCAATTTATACGGAATATTTTTAATAAACATGCTTAATAAATTGAAAAGTAATATGTGCTATTATTTGCACTTATTTTAATTATTTTAAAAATTTTATACAGAAATTTAAGTAGTTACAAAAAGATATTGTTTTAAAATGTTTGATTTGGGATGATAGTTGTAATATTTTTCATATTTTTAATAAATTTTAATTACATAGAAATATTCTTTTGTAGTACTAAAGCACCTTATCACTATTTATATTTAGATAATTATACATAATTAAAAAATTAAAAATGTTTAACAATATTTAATTTCTAAAATATTTATTTTAGCAATATGATTTGAAAATTATAAGTTTGTATAACAATATTAGAAAAGAATGTACTATTATATGCTATAATTTCGAGAATCATCTGTAAACGAGGTAATAAAATTGTTTAATAAAATATTTATTAATTAGTAATTCATATGGAAATATTAAATGATATTTTTGCATAGTAACATTTATCGAATTTATTAATAATTACTTATCAAAATACTACTTAAATAAGAAAATACTTCATTAAAGTTTATTAAATATATTATTTAATTAATTTAATTAATTTTCAATTTAAAATTTTGAGATAATTTTTTATTTTATTTATTTATTTAATTTGATTGATTTATAATTAGAATAGAATTAATTTGTATATACATTTGTATATAGAATTGATTTCTAAATACAGATACGATTAATCAATAAGCAATACCAAAGACATTATTTTTAGCATTTTATAATTTATTGTAAGCATTTTATATTATATTTTTATATTTATTATAATTTATATAAGCTTTGAATTCAATTTTAAATTTTTTATTTTAATTTTTCAGTCTAATAAATTAAAATATGTGTTATAGACAATTAATCGGGACATAAAATTTTTTTTCTATTTAAATAAATTATGTATTTCAATTAATGATTAATTTTTTTTAACCATCTTTTAATTTTTCTTTAAACTATTTTCATTATATTTACTAATTTCCTTCGCATGCAATTCAGTTTATTTTCTTGTTAAAATATAATAGTGAAGGAAATAGACTTACGTGCCAACGTAATTTCATTCGCATGTGGTTTGGCATAATCGAAAATCGCTAAAATGCCACTAAGCAAGAGACCCTGGATGAATAGTAAGCTTATCGTATGTGCAAGTCAACTTGTTGCTTTCATTTGCTTTACTTGTTCTT
Source organism: Dolichoris vasculosae (assembly GCA_018907195.1). Taxonomy (NCBI): domain Eukaryota; kingdom Metazoa; phylum Arthropoda; class Insecta; order Hymenoptera; family Agaonidae; genus Dolichoris; species Dolichoris vasculosae. The sequence continues at coordinate 4,164,857 of JACCHY010000018.1, forward strand.
TTTATTTTCTTTCTAATTAACTTCCTTGATAAATGGTTAAAATTTACTTAGTTACATTAAGTAGTATAATGGTAAGAAAGTAACTGAATGTATCTAATATGTAGCTCGAACGGCTATCTATTATCTCCTGGTTGAATGCTACACGAGTCTATCATTAGCATGTCTTACAAAAATGTTAATGTATATAGTTTAAAAATCAAAATTGGATATTTGTAGTTATTTTTTTTCATTTGAACTAGAGGAGAATGACTTTTCAGCATTATAATGGACAATTACTATATTTGCTTTTATTTCGTACATGGCAGTTCTAACCACGTTTTTATTCAGATGTTATTTATATATTTATATAAATTATATTTTATATATGTTTTAAATGTTAATATTCAAAGTTTCATATAAATATAAGATAAATATTTAATGAATTTTATTAAATTTAAAAATCTATACCATTATGTAATTTTCATGATTAACTTTTACATTAATTTAAAATACATAAAATTTTAAAAATTATTCATTTTAGTACTTTATACAATTTCAATATTATAATTAATTATGATATTATGAGGATTAATATATATAATTTTATGAGTAATAATACCTTATACTATTTATTATTAAAATTTTCTATCTTATTGTCCTCATAAATCTTTTAAAAATACTAGAATTATATATCTTTAGTAAAGTAAAAATAACCATAAAAAATATACGCTTTTACATGATTGTCCATCATTTGATTACATTTGATTACAAAAAATTCTTGTTCTGATAGTGAAAATATAAGATAAATTTTATTTTTTTTAGTGTGGAACGAACATAACCTTTGCAGAAGAAACATATTTATATTTTTGGAAAAAGAAATGAAATTTAATTAAAAATGTAAAACAGAAATGGTATCAGTAGTAAACGTTGATTCTCTTTTATTTTTAAAATATGATCTTAAAATTGCTTTAATATGTAAACAGAATATTAGAGTACTATTAACAATAGGATAAAATTTATACGTAAAAGATTCTTTTAAATTTGAAGAAAGTCATTATTTTATTTATATAAATTATTATAGATTTTCAAAATATTGATATTAAAAAAATTTAAAATAATAGAAGTATTTTAATCAAAAGTTTTATCAATCAACTAATTGAAATATTTTTAAATACCTTTTTTAATATATACCAAATAAATTATTTTAAAAGATAAACTATACTTATATAAATATTTATTTAATTATAAAAAATATATATACGTGATATGCATATAAATAAATTACAATTATAATAAGAGCTTAATTCTTGAGATATTAAGAATAGATGTTTGAAAAATATCTTCACAAACTAAAATTACTAAAACTGTTTACAATTATAATGTAATTTATTTATAATTGATGGAATAAATATAATATATTTATAATTTTTGTAGCACGAATAATTTAAATAATTATTATACTTGAATATCATCATTCACCGAATAAAAAATATTTACAAGTCCTTTAATTGGATTGTATAAAAATTTATATAATGTTTTTAAAGTTTTAAATATTATTAATCTGTAGAGATTAAAAAAGTTATCTATTCTGAGTAATTAATTTTATCATGCTATTAATAAGTTAAAGATTTAAACTTTTTCAGAAGTATAAAAGTTAAAAGAGGTAAATAATATAATAATCGTTCAAACTTCACGAAAAATAATATTGAACGCTCAAACAAATTTTCATCTTGAAATAATTTTATTGAAAATTCTATTTCATTAAAAAAGAAATATTATTAAAGATTTTACTAATAACATATTTTCGTTTTATTCCTTTTGTAACTAACATTTGATAAAAAGATATTAAATTAGAAGAAGAAAAAATCATAATTTATATACTTAAATCAAATAAACTATTTTAGAATAAATCACGAGAAATATTTTTTGTATAAAAAATTATACTATAAATTAATATTATATATTATATTGACATAATATATTGTATTTAATATTGAAAATATCATACATAATATTTAACGTAGATCTTAGAAAGAAATATAAAAATTTTTACTTACTGGAATAAAATGGATGGAAATCATTATTTGTACGTTTTTTAGAGACAATTCCAATAATTGTGGCTAAAATGATCAGAAAAATATTTCTTTTATAAAATACTCACGATATTTAAATAACTTAACTCTAGTAAAAGATAATTATACTATATTATTAAAATCATATTTAGAATCGATTAAGTTAAAATAATTGAATATTTTTTCTAATTGCAAAAAATAATATTATTTAATAATTAGTTGTACCATAAGTTTTTATTTTCTGATATATATAAAGAAAAAATAATTTTTTAATATATAAATTCAAACATATTTCATTTAAATAAGTAAAGCGCGTTAAATTAGATTAGAATTTTAAAAATGTGTTGAATTAAAAATTATGTGTAAAAACTTTTAAGAGAAATTACTTCTAATCATAGATTTTTAAAGTAAATTAATTATTTATTTAGATAATTAGTAGACAGTAGACACATTGTTTATATTTAAAGCAACAATTTCACAATGTCTATCTTGCATATACTGTAAACTAATATATATTATATCATCAAAGTCATATATGTAATAATAAAATAATTTTATTTTTATGTAAATAACAATTAAATTTGATATAATATTTCGATACTTAATTAAATTACAATAATAAATTATAAATATATTTACAAAATACTATTAGTATTAGTATATGCAATGTTCTTTATAAATTTATTTTATTTCTTATATTTACTTATATTTGATTGAAAAAATTTAAATACATATTTCATTCGAAAGAAAAAGTTATTTTTAGTAGAAAAATATTTTACTCTAGTATTTTAAATACATAATGATCAGTGTTTCGTATATAATACAAAAATAATATTTTTTGTTATGATATTTAGTATATTTAAATTTTTTATGTATAGTTACAAGTCTTCTGATTTATTTTAAATTTAATAAATATAAAAATTTGTTCTTAAATAATTATTACAGTATGTATTAAAATATATTTGTAAATCATTTTAATTTTTAGAGCAATTTTATTTCAAAAATTCAGAATTTATTCATATATTGATTATTAAATGGAAAAAATTGTGGTTCAATACAATGGAATTTTTAATTTTTTATTTTATTAAAAGGATCATATTCATAAGTATAATATTTATAATAATCATAAAGAAATATTTATTTTAATAGATGTTAAACGTGGATACAGTTTACAATCATCGAAAATAGATAAAGCTACACTAATCCTCTCACACTAACCTGAATAATTTTTCTGTGTATTAGGTAGCGCTTCTGGTCCATATGTAATCAATATTCCAAACAACAGAATAATGATGATTTGAATTAGTAGAAGCAAAATCACTTGATGTTTTTTACCACATATCCCGAATTTTCCCTGTATAACGTAACAGAATTTACAACAAGAGATATTCTGTAAAATAATTTACACTATACTTAAAACTATACTTACATTTAAACTATACTTATATTAAATTATTTATTTAAACTATTTATTTAATTAATTATTTATTTATTTATTTATTTATTATTTATTTAAACTATACTTATATTAAATTATTTATTTAAACTATTTATTTAATTAATTATTTATTTATTTATTTATTTATTATTTATTTAAACTATACTTATATTAAATTATTTATTTAAACTATTTATTTAATTAATTAATTATTTATTTATTTATTTATTATTTATTTATTTATTATTTATTTAAACTATTTATTTAATTAATTATTTATTTATTTATTTATTATTTATTTAAACTATACTTATATTTAAAAAATATTTCATTGTTTAAAGTTCCGTACTATATCAGATATTTCAAAAAGTGATTTTGCAGATCCGATTATTAATATTGTATAAAAATATATTTAATCAAACATCTAATACAATTAAATTAATTTATAATTGTACAATTTTATAAATAAAGTTGATTTTTAGATATCTTTTATCTAAAAAATAATTAAATTATTAATTCTAAAATAATATAAAGAATTATTATACATTTTATTTTAGTATTATTTTCTCCCAAGTTTTAGAATATGCAAAGTTAATATCAGAATAATTAATTACTTTCCATATTTATGATATTATAATAGAATAAAAAAATAATGGCTGTAACATTTAATTTCTAGGTGAATTATATTTACCTTTTATAAATTTTATTATTATAGTTTCTTCATGGATAATTTAAAAATCAAAAATTAAACTGAAATTTTGATCTAATCAGTTAAAAATTAATTATAAGTATAGTAGATTGTTAAATATATGCATTAAATATATATATATATATTCATTTTTTTTTTCATTACATGAGTTTAATTAGAAGTATTTTTTAAAAATTTAATTTTATCGTCGTTTAGATATTTTTTAATTTAAAAATTTATTATCGTATGTTTATTTGAAGATTAAATATGACAAAAGAACAGAAAAATAGTGTTAAAATTTTAATACATTTATAAAAGTATCACAAATATAAAATTTATCAATTTATGAATTTGCAAGTTTTTCATATTAAATTTTCTTTTATATATAGTACTCTTGTTTCATAGAAAAAATTAATTTTAAAGTCTTTTATTCTTAGAGAAAGAATAGAGTTGAAACTGTTAAATAAGTAATTTTTCATATACATTATAGTTATTATTATTAAATTAAAATTATATTTAACTTTACATTAAAAAATTTATTACATAATAATTATTTTATTTATATATTATCTTAAATATATATATAGAAAAATGATGAAAAAAACAATACATTTTGTATAGATCAATATATTAAATAAATAAAAAGTCAAACAAGTATAATTAAAAGAGTTTTTAATTCGAATGATTTTTAACGTTGAAAATAAAAATTTTCTCTCATTTAAACAATTAGATAGTAATATACTAATTAGAAATAAATATTTAATCTTTACACTTATAATTTATTTTATAGTACTACATCGTTGAAATTTCATCATTAATGTAAATTTAAATTAGTGGTTTAATGGTTTTGATTATTCTAATTAAATTAATGTAATTTGTTAAACTTGATATATCTCTAAATTTGATGTACTAATAAATTATAACTATAATATATCTATTTCAATCTACTGGAAATATGACTAATATTTAATTAAATGAATGATAATGCTAAGTACTGAGTATTATAGCTCATAGCTTATATTTAAATTATGAATCAAATTAATATATTTACAGATAAAGGTATTGTGCATTAACCCCAACAAATTTACGCGTATTTATATTTTAACATTTAGATGTTTTTAGATTTATAGAAATAACATCAATTGTACTTACTGTATAATGTTATGTATACTAAAGTAATTTTTTATAGCACATTTCATACTAAAACTTTTAACTATTAAAATTTTATATTGTATATTATTTTTATGTAACAACAAAAGTTTATTTATACAAAAATATCAAGTTGTGTATTGAAATATATTTCGATTTTCTTATTTTAATTTGATATATATTTGAAAAATTTAAATCATTAACTGGTTAAAATTATATTCATTTTAGAAAGATCGAATTAGTTAAGTTAAATATTCATGAATCACTTACTGCTAAATCAGTATGATTTCAGTGTTATAAATCATTATTAAAGGAAAGAAAAGTCCATTTTAATAAAATAATTTAAAAATATTATTTAAATATTCATTTTTAAAATAAAATATTACTATTTTTATTTATTAAAATAAAAATAATATTGGTTAGATTGTATGAACTGAATTTTTGTGAATATCTTTATTCCGAATTTTATGGATTATAAATGCATTTAATTTAAAAATCTAAACAAAACTTGTAACATAGTGCGAGATGAGCCATGTATGAGATTTATAAAATATATTGAAAACCATAAAGAAATATAATAAAATGGAAGCACGATAGATGAATAAAGTAGGATAGCCATTACTGATAAAAGAAATTTAATTAGCTCTGAATAAGATTTACCTTACGTTTGTAAAAAAGAGATAAAAAACTAAAAATATCGAAGAATGAAAAAGTACTTTTGCCATATCTAATGGTGAAAAATAAACTTATATGTAGGTGTTATGCTGTTTGAACGCTTTCTAAACCATATTTTTTTCTTTGTTCAGCTTATTGCAGTGTAACAATAACAATCAGAGTGGTACCCAATTTTCCAGCAGTTTATCATTTCTCATATTTTGTCTTGTTTTTCCTACTTTTTATCTTAGTTCGATCACTATAAAAATGTGCGATTTGAACACGATCGAATAAAATCGAGAAGCAATAAATTTGAACTTGTATTTCAGGATTGTGGTTTAAAACAAACGCTTTTACGTGTACATGCCCCATTGTGTGAGCTCGTATTGTAAAATGAAAAGCGAGGACATGCTATTGAACGACTAGTAGATTATTGGATCTCAAATAATGAATTGATAGTATAATCAACCACGAAATAAATATTTCCTAATAATCATTTGTTATTCAAATGCGTATGTTTCTCGAATTAGATGTTTAGTATTTCTTAGTACTAAAAATATATCGAATAATTAATATTTAATTTTAAAATATCGGTGCTATATTTTCTTCTATTAAAAATTATATTATTTCTTGATTCGAGTTAATTTCATATACTTTTTACTTCTATAATTAATCCGAATTAAAAAGCTTATTAATTAAAAAGTGAATCTATTACTATCTATTTAGAATAAATTTTGTAGAATATACTATATAAAATGAATCAGGAAAAAGTTAAATTAAAAATAAAAACAAAATTTTATAAACGATTACATGATTATAAAAGACTTTTTATTTTTGAATTTAATTGAATTTATATTTTTTTCGAAACATGATTTGAAAAGCTATTTCAGTATAGTACAGTATTTTTAAATTGTATCATTATTGAATTTTCTTCAATAATTTGAACGATTGTTTCAATGGATCAACAGGAAGAAAATTTGACGTAATGAATAAGTATAAAATTTAATGGTTTACCAGGCTAGTATGTCTGAAAAAATTTTTCATTTTTCCATGAATAAATGTTTTGAACAAAATAATTTTTTATAATAATTTTTTGTCCTCCAAAACATTATTTTTCTGTAACAAAAAAATAATAATAAATAATAAATAGATTTAAATATGCGATGTAAAAAAAGGTATGAAAATATATAATTCATTAACTAGTTATATTTAAAGTTAATGAAAATTTTATTTAAAGCACTAATAATAAGAAAATAGATAAATATTACCCTGGCTAAGAAAAGTTTGTTTCCTTATATTATTTGTATATGCTGTAATATACTGTCCCTTGGAAGCTTCAAATTGAATTATCAATCACTTTTCGTATACACAAATAATTAGAAAATACAGATTGTTTACACGGAGCATCGGCATGAACAGCTAGAGTTATAAAATGAGTTATATACGCTGACGGAGGCTGGGCTCGTTTTCCACTGATGTCGTAGTATCGTACCGGTATTCCCAAACTCTACTAAATTACTCCAGCGGGTAGACGCTATTCTCTTAATGTTTGATTATTTGATATCGATTCATAATACAAACTAACTTCGCAATAATGAAATTGAGAATATAATTATGCACGCCTGTACTTCGTTCGCTATGTCTCTCTCTCTCTCTCTCTCTCCCTCTATTTACACTTATTTTACAGTAATTATAATATAATTTTAGGTAAAAGTTATGCATTCGTTAATTTTGATAAATTATTTAGGTTATTTATTATTTTATTAAAAAATACTTCATTTAAGCAATAGTAACTTTTTTTAGGAAGTTTTTAATAATTCAATTTGGCTTATGATTAATTATTGATATAAGATACATCAAGCGCTTGTTTATTGAAAAACGATTATAGATTATTTTTGGAATATTTAAATATTCTATCGATAAGTGTTTGATATATAAAATCATATTCTTATAATTAATGTTGCACTGTATTATATATATAATATTTGTTAATAAATATATATATAATATTTGTTAAATAATAATATGTCATATTTTTCAAAGATAAAAAAATAGAAAATTTTACTTGTTTATATAATTAAAATATTAAGATTTTATCTGTTTTATATAAAATATTATTTTAGTATAACACAAAAAATTTCATGAATTTATTTTTTAATATCAAAATTTTAAGTTTCAAATATACACAAGAACTTATTTTGATTTAAGCAGTTTTATTTTGAAAAAATTATAGTCAAATGTATTGAATTTTGGTAAACAAGAAAAATATATAAAAATATCTTCAATTAAATTTATAAAATTTATATACTTATAAAATTAAAAAATCTTATTTTTCTTATACTAATTTTATCAAATTGAAAAAAATAAAAAGTAAAACTTAATTCGTATTACTATTTTAATTAATTTTACTTTCTACTCATATTTAAGTAACTTTTTTAATTTAATAATATAGCTTTGAATTATTTTTAATTAATTATTACCAATAATGTATAATAAAAACGAAAGTCATTAATAGAATCATATTAAATTTGATTATCTAGATGATATTATTTATTATATCAATGAATTAAAAGTTTTTAAATAATCCAATGTCGTAGAAATATAATAATCAAGTAAAATTAAAGTCATCCATCTAAAATTTTGTTAAAATGTAATCTTTTAATATCTATTTATTACATTTTTATTTGACTCATTTGATTTATAAATTTTTGATGATTTAAAATTATATATTTTTCAAATAAAAAAATTCAATTTATCAAGCATGGTAAAGTAAATTTAATTAAAATTTGGAAGAATATAAACGACGAATATATAGAATATTGAAGAAATATAATACAATATAATTTTCAAAATATTTATATTATTCATAATAATTTATTTAAATTAAATATATTATTTTAATTTAAATATATTATATTACTAACTTAAGACATATTTTGTTGACAGATTTTTTATTATATTTATATAATTATATATACTATACTTATATATAATATATTAAATTTTATAGTTTCATATACTTTATACTAAAGTAAAGATAAATAACTTTCAGTGAAATATTTTTTGATTGTACAATTTCAAGCAATATTTTTAGAATAAGATTTCAAGCTTATTTCTTCTATAAAATCATAAGATTCTTTACTTTTAAAAAATGTTTCACATTTTAAATTTATCTTCGTTTGAATTATTTACTTATGTATAATCTACTATCAATTGTTTTGAATTATGTTACAATAAAAACTATATATTCATATATTTTTTAATAATAATCTATAATTAAATAATAATAATATTACATAATTAAATAATAATAATAATATTACATAATTAAATAATAATAATAATATTACATAATTAAATAATAATAATATTACATAATTAAATAATAATAATATTACATAAATAAATAATAATATAAAATAAAATGATTATTAATTTAAATATCTTAGATTGAAAATTCTTTCCATAAAAAATTTTAGACAATTTAATAAAAAAGGTTTTTCATATTTTAACTTATTAAATACTTTTTATTAGTAATATCTTAATATAACAATTATAATCGAATGTAAATAATATAGGATCTTTTTAAAATAAAAATCGATAAAAAAATAACTTTAAAAACGATTAATTAAAGGTATTTTAAATATTTCCAGTATTTTGCTAATTAACTCTTTTTGTTTTTTTAATAATTTGAATTTATTATTTTATAATTATTCTTTGAATTATTAATAATACAAAATAATTTAGAATTAGAATTTATTATTTTATTATGTAATGTTTTGTTAGTTTTATATATTTTCAGAAAAAATATAATTTTACATTAAGTATTATAATAATTTACTAATGATCTATACACCGTTTATAAAAATTTATTTATTATAATTTTATTTCACAAATAAAATATAGCTCTAATATAATATTGTATTTTCTCATTAACTATATTTCGCTATTATTCTGGATGATTTTCTTAAAATCGATTGTAAATTGGTCGATTTAGCTAGTTATCCTGTTTCCTTGGTTCATAAAAATAGATATCGTGAATGTTACGGTGACACGCAACAATTGTACATGTCAAAAGAACTGCATAATTTAAGAGTTCGATATTGAATTTGTAAGACTTGATTTCTTTTTTGCGAAGATTTTTGAATAAAAATTATTACTAAGGCTATTTCATCATATATCAGTATATAATTAATAATAATAAACTATATTATCTAAATTATAGTTCATTATAAATACGGAAATAAATTATAATGTTAAATTATCTGTATTTTATTTTCATTAATTTGAGTTGAATTTATACATTTATAATATAATCAAAAAATATTTTGATTAGGTTTACTTATAAATTTTTGTAATTATATTATTTATAATGATTTTAATAAATTAAAAAATAAGAGCATTATCACTCACAGAATTTAATTTGATTTAGTAACACATTTTATCTATCATTATTTTTTAAATATAGAATGTGATGAATAATGTAATACTTTAATTGTAAGTTGTAATTATTTAAAAATATTGTTGGAAATTAAAGTATTGTTTATAAATACAAAATTAATAAGTATTATCAAGCACATACTCAAAAACTAATGTTTTTCTTATTAAAATTATTGAATTAATTTTGATCTTCATTGTTATTTCATTTAAAACATATCAAGAAATTGTTTTTTAACAGTCTAAAATAAAAATAAATTATAATTCAGTTGTAAATATTATGAAATTATTTTATTGAATTAAAATTTAGTTTTTATAGTAAACGAAAAAAATTTTTGAAACTGCATTAATCTTATACTTATTTGAATTATGTTATTGTTCAGAATAATATAATTAAATAATATTTCTTAATTGTATATATAACTTTACGTTTATTTTATATTATTTTCTGAATTCGATTTATCCAAATTCCTCTGTTCAAAATTTTTGTCACTTGTATCATTTAATTAATTTTTTACTAATATAGAAATATACTTATGATTTTCATCTGCAATTCGTTAATGTTTAACACTAATAATATTATCTAGCGCAGTTTAATATATTTAAGAATTCGATTTTTTCTATAATGACTGAATAATATTTTCTTTTATCTCATATTATGTCAATTTTTTTAGCTGTCTCAATAGAATTGAAAATATTTTTTCATAATAAAAATAATTTTATAATACTTAGGGATTGGCTAATTATATTTAATATGAAATGTATTTTAAGTGAACTCAAATTCCCTAATTTTTAATTTACATTGTTATATGGTTATAATTAGATAATCTTAGAATAGATTATATTAATAATGATTATGAATTATTTTTATATTATATTACTATATTGCTTTCAAAATTATTACCTAATTTCACTTTTAATATTATATGAATTATGAAGAAAATAATTACAAATAATAATACTCTATTATCATTATAACATATTCTGCTTTTCATCAATTATCTTAAGAACTTCTTAAGAATTAAATTAGTATATATAGATTTGATAGAATAAAGGATGAAAATTTTATATTATTATTTAATTTTGAATTTTTTAAAAATTCAATTGATTATATTTTAATATTGGTATATTATGAAACGAATAATAATAATTCATGATTTTCAATTTTTTAACAAATAAGAGCATTTAATTCTAATTTATGGCAATAAATATCATTCTTTTTATAAATAAATTATAAATTATTTTAGTTAGTCCATAATATATAAGAATCCATAATATAAATTGATGTTACACTTTAAAAATAGTCTTTATTGCGACATGATCGTTACTTACGAATAACAAGAGAATGACTACTTGATAATCATATAGAATCTTACATGCAATGTCAAAGGCCTTGCATTTAAATTTTCTAATATGCATTAAAATTTGAAATAAAATGATATATGATAAGATTATATAATTTGTTATGGAAACCCTTTCAATAAATACGTCTGACTTTGAGTATGAAACAAAGCATTTTTTATTCCTTATGTTTCATATTACACAAAGAAATTTAACTCTTTAAGACTAATGTAAGCATATAACTGACGGAAAATTGGTACTTTTTATTATATTTCTAATATATATATATATATATATAATTGTAATAAATAATTGTATGACTTAATTGTCTATTATCAAGCAAACGCGCGTAGTGGTAATGGAAAGTACGAGTATACAGAAACAACTGTCACGCAACAATGGGAGAATGTTAACAGTTGCTCATTCTCATGAAAATGAAAATTTCACGTGAAGAAAATGAAGATGACCATCTAGGGTACAAGAATTTTTATAGGAATGCGTATAGAATCGAAATGTGGTTATTAATCTTAGGGATCGGAAACAAAATATTCAAAAATACTTTTGGCTTTCTTCTGTATTTTATATTTTACTTAGAATCTTTGATCTTCAAAAGTTTTTTATGGATTTTTTTTATAAAGCAGATTTAAACTGATTGAGAGTGTAATTTTATTGTCAACTAATTTTCTTTGCAAGTAATTTTTTCTGTGTTCACTACATTTAAATAACATTCAATTCTATAAATCTTAATAACAATATCTATTTTTATACATTCTATAAAATCTTCTTAATATTAGAATTAAATAGAAAAATTAAAACAATACATAAGTTCAAGATACCAAAATTATTTAAAGAATAAGGATTATTAGAAGAATTTCTCCAATTATTGAATCTAATAAAAATTTAACTTAATAACAATATCTATTTTTATACATTCTATAAAATCTTCTTAATATTAGAATTAAATAGAAAAATTAAAACAATACATAAGTTCAAGATACCAAAATTATTTAAAAAATAAGGATTATTAGAAGAATTTCTCCAATTATTGAATCTAATAAAAATTTATTTTATTCGAGGATGAAAATTTTAATTTAAAAAATAAATATAAAAAAAATTTGTATAATAAAAGAATTTCACAAAATGTATTTATTTAAATTTAAAAAGAAATTTGTTATTTTCTTATTTTATTAGTTGCATTCTTTAAAGATTTAATTATATAATAACTATTAAAAATATATATTAAAAAACCAGTGTAAATAAGTATCTTTATTATTGATTTTTAAGTAATCGTAATGATAAATTATGTACAGAAATTATGTTTTTAAATTTAAATAGATAAAACAATTTAAATTATTTGCATTTAATTTAAGATAAAATTTTAATATTTTTTTAAAGAAGAACATGATTTATATTAGAAAATTAAAAATTATTTGTATATATTAAAAAGTCATTATTTTATTAACTTAAAGTACGCCTAAAAATGTAAATTCGTTGAAATAATAAAAATTTTTAATATTTGCAATTGAATTTTGTATTAATAAATTACTTGGTGAAATTTCTATTTAATACTTTGATCTGTAGAATTTTTAATTTTTATTTTGCTAGAAACGAATGATTTACATCTAAAAAACATTTACATTAAATTTAATACAAGCAAATGTTTTTAGAAAAAGATTGTGCACATGTAAATTGACTTATAAAAAAAGAAATATTAAAATATAATAATCTTTTAACCACATATATTAACATTAAAATTAAAAAATTTATATTTTTTAAGAATCATTTAAATTTTGAAATCTAAATGACTAAGCTGCTAAATTTACTTTATTTTGATTATGTGATACTTAAACGACTCTTCAGAGATAAGAGATGATCATTGTAATTTCAATCATAAACCTATTATTAAAAAATGGATTATATATACTATTAACTACATAATAAGTATTAATATAAAAAATACATATATTTACTTATTCTGTGATGTGTAATATGTGATTTATAAAATATTTTTTTGAAGAAATTTTTATTTTTTTTTTATCTACAAATACATAATTTATAAAATATTTTAGCTTTGTTATTCTATAAACTGAAGCAATTTCATATATAATAGAGTCTTTAAATACTATTTTTTATTATTCTATCCATCATTTTATTGAACATTGTACTTTCACTTTTTATAACATTTAATTTACAAGAAATTATTTAATTAGAGAATATTATTTGACTACTCGAGTAAACTTAAGTAACAGGATATTAATAATTGAATAATATTTTATAATTTATTTATACAAAATAATTTACTTTCAGATTCTATTTATCAGTCAATAAATACTAAAGCCTACTTCTATTATTTGAAGTAAAGAAATAAACATTTCGGGTTAAAATTTTATTTGCATTGAGAAGCTAAGTTATGAGCAACTATTTTTTAAAAAATAAGTTTACAAATGAAAATTAGAATATTTCTTTCTATTATTTAATTAAGAAATAGAATAGTAAATCTTTGAATAATTAAGATAATCAAATTTAAAAATAAATCGATTTATAATAGAGCAAATATTAAAATTATTAGTTGTAGTAATAAAAGAAAGCATAATATTTTATATTATTATTATTTCAGAAAAGTAAGAAATATTTAACTTTGTTATGACAATATTAAATACATAATACATATATATAATTAACAAGAAAATATTTAAAAGCTAAAATGTTCATACTATACAAAAAATTTAGATCTAACAAAATATAATTCCATAAATTTAAAAAGGTAGATTAAAAAATAAAATTTTTTTTTAGTATTGTTAACAAAGAAAATTTTGTTACGAAAGAAAGTAGGTTGCAGATGTTTAGACCTATTTAGATGGAAAATTATATATTATAAATGTATAATTGTGTTTAACTAAATTATATTGAAAGATCTTTATAATAACTAGTTTAAATAATTTGTAATAGATTACTAATTTATAACATTTCTATGTAATCGAAAGCATACAAAATTGTTTTCGGAAAAGTAGAAATAAATTGCATTTTGATAATGTAGCTTTAAGTGACATTGATATACGGGAACTGAAATACGGGAATCACATCAAAATTGCCTTTTGAATTACTTAACTATGTAACTTGCTTGAAAATTCTGTATAACTTATATTACTATTTTTATATTTCTAACTTTTTATTAGAATCAGAAATTTAGAAACGATTATGTTGAAAATTGTTTCGTTTTTATAATATTTCTTTATAATATTGTCTTTATAATTTATAAAACAAATTTTTTAATTAAAGAAGTTATATATTTCTAATCAATGAATAAAGGTTCTAAAAAGTTCTAAGTGAAATGGTTGACTACGTTAATGTAAATCATACATTTTCATCTTTCTATTTATTTAATATTAGTTATTTCTAAAACTTTATTATATTTTTATACTTTCATTTCAAATTCTTTAGAATACTCAGATTTCTCTTGTTTCTTCTAAATCACATCTTTTTAGAAATAATCATTGAATCAGCTATAAATACATTTTATCTGTTTATTTTTCCTTGAATTTATTTTCAAACTAATCTTCTTTTAATAACCAATACATCATTCAATTATGAATAATATTAAGGAATTTGTTATTAATTTACACCAGTTCAAAATTATTTTTAACAAATATATTTGATTTTAGAATAAAAAAATTAAATGAGCATAGAATTAATACTAGTGATAAACGATTCTATAAATTATTTTTTAAAACTTGATCCTTCCTAGAAACTCTTAGCAAATTACAAATGAAAACTTAAAAATTGATTTCTTTATTAATAATAAATTTCTTGTATTTAGTACTATCGTCTTTCTATATATAAAAAAATAAGTACAATTTTTAATTAAAAATATAAAAAAAACTTTTGGGGAAAATAAATTTTTATAATATTGAATAGTTTTTTAATGTTACAGATAATATTTTCTGTATCAATTATAAAGTATGCATACTAAAAAAGTTTTCAAAAAATTTAAATATAAGGAAGAAGACTTTCTTTTTTTCCTAATTATCATTGATATATACGTATTTATTTAAATAATATGTATTTTATATTAAGGATTTTCGTTTGTATAAGTTTGTTGAAATCTTTGAAGTAGCATTTTCTTTCTTGTAGTAAAAAAATGGTTCCATACGCTTCTTTTCATAAAATTTTGTAACCTATACAAATAGTAAACAGTTGTTAATAACATTAAGTAGTTATAATTTTTCTATATTTTGAAAGTATATCGGATTTGTATTTTACAGCTATATTTAGAAGTATTTTTTTTTAAATTTATTTTTCTTCTATGGAATTAATGCATCCATATCATTAAATTTTTTTTCCATAATTTCATAATAGAGTTTTTAGGATATTTATTTATGATTTCATTTTTTATTAATTAACCTTCTTTTTGTAAATCAGTTTTAATCATTTTTAATATTTTAAGGATATCAGATTAAATAAAATTTGTAACTAAAACTTTTTTGTTTAATCAATATAACATTCAGTTAATACTAAATTTAGAAAAAGTCAATAGCTACTTTTATTTATAAAACATATTTAGATTAAATACTAGATTATAATTCATTAAATAATTGCCATCAAGTTTATATTGTAATATATTTACATAGAAAAAATTATATTAAATAAAATAAATATAATAACAATTGAACTTAAATAAAAAATTTATAAATTTATCGATCTGTAAGAAGTATTTTTTATCTTTACATTTATTATTAAAAAATTATAAATTATTGTTTAAAGTTAGGGAGAATATAATATATAAATAAATTAAGCTAATATTTGAGAAAAAGTACTAACAATTTTATTCCTAAGAATTTCTACAGTCTATAATTAGTAAAGATAAAATATTCATGAATATAATGACTATTTTCTATAATTGATGATTTATTTCATTAAATAATTGTAAATATTCTCATATCCAAGATGTGACTAAATTAGTTTGTATAATTAAATGTGCTAAAAAAATTCTTTAAATAATATCAGTAAGTAAAAGAAGAAAAAATGCTTTTTTATTGGAATTTTAAAATTCTTAAAATTAAAGCAATAAGTATTATGTTTATACTTACAAAACTAATATATATTTAAATAAAAACTTATAATTATTATTTTAGAATTCGTATTCGTATATTTAAATAATTTTAACAGAAATTATAAATAATATTTATAATATTACTTTTGAGATCCTGAATTAATAGATGCTTTTACAAATAATAGTAGTGAATTGATTGAATGATTTTTAATAAAATTTATATATAGTAGTAAAATATATATATATATACAATGTATCCTTAATTTGAGGATTATGATATTTATGAGTTTATTTAAATTCCGATATACGATAGATAATAACTTTAAGTTAGAAAATAAATAGAAACTAGAATAATGTTTCAAATCAATAAGATAAATTTAAGTCGTAATAATTTATTGTCATCGTTAAAATTTTTATAAAACATTTATTTCATACATCATACAATGTACATGAATATAAATAAATCATTTAGTATAATTTATATTTGCATTTATATATCAGTAAATATATAATATATATTTTTCTATTATTCTAATTCGGAAAAGTAAATTGATTTTATGGAATTAAAAATAATAAATGTGTTTAGTCTACATATATTATACATTGATAACAAATTAGTATTATAAATAAATTATTCAAGTGATTAAAAAATTTTATGATATCACTGAATAATTGTATAATAATTGTTTTGTTTATGTAATTAATAATTGATATAATGGATTGCAATATTATTTGATAATTATAGTGTTAAATTATATCAAATAATTATTCATATTTGTAGATTGTAAATTTTAATATATTTTTATTTAAAAATATAGTAATAGATTACCTTTATATATTAATTATGCAATCCATTTAAAAAATCTTTGGCACCATATTAAGGTTAATTATGATTATCGTATTTTTTCCAAAATTGAAATTTCATACTTCTTCTTACAAATTATTAATATATTTTCAGACATTTAATATTGTGTTCTTTATTCCATGAAATTCTTCTCGTTTTTGTAGTTTTATATATAGTTTTTTTTTATATATATTTTATATATAGTTTTACATATATTATAAAATTATATGATATAAAAATAAAATTTAACAAATCAAACTATAAATTAAAGAGATTTTTGAAAAAATATTATTTTTATTAACTAGAAATGTATAAATAACAATATTTTAATTCCTATATATTATGAATATACATCAATAAAAAATTTAATCAAGAGCTTATTATAATTTTAATTACTATTATTGATATTTGTTAAATCATTTTTTAAGTTAATAATTTTATAGAATCTTTAATATTTATTTGTTACAGAAAAAGGGAAAATTCTATGTTTCTAAGTTTTTTAAATATTATAAGTAAATAATATATTATTATTAAATACCTTTTAAAATTGGTACAATCTGTATAAATTATTTTTACATTTCCATTAAAGTTTAATTAATTAATATCGTACAATTTTATATATTCTTTAGTTCAAATAGTATGAATAAAAATATATCATTGTATAAAATTTCATATTTAATAAAAAAAAAATTTATATATTATCGATAATAATTTAAATATTAGAGTACAAAAGCTCACATAATTATGCATAAAGTTTTTAGAAATATAAATTAGATGTTGTTATGCCTCTTTTTGCATTTTTGATTCTTAAAAAAATTCATGGGAGAATATGTGAAACCGGGTGTCGGAAATTTCAACAAATTTCAACAATAAAATTATCAGTATATACGTTCATAAATAAATCATAACTAATTTTTTATTCCTAGAATACAATAATATTGCGAATCTGTTAAAGAACATAAATTATGTATTCAAAATATGACTCCAGCTTATATATGCAATATGAATAGACAAAACAAGTCATAAAATTTAAAGTAATTAAACAGAATTATATAATTTTCTGATATTAAAAGATTTATGTAATACTTTAAAGAATGTAGAAATATTATTTTTATTTTTTATACTGAATAAAATGACTTAAAAAAATAGAATATCATAACATAAAAATATGGTTCTAAAGAATATTTTATGTATTGAATTTTGATTGGTTAGTACTACCATTTAAAGAAAAATATAGTTTAAATGCAAGTATATATTAAATTATAAATCAATGCATATGAAAATTTGATAAGAATAGGTATTTTAGTTGATACCATATGATATATTTACCTTTTAGTACAGATCGATATTATAAATTGTATTGGTAGAAAGATTTTTAATATATTTTATTCAAACAAATTTCAATAATATACTAAATAAGTAACATATAATTAATAAAATAGATGTAAAATATGTTCATTCAAATAGATAATTATAATTTATATTATTATGCGATTTAAAAGATAAGAGAGAGAAGATAAAAATTATATTCAATAAATAAGTTTATATTTGATGAATTAATATAACCTAATACTCTTTAATTTATTTTTAAATTAAAATTTATAAAATTTATAAAAGAAATTAATATTATAAATAAAATATAAAATAATATATAAAAGTATAATAAAAAAGTACAGAAATAAATTTTAAATAAATTTAAAACAAAACATTTGTTAATTCATATTTCTTGTGTTTTTATTGATAATTTCTAAAGTTTAGATATATTAATAGATATTTGGTTGCTCAATATATTCAATCATAATTATCTCAGATAAATTTTTAAAAAAAGATCGAATTCAATTTATTAAATATAAAGTATCAAAATTATTAAGTAATATATAAATTATGTATGGTATCATAATTATTTCTTATGCGGTTAATATATCAAATTATAAGATTAAAATTTAAGTTTTTATTTAAAAAAAAATAATTTGTTATTCAATCAAGTAATATATAAAAAAAATATATCTTAGATTTTATCAGAACAACATAAAATTACTAAGTATTTATATAATATTATGTTATTTATTTAATAAACAATCTGTAATTTAATATTGTATGTTTCATTTAATTATTATTAAAAAATTATAATCTTAAATTTTTATTAAAAATAGTTGTTAGAGTTATTTATAATTTTAATAATTTCGTTATCTTCCAGTTCATTTGAATAAATTTATTAGTTTAAAATTACTTTTATATTAAATTATAAATATACACATAAATATTTTAAATAAATCTTACGTGAGAAGTATATCAAAAGACTTTGAATATAAAAAAGTATACAATAATTTTTTTAATTGAATTACTAATTGCTTGAAATACTTACATGCATTTTAAATAAGATTCTTTATGGGTTACAAAAGTGAAAGACAAAAAATAATGGAACCATCGGCAAAAAGAAAATCAACAAAATTCAAGGATTTAGATTTATTTACATACGTCTTTATTTTATACCGACCACTACTGCACATGTAGTACAAACAATGCTTGAAAAGCGGTTCGCACTGTAGTGAGAATCGATAGCAATGTTGTGATTATATATGCCAATAACATAATTAGATGTCTCCCACTAGGTTTACTTAATGTTTTGACATATCTTTTTGAAACGTTTTTCTGCTTCTATTCTTTTTCTAAACTAGGATGTACGAATGTAGTTTTTTTATTCATTATAAAATCGAACTTAAATGATAATTAACTTTTAGTTTATGATATTTTCAGAATTTATATTTTTCAATGCGATTATAAATAATTTATTTTTAATATAGAAATGAAGTTTTTATAATTTGTCATAGACCACTATCGAGAAAAATTCTGTTACTGATTTGTCTGTCAAAATGATTCACGTTTATTACATCTTAATTTATAACAATTTATAAATAATTAGCAAATACTTTATGCTGAATTATTAACACAACAAAGTATTTCTTACAAATCAATAGTATAATGTTGAAAAATAAATTATGGATAATCATATCACGAATTTATAAGTCTTAAGATATAAATATTTGTTCTTTATAAAAAGTAATCACGTATACGATATAAATTTTAACAAATATTTAAAACATCTAACCCATTATCTTTTATATTCTAATTCTAATTCATATTATAAATATTAATTGATAGAATGATAAGATTACAATATTGAAATAAATATTTATTTATTTTTGGGATTTTTAAGATATAAATATAAAAATTGGTTTTATCTAAGATCAAGATTTATGCAATTTTTTAAATAAATTAAGTGCTAAAAATATTAAAATAGGCTCAATTTTAAATATTGTATATGTCAAATTAAATAATTGAAGAACAAAATTAATTACTAAGAAATTTTGTAAAAGTCCAAATAATTTTAAAATTTTTGAGATTTTAGATATTTATTTTTAAATATTTATTTTTAAATATTTATTTTTTAATAATAATTTTATTAATAAAATATAATAATAAAATATATTACATGTAAAAGTTTCTAATGAATAATATTGAGTTATGTTATATTAATAATATATTAATAATATGACGATTATATTAATAATTAGAATATTCGACATAATTAAAAAATTTACTTTGTAAAATTAAATTTTATAACGAAATAAATTTTACATTCGAATTTCATAAAAATTTGAAAAAAAATATAGTTAATTTTTAATCCATAATTAATTTAAACATTTTTATAAATATTTTGTAAGGATTGTAGAAAAAATACAAATTTTTAAAAGATTTTGAACAACTTTATTTTGAAATTGAAATTTAAAACTTGTAAAAATATGAAATACTCCAAGTAAAAAATATTTCAGGCATATTTTCTAAATCTGTTACAATAATTCTTTTCTTGAAATATTTAAGTTACTATTAAATATAATTTTGATTTATAAAATTAGTTTTGATATAATAAAGTAGTTAATTTGAATGTATATAACTTGACAGAAATAAACTCATTTAATAAATAAGCAAAAATAATTTCTCGTTTATGATTTAATAATGTATATTTTATATATGGTTACATAAAAATATATTTCTTTGGAAGTAATAAACTATATTTTTTTTAGTATCTTAAAAAATCTTTTAATTTATTTACATAACAGAAATGAATAATTGACATTTGGTAATAAATGATTATCTTCCTACTCTTCGTATTACTTTCAAAATTAGGTTTGAAATTTCGTTTTTTCCAAGTTCTTAACAACATTGATATGTATGATAAAATTTAGAATAAGGGGATTTTTTGTTTTTAAATTTTTTATGGGTAATAATATTTTAATAGATTTAATAAATTGAATGATAGTAAATATATAAATCAAAAGATATTAAAAAAAGAAATTTTTTTAAATACAATTTTTACAAGATCTACAATATTTTTAAAAACACAAATTAATTTAATTTTTAATTTTTTATATATGAAATATAAAATTTAATAAATAATTAATTTAAGATTTTTTTTTCATTCTATTAAAAAACATTTTGTAATACCTTTCTCCCAAAATTTTTCCTAAATAATAAATAATAAAATAAGATTATAATAAAATATTGTAATTTAATATATTTTTGAAAACTTTACAAATTAAAATCATTTTTATATGCTTATATAAAATAAGTTATAAAGATTTTTCCATATCAAATACTATGTTTTATTACTAAAAAAATGATTCGCATAACTAAAAAATTCAATTTTTTTTATACATTACTATTATATGATATTTATTTGCACGAATATATATTTGAATATTCAAAAATTTTACAAATCTTGTTAAAAATTTTATGAAGAATGAATAAAAAATATTTAAAATCTTATTTACAATATCAAATTATTATTTATTAAATCTAGATTAGTTTATTAGATTTATTTTCTAATAATAATAACTTTTAAATATAGTATAAATATTTTATTAGTGCAAGAGAAGATAGATACATAAATTAATTAGTATAACAAATTTTTTAATATTCTCTTATCTTATTTAAAATTATAAATGGTAAAATATTAAATATAAAGTAAAGCAAAAACTGCAGTCAGCTTATTCTATTTATTAAGAAAATGAAAAGGTACGAATCTAAGGTTAACGTAGCATAGCGAAACGTCGAAGCATTTCGAATTATATAGTAATGCACTATGAATATATGGATCACATATTAATAGACATTTTCTTTAACTTTGCGTATGATTTCAAAATGTATTCAATTTTATAAATAATATAAAGGAATTGTGATTAATATGATTAACGTCTTATACAAGTAATTTTTTTATAAATAGTAGAAATAGAAATTAAAATAAAAAAAACGATTATTTTATCGACTTGTAAACATTCTATAGTACTACAATATATATTAATATATTTTAAACATAAAAAAAATCTATTTTGAGTATGTTAAATTTTCTATACAGAAGTTTAAGTAAAAAGCTGTTATTGATACAAAATATGAAGAAAATAACTATAATTATAAATTTTTGTTTGTGAATTTATTTTATCAACATTATTATTAAATCTTATAAAATATTAAAATAAAAGAATATGTTTAATATACAATACAGTGGTTAATTATTTATAATAGGTATATTTTTTGCCTAACATTACTCAATTTTCTAATTTATATAAACACATTTTTTTACGATAAAATCAAATTTGTCATAATAAATTATCTATAATGTAAAATACAAAATTGTAAAAGTCTAAATATACGTAAAAATTTTGATAATAGTATATGCATTAATATTCAGTCTACTATTGTTTTATTAAAATTATGAAAAAGTCAATGTAAATTTGATAAAGTTAGAATATGTCGTATAATTTCCAATTATCTTAATTTCTAATTTTTAATTTTTCTTATTTTTAATAGCATATTGTATCTTGAAGAGTTTAAATAGAAATAATACTTAATAATTTATTAAATATAATGGAATTAATTTAATTATTATATTCAGAATATTTTTATTAATATGGATAATTTTAAAAGTATAATTTTCTCGATATTATTTATCATAATTATAACTTATTATATAAAACATAAAAAAAATCATAGTTAAACGATATTTATAATAAATGATTGATAGTGTATATTAGTTTAATAATCGGAAATTCACAACACTACTTTTAATTTAACTGTCGGATAGAAAATATCTTGAAAATGTAGAACTTTATATTTAGATTTCAATAGTTGTGTTTATTTATGCTTTAACAGTGTATTTCATTGAATTCTTATTTTTAAAGAGAACATTAAAATTTTATGAAGCCTCTTGCTGCCCTGAGAAAGTATGCACTTTGCATAAATAATTAATCTACCTTTTTTTTATTATTTACTTTATATTTATAGATGAGTTAAACGAAGTCGTACAGTCTGCACATGAAATTTATCTACCTTTTCTCCTTTTGCTCTTATTAGTAAACTGATTATTAATTATTAAAAATTATCAATAAATAAAAATTTTATAATAAAATATCAATAATTTATATTTTTTATATTATTTGATTAAAACAATATAAGAATATAATTTTTTTTTATTTTATTTAAAAGCGTAAATAAGTTTGCATTACTTCTAATAAAATATATTATTATAAATGGTATTTAGATAGTTTTAAATATAAAATATTTTTTGAAATCTTAAATCATTTTAAATAATTTAAATCGATAATAGTTTTATTTATATGATTAAATATTACACGTTAATAATTATAGTTATAATTATAATAAAGACTTATAAAATATAAAATGACAATTATGCTCAAAAAAAGCAATTTTGCTTTTTTTTGTATTAAATATATGAGTTATATTTAAAAGAAATTAATGTCAAATGATATCTTAAACATGATAATTTAATTATAGTTTATTAGAGGTAATTAATTTGAAATATTATCATCAATTTGAATTAAAAAAGTCATGAAGAAAAAGTGAAAGGTTGAACTATCTTTTCTTACATTTTATAACAATACAGTATTTATTTTTTGATATCTTTGTTTCTAATACAATCACACAGGTTTATTAGAATTTTGAACGTGATCACTAAAATGAATACGAAGAAATTGATTTCTTTTTATATTAATATAACCTTATAACTTTACACAAAAAAAGAATCAACTAACTTTGTATGGATTAATCTAAAATTGTCTCACACTGGTGTTATATTGTTTTGTTCAAGTTATCGCTTTCTATATATTTATTTTTTATATGATAAATAATTTTAAAGTACTTACAAAGATGTATTATAAATATAAAAATAAAGTCTTGTAAATTACTACTTACAGATAATTGTTAAAATAACATAAATTAGTAACGAAGTACCTAACTAAAATATTTTATTTAAGTATTACGAAAAAAAAAAAGTATATAAAATACATGAAACAGAATTAATCTCGGATAAAAATTAATAACTGTTATTACTTAGCTTGATAGTCTAATAATTCCGTTAATTAAATATTATCTAATTTTTCATCATTAATTGAAGTTATTTTAGTAAAATTATATGTGAAAATTAAGTAAATCATGAATTGAAATATAGAGTTTGAAAAATTTTCTTGCATACAATACATATGATAAATTCATCTTTTAATACTAGGCTTCTCTTAAATTATACATTAAATTTTGTCTCCCAGTTACTTCTACTCTTTTCAATAATTTTAGATTGTCTAACGTGATGTTTCTGCGACATGTAATGTACAACACAAAGAAATTCTACGTGATTCCACGTATGCGTTAATTTTTTATTTTTTTCTAAAGATTTACATTCATCGTACATTCAAATTTTTTCGAATGTTTTTAAATTATACCTGCAACTATCATCACATTACGGATCACATTTTCTGAACGTAACAGAAAAAGAAACACAACAAAATAGAAAAGCTTATTTACGATCAGAGAATCACATCACCATAATGCGCAGTAAAGTAATTAAGTTTACTAGACATTTATATAATAAAAATGAAGCAATATTTTTAAATAGTGACATTTTGAAAAAATATACGATAGTCGGATTATTTACGATGATTTAGTTTCTTCCTAGTTTATATGACGAATTTTAAGAATTTAAGAGAATTTATATGAATATCTACGTCATACTTCTTTACTTAAAAAAGCACGTTCGGATATTGGTTTATTTATATAGCTTTGAAATGTTAATCCAAAAAAGAAAAAAAAACGGGCTCAATTTTTTGACAATTGTTTTCTTTGTTAATATACTATTAATTTTTCTCTGTATTAAACAAATGCAATTATTTTACGAAAAAAATATTTTAGTATTATTTGAATAGGTAGTTTATTCAAATTGTAAAATCTTGATCATAACGTGTTCTAGTTTATTATGAACGTTCGATGGACAAAGGTTACACATTCGTATGTTATTCGCGAAACCAATACAAATGCCTGTCTAGTAACTCGAGATTAAAAGTGGATTTCTACGTGAAGGATCACGCATCGATGAAAATAGCAAAAACCGTGAGCATGATGAGGACAGCAAGACTGAGGTTACCGGCCGAACGATGTTCGTTGAAGACGTTGCCTGACGATAATGAGAAGATGGAGTTGGAGGAGCTATGGTCATGATGACCAGAGGGTTGCTCTGATGCCATGACGTCCTCTCTCGAGAGTGCCGGGCATGGTAGATTTTCCGGTTTCAGGTCGAACAGACGTTTAATGTAACTCGGCTTACGATTTATCTTGATCTA
Source organism: Dolichoris vasculosae (assembly GCA_018907195.1). Classification (NCBI taxonomy): domain Eukaryota; kingdom Metazoa; phylum Arthropoda; class Insecta; order Hymenoptera; family Agaonidae; genus Dolichoris; species Dolichoris vasculosae. Next base: position 4,191,196 of record JACCHY010000018.1, read on the forward strand.
TAAATAAAGATCATGTGGCCGTAATTAAAACGTAAAACTATTACTTCATTAGAGTATATTAAAATTGTTATTTGTTTTTCTTTTTTTTTAGATATCTTGATATTTAGCGACCTATAAATCTTAAGAAGCATTTAATAAAAGGTATCTTTTCTTATTTTATCCACTATTTTTCAAGATGATTTAAGAAATCAATTTTTACAAGACATAAATGCCAAATATATTTCTTTATTATTTACAGCGATGAGTTGATGATAAAATTATTAGTTTACAATACACGTACTTACTATCCAGTATAAGAAAAAATAATGATTTAATTTCTTCGTTATCTTATAATAACTAGAATTAAAGACCAAATAAAATGTATGATATACTTATTGACATAATTTATATTTAAATGAATAATAAAAATCTAATTACATAAATACAATAAGTATGGTCGGGTCTTAAAGACAATTTTCAATTATATTCCAATATTTTAATCGTAAATTTTATTGGTGATAATTTTTGTGTATATTTGTGATTTCTTATGTTTTTTAAATAGATTTATTTCGCTATACTTATTTTTATATCTTTCTTATTTTGAGAAATAGAAGTTTTAAAACAATATTGTTAGTATTATTATCATTATTAAATAAAAAAAGTAATTTAAATTTTAAGACATTCTTTTTAATAGTTCTTTTTAATAGTTTTAACGATTTAAAAATTACATTAATAATTGCTACAAATTCTTACTAGATACCTACTAGCATAGATATAAGTGTATATATTTCATATTAATTTTATTACTATTAAATATGTCATTAGAGAATCATAATACTAATAATTTTTTTAAATCGTCAACTTCGTTTCTTTATTTGTGAAATACTAAACGTAGTACATAGCTATACATTTATTTAGTCTTACCTGATGTCCTACTTGGGAATTTCCATCATCATTGTAATTATCATCGTAATTATCACTCAAATATTGTGAATCGTCCATAGATCCTTTATTAATTATTAAAAATTAATAAATTTAGCGCATAATGATTGCTATAAATATTTTTATCCGATGAAAAAAATTATTGTGCGTCTGGCAATAATTTTATCGTACAAAGATTTCTTATTAATTTGATTATATATTATTAATCTTGAATTAAGAACATATTTATTATTGTAATATTTTAGAATAAAGGATAAGCAACTTAAATTTTAATTTAAATTAAAGAAAAAAATAGACATGAAAATTTTAAGTTAAATAAAAGTTATAATATATTGAAAAATAAATGTTAAAATGAGGGTAAATTTATATCTTATTTTATTCGGTTGCACTGTATCGACAAAATTTCTTGATTTAATTGAGCAATGTACTATAGGTTATAGAATTATAAATTTTTTGATAAATTTTTATGTTGTAAATTAAATTTAAAGATTTTATATTGAAATACAAACGTTTTTTAAAACATTAGATTCATAAACCTTCTAAAACTAGTATAAAATAATTAAACAGGAAATAGAGGAACTTATTGTAAAATTTGTAAAATCACTTATGTTTCAGTATTAATTTAATCTAAATTATATAATATCAAAAAAGCTTAAAAGAAATCTTTTCATTCTTTTAACAATTAAAACTTAAAACTAATATATTTCTTTAAATACCTAGTTATTTTCGAAATAAATTTTTACCTGTTTAATTATATACTAATTTTCTTATAATTTACTTTTTATTAATACGACAAAGAATATTAACAAATTTACTACCAGAAAAATTAATTTCTAATTAAACTAAAATCATATTAGATTATTTATTTATTAGTTTTAAGATCATTATTATTTCAGATTAATATAGAATACACTTTACTACGTTGATTTTTATTTTATAAATTTAAAGAAAATTTTAATTTTTGTTATTTCCAATGACTTAAATCTTACCAGTATTACGTGTAATCTCGAGAGCTCGACTAAAATCTTCAGTGGAATTGAATTTTGGTTCGTAACTCGCTTCCAGAAAGCACATTAACTCTTCCAGTCCATCTCGTAATTTTGGATTTTTCGTCTCATTTCTAAGACCCCAAATCCAAGTTAATTTGCAATCACAAATCATCTTGGTACCTACAACATAAAGCACAAAATATTTATTAGGAACTGATTCTTTATAATAACCTTTATATCAATAACTTATAAAAATTAAAATTTCAGATATTATAAGGAAAAATTTTTGATTAAAAATAATATTTTTTTATACTATTAAATAAAATTAATTTTATTTATAATTCTAATTAGTCAATATCATATTTTAATGTATTTTTTATTTATAGTGTAAAGAAAGTAGTATTTATTATGCATTATTGGATAAATATTTTGAAATACAGTACTTATTAGAACGTGTATAGATATAAAATACAATCAAAGGGTATCATGTTATAAGAATCAAAATTTACCTAAAACATAAATTTTAAAATCACAAAATTCTTTTTTATTGTACATAAATATAATTCAAATATAATTTTATACTTTAATAAAATATTTACTTTATAAAATAGAGTAATTTTATTATATTATTATTATAAATTAAAAAAAAGTACATTATTAAATTAAATTAAATAATACATTTATTAATTTAAATTGCGAAGAAAGCTAATTGCTGTGTTCTATTTTGATTCTATTTTTATTATAATAAATAGCTACTACTTCATAATATATAAAAAATATTAAAAATAATTAAAAAAATATACTAAAATTTTATTAATATGTTTCTTCTTTTCAAAATCATTAAGAAACCTAACGATATAAGCAAATAATTAAATCATAGATAGCATTTCTTGCTCTCTCTTTCTTTCATTTTCTTTTCCTTTCTAACACGCACTTAATATAAAATAAGTATATTTTGTTTCATTTATATTTGATTTTAAAAGCAGAATTAAAACCATTTTTTAATATATTTATATATATATAGATTTTTCCATTTGTAATAAATTTAATATAAATATTGTAAATAATTGAAGATATTAACATTTATAGCGGCGTTTACAAAAAAAAGATATTATATATTTGTAATCAATATAGTTTTGTTTAGATATACTATAACAATAATTAAATAAAAAAATATCGTCATTAAATTCATTGAATGATAGATTTTTTTTAATTCATACATATTTTTTGATAAATTAAAAATAACATAAATAAATTATATACATATATATCAATATGTTATTATATTAAATTATGATTTTTTCAGATGATTAAATAAAATACAAATTAAAATTTGATATCATTTTATTATACAAGTAAAATAGAATAAAATTTAATAATAATGATAATTGTTTATATATATATATATATATGTATGTATATTGGTTTATGTATATTTCTTTATATCTAATCAAATTCTAAACATTGATATTCTTAGAAGCTACATATACACATACATGTTGTAATACTTTTTTTTCATTTTGAATGTTTAATATATTTTTTGCATGTATTTTTTTCATTATTTTTATATTTATTTCATATTTTAATATGCCTATGCTTCATTTATTAAAAATAATTAGTTTATATAACTGACATTTAAAAATTTTTTTGTATATGTCCAAATTTTCGATATATCATTAATTCTGATATGATACTTAATCAATTATTTTCATTTATTAGCAGTTAATAAATATTCATTATTGTAACAAATAATTGAATTTTAAACAAAGATGAAAAATATTTCATTAAATAAATATTACGAATTTATTTAAGATTTTTTTATTATTTTAGAATTGAAATGATAAACCTTTTAAAATTATTTTGTTCATATTACTTTATAAATTATTAATTAATTAATTCAAATTTACTAATTAATAATTTTTTATGATTTAATAGATTAGTTTAAATAGTTAAAATTATATCATAATACAATATCAAATCAATCATGAGTGGACAAGAGAATTTATTTCGTATTATCAATTTTAAAAATTGTAGTAACTAATTCAATCATGTTTACCCTAATTGTTGATTCTTCAGTAATTATTATACAGATCGTCGTCGTCATCATCGTCGTGATCGTTCCATATTAACTAGCTCACAAGTTCTTATATTTAAGATTTTAATATCGTAAATAGATTATTTTCGATGAATGCAAATACAAAATTATCAATTATCAATATGTAATTATTTATACTTATGACTATTTATATTAATTGGTATAATTAAAGATAATAATTATAATAAAAACGAATAAATTGAAAATAAAGTCCCAGATAAGAACAGATAGAATAAATCTAACATATACGTATATAATTTAAGTAACTTTAAAAAGATAGGAAATAAAGCATTAAATAGTGAAAAAAATGGGTGTATATGAAAAAAGTGCGTTAATGTTAAAATTGGACTCACAAGATTGTTCTACGGGTTATTGTTTTTGCCCATTGCTTTTATTTCTATTCTCTTTTTTACGGACTTCTTGATATGACAGTTGTCCAATTATTTCAATTCATAGGTATAAAGAAAGCTGAAATAGATTTATAGTGCAATCAGAGTTATTTGAAATGACATTTCTTCTTCTCTTCAATTTACTCCATAAATGTGTGCCTTTCGCACAGATTCCAATAAACCGAACCGATCCGATATTTGCAGATTGATATTTCTATTGTATCAAATTTCAATGGAATTCGATGTAAGCTATTGTTTTTGAGTTTTAGCTTTTTCGTGTCCAAGAGTTTGTATACTTTGCTATTTTTTCATTGATCTTTTTGTTGATAATTAATGCTTTATTTTTATTATTTATTAGTTTACATGTTTTTCTGCAAAATTGTTTAATTGAATTTAATTTGTTTCAAAAGCATTCAAAATGGACAATATGAAATGATAAATTTTAAATAGAATTATACAATACAAATATTTCATTATAGAATAAAAAATTTCATGCTATAAATACAATTAATTTCATTTTTAAATAAAAATAATTAATTTATAAATAAAAATAATAAATTAATAATCGATCATTATATGTATTGAAGAATTTTTTTTGCTTTAATATCTACTTTTTATTTTTTCAATTGAATTATTAACCATACTAGAAAAGTTATAGATCTAAAAAATAATTATTATAATCTTTATATAATTATAATTTATAATTACAGTTTTTTTATTTAACATATTTATTGAATATATTGTATCAATTATTTTTAAAAAGTACTAAACCATATATATATAAAAATAATTTAACTTTTTTTTCATAAATGTCGAAATTTTGCCAAAATTTGGTTTAAAAAATAATGTAATTTATACGGTTATCAATTAAAAAAATTTTTTTTATTATTGGAATATAACTACATTGAAATATCAATAAATATTCATCATTTTTATTGCTTTTGTCTACTAAATTTAATAATATCATAACAAAAAATTATAAGACAATTTGCGATTTAGCGATTAAGCATAATATGGTGATAAATACCATAACATCGTGCACTTTCTTATGCCAGTATAAATTACTCAGTGATCAGTAGAAGATGATTTTGTTCGTAAATGATATAATAAAGAGAGGTGAAATATAGAAGGAGTTAAAGAAGGCAAAATGTCTCGTGTACAAGTCGACATTAATACAGATGTTAGACGGAGATGTAACGTACGGCATCGACGACGAAGGCGGAAAGGTACTTAAGTAGGAAGGGAATGTAGCCAGTCACCACGCCTATCGTTTCTTCAAATTTCGCATCCCTCTTTCTTCTTCCTTCACTCCATCCCATTACGAGTCCTTCTGAATGATTAAAACCTAATGTAAAGAATACGCCCATCCTCTTAATCCAGGAGAAACTTAGGTGACCCTCTTCTCAATGTTATGATAAAGTTCGGTCTATGTGTATACGCTGAATTGGTTCACAGCGACCGAAAATCTGCGAAAATTTTCACGCTTACTGACTACGATCTCATTTCGCCTCAATTTCCGGTTCTGTACCCATTATATGTCGTTGAGTTGGTGCCTGTCACTGAAATTTTTGCCTTTGTGGAGGTATATTTTATATATTGAGTATACGTTTTTGCATGGATATATGTAAATTAAGAACGAGTTACTTGGTAAATTTTTATTGGTGTGCATCGTACAAGATATAAATTACCCTCATAGCTTAACAACAGTTTTTTCATTATTTTATTTTTCGCTTTCTTTTTGTATGTTATATGATTCAATCAATTATGTAACTATTTTGGTATTTACGATCAAAGGTTTTCATTGTTGACGTTATCTGGCTAATCAATTGCTTTATAAATTTGCAATTGCTTATGATTAATTAAGTTAAATATATTTAAATTAAAAACCATGTATTCCATTATTCAAGTAATTTAAATCTTTAATTTATTCATTCTCTATTGTAAAAATATTAAATTTTATATTAAATTCAAAATTCAATTAATTCATATTTGTTTTTTAATTATTTTTACAACTTTATGGTGCTAATTTAAAACTTTATTTAAAAATTATAATATACATTTGATTACTTATATAAAATTCAAATAAGTAATTTATGATATATAATTGAGTTTGTTCAGAATAAATATTACGAATTGAATAACAATTTCAAAAACATAAAAATTGACATAAATCCAAAACTCCTGTATAATATAATTTCTACGACTATACAACTTATGAGTTACATAAAATTATTTACGTAAATTATTCATTATTATAAAATTGAATAAAATTTGCATTATTTTCAAATACAAATACAAAATTTTTAATAATAAAAACATTATTACACATTAATCATAAATTATTAAAAACGCTCAAATATTTGGTAAGAAAAATTACTAACTTGATGATCCAGTAAGTTGTCGAAATATCAGTATACTTTGGATGAGCTATTCTAAATTTCATGTATTAATATTTATCAGAAGAAACTTAATGTTTTTGTTGTAAATTTCTATTCATCAAATAGCGGTAGGACAGAAATAAAATAGAAGTTATATATATTATATAAAAAGAGGTTATGTACATTGGCTCTTTCGATATTTTCACTCGAATTGTAATGAAAAGTCTGAGTTGAGTTGAAACCAATCCTCTGCTTGTATCCGAGGCGTTCACAGATAAACCTTTGCTTTATCTATGGAATGACGTTAAGGAGATTCACGTCTAATATAGTCTGTGATCATTTTATACGTCTGTTAAAGTTTTAAAATACAGTATGCTGTACATGCACTATATTAATACAATAATTAATTGTCTTCGAACAAACAACCTGACTGTAATTTCATAAATTAGCTTCAATGAGAAACGAAAGTACTTTGATACCCTCGATATCTGATTATCTACGATTGTTCCTAGATAATATCAGTATGTTGTACCAATATAGCCTAACTATATTTTGAAATTTTCTAATACATTTATATTGCTATATTGGTTAATAATCATAAATTTAGTCTAATTTAAAGTTTGCATATTATCATATTTATATTTTGGAAAATTTTTATTAGTTTAGTCAAATAATAAAATTTTGTATACTAAATAAATTATTGAATTATTATTTTACAAATTCTAAATATAATGATTTTAATATCAAAGAAATTTATATAAATGTCAAATAAATGTTTATAAAAAGCATTAAGATTAAATAATAATAATATAAGATTCTACGACTTACAATATCTATTTGCTCAAAGAAATTCATAAAATTATAATTATAATCAATAATTTATATAGAAATCTAGTAATTTTGATAACGATTAAGTTAAATTTTTTAAATATATTATTATATTTAATACATAATTAGATATAAAACAATTAATAATTTAAATAATTTAAAATGTGAAATAATTTTAATCAATTTTAAGCTCAAGTATTATGTTTACTTTACCTCTAAAAATTAGATAAGAGAATATATTCGATCAAATGAATGCTTTAATAAATATATTATTTAAGTATAATTTATGATTTAAAGCAATTAGTAATTAAAAAAATTAATTAATTATTTAATAAAAATAAATTTCTATATTAAAATATAAAAATAGTTTCATAAAAGAACTAAACGTAAATGAAAATTATAGTAGTAAATAATTATTAATTATTTTTAATTAATTACTAACCTAATTACTAATTACTAACTAATTAATACTAATACTAATTACTAACCTAATTACTAATTACTAACTAATTAATACTAATACTAATTACTAACCTAATTACTAATTATTTTTTAAATATATTTACAAATTAAGTTTACCCTTTCTTTTAATAATACTTATCAGTATTAATGGATTTAGTTTATGTATGCTTTATAGTCTTTTTAAATTATGTTAAAAAATTACTAGTTAATAAATTGTTAATATATGTATGAACTTTTTTTTTAAAAGTGGCAAAATCTTTTATAAGTAAAGAAATTATTTAAATAAAAAATGAAAAAGAAGAATAAAAAAGAAATATCTTATACGAAATTTATAAGTTTATATTTCATATCAATTACTAATATCTAAAAACTAAAAATATTGAAACAAATTTAGTGAATATTTAATAAATATTAATCCCTTAAGTGATAAAAATTAAAACGAATAGAGATTATAATTTAATTTTTATTTAGTATTTCTTACTGAAAAATAAATTAATAATTGAAAATTTTTGGGAGTTTTACCTACATATTTAAATAAGTTTATAAATCTTCAATTATGTAATTTAATTGCATAGAATGTAATTAAAAGATTATTAATATAATAGACTTAATAATAATTTTTTAATTTATTAATAGTAAAAATATTTTTCTTAATTATCAATTCTTACCTAATATACATTAAATGATGAATTACTATCAATACATATTTATTCCGAATTTCTTTGTTAGTGAATTATAAGGTAGACTAGATAAGATAACTGCTAGAGAAACATAGAATGTTAACAAAGAACTAAAGAGTAATTGATAAGAAAATAATTGTAGAAAATAGTATTAGCAAATAAAATATTAGTTTACATCAATGAAAATAGAATAGAATAATTTTATAAAGTGTCAGAATGAAATAAAAAAAGTGTCCTATGAACTATTTTTATATTTATAAGGTATTTTGTAGTAATTATATGAAATAAAAATTCGATTTAATTGAAAATTTATTTGAAAAAATATGCTGTTGAAAAAGTTATACATAAAAATAAAAATTTAAACATAAAAATTACTGAATTTAACATTAAAATTTCCACGATTTGGTCAGTAATTTATAGTAATTATCATATAAACTTTTTATACTATTTTTTATAGTTTTAGTTTTATACATTAATATCTTGAGAAGCGTTTCACACACACATACGCGCGCGCTATATTTGCGTTATATTTTTGCTACCGATTATTAAAAATTCAAAGGAGACTTCTTTGTTTAAGGAGATGTAGATTAAAACCATTAGAAACCCATTCAAGATTTAATGATATAAAAGCTTCACATTTTATGTTAAACATCTGAAAATCAATTCGTAACTTTATTAATATTCCAGAAAAACTGCTGAAATATGTTACGTTTTATCAATACTTTATTGTAATAATATAAATTCCAATTTTATTTATTATTGCTCCATCGTGAGTAGTACATTTTTAATAATAATTATATTCCATATCAATATTCTAAACTTAGACACATTAATGACGTAACCAAATTTTTTTAGCTCTTAATGAAAAATTATGTTAATTTTTAAATTATAAAAATTTATCTTTTTTTAAGTTATATTCATTATCGTTTTTAGGAATTACAATAAATAATAATAATAAAAATAATCTAATTTTATATTTTAATTCTTATTTATTTGAATTATTAAAATTTCATAGATATACGAAAACTAAAAATCGTATTTGATGTAAGTTTTTACAAATAATCTACTTAATAATTATTATACATTTTATGGATTTGGAAGCTTATAAATTTACGAAGCATTTCTATTATGTATTGAGTGTATTGAAGACTTTAAACTTAAATTTCTTTCATATATGATAGTATCACTTATCGACTTGATTTTTCTGTAGGTATAAAACTAGCGAAAATGTATGCGATCGAGCATTAAAAAATAAGACAAATACTTCGAAAAAATTGAATTTTCTACCTTTTTGCTTACCATTATGCAATTTCTAATTCACGACATTTTACGCTAAACTTAAGCTCCGAAAAAACTGTCATCGTTGATTATATTTCAATTTAACGCTACGTAATTATGATCAGCTTCAATAAGTATCATTAACATTTTCATTGCATATAATCCATATTTGTAACGATTTTTTATTGCTTCCCAATAAAAGAAAGACTATTTTAATTTTCACTTATTATAATATTGCTTTATTATCTATTAAATTAAAATAAATAAAATATTTATTGTTTTTTATTAATAAAGTCATAAAATACGTTAAATTGTTGTTTAAAATTAAAAAAATAATATACGGAAGAATACAACATAAATTCTCAAATTTTTTAAGTGTATCTATGACTATTTACTTTTTTAGTATACATATATTTAATATATTTTTTAATTTATACATTTTGTTCATTAAAATGAGATTCAATTTTTTCTATAAATGAATAAAAATTATTTATTAAATTTTTTAGTATACTATTTCTTTTTTTATATTATTAATATTTAAAACTTATTTTCAATAATTTTTCACAAACTTGTTTTTTATTACTTTCAAAAGAAACCGATTATCTATTGAAAATATGTAAAAAAATATAAATTAAAAATAAGGAATCTTTTAATATAAAAAAATTATAAATATTAAATCCAGATACTAAAACTGTAAAGCTTAAAAATTGTAAATAAAAATACTAAAAGTTATTTAATACGTATTAAAATGCAAGATAGATGGAAATATATTTGTAATGTTTGATTAATCATTTTTTTAACTATTGCTAAATATATATATTTTAGAAAAATAAAAAGATTATTTTTTATAAATATTAATAATTAAAATCTTTATTCAATCGATACGTAAAAAATACTGGATTTCCAAAATCAAATTCTTGTAGTATCATTGCGTGTTATAAAAGGCACGTTTTTCTCACAATTCAAAATTAAAATAACATTTGAAAGTAGAGTAAAAAGAGACTCAAGTATATTTATATATGAACTATATGAGTAAATTAAAGATTTAAGTTAAAAATGAATATTAATAATATAATGAAAATTTTTTTTCCTACAAAATTATAAATATTTTGAATTTTTTCAAATTTATAAAAATATATATTTCAATAAAACTTTATGATTTCGATTTAAATCTGTAACTTAAATTTTATTAGAAATATAAAAGATTAGTTTTAATATTATAACTGTCGGTGTAATAATATAAACAATTATTTTATTATCACATAAAATTTTGATTATTGATATTTTTCAAAAGAATTTATAATTATTTCAAATTTTGCAACAAATTTATTATATACTATAATTCTATTCTATTTTTAAATTATTCAACATAAATACAGTTTAATAAATTGTAAAATTAAATAACAGATACTTATAAAAATTAGATATTTTTTATGTTAATTAAAAATTAAACAATCAAAGATAAGTTACCAGTAATTATAATTCAGTTAATCATAACAAAAACATGTATCATAAATATTATGTTGTGAAATAAAGCTATTTTTGGATTATGAATATCAAGACATTACGAAATATCTCAATATAATGGATATACATGAATATTCGTATTAATACTGAAGCACATACAAACAGTTTTACTATTTATTAAGCTATCGTTTAAAATAATCGGTAAATAATTTTAAGTAATAAAAAACATTGTCAAATTAGATAAATATATATATCAATTTAATAATACCAAGTTATTATGGAATTATATAAAATTGATATGTACATAAGTTGACAAAATAATATTTGAAAAAAATTTTTATTTAGTTCTATATTATTAAATAGATACATATTTCTTTTGTAAGTAATTACTTTATTGTACATAGATGTTTATAGTAACACAAAAGAATGTTTCGACAATGAAACCATTAGATTTGGTCACTGGAATTTCTATTTCTCAGATATTTTTTTTTGTGATACAATTGTATATTTAAGGTTGATTTTTTCTTTATACTTTTATTTTACTAAGTATAAAAGGAAAATTTGATAAAATATACTTATATACAAATATATAAAAATTTGATAAATTTACCTTATGTATTTTGTAAATTCATATATTCAATTTTGGTTTCAAACTAATATATTCCTTAAAAAATATCAATATAAAGTTAAAATAAAAAATAAAAATTTGGATTTATTAATTACGCGTAATATTTCAAAATCATAAAAGAAATTATTAAAATTTCGAATATTTTGCTCTAATTTTTAATACTGTATATAGCATTATTTTAATACTCCTTTTTTAATAGTTTTACAAAGAAAAGTTTGTATCAATCATTTATATAAATAATTATTGCAGTATCATATAAGTTAATACTCGTTTATTTTATAAAATTTATAATAGAACTATATAACATAATTACACATCTGTATTTATATGACATTGTTAATTCAATTCCAATTACATTTTTTTATTAAAAAATTTTTTGAAATATTCTATATTTTATAAAATTTTTAGAATTTAGTTTTATTATAATTTGCTATAATTTATTATAATAATGTTATTATTAAAATGTACTATTAATAAGAAAATGATATTAGGCAAATATTTTTTTTTATGAATATTTAAAATTAATATTTATCGTTAAACAAATATCTATAAAATTAAAAAATTTAATGAATTTCTTCAGATTTATACAACAAATTTCATAAAATATTTCGATTTATAAAATAAATTAATCAGAGCACAATTTATTATGAGTAGATACATTAAATGAAAGAATAGATGGCTTGTCATAAAAGAGTGTTTTTTTAGACTATCGGAATGAAAGAGAAGAATATGACTTTATATACTTTATGTGATAATAAATTAGTATTAGTTTCCATATTTATATTTCTGTGCAATGATGAACAATATAAGTTTAATATAATCTGTCGATTAAGTAACGCGGAAACGAGGCTTTTAAGTCTCTCGTTTTTTGTTTCTCTCCTTTTTTCACTTTTTTTTGAAGCTTAGTATGTAAAATTTCGCTGTTCTTTTATGCAAATATATATTAAATACGTGTGAGATTCTAAATAAGCACTGAAAATTGGTAAGATAACCACTAACATCTGAATTCTGTTTGTACTAAGGATCTGAGCGAAAAGATTTGAATACAAGACGTCCGAGTTGCTTCACAGTTCTTGAACTCCTCAATTTCGGAACGATTTTTTGATATTTTTAAAATTTTCATATAATTTTCATTGAATATAATAAACCATCATTTTCGAGAACTTATGATATCATTATTTATTTTTGTAAGCAAATATTCTATTGATGCAGCAAGGAGTATAAATAATATTATTATTTATATAATAAATAAATACAATAAATTTAGTATAAAAAATTAAACCCTTAAATTCAAATACTAATAGAATATTTTATAACTGTATGATAATCTAATGACTTATACAAGAATATACATCATAAGTCTAGGGAATTTACTAGTGCAATGTATTATTTATATTATTTATACGATATTTAAATATATATATGTTAGGTTATAATTTCAAAATAGTTGCAAAATAGTTGCAAAATAGTTATAATTTTAAAATAATTTTATCATCAGCAATAAAATTAATTAACATATATTTTAATTTAAGAAATATTTATTTGAATGTTTTAATTCAAAATTTCTTTTATTTTATTTTATATTAATTTTTAAAATTGTATAAAACTGAATAAACTTAATTTTTTAACATTTTATTTTTATAGATAATTTAAACAATATGAAGAAACTATTTATTAAATTTTCTAAGCACATTAACAAAAAAATCATGTGTGATTTTCGGAGCCATCTGAAGTATATTAGTATAAGTTAAAAATATTCTTAAAAGTTCAAAAATGTAAAATATAATTATTTAATTTCATTTGAAACCAATAAATACAAAATAAGAATATTTAAAATATTAATAATCTAAGTGATATATAAAATAATAATATTTCGAACAATGAAATAAAACAACATAGATATCGAGTATCTCAAAAGTAACTACATTGAATAATTTTGAGACAATATAATATAAAATGTAAATAAAATCTAATTCAAACTTTATTATGAACAAAATTTTTAAAAAAAAGGAAATTGAAAGATTAATGATTTCGATATTAATGCATGGTTTTCATTGTTCTATTTTCACATGAATATGCTGCTTCTAACAAAATATTATCTCAAATTCTAACGGGAGTATGATATGTAGCAGATATGATTTAATTTCACCAAAGTTAATATCCACGAAATCTTATTGAGTCTAAAGAACTATTTTGATATATCATTTATTTAACAGTCAGAAACTTCGTTAATGAATGTATCCATTCATGACTCCGATTTTTTCTCACCAGATAGAGAAGTAGAAGCTAAAAACAGCGGTGAAAGGAGAGTTCAATTAACTAACCCCATATCATTTTCTGACTCTCTCTTTCGCTCTTTCTTTCTTTCTTTCTCTCTGTATCCATCTGTTTGCTTTTCCCCTCGTTAATCTCTTAGCCGTGTAATTTGCATCAAAAAATGATGTATACAAATAAATTTACTACAAAGTTTGTCTTACAAATATTTTATTTTTGGAAATAAAATATAAATATTTCCAAAAAAGTACTTTTTATTGTATAAAATAATATTTAATTAATTGCATATTTTATTTAAATTATATGTTAAAATTATAAATAAATGATAAAGATACATTTCGTAAGTTTTATTTCGTAAATTTTTTCGTAAATTTAATTGAAGAAACTATCTGGTTATTTATAATTTCTTCAGCATGTTGCTCGACTTTTTTTCAGACGAGATTTTTCACTAGATCTGTATTACCAGCAAATGCCTTTAACCGTCCGGTTTCAATTCGCTTACATGCATGCACATAGCAGCTACTTTGTATTTACATAAGAATATCGCATGTTATGGGATTAATATCAAAACATCGTTGTGGAATTAAAGCGACGTGAAGAAAATTTTTACTGTATCAATAAGAAGTGAGTGAAATTAAAAGAAAGATAAGGGTAAAAAACAAAGATAGGAAATAACAAAATATAGAGATAGAAAGAAATAAAATTACAAACGAAAGGAGGTTGTAATACTAACTGGAGCTTGCATCATCGTTTGGTCAATGCAAAATCAACGTTTCATATTGGTAGCATCTCTGCATCTTTGAAAAACTAGAATGAATCTTTTATTTTTCTCTATTTGTTATCTTTACATCTTCATTTTACACATGTAAATTTTTTACGTGTATATTTTCAGTTATCTCACTTTTGTCAGAGTAAATGAATACATATTGAAAATTAACGTTTTAAATGTATACTTACGTTAAAAGATGAGTTAAGATCATTGCGCATATTTTTCGAAAATATGCGTACGGTTGTCAGATCAATCTATATTTTTGAATTTTTCTAAATAATTGTTGTTTTGTGACAATCACGTATAGATATCGAAGTATAAGTAAGTCATGTTCCGTTTTTTTTCTTTTAATATTGTTAAAAAAATGTATTCAATTTTCGCCTGTATACAATTTTTTAATCCTTTATCACTTTTTTTCTATATTTTATAAATTATGATTTTGTGCTTTCCTAAATACAAATTTTTGGTTTTTATAAATTTTGTACAGCATTACTTAAGCTTTTGTTTATAATTGTATTATATATAAATATAATAATTATTAAATTTAAATTTATTTTTACTTTGAATTAAAAATATAATGTAATGTAAAACTGTCAATAATTTTTTTATTTCATATTAATGATGGTTCTTTTTTACTACTACAATTTTTTATTATAACGTACAATTAATTTTGTATAATTATTTAATATTATTGTCTAAATATGGTAAAAATATAGTTTTTTTTTTGTATTCTTTTTTTCAATACACACCTTCAAGACCTAATATAGAATTGTTTCTTTATCATCGATTTTTTAAGCTAAAACATCATACGAATTTTCGATAATGCAGCAATGTACAGATGCTTTTATATTTAAAATTTTATTTTTATAATGAATTAAAGATATATTGATTTGATATAAAATTTTATAACTATTAAATTAATTAAGTAGGAACTTTGAAAGTATTTGTTTTACATTTTTATGTCCCAAATTTTGAATAATTATTTTATATATCAGACAAATTATCATAAAATAAAACATAGATATTCAAAAGGAATTTAGTTTTAGTGTTTTTATATTTATATACGTATATATATATAAGCTTTCATTTTCAGTAAATTCAATTGAATTTACGCATTTAAATAGATATATTTCTTCTAAAGTTTAAACAAACAATTTTATTATAATTATATATTTTTTATGATTGTATTTATTATAATATAAGTAGGTCTTGTTTATTTATACATATATTTATTTTGAAATTTCATAGAACTTGTGATATTATTATAATACTTTCATAAAAATACATTATAAAATCCATAGAAACAATTAAAAAAATTATGTTGATAATTGTTATTTATTACTCTATAGGTAGTTTATTTATTTTTGATATGCCAGACTAACTAAAAAAATTTATATTATGTTTTAAGATTTGTATTTATAAAAAGTATCTTCATACAAAAACAGCATTATATATAAATTATAGTAAAAGAAATTTTTAAATTACTTTGATAGTGAATTTTAAATAAAGTATATAAAATAATGTTATATATCCAATTCATATGTACGAATATATTTCATTAAAAACACAAAAAATTTATTCAGTTAAGTTTAAATTAAAATTAAAATATTAAGTTAAAAATATAATGATAAAAACATCAATAATATAAAACATTTGAAAAATAATATACGTGTTTCCATAAGGTGTATCTATTACCGCTGCTTTTTTAATATTCATTTCTGAAAAAATAGTTTTGGAACTGCTTGTGTTCAAAGTTATTTATAACTGATGCTAAAGTAACATTCTTTTACTAATTCTGTTTAGATTACATCTAAAATATCTTCTGGTACATATTTTCAATTTCGTTAACTTAAATATTTCGATGGTACTTTAGGAAATATGTACCCTCGCTCGGTATATGGCCAACACATAATAATAAGACTTATCTGATTGAGGTATTGACCTTTCGTCACTTTCAATTATTTTGCCTTCTGTTTCTTTGCGTGATCAAGTTCGCGTGGTGTCACTCATCGCGCTTTGAATTTTTTAATGCAGTGAGTTACATAAGAAGACTGTTTTTATAAATATAAAGTTTCTTTAAAGAATACACTATACCAGTTTAGTCAATTTATTTTATGAAATTTCTATTACCGTCGTGTTTAGTTTTGATAAATTAAATTTAAATTTTTAATTCGTTTTCAATAAAATTTATAGAACAAATTTTTTATAAATAATTTAATATTAAATATTTATTTTTTTTATAAAAACATTAAAATGGAATTATTTATTAAATATTGATACAGAGTTTTTATTTCTATATTTAATAATAAAATTAGCTTATGAGAATTTTATTAAAATAAATATTACGATTAATATATATATAATATAATTATATTTTAAACTTTTAAATGATTTTTTTTTCTAATTAATAATATAAATTTTTTTTAAATATTGATTTTTTCATAAATTTTAAAATATTTTATATATATTGAAAACGAAATTTTATCAACTGATATTTCTTCTATGCTAATTTCTTTTATGCTAATATCATACAATGTGGGAAAAATATGTAAGATTCGATATATTTAAATTTATTTAAAAAAGAAAATTGTAAAAATATTTTATCTCGTTAGAAATTATAAATCTATTTTTGATTGTAGTTGTTTTCAAATATTTTTATTTATTTTTTTTTATCTTTTTCTATTAAATAGGCAACTTACGATTTCTAATTTGTTATTAACTTTTTCTATATCGAAGGATTTTAATGTAAACCTTTTCTTATGAATATATATAATTTTTTATAAAATTAAAAGTAAAATTTTTTTTTATATTAAACAAAATTAATTAATTTACATAAAAATAGCAGTCAGGTTTCAAGACAACTAAAATTTTTTTATGAAAAATAAATCAGAGAGACTACCACGAGGTGGAAGTGTACGTATGGCGTAACTCTAGATATAGTTTTACACAATGAAATAAAGTGTATGACAGCAGACGACGGAAAATTTAAAAATTCACAAATATTATTAAGGGCAATAGAGATATAAGGATAGGGCTTAAGAGGCTTTATAGAGAATTTTGTTTGTTTAAAGGGAAGAATTGTAAGTTGCCCTTTGCAAATTTCTCGTTTTAAGTTAGATTTTTCAATGAGAGAAGCAGAGTTTTAATTTTTCTTATTTAAGTAGAGGTACACAAAATTTAAGTGTAGAGCATACATAAAGTCAAAATTAAGGGTTCAAAATAAATATAGATTTTATTTTTTCATTGGACTGTCTCAAAATCCAAGTTATTTTTTCTCATACAATTGTTCAACGCGATACCAAATATTCAAGCAACTGATGGAGCAAAAATAAAATTTAATATTTTAAATGCGATGAAATAAAAATTGAAATGCATTAGAATTAATACTATACAGAGTATTGAAAACTAACAACTAATTTGTACTTATTTCAATATATAGTACCTATTACAGCTATATTATATTTAATTTAGTTTATATTGTATTTAAATTGAATGAGATATAAAAAAGAATCGTTCAAACGATGATGTAATATTCTCGAAATTATTATCAATTTTATATTCTTAAGTTTGAAGTAATCAATATAACATTTTATAGATTCATATCAATATATGTTTACTCAAAATTTATATTTTCGCATCTATTCCTATGCATAATTGAATAGTTATATTCCCTGCACATAACAGAACATGTATCTAATATTTGTGTAAAGATATGCATGTTTTTAACTTAGGTATTAAGATTTTCGTAAAATCATACTTAAGCTTGCATAAAACTCATGTTTTATGTAATAATAATAGTAACCGTTAATTCACGAAGATCAAACCTTATAAATTTTTCTTATACTTATAATAAAAAAACTTATGATTAATATTTTAAGATGTTTTCAAACTTTTACTTGCAAATATTTTCTTGAAACTATAAAAATACAGAAGGATTATTTAAGTTCAAGTGTTTTTTTCTTCAAAGTATATAGTTTTTATAAGTTTTCATATAAATTCTAACAATGTTGATGAATTTAGTGAAAACTGCGAGACTAATTAAAGTTTTAACAGTCGACTATAATTTATTAACTTATACCTTATAATTATTATTCGAAATTATTTTCAATTTATTCATGAACGTAGTAATATTTTTTTTGGAAAATGCACAATTAATCTCGTAAGAGCTTTATTTAAAATGGCAATATCATCATCATCATATATATATATATATTCAATACTCTAAATTATGTATTATAATTAATTAAGGATAAAGAAAAAAATTAATTAAGGATAAAGAATAAAATTTAATTATTTACAATAATTAAAAACAAAAATGGTTTCAATACATTTTTTTCTACAAAAATATGTAGTATTAAATAAGATTAGAATAGAATATTTAAATTACAGTAATAATTTCCGTTAATTTTTCTAAAATTCTTTAGTTAAAAATATTTTTTATGTGATAATTCCAACTTATTATTAAAAATTTTAATATTTAATTGTGATTAATTTCAAATGATTTTTAGTTTCGTTTTAATTTTAAAAATATTTGTATTTTTGAAAATTTCATTTTCTAAGCTTCAATCTAATTTAAGAAATTTTTATTTGATATAAAGAAGAAATAAAATACTGTTTATTAATTAATATAATTTTTTTTATTATACATACAGTAAGTACAGTTATATTTACATAATCTATAGTATCTAGATTTTGATAAAAACGTTTTATAAAACGAGTTTTGAGACGAGTACGATAGAGATAAAATGACTTATATGTTGTACAGATCGTACTTATTAAAAATGCCCTTATCTATCGGTTTTTTCTATTTTTTCTTTTACTTTTATTATTTTCCTTTTCTTTGGGGTAGTCTCTAGAGACTTTTATTCACTGTAACAATTTAAGTACTTGCGTTTAGTGCAGAGGCGTTATCGAATTGATATCAAGATAGTACTAGCCACCGAAAGACAGTTACACTCATTCCTTCCAAGTTTATCGATACAGTCCACTTTTTCCGTATTTTCTCTCTTTATTTTCTAGTCTATTTTATTCTATATCTTTTTGACTATTTAGTTCACTCAAGCTTCTTTTTCTCTCTCACTAAATAATTTTTTATTTCTTTTTTCATTTTTTCTAATATTTACTTTCTTATTGTCTTTACTTTTATTTCAGTTTTTTGTGTGGATAAACGAACCGTAACTTCGTCGAAGTGCACTTCAACTTTTCTCTGTTTCTTCTTTTTCAATTTGATCTTCCTATTATAAAGTCTTTGGAGTTTATAATTATCATTATTGTAAACTTTAAAAATTTTTACATACTATTTTATATATATAAAATTTTTCCTAGTTTAAGTTATTTTTTTATTAAATAAGCGCAGTATTTTTATTATTTATATATATATATTTATAAAAAATAGAATATTTACATTTTTATTAATTTATTATAATTAAAATAATAATAGTTTATCATATAGTTCTATTAATATAATAGTCTTAAATATTTCACTGTCTTTGAAAATTTATAATTTTTTATAATTTTAGAATAAGATTTAGAATTAGAAGAAAAGATGTAAGTATTTTTTCGTTTTTTTGCTATCATAAACAACAATAATGTAATAAAATAAACACATAAATTAACAACAATGATAGTTATTACAAAAAGAAAGTATATCAAACAAAATATATGGAAATATAATATTAAATTGAATTCTATTTTCTTATTATGTTCAAATAGAACTATTTGTCCTCACTATAGTAATATTAGTTTTCACTTTCGTCGAATATTCAGTTAATTTATATTCTACCATTATTGTAAATTTCGTACATCATGAAAAATCATAAATAAAAATATTGGATTAAACATTTGTACAATGTGAAACATACAAAATATGGCGATAAATAATTTATGATGTTTAAAAGCATATACCTTTTTTTGATATTTGTAACCTTCAAAATAAAAAAATACATAAAATAAAGCCCAAAAGAAAGGTACATCATAGACGATAATAGTTTAACTTGCGTTGTGCAGCTGGAAAGTGGGTTTGTATACATGAGTACACGTAAAATTTCATTCTATATTTAGTGATTGCTTAAATCTATCGATTTAGGTGATTATTAAAACCTTTTATTTCAATTTTCTGTTTTTTTCATTAGGGACGTTGGATTATACATTTTAGAAAGCAATTATTTTTTTATACCGCGTTTAAATCTATAACACGCTAACTACTTTTCTATCTCTTTCTTCCTCTAATAGAGACAGAACTATTATTATTTCTGCCCTTGTTAGGTTTGCTTTTATTCCTTCTGTAAAAATTTTGTAAATAATGGTAATATCTAAAATTATAAAGGAAATTAAGAGTAAATTTAAAATTAAAAATAGAAAAAAAATAAAAAATAGTTTGTTTTTTTAGATTTTTAATATAAAAATAACACAATAAAGTATTTGAAAATTGACTTATTTTATCCAGTATATATATCTTATAAAGTAAAATAAAAACAAAATTAAATTCATTTTAATAAATTCATACAAATTCATAAATTAGAAAATAAAAAGTTGAGACTGAATTTAAAGTATTTAAATTTCATCTTCACAAGAAAAATAAATAAGGAAAACGAATGTCATTTTTTTATAAATTTCTGATTAAATAAATCAAGTTGAATTTTAAAGTTATTCAAAATATTGGTCTAACATCAGACAAAAATGTATAAGTAACTTAATTCTGAATAAATTATGTATTTTTAAGAATGAATGAAAACATAATTTACACAAAGACCAAATTTCCAGCCAGCAATATTATTTAAAGGATGTGTACTCTTATATAGAGTACAACTCTTCAAACCTTCTTACTAAGCAAACAAAATAGAGCAACCGAACAAAACCAAGAGTGGTTTAGCGAATCTCTACAGCAATTATAGGGCAAAAGTCCATTAAAAGTTTTCGGGAGAATATTTGAATGATAAGAGGAAAGAGATGCAATGAGAAACAGATCTGCACGATAAATAAGCGTTTCCGCCTTGGTGGACTTGCTTCTATTTTTCTAGGCAACTTCGTTTCATATGTACATTTCGTTCGAGTTTCCCTCTGTCTTTATATTTCCGAGAGTTACTATAGCACTGGATTTAAATTTTCTTATGTTTGCCGTGATTTCAAAGTTTAATCAATGTTAGATTGAGAAAATAAAAATAAAATTTTCTAATGCCCATTGGAATTTCATGACTCCAGTTCTCTGAACTCTGAAATGAAGGCCTAGCCTTGATTGTCGAATGGCCACAGAATCCTATCAGTCATCACCTTTTAATGGAGTATGATTGTCGATAGAAAAAAGATTTAATTTTTCTTGCTCTTTTCACCTTTATAAGAATGCATTATTTATTATTTATTCATTCGACTTAATTATTCTAAGAACTCTTTATTAAATTAATCTTATTAATGTTTAGTCACTGTGTATAATATAGCTGATATAAATCTTATTCTTTTATCACGAAGAACTTCTGGTATTAATTTCAAATTATTTTAAAAATAAACAGTAAAAATGCATTGATATTAACTCGTTTATAAAATAATTTATATTGATGTAAAACTTTTTTCAATCCCATACTAGAAATTATCTAACTTTGGTCAAATGCTTGGTTAAGTAAATCCAACTATACAAATTCTATCAACAAAACCATAAAAGAACAGTTACCATTCTTCTATATGATAATATATTTTATTAATATTTAACTTTAAATATTTCATAGTATGCTTTAAATGTAAACAAAAAATTATGCTTTTATAGAATCATCAACTACAGGTACTATATAGGTACTTTATTTGAAATAAATACTATATTTAAATTAATAATATATTTCATTTGTGTGCAAAATTTAATTTTTACATTATAAAGTTAAAATTAAAAATATATACATTAAATAATGATAAATATACATAAAACTTTTGAAAAAAAACTTACATAAGTTTTTTATATATTAATGTATTAAATTTATATATATTATAATGTTGTTTAAATTATAAATTCTATATTTTCATGAATAATTTATGAAAATAAATTAGTAACTTTTAATAAAATCAAATCATAAATTAATTTATGCAATAGAAAGGGTGACCAAATGTATTCTGTACCTAAAATAGTGATTTGACTTCGGTGCAATTTTTAACAATATTTACTATACTCTACAAATAAAAATATTTGATTAAAGATTTGTACAATATGAAAATTATCTATTATATTTTCCTTCAACTAAATAATTCATTTCTTACGAATTCATCATTCACAGATAAGAATTTTACTTCTTACTTTTTCTTTCTATTTCAGTAAAAATCATATTATTTACCAATTATTAGTAAATATTATATAATTGAAACAGTTACAAATAACATATTAAAATGTTTGAACCTGATAATAAATTTTTTTTAAATTTATTTCATAAAAGATCATATTTTCAATAAAATGAATAGAATAATACGTAAAATTAATCCTATTCTTAATGATTTAAATCAAATTATTTACATAAATTTTTTTCTCATATGATAAAAAATTAAAAACTTAAAATTTAATTTATTAAAATTACAGTTCTAAGACTTAATTCATCATTTTAAATAATTTAAAACCAATAGTAAAGTATTTAAAACAAAAAAGAATGACTTTAAAATACGCATCGATATTCATCTGAAGAAGTTTCTATTTTTATAATTTTTATTTTTAGTTCAACACTTCAAAAATATAATTTCAAATAGAAAAGGAGAATATAAATTTTTACAGAAAAGATAAATTCTTAGGATAAATGAATATTAGAATGAGTAGATTTTTAACGTAGGAAAAGAAAGATTATTTGGGAATGGATAGACTGTACTCAAATGTATTAATCACATATTCTTAACCGTCTTTTTGTTTATTGCTTTAATCTTACTGTCATAGATAGAAAAACTGATGATATACAGAGATTCTATTATTAATTCGTGTACTAGCTATAATATTTACAAAATGTTAATAAATGCGAATAGTCTTTGTGAGTCGAACTTTTTCACGTCTTTCCTCTCCTCGCTTTCTTTATATATATAACGAATATTATTACTTCCTTAGTTTAATTTACTTCTGGTATTTACTGCTTATGACCATTTTAATAATGTTTCTTAGTAAATATAACAAAGTTTTTATCGAAAATAGATTAATAACTTTTACATACTTAATATTTTAAAGTTATTATGTTAAATTGCATAAAATTATATTATTTTAATTTTCGTATGAAGATTGAATTTTAAATATATGAAAACTTTTTTATAATTTTCTATAAAAAATATAATGTATATATAACGATTATTATTCTAGATATAAAGCCATATATCTCAAATTAATTTTTAATCAATACCGTAATATATTTTTTGAAAAGTATTATTAATTTAATGGATAAGATTAAGCATTAAAAAATTAATATTATAACAAATATATTAAAAATTAAATTAATATAATAAATTATTAATATAATTAAGAATTTTTAGTTAAAAATATGAATTATAATTATCTTTATACCTAAAAAAAATTAAAGTAAGGTATAAGTAAATTTATGTTTAAATTTACCCATATTGTCAACTTATTTAACTTATAAATCAAACTCTATTAAATATTAGTGTGAGACGCATAAATATAAAATTATTTAGCTTCATGTATTAATCTTATTTATTTTTAAAATATATTGTATGAAATGAAAATTACACAGATTAGATGTACTTTAAAATTATTTAAAATTTGTATATTTTGTCTCCAACAAAATACGATCTCGTACTTGATGTACAGACGATTTCCCTAAATGCATCAAACTAGTAGATTATTTAATCTTTATTTTTCATAATAAATTTATTAGAAATAATATACATTCGTTTTTATACAAGTATAAGTATTTTTTTAAATTAATGTTATTGCTTTCTACTTATTGGTACGAAGTATAAACAACTAAGTGAAACAACAACTTAATCAAAGTCACAGTTATTTCAAGGATTTATAATAAAGAATAGACTCACATATAAAATATAGATTTAATAAAGAATTTTTAGAACTTAGAAAACTCGAGGCTATGTTAAATTTAAGATCGGTATATATATAAGGTGTTTAAACAAAAACGAAAAGTTCCATACATTGCAAAGATTTGAGCTACGTTTTATTATTTATGCAAATGGTTGTTAAGTAACCGAATGTCCGACCAAGAAACTTAGTTGCTTCATCATCGAGATACCGGCTTACAATTTTCATTACGCTGAAATGCTTTCCTTAACTGAATCTTGCGCTCTTGCGTTTTCTTTCTTAAATTAATAACTTTATTACCTTGATGCTTTCTTCTTCTTTTGTCTTTTTCTGTGCTGAGATCTATCTAACTCTCAGCGAGTAATTGAATTAGTTAAATTAAACTAATTGATAGAAACGAATTTAAATAAATTAAAATCTAATGAAAGTAGCAAAATGAGCAGGTTGATCTCTTGAATATCAAAAAGTGAAAATTGAAAATTTCACTTTATGTTTTTATCAAATTGATGTTTCAAAGTTCAAGAATTCAAAAGATAGTATTTATTTATCTAAGATTTTATATTTACGTAATTGTTGGATCTTATGTATTTTCTGTAAGATCATTACAAAAGCAAGTATAATTTTATAAAATAATTACTGGATTCCTTCACGAAATTTTTATCATATGTTAAAGTATTCAATTGTTTAAATCAAACTTTACGTATTTTATAGCAAGTCATTAAAAAAAGTCGAAATTTCTTTGAGCATAAACTTCTAAAAAAATTAAGCTAAGTTATTACAATAAGCAAGTAGGTGTAGATAAGGTTAAATAAAACTGACTTAGGTTTACCTAATAATTTTATTTTTGTCTAACTAGATTATTCAGTGTAGAAAAATTTGAAAATTTGAATACTTCCAAAATTTAATGTTTCAATACTCAGATGATATAAATTATTATAAAAAATTAATTAATATTTATTTTTAATAAATTTGATTTTTTCTAAAATTAAGTAATTCTGATGATATTTTTTAATAAAAATATTTTCGTCAAATATCTCTGTTGAATTATGTATAACTAAAACATTTCTATTATATTGATCTAAGTTATGAATCAATTATCAAAAAAAATTTAATTCAAATATAATTAAATTTGTATTTTTGTTTCAATTATTTCTTAATAATATAATAAATTATAATATTTTATATAAATGTTTCACTTATTGAGTAAGCAGATACTTCCATATAAAAAAAATTTTAAATTAAAATTATTTATGATTAATCATTTATGCTTATCTCGGATATTATTTATAAAATAAAATAAAACCTATAATTAAATTCTTAATTACAATTCATTCTTTAGCTAGATATAAATCTAGTTATAGTATGAATAGATCGGTTATGATCTCAAACCTCCACTAAAACCTGGAGGGTAAATTATGGTAACCAAGCGTTATTACCAAAAAGGTAAAAAATCATATGATATGTAGGTAACACTGGATGTATTGTATAACATAAATTAGAATTTATAAGTTCACTCGGTTTCATGCTGGTTGTTGATAAAGAAGAATAGAAATAACGAAGTCGACCAAAATGATTTCACGCTGATAGTAATAAAAGTTGGCATGTTAAATAAACTCTGTATATGCAAATATCAGCCGGTTCAACTCGTTAAGATAATCCAAAGAAAATATTTGCTAGTTCTTACAGATATTTGCAACCTATTCTTTTACTTATTCTTTTCCTTATCCTTTTTTCTCTTTTTAATTCATTTATATCGTTCATTCAATTAATTGACTTATACATTTTTAGTTTAAAACGAATCTAGACAATACATTTTTTATTGATAGAATAAGATTAAGTTTTACCATTTAATGGTATTTACAAGTAGATGTATTTGATAATATTTTTTTCTATTGTATCTCGATAACTTAAATAATGCTAACTATGGTGATAAATTATTTGCATCAGAAATTTATATTTTTGCGTACTTTTTTATTTACAACGAAATATTACAAATATTTCAAAGTTTAGAAATATGGAATATTTACGCTATACGATGTTTATAAATATTTTCTTACATTGAAACTACACATTATATTATCCATTTAACGTATTATTCATTTGAAAAGATTTAATAAAAGAACAATTTACATTTAAAGTTAAAAGTTTAATTTTCTGAATAATCGATAGATTTAAAATCACCGTATTTTAAAAATAATTAATTTATTATAAATATACCATGTTTAACTTGATTTTAAATAGTTTTTACTTTAAAAAAAGTTTTGTAAAATGGATGTAACTCTTAAATTTATTACGATATGACTTTGTAAAAATCATTGATTTCAGAAAAATTCACTATGATAATTGTTTTTTTGTTTACGATATTTTAATTTTAATCATAATTGAAAGTAATTATAGAAAAAACATAAGTTTTTAAAATATACTATTAAAAATTAAAAAATACTGATAGTAGACAATTAAACAAGATTTTTATAATTATTAGATTCAATATTTACACATTATTTTGCAATCTCCGTACTTCTTTATTTTTAAATCCTTCATGTATACATTTTTCGCATATATTCACTTTTTTCAATCCTTTTTCTCTACTCTTTTCTTCTTAGTCTTCTCTGGATATATAAATTACGGGAATCTCGTTAGTTTCCTACAAAAGAATGTTCATATGGTTTTTAATAAGGATTTACAGCCTTGGCTTTCTCATACACCCAAACAAACAAACGCATAGTTATATATCGAACAAGGGTTGCGTGCTTTAATAAGCAACAAAACGCTACGATATAATTGCCTATAAGTAGTTCTGAAATAATTTGACCGTTAAAGAGTAAAAGATATTTTCGCGTTTTATCTATTTTATGGTACAATTGCTTCTCAATTTAGCTTTGAACTTGGCTTCACTCATATTTGTTTAATGTATAAAATATGTGTACCGACAAAATCATAGATTTTTGTAATATTTCAGGAATAAATAATAAATATTGAATATTTATAATTCAAAGATTTCTTAGTATAGTTTAAACTTCTAAAGTACCATCATAATTCACCTATGCTTTTTTCGAACATTTTTTAATTTGTTTCATAAAATTTATGAAAGTTCATAACACTTAGTATGATATTTGAAATATGGATGAAAATTGAAAAGTACATATTATTTAATTAATGTAAACGTATACTTATAAATAAAAAAAGGAGCAAAAATATTTACCTACGTATTGACTAGATATTTGTATAATCATTATAATTTAATCATTATAATTACACTTAGAAAGTTTTAATTTTTATTTAACATGTATTGTTAAATAATATAAATAATAAATTTTTAAAATACTGAAAAAACATTATTGACTAATAATAAAAGTCTGTAGGTTTTGATTTTATTATCTATTATTATAATCTATTACGTATATAGTATATCATCTACAGTATGTACCCGAATAATCAATTTATATTTATATATTTATCTTGTGATGTACACGAAATAGTAAAGAAATACGTTTGTTAAAGCAATAATCAGTCTTATATTTGCTTATCACTTGTGGTTAATATTTTCTTTAAATTTTGTAAATGTTCTTTTAAATATTATAAGTTTGAATTTTACTTATTCATTATCTTCATCCCCTAGTATCCCTAGACCCTTGACATTCCTTAGTTAAGTCAAAGCATATATTGATCTGAAACTAGCGCAACGACAAAACTCTTTTATACAAAGATTAAAAAAATAATAATATTTTCAAAAAAATAATAATTTGTGTGCGACCAACATTTTATTCATTATTGTACTTTAATTCAGAATGTTCGTATAAATAGAAATTTCATCAAATCAAAATGTATAAAAAAATGTATAAAAATTTGAATTATTTAATAAATTAAAATTGAAGATTTACTTTTTTTATTAAAAAAAATTGTTATGAAGTTTATTTAAATACGTTTTTAAAAAATTTTCTTGGAAAAAATTACGTAACTGAACTAAATATAAATTTTATGTAATACAATCTTTTATATTTTTATATGGAAGAAATTTCAATTTTCAAGTTCTAAAATTTTTCAGGTTAAATATTTAAAATTTTAATTGAAACTTATAATTTATGGATTTTTTAATATATTTGAATATTTTGATATGACAATCAAATTCCAAGATAGTACAAATCTTATATTACTCGATGCTGATCAATATAATATACACTGTTTAATCAATGTCAAAATATACGGATATTCATTAATTGTAGTTAACTTTGTTTCATTTCATATATTTTTTAAATCTGTTTTTATTTATGTACTTGTTTATAGAACTATTTAAAACTTTATAATTTTTGTAAACTTATTAAAAAATGTATAATATAGTAATTTGTATTTCAATATTATTTTAAAAAAAACAAGAAGTTATTTAATGAAAAAGAAACTATTTATTTTAAGAAACCTAGAGATCGTTTCATTTGTAAATTACTTTTGATGTTCGATTTGTGTATAGTCATTAATGGAATTTAATCTTTTCTATTAATCTTTAAATGATAATGCCAAATCAATTATATAAATCTATGAAAATTAAATATTTTTTCGTATATTATTTACATATAACATTAAAGGGAAAAAATTTAAATAAAACTGTTTTTTATATAGTTAAAATAAATAATATTAAATTATATATTGTATAACTTTATTTTGATAAAAGTTAAACAATTTATAAGTATATAAACAAATGTTGTTATATTTAATAAAATACAATATATAAATCTCTTTCTAAATATAAATGTAATTAAGTAAGAGATAATTTAGCAGTATGGGCTGATTTTGATATTTATAATAATCAAACTTTGAAATGGTGATGTTTAAATTGAATTTGATTATGCTATATATATTTATGTGCGTATATTATTTAAATATAATTATATATATCACAATAAATTCAGTAAAATTTTATACTAAATCAATAACCAACATTTCAATTATTTTTAAGTAAATGAAAACCCCTTAATATGATTATCAATTTTCATATTACTGCTTACTATTTTAATTTTATTTTTAATATTTATAATCAAAAGCAGATAATTAGAATTATTATTTTTATACTATTTATATAGTGGAAACAATTCAAGAATAAACTTTGGTTTAAATAAAATTGATTTATAACACATATTATTACTAAAGTTTTATATTAAATATAAATAAGTAACTTATACTTACCATCAAGATAAAAATAACTAGAATTATTGTAGAAATTGGTGACAATGGGTTTAATGTTATCGAAAGTCATAGTGCGTAAAGCATTATCTCTGAGATCAAGAAGATTAATGGAGGGAGCGCCAACGAGAAAATCCGGTTCTAGAGTGACGAGTCTGTTTTCGCTGATTCTTAATTTCTTGAGTTTTTTCAAACCATCCAATGCTTTATTCGAAATATACTTAATTTTATTTTAATCAAGATCAATTTCTTGTAAGTCTGGAATTTCGACGAAACAACGCTCGCTAAGCATAGTTATGAGGTTTTTACATAAATTTAGACGCTGAAGCATTCGCAAACCTTGGAAACTGTCGCTTCTCAAGATCGAAATCTTGTTGTTGTTAAGCTCAAGCTCTTGTAGAGAAGGAAGATGCTTGAAAGCTTTTTCATGCAATAAAGAGAGATTGTTATAATTCAAAAAGAGCTTCTGAAGTCTTGGAACATCATAGAAGATATCTCTGTTAAATCATAACAATTGTATTGTACAGTTAGTTAAAAAATAAACTATATTAAAACTCTCGTTATATTAAATATAGAATAATTTTTCATTTGAAAATTAATTCTTTTTTAATATTACAATATTTGAAAACATATTATCGTTCAAAGACTGTTTTACTGATTTATAAAAATGAATATGAAAACCCAAATAAGCCAAAAAAATTAATATATTGAGAATATTTAAAATGAAAAAACGTACCTGCTCAGTTCCGATATAAAATTTTCATCGAGATTAAGAACAGTTAATTTCCTCAGACCCTCAAAAGCATGCCACTTAAGAATGGTGATAGAATTTTTATTCAAATTAATAGTCGAAATAGTGGGTAAGCCAGCAAATGATAGACTTTCAATAGCCTCTAATTTTGCATGTTGAAATGAGATTGTGTTCAAACTTTTCAATTGTCGGAGTACTGCTGTTGGAACATAAGTGATACTACCATCACTTCTAATAATAAATCTCAGTTTTTTAATATATATTTGCGAATTAAAGTGTGCCCAGATTGGATCCTTTAGATCAAGTTTATTGAAAACGAGGCAATTGGCATCTTCAGCGCTGGCTAGTTTATTATCATTACAGTAGCAGTATAGTGGACTGTTTGTCTGTTCGATATCGCAAACATTAATATCTTTTGGTTCTGAATCTTTGGTTACTTTTTTGCGATTACAATTCTTTATTGTTACTAACTCAGAAAAGCCGATCATTACGCACAATAAGAAAATGCATAGCAATATAAGCTTTGAATTAAAGATAAACACAGTCATGGTAATTCTGTAACAAATTAATTGTACTTTTTAATTATTTAATATTTATTTATATCCAAAAAAAATACAATTTTTATACAATATGTTGTTTTTTTTTCAATCATAATAAACAATGACTTTACACAAAAAAAAGTACTTATGACTATATGCTGTTATATACAGCGATCGCGGTCTTGCATCTTATTTATTTTATATTTTTTTTTTAATTAAGAGTTTTTATTACTTGTGCGGATTTGTTACAGGAAAACAAATTTTTTGATAATAATTCTGCAGTTTTATTTATACACAGAAAAGGGGTAGAATTAAAAAAACTGTACATTCGTTTTCTTTATGATTTTTTATTTTTATGTGTATAGGAGCGGGTGAGGAAATGGATATGTTGTAATAAATAAGGGAAATTAGTTCTGTTAATTTATTTATTTATGAATATATTCAATTATTAAAATTTTAAACATTTTAAGGATTAATTATAAAGTCGTTTAATTTATGTGTTTTATTTTTATATGTATAATTATCTATTAACTTCTGTGTGTTATATGTCTATTAAATCAGAAGTTTTTTACTTACTTATTTTTTTTTTTTTAATATTACTATTATCATATAATTATGTTGACCACCAATATTTTTTAGTATTTTTTCGATGTTTCTCTTATTTATCTTTGTGATTTATCCATATTGTATCTCCAATATCCATATTGTGGAATGTTGTTTTTATCTTGTAGATATTGTTTATTTTTTAGAAATTTGAATTTTTCTGAAGGCATAAAATCTGTTTTTGAATATTTTGAGAAATATTTTAGGTTGGCAATTAAATTATTTTCTATTATGTAGTGTAATTTTTAATAATGATTTCTACTTAATTTTAATATATGTCAATCTATTCTTTGTAAATTTGCTTTGTTGTTTAATATTTTGTTGTTACATATTTTTAATAAGAGCATACTACAGTTCTTTAAAAACTAAGACAGACTCTTATACATTTTCTTTCAAAAATTCTTATTTTTTCCATTTGATGTGATGTTATATTGTACCAGGTGGGGCAAGCGTGTGTTAAGATTGGTCTGATAAGTCCTTGGTAACATGATACTTTTATTCTACTATTTGAGTGCTTTAAATAAAGTAATTATTTTAATTGTGTTTTTAATTTTTGGGTGTTTTTACCGAATACATAAATTATTAAATGATCTACAAAGGATATCAATTATTTTTGTAATCATTTGTTAAGATAAAATTAATGATGAATATCACTATTATGTATATAAAAGAGTATTGGAGAATTTAATATGCCATGTTGTAAAACGTTTTCTACCTTGACTTCTAGGCTTAATTCATTATTTTCTTCTATTGTAATAAATGACTTATCGATGATCATTTGAAATATTTATTTTATGATATTTAGGAAATTTTTTTATTAGTTTATAAAATATGTCTTCGATCCAAATGGTATCGAATGCTTTTTCTATGTCGATTAGGCAAGCTACTACTTATTGGTTATCGTTAGTACTCTATATATATCTGATGTTAATTTATTAATGCATGTATTATCAAATGTTTAAGATTAAATCCGATTTGGTTTTCCGGTATTATGTTATTTTTATTAACAATATTTTTTAAGAAAGCTTGTAGAACCAAAATTGGACAGTGATAGTTAGTTCTTATTTTTTTCCTGGATTGATATTACTTTTACTTTTTTCCATTTTTTCGGAAAATATATATTATTTAATGTATTATTAAATATTATTCTGTAATAATGCCTGATTTGTTTATGATTATGTTTCAATATTTATTAAGTACGTTATCGAATCCTGATTATTTTTTCTTGTTTAATTTATTAAAAATATGATTTACCTGAGGGTCATTAATAAAGTAATCAGTTTCTTTATCTGGTTTTTTATTATCCGTTGTGTTTTCTTTTGAGAATGTTATTATTGTAATATTTTTTGTTATATTATTTTTTATCTCTTATTTTATTTAATTAGTTTCTTCCAAAATTATATTATTAAGTCTCGATTTACCAAGTGTGGTGTTTTGTTCATGTACTTCAGAATAATGTAATTCTAGTAAATTGAGTTTATGTCTGATTTTTATTATTATATAGTTATTATTTTTAAAGTATAATACTTTAATACTTTAATAAAGGTATATTCATATCTTCTTTTGTTTTAAAAATTGAATTAATTTTGAAGAACATTATTGTTAGATCATTTTTTGAGATATTTTTTATTTTGTTATTCCAGAAGTTATTTATTGATTTTAAAAATTTTTGTTGGAGTTGTTTTTTATCAGTGTAAGTAAGTATTTATAAAATTCTAATTCTTGTTTTTTACTACTGTTATAATTTTGTCGCATTCATTTTATTAGTTATAGTATATAGCTTTTATCTTTTTGTAGTTATTTAATGATTTTGTTTATATAATATTTATTCGAGTTTTTTTTCGATATTTTAGATACTAACTTATTATATAGTTATATATAGTTATCTGTTTCATTATTTGTTAATTTTTTGTTGTTTTTTATATCTAGTTGGCAGTTGTTTATTAAAACTTTCTTGAATTTATTAGTTTTTTTTTTAAGTTAAATTTATAGTATGTATTATTAAATTCATTAGTAGTTAAATTTTGTATTGATAATTTTACTTCTATAATTAGGGCATTATGTTCACTATTATATTCTATTGTATTAATTATATTTTTTGTAGATTTGTAAGTTATTTTAATTCTGGCGTCTTTTAAGTATAAATCTATATATGATTGTCCATTGGGATAAGACGGGTTTTTGGAACTGTATAATTTTGTTCTGTATATTGTGTTATGGTTATTTACCAATTTTTTTATAAAAGTTCCTCTTGTATTATTTGTGTTGTTTATTGAGTCATGATGTTTTGCATTCGGATCACATGCTATTATGGAATAGTTTTCTTCTTTATCTAGATCTAGTTT
This sequence comes from Dolichoris vasculosae, assembly GCA_018907195.1. Lineage (NCBI taxonomy): Eukaryota > Metazoa > Arthropoda > Insecta > Hymenoptera > Agaonidae > Dolichoris > Dolichoris vasculosae. The sequence continues at coordinate 4,225,764 of JACCHY010000018.1, forward strand.
TTGGAATAGTTTTATGAATTCTGCGTTAAATTTATTACCATTTTTTGCGTATGCTGATATTATAAACTATTTTTATTGTTCATTTGTACTTTTATTATTCTCGTTTCTAAAATATTAAAGTTAGTTATTTTATCGTTTTTTAACTCGCACGTGTCAATAGTTACTGGTGTAGTCGCTTCTATTTACTTGAATGGCCGTTTTTTGTTCTTGTGTTTTTTTATACTATTGCCTTGGGTCATTCATCTTTCTTTTCTGTTTTCATTTTTTTTCTTATTTCGTATATTATTGTGTCAATTATTTCAGTGTCTTCGGTTTGTACATATTCTGTATCTAAAATTACCTATTTGTTTTTTATAGTTATATTATGTTTTTGTTCGCCATTATTGGTATATAATTATTTTTTTATGTTCATCATTTATTTGTTTTAATTTATTCATTTCTTGTTTTAAATTTTTAATAATATTTTCATAATAAGTTGTATTTGTTTTTTCTACTTGAATCATTTCTGTTTCAAGATGATTATTTAATGATTCTGGTTTTAGCATTTTTTTTATTTTACATCTATTTTATTTGTATATTCTTTCATTTTATTAGTTTGGTTAAAAAGTTGTACATTTACTTTTTCACTTTTGTGATAATCTTTTATATTGCGTTCCAATTCTTGTTTCTATTATTAATTATGAAAAATCGAATGAAAACCACGAAAAAAGGTATTTAAACTTAAAATTATTGTATAGGGTGGATGTCTGACAAATGTGTTACTTGTTTATATATGATTCAATAATAGTACTTGATTTATTAATGTATTTAATACGTATATTATATGTAAGAACTGGTTTTGTTATTATTTCTCATCAACAGTATTCTTTTTATCTCTTCTATGTTCAGATATTCGCATTACTTTTTAATTCATTAAAAAATTTAGAAGCAAGAGACTAAATGATAGAATTAATTATCGTTACTTATTTCATACTAAATGTATAAACATACTGTATATAACATACTAAATATATACATACATACTAAATTATTAAATAATAGTCTAACAAATAAATATTTCCAAACTAAAATAATAAACTTTATCTTATTGTACATAATACACGCCCGGAATCATACAGTTAGATTACATGCATAAATACATAGCCTAAAGTTAAATAAATGCCTGAGTGTATTAGCGCATGCAAGGAGCTCGCCGTTTATTTGCCTTCAATATAGAACCATGTGTATTCGTCAATCATTAAAACTTGATCGACCGAAAATATGGTCAGGGTAACGCTCTGTACTTTCTAGTTTTTATATTTGCACTACTATTTAATTGTAACTTATACGTGACGAGTTTATCTTTACAACTTTTTAAAACGGTTTAATAAGCTAAGAGTTGCAAGGCACAATATACTACTATTTGAAAAATGATTAAATGTTTCTAAGTTTTTTATAAGTTAATTACGTACGATAGATTTCTTTAATTAAAAAGAATAAAATTCATATTTAAGTTTATTGATAATCATTTATTACAAAAAATAATAATTATGCTAAGTTAAATCTTGTAAGTTTAAACGATTTTTAAGGACATAAAAAATTTTTTATATATAATTTTTAATTAATTATTATTTATAAAATATAATTCAATAAATAAATATTGTGGTTAAATTTATAATCGATATATGAATATTTGAAACATATTTTTTGTATATACATTTTAGTATAAAAAAGGTATTTTTTATGTTTGTAATATCTAAAATAAAGATTTTATAAGTAATTAACTTAAGAAATTTAAAGTACAATAGTATCTAAAAATATAATTTATTTACAATTATATAGTTTGTGTATTATACTATTTAATCAATTTATCACTAAAAATAATTTTTTCAAAATAAATTTTCAAAAACAAATATATACTGAAAATAATAAATTCCAAAAAAATACTATTTTAACATAATTAAAAACAAGCAAACCTACTATAGCATATGATCTTTACAATCACATACAAAGACAAATTCAAAGTATAGCTATGATGCTTTGAATAAAAGAAAATACTTTAATAATAGTGATATGTTGTTATAAATTATTATAGCTATCTTAATACACTCTTATTACTATTTAATTTTTATAACATTAACTTAATATTCGCTTACATTAACATTTGGTTTTGACATTACTAATAACTGTACAAATCGCAAAGTTGCAAGGTAATATATTTTCTAAGAGAAACTTCTTTATCTTAATATTTCTTAGAAAATTCAGTCGTGATTTTTTATCTGTTTAGATTATTTTGTTATATTAAACGAAAAGCTATATTAAAATTTTAATAATAGTAAAAAGAGAAATAAGAAATAATTTAAATATGAAATTTTTATAAATATATTTAAAGATGATAGTAAGTTAATTCCAATTTTTTTAATGATTTATGATAGTATTTGGTAAAAAAATTAATTTTTGAATGTAAGTATTACATTGATATGCACAAATTATAATTTCATACGTTATGCACAATAACCTAAATTATTTTTAGGTAGTTTCTTTTCCAATATTCTATAGTGCTGTGCAAGTAAACTTCAATCACAATCGGCCTAAAAATCGAAAACGTAATTAAAAACCGAAAAAATAGTCCGAGTCATAGAATGAATAAAAAGAGTGAGCGAAAAGTGGACTTTACGACAAAATTATGAAAACTTAAAGAAGTATCACTGAATACCTTGGAAAGAGGAAAGTAGTGCAGCAAAGCCAAGTGGAAAAGTAGAAAGAAAGTTTTGGTCTTTCCACGGTACTTTTTACTTTTTAATCAGGCATACGTACTACTTCGTGGAAATATTCTCAATGAGTTCTCCTAGTTCTTAATTTCCATTTTAGCTTTTTACTGATTCGCTTCTTTCATCTTTTTTTACATCCTCTCCATCTTCTTCCTTCATTCTTATCTTTCCATATATGTTTTACCAGCAATTTTATTCAATTTTCAGACTTGCACGTGCTAATTGCACAAGTTTCCGACACAACTTTTATTTTATATTATATTATTCTTGTCATTAATTTTTAATAAAAATTTAAACTTATCGAAATATCACATTTTTTCCATATTCATATTCCATACTTGTACGAGTAATAACTAGTGAAGATGAACTTTCGGTATAAGTTATCGTTTATTTCATAGATACGTGCATACAAGCGTGCAAAGGAGATACTCCTAAGTTCCGACATACTCAACATTAATGAAAGTATGAATTTAATGTTTCTGTTGTTTAACGAATATTTATTTGAACTTTTCAGTGAAAACGTCTTTAATAACTTGAATAATTAATGTAAAACAAGAGTAAATTTATTATGAAAAATTATTATTTCGAAACATAATATTGGCACAGTGAACAACGTTTTCTTTGTCTATCAAAAATTAGTTTTTACTTGATAAAAATATAAAATCTAATAATAAAACTTTGAAAATTATTGAATGCTACTGATAGATGCAAAGTAAAAGTATAATGAGCAAGTAGAATTTCTCGTCCAACAAAGCGTTGATGCTCCAAGTATTTGATGAGCCATGTGATCGGCAAATTCTGTTTGCTGTTTCATAACTTACGAGATCAAAAACCTGATGGAAACTGTCGTTCTTAAAATAATAACATTATTTTATATAATGTTTTCATTGTTTATTTAGTATAAATCATGTACAGCTTTAAACTAATTAAAAAGTTATACCTTTTTTAAATAATTTTGTGAATATCTTAATAGAAAATATTTTTTAAAATTATTCATAACATTCATAATAACTTTCTTAATTCTGTAGCTATGTCCAAAAAAATTTTTAAATTTAATATTTTTTGTAATAATCATGTATATTATCATATATATGATAAAAAGTCTTTCCAAGTGTTCAGTTCCTAAACTACTGTGAAAGACAATTATAAAATTATTTTATAATTTAATTGTAAAATATTACAGTTGTAAAATATTATATACAGGGCTCAATAAAAGATTTTAAATAAAAATCAAATATAATAAATTTATTTAATTAATTTAATACATATTTATGCATATATTGAACTATTCTCTATTAAAAAATTAAGCGTTAAAATTCAGAGGTATTGAAAATTGTGAATAATATGTTAATAGTAAAATAAGTTTTCGGGTAATATACAAACATCAAGTGTCTGAGCGAATTGAGTCGCATATCAAGCGCGTACGCATGCATAAATTTAAAAATCATCCAATGACTCCTTGTAGATGTGGCAACGTTACTTTTTAGGGCACCAAAAAATCTTATGAACGTAAATAATGACTTTTTTATGAATGGAAGAAGCAGTAGAATTTGACTTCGACCTCTTAATAATAAAACAATCTTTTCAATCGAGATAATCTTGCATTAAAAATGAATAAAAGAATTACATAATTAATTTTAATGTATGTATTTATCACCGTTAGTATATAAAAGATTAAGTTTAAGTCTGTCGGTTATGAAAAAAGAGTTCAAAACAAATATTACTTTAGGTATGAGTCACAAGTGAGGTACTATTTATGAAGATAATGAAAGGATAAATTTAATCAGATCTTTTCACAATAATAATATATATCCCATATTAGTTTATGTGCAAGTTTTCCCATCGAAAACTGGTTCAAATTATAGAATATATTTGTAACAATATTATAATTTTAAAAATATTAGTAATAAATTAAGTATCTTATACAGATTGTACTGTTAGATTTTATAAAAGAGTATAGAGAAAAGTATTGTTTAATTACATCATTCAAAACTTACATGGTACAAGATGAATTTTTAATTAATATAATTAGTATATTAAAAACAGTTGGATGAAAGATGAGTAATTTTTTTAAATATTAGTAATACCTTGAAAAAAGTAATTAAAAACAAGAAATAAAAACAACTAATTGTTGACAAATCATAGAAGTCTAAATCTGATAAATAAATTATTTTCATGAAGACAAAGTGTCATATAGATTACATGCTAATACGGTACAGTTTAATCGAAGGTAAAAGATAATAGGAAAAAATGGTTATAAAAATAACGAGATGCAGTTGTTTTTGGCAGATATTCTTCAATGATATTTTCTTTCTTCCAAATAGATATTTCATTTTCGTTATCGTGCTTTGTTAACTGGTCGGAGCATGTTCATTCGTTTCTTACCACAGGTAATTCTATATCCACTTTACTGGTATTTTTCCTACACAAGTTTTGAGAGAGAGAGAGAGAGAAAGACTATATATATACGTATTCATAGATTTCAATGCTCTCACTCTTTTGACTTACACCACAACGATCCATCCCTGAGTAAATCTCGGGCCCGTATATTCAAATGTATGTGTGTAACAGAGAAGAAGTATATTGCCTACGGGGCAAATATGTAACTGGTACTAGAGGCGTATTGACTCCCCGCCTTTGCCTCATCTTTTTTTTAAGTATTATATACTATTGGGTATAATTGGATATCTAGTATTTATGAAAATTGATACTTCTCTGCATATTTTACGATTATCGGCATTAACATACTATTGTGTTTTTAAAATTAAGGTACGCAATTTAAACTAAAAATTAAAAAAGCAGTATCTTACAAGAAATTCACTATTTTCTGACTCACTATTTCTGTTTGACTATCTTGATGTGTTTTCAATGTGGTAGAAAAATTTGACTTCGCTTTCATGTATGGAAACCAAATATTATAACTAAATTTTTTTTATAATTAATTTTAGAAACATAAATTTAATTTAATAGATATGTTCATCGTGATATCATCGTGATCTATTCATTTTGATATTTTATTTAATAATAAATCTTAATTAAATATTCATGCTCTTTATCTTTAATGCTTTCGAAACTTAAAAATCTTGATGCTACATTTGATATTTACATTTAAATATTAAATTTCAATAAAATTTTTAAAATTAAAAAAATTAAATATACAAAAAGTTTATAATTATATATTAAACGACAGGCAAAGATAAGAAAGATTTTTGCTATAAAATCATGTATAATAATTTAATAAAAATATTACGATTTCAAATCTACTTCATTAATAACCACCTTCGAATTACAATAGTACCTTTTTTTAAAGATAGGAGTATTGCATTCGCGTTGATACTTATATTAAAATTTCATTTAATACCCATAAGGTTTTTGTCAAGATCTTCCATATCGATATCGCGAGAGTTCGATTCGTTATTGAGTCTATCCGTTTATAAAAATCCTAGGAGATTAACAATGCAAATTCAATACGTGTTTTAAATATTGAATCTGAGATAGGACACCTATTTCTATGAACATTGGTATTGAATATTAAATATTCTGAATTTGAGCCTATTTTAGCTTTTAACTTATTATCAAGAGATAGATGTTGCTAGTCTTAGTTTTGTTAGTCATTTCTAAAATATTAACCAGTAATTATTGAAAACATATAGATGCAAACAATTTTTATTTTAGAATTATAGTGATATAATCGATAAGTTATACTAAGATTTTTTATGAACTTTTAAAATAGAAACATATTTTATAATTTAACTATTAAATATTTTATAATAGAAATAGATATATTTAATTCTTTAGGTAATAAATTTTAATATATACGATAACAGTATTATTATTAGCAACAATGAAAATGTAGAAATAAATAAGCTTCAATATGTTCAAAATTGAAAATATAATGTCGTTATTGGTAATGAAAGCATAATGTCGTAAAAACTTATATGGTTGATTTTAAATTAATTTAAACAAAACATGTTGTAAGCATATGTTGGTTTTGATACTAAAAGAGGGATTGTTGTCAAAAACTACTTGTGGAAAGGAAAGGAAGAGAGGAAAAAAAGAAACAGTTATGTTATTTCGTTGTCGCTTTGGTTGTGGCGAGGAAATCCACTCACGAAATTATCCTCGTATTCCCGGAGTTAACGTTCACTGGTAAAGTGCTGGGTCGTTATAGTTACACTTTCCTCCTTCTGTTATCGAGATGTTTCACTTTTCACGAAGCGCAAGACAGGGGTTGCGTAAAAATCAGGACAAATAATTTGATTCCACGGTTCCGTATTTTTCCAAGGTACGCAATCTTCTCATCCTCTTTTCTTAGGAAAAAGACTGTGTGTAGGAGACTAACCTCGTCAGAGCCAAACGGGTGGGAAACTCCAGCCTCCATCAATATGTTTTACGAATTTTTTTTCAGAATAAATTTATTCTTAAATAAGTAATAATTTCTGGCATAATTTTTTATTATAAATAACAATTAAAAAAACGGTATAAAAATAATGTAATTATATTATCTTGGTTCTTAAAATTAAATATATTAAATTTCAAAACATATTTTTTCAATAATTTAAATAAAAATATTCTGAAGAAGATTTTATAAATTATCTAAAAATTAGAAGGTTTTCAAACAATTTATTAAAAATAAAACCACCTGTGTAATTAAAAAATTAAATAAAAAATACTGAACAGTAAATTTTTTATTTTAAATCTTTTTTTTATTTATTTTATTGGTATCTGTAGAGAAAAATTCTTGAGTTATAAAATATAATTTATAGCATATATTAATTATTTTATTGATAGTGCATCATATAAGTTCTGTATCTCCTTCGATTTTAAATATTTTATCATAAAGTTATCTCAAAACAATTTGAATTATATATCAACTAATATTTTTATCGTAAATTAATTTATTGAAGTTGTTATTAAACATTTATTTAATATTACCGAGTTCGAATTTACATTCTGGAAATCATACTTTATTTCTTTTAAATAAATATATTTAGTATATAGTTGAAACTTTTATTTATTTTATAATATATATCTAAGATACAGATAACAGTAATGATTTTTAAAAATCATGTAATAATTTTACATTCAAAGAAAAGAAAATTTTCTAAAACATCCTTGAAATAATGACTTAGATTTTATATTTAATTTTGTATATGCTTTTGGGACACTTATACAATATTTTTTTAACTTCACTGTGCAATATTTGTCAAAATAAAATAAAATATTCTTAACATCCTTTATATAAAAATATTAGTATTCTTTGAAAAGCATTTTTTAGTTTTGTAAAAAATTTTTGTTTTGTTGATAAAGTTTTACAATAAATTTAAACTTCAATTGAACTAATATTTTAAGAAATTTTTAGAAGTAACAGTTACCGAATATATTAATGTAATACGATCGATAATTTTCTTTATTGAATCATACAATCTCTCATAAAAATATATTTTATCTTTTAACTGTAAATAGATCCGTCTAAAAATTAAATAAATAAACACTAACTTTAAGAAAAAATACCTTTTATTATTAGAAGATAATTTTAAGTTTATTAATTTATTGGCATAATTAAAAAATTATTATGCTTAGAACATTAGTTACAAAAACTGTTTCTTAAAAACTTTTACAAAAAATGTGTATTTTAAAATATAATATTTATTAATCAAATACTGTATTTAAATTTTAGTAATTTATTTTTAGACTTTTATGAATAAAATATGTACTCATTCAAAATTTATATTTTTACTCTACATTACATCTGTTTAATTTTATTCATTTGAATGTAATAAATTTGGTAATAAATCATGTTATAAATCTATAAATAATATTATGATGTTTAATTATAAAATATGAAAAAATATACAAGATCTACTTATTAATATTATAATTCAGTTTATTATCGAATATTTTTTATTTTAATCATTTTTAGACTTAACTTAAAAGTTCAATGATCTTTTGTTATTAATGTATTTTTGTAAATTAAAAATATATACATAAAATATTGAGAATTATCTAAAATGATCAATATAGCAAATAGTGTTTAATATAATTAATACAAAAAGAATCGAATTTTTCAAAAATTTCAGTTATTTACAATATTATTTATAGTTTAAAATGCAAATTAAAGATGCTTTTGGTAAACGGTTATAAATAAACTTTTTTAAACCGTTAGAATAAATTAATTACTCTTTATTTTTGTTAATTTTATAATATTTAAGTTTAATATTAATATTATGATTTGAATAAATAGAATATATTTGGTATTTTTGTCCTAAAAAGAAACGATATATTCACAGATTTGTAATTAGGTAAAACATAATTTTTTTATTTTAATATAATTTATTAAACAAGAACTTATTTTTTCTTTAAATTGTTTATTTATAGAACTAAACTTTGCAAAACAATTAAGTCGTATTTTTCTAATTCTTACATCTTCTGTTACACTCTGTTATATTATTTACCAATAGCGTTTTTAGAATCTTAATTTAATAACCATTATGGATACCGCAACTCAGATTGTTTAGTATTATTTAACTACGTACAGAATTAGTTTCTTAACAAAATTTGAGATCATTTGTGAATGATATTATATAAATTTCATTGAAAACTATATATAAATTAAAAAAAAAAAATAAATTTTTTAAATAAGAGAATAAAGATTATATTCCAGTACCAAAGTCTTGTAGAATACTTGCGTCTTTTAAGAACTATATTTTAATGATTAAGAATGGTATATTAAAAAACTAAATATAAATGCAAGTTTATTTATCATATAATGAACTAGACAACTAAACGAACATAAATATGCTCGATGCGAATAAGCACGTGTGCATTCAGTACTGGGAAGTTACGAGAGCAACTATAAATTACATAATAATGGGAAACAAGTTAAATGACTTAAGTGTACATATTCACTTTTCAATATAATGTTATTACATTATTTCAAATTTCATTATTAATTTTCTAATAATTATGATTCAAATAGTTTTTTTATCAAAAAGATTCAATTATTAGATTGTTTAACAGTTTTTCAACATTTTAGTTTTGACATATTATTTTGAAGCATCTAAATGTTTTTCAATGTATAATAAATTTAAATTCATATTATCGATCAAAAATTAGATTTATATTTATATATTTTTTAGAAATACTGATATTTCAAGAAACTAAAATATTCTATAAATCTATCATAAAAATCTAAATAATATTATATAATAATTAATTTTTTATTATATACTACATTAAAGAAATTATAGTCGAAAAACCTTATGTTACCTAAAGCAGATAAACTAAAAAAAGTATTTAAATAATTTTTTATAAAAATTAATTGTATAGTAAACAATGAGTATATGATTCACATAGTTTTTGTAAGTGAAATGCGATATATATTTTAAAACATTAAAATTATATTGAATAATTAATACTGTATGGAATTATTAATTTACGGATCTATTGAATTATTTAATTCTTTATCTATTGCCTAAAACTATATTTTTTAAAGATTAGTTTACGAATAATTCAATTTAAAATTTTACTTAAATAAAAATCTGTTTCTTAAGATTATCAATATAATTATTGTTATCATATATAATTATAATATTTATGTTACTATTTTCATTAAATTTATTACCTTATTAATTTATAAAAATAATATAAGTCTTTAATATACAATTACAATCAATCTAACGATTAATAACAAATATTTATGTTATATATTTGTTTAGGAATAAATCAATGTAATATATATTTCATAGTATTTCTCCACTAAAATGATTGATTAAAATCATACTAAAATATACATTTAAATATTTTTGTTGAATATAGATATAATTTAATATTTAAATTGATTCTAGTCAAAATTGTAAGAATTCCTCAACGAAAATGTTAATTAGTGAAAAAAATGATTCATATAATTATTAAAAAATAAAAATTAAAAATTTAATGTTTGAAATTTGATTATAAAAGTTATTAAATGATGATGAAAAGTATTTATTAACTATCAAGCTTACTACATTATAATATTTATATAACTAAATTTTCAGATGTTATAACTATTTATCTCCTGTCGTAATAATAATACATTAAAATTTGATATGAGATCATGTATTATATTCATATATAAGATAATATTGTAAGCTGCTACCATTATACGTCTAATATAAATTGAAATTTTATTTTTATCTCTCATTTATTTATTTATTATAAACATTTATTATAAAATTATTATAGTTTTGAAACAATTTAGTTTTATAGATATAACATACAATTTAACTTGTACAATTTTTATCTTATCATTTTAATATTTTGTTTTATTATAAACTTTTTGATTTTTTATCAAGTATTTACTCCACAGTATAATATTTTAAAATATTTTATTGCAGATGCTAATTCTAATTCAATTGGATTTTTGTACTTCGGCGATATAAGTTTATTATTTCCTATTTTGAGTTTTTGAAGTTTAATTTATGATCATAAAAAGTAATGTTTGAAAGTTAAACTTTGAATTATTCAGTTTTTAAACCTTGTACTTATTTTCTTAAGTACAATAAAATTATATACAATTAAAAAATATAATAGGAAAGATATAAAATTAGAATGTATTATAAATAAATTGTAAAAAACTGTAATTACTGATAAAAATATAATGTTTTGAAATATTTAAGTTTGTGATTATCGTAATTTATTTATAATGAAAAGATGACCTTTTAGCATATTTAAATTTAATTCTTTCAATATACATTTAATTGATGTCAAACTTAACAAATGAAGTAAGAAAAGTTTTATTGAAAATTGTAGAAAAAATTGGATTTTTTTATAAAATGTTATAAATTTACTATTATGTAATTTGTGAATATTGTTTTTTTCAAATGAATAAAAATTAATTTTTCATTTTTAAATATATTTTGAATATAAAACACTAATTTAGACTCAATGAATTTTAATTTTTACATATATAGGAATCCGTGTACCTGAATTTATTTGATCAAAAAGCATGTAATTAAATATTTTACATTCATAGATATATTTCTCTATAATACTCATAAAATATATTCTTAATTATAAACCTAATTATAAGTTCTTATATATTTTCAAAGTAACTAAAACAATAATACAATTGAATAATTAAAGAAAAATTTTATTAAGAATAGAGAGAAAAGAAAGAAAAATTACGTTGAATAAATCTTTTTATAATTTAATTGTTAAACATGAATATTTTTTATTGAAAGCAAAATATTAATGGTAATAAAATATTACCATTAATGCAAATAATATGAAGTAAATTATATTTTGAAAAAAAGATAGAATTTAATTGAATGGTTATAAATATAAATAAATATATATATAATTAAACTATAGTAACAAAGTATCAATTTTTCGCATTATAATTAAAAAAAAGGAAAATAAAATAATAAAATATGATGTAATGAATAGATCTTGTAGTTCAAATTAGTTAATATTCTATTTTGAAAATTTCATTATAAAATTAACTTCGCAATATTGAAATATCATCGAATTGCATGAATATTATTTTTAGAAAGAACTATAAATATAAATATTAACTACCTTAAAAATTCATTATTGATTTTTAGAAATTTATAATATTTTTAAAGAATGCTTTTAATTTTACTTTTCAAAATGAATAAGTTTTAAAAATTAAAAGCAATCATTAAAAATTTTATAATTAAAAATATTAAAAAATTATTATTTGAAACATAAATTTATTCTTAGATTTACTATAGTTTTTCAAATATTTTCATTTTTTATTATACCATATATAGAATAATTTTGTATTTATATATTTTATAGTTTTATAACATATATTTCCAATAATTATTGGTATAATTTGAAGAGACTGATTCACTTCAGTATTATTCAAATGTTTCATTATTTTCTTTATAATTAAAAATAACCCTTCATTTTGAATATAAGAATATTATTACATATATGATATATATATATATATATATATACGCATATTGAAATTCTAATTTATATTTCTAGAGAATCATATATGAATCTTTTTCAATGCAGAATTCATTCTTTTTCCTAAATCTTCTTCACTTTATTCAATTATAAAGCTCCCTGGCAAACTTCCAACAATAGTATTCTTTTTCACAGTGCCATCGTGTGCATAAATATTTTCCATAAATATTTTTCTACTATTACTGTATCAAAACTTATTGCTCCGACTTCTAGGATATTCTCGATTTCGTTTTTCAACTCGCCATCAGACAAAATTGATGATCTCATCTCTTCAATCTTACGAATTACGCGTTTACTAGTTTTTTACTCAAAGAGTGACAATGCTGCATCAGTATTGAGAGGAATATCATGTTTTTTATCATTTTTTTATTTTCCTTCTCTACTAACTTTTTATCTTTCTTATTTCAACTTTTAATTAGTATACTTTAGAAAATAAAATTTATTAAGGATAGTCAGCATAAATTATAAACAAAAATGCATTTAGATTTCTATCAACAATGCTTGATTTGCCATATAGATACTTCTGAGTGGAATTTTCTGCACAAAAATTTTATATTGCTTTTAACTATTTTAAACTCTTATATATATCTAAAAATTGGTTAATACATAAAATTCAAATTTTAGTTCAAATGATAATCGATTTAGCATCGTTTATTATATATACAATTAATAATACTAACAATTTTTTATTAGAAATGTAAATAGTATGAAACATAAATAATATGAGAACTAAGCGGAATTACCGTTAATTATAAGATTATACTTTTTCCTTTGCATAAAAGACAAGTAGATGTTTATAAATTAAGTTAAAATGATTCAAATAATTGTACTATAAGTTGTTTTGCTTTTTTGGGTATCTTAACATTTTTTTATATAACTTAAAAGATTATTTTATTAAACAGATAATTTTACTTTTGTCGTATTTTATTTCAATGATTTATTTCATTTTTAAACAATAATAATTTGAATTTATAATATTTGTATCACTTATTATGTTTTTTAAATTTTATAATAAATAAATAAATTTACTGAATATTTTATAATTATTATGATAAAAAAGCTTGCAATTTTCAATGCATAAATTTGTCATTTATCTATATAAATATGCAATACTTTTATAAAAATACATGAATAATTTGATATTTCGTGCAAAAACACGATAATATTCGAGGATATTAATATTTTTATTGCATTTTCTTCTCAAGAATATTGATAACGATAAATCCAGATATCGATCAAAGAAATGTTTTTTTTTCGTCACATTGGAAATCTATTTGTAGGCCCATTTTCGGCAATCGTAAATATCTAAGAAACAGTATAGTCTTCTATCACATGAAATAATTAAAGAGAAAAATGACTCACATATTTCTATTTGTATTTAACCTGATAATGCGTGCACGAAATGAAACATTTCATTTCTTGATTTCTGCCTCTACAAATCAAAAATCTGCACTTGGATTCTCTACAACTAGCAATATTGTGTTTATTTTTACGTTTTAATGCATTATGTCTTTTATGTTAATAAGATCTATTTTTTAATCTAAAACAACATTATTAATAATCTTTCTTGATTTTGAAATAAAAATTATATTCTTTAAATTTTTTAATCATTTTAAAATTATTAATCTATTTGAAAATACAAACATTTTTTTAATTTATGTATAAATCATTTTAATGCATTTATTAAAGAGTATTGTATATTAAAAAATAAAATATAGTTTAAAAGCAGAAATAAATTAAATTATAACTTTATATATGCATCTTGAAAAATAAAACGAACTTTTTAATTGTTTGTAAACTTTGTCAATTTAATATTATTATTATTTTACATAAACATTTTTGTCAATTAGCTGCTTTCACATTATAAATATGTTTTAAAATCCTATTATTATAAATTATTTGAAATATAAAACTTATAAAAATTGATCAAAAATGAAAATTTATACATATTTATCACTAATTAATATTCTATTTTTTCTAATAATTAAAAAAATTCTTATAGCTAAAAAACATTTTTATAAATTTATCTTTATTTATTTTTTATTTCATTAACTATTACCAATAGAAATTAATAATCGATATCTTAGACAATAAAATTTATAATATATAAATATTGTAAATTAAACATTTTTTCTAATGCTTTTTATAAATTATTCTAATTTTTATTAATTCGATGAATAAAATCTACCTTATAATTATAAATTGAAATATTGTTTTTAATGAACATGATATGCAAAAGTCACAGGTCATTAGATAAATAAATACTTAAAAAATATAGTGCTAAATATATGTGATAGCAATGTAACTGTAAAATTTAGTAAAACAAATAATCAAAATAAACATAATAAATAATTCATATGCTACCTCAATAATAACAATTATAATATGTATATAATTTTATATTTAATAAATCTTATTGATTTCATATGATTAAATATGATATATCTAATTTTTTGTTGTTTTTCTTAAATATTTTTTATCTATTATATTAGTGGCTTAACTCTACAAATGAATTATTAAATTCATTATATGCATAGATTACTTTATATGTGCATATAAATTATAAATAATTTTTTTAATATCTTTTTGTATTTTTTATTTGTTTTTTAACTAAATAATTAAGTAGAAGTGATTGTATGAAATATTATATATCTTATAATAATGTATAGAAATTTACTATCAGTACTTTAAATCCGACAATAATTATAGATTTAAAATTATTGTAAAGAATTTCTAAGTGAGTAAATTAATATTTATATTTGTTGATTTTTAAAATTAATGAGCAAATTATATTACTTTGTAAAGTAAGAACATACGTATTTAAATATAATGTTATCTATACAAAGACTTAAAATATCTTTAGACTTATGCATAGTTAACTTATCATACAGACATTAAACTCACTTAGAGCGAAATATCTATTACAAAGAAAAATATAGATAAACGTATAAAAAAGTACATTAATTAATAAAGTATAAAAGCAAAAAGTAGATGAGAAGAAGAGAAAGAGAGAGAGAGAGAGATTATAATTTGTATCACAGCCGAGATTAAAGGTGATACGTGTATTTACATCCATACTTTGCACTACACTGTTACTACTTCTGACTGTTTATATGCATTATACTGGGCTCGTCCTATCAGGTATTTCATTTACATCTCGCGGACAGTAAGCTAATCCTAACTAGTACATATTCCCGGAATTTTACTCTATGTAACATATGCGCCTATCAACACATATATATTTTTCTTTGTTGCAAAGGTATATAGTCTAAGTTTAGCCTCCGATTAAAAAATTTATTTTATATAAATATATTGGTATTTATTTTAATTTCTTATTTCTAATTATTTTCTATGTAAAATAAATTTCTGTCTATATTTATGAGAAAATTAAGAAACAGTCTTATAATTGCATAGCTTACTATTTATAGTTATATGTATAATTTTAAACTAAAATTGCGATTTATATTTCTTTTTTTCACTAAAAGACTTAATTTTAATATATAATATTGTTTAAAAAGTCTTAATAAGTGGTTAGAATTAAATTAAATTTGAATTTTAATAAAAATATGACTTACTAGATTAACTAAACTTCTCATTTACAATATTTAGAATGTGAAGATTTAAGCCTTATTGTTTTTATTATTAGTAAGTTTGGTCAAACAATTATTATTTTATTAAGTTACGAATTGTAGAAAAGCCATAAAGCAATTGTCACAGAACTAATAGAGCAATATTCCTTTTGTTAAGTTCATACGGTATACGAATTTTTAATAAAAGTATAACGTTAAAATTTCGATATATTTTAAATAAAATTGTTAAAATTAATATAAAAAGTATTAAATCTTACTTATACAAACATTATTTCATTTTAAGCATGTAATAAAAAGAAACTGAATATAATTTAAACAATTATATTTCTTGCTTTTATACATAAGTAGGATATATTTTTATTCGTATATTTTATTATATGAAATAGAATGTTTTTGAGGTATATATATATTCATATACTTAATCATATTTGATTATTAGTAAGAAATTAAAACTGTATTTATGGATTATTATATTTCTATAACTTACTCAATTAGATCCCAGTCAATTGATGCATTTAGTATGGTACTCACTTAAAATATAGAAAATAAACTAAATAAAATTTTTCAATTTAAAACTAGATTTGTAACTTTATTAAAAAAAATTTATATAATGTATATAATGTGCAGAAATACTAATGTTTGGAAATTCATGTGAATTTCAACAAGAAGTACACTTATACTTTTACTGATAATTTTTTCAAGAATGTGCTGATTTATTTTGAAAGTCTTTTACATTTTTTTACTTCACAGTTAGTATTATATTCTTTTAATTCTAATGCATTAAATTTCGGAGAATGGTAAATTTATATATAAGTGCTGAAAAAAAATTTCAATTTAATAGAATTTGAGATCATTGATCCTCTTATAAGCTAGTTATTCAATTTTTATTAAGATTGCAAGATTTTTTAATATAGTTTCTACAAGAATTTAATATACATGAATTATTTAAAATTTTATCTCATACTAATCAAATTATTTATACTCAAACATTTTTTTCGACTGAAACTTAAAGCATTTCATATAAAATTCTTTAGTATATAATTATTATCCAAAAATGCTATTATATAAATTATATAAACATTTGTAATTTTCATAATAAATTATGATTAATATAAATTAATTTTTTAAATATTGTATGAGATTAATATATATATATATATAATGATATTTTTTATTCAATTATAATTTTTCAATAATAAGGAATAACTTTATTTATATTGAATTCATAAAAATTCGAATGTGGTTGTGAAAATTAATATTTCAAAAAAATTTATATGCCAATAAATAATATAAAAGCGTATAATTTAAAATAAAATATCTCATTAAATGTATTCAGTCTAATATTAAAAAAACTTATATTCAATCTTATAAATATATATAATATAAGCATCTTTTGACGTATTATTCCAATAAAATATCAATGGAAACAATTACATTGAAAATAAGTATTTTTTTTTTAAATAAATTCATCTTAATTATCTTAATTCAATATAATAAAAACGTAATGTTCAAAGTTTTTGGGTTTATTTATTAGTAGAATGTAAACAGTTTATATTTAAGATCAACATTATTAATAGGCATTACTTTGTTCAATAAATAAATGGTTTTGAGAACACTTTTCGAAAATTTCATTTAAGAACACTGCTCGAAAATGATTAAATTCATTAACATAATAGTAGAAGTATCCTGCACTTCTGCACTTAAGATTACTCGAACAGCGGTTGTCCTGAAAAGCACTCGTAGGTCGATGAAGTGCATAACTCGATTTCGCGACAATGCAGCTGCTTGATTAATATGTTCGTTGTGCATATGGACAAAGAATAAGAAATAAAAGTAGACAGAGAGAAAAGAAAGATTGAAAACCCGAGAAAGATGCAATTATATTGAAGAAATTGATTTTACTATCTTCAATTATAACTCTTTATGACAGTTTTTCGAAAATGTATGATCTCAATCACTATCTTACCGCCCGACAGTTTCTCTGGTTTATGATGTGCTTGCGGCCTCCCCTTTCTTCCGTGATGAATTTGTTGAATTTGAAAATGAATTTGTTCGTATGATCTTATACGGACTATGGGCGTCTCCGCACCGTGCGTTTGTGAACCTATATCGATTTATCTGGCGCTTTGAAAGTAGAAAAATAGGTTTATAAATTTTTTAAAATATTTTGTAGTAAAACCTACATAAAAATTAAGAATAAAAATTTTAAACTTTAATATAAAAAATAATTAGATATAAAAATAACATAATATTTTTATATCTACTACAGCTTTGCCTTTTTATTTATATTCTACAAAAACGATAGATGCAAGATAGGTACATATTTCATTCTTTATTTTTTAGACTTTAATTTCTTTTTTTCTGTCTATACAATTTTTTGCTTACTCTTTTTTTCTGTATAAGGGCTTTTTATATCTAGCACTTGTATGTTTCAATTTTTTTCTTTTATAAAATAAATAAAGAGATGGAAAACAATTCAAACATCGAATATAAAAATAAAGAAAAAAAAATCAAAAATAAATGAGTTCATGACAAGACAGTACCAACGATGAAATCATGGTAGTTTTAATTATTTTAGTACGTATAATAAATATATATTATTTGATATTCACATAATTATATAGTATCTATTTATAGATAATTTATTAAAAAACTATCCTTTACTATTAAAACTTTTCTCTAGTGATTGAAAATTCAAGTACCTGTAAATACACTTCAACAAAATTTATTCAATGTAAGTTAATTATTTAATTAGACTTTTTTCTTCTTGAACATATTTTCATGTATCATTAAACTTGATAGAAATCAATAAGAATTAATAATTTGTCTGAGATATTGGAATTAATTAAATAAATGTTAGATTAAAATATGTTACTGTTTTAACTACTCAAATTATTCTATATTTCAATATGAATTATATTATTCAAATTTTATTATATTTAATTTATGGAAAAAAGTAACGCTTTCATATTTACTTCAATTAATTTATTTATTTAATTACAATTACCCAGTTTTTCGTTTATGCATCGGTTTTCACTATTTCTGGCCTATTAATCTTCTTCCACTCCTCCATTCGATCCTTAATTCTAATGGATTATTAGTATTTACCTGATTTTTCTACGAATCATAATTTCCCGACGTCTCCCGTCCCGATCGTCACAGCCCAGCTATGTTTATATTTTTCGAGATGCCTTCATAAAATCTGTACTGTTTTACTCCCTCAATAAGAATGTTATACTTCTTCATATGTGCATGGGATTATGTCTCCCCAGAATTACAACAAATCATAACAAATTTCATTGATCATAGTTTTTCATGTTAAATGTTAAACAACTTTGTAATTTTTAATGAGCTTTGATATACCAAACTTTAACTAAAATTAATTCTGTCAATTAAAAATAATATAAAATTTAAAAAAACATTATTAAAAACTTGAAGTTAAAATTCATACATTATAGCGTGAATTCAATATCATAAAGTAATATGTTTAATATAAATAAGAACTAATATTCTTATTATATATTATTGAACTTTTCTTGCAAATTTGAAAGTCCACAATTCATAAATAAGAAAATAACATTTTCGATACATATATAAAGTTTAATATTTTAATTTAAAAAATATCATTAAAAATATTATATTACTACAGTTTCACTAAATTTTTTATTAGTATTCAATTTTTATTTAGTATGATAGCTTTTTTTAAATTTTACTTACATTTTTCGTATAATATTTTTCTATAATATATATCATGAATTAATATAAAAATTATTAATAAATATAATTTTTAATTAATTTTGATTTTAAAATATAAATATCTGAAATTTCAATAAATATTAAATAAATATAGTTAAAAACCAACAAATTAAATTTCTATATAGATTTTAGTAATATTTAAAATTTACTTAAATATTTAAAGTTTAATTTCAGAATAATTAATATTTTAGAATAAAAATTTATTTAGATAAAAGAAAATTTTTTTTACAAAAACAAATAAGCAATAAATACTATAATATAATAAGATCATTAAAACGTAATTAATATACTTCCTTATTCAAAGATGTATACGCAACTTATGTATCAGTTAATCTGTTAAACTACTCGTTTTTGAATGTTAAATATTACCTTATAAATAACATTAGGCAAGGAAATAAATATTAGATTAATGATTAGAATATAATATTATATTTTGTTAGTTATTTCTAATTTTTATTAAACTGGTGACTTGTGCATCGAATCTTTGTGTACTGAAGCTTTTAAATTCACTATGAACATGAAGAGACAAGTTATGCAAATCTCGAATTGACAAGCATAAGGCTCTTTTTTCCTATACTAAGGTTTGCCGCTTCAAAAATGAACATGAGCGCATTATAGTGCATAAGTTTCGATTCGTTTTGTGTGTATTACAAGGATTTTGCTCAAGTTGGTTAATAAAAATGAAGGAAATAGAAATTATAAATCTTTATTCTTGACATAAATTTGAGCAATGCTAGTTATAAAAAATACATTAACATTTTTTAATCGTTGACAAAAGTTTGTACAATTTTACATTAAATTACATTTTTTTTATTGCTAAGAAAATTTGACTGATCGCTTTTAATTATTTTCAGTTTCTTTTTAAATTATTATATAAAAAATCTTGTAGATACTTATATTATCTTAGAATGACATTAAAATTATAAAGTGTAATTAAATTGCATATATTTTTTTAAAAAAAATTATTTATAAAAGTGAATAAATCGTTTTATATACGTTATTATATAATCAGATTTATACATTAAATTAAAAATGATTAAAAATTTTAAAGTTTATTAATTTTATAACGATAAAATAAAAATTTTTTAATTTTTTTAGGAAATAAAATAAAAAAAAACTCTTACTCGTCTTCATATGGCAAATTCTGCAAACAACAGTGGTAATTACAATAAATCATGAGGTATGCTTTCTCAAATTCATCATAACGACTAAAGACCATATAAAAACAATGAATATTAAATACGATAAATAATGTTACACTGTTACATTAAGTAAGCATTTGCAAGACTACTTCCATAATTTAAAAGAAAAGCTTCTTATTTTATGGTGTAATCAACGCAACAGGTGTAACATAAAATATTACTAGAGAGAGAAGGTACAGAAAATAAAAGAGCAAGATTATACATTTTTTCATCAAGCAGTAAAAATAACCAACTTACATTCCACAATAATTAGAACATTATAAGAGAAACTTGCAAAGTATTAAAGAAGCGTATCATAATCAAATGAAATTATTTTATACGTTTAATTAAAATTCTTCATAATCTTTTACTTAAAAAAATTAATATTTTGTTTTAAAATCGAAATTTTTTTCAAACAAGTATAGTAGAGAGAGAAAAAGAGAGAGAATAAAAATAAAAATATTAGAATCCAAAATAAATGAAGAAACCGATCGCATTTTCTTAGTTTTCTTAAACTTATAAATGTAAAAGATAAAAGTATAAGATTAAAATAATATAAAAGCAAGAGGAATAAATGGTCGATGAATGAAGTATAATAGAGAAATTATTTTTAAAATTCTTTTGACATTTAATAAAGACTTTGAAAAAGACTTCAAAGTATTATATAATTTTCGCTTTAATGGATTAAAATTTTTTAAAAAATTAATGTAATGAATCTGATATATTTTAAAAATGATAAATATTGAATATGAACAAATAAGTATATTTAGTTTATACACGAATATATTTATTGTATGTACAACTTTATTATTAAATTTTAAAAAATTTCTAGAGTAATAATATTATACGAAATTATAAAATTATTTATACTAGTTCGATCTTTCTTTTTTTAATTAATTAAAAAATACAATCTATTAAATAAATAATTAATTGACTAAGTAAAAATAAAAATTAATTTATTCTTTAAAATTTACCAATATGTATCAAACCCTATTTAAAAGTATTGTTTTTAAATTTCAATTGCATTTTGTCAAATAAAATAGTGTACAAGAAAGCATATTATAAAATAATCATGGAACTCAAACTTAAGTCAAATAAAAATTCGGTGAATAATTTTTCAAACTTACTTGAAATAAATAAAAAGTAATTAATTAGAAAATACGTATTTAAATATTTACATCTTCAAATTTAATATAATTTTTCAATGTAGGCTTCTTATCAATGCTTTCAAACTAATAAGTTTCAATATTTTAATTATAAACCAATCTCTTCCTAAAATTAATCTACTATTAAAATATTATTTCTTTACATATAATCAAATTAAATTGTATCTTTACTGTGGATATTATGCATATTTTTTGTTAAAATATATACAATTATATAATTCATATTTATTGTTATAAATTATTTAAAGATTAGATTTTAATTTATATATTTTTATAAACTTTAATGTATAAAGATTAAATGTTATTTTTTTTTTAAACAATCATCATGTACTATAATCATTTTGCAAAAATAAAATGAATGATAACGCACGAATAAAAAAATGTATATATTGAAATAAGAATAGACACGCATATAAAATAAAAAAAATAGTGTGCAAGAGCAATCGGGAGAGAAAGAAATAGAGATAGGAAGAGAATAAGAACGCATGAATGTATTTTAGCAGTGTACACGTACATGCAGTAATGGTAGCCGCTTTAGTTGCATAAATAGTGTGGGTTACCAAATAAAAACGTCGGTAGAGCTTTGCTAAATTCTAATTGGGAAGAGTAAACGATGATATTTTACCTCTTTTCACAAATTAGTAGATCCTATCTCCTTCCTATATTCTTTTTGTCGTACCTTTTAACAATAAATCTGATAAAGACAAACAAACATTTTAAAAAATTCAGAAACAATAATGATTATAAAGATGATAAAATATTTTATATAAAAAAAGTAAATACTTTTATTCAACATAAATTACGTTTATTCAGTAAAATATAAAAAAAAAAATATTTCTTTCTATATGAAACGAAAACTTGATTACTTTATGTATCCATTATCGCTATGTTTTAAAAATACAATATGACCATATAATGAATTTTCAATAATATTTATGTATGATTAATCGTGTTATTTGTTGTAATAATTAATTTTTTATAATATTTTCTACTCTCTTTTATTATTATTGAGATATTTTTTAAATTGTTAGTTTAGCACAATTTATCATTCAATATTAATTGTTTAATCGATTTCCAATAATTTAATAATAATTTTAACAAAATAAAACCAATCGATACCTTTAGCATTTAGTATGACTTTTCAATGAAGCAGAAAATTTTGTACCAAACTTATGTAAGGACTGAATATCCAATGTTTAAGGAATCCTTTAATTGCTGTAGTAAGTATCAGTTAGCTCAATTAGCCAATACGAAAGGGCTTTTATTACAAAAACATAACTATGAGGAGTCGTTCGACTTTCAACGTTTTAGTCTACATCTAATACGATTGGACAAATTCATTTCTACGTTGTTTGAATATTCTTTGTTTTCAACTGTTTTATTATTGATACGTCGTTTTCTTATTTAGTAAAGAGCATCGATCGAAGATGACAATGAAGCAACCCCGATGACTAGATATTCGTTACGAGATACTCGAATGCAATACATTTATATACCTAATTTATCACTTCATGAATATATAGTTAAGCGATCCGATCTTCGCCAGCAAATCCTTGAGCTATTGAATATATTTTACTAGTAAAAGTTTATGAAAATTTATTTAAACATTAAATTTGTTTATAGATATGTATTAATATATATTTTTGTTAAATATCATTATCAAAATTAAATAAAGTTTCGAACGTATAAGCATATTTTTTATGTATTATTAATCTATAAAATTATTCATTGTTTCAAAACTTGTATTTCTTATTATAATAAATTTAACTTAACTAATTTTAACTATTTTTATTTTATGATAATGCTACTAAGCAGAAAATTTATCTTTCACAGAATCACATTATGAAATTCTATTTCTTAATCTGTAATATGAAATATAATCTATATTAAATATTTGTAATTTTCAACATAAGTAAAAGTTTTTAAGTAGTTTA
This sequence comes from Dolichoris vasculosae, assembly GCA_018907195.1. Taxonomy (NCBI): domain Eukaryota; kingdom Metazoa; phylum Arthropoda; class Insecta; order Hymenoptera; family Agaonidae; genus Dolichoris; species Dolichoris vasculosae. Next base: position 4,250,119 of record JACCHY010000018.1, read on the forward strand.
ACGATGTTTTAATAAATACTTTAATACTGTCTTTTAAATTAATTCATCAATCAAAATAAAATTATATTTGTAAATAATGATTATATAATATTGTTAGGGTTAAAAAATATCAGCACTTGTTGTTATCAATATTTATTTGATTCACAATGTTTTTGTACTTTAACAAGTAATTAGCATACAATGTCTGTTCACAATGGATATTTATAACTCAACTGGTACTTAATCAATCGTGTATAATCATTTATTTCCGATAAAGGTCTGCGTTCGTCAACTCGGTGTTATCGCTCGTGTCAGAAGAAATTCTGCTTTGGTTCGCTACTCCGTCTCACACCTCCACGGAACGACTTCCCGAGTTCGCTGTGACATTTTTGCGCACGTGTAGCTAGCATTGCGCGCCACTGCGAGAGGAACCTCATAAGGATCTTTCGTTATTTCTCGCTTCTCCGAGCTCCGAAAAGCGAGTTTTTTTTACGATTTGCACGGGTTACGGACATCCTCGCGCCACGTGTTTTGAGGAGGCGCGTAACTCATCGCTCGGTGATCGACTTTGTCTGGGTGATCTTACTCGCGTTATTTAATGCTTCTATTCTTTGCCTTGTCGCAACCCAAAACCTCCTTCGCGAGACTCAACTTTTCATGGAATTTTCTATGCATAACAAATATTGATATTAAAAGTCGATTTTATAGTTAAAATAATGATTTTATTTGTTATACAACTCAACAAGCAACAATCAATTTATTAAAATTCGTGATTTTGACAAAAATTTTATTTTGACATAAATGGAAGTTCATTGAAAGATGCTTAAATACAATGTACTAAAAAATCTATGAATTAAGTATATACGATTCCTTACGGGCGTTCTTAACACTACAAAGAGTTTTTATTCGATCTTTGCTTTATCTTCAATTGGCAGATTCGTGACATGCACAATGAGTACGATTTCGTCTTTAATTAACCTCCACAATATCGTTTAGTATCTCTCCCTTCTTTTTCTTCATCGATAATGACGGATATTCGAGGAACAGCCTGCTCTTTTTTATGTGTTTTTTTGTTCATTCAATGTATCAAGAGAGTATTTCGGCTCTATCAGGAGCAATGCTCTTTACATGAATACATATAGCATACATTAAAATTTCTGAAGAACTTATATACACGGGTATATACACAGCATTCTCGTACGCTTGTAACCAAGCCATCTTATAGAAATGTAACGACGACTGTGTAATTAATCCCTCTCAAACTAATTTCGTATCCGAATATACGAAAGCATATACGTATATATCACTCGATCTATGCACAATAATTAGTAGGCTATATCCATTCTATACTTAACAAAATGGAACTACTTGGAGTGGTAAGTGCTATACGACATTTATGCGGAAAGCTTTTGTGGACGATTTATACTTGTCCCACTCTACCTCTATTATGTACATGAAAATATATTGTTCATATATATTTCAAATTTTTATACTGAGAATGGGTTTCGTTGATAAATTAGACTCGATTGTAATTTTTTTGGACACTCAACATCTGAACAAAATTTAACAAACAAAATATTTGCAGATTATTTGAGACGTATACGTTTATAATATAAACGTATTTCTATTTATTTGATTAAATTATTAAAGAGTGTAATACTTTAAAGAATGCTTTATTAATCTGTTATATTATTATGTAGCTTACTCTGAATCCTATTAAATGAAAATAAAATTTATGAAGTTCGAGTACGTTTTCAAAAATTTTACACGAAAATCATTAAAATACGATTCATTTGTATAGAACTTACAATTCAATTTCAGTGGTAAATTAGCGTGATTAAAATCGTGACTTGAAATTCTCAATCCATTATGGTAATGTATTTCATAAACCACTGAAAAAATGAATGAATTGGGTTTTGTAAAAGGAATTCTATTTGAAACTTTAGGAGAAAAGAAAGAACTAGTGATACTTTCAAAAAGTTTCGTATTATTCTAATTTTGTTTTATTTGTATGTAAAGCTTGTAAGAAATTTTACCTATATTTTATTACAAGTTAAATGATAAACTGCATCTTATATTAAATGATAGAATATTCAAATTTACGCTTGCAATTTAAATTATTCTTACTTGTACTAGTATGTACAAATATAAAAAATATTACTCAAGCTATATGATTTTCAGATCATAGAATTAATAAAAAAAATTTTCGATCTTCTTATTTATGATTTTTATTTCTATTTAACTAATCGACTGATGTTTTTTTCTAATTAATTTAATTCTGTATAATACTTTATTGTCAGAATATATAACATTTAATAGCCTCTAAATAAAAACAAATACTATTTATGATATAGAAATTTGTAAGATATAAAAAAATCGGAAATTTTTTAGTAATAATCTTTGTTACACCAAGGTTCCTATTTTATTAATAATGTACATTTGATAACAGTAAAATATTCTTTCAAAATTGATGTTCTTTATATAATTATTTTTGAAAGATATGTATAATTAATTAATTAAAGATATAATTAATAGTATTTGGTATAAAAATATCAATAAAAGACTGCTCAGTATTATTTAAATTAAAAACAAAAAAATTATAAACTTAATTTAATCTTTTATCACTCTTAATATTTTATGTATTTATATTTTTTTATTTTTATATAAAATGAACTAAATTAAATTTACTAATATTCTATTGAAATTTAAATCAACATTATCTTTAAAAAAACCCCTTATTTTCAGTTTCCTTATTTGTAAATTCATTTTTACTTATATATCTGTTTTACATCTGGTTTATTTGTTTTTTAATTCATTCGTATTTAATATTTTTATTTATCTTAAGGTCATACACATATAGTTCCTCGAAATTATTAACTGCTACAACGAGTTTTGCATTTTTTTACATTTAAGTAAAAATTTATATTCGTTTTCATTTCTCATTGATGTTTGCTGAACGAAGAATCATAAAACTAAAAATAAGCATACATACCACAAAGCGTTAAAAGCACATAAACTACAAATACATATTAAAAGTACTTGGGCATAGTTTAATAAATTCTTTTTTATATTTATATGAGTTAATTAAAAAAATGAGTTATTTTTTAAGATAATTTATCGATAAAATTGTTTTCATTTTTTTACTGTTATTTTAGTTATTAATTGAAATTTATTTAGTTAGAATATATTTATATAAAATAAAATCCTTAAATATAACAAAAAAATTTAATAACCAAATTGATGTTCAAACTGAATGTAAATGAATATTTTATATTGATCAAAGTTTTTTCATATCAGTTTTGAATTTAAGCATTGAAATTTAAAGTAATATTAGTTTATTTCATTAGATAATTAAAAATTAATTATCAGTTAATTAAATTAGTTAATCAAGTAATATATTCATAATTCGTTATGAATGAAACTAACACATTGTTCAATTTATTATATAATAATTCAAGAAATTTGCAATTAATTGTAGTTTAATCTACCCATTGATTACCTGTATTTAAAAAATATAAAAATGAATTATAAATTTCATGTATTTTACTTTCTTCCAAAAATAATATTAAAATATAGATAAAATATTTCAAGATTATATTCTAAAAATAATATTAGAGAGTTAAAACATAAAAATATTACAACTTACAATTTACATTAATGTCAGTTAAATAAATTTTGAAATAAATTTGCAATTATTCTTGAATATTGTTGTATGCAAAAACGTAAGAAGGAAGCGGTCTCGATGAAACCACGTATTAATAAAGAATTTTAAAGAAAATAGACAAAATGTGGATTGAATCCATACGAGGTGTACGAAATCATTATTGGGCTACTTGGTACAGTATTACAAAACATGATTCGGGAGCACTCTCGCAGCCCATGTAAGATCAGACAAAACGAACTCGCTTTTAGGAGCTCGGAGAAATGAGGGAGAAAAAGTGTGCAAAATTTTTTCTCAAGAGGGTATGAAATGCTAGCTATAACACACAGGCATGAGAAGAATCTCTACAAGACGTACATAAAATAAAACTATAGAGATGAATCGGTGTTAAGATCTAGGTTCTGAGGAGACTGCGAGAGTAACCCGGTCGAAAGAAAATAGACTTAGTCTAGTAGTTCGACACATGAAATAGGCCACAAAAAGGCAGAAAATCTCCAACACGAGAGCCAGGAAATTATACGATGTGTGGAAAAACCAGCTAAATACTAATAACCCGTTAGAATTAAGTAAATAATTTTTCTTCTTATTAGCTTGGCGTCAATGTAACGGTTCATCATCAACTATTGTGCTTTGCTGATTTTTAAAATTAATTGTAAGCATTGAAGAATACAGCTTCGTTTTTATACGTGTTTCTGTTAAATAATAATTAATTATAAAATTCATAAAATTTATACATCGTCTCATAAAATAATGAAGCTGATAACATTTTTTTATTTATAATATAACTAAAATATAAATTTTCTGAAATGTATTTCAAAATAACAAATATAAATGAATTAAACTATATGCTCTAGATATAACTTATATATTGTAATATTTTTCAATTTAAATGTAATATAAATGAATAGATTGAATATGAATTTTGGGTTTGTAAATCATAATAAAAATTTTAAAAAAAGAAAAATAATTTTATAATTGAATCTATTATATATCTGTAAATTTCATACAATCAACGCAAAATGTCTTATATTTCATTATCGAATTTCAATGGTTACTTTTCGAGCAATTATACTCTCTGTATATTTATGTATAATCGATAAGACTCGAGACAAATGTTGGACAAATTTTCAATTGCCTGTACCTATTATTTATCGAAGTTTATGTTATCTTGCGTTTGCTAATTTATTAAAATTTGATTAATTAATTAACTCATTATAACTTTTATTAAAATAACTAGATAAAATGCAAATATGTAATCATATTTTATTAAATATCAAATTATATGGGAAGAAGATTTATTCATTTTCATATTTATGAAAATATCAAAATTCAATTTTTGATAATAATATTTCATTTCTAGTTCAAAGTTTTTTGAAAAACGTATTTCAAATATATACTAAATTTTCAACTTTTAATGAAATGCAAGATTAAGTTTATTAGAAAGAAAATGATAAAGTATTCTATACATACATAATGCATGCAATGATATAATTTCTATTCTGTTACACATAAATAATCAGGAATATATATCCATTATAAAAGCAAAAAAATATATTAATAATTAAAAATTATATGTTTACTATTTTACATAGTTGTGTAAAAAATTATTAAAACCTACAAAAATTACATATTCACATTTATCGGGAATTTAGTCCCGATAAGTATTCAATAACGAATGATGCTGCATAATAATTCGTTCAATTATTTTTTATTTATAAAAAAACTATTTTTCATTCAAAAGGTTTAGTAAAAGTTTATTTAATATTAATTTACATTTTTTTCTCATTAAGTAATAATATGTAAAGAAAACATGGAGATACAATTGATATAAATCTGACTAGATTATTCTAATAAAAATATTTGCAACTTTTCATTTTAACTTTTCTGTTTCAGAATATTCTAGGGAATCTATGTATAAAATAATATAATATTATAATAATATAATAATATAAAAATCTAGAAATAAAAATATTTACAACAATTTGGAGTGTTTACTTTCTAAAAATTATACGTTATTAAAGCAATGAAATGAAACTGCTTAGGCATAATGCTGCATCTAACTTTATAGCTACTATCAGTGATTCGCGATTATGAGTACTAATATAGTACTTGCTAAATTGAAGGATATATTTTATACTAAATATAGCGAACATCACTAATGTTACAGGCCACATGGATATTATCTTTGAAACATCGTTATTTTATTATGTTTAGAATCATTTCACATAAAAATATGTATAATATTTTTGCATCTTTTTATTAGTTTTATTATTTAAAATATTATATGACATATTAAAAATGAGACGAATTTAATATTAATCAATTAAAATAACATATGCTAAATATAATCATTGTATTATTTTCCAGTTCGCTATTTAAAATGCAATATTACGACTATAATTAATCAAATAAAATATATATAAATAATCAAAAAGCACGATAAAATAAAAAATAATGTTACTGTTACAATGATCATTGAAAATAAAACATAAAAAAACTTAAATTGCAACATAATACTAAGTGAGTATATAAATGAAACTTAATAAATTAAAAGTACGATATATTAAAATTGTATTATTATATTATTTTAAAGATATTAAAAGTTTTATTTGATTTGATTTTTTATTTTTTATTTTAATTCATAATAACTCCAAGACTGCAATTTGCAATATATCAGGATAAAATTTATTGATCAAGGATTCTTTTTAAAAAGAAATTTTTAATATATTTTACTGAATTAACAATGAAATATATAGTGATTAATAAAAATTAATGTTATAAATTGAAAAAAAAATTAATTTCGAATACAATTGAAAATGTATCAACTTTCGATTTTAAATAATTACAGTCTTTTGTAAAATGAATAATAAAAAGTGATCCTTTCTTATGTGTGATTAAAAGTTATTAACGATCAAAGAAAATACTTGTATTTGATAATTAACGACCTTTATGAATTTATTAAAAAATTAAATAAGAAAATTAATAATGTCGTATCATCTAATTATTTTAAATTCTTTTCTATTGAATTAACAGATATTGAAAGTGAATGTAAATATACAATTACATAGAATTTATGAACGATCAAAAAATACTGAATCACAAGAAAATCTCATTTGTCTCTAACGCTTTGTCAATTTGTTAACGTCTTTTGATACCATAGACTTTCTTTGTCCTTTATATACCTACATATGACTTATCCACTGTATGTTTGTCTGTTTTATGATCACCGAATCATACTATGACATCTTTTTCAACTTTAACATACATTTTTCTTAATTTTTCTATTTTATTTCTTAACCTTTTTGATTCTTTTCCTTTGAATTAATGTCTACACGAATATAAACTTCCAGACAAAAAATTAAAAATGAAGCAATTCACAAGGTCATTCATGAAATATTATAATTTAAGTACTTAGAAAAATTATTTAAAATAAAAATAATCGATTAATATTTTTTTAGTTAAAATAGAAATTTTAGAATTAAATTTTTTTAGTTAAAATAGAAATTTTAGAATTAAATTTTTTTAGTTAAAATAGAAATTTTAGAATTAAATTTTTTGTGTTTTACTTGAAAACTGAATTAAAACTATGAAACATATATATGACGCAATTATAATTATAATCATGTACATTAGAAATATTTGTATAAAATACTATCGAGATGAATTAAAAAATTTTATTTGTAATAACTAATTTTATTTGTATTCAAACCAATACAGCTATTTTACGCTCATGTAAATTAGATCCATTTAAAATTTGATCGACAAGATGTCATTATTTAACTAATTACTTTCTCTCGATAATGTATATAATTTCTAAAAATCTACTAACTATGATTTAAAACTATATTTATTTATTATATTTCATCGATAATACTCTTATAAAAATAGAAAATCTATAATAATTATCATTTCGAATAATATTGTAGTTCAAGAAAATTCACTTTTTTATCGTATAAATTTAGTTTACTTATAATTTTTTGCTAAGATATATTATCTGAATATAATATAATAAAAAAGAAATGCTAATCATAAAAGTATTAAAAGTTTATTAATAATAATGAAAGTTTTATCAATTTCATTGATTCAAAATTTTTCTATCTACATTTTCATCATAATTTCCGAATTAATTCAAAAATCACAATAGCTAACCAGATACAGATATACAAACATATTTTTGCACAAATTATATACAGAAATTTTTTAATACATGTATGTAATAAAAATATTAAATATATCATTTTTTATTAAAAATTTCAAATTATTACGAATTATTCTTTACATTTAGATATAGACATTCCAACTACTTACGACTTTTTTTAAACGACCACCATCATGTTTGTACTATAAAATTACTTAAATGTTAACTATTCACATATCTACTACGTTTTTTCGAACTTGAAACTTGAAAATTTTATTATTATTAATAGTACTATCGATTTATAATGAGTGAGAAACATCGATGAGACGGTAAACGTATATCCTATTCGCATCCATGTGCGTACCAGCAAAAATAAATTGGACACATCAATAAAAGTTCGATAGAAAACCGCAACGAGCAATACAATTGCTATTAATTTTACATTATTCACAACTTTTTCCCACAAAAAATAGCAAGTAAGAGAGTTAAGAAAGGTTTATTGTATACAATGAAACATGAGACGCGAGTTCACTCATGAAATGTATATTTTATGCCATACGGAACTCCTCCTCTACTATTTCATCTTTCTACTTTTATCTCCCTTCCTTTCTTCTTCCTTGTTTCTTGACTATTTTTGATGTAGAGTTGATAAGAAAGACGAATATTGCTTTGTAGATTAATTTTATTAGATTTCCAAGATCACTGCAAACATTTGCGATATCTCTAGTTTCACAATTTTTCATAAAATGTCTAATATATACAAAACGCATATTTTATAGTTCAATTCATAGAATCATATTAAGTATTAAAATTAATTTGATATTAAAATAAATCCATATTTCAATTAAATGATACTTTAATATTATTACAGATAAATATGTGAGAATATGAGAATAATTGACTAGTGATAATATTTATGTGAATGATAACATTAAATTCATTTATAATACTTCTTTACAAAGTTAAAAACCATAATCTCTTAACAATTACATTTGAGTTATTAATAAACTATAATAAATTAGACACTTATAAATTTTTATGCTTATAATTTATTTTTTCAGTTAGTAATTTTTTAAAAATTATTTTTATATATATTGTGGAACTTTAGTAGCTAATAGTTTATATGTAAAAACTTAATTTCAATGAGCGTTTACTAATAATGAACTTGGCTGCTAAAAAAAAGTTGCGAAAGCCAAGCTAAAATATAACGCTTAAATCAGCTCTTGTTTTGTGCTTAAAAGTAATTAATGTTATTAAAAATAATCAAGAAGGGAATTCTAAAATTTAGATAAATAATAAATAAAGAACAGTCTTAGTTTCTATGTGTAGCAATTTCAAGAGTCATTAACTTTTATTTTATTATTTGCAATAGAATTATACGTAACAGAATATTCAGTTATTATATTACACTAAAGAAATAAACCTTAAAATACATTTATATTTTACAACAAAAGCGTACGTATTTACCACCTTTTTACCTTTTAACTAGTTATTAACGTACCATATGAAACGGTTACTTGCTAACAGTATAGTAATTATTTCATTGAAAAATTTAATTTTCTTTATATAATATAATACGACTATCTGTTTATAGTTGTTTATATTTATATTTGTATCTCTAAATTTATCTTTAGTTTAATAGAGTATGTATCAAAATTCATGCTACATAAATATAAGTTGAAAATAAATCATAAGAATCATCGAGCACTAACCAGCAGACAAGAATTTATAGGGGCAAAAACACTTCATTTAAGCTCAAATTAAATTTTTAGAGAAATTAATTAAAATAATTTGCTTGACCATAGTTATTGAAAACTTAATAATGTTAATAATTATTAATATTTAAATATGTACTACCAAGATACGAAAGTTATACAAGCTCTGGATTGTATCTGGAATTTATCATAGAGGTAATGTGGTCGTAATAAATAAAGGAAAAGCGTATTTTCATATCCCATCAGTATTTTAATAAAAGAAACTTCACCGGCGAATGTTTAAAAATTATTCTAAGTGCTTAGAAAATTAGTATACTAGTGCTCAGTTTGAGTTAAATCGTATACTGCTCTGATTTGGAAAAAATTGCATCGGGACAAAAGAAAGCAGCTGTAAAAAAAGTGAGAAAAAAGAAATGGCACTCGCATATGATTACTAGGAACAAAGTCACAAAGAATACTTAATAAAAATACTTTGCGCTCTTAATGACAGCATGCGTCCCCGTCGCTCCTTTGCAATACCCGAAATCTCCCCTCCGCCAAATATAATAATTTGTGTCCGAACCGCATTTTTCCGTTATACAGAGTGAAGTCAGTGTACTTTATGCTTGCCAGGCAATTGCATTAATTATGCAGTCGATTAGGGCTTAGCATGTTGGATGATGAGCCGCCTGAGCTGTAGCGGTATCGTCCGGTCCGGATATCATATTATCCGACGGTTCCTTCTATACTCACTTACTATCGATCCAATATGTCACCCAAGAAAAGAGAGAGAGAGAAGGAGAAAGTGAGCGAATGAAAGATCCTGGCTTTAGATTAATCAAGCTAACGATACACATGACCATATCGCTGCGTTTTCTCCTCGTCTTATGTTCTTCTTCAACTTAATTTACTTGATTTACTTCTTCTTTGACTCTTTTTGTTGGCTATATAATTTAGTTTTATAACTTATTAAAATTTTTAGATGACCATTTTGTCGATAGTAACAATCATTTAATCTTTTAGAATTTTGAAAAGAAAATAAGAATTTTTCTTTTTCCTTAGAAAACATTGTAGTTAGTATAGCTATTATATATTTCTAAGCATTTATTTTTAATTTTTTATCTCATATATTATTATTATTCCGAAAGTATTTTAATTAAAACCATTCATTGGTGTTCATAAAGTATGCTACTTGTTGTTTATGATTACGAGTTGCTTTATGATCTAATGACCTGTGACTGATTCATATTGAGTTACGTTTCCGAAAACCGAGAGAGATAGAAAGAGAATTATGGAGCCATTAGATTGAAACCTGAGATTAAATTAATATTGAATAAACAATTATTAAAAAGAAAAACCTTTTTTGCTAGGGTGAAATAATTATTTAATAGATACAATGTAACTCAAAATAGTTTGCGAAATAAATTATAATTGAATAATCAGATAAATCTAAAGTTAAAAAAGAAAATATTATTTTTATACGTATATTATAGCATTTTAAATTCAATGTAAATTTATATTCAAATAAAATATATTCAAGATTTTACATTTTATTCATATTCATTTATTTACGTTATATAGATATAGCTTATATTAGAAGTATTATTGACATTAATATTGTTATTAATAATGGTTATTACCATTATTTTTTAATAAATCATCTGAAATAAATACATCAATTTATCCAAATTAATTGTTATATATTATGAAATTATTAATAAATATTAGCGTACATAATTAATTAAATGGTTATAAATATTTATCAACATTGAATTATTTTCTTCATCTATATAAACCAGATTTATATATAATGATCTCGAATATTTTCAACTGTGGGATAAATGAATAAAATTCCTATGATTTTAATTTTTAAGTACTTTTTAATTGTATTCGTTAGTCACTGTCGTTAAAACAATCAAGTTTATTGAATTCATAAATATTAATACTAATAATCAGTATATGGAATTATGCCATAAAAAGAATTTACGATTGTTACAGGTAAAATATATGATTTTTATCATAATATTTGTAGTAGTTTTTACGAACAAAATTATCTTTTCTAAGCGAATAAAGGAAATATATTTTATTTATATTATAAACACAATTATATGATAGCTATTTAATATCTTATTGATAGAGAATAATTTATACAAAAAATTATCGAGTAGTTCCATGCAAATATAAATTCATTTATATTGATTAAAATATAAAAATGAATTGAAAAAACAAAATATAATTTAAAATAAAGTTAAACTTCTATACTTATGAATTATCTATTATTATTAATAAGCAATTGATTTATATGCTTATGTTAATATAATTTATGCTATATCTTGAAGTCGAACGAATATTATGTCTTTCATTAATGACCATTTCTTATTATTTCGTATGTGAAAAGTGCAATAGGCGTACAGTTCTTGAAAAATATTACTTTATATTTGAGTGAACTTATTGAAACACTAAAATATATTCATAGCTGTAATTTTTACTAAGCAATTTGATGTAAATCTTTTAAATTCCTTGCTCTTGCTTTCATTAGGTTGACGAGTTTCCGATAACTACAACTCAAAGACTTGAAGATGTTGGCCTTGAAGTGTTGTGTGTCGTAGCTTCATTGTCAACGTGAAATGTCATGTACATTCACTGTTTCTGAGAGACTCCGGCCCTTAGTCGGGCACAAACGTTGATTAACGTTGCTTCTGTAATAAGACGAGCAGTGCGTATCATTTATTGGTCGACTACAAACTTCTTCAATTGATTCAGGCCGCGCTAATCTTTCATCAACTCTGATTAATTATTTATTATAAAGTGATAAATAGGTAAAATTTATAAAATAATATTATAATATAATACTACTTATTATTCTAATCGTGAAAAGTTTAAAATATTTTAATAGTATACAGTATAGTTATACGTTTTAAAAATTGGTTAAGATAAATTTTATAACATATTTTTTCCATATTATAAAATCTGCACTAATTATCGAAAAAAAATTATCTTACGCTTTTAATAAACTAAAAAAAATTCGTTACATTTCTAAAATATCTTCACAGTCAAAAATAAAGTACGAATCTGACTTTAATATATGCTGCATTTTAATAGCTTTTTGCTAAATCTACAGTAATTTCGTAGTATAAATTCTGAGAAATCTATTTTACTAAAGCATCTTAACATTTTGCTTTTTTTCTTTATAATCTATCAAAGATTTACAATATTATTTTATGATATTCGTCTGAAGAACTAAATTTTTGAAAGATGTAAGAATATTTGCGAATTTCTAAATGACTTTATTACATCATGAAAAACTCTTTAAACCTATTACTAATTTCTATAAATTATTGATTCGATTATTTAAATTATTTCAAATTGAATAAATTTAAATAATTTCATAGAATTATTGTTTTTCTTTTGTAAAAATTTTAGTCTTTTCATTATTTTTATCAGATTATTTTATAAGCAAAGGGCATACTTCCAGACGGTATTCTGGGTATAGTTATTGGATGAGCCTTCTTTGAGAAATTTATAAAAAATAATTTTCAAGTATTTCAAGAAAATATGTGAACCAATTTTATTATTCAAGTCGCTTAAAACCTTTAGTTTTATTTTACATGAAAAGCTTTAAAATAAGATTTACTTTTCAAGTGATTTTAAAGTTTTTTTATTTTTATGAAAAGTGTATATTATGTTTTGTGTTACGTCTCAATTAATCAAGAAAATTTATTACTAACACAAACTTCGGCTCTACAAAGGATTAATTACATTTAATACACTATATTGCATGTCAACTGATTTTTACTTTTTTATGACATTAAAATCTCTTTTTTGTATATAAAGTATTCAAAGATCCTTCTTCAAAGTTAAAAACATAAGTAAGATATATTAAAATGAATAATAATAACAACATAAAGAATAAAAAAATAGTAATATCTATTTAAATATATTAAATAAAAATGTAGTAATCGAAAGCAATGAATATATGTTAAATTCAAATTATTTGTCCTTTAGTTGATTTGTATATTCTACAAATATAATATGTACTTATTATACAATTTTGTTCAGTTATATATACTCAAAATATGATATATAAGCCTCATTATTTCGTTTATAAAAAGTTTTTATTGATTTAATATATTTTAAAGACTATATTTAAAATATTTGAAGAAAATATTTCCAGTTTTATTGATTTTCATAATTAATACTTTATAATTAATGTAAGCTTAAATAAAATTTCTAATATAAATAAAAAATTCTATTATAAAATTTTTCATAAAAAATAATAAAAAAATAATAAAAAACTTTTATTGTCTTAATCTTCGGTAATATTTATAAAAATTATATCTGCATTTACTTTGAATAATATGCAATTTATTGTGCATACACTGGACCATCTTTGCAAACTTTTTCATGCGTTGGAACTAATATTACGTGTGAATAGAGAGATAAAGAGAGCAAGATTATGAAGCAAACATGGAGAAAGAAAAAGAAGCAAATTTAACACGGAGCTATCTCAGAAAACTTTACTGTGAATATTTAATAGAACACTGGGGAAGGTAGGTCAATTTCAAATCTCTTTTCGTATTATGTGCCTGTAGTAATATTGCATAAATGCATCGTATGGCAGAGTTTATACTGAAAGAATTTATCATGTATTATAGGTAAAACAAGCTTTGTATAAAAAATATATTTATTGTAAAATTTCAGACAATGTTCAATGAGAATAATTTATTTGAATTTTTTGGAATTCATGTAATATGTACAAATACAGTTTTTGTATAAGATATTTATTTCTGGAAAATTGTTCCAAAACATAATGAATTTATTATAACGTAGTAATAAATGAGAAAAAAAAATTGATATAATGTTCCTATGTAACCAATGCGATTATGCATAGTGCACATTTTAATTAAATTTATTCACATACAATCTTTTTGAAATGTGTTTTATTAAAAATTTATATTATATACCTAGTCATGATTTAAAAATATTACTTTATATAAATGTTAGTTAAATAATTGCCAATGCTTTGACTGCCATTCTATGCAGCATTTATAACTTTATAAAATATATACATTGTTATAGTGACAAAAATGCTATTTTTAGAAGTTTTTTATTTGAAATGTTCATTTTTTTTCTAAATATAGATCTGTAATCAATCATAATGAGCGTTCAGAGTTTTAAATTTCAACTTTATTCATTTTCAATATTAGATTAAAAAATATGGTTACGGTATAAACAGTTTTAAAAATGTTTATCAAATAAAATTATTCAATAAAATTTAAACCTCCTAATGAATTTTATAGATATAAAACTTAAAGATAAAGAGAAAAAATCATGAAAATTTGAATTCTTGTATTTTTCTCAATTTTAGTCAAGTATCGTTTACGTTGTATTTTTAACATTTAATAACATTTTATGTGCTCTGCAGGAGCCTATAAAATTTAATATTTAAAAGAATTTTTTTTAATATTATTTTTTTATTTCCTAGAAATAAAAAAGTCAAACAATTGATGATGATGATGACGACGATAATCTAGTAGATTACCAATTGTTGAACCCTAAACACGGAATAGCTATTAGGGGAAAAAATAGGAATGAAGCACTAACCGCACATAGAAAAAACAATTGGAACTCAACACAAAAAATTATCACAAAAGAGAAAAAGTGTAAATTTACAATTTTTACCCAAATCTAATAAAATGAAACAAGATACCAATAAAATAGATTTAAAATAAAAAAAATTCAAAAACAGAATCATTAAAAATAATAATCTAAAAATAGAAATGATTGAAGTAGAAAAAACAAATACAACTTGTTACGAAAAATATTATTAAAAATTTAAAAGAAGAAATTAAAAGACGATTTTATTATTAAATTTTAAAAATAAACTAATGTAAATAATTGACGAATACATAAAAAAAATTAATATAATATTAATAGCGAACAAAAACATAATATAACTATAAATAACAAATATACGATTTTAAAAATAAAAGATGTACAAATCGAAGAAACTAAAACAAATGACATAATAATAGAAGAAATAAGAAAAAAATGAAAACAGAAGAAAAGAAGCACAACCAAAGGCAATAATATCAACAAAAAAGGAACAAAAGAGTGTCATCCAAGGAAATAAAAGCGAACGCGCTGGTATCAGTTGAAACGTGCGATTTGAAAAACGATAGGCAAAACGGTAACGAACCTCCAACCATAAACATAATATACCAAGAATCAAAAAACACAATAAAACTAAACAGTCAAACACAAATATTAAAACTTACCACGTACTACATATACAAAAAATTCAAAATTAAAAAAAATAGAAGAAAAAATTTATGAAACAAAAAACAGAACAAATAGAGTGAATGAAACAGTCAAACTAAACCTTCAATATCCTACGCAGACATGATAAAATAAAATGATATAGTAAAGAATTAACAAACAACAACAAAATAATACTCGATCAACATACACAAATAAACATAAACAATGATAATAGACAAATATTTAATAATGTAATGTAAGCAAAAATTGAAAAAAATGTAGATAATACTCAATCTCAACAACAACTACAAATAAAAAAAATTAAAGAAGCTCTAAAAAATCATAAAGAAAACTTTGCAACAATATTTTCAATAATTGATACCAAAATATAAAAAAATGCACAATATAACAATACACAATCATAAAGGAAAATATATTGATAACTTCGATCAAAAAACATTGGAAACACTTAAAATTATATTAATAAATATTAACTCATTAATATGAAACAAAAAAAAATATAACATATTTAACTTAAAAGAGAAATAAAAATCAGATATAATATTAGTTTCTGAAGCTAAACTAAACGAAATACACAAAATAGAATTTAAAAACAATAATATTATTAGAAATGACAGACTAAACTCAATTCAAGAAGATAAAACGAATAGCCTATCAATAAAAAATAAATACAAGTATAGCATAATTTGTAATAATGCAATAAATAACATTAATATTCTAGAAACAAGAATAATAAAACTACAAATGAACAATAAAAATAATCTATTCATAATATCACTATACGCAAAAAATGGCAATAAATTTAACGCGAATTCATAAAACTATTCCAAAAACTAGAGCTAGATAAAGGAGAAAATTAGTGTATGATCTCAGGTGATCAGAATGCAAAATATCTTGACTGGAAAAATAAAACAAATAATACAAGAGGAACTTTTATAAAAAAAATTGGCTAAATAGCCATGACACAATATATAAAACAAAACTATACAGTTCGGAACACCCCTCTTATCCCAATGGACATTCATACATAGATTTATGCTTAATAGACTCCAGAATTAAAATAACTTCCAAAAAAACAAAAAATACAATTAATACAATAGAATATAATAGTGACCATAATGCACTACTCATAGAAGTAAAATTATTACTACAAAACGTAACTATTAACGAATTAAATAACGTATACTATAAATTAAACTTTAAAAAAACGAACTGGAATAAATTCAAGACAATAAAAAACTGTCAATTAGATATACAAAACAACAAAAACCTAATAAATATTGAAATAAATAATTATATCGATAAAATAGACAATCATATAAATCACACTTTAACACGTTAGTATCTAAAATAACGAAAAAAACTCTTGTGAATGTTATATAAACAATGGCATAAATATACTATGAAAAAATAAGAGCTATATACTATCACTAATAAATAAAACGCGAAAAAAGTATAACAGTAGTGAAAACAAGAATTAGAATTTTATAAAATACTTACTCGTTAAAAAAAAAATCATCTCCAACAAAAATTTTTAGAATTAGTAAATAACTTATGGAATAAGAAAATAAAAAAAATCTCAAAAAATGATCCAACAATAATGTTTCTCAAAATTAATTAATTCATTAATAAAATATTTAAAAAAATTAAATTATTATAATATTTTTTCGAATTAATTAAAAAAATTTGCAATTTTAATATAAACAATAAACAGTATCGTTTTGAAACTGTACTTCAAATTCCTACGAGGAATAGATAAATCTTCAGATTTTTATAAGATGTACAATAAAAATAAATATAATAAAATTAACAAAAATTATCAATTTCTAATTTAAATAGTTAAAAGCACACTGATTAATGATCACAGTATAATATAAACCTAATAAAACCATTATTTATAATCTCAAGAAAAATTAAATAAAAACATATTGACATTGAGAGATTCTTATTAAATTTTATTGGTTAGAACATTTATTACAAGTAAATTTAAACTTATTGATTTATAATTGAAAATTTTTAATTTTTTAACATAAATATGTAAAATAAAGATAAAATTTATTAGTGTTTTTGAATGGATGAAGTATTTATGAATAGTACTATAACTTAACCGTTGAATTTTAAATATCTACTTACTTTTAATTATAATAAATTACTAATTTTATAGTTGTGAGGGAAATTAGATCGAAATATTCAATTTATAAATGGAAAATATATTTACTTTATATTTACATTAAAAATAGCTTTTTAATTATTAATCACATTTAATAAATGTGATAAACTAAAAACTAGTTTCTGAATTTACAATGATAAAATAATAGTTGAAGATAGTTTTAAAAAATTTGTATAAATATATAAATTTATAAGGAAACATATAAAAATTAAAAATTTGATATTATATTTTTACTAATATTTAGGATTATATCATTTTAGCATGTTAATATTAATTAAAGTAGTAACAAAAAAATGTATGAAACTACTATACTACCATAATGTCTTTTTAAATTAAGTATTTGACATATCTTCTTAAATCTATAATCTTAAATTATAATCTTACTATCATAAATTAAGTTGAAATTGTAATCTATTGTTTTAATATAAATATATTGAATTATTTACGGAAGGATTCATTTTAATTCTATTACACAAATTTACATACATTCACGCACATGCGCATATTCTGAATTTTAAAATATTTTTTGAAATACTTTCTCACCATTATTTTTTTAATGAAATTTAATTGCAAATAAATAAAAATATTTAATTTAAATTTTTTTTCATATGTAATTAATTAATATCATATAAAAAGAATTCTCTAAAAAAGAATAATACATTATAATTAAATTGAATTGTGATTATATATAATAATTCGCTTAAAAAATTAATTTTTTTTCAGGATTCAATTCAATCTTTAGAGATACATTATATGAATGTCGATCATTTTAATATATTATCATATTTTATTTATAACACTGGCTGAAACAAAATTCAAGTATTTATTTATGAATAATTTATTTATGAATTAATATATATGAATAAGTGCTGTTATTTTTGTAATTGTACAAAATAGTATCAGTTAATAGCTGTTTTAGAACATTATTTATATAACATACAATATGACTTTAGACGATGACGATGACGATGGCGACAACGATGACATTGATGTCCAGCTCGCATACCTAAAATACCCATGCTGGAGTACAGAACAAAAGAAGGAGGATAAAAGAGGAAAGAAAACGGGTAATAATAAAAGAACCAAATCCTTCAATTGGCTTAGCGTATATACCATTTTTTGTTGAATAAGTTTTTTATATTAGTAGATTATTAATATTTTTAATGAACATTTTTATTTATTGTTAACACTAAAACACTTAACGATTGGTTTCACTTTCAACATTAAAATAATTTTTCTGGGCATAAAAATGATTATAAAAATCTGTTTAGATTCGTTGATTTCGAGAAAAGTTTAAGGTGAGGAGACTTATTCAAAATATACCTTCTTCCTCGTCATGGACTTCTGACACACCCATCGTTTATTGAAGTTTATAATTATTTAAATTATTAATTGTTAGAAAAAATTGTTTTGTGACAATTAATAATATAACATGTATAAAATTTTATTTTTCTAAATAATTAAAAATGCAGTAAAGTTCAATTATTTATTAGAAATTAATTTAAATTTTGTTTCTACAAATTTAGCACGTAATCTTGTTTATACTAATAAATAAATATATGTTTTAAATGATATTATTATATTTTATAAATTTTTTTTATAATTTCTCTTATATTTAATTTTTATTCTTGTTTTTAATCTTTTGTGTATTATTAAAAATCGTCATATATTATTTACAATAATGTTGATTAATGTTGAATAATATTTAAAAATATATATTATTTAAAAGTATTGGATTAAATCATTAAAAAATTGTGTTATGCGTTAATTTAGAAAATTATACAATTTATTCAATTAAGCATCTAATTTTTAAACAGTTTATTAGTATCGCTATAAAATTTTCAAATATCTGTTACTTATAGAAATGATCGGTTCAATACATCGTTATAAATAAAATTCATGAAATTAATAACTCCATAAATTAAGGATTTAAATTTAGTTTTTACGTATCATGATGATATATATACTACTTATGTAATTGATTATAGAAATTGAGATTATTTGCATTATTTTTACAGATATTTTATTAATAAAAAGGTTTAGATAGATACATTAGAAAAAAAAACAATAATGATATACGATAAGCAATAAAATACTTATGATAAAATTAAATACACACTGGTACCACATAAACAGAATGATAGTATCTCTAACTATCTTGATATGATTCAATCATGATGATGGGCTTCTACTATCGCATAGAGAAATTTAATATCATATATCACGTTTGTTATGTGAACATGTATATTTTAAAAGAAAAATGCCACGATAAAAGTGATGAGCTTTTGTGGCGTTATGATAATTTACCGGTAGTAAGGAAAAATATTTTTGGATACAAAAAGACTCGAGATCGATTTCACTTAATAGAATGAAACATTTTAATGGAAGTTTTAGCTTGAGGTAAACAAGAAAATAACCGAAGGATCCCCGTGATATCTACAAAATAATTTTATTTGAAACATATGTTTAAATAATTTAATTAATTTCATAAAATAACAAAATTAATATTTTTAGATGCTAAGAAAAATATTTGATTTGTACGTATTAAACACAATTTACATCAGTTTATATTTCAAAATTTTTAAATACAAAAAAGAGAAAAAGATTTTAGAAATTTAAATGCAAGTATTTGAAATACAATAAAAATTTCGTAAAAATTCATAAATTGAATTAAAGTAAATGTATTTGGTTTTATACATTTCTAGTACCGAAACATCATAATTATAAAAAAAAAAGAAAGTATAGTAGATATCCAAATACATTCTTAATTTCATGGAAATTTTCAATGAAATTCTTATTAAAAACGCATGACGAACATTTTCTTTTATGAAAACCGAAATAATCCTGTTCGCTTTAATTTAAATGGAAAAAGAAAAAGTTATAACAATAAGTTTGTAATCTATTAAACAATTTCAATCAATAAAATATTTAATATAAATCAAATTTATAATAAAGAAAAGATAATGATTTGAATGAAAAAAGGATTAGCAAATGAAAAATGCTCTAATATACCATTACTTATTGTATGAGATTAATGATATTTTTTAACAAAAAAACTTGTGTAATGTAACGTTATTAATTTTATACATTCAAATTACGTATTCTGGATAAATAGAGTATTCTGAATAAATATTTTAATAAGTTTATATAGAGTTGTTCAAAAATAATTCACGTACACGTTATGCCAATATTCACATTTAAAGAACATATCTCAAGAGTAAAATACCATGTTTCATAAATTAAATGTTTTAGTCTTTTATGCTTATCTAATTAGCGAATTTCGAATTGCTTGTGATAAACGAGTATTGAGATCGCAAAGAAATATCAAAGACAAAGAAATGATTAGCGCAGACTACATCCTTTTCTACTCCACCTGTTAAAAATTTCATCTTCTTCGTATAATATACACATGCAAATATATGTATACATGGATGCTATAGTAGTCTAACTTATTGAGTTGAAAAAAAAATCAAACTATAACTTGACTGGCGCTTCTGTCAGCTTAGATAACGCTAACGCCAAACCTTCGAAAACTCTAAGGTTCTTGTTTTATCTCCGTGATAGGTAAATACGAGTAACTAACTATTCCGTTAACTAAATTTTGAAATTCGAGTACCATAAAACACAAGAGAAAATGAGAAGAGTGAAATAGCATCAATTTGTGTAGTCCATGTAGGATCTATAATTTATTGAGAATTCGACAAAATTTAAAAACTTTAATGATGAAAACAATTAATTTGATATATATATTAAGAAATTTTAAATTCACTTAATCGTTAATAATTTAATTATTTTATTTTTACAATTATTATATGTACTTTTTCCTTTGTGCATTAAAATTTTAATAATTAATACAAAAATTCATGATATTATATAAATAAATAAAATCAGAATTTAAATAAAAAATATCATTTTAAAAATTTATGTAAAAGCATTATCAAACCTAGTTACTCTTCTTTTATTTATAATTGGTAGTAATTAAACCATTTATATATGTTTGAAAAAATATATATTTAAGTATTATTATTATTCATAAACAATAATTACAAAATATACTTATTACTATATTTATAAAATTTTATTTATTAAAAACATAAAATCTATTTTTTTTAAATATCTTTTAAAATAATCTATATTTGTATATTTTTTCATTTTCATTTTAATTTGAAATTTGAACTGTAAATATTTAACATTAAATTTATGAAAATTTTAATTTATTCTAAAATTTACCTTACAAATATAAGGAATGCTTTAAAAATTAACTAAATATATAATTATAGTAATATAATTATAGTATCGTAATTTATTGAAAATTTAATAAGATCCGTAATAAATAAACATACAAAGAATAGTCTTGTGAATGTTACATAGTTATTTAAAAAGTAACTTTCAATATTTAAACTAACTTTATGAATTATATAATACTCACTCTTTAAAAAAAATTTCTATAATGAATATGTAAATAGTGCATGTACGATCGACTGTTCGAATAGAATGTGTTATTCAAATTGAAAGATTTTTTGCGTCCTTTTCTCAACGTCCGAACACGTCGAACATCAATAGATGATCGAGTCTAGTGAAACACTCTAAAATCGCAGAATGAAGGATATTGAAAGGCTTCAAGAAAATTTATACAGTTCATGAAAAGACTAGTTTGTTGTAAGAGAGGTGATCATTTATTTGTGTTTAGTCAACGCACGAGTATTGTCATCTAAAGATATTTACTGTTCAAGTAAAAATAATACTGCAGATGAATATTCTTTTAACGGTTGAGAAAACTTCACCTTTGTTATAGGCTTAAAGAAAAAAAAATTTTTAAATATAATATTTCTTGTTACAATATAAAAAATTGTTAATAAAATACTATATCTAGAAATAATAATAAAAATATGTAAAATTTGTAATTATTTTCATACTAAAAAGACGATATTAAAAATTGAAACTGCATTTGCACTTTTGACCTATGTATTTTCTAATAATTAAAGATTTTTTTACATAGATGTATATCAGATGAATGTTCAAATAATAAAAGTTTTAGAAAAATACTCACTTTACCGTATCTAATAACTTCATGTATGAACATTTTATTCTTCATTTTGAAATACAACCATTCATTCGCCAAATTTATAATTATTTACACTTTCATCCAAAAAAATAATTTTATCATAAATCTTAAATATGTATGACATATAAAAAATTATTATTATTTTTGTTATTATATTAAAAGTACATATTTCATCATATTGAAATATTTTTAACAGTAAAGAGAAATTCATTATTTGATAAATTAATTTATAACATTTCGCAATTAACATTCTGAAATTTATCTTATTTACAAAATTATTCATAAATTTTAAAAAACTATTTTAAATAAATTATTGTTTTTTAAAAATGAAAGTTACAATTTAAATAAGTGGGTTATATCAATTGTTTGTTTTATTACCTGTATATTATAATCAAAATAATTTATTCAATTAAATACGATTACCAATATCATTCTTAAAAAAAAGTTATAAACATAAATATAAGGAACAAAATATAAATGAAGATAAAAGGTTACTTTTTTATCAGTTAAATTTATTATAATCGATATTCAGAAAATCCGAAAATTATTTTGGATTCAATTGATAGAAGTATTTAAATATTAATTTAAAATGCATTTTAAATTACAATTAAGGAACTTAAAAATTTACTCAAAAATTAAAATTAGTTTATAAAGAGATAAAAATCTCATTATATTATTCAGTATAAGCTGCATTTCAACATTTATTTCTCTATATCGTACATGTTTTAGCAATATGTACTGGGCAAACTACAAACTGTAAGACTTTTTACTACACTATTGCTTTAAAAACTTAATTTTTAAAATTAATTAATATGTTTTATTATTAATTAATTTAATTAATTATTGTCTATAGAAATTTAAATGTAAGAGTGCGATAATTGACATATGTTTGACAAAATTTTTACCTTATTTCATTCTAACCGAAACTTCAACTTTATAATCATCAACTTATAAGATTAATCTTTAATTTATCTTTTTTCTTATTTATATTCTCATGCCTTCGAAAAAATATATACGAAAGATCGATGATTACCTCTGATTTCTTTTTTCTTCTTTGTTTATATATATTTTCGACAACTAGAACTTAAAATTTTTTCCATGTCATGAACTGAATTTTTTATTGAACTCATTTAAAAATTTTCGACTCAAAATTTTATTTGACTGATGAAGTCAAAACTATTAATAAAAATGTACTTTTTATCGTACTTTTATTTTATTATACAAATTTTTAAGTCTTGTTCTTGGTTTTGTAAAATAAACAAAAATTATTATAAAACAATCAATATTGATAGCAAAAATATAATCAAATTTAAAATTTAATAAATATTATTGTTTGTGATCAATTATTTAGTAAAACTAATGAGTTTACTAAAATTTAAATAAAATTAACTAAAAATATTTAAATAACTAAAACCTTATAAAGAAATGCAGTTAAAGTTAAATACAAATTAAATATATAGTCAAATAAATTGTAATTAAAGTTTACGAAATACATATTTAAATAATCTTATTTACACGAGTCATTTACTACTCATTTAATATAATAGTAAATTTATTCTATCTTGTTTTATATATTTAAATTATAATATTTTTATTTTAAGTAAATATTTTATAATTATTTTTTTTCAATTCATATTATTCACACCATATTTAGATATACTTCGAAAGATTATTTTTAAAAGCGAATCTAAAATCTTCATGACAGATGATAAATTTAGGGATCTACTATTAAAATCTGATAAATGTATATACATAAGCGAATACATGAAAATCTTTTACGCTGTAGTGTATGATTCATATGAACTTTATCTTTCTATTCATATCTACTTATAAGTTTATATTGTTCAAAAAAAGCTCCTTAGAAATATTTTGATTCTTTTAAAAATTTTAGTGTCATTAATATTTCACAAAAATGCTTAAAAAATTATATTAATATTTTTGTAAAAATTAAAACCAATAAATACAATCGATAAATTTCCTGTTCAAATGTATTGTCCCGAATTAAGTAATAATTGATTTGTTGTAGAAATCAGTACTAAATGAAAAATATATTTGATTAATTAGTTTCAAATTTTATTATATTAATATTATATTAATAAATCGTGAAAATTTTGCATATAATTATAACGGTATTTTTAGTCTATCGAAATTTTTTTTCTTAATATTGTAAAACCTTTTCTAATTCGTAAATCTTATTTCTTTTATTTATACTCATATGATTAAATATATATAAAATTTGCGAAGAGTACTTGATAGTGCTTTAAGATAATAGATAGTATAGATAGTACTTTAAGTGCAATACTCACATGCTGTATATAACTACTTATATAAAGAAAAATAGATACCGGAAAAAGTAAAAAAAAGCAAAAGATTTAAAAATAGAAAATACGCCTATTTTCAAAACTTTTAAAAATTTGTTTTTTGGTACCTTAATTAATATTGAAATTGATCTCAAATATTTCAATAATTCCTGTTTTTTATTTCAAAATATTATTTTAAAGAAGCTATTATAATTGTAAAGAATATATTATAAATTTAGAAATAATATATTTATAAAAATTTAAAAGTAACAAATTAACTTCATACGTATCCATTATGTCTCAAAAGCATTGCATTAAAATCTATAAAGTTTATAAATGAGCATATATTTAAACTTGTAGTTTTAAACAATTTATAGTATGAATTTAAATTTTTTAAATCATTAATTAGATTGAATAAGGATAATTTGAATTTCTATAAAATCCCATGTTATTCTATAAAATATTGTACAATTGTAATAGAATTGAATACCTTATCAGTTAAACTGAAATAATATATTATATAATAATATTATTTTATTACATTTAGACAATTTGTTTTGATAAACCATGATTAATATATCATTATTTTTAGAAAAAAATCATTTCGATATATCGCGTTTTATCAATATATCTTTCTATATTCGTGATATTTTTATTCATAAATCAAATGATTTAAAATATATTTATTATTTGAACCATTTAATGTAAATATTTCTCATTGAATTATTAATACACATAATCATCAAAAAACGAATTCGGTAAAATTTTATATGCGAAGTTTTATTATTGAATATATATTTCTGTAATTATAATAGAGAAATGTATTTAATTATGTGTAATAAGAATAAGGTTTAGCAGAAATATAATTATAATTATTATAATAATCTATGAATTAAATTAAATTTAAATTTGAATAAAAATTGAAAAGTAAATTTCACAATTAATCAACTATCCAAATCTTTTTAAATTTGTTTTCAAGTTGTGTTCAAAATAACAAATGCAAAATTCTAAAGAAATTTAAAAAACATGAATTATGAATTGATATTTTAGCCATACTCCTCCGATCTATCATTTTAAAAGATATTTATAATATTATCGTTACTCTATATCAAATGATGAAAACTAGTTGTATGAACCATAATTTTTTTCGTACGTTTTTCTTTTAAACATTGATCTTTAAAATGTTATCAATCACATATAATTGCGTGAACAAAGACACAGACGACCTAGTGATCTAGTATGTAACGTTCAATTTGCGGCCCTAATTCAACGTGAATGTGTCTCTGCATTTTACAATTGCGATCAACAGCTGTTCTTGAGAAAATTGTAGTAATTATTTCTTATTTACTCAAACATTATAGCGACTTCACAGTTGGTTTAACTAAGCTATTATAAAAGCTATCTTACAATTTTTATTATTATTCAAAAAAAAGGCTACTGAATTTATTAATTATCTATTCCATCATTTAGTAGATGACAGGATTAATTAATATTAAATGTTTCCATAATTTTTAATATATATTTGTAGTTTATCAAAATAATTTAGAAGATTCTGATAAAAAATATATACAATTGATCAAAAATATTATTAATAAATTTCTTATTAAATTTCTAAACCATACGTGTTAAAAATTAATACAGCTTAAATTTATCTAAACAAGTGTATATTTAAAAAATATTTAAATAATATTATAATGAATGAATTATTTAAATTAAAAAAGACTAATTAATTAATAAGTACAATGAACATACTTTATACTCGATATATTTTTATGGAAGTAATTAACCAAATAATATTCTTATAAATTAATTGCAATTAAAATTCAATGTACTTAAAAAATATAAAATATATATAAAATATTATTTATTTAAGGTGTTGTGATAAATGTAGCTTTCAATACACGATATTTTATATATCAACAACATAAGATATAAATTTGCAAAGTAAAACAAAAATTTTAATATTTAAGCAAAATTTTTATTAAAACTTTAAAAATTTTAATTTTAATACATTTAAAATAATATGAGAATTATAATGTAATTATATTCAAATTAAAAAATTTAAAAACATGCTTTTTTCAACACTGTATTTTAATTAGGTATAGTTTTTATATATTATACAAGTTTTATTTACATTTACTTTATAAACATTCAACTTCCCGTAAAATATCAAAGAGTAGTTAAAGTAATTATTACTTGCTTGGTTCAATATAAGTTGTGAAATATGATAAAATAAAATTTTTAATTTTAATACATTTAAATATAATATTTTAAAATAGGTCCATTGAAAAATAGTTAAAAATATTGTAAGATAGTAAAATTAATATAAATAGCAATTATTACATCAAAATATTATATTTCTATAATAAAATTTTTCTTAAATATAATATAATAATACAAGATTTTATATCTTATTTAAACGTTGTTCCATTTTTCAGTTATTAACAATAAATATACAAATGTAAATGAATAAAATATCAAATATATTAAAAATAAAAATTGAACTTCTTAATTATTCATATAAATTATATTTTTAGCTGCAATTTTTAATATTAAAAAATGTAATAAATATATGATAAACTTAAAATTAAAACTTATAGTATTTTTAAACTTAGAAATTTTTTTAGTACAAATACGTAGAGTTTTGTTAAACTTGTTCGTATCTCAAAAACAAAGATAGACAAAATGAAACTATGAATACTCTGTTTCATATGTGAATAAATGAAATATGGATTATTGATAATATTAAGACTCATTAAAATTCATGGAAACAAAAAATCTTCTTTGTTAATATAATGTAATCTTATACTCAAAATATCGATCAATAATACAAAATCTATTAAAAAATTCGATTTATTCATGCGATCGAATATATTTTTTTCTATGCTTTATGATTTATATATCAACAAAGATTAAGTAAAAAGCATTTTTAAAGTTTCTTTTTAAACAATTAAATGATTATAAATTCAATTAATATTTTTATATACTTTCAATAAAAATGATATCTTTAGTATAAATTATTTAGTTATATAAACTCAATCTCAATTTTCGAGTTAAAAAAATATTTCTTAAAGTTTTTAAAATGAAATCATATTGAGCAACAGCATATAAAAATGTTTTGAAATCTAAGTAAATGAATAAGATGCACTTTATACATCCCCTCTACTTATTACTACGCATAATCTTTGATTATAATGATAATATATTGGATTAGAAAAATATCAGGTTCATCATTTGGTTAATAACAGAGATAATAATAGAATTAATAGCCTTAAATAAATATTCAATGCTCGAATTTTATATATAATTAAAAGTAACAAAAAATTTGTTTTAAATTCGAATTTCATTTTATTGATTGAAATTTTTTCATTTATTAAAAACAATGTATAATAATATGTATGATATCCTTCTTTTTTATTATAATTATATAATTTTGTACAATAGAATTTTAATTTATGAATAATTCTTAATTTTAAATAATACTTCTTTAAATTAATGGAAAAAATAATTGAAAGATCGACTGATTTTGAATAAAAGTTTTTATATACGTTTGAAAAAATTAATTTCTTTGCTTTCATTATTTTTGAAAATAAAATAATTACTTCTATAGCAAATAATTAAGGGAACAGCATATTATAGGAAAAACCAAATTCTTAGTTTTATTTTTACTAAGAAATTTGGTGTCTGTTTGTACGTTTGACCAGATATTACAAAATCAGTAACAAAAAATTTAACTTTTAGTAGTTATTACAAGAACTTTTTTTATTATATTTAAATTAAACTATAACAAGAATTAAATTTACATATTATTTAGACATAGTAGTTATTAAATTTTTTTATTTCAAAATAAATGTTTTATATTTTATAAATTCTAAACACATTAATAATTTATTCTTTAGTGTTAAAAAAAATGTATTGTAAGTAACTTAAATCATAATATTTTAAAAATTTTGTTTTAAATCTACGATAAATTTTTTTGAAATCATATTTATAAAATTATTTGAATAAATAATTAAATATTTTAATTACCTGAAGATGAGTTGACGTGCAAATAAAGTCACTAAAATTGTCTCTCACCTAGTAAAAAATAAAATATTTTATCATCGTTTTTAGTTAAACGTGAATTATTAATTATAGATACATTATTTAAATTTTAAAGAAATTATTTACAACGGACTACAATTATTTTATTTACAAATTTTCAGAAATTTATATTTAAATAACGTACATTTGTTAATTAGATAAGTAAAATAGCATAAACTACTTTCGTTGTAAACCCTTTAATAACATGAACAACACTAAGGCACTTTTGCTGCGTTAATGCACTTAATTAGGGTTATGCATGAATTCGGAATAAAATTTGTAATATTTTATAGCACTTGTCAAAAATTTAGTTTAAAAAAAAACAAAGATTTAAATTAATTTTGACCTGTGATTATAATAGATTAGTTATGTACTTAATATGAATAATACGTTTGAATATAATTTAAAATGTTGATTATAAAATAATAATTTTTTTGTAAATAAATTATGGGATATTTTTGATACTTAATTACCAAAAGCAGAAATTTATGTAATTGCATTTAAAAGTAACTTGAAAAAAAAATATTTATGGAGCAGTTTTGTATTGTTTTTAAAAAATAATATTTCATTTATTTAGAATAATAATAGTAAAATCATAAAAATAATCTAAATAAAATTATAAGGTCGTTAGATCATGTTAAATAAAGCTTTTGAGACTATTTCTTCATGAGTTTAAAAGGAAAAATGTAAGGAGAATCGAGATGAGCATACACATCGTTGATGATACAATATAGGACGTTGCACGTCATAGTGATAAAAGAGGAAATACATCAGGTTTATATTATTTAAACATTTTCTTAAAACAATCGCATATACATTCATAACACTTTTACTTTTATCTTACATTCCTCTATCTTCGTTCTTCTTTGCTCTGAATAAATAAATACTCGTTTAATTTACATTTTACGTATAAATTTACAGGCTTTAACAAAACTATTATTGCATTTTCGATTATTTATGTACCTCTTGTATTGATTTATATTGGTCAATTAATAAAACCAATTTGCCTATCAACTGGTAGGTATATTATTAAATGATTCAATTATCAGCCTGATTACAATTAAAATTGTATTTAAATACTGTAATTAATTCATGTACTTGAATTCATACCATTAGAAATTTGAAAGTATTTTATCAATGCATAAACAAAAATCATTTTATATTCAATATAATATAATGCCTTTGAAACTTAACTAAATTTTTAAAAAATTACTTATATAATATATTTATATATACGTGTTAAAGAATATAGTTAATATAAAATATAGCACAGTTAATTGGTTACAAAAAAATTGAATACAGAAATTCTTTATCATTAAATATAATTTCATAAAATTTTAGTAATTTAAATACTTTATATGCATTATATAATCATAACATTTTCAATGTTTAAATATACTTGATGATTGCAATAATATTATTTATGCAATAAATGCTACAATCAATCAATTCATGTATACACGGTCGCGTACACGTATAAATAAAATAAAATAAAATAAAATATTTAAAAATTTATCTACAAATGGTTCTTATCATTCATATATAATCACAGATAATTAAGTAAAATTAAACAAGCAACACAAAACTTTCAGTCATAAAGTATAGCCCTTGAAGTTTTTATTTATTTCAAATGCAATGTTCTATTTCTTGTCTTAATCCCTAATTCGAATATAGACTGAAAGAGGCTCGTCGTCATATCAATATAAAAATTCCGAACATACGACGTCATTTATCTTATTCGTTTGTTTCCGCTTAACTCGCACAACATATGTTTATCTATATATCTGTATCTCCATTTCGCATTTTATTTAAGTACCTACTCTCCCACAACGAAATTAAGTGCTAGAAAGATTAAGTTGCTGACAAAGACGATAGAACAATGCAACTTTTAAGGAATAATTTCAAAAAACTTGACTATCGTTGCAAAAGTAAATAGTGGCGGTGATAAGACAGACGACGCGGCCAAAATGAAACCGGGAGATGAAAGTTTTTCATTCAAAAAAAAAGGAAATTAGTATAGCTCGATTAAAAATAATACTGTAATGAATTCTTATTCCATTTCGTGATAAAGAGACTAGATCATTCGATTTATCCTGATGATCCAAGTATAGGAAAATTTATAAATAGGTTCTACATTATATTTGTATTCACAAATTACTGATAAATTATCTGTATACTTATCTTATTTAATTTCCACAACATAAATTTCACATAATTTTTATATTAACAATAAGAAAAAATTATTATTTATTACAAAAATAGTTGATAATATTTATATAAATTAGTTTTAGTTGAAGGTTTTTAATATAGATCAAAATTACAAACTACTGAATATTAAATATTTTATATTTAAAATTAATAATATAATACAAACCATTTTCTGACTTTTATTTCTATTTCAATTTCGAAAAAAATTTGGGCGTATTATGTAGAATGAATTTACAATATAATATTATTTGTAAAAACATACTAAATAGAACGAATATATTAAAATCATGTTCAATAAATTTTAAAATAAATTTCGTAATTCAATTCCGAAGTAAATAAAACTAAAGACAACTATTTATAATTACTCAATACAATTATAAAATTTTCTTCTCTTTTTACCTTTACTACAATGTTTGTAGTTTTTTATTCACTATATTTAATGCTAAAAATATTTAAATATTTCAACTTTAAGTAGATATCAAATATCTTGTTCACTTTTAATATTATGAAAAATAGCTATCTCCTTCTTAGTTCAACCTAAATCATAATACTGCTTCTTTAAATGTAAAATATAAAAAAAATTAAAATTAACTTTACAAATTTCTAATATCCTAAAAAATGATGTATTACATACAGATAGAATAGTAGAAACAGCATTTAAAATTTATGTGGAGATAAAGGATTTAGTATTCGTTGGAACAGACTGGAATTTACAAATTCGAGAATAATGAGAACGCGCTAATGCATGCACGAATTCCTGCTGAGAATCTTTGTCTTATCGGGAATGAGCTGTTTATGAGCGCCAACAAACGGATTTCAATTTCAATTTGCATCTTTAAACTACAGCACAGCGTTCCTCCCGACACAGCTTTACCCAAAAATCACTTCAATCAATGCGCTTTCAAGCTTGTTTCCGATTTTTTTAACTTTTTCTTTTATCTTGAGCTTCCAACACTTTTCAGACTTACTTACATAACGTCATCCTTTAATATCGAAAATGTTCATTAAAGGCACCAATGCTGTTTGTATACAAATCTATTACTTCAACTAATTTTATAGAGAAATTTCATTCCAAATACTTGTATGAATATGCAAATCATTTTTGTATCTTAAAAGGAATAACAATTTACACTCTTACTTAAAAATATATAATTTTCAAAATAAAAAAATCTATATATTCTTATTTTAAGGAGTAAATAAATTTAATTAAGGCATAATTAATGATAATAATTTTTTTATTAATGAATATTAATTATCACGTATTAAGATACATCAATAAGAATTTTAAATAATTTTACCATTTATATTTATTATGTCATATCATAACAAAATTTTTTTCACTTATGAATGTTAAGTTAAAAACAACAGCAGTAATACTCCAGTCAACACTGGAGACAAAAAATATGTCACTCTACGGTATCTCCAGCATACGCGAAAGTGACAATGATACCTCAGCACCACACGAACCACCCGACGTGTATTCGGTCGTATTCAAAATGCAACTTAAACGAGGAGCTGAGCCGCGCGCTTGATTCTAAGAGGTCCGATTGTCAGAGTTCTCTCAATGGTGGGGATAGCCAAAAGCCCTGGGTACTCATACCCTAGCACCCCCTCACGGACTCCTATTTAACTCCCCTTCGGCTTTGACGGTAAGGACATTCCAAATCTTCTCCAACCTCATCAATATTCTTCTCTCCTGTACTTTTGCCTTATCCATATGCCTTCGGCAAATTTACCTCATCCAATTTAACTTGCCTAGTTTGCTTTAATAGTAGAATAAGAAATTTTGGTGTAAGGCATACCGAAACTTCCAGATTAATTGTATTATTGTTATAGCCAGTTTTTATTGCAATAAATTTCATAAATTATTGTCAGTTTCCGTTAGTCAAACAAACTTTAGAGAGATAAATAGGTTTGATGGGATAAACACATAACTAGTAAAGCGTGTACACGAACGACAGTTTGGGCAATATATTACATTGCTTTCTTCGATAATAGATTTACACAATTATTAAAGTTCGTAATAAAAAAATTAAATGAAATCAGAATATTAATTCGCAATAAATTATTGTTGTCAAGCGCATGATATTTATACATGTGCGAAAAAAATTTTCTACATAATTAGTGATAAATTAATTTTAATAACAGTATTTTCATAAAAGTATATACATAGTTCGTAACGATGACATTATAAAGAAAACAAATATATTAGGTCTGTTACTTAATTATTGACAATAATAGTACAATAATGGTAAACGTCATATATAATAGTAATAATACTAATAGTATTGGAAAAATAAAAAAATACGAGTTCAGAAAAGTAAAAAAGAATCATGTAGAGAGCTCAGACATATTTCAATAGAACAAACATTGTTTCTCAATATTCATTTATTTTATACAATTTTAATATTTTTTTTATTTTCCAATATAATTATTATACATTTGGATTATTTTTCGTTTTTATATTGTAACCCTCAGCATAATTTGTTTTATTTTATTATTTTTATAGTATTCTAGATTTTTTATATTTTTATATAATTTTACTTGAATCTGCATTTTTCGTATAAATCTTAAAAAAACATTTCTTACAAGAATAAAATTCGCAATTGAGACGATAGTTTTGTCTTAATTTATTCTTGATCTAATTTTGTCGATCTTATGTTATTTAAATATTTCAATTCAACTAACATGTTTAAAAAGATCTCTATAGATTTTTTATTTTTTTTATTCTATTACAAATTTTCGCAATTGTATATTTTATTTTTCCTTCCTTCGACCCTACTTTAATTCTGGCTTTTAAATATTTTTAAAAATCCTAATAAAACCAAACAAAGATATAAAATATAAAAATCACGAAAAATTAAGCTTTGCCTATTTATATAATTTAATTATTTATCAGTAATACAATATACAAATAAACACAAGTTTTTATAAATAGCGAAATTAAACATTCAGTCTAATTATTTTCTGTAAATATATGTACAACAAAATAAAAAGTGCCTTTATATATAAATAAAATTTATTGTTAAAATATTCAATAAAATCCTACAATATTGTTTATTCTATATGATAGAATACATGTACGAAATTTTAATTAAAATGTCAGCATGTAATTCACTATTGCGTAGCATTAACGAACTACGATTACAATATATATATATGCATATGCAATTACGTATAAAGTATGTAATAAATAAACTTTCAATATCTCAATATTTTAAACAATTTTATTATGCATCATCAGATTTTTAATTTTTCGGAATGTACAAAAAAGAAAACAATATCAAAATTTCATAAAATATATATTGACTTTGTACAATTTTAAATGTATATAACTACACAGATGTTTCATTACGTATACAAATGAAGTATTTTCATGAGAATCTAGTCATAATTCACATGATTATTCAAGTTTGAAATATAAAAATTCTTTCTTGTTTTTCGAAAAGAAATTTGTCTGTAAACAAAAAGTTTCTTTTATTAAATAAGAAGTACATTACGTTAGTCAATCAGCTTGAATTTTTATCAGATTTTATCGAGAAGATTAATAATGATTCTGAATAAGGAGTAACATAATTGAAGTTTTATTCGGAGGTGAGAGTTTTTCTGTGATTTAGAATGCCACAGGCATCTCTTCGCATTCTTTATATAATTGATTATTAAAAACTTATTATAATTAATATAAAAGAACTATGAGATTTCGCATAATAAAAAATCTGATATTAATAGCTTATAAAATAACATCAGCTCTTTTTCATAAAAATCTTTTTCGCATAACATTTTACATTCGCATGATACGTATACTTGGTGATTTAATTATTTTATTTATTTTTTATATCAGATTTCAATAATACATCCACGACAATTTTGAAATAATTACTTTTGGTATATATTAGACCATAAAAAGGACATTCATAGAGCGCGAGGAAGTTAGAGCGAAGGAGGAGAAAGCGAGAGAAAATAACTTGTACACTCGAGAACATACGTGAACTTCGGAATTTTATAATAATTATTGCATTTTGATTGCCTGGGTTAAATACAATATATCTATTAACAAATAAGTGAACTTAGTACAGAGTTTGAAACAGTTTGTAACTGTATCGAAAAATAGTTTTTTATAACTTTAAATTTAAATTGATTTGTAGTTTTATTCGTTTTTTAATCTATTTATCTATTGTTCAAAAACCAATGTGTACGTACACATCATTTTGGATCAAACTCATGTAGAGGATTTGTTTTGATAAATGAATCATATATAACTGAACTCCGTTTCACAATAAGATGCATCCAATAGAAGAGGCCCGACAACAATTTTTTGTGTTTAACCTAAATTTTTATATAAATCATTAATTATAATTTAAAGTTAGTCAGTAATTTATTTATTTTTTAATTAAAAATAATATTGTTAAAAAACTAAATGCTGTTTATAAGCTTTAAGTTGTACAATTAAATTTATATAATTTAAGAAGAAAATAAAATATAGTGTTCTTATTGTTAAATAATTTATTAAATAACTGTTTTTAAAGATATTCATTTTTATATATGATTTGCATTGGTTAAAAAGTGCTATACGTTGCATAAATTTTCATGTATGTATCATCTACACTAGGAACGAATTAATTTTATGTTAATATACGTTCTTATAAAAATAGTTTTATAAAGATATAAATAATTAAAATGTTGAACTATTGATAAAATATAAATAATATTTATTTAGTTAAAAAAATTTGAATTAGATAACAATAATTAAGATTTATATGAATATTTCTTAGTTATCAATTGTAATGTTTATTTAGAGCAAGAATTCATAGGTGAATATTATATTTTATAAGAATAAATATAATTTAAAATCACATGTTTTTTATTTAAATCTTAATAAACTAAATATATTAAAAAGTGTATTACAATTTCAAACTATTATTTTTTCAAAGTTGAATTTATATTTAAATATAATTAATTTTAAATAAGTGCTTCTTTATAAAAATGAATTTTAGAGAATTAATATTTATAATAAATGTTGTATTATATTAATTTTCTAATATATTTTATACTTATCGATTGATAAATTGAATGATAATTGCATAATAATAAATAAATGAATAAATAAATAGAAGGTAACTTTAAAAAATATTTTTAAATTATGGAATATTTCAAATTTTTACAAATACTATATATATAAACTCATGTCTTACTTCTACATAAAATATTGAAAAAGTATTTACTAAATTCATTAATATTTTATTAATATTGAACTGAAAAATATATTTAATTAATAATAAAATAATTTTCAAATATCTTTAATTTTATGAAAACATAAGATTTAATATACAATGATTTTTCGAAATAACAATTGAAATAAATTGTATAAAATATTCATGAAAATCTTGATTAAATAAATAGAAATAAAAAATTTTTTATTCAATAAAATGATTATAATTTTATTAATTTAATATTTTTAAAAATTTTCGTCAGCTTAAGATTTTTCATTAAAAATTATCACTAATATTAATAATTATCATTAGCAAAATTATGCTTAAAAATTGCAATAATTCATTCAACGAGGGAAAAATTTGAAATGATAATTTCTTAATATTTTTTAATTGGCACTTTAGATTTTAAATCTTATATATATATAATATATTGTTTATAATATCTTTTATTTCATAAATATCAATTTTCAGAATGAAAATTTAATAGTTTATAATAATAATAATCATAAAACATTTGAAACAATACAAATTTTTAATTCATCCGCAAAATTCAAAATTTTCTTAGATGATATAATTTATATTTTTGAGTAATTTGATTAAATATTATATGATAATATTTTTAGGCATCCTAAAATATCAAAAATTTATATATTTTGTTTTTATATTGATATATAATTTTAATTAAAAATCTACCAAAATTTACTCTTAAAAATCATATTTTTTGTATATATTTGAATAAAAGATATTAAAATTAAAACGATAAAGAAAAATTTCTGTTAGTTATAAAATGATAATTATAAAATATTATAAACATATTTAATATTAATAATTATATAATTAATATTATAAAAGAGATACATATTACAGAATTTGACGTTATTATCGTCGAGTTTCCTATGATTCTCAGTGTAAGTGAATTTGAATTGAAAATTTTGTTACATACATAACCTCCAAAAAGTTAAAAAGTTATTATTATATTATAAATGTTAGAATTATGTTTATTAGCAATAAATTAACTTTATTCAAAGTATATATAAAATCTTTAAAAATAGTATGCATCATCTCTTCATTTTTATATCGTTTTACAAAAAATCGAAATAATTAATCAAATGTAACACATTCTTAGCATGGATGGTATTGTACTTAATATTAATCATGATTTTTATAATAATAAAATAGTTATAAATATAAAAAATAATAAATTATATATGGATATCAATAATTAATTTTTTCTGAATCAGATCTCGTAAAATATCGGTTTTATGTATTCAATGATATTTTCAAAAACTAGTTAAGAAATTTGTAACTTTGATAAAGTCATTAATATCATAATAAAATAATACAAAACTAGAATAAAAAGAGAAACATATATGAATTTATAGCAAAAAAATTTGTCTATATTATTCAAGAAAGTTTGTCCATAGTGTATACATGAAAATAAATTTGAACAAGTAATAAATACTATAATTCCCGCAAAGGATCAAGGGATAAATGAAGGTAGATAAATAATACAGTAATTAATGAAATTTCTTATAGAACTATAATAGACATTAATAATTTAAAAATATGTGACCAACACAAATTTTTAAATTATTTTAATTTTTATTTATAACTGACCTTTTTATTATTTTGGACTAGTAGTAAATATAGTGTGATCGCAGATGTCATTTATTGATAATTATTGATATTTCAAATATATTTTAAATGTTTAAATTTGAATTATGTTTGAATTCGATTGAAATTATTTTGATATCAGTATCAGATAGCAAATGAATTAACGATTATGATTTTTAGATCAAAACATTTAAAATTTGAAATCTAAAAATTTTTTTGAACTGTATATATATGTATAAGCATTGTTCAAATAAAATCATCAAAAATACTAAAAAAGAGACTATAATTAATTTTTAATAATCTTTTTAAATATTAATTTAAATATATTATATAGCATAGATGTTATTTATTTTAGTTTAATAAGACATTTATAAAAAAATATATAAATGTATTATACGAATAAGATATTCATCAATATATTTATAAAAAAAACTATTTACTGATTTTATTTACTTTATACATATAAAATGAATTTACAAATCAAAATCTTATAATAAATAAATTACTAAGATTTATAAATTATTCGTGAATTTATA
The DNA here is from genome assembly GCA_018907195.1 of Dolichoris vasculosae. NCBI lineage: Eukaryota > Metazoa > Arthropoda > Insecta > Hymenoptera > Agaonidae > Dolichoris > Dolichoris vasculosae. Next base: position 4,289,059 of record JACCHY010000018.1, read on the forward strand.
TAAATATAATTATTTATTTTGCAAAAATGGTGTTTTAAATAATACCAATAAAAATTATTTTTAAAGATAATTTAATGTTATTTAGTTTAATTGCATATATTATTGAATTTCAAATTTCTATAAAAATATTCAAACTAATACAATAAACTTAATTATTTTGTTCCAACTATTTATTTGACAAATATAAAAGGTAGATTGTTTTTCGAATATTTTACAAGATTTATGTCAATAGAAAAAAGCTTTAAATCATACAAAATTTTTAAAGGCAAAGAAATTATACTAATCGATTCAAAGCGCGTTTGAGTTTACTTAATATTAATAAAAAATTACATGTGTAATGGAAAAATATTTTAAAAACGTATTATTATATTTAAATATAAATTCAAAGAAAATAATTGATTTTTCTATCGCATTATTCTGTATCAGTGGAATATTTGAAATAACGCGTTTTTTTGCAAACCAAAAAAATTATTCTTGTGTAGTTTTGAGTGATTATTCAGACAATATATTAAGATAGTGTATTAAAGTTTGTAAAAGGCTGTGAAATAATCTTAATATTTCAAATATGCTGAATAATAAAAGAAGATCAAAAAACGAAGAGTGATCGTAAAATGTCAGTCACAATTAGGAAAATTGACCGTCATTCTTGAATGATCGAATATTTATTGGTAAAAGCTCGTAAAGTTCGATGACGTAGTTGCTGACGTGTCCAGTATCACACCAACTTTCCTTTTAGCCGTGGGTGTAAACACTAGTTTCGGACACGTCGATGATCGGTTTGCTAGGTGGCGTCATCGTAACTCCAAAATAATTCGCTAGATCCGTTTGGAACTGAAAGACGTGTCTTGTAAAATAATCGGGGACTGGAGGCCAAAACTATTGAATCTAAAATATATTTATCATTCCTCATTCACGCAATTTGAAAGTGACGAAACTATTATTAACGATTCATCGTTGATTTTTCCAACGTATTTTCGACGATTGATCCTGCTCGTTCATTTATTTCAGCAACTGCTTTCACCAAACGGATTGCCTTTTTCTCTGATAAACATACGTTTTCCCCAAAATGGTATATTATTTTTTATTTGTAACAAATACCTTTAGCTCTCTTATCAGGTGGTAACAATTTATAATTTTATATCCCGTGTTCATTAGATTTTTTATTTTTTATAGTCACAATTTTTTTAAGCAAGTTTCGTTTTAATTCAATTTTCTCTTATTTTACTTTTTTTTGTAAGTCCACAAACGATTTTTAATTTATAAACGAAATAAAATATTAAAGCATTTGATTATTTGTTAGCTCATAATAAAATATTTTTATGCCCTTTACATAAATATATCAAGTATATAATTTAATTTTATTTGAAATTAATTTAAAAAATTTTGTTCTTAACGATGAGTTATTATAATTTTGATAGATGAATAATTATTGTTGTTTTATATTTGTTTAATAAATAAAATATATTACTTCTTTAAAATTTTTTTTCTTACATAAGAATAGTAAATAACAATAATACAAAGTTTACCTTGGAAGATTAAAATATTTCACACTTGTTTATAAATTTAAAAAAAAAATTAAAATACTTATTTAATAAATTTACCACTGCAAATAAGTTACTTTATTTCTTTTATAGCCTGCTGCTCCTAGCTCTACTTCTGTTGGAGCTGCCAGTCGTTCACCTAGCAAAGCTGTAGCTCCTCGTGCTGGATTAGGAGGCACTGTAAGACAACGTAAGACTGTACCAGCAACATCCGCTAGGAATCGTAATACTGGAACTAACTCTGGTGGTATGTGGAGATTTTACACAGATGATTCACCAGGAATTAAAGTGTGAGTACACAATGTTTGAATTATGAATATAAATATAATTTTTATTTGTATTTGTATTCTATAAACACATGTAACTTTTTTAATTCATTATTATTTTTATAATTTTTTATGAATTGCTTATAAATAATCTTTAGCTTCTTCATATATATATATTTTGAAGGAAAATTATTTTTAATGCAGTGTTTTATATAATCTTTTAGAGGACCAGTACCAGTTCTGGTGATGTCGTTGCTTTTCATTGCATCTGTTTTCATGTTACACATTTGGGGAAAATACACTAGATCTTAAGATATCAAGCCTGCAGAAATTGTATTTTACAAATGAAAATTAAAAACATCCAAATGTACAAAAAAAGAGAAAAGTTTAATGTATGCATATAACAAATATCCAACTTTTAATAAGATTTTTATTCAAACTTTATAAACAGTAAATATTATAAGTGTTGGCAAATTATTGCTGTTATATTAATTTTGTTATATTATTTTGATAATACTTTTTAATTTATTTTTAAATTTTTAAGGTTTTAGATCAAATTTATTTACAGTTTTACATGTAATTAATTGATCTTAAATAAATTAAAGATTGGATTTTGTATATTATTAGTGCATTAATATTATAAACCTATCACAGTGAATTTATGCATTCTTACATTGTGTTAATACTTAAAAATAAAAATTTAAATGTTTGTTTTTTTCTCATTTTAATTCTTAAGTAGATATAAGAAGTACAAAAAAATTAATAAAAGTATAAATTTTATAAAATAGAAAACTTGTATATATTGAATACAAAGGATTGTTTCAAAATAATGTTCTATTTTCATTGATCTTAATGTAATTTTTTTTATTTTTATAACAATATATTATTTTATTTAACAATATTCAGTACTTTGTTCTTTCATTCGCTTTAACCATTCAATGAGCATTCAATGGGAAATGGGTACTAATACAATACATACTATTTAGACTTTATAATTACTCTAAGGAGAAAAGTTGTAGAGTAAAATCGCACTATCATACCATTGAAAAACGTCAAAAAGTGTAAATTTTTTTTGCACAAAAAAATTTTATAATTCTGTACACTATTTGCAAATGTATATACAAAAATTTTACAAAATTTTCCTTATAAAAATATAGAAATTATTTACCTAATACTATTTATAGCAATTCCCATAGACAATGTTATATGCAGATATTTAGGTAGATCTCTGATTCAAGATATACAATTTATAAATTTGTACATTGTTTTCAATGATTATTACCAGATATCAGTACTTTTTAGTGCAAAATACATTTTACATGTTTAGTAAATACTAAAAAATAACCTAAATGTTAGATTTGATTTTCATGCATAATAATACAAAATTATACAGACTTTTATAGATAAAAATTATATAAATATTTATATATGATTACTGCAATATAAAAAAATTTTTTTTTTTTGAAAATACAAATGCATCTGCACAAAAAAATATATCACATAATCTGGTATAACCTTTAAAAATTTGACCAATGAGACTAGTTTAACTTTGCTGTCTATTCTAAAATATTAGGTTTAGATAGATGGCAAAGTATATCCTAATGAAAAAATTTCTCTCGCATTTCAATTTTTATAATTCCATAGTACATAATTAATAGCTAAATTAGTAAAATATAATATGTGCATTTTTTAAATTAAATGGATTATCATAAAAATTAATAAATTGAACGAAATAACAAGTGACTAAAAAAATTAATAAATGAAACAAAGTAAAATAAAAACAAAGATAAAAAATAAATAATATGATGTTGTTTGATGATAATCTTTCATTTACTAAAAATGTATTATGATTCAATATCATAAGCAAATAATCACACAATGAATAAAAAAACATAATTTTCCATTTTTAAATGTATTTCTATCCAGTAGATATTTATGACATGTTTAATGTATCATAAAACATCAAATTTTTCAAATACGAATATAATAAATAATAAAAATTGAAAATTGTAAAAACTACTGCTTAATTAATAATTGTTTTATACGTAAATTTATCACCCAAAAATAAAGATTCAAAAATCAGGCTTTTCAGTTATTATTGTCTATAACATTCTTTAATAAATCGCCAGAGAAATTTGTTCACTAGGAGAAAAGAATATCTATTCATTTGTAATGTGGTTTGTCGCTTGATTCTCGATAACCTCCAGCGGATCAGCCAAAACAAGCTCTGTCTGCTCTGTTTCCTTATGAAAAGCTATGATGATTTTGTCTTCGTTTGAGGACTGACTGTCAGAGGACCCTTCCTGCGTCGATGTCGCCGCCTCCTGGAGCAACACAAAAAGAACTAAGTTAATCAAACAAATTTTTTTCAAAGACGAATAGTGCTTTTTCTCTTTTAGTTAGGGTAAATTGACCAATGAATGAAATGTACCCAGTGAAAGAACTAATTGAATAGTTATTAAAACAGAAAAATTGCAGATCTGTTAATAGAAATAATGCTTGATCTTAGAATTGTAATACGACAAAATTAAAGAATCAAAATCAAAGTTTCTGTACTTTAAGAATTATAATAAAATAAGAAAAACTGGGAAAAAAATTAAACTAAAAACTGTAATTATTTTCAATACACGAATTTAAAAAGCAAGTAAAAATTCATTTTTAACTTTACTGATTTCTTAATATAGCTTTTCTTATTATATAAGTTAGTAAAATTTGTTAGTAAAATTTCAAAGAAATTTTATTAGAAAATGTTTTGTAGTATTTATTAAAAGACTCCTCAAAATTTTGTAGAAATTATTTAAAAATACTAAGGTTTGGGTAATTAATATTTTAAAAAATATTAATATTATTAGAGAAAAAGTAACTTTGAATTTTTGATATAGTTTAATAACTAATATTTTATAATGTTATTGTATTTTATCAAATGCAAAATAAAAAAAGAATAGTTCAAATGTATTTCTCAAAGTAAAATTAATCAAAATAGAATGTTTTACTGTAAAGTAAATAATATCTTTTATTGATAATTAAAATATTAACCCTATCTATCATTCACTGGGTAAACTCTTATTTCTTATACTATATTACACATTATTTTATATAACAAAAAATTATGACTTAAACTAAATTTTTTTTATGTAATTAGATTATAAGATAAGTATTAAAAATATTAATAAAAGAGATGAATAGTGTATCATAATATATAATAACAATTTTAAATTCCATTTATTTGAAATTCTAAATTATTTTAAAAAATTTAAATTTAAAATTAATTGTTTATGTGCTCTATTTGAAAAAGCACATCTATTACAATAAATAATAGAAATAAATTAGTGCAATAAAATCTTATAAGAGAAAATTATGATCATAAAGAAAGGATGTAAGAATAATCATCTTCATTAATTTTGTAAAATTTCGAAATTAAATTTTCTATTATAATATTATATTTGTTAATATTATCTAACTAAAAAATCACTGTTTATAACATACAAATTTTATTTCAAGAAAAATTACAAGTAATTTTGATAAGTCTTGTAATAAAAAATTTGAAAAAGAAAAATTATTGCACTCTTAAATGGTATTAAAATCTCATAGTATTATAAACTATGTTTATAAAATTAAAGAAAGAAATTTTTCTATTTTCAGTATTGAATACAATTATAAAACTTAGTACTATACTATTAATTTGGTATAATATTTACACGTAGAAAAGTTAAAGTTATTTAATAAGAAAATTATTATAATTATATTAAAACAATTACGTTGATAATAAATTTTAATATTTACATTTGAGTAGATGTAAAAAGGGGAATGGAAAGTTAGAGGAAAGGCTCAACGGTGTCCAGCCATTGCAGCAATAACAGATAATTATGTAGAAGATCAAGTATTTTCGATTATCAATTTTCAAAAAATGTTTCTCGCAGACTTCTTAAATTTGAAAGCATGGTCATGGTTAGTAGAGAAACTGCAAAATCACGAATGATTAAATTAACGGAGAGGATGTAAAACTCGGAGATCTTTGAAATAACCTAAAGCGTTCGATTTCACCGTAATTTTATCTTTTCGTTGAAGCTAATCAAATCTCAAGCGACATCTTATTTGTGCACGTTTACCACTGTATCGCTTACCCTGTAAAGAATCGAAACTCGATTAAGAGTGAAAGTACGGAGGAAATCTAAATGAGACTAACCGTGCTGCGTATTTTCATGTGGGTTTTGATGTGCTTGGTGAGGTGATCCGAACGCATGAATCTCTTGGTGCACTCTGGGCACTGGAATCTCTTTTCGCCAGTATGGGTGCGTCTGTGTCGCTGCAATTCATCAGAACGTGTGAATTTTTTGTTGCAGAAAATCCAGCTGCAGACGAAAGGACGTTCGCCGGTATGCCACCTTAGATGAGCTCGTAAATGCGACGTCTTGCCGTATACTTTACTACAACCCGGAATGTGGCAAACGTGCTGTCGCTTGCGCGTCATGTCGCGATTCCTAAAAAAATAAATTTCAGGGTCCTTTTTACTCCTTCCTTACTTTTCAATTTTAAACTTCATTGTTAATTATGCACAAACTTAATATCCGATAGTATAATAACATAAAAATAATATAATATAATGATATAATAATACACTAATACAGTAGTAGAATAATACAATATAATATTACAATAATACAATAATACAATAATATAATAATACAATAATAATACAATAATAATACAATATACAAACTATGTTTTTCTAGCTATAAAATATCGAATCTTTGAAAGTATTTAACACTAGGTTTACAACATAATTCATATTATTATACATGATTGTAATTTACAACGTCGTACATGCTGAAAAATTCTCACGTAAATTAAAAAATTTTTCTTTTAACGATTCAAGTAGATATTCAGTTTTTTAAATTACAATAAATATATATCTTAAAAAATATGTCTGATTTGAGTTAAATTTTACTATTTAAAACTTCTATAAAAAAAATAGTATAAAACAATATATCTTTGTAATAAAATTTTGTTTTTAAATTACACGTTATTTCAACAAAAGAAAATAAAAGAACCGAAGTTTTATCCTCATAAAATTATCAAATATTAAGTTAAAAATTCAAGAAAATTCTAGATTATAATTTTTTAAAGTAAATTCTGTAAATACATATATTTTATTAAACTGATTGATTTTACTGAAATTTTATCAAATTTGTTTAATATTTTTATGGCTATTTAAACAAATACAACAAAGAAGACTATAAAAATGAAAACACGTAATTCTCTCTATTGTATCAATCGTTAGTTTTGATATTTAAATTACATTTAAAAATCAATATCGAGTCTTGAAACATTTAATCATTTTTTTCTTATGATATAAATCTTTTTAAATTAGATACAAAATATAAAGACTTGCTATAATCAAATGAAGTTTAAACGAAGAATATTTAGATTTAATAACACACGTAGTAAAAATTGAAAATGTCATAGCTTCAACAAAAAGTGTAAAATCTTTTATACATAATGAAATGTCGATTTAAGATCTCAAGTCAGGGACGGCTCGTTTTCGACAAGGTAGTTCCAAATATATGCAAGGCTAAACACAAATAAAAATGAAAATAAGAAAACTTCATACTATAATTACCTGTCACCATCCCCACAGTTCGGGCAGGTACAGGCGACCCTCCGCCTATGCAATTTACCCGAGTCGTCTCCGCTCGCGGTGGCGTTACTAATGTGCTGCTGTTGACTTTGTTGCTGCTGTTGCTGTTGCACTTGAACCTGCTGCTGCTGCTGCTGTTGCGCCTGTTGCTGCGTTGCGATCGCCGCGCCATTTGATTGAATCGTCTGAAGTATTTGCCACTTGGGATCAGCGGCGCTCTCAAGGTGAACCGTTGGTGCGGTTGTCGCTGGCTGCAGAGCTTGCACAGCCGTTGGCTGGACAGCAGAGATTACCTGAATATTTCCCAAACCAGGTATATTTTGAACGGGAATAGACTGGAGAAAGCCATTGGCAGTATTTATTCCAGCTGTTGGTTGTAGTTGCATCACTCCTCCAACATTTACGCCACGAATCATTCCACCGGTCTGCTGAGCTGTAATGTTTGTCAGAGCCGAAGCTGGGATTAAAGTTATTTGCTGGCCTTGAGCACCTGTGAACCAAGAAAGTTTTGCGTTAATTTAAATAATTATAAATAGCGTGCAGCTTGCCTGGTTTGAAGAAAATGGAATAAATAATTAATATCTTTGTATGTAACTTTAATTTCTATAGTGGATTAAAATAAAAAATATCAAGATATTTTATAAATTAATAACTATTTACCGTAAAAATTACTTGAACTTAATATGAAATTATAGATAGATAAAATGTTTACATTTATTATAGAAAAATTGAAAATTACAAAAAATCACTTAAGCATTTCACTTTAGTATTTCCTTAAAATTTAAAGTATTGTGCTTAAAATTATTGGTATAACTAATATTCACGAACTTTAAAAAAATGTGTAGAAAAAATGTGTACCTGTTATACTGATTGGTTGTCCAGACTGTTGCATAGCTTGTGCAGCAGGAATATGTATAACTTGACCGTTTGTTAATTGACTGGCATCTATATTAGTAACTTTTATTTCATTTTCTTGCACTTCTTGCTGAGGTCTCAAAGCCGTAAGAGTCTGAACATCTATTTTTTGTCCATCTTTTGTAGTTATTACATTTGAATTTCCAGATCTACTAAGTGAACCTATACCGACAACCTGCAAAATATAAAAATAATATATTAATTTTATTTCAAAAATTGAACTAAAATAAAAGCAAAAATTTTAGAAATATTTAATGTAACTATATTAATGCTATTTTAAGAATTTTAAACTTTTAAAATATTTCGTTGTGCTTCAAACTCTTTTTATTATTGACGATTATCATTATTTAGTTTTTAAAAATTATTTTTTATCACAATCATTAAGAAAAACAACCTTAACTGTACTCGTTCTCTATGCTCTTAATTATTATATATGTATAAGATAATAATAAAATTATTTTCTAGTCATACATTATTGTCATAATTAATTAAAATTATTAATTTTTTTGTAACAAAAGAATTATTTTAAATACTATTTTCATCAATTCATACGTTTTTCAACAATATTTTAACTAAAATGGACAAAGCATTTAGAATATAAAAATATATAATTAATATTGTTATTCTCAATTTAGTTTACAATTTTTATATTATCTATACTAATATTTCAATTGTTTAGTTCAATTTTAAAGCTATTAATGGAAGAGACAAAAACTATTATAATCCATATAATATATCATTTTTTTATAAGAAAAATTTAAAAATATTTCCTGTAATTGTTTTAACGGTCAGAATAGTTATGCTAATTACAGAAATAACTTTTTATCTTACCACAATATTTTTTATAATTATTATATATAATATGCATTTGTTATACATTTATATGATAGATTCTGGAATTCGTAAAATGAATCATAAAAAAAGTAAAAAATGCAATTCTAAGAATTACCTGAACATTATTTGGAGCACTACCACTTGTACTCCAAGTAGACACCGTAGAAGCAGGCGTTGATGCTGATGCTTGTTGGGCTTGTTGGACTTGCTGAACTTGCTGGTTTTGTTGATGTTGAGCAGCAACTTGTTGAACTACTTGCTGCTGTGCTGCCACTTGCTGAGCCACTTGCTGAGCCACTTGTTGCCCTTGTAACGACTGTAAATGATTGCAATTCTATTAATATTATATCCTTTTTTATCTTAATTAATATAATATTTAAAAATTCTTGTATGAACTATATTTGCTATGTAAAATATTATCAACAGAGAATAAAATTATTAAACTAGTTAAAATTAGATTTAAAAATTGACATAATCATATTAAAAGTTAACTAGTATTCTTAATATTCGTTTTACTTAAATAACATCATGAATTAAAAATTTATCTTAATTTTACAATAAGATTTAATAAATACTTCAAAATATTTTTATAAGAAATTATCAAATAATTAAAATAAAAATGTTTTAATATTATCATTTTTAGGTTTTTATTTATAATAAAATGATTTACTTTTTAATTTAATTTGAATTTAAGATTTTAACTTTGAATATAAAAATATCCATTCATATGTTTGATATATACAAATCTTCTTAAATAAAACTAACTTTATAAAATACTATTAAAATAAAATAATTTCTTAAAATTTCAAAACTTAAGGTCAGCATCTATAATTTTTCAAAACTAACAAATTTTATTAAAATATTACCTGTAGACTTTGTAACTGTGATAAGTTTGCTATTTGAACTTGTTGAATTTGACCATTAGGTGTTATAATTTGAGCTACTTGCGGGATTTGCTAAAAAATAAAATTATATAAAATCAAATTATAAATTTAAAAATAAAACAGTCAATCTATTTTTATTACCAAACTCTTATGAAATAATTAAAATATTAAAATGTTTTAAAATTCATGGCTTTTAATTCTGAATATTCAAATAATCATTTTAAGAAATTTTCGCCTATCTATAAGAATTTAATAGAATAAGTATAGCATAAAAAATTTAATTGAAAAACTAATGTAAGGTACTTTTTACATAAAAAATTTATATAAATATAATAAATTTAAAAATTTATTTTTTCTCCTATGTATTTGATATTAATTTAATTATATTGTAGTGATAGAGTAACACAAAATATTGAAAATAAAACTTTTAATTAAACAAAATTTCCAAACTACAAGCATTGTTTGTAAAAATATTAAAAGCCAGCCTATTACTATTATTCAGCTAATTCTTAAAAATTAATTTTTAACCATATTTTTTAATTGTTTGCAGTATATTAAAAATTTGAAAATATATAACGAAGTTTAGAGTACTAACGTATTAATGAAAATCGAAAACTTTCTGAAATAGTGCATTATTATACCTGTGTTATTTGAGGAATCATCTGTGCTGTGGGCATGTTGAAAACACTGGAGAGGGCTTGCACTGGAAAATGAACAGTTTGGTAAACTGTCTGACCATTAGTGGCAGTGACCGGTACTTGCACTGGTACTGTTTGCTGAACGTGCTGCATAGGGAACTGGAGTGGTCGTACCTGCACACTTTGACCTGAAACATCCAAGTCGTCCTCGGGATCTGTCGGATGTGGGCAAGACCAACGTCGAAGCAAAACAAAGCGACAGAGATAAAGCCCAAGCATTAGTTCAAGCTAACAAAGCAGCCATTGTTACAGAGTTCATAAAGAAAAGTGCTATTATCAGTAATATGCAGGTTTTAATTCTTTTTTTTAAATAAAATAAGCAATAATTTTAGAAACTTATCGGTGCTATCCAAGATTATACAAAAGTTCGTTAAAATTTTTTTATATGTAATTAATTGATTTATTATCGTGTATTAATATAAAGTTTTAATTCTTAATTATATATTTCTATTGCTTATTTGAAAAAAAATTAAGAAACGTCAATCTACTATTTCTATAAAAAATTCATAAATAAATTTCTTACGGGATATTTTTTTGTGTTGGATAAATAATTCAGAATTATACTAATTGACCATAGTTTTTTAAAATTAAATAAGTATTTAAATAAAATTATTTAACAAACAACCATGCACAAGTTATTTTTGTACTATTACTTCTACTAAAATAATTAAATTCACAACACTTTAAATATCTTAATATCCGAAAAATATTCAAGTAAAATAAAAATAGATCGACACCACTAGTATATTAAGATTAAATAGATAGAAAAAATTAAAAAGTAATAAATTACATATATATTAAATATTAAGCAAAAATCAAGTCTAGATAAAATACTTTAAATATAAATAAAAGAATAGATGAAATAAAGCATGCTTATTTTAACATTTTACTAATAGAAAAGTAAAATTGAAGTGATAAAAGTAGCTTATAAACTGGCTTAGAATTTAAGCATAGAAATTTTTCCTAGATCACATAAAATATGTTCTATGATGTATACATAAAAAAATTTGGCAAAACAAACATTTTTATCTAAATACAAATTATTCTCAATGTAAGTAAAAGCAGGTATCAAAATCATTCCATCAAGAAACAGATATAAATTAACGACTAACCCGTGGGTAGTTGAAGAGTCTGACCAGCTATATTTTGTATAATTGAAGTTGGAAATACATTTGGTGATCTTATAAGATTAACGGCATGAGGATTAATGAGTGTCTGTCCATTAGCTAGTTGTATTTGTTGACCAGCCAGTTGAAGTTGTTGTCCATTGGCTGTGGCAAAGTGCATAGTTGGCTGAGCCTGTTGATGAGCAGCAGATGCAGAAGGTATAAATAATGCTTCCTGACCATCGATGTTGACTGTTTGCATTTGTGGTATCACACTATAGCTTAATTGAGTTTGCTGAGGTTGCTGCTGCTGTTGTGATTGCTGTTGAGCTTGTGTATGTTGTTGCACTTGCTGCTGTGATTGTTGCTGTAACGCAGCAGCTTGTGCCTGATTACTAACTAGCTGAGCACCCTAAAATTAAAAAATGTAGAAAAAGATTACACATTTTTTTGTATAAATATATAAATATATTTTTAAAATATCTAATAACAGTTCAAATAATTATTAATTAAATTGATATAAAATAAAATATTAGTTTAGAAAATGATCACATGTTTACGTCTTATTTTAAGTTAAAATATAATTATTTAATATTGTATTCAAAATGTGCATGTGTATATACATACTTCTGTAAGTATGCATTAATGTACGCGTTTTTATATATAAATTTTATGTATAAATTAATACATGTATATTAATAGCACAAATTTCTTATATTATACTCATTCGTACTTATTGTATTTTAAATGACAGAAGAAATTCGAGGAAAAGACGATGTCTTTTAAAAAAAGGAGGGGGATTCGATCGATACGTATCAATAAAAAGTTATATTACGAATGGATTAAAATATTTATTGTAAACCTAAAAATATAATTAAATAAAAAAGCGTTCTTCTATTTAAAATTTATGAAATCTTAAAAATTAATTTATTCATGTTATAATTTTTATAGAATGAGATAAAATAATTATAATTATTTTATTCTAGCATTTAATGATAACCAAAACATTAAAACTATAACAATCAAACTTTATTTAGAATACATTTAAGCTCAATAAAAATATAAAAACTCTTAAATATTGTTCATAATAATTTTTTAAAAATAAATGAAAAATGAAAAATAATATTTTGTAATTTGCATTAAGAACTACTTTTATTTTGAGGTTAGTCTCTCATTAAAAATACCTTTACACATTCCATTAACTCTTCGCCAGGATTTGTAGTTTATGCCACATATTAAAACATTTAATATCATTAAATTCTTTAAAATAAATTTTTATCAGCACTATTTAACACGTTCACCATTTAATTTATTGAAACTAAATACTAATTTTGGAATTATTTACAAATTTTAATTTGTAAATATATTGTCGATATTACGATAAATTATTTAATTCTACATTTTTTTGTACTTTTATACGAAATTTAGTATTACAACAATTAAAAGTACTACTAATTATTAAAAAATACTGCTAAGTACACACCGATAAAATAATGATTCACGGTGATATTTATCATTGTTAAAATGTATATCTTAATTACTTTGAATTATAAATAATATATTGTAATTACAAAATACAAAATAACATTTTCTATTTTCATTAAAAGTTAACTTTGAACGATGTTTCAAGAATTTAAATTTTGTTCCGTTCTAGATCGCTAACTTTATCTTTTACAGATGAAAATCATTACTTATCATTAAGGACCTTTTAAACTTTCACCTCTTCCCATATTTATTCATATATATATAACTACGAGATTTCTAGCAAACTCGAGATAGATGAAATATCCATTATTGTTGTAACATTAATTTATAACAACACAAATAATGAAATTTATCGATTTAAAACCTTAAAATTTTTTTATTTTTTTTATAAACTATTTTTGTTTATTGGTCTAAACAAAGCATTAATAATTTTCATTTCTTCGAAATTGAATTAAATCGTATTACATATTAAAAAATAATACGTTAAATGTCATAAACTAAAATCACGATACTTTTTTATTTTAAAAATAACATGACGATGATATTTTGCATTGACAGCGGATGTTAGGCCAACCGAACTCTTGCTATTCATATGCACTGATCTTTTTCATTTATAAATCTCGTTCTGATAAATAATTATCATTATATGCTATGTCACGCGGTAAAATACACCGGCACGAATTACACATGAAAATAATTCTGATTTTAAAATTGACTAAATAATTTTACTTGCGAATTATCGAAATATTTTAGTTTTTCAAGTTGAAAATTAAAATTTGTCAGTCTTTAAAAACAATTTCATTATACTTTGAAATTTTTTATCATGGGCTTTAATAGGAATTAATATTAAAGTGATTAAATTTCTAGTTAATTACTGTTTATTTTATGCAAATTATTTAATGGATTTTATGAGCAGACTATATTTTTCAAGGATATACTTATAAATATATTAAAATTTAGAATAAGGATACTTCAAAAAATTTTTTAATAAAATTATTTCCTAAGTTAAATAAAAAACATTATAAGTAAAAAGTAGAAACAAATTACTCAGTGGATATTATCACTTTTGGGTTGATTCCAAGAATAAAATTTGAAAAAAATTAATACGTATTTAAATTAATAAATATTGAATTTGTTATATAATAATTATGTTTATAGCATATGAGTCAATTATAAAACGATATTTTTATAAGAGTTTTAGATCTTGTGTGATTGAGTGATACACTTTTGAGTAATGAATTAAAATTAAACTTAGGAAATATTTATTGATATTTAAAAATTAAAGTTAATATACGGTTATTTCGTTAGTGCTCATATAGTATATCCTAGAAATAGTACGAATTTTGTACTCAGAAATAATTATCACTTTATAATAAAACTAGTGGAATACAAATTTCTTTAAAACAACAATTAAATTTAAAGTTATGTGTTTGAAAATTATAATAAAACAAAGCAATATTTATTTATAAAAGATTTTATGCGCTAAGGATAAATTATTATTTATATACTTTCAAAAGTATTGACTATTTATCTACAATAGTTTAAACATTATTTTAATCAAATAAAAACTTATTAATATATACAGCAACTAATTTTTTGAATAACATAATTATATTTCACTATTGATTTTTGCTGTATACATAATCTGTAAATAGAAACTTTCAAAGCACAGATTCGATATTATAATAAAGTTTAAAAAAATGATATTAAATTTTATTTATAATTTTAAATAAAACCTGTAATTCATAATTAATTAATAGACAATCTAGAAACATTAAAAGTAATGATAGATGGAAATATTTTAAATTAAATCTTTTTGTTTAATCAACTAATGACAAGATTTATTTTATAGAAAAACCTATTAAATAATCAATACAATTTGCTTAATATTGAATATAACTTATAAATAAATAAATAAAATGAAAATGAGTTATGCTTGATCGAGCTATAGTTTAGAGAAAGCAAATACAACTTTTATAAAATTACAAAATATTGATAACTTACTAGTGATTAATGAAGAATATGTGTACCAACAAATATTCGAAGACCGTACTCATCAAAATTTTTGTTCCTCAGCGTTGAGGTGAAAAATATTTTACCGCAATTGTAAAGCCTATCGTTACAATTGTCAAAACGATAAAACGCGTAATAAATACCTGAAGAAACTGCTGCGGTAATGCTTGCATCGATATCGTCTGTGCTCTCTGCTGTTCATGTTGCTGCTGCGGTTGTTGTTGCTGTAAAGGCACGAAATTTTGCAACTGCTGAAGCGTGATGACCTGAGGCTGCTGTTGTTGAACATCTTGTTGTTGCTGCTGCTGCTGCTGCTGTTGTGCCTGCTGTTGCTGAAGCTGCTGCAGAACATTGGCGTTGAGGAAGCGAATTTGAGTGGGTATGCCTTGCTGTTGCTCCAACTGTTGCTGATCGACAACCTCTTGTTGCTGTTGATCTTGTCCCTGGTCGCTTTCATCAATCTCCTCCTGGCAAAATTAAAAGTTTTATTCGTGATTATGCGATGACACATAGAGATCTCCTTCCATGATAGTTAGGCTGAGAAAATTTTCTGGTATCGATGAAATAATAGTAACAAATAATATCGCATTGCAGGTTTTAATTTTGCTTTTCACGAATAAACCAAACCCATATTTAATATAACAATAAACTTTCTATTTCTATATAAAAAAGATATGCTAGATGCAAAATAAAATGTAGTGCTAACGTAGCAAATATTTTATTAAGAATTGATAAGCGTGACTGATTACAGATCTTTAAAAATACATCAATTTTTATAACTTTTATTGTTTGTAAAGATGTAAGTATTAGTTTTCCTAACTAGTCATTTATTAATAAAAATTATTGAAGCAAGTCTTTCGATTATTTTTCAAAAATTACATATATATTATTATTTGTAAAAAATTTGATTAAAATCACTAAAATATTTAATGAAAATAATTAATTTAATGAAAGCTAGAAACCGCTATAGACTATAAATTTATATTCATTCAGAAATTCTGGATACTATTGGCCAAAAGTTGTAAAGCAAGTCAGAATTATTGCGCAAATAATTACTTTTTTAAATTTATGATTTTCAATATTATAATAAAACATTGTTTACTTTAAAATATTTAAGGTTAATCTAAACAATATTTTATTCTTATATTGAAATTTAATTTTTTAAAGGAATCTTTTAATTTTTAACTCGATACACTAACTGTTTGTATTGATAGTAAATAGCAATTTTGCGACAAACAGAATCGAAAAAATATAATAAAAATTGAACAATTTTTAACAATAATTTGATTTAGATACATAATTTCAAAAGTCTATATTAAAAGGCTTTGGGTGAAATGGACAACAATGAAAGCAGACTATTGCAATAAGCTCCAACCAAATGAAAATCGCTAAAAATTAAGTAATTTTCTTAAAAATAAAACAATCGTTGATTTTTAAACCCATAGTTCAGAACGAGTCCTAACCTGTGTAAGTGTTCTGCCATCGAGGCTTCGCTTCATTCTGTCAATTTCTTAGGAAACTTCTCTTTAATTAAATTTTTTTATTAGTGTTATTTAGCTCTTTGGATATCATAGAGCAAAAACTTAAACTAAGCAGATATCCTGCTAAGCTTGCAGGAAGAGCAGATATCCTGTGAATAGAATCGAATAAGTAAATGTAAATCGTGTACTTTTAATATTAATTTTTCAAATATTTGTAGATGGTTAATGAGGAGTAGTAGGTTGCATAAAAGTATCATAGAATTGATATAACAAATTTTATAAACATACATATATACATACATCAGTGTCTTTGTTTTATTTACTTTTATTTACAACGTTAACTATACCCTGTAAAAATTGTTCAAATAAGGTGAAAAAGTTTTAAATATCGGGAAATGGTCCAGTAAATTAGATGGAAAGTTTAGGTCACCTAAGTAAAAGCTTGTTGTACAAGAAACGCATCATTTATGAAACAAGAGAACCTGAATACGAATATAATGAAAATTGAAGCCCGTAAAAAATCGCAATAAAAGAGAGCTAGGATCACTCGACTGTTTTCGAGAATCGGACGATAAAAAATGTTTACCGTCCCAAAGCATACTCCCTCCACCACTCAAGAATATACACATCGAAGCGAATCGAATAGTTAGAAAGATGTCCCGCAACACCGCCCAGCTCAAATGCCCCCCACTCCTCAGCCCTCCACGCAAGCCACACTTTGTAGGAAGTGAACCGCCTCGAACCGGCTGCTGCAGGCGGTGGCTTCATAGCGCACTCACGACGGGCTCCACCTGCGCGAACCCGGACCAGCGGTTAGCCGCTCCTCGAGGGAGGAAGGCGAGTGCGCGTACCAAAGTTAGTGCCCACGCGAACCGTCGTGCCGAGAGAACCGCCTCTCTCTTTCTCTCTCGCTCTCGCTCTCTTAACCATGTACGCCCCTGTGATACACCGCCGAGTCTCGCTGACTCGCTATTTTCGCGCGAGTAGGGGAAGTGGTTGTAAACAGATACGTGCATGCGTGAAACGAAAAGGAGGTCGAGTCGGGGATAGGAAAGGCTCAATGCAAGGATGAAGAGCGACTCAGACCTGCACAAACTGTTTTCCCTTGCTGCTCGTACTCGCGACACGGCGTCAAACTCTAACACGGTACAACGATGAGAACAAGAACGATTTTATTTTCGGTGGACCCGTATCCTAATTCGAAACATCTCCAGTTACCTTACAATATCTTTAAATAAAACTAAGCGCGAGTTTCGTGTATCGTAGATCCAACGTTACTCGAATGGTAAGCCTATCTTTGCACGAGCATAAGAGTACTTAATAATAGTACGTTAACTGTAGATTGCTTTTTAATTTTACAAAGCTCTTTAAGGAAAATATGTATGTGATACACACATCTTTACTTTTTTCATTATATATTAATCAGCTTATTTCAATTTACTTAACAGTGCTTATGCAAGTAGGTATAAAATAATATAAAATTTCGAAACAAATTTTCATTTCCCAATTCATGTTGCTTGTAACATAATATGAAAAATGATTATTACGCCGATTAGTTGTGGATTATCGCCGCTAACGACGTTCGTATGAATAAATTTTTGTTAATTCATCAATATTGATAAAATATGAAAACGATAGAAAGCCTTTCTCGAAGGTAAAAAGGCGTCTTGATGAAGTCAATGCCTATAAATTGTACAAAGAGTAAGTCACGTGGCTTACTTTTAAATTTAGCGCGCCGGCAAGCGAAAAAAGAGGTACTGTGGATCATTTTTCCCCCTGTACAGTGTAGACATCGCAAAGCTAAAGGGGGACGACGGCCTTCAAATACACAACTCTCCTTTTCTCTTTGCTCGACACCCGCCCACTTATACGCGACTCTTCTTGCCTACAACCAAGTAAAAGCGTCAATATTCTTTCGTTCTCCTTGATTTGAGTGTAGCGAATCCGTTGTCGAACTTTCTTTTCATTTAGTTATCAAAAATTTATGAGAACAGAAGCAGCCACGTCGGGTAAAATAATGTCGAGTAGACTTTAATAAAATTATTTGACCGTAAATTCATTCTTTTATTTTATTTTTCGAACCAATAAAACTCGAAAAAATGGTTTGATTGATATTTCAACGATTCACAGCTGTGTAAAATACATGTATCGTACGTAAAATATCGTAATAAAAAATAATAATGATAGAGGCAACTTATATTGAAACCTTCGTTTAAGATTCGAATGAGCGAAATTGCGTACCTCCCCATCGAGTCCAAAAAAGGGAGGTACTAAGCGGTCGGCAGCAGCCTAGTCTGACCCCGCAACTGCTCGTCCCGCTAATACCAAAAAGAGGGATGAAATTTCACGCGTCCTCTCTCTCTCGGTATTTGATAATACAACCCGCCCACTCGAACGCTAACTCTAGGCAAGATAACGAAGCTAGGTCCACGTTACGACAGAACGACGTTGGAGAGCGTCTCTCAAGACAAAGTAAAAAAGAGTAGGAAAGAGAGAAATAGACTATCACAGCCTCCACCCACTCGCTTGTTGCGAGAGGGGGGGGTAAAAAGAGAAACAGATAGGGGACCCTCGGATGCAAGAGACTCCACCTATATAGGCGCTATATACCTACACCGCGAGATGCCGGGCACGTGGTTCTTCTGAAAAGCCCACCTACTACGCAGTCCGCAGTTCTTTATTTCATCCACCACGCGGCTATCTATAACGAGAATTTTCAATTCGCTTGAGAAGCTAAATAGTCGCTAATCAATCCCCCCGAACAAACCTTGTAGAAAAGGTTGATTACACCGTCCTCTCTTCCGTCCTTACGTCTTTTTTCAATTCGAGTACAGCCCTCTTGTTTTTTTAAACTACAAATTATTTACCTTTTCAAATGCATACTAAATCGTTTATCTTTAGGCATGAGTGCATACGCCAATCGCTCAACTAATTATTCGTTGTTATTTTTAACTAAGGTTTGGCTATACTACGTTTCCAACAACTGTCTATTTCATAACTAGCTGAAAATCGAATCCTTGACAGTTATATATTTTACAAATAAACAAAATGTAAAGTAAACATTTTTATCGACAAAATCCAAATTACAAAAAATTCTGTATTTGATGCAAGTTGCCTTTACTTTTCAAGGTTGCTTCAGTTTGCTCCTCATTGTAATACAAATTTGTATGTCCATTTAACGAAATTTTCAATACTGTATTAGATTTCACTATTTATTAGTTATAGAAATATTTATCCTTGCAAGGTTGACATAATTCTTATTTTTATTTTTATTAATATCGTATACCTATAATTTAATAGACTTGTTCTTGATAATTTAAAATTATACGGTTATGTTTTATAAAAGCAAATAAATTTTATAAAATTATTTCATCAACAATAGAAAATAAGGAGCCGAAGACTTTCCTTTATAACTGAATACTGTTAACTTAGATTTAATTCATTTCTAAATTTTGACAGTATAAAGCGATGATGTCAATATAGGCTTACTTTGTTATACTCTTAAATTTGTCGACATTAATTTGATTTTTAATGTTAATGGAAAGATTTAATTTGATCTTTTAATATTCAGTTTTCTTCCATTAGAAATATTTAGAAATTTCGATGACTATGATAATTAGTTGAAACATCGCTAACTCCGACTGGTTTAATTTGAAAATATATTTCTCACCGATATGTATATCTTCTTTAGTAGCCTAAGGAGAATAAAGATTGGTATAAAAGTTTCAATGGTACCTTATCAGACTGTTTATGAGTTGTCGATTGTGCCATAATGCACGAAGCTGAAGAGATGTTAAGGTTTCAGTAATAGCCTTAATCGTCCTATATTTCCAGAGAAGCAGTAAACTTAAGAACCAAGTTGTTAAATAAGCCAAACGTGTGACACTAGTCTCCTGAGATATTTTAAGAGAGCAGAAACCATCCGTACAAGCACAGTAAGGTCTTTACTTCCATTGCCTCCAATGTTCCAGCCAACATATTTTCCACCCTGTTTACACCTAGGAATCACTAAAAAAAACTTCAATCCAAATATCGCAAATTAGGTAGGTGCAGTGGCTGTTGCTCGCTCATCGAATCAGTTGTATACGAAGTTAAGGCTTACTCGGCATAGGTATTTCGAAGCACTCTCACGTCTACCGGATCACACCTGCGGAAAATTGAATCGGTCAAATCGAGTGAAAAGCTGCTGTGCCGTCGAATTCGTCACGAGGCGAGATGTATGAAAAAAAGGATAATACTCGCGAGGGGAGAGGGAGAGAATCACGTAGTGGCAGAACTCGAGGAGAGAAACTCGTACCGTGGAACGCCACGGATAGGTGTGTCGTTTCTGAGAGGACGCCTTTCCGTGACGCCTTTTCGGCCCCGACGATGCCTACTATTCCGTACCCACACACGTAGGAACCTACCCACCAGAATCGAGGTGCGCGCGCGCGCAGACGTCCGCCTTCGTCTCAGATAGTAAACGCGTCTCCGCGAACTTCGCAGTACCCTTAGCCAGTGCTTCGAGCCCACACGTAAGCTTTGATACACGAAGAAGAGCAGGTATGCGAGGCCAACGCCAATTCTCGGGAAAACAAGAAAACAAGCATCTGCTCTTTACTCGTGACACTAGCGAAACGCAAATTTATCCAGTGTGGACGAGGTTCACGGACGTATCTGACCGTCAGCTTACTTAATCCCGACTGCAAAATCCGTTCCTTTTCTCAGCCACTTACCGCTTTTACAGTTTCACGCTTTTCGTTTCTCTCAACGCTAGGATGCTTTTTTTATATCCGAATATATGAGGATGTTTATTCATGGCGAAACTCTTTCGAGCGTAACGAAACTTTAATATCTTATCGAGAATATTCGGACTACAATTTTATTCGTTAATTACATGTGCTCGGAAACACTAACAGACCTTATGGCTCCTTCCGAGAAAAAGAGCAGCAAAAATCAAACCATGGCCATATATTTTTTCTTCAGCGTTTTTCTTCTTTTTGCAGTGTATCTTTTATGCGTAAACGCTCGCTCGTACTATCAGTTTTTTCGGTAGGTAAATAGCAAGATCAAGGCTATTAAAAAGACAAAAACGGTATATGCAACGATAAAGGCGAAAAGCCAATAATTCCAGACTCAATCAAATTAAATTACAAATGAAAATATAAATAGAAATAAAGTTCGTGTACAAAGTACATTTATCAAATATGCTGCTCGCATCGAGTCTTCGCATTCCCTTCTCACCTCTTCGAACTTCCCGAAATTGAAATTCCCGCTTAATTTTATACCTAGGCTAAGTCAATAGCTATTGTCATTCGAGCGTAGTTTTCAATAATGCAAGTAAGCAACACAGACGCATGTCCTAGTAATCCTTGTAATTAGACTCAAGGGTAAATGGCTGCGAGCTCTGTTTCTCTCCTCTCTTTCGGAAGCAAACGGAGTAAAAAGCTAACGCACCGTTTGACGCCCATTGCGTCCTCCCGTTCACGGGCCACCGGGTCGGCCCAATCGATACACTTGATTTACCTCGAGAGATGTCAGCTGCGAGTCCGAGAAGCGCAGAACGCTCGAGTCAAGCCTCGGATGAAAAAGGAACGCACGAGTATCGACAGTCTCGGGGCGGTGCGGCAGCGGCGCCTACGCGCAATGCGATTGGGCCGGACCATCCCCCTGCGAGCCTCCCCCTTCGCTCCACCGTCGAGCCCCTTTTTCCCACGTGCTCTTCTGCCCGCCAATTATATTATTACCCATTTTCATTTTTTATTCGAACACAAGCATACTCACTCTCTTTTCCAAATTTCAATTTCCATGTGTTTCGAAAATGATTTTAGAAATTCAGCAAAACAATCACTACAACCTACAATACTTGTAGATGCTCGAACACTTTCTTTTATTAACAATTTTTGAGAATAAACTTTACTTATTTCTGCAATGGAAAAAGATAAAATAGAATAAAGCTTTATAGAACTTGACCTAATTTACACTGATTTTTTGTAAATACTTGTGCAACTCGGATTAATAAAATTCATTGTATAATTAGTTCAAATATAAGCTTATCCTAAAGAACATTTGATCTCCTTGTTTTATTTTTTCTTTTAAATCATATAAATTTATAAACAAATCATTAATGGATATAAAATCAAATTTAATGAATCTACGATTTAAATTTTAAATTACCGATGAATCGAATGATCCAAGAAAGGCGGATTGATGTTTAAGCTGTACGTATTTCTAGAACATCCAATAAATTCTTAGATGTATACATATATTACTTAAATAATTTATTAAATTTATGAAAACATTTTTTAAATAATTTATATTATTTGAATTTATTTTTTGCCGTAGCTGTACGTACCAAATCGATCTATTTGTTAAAATTATTTCAATTATTGAATATTATATATATACATCTTTTAAATATTTTCTATTTTTAAGTTTTAATTGAGTGAACATACATTAAGAAAGTAATACAAATAAATACGAAAATATGTAAATTTTGTATCAATTGTAACTGAATTACAAATATAGCTAGCCTATTTGAATTTCAAGATTAGAATTTTACCGAGTAAAATAACGGAATTAAAATAATTATGAATTAAATATAAAGAATCAACAAAATAAAATTACACAAACAAACACATACACACATTTAATGATTATTTAAGAATTATTTACAATTATAAAATTATGCTTATGTATATGCATCAATCAATGCATATATCATAATACTTTTTTATAAATTTCAATTCTTTTCATTTAAGTAATTGATACATAAATAATAATTTAGTATAATAATAATTCGAAAAATCAACGTACATAATTTCTAATAAATAATAATATACATGATCAAAATATAAATGTATTATTTATATCGTAAAAAAAAATTTATAAAATTCATATAAAAATTGTTAAATTAAAATTTTTCTTGAAATAAATAAAAAATACAGAAAAAAAGAGAATATTAATTGTATAAAATAATTATCACAATTTTCTTTGTAGTATTGGATTTATTTATTATTACATTATTTTTTATTATTCATAATAAAGAAACATTTTTTTAAATATATAATACGAGAAAATCAATATTTCTGAAGATAACTTTTTAAAAAAAAAATAAGATAAATATAATCACTTATAATTTAGATATTATAAATTAATCGCATAAATAATTATGTATTCAGCGGCAAGATTTACTATAAGACACGGAGCATATTTTTTAATTTTAATAATCATAAAATATTTATTCATCTGAAAGATATCTTTTATTCGTTTAAAAAATAAGAACTATACGTTAATAGTTTTATATTTTAATATTTTATATAAATAAGTTAAATCATATCGAATTATTTAAATAAAAGACAAAATATGTTATTGTAATTTGGGGGATAGTATTTTTGTATTAAAAATTGTATTATGATTTTATTTTAATAGATATAATTAAAAAAGATTGTACCATTGTAATAATAATGTATATTATAAAATCATATATAGGTACAATCTAGTTATATATCAGAAAAACATCGTTAACATTGCTTAGAAACTTTATTTTACGATTTTAATTTATTTCTTTTAAAGATAATTGGTATACTATAGAATGTTCGCATAAATATTTTTCGTTTACACAATTTTTTTTCTTCTTACTTACATTTTTTACTCGTTTAATCGAATAATACTAGAGCTGCTTGCTATTTTGTCATTTATTATTCTACTTCAAAGAAATAATTTTTAAAATGTTAAAATATAATATAAGGATTGGAAATAAACTACAAAAAAGTCTTAGTATGTTAAATAGATAATTTTTTTTATTAATGAGTATCAACTTTAAGATATTATCTTGAAATAAATTCATTTTTTATATTATACTTTTTTAAAAATATTTTGTATGTTTATTCGAACAATGTAACTTACCTTTTGTATATGCTAAATGTTCCTAAACAATTACAAAATAAAAATTGAATAATAATGAGTTAGTGAAATTGTGGTATCATATAGTGTTATTTTGATTTAATTAATAAACAATGAAAAGTCGAGTGGGATGAACCTCTAAGCAGCTTTCTTAGCATCATTTGAGCAGTTTAGAAATTCATCATTTTATACACATACTCAAAGCTTACACAACTGTACTAAAGAAATATAAAACATTTCATAGTATATAACTATAGATTAAATGTAGTTTCCTTCTTTAACTTGAAAAAAAATAAAATAAACAAATATAATATCCTTCAAGTGTTTTCAAGTAACAAATAATAGAGTAGATTTCTTTTGTACTAAACCTTAAAATATTAATAATGGTTAATTATTAATGTTATAAAATAAGTTCACAATTTCGGCTTTTATAAAAATGAATTATAGAAAATTCAACGTTAATGCATAAAATTAATGAAAGTATTAACTTTTATTATTGGACAAAGTACATAAATAATACACAATGGATATTGTTTAAATTATTATTAAAACTTTTTTTAAATCAGAATAATTCATGAAGTATATCTAAAGATAAAAAAGTTATCTTAAGAATTAGAAATTCCTCCACAATACAAATAAATATATTCTAAATTTTGGCGTTAATTTTTTCAGTGAATATGAACGATATTTTAATTAGTTATAGTCATGATACACTTAGTAAAATTAAATTGAGTCTGCTTAATTTTCATCAAACTATACTAATTTATCACAAGTATCTTTGAAAAAATATTTCCTTAATATAGACTGTTTTTAATTTCTTGGAATTATTATTACAATTGATATTCCTTTCATTAATTAGAAGTATTTTTTATTATAAATAGATATGTTTACATTTTACTAGACTAATATCCAACAAATGCGTAGAAACATTTGAAAAGATCAGGTTAAAATTATATTTTCTATGAGTAAAAATGAAATCAATATTATTATTATATAGCGAATTTTAAAAGAACTTGTAAACTACTATTATATTAGTTTTATAATTCGTTATCATTATTTTATGATACTGCTTTTGTATAAATTTACATCATAAAATAAAATTCCTATCTAAACAATATACAATTAATAAAGAATCCCTTTAATATTAGTTTAATATTTACCGTATATTTTATAAATATATTGTTATAAAAAATTATTTTATAACTAATTTTCATTCTACTTTTAATTCAAATAATTTTCTAAATTTACATTTCATTTCAACGTATTAGTTGTATGGAATTTTTAATGTGTGTAAAAATGTAAATATGAATTTCAGGAATCATAGTTTATAAAAATGAAATGAGAAAAATTAATTAAAAAATTATTATTCAAATTATGTAATTAAATACATATATATATATATATATATATATATATATATATATATATATATGCTTATACACGCATTATGATTTGAAATATAGTGTACATAAAAATTAAATATAATTAATTTGATTTTTCTATTTCTTAATCTTGAATTTTTCGTTTCATAACAAAAAATAAATCAGTTTACAATTTTCTTAAGAGCTCCTTTTGTTCTGCAATACAATATTATTTCATACAAATTAGGAGTGTTCCATCAATAGATAATAATTATGTTCATAATATGACTTGCATAAAGATTTAAGATTGATTTTCAAGAACTTGTTTTGTTAAAACTCATACGTATAACTTGTTATTCTTGTCTAAATTTATTAGATATTTTAAAAGAAGAAACCAGTTTACACATACCTGTGAAAACGATGAGTATTATATTTTAATAATTATTGCTAATTATTATAAATCCGAAATTAAATTATAAACCTATGATCTACGAAAACATTATTATTTTTTAATTAATGTGTTTACGTGGAAATATAAAACGAACTTAATAATTTTATATTTTATTTACATGATATTTTTATCATTCTCTAACAAATAAATATTTAATTCAAAGTAATTTAATTTAAACAATAATCAAACTCATTATTAAGAATATACTATAGATAATCAAACAAAGCAATAATTTTATAAAGATAGATAAATACTGGATAAAAATGAAATATTATGAAGAATCTAAATAAAATAATTGAATAATTTATATATATTCAAAAGCAAAAAAAATTATCAAATGCATATTACTTAATAAATACAAAAAATTTTTACATGAATTGCAAACAGTTTTAAGTTTTAATTTTAATTTTAATCTTAATCTTACATCAATTATCAAATAATAAAAATTGTGTCTTCTACAGATTGTATAGGTACAAAGTAATTAAAGTAAATTATAAATCATCTGTTTCGTGAGTGTAAATACACGACGAATTTCCAGTTCACTCAGGTAAAAGGGTACGCTCTCAAAGAAGAATTCGAAAATATGTGACCTCTAAATAGTATCATACCTGAACCCGATTTCCTTGAGTAGCAACAGTTATTTTTAAAGGAAAAGAAACAGGAAAGTTTTAAGGCACCCGCAGTGAAGGGAGCAAATAGGATAGGGGTGTCCTCGATAATACAGCCAAACCAATAGATCCTGAGTACTTACTCTTCCTATTCATCGCTTTAGAACAGATTACAAATTTTAAAGAGATAAATGACCCAATATGTGTGCTAGTATCCAACCACGTATACATATTTTGTCGAATTAAATATATTACAACAATTTTTAAATGTTTCGTGTTTTAAAACTTACTTTTACAGAAACAAAATAGGCAGTAAATTGTTCATTTATGTTACATTTAAATTTCTTACTACTATAGTCTTTATTTTAAATATTTTTAATCAATATTGTAATTAGCTTTAAATTTTCTTAATTTATATTTTATGTATTTAAAAATAATTCTTTATATTCAAAATATGTTCTGTGTTAATTAATTCTTAATTTTTAGTGATTTTTTTTACATCTGTCATATTAAATTGTATAGCAAGAATGATCTTTTATTAAAACGCCTTTTTAAGTCCATATATATAATACATTATACATATTCATTTTATTAAAAACAAAATTTATAAAATTGTAAATAAATTTATTCTAAATAAAGTTTTTATAATTAAAAAAGTAAACTATCATCAATTATTCTATAACTAACCTTTTAGATATATTATATAATAAAAAGTTGTCTATTTTTTTTATTAACTAAAGTAATGGTTTAAAAAATAACGCATCAACATGTGACAAGTAAATTGTTAATTTTAAATAAATTTCACAAATATTGTTCTATATATTTAAAATAATGTTTTCAAGTGATTATTTAATATACATTTTCAAATTGTAGAAAATGTGAAACAATAGATTATAGAAATTATAAGTTTATAATTAAATTCAAAATTAAAAAAAATATCATACAAATTGTTATTTTATCAGATGATAAACATTAAATTCAACAAATTGTTTACTAAATAGCTGTTAACTAAATGGATTGTGAAAGGAAATTTTAAGCTGTTCAGAGTCAATGTTTTATTCAATACATAATTTTATAAATCGATCCAGCGAATAATAATAAATAATTATTAATTATATTTTTTTTAAATAATCATGTTTTATTTTTATTCATCAATAAAATAAATAATTGTCGTGTTTGCCCAAAAATTTGTTGAAGATATAAATTACTTTTCTATCATTTTAATATAATAATAATTTAAGGTTGTTAACTCAATAATTTAAGACTGTGATTCTGTAGAATAGAAGAATTATATACACAAAGAATATCATTTATGTGTAAATTTATAATCAACTGTATATAATAAAGTTTTACTTCTTGTTCTATTTGTTACACTATTATATTAGATTTTTTATTTTTATTTGAGTTACGATCGAAAAAGATAAATAACGTTTGACTCTATTAACCAGGTCACATTTTAAATTTCTCATATAATTAGTCCTAAAAGTAAAAAACTTCTCCAAACATTTAAAAAAATGTTTGGTCGCGACGGAGTTAATAAAATATGAGAATCTCTCCGAATCTCTTTTAGTAAATTTCACACTAATTGAACACATTTAAAATTAATTTTCCTTCGAAGAAATTGAACTATTATTTTTATTTGAGTAAAAGTACTTCTTAATTTATAATTTATTTATAGGTATCAAAACAAATTTCGTAGAGTCACTTGAAATTTACTAGTATTTGTACTTTTTATAATTATCTATCACTTCAGTCATTAAATTAAAAATGATTTTATTTAAAACAAATTTTATACCTACTAAATTCAATTTATAATATATTTTAAATGAAAACCTTATGTTGGCAATATTATTTTAAATCTCAAAAGTAGCATTATTCTCTTTTAGAGCTAAATTTATACGCAATAAAACGTAGCGTTTTATATAAAGCGTAAAGTATTCTAATATCGCGTCCCGCACGATAAAGAAAAATTAATTTTCTAATCGATAAATAATGTGCAATCGCAGTTAACGTTATATAGTAGAGACAAAATAATGGAAAGAGGTAGACAATATAGTACAGAATATGAAGAGGATGCAATATTTTCTATCAATGATGAGTTAAATGTTATATCTACAGTCCACCGCCTGACCTTTCCACACTGATTTTCTTTTTAAGCGAATCCTTCTCATGTTGGGCTTCTTCCATTTCTGCCATTCGTGCGAATCTCGAATATGCTACATGACCGGATTTAATCGCGGACATCATCTGCAAAAGAAAATTTGTCAAGACAATGGTTCAAGTATTGATAATTATATTCTAATAAAAACATTTAACATTTATTTTTAATAATTAGTGCAAATATTCCTAATTTTATGAAATACAATGTAATAATTTTTTCCGGTCCGTATTGCTTATAGAAAATATTCATTGTATAAATAATTTTTTATAATATTTTAGTAATAGTTAGTATATTTTAAAAATAAGTTTTAATTAAATAAAAATTGAATTTAATTATGTATCTGAAATCAAATTTTTTTTATACAAAAAATTAAATTTTCTAGACGACTTTCTCAATTATTAGAAATGTTTATGTTGAATAATATGTTGTATACTTTTACTAAAAGTATTAATTTTCTTCAAAATTAAATTCATAATTCTAACGGCGTTATCATTTTATAGATTTAGTATGCCTTCCAATTACTTAACTTCATAATTAATTTTAAAGTACCTGTATTTAAGGAAAAATAATTAAATTTACTAACATTTTATACATGCAATTGAATATTAGTATTAGATTTATAAGATATTTATTTTATGTTAAGTACTTCACAAAGTTTTCAATTCAGTATTTTATTCGCAAAAGTAATATATGTATAATTTAAACTTGTAAAAATTGTTTTTTTATTATATAAGGGAAATTTTAATTATTATGAGTAAATTTCGATTTAAAAAACTGAATTTTTTTAAATTTATTGTATATTACTTCATTTTTAAATCCAAATTAATATTATAGATATTTTACAAGTTTCAGTTTAAAATCATGCATAATTTAATAAATTTTAATTAAATATTATCAAACAATTAATGTAATATAAAATATATTAATTCTTTTGAAATATAATTGTAATTCAAGTTCATATTTATGTATAAAAATAACACATATTGCACATTGTACTGGAATAAATAAAAAATTTATTTTTGTTAATAAAGTTAATAAAATTAAAAAAGTTTTAATTTAGTTTTCAATGTTTGTACGAATAGAATTGCTATAAAAACTTTTTATCGTATAATAATAAAATAATGAATAAATAGTTCGTACATATAACTTGAAAACTTTTTAATAAATCAATAATTTTTAAGTTTCTTTTTCAATTTTATAATAGTAATACTTTAAATAAAATTAATTAAACATGAACTATATAAAATAAATATTATTTAATAATTCTATAGAAATGAAAATATAATGATTGCTATAAATAATAATAAGATTATACCCATTTGGCAAATATTATAAATATAATGTCATAATTATTCTTTTTAAATGTTTTCTTTAATAATTGTAAATAAAGATACGAATAACATAATAGTTTTCTTAATGACGCATAATTATTCTACATTGTGCACTAAAAGATGTCTCATCCAATACTATTACATAAAAAAAAAAAATAAAATATTAATTTTACGAGCTTTTTAACTTTCAAACTATAAATTTGTACATAAGAATTATTGGAGAAATAAAGTTGAAATTTCTAGTGGGTGTAATATCAAGCATAGTAGTAATATAAGATAAAATATTTACCTTGAATCATTGTAAAATAAAAGCATAACATATTTTATTTATGAAAATAGTATAATAGTTTTCAATGTTTAAGGTATCGAATTTATATTTATTTAAAGCGAAGTAGTTCTAAGCCGATCTTTTAAGAAATTTTGTTTCTTATTACATATGGATGTAATAAAAAGATTTTTTATGAATGACTTTAGTAATGATTACATAAATTTTATTAAAAACTTTTTACAACATACATATAGATAATAAAATCGAAATTTATCTTTTACCTACATAAATATTCTTTTCATTAAAATAAATAACAATAAATAATAATAAATCATTTAATTTGTAACGTAACGAAAATTAAAATAAAAAATTATTTTGATTATCTGTAACAAATATATGTAGAAATATTTTTTTTATAAAATCAAATGTATTTCATTACACTGTAATTTATAAATTATACTTTATTTCAGTTATTGCAAGAATAATTGTAATTGATGCCTAAAATTTTGAATATCAATTTAGTTACAGCTTAATAGATCTATACCACATAAACTCAACACAAACTTTTAGTAAAGTATAGAATACTTATTATGTACAGTACTGGCAATATTAGTAAAGTTATGGAGGAATATTATAGTGAATTGATAATTAATTATTTTTAACATGATCTGAAAATTTTCAATTAAAATTACAAAAAATCTAGTTATAGATACATAATTAAAGCAGTTTCTTAAATAATATGCATTTGTAAATATTAAAATTGTTTTTCATTATATAATGTTTATATGTATGAATGTACATGCTGCATGCTTCATGTTTATTATCAACATTATTATAATTTATAAAAATATCTTTCATCTCACTACACAAAAGCTTAGTCTCCTTTAGTTAGATTTAAAGATAGGAAAGACATAAATTCCACTCTATCGTCGACATAGACACACCTGAAGGTATTCGTCCAATTCGACTTGACCGTTCATGTTAGTGTCGATTTCTCTTAGAATTTCATGAAGTTCTTCCCCTGGTACCTCCTTGTCCCCAAATAGCTGTGAAATATAAAAATAATTTTTAAATTACAGTTAAAAATTAATTACCTGCAGATAATCTTGAAGTTCCAGTTGTCCGTTGTAACTGAGATCAATTTCATTGAGTAATAAATGTATTTCTGATTCATCCAATTTAATGCCAAGATCCTAGATTATGAAAAGTAATTATATGAGAGCCTTAACATACATTCTTATTTTATTAAAGAATCTATTTTACATTATTTTTTGACATTGTTAATGTATGTCATTCTTGATCGTTTTTGTAAACTGTAAATATAAGCTTACAAATTGTACACTTACTATATTATAAATTAAATTCTATAATTTAAATAATGTATTATTAAAACTTATAGACTTTTCTTAGTATAAAAATTAAAAAAAAAGTATATTAATAAAGATGTATAAATTATATTTTTATTACTAATCTATTTTATAAAATCAAAGATTAATTAATAAGATAATTTAAATATCATACTATTAGTATTTGTAAACTTGAGATATAATTACATAAAATATAAATTTTAAATAAGTCAAAATTAAAATATGTTATGATTTTGTAATACTATACATTATTTTGAATAAAAGAATTAAATATAAAATTAATTATGAATAAATAAGGTTTCTTATTATTAAAAAATACAAAATATTATATAATTTAATTAATATTTATAATAAAAAACTAGTTAAATTAATTTTTTTAATTTTTTGAGTTCAAAAAAAATTTTTGTTGCTTCTTAAAGAATAATGTAAAATATATATTATAAAAAAGATACAGTATATACTTGTGTTATCTTTATATTATATATTATCTTAATTGTAAATATTGTGTATTATGGATAAAGAAATAAATTATATTGATTTTTTTTTTTAATTTTTATGAAAAATTCATTGAATATAGAGAAGAATATGCTATTTTAATTTTATTAAGTGATTACGATTGAAATAATAATACAATAAAAGGAAGTTGTTAATTAGTAATAAATATTTTTAATATTTATTTGCTTTCCTATATTGTTGTATTTCTATACTTTTGAAAATGTAAACAGTTTAACTTTTTATTAGTAAACGTTGTTTTTTACGCACATAAAAATTATAGGAATGTTAATTTTTTGTATCAATTAAATATCAGAAAGATTTTGACAAAATAAGATTTAAACGATTTGTTTTAAAATAAAACATATGTGCTTTTTAATACTAGTAAAAGTATTTACAAAAATAAAAGATAATCTTAAAGTACAAACCTTGAGCCCTCGTCTAATGTCGTTAATGGACACATATCCCTTACGATCTTTGTCGATGATTTGGAAACGCTTGATATATAATTGAATTTCATCTTTCGTAAGATTAATGGGAATTTTATCACGAGACGTTCTATTCACGATTTGTCCCATCTCGTTCATTATAAATTCGTTTGCTTCCTTTTGTTGCTTCTTCTTCTCTGCATCAGTCCATTTTAGCTCTTCAGCCATAATCTCAACGATATTTGGAAGTGCTTCTTGTGCTGCTTGTACATTCAAAAAAGCTAGACGAAGACGCCGAGCAATCATATCGATCGCTGTTCTTGCATATTCTCTGCAACCATAGCGAACCTAAATGTGAAAATTGTTTCTTTTATATAATTTCATTGAACTTTTGTAATCAATTTGTAATTTTTTTAAATCATACAAATTTTAAGAATTAAATTGTTACAGATGGATTAAAATATAGTTTTTGTTCCCTTTATTAACCTTGTGGTATTAAAATACGGTTAGTAATTACGGTTAAAATTAATTAAATTGATTGAATTAATCAGTTTCAAAGTTGTGTTTAAAATATACAATATATACTTTTTGTACAGTTCAAAAGGGGGGGCAAGAAATATAGAATAGCATTTTTATGAAAGGTATTGATAAACTTAACTAACGGTTTACATTTTTCTAATGAAGGCCAGTAATGATATGTGTTGTAAATAACTTGAATTATTGTATATAAATGCAATTTTTCATGCAAATTGTAACATATTATTTCTAATTCAACATCAATGTTTATGTTATTAAATCTTTTAAAATTCTTATTTCTTCTGTACTTATGAATAAAAATTTATTGTTTAATAAACACAAAATTTATTTATGATGTAAAAGTCATGTGATCACATTTTTTAAATTATCTAAGTAAAAAATCTCTTTAATGCTTTGTATCACGAGTACGAAGCATTTGTTATCGTAATTTTTAATCACTAAATTGCGTGTGCATCAGATTGATTTGATAAATAATAATAAATATTATTTTCGTATATAATATTTCTTGAACTCATTTGAGATTTATATATAAGCCTTGAATAATATAAAAATATATGTAGTGAAGAAAATAAATCCAATTATTTATAGTTTATACTTAGACTTATTACGCAGCAACAGGCTTGAGAAAATTGTATTATATGTATTATATAATATCAGATGTTGCAATAATTCTTTTATAAATTTATGATTTTTTATTTTACATACGTGATTATAAATATTTTTCTATTGAATAGGGTTTATTAAATTTATTAATAGATGTAATTAAAAAAAATTAGAAATAAAATTACTTCTGCATCGATGTACGGGAACTCCGGGTGCAATTTTTTACCAATAATGGGCCATCGTTTACCAGTAAGAGCAGCCATTTTCGCGACAGCAAACGCACGATCACCGTAACTATTTGCCAAGTGTTGGGCTACTTCACATTCGAGTCCAAAGTCTTGTACCAGTCTAATGTACATTGTAGGCGTGAATCCATGAGCTCCTTCCAGGAAGAAACCATCGGTCTGACATGACCGTTCAGGAGACAAATCGCAAGCTATGAATTTCAAATATTCAAAAAATTCAATTTAATTCACAATAAAATTCAAAATTGATAGATTATTAAATTTTTAAATATAAATCTTTAATGAATATAAATATTAACATAATTGAATTTTTTTATATAATATCGAACTATTTCTTTAATTTTTGTATCGAAATAATTATATTATTTAAAATGCTAGAATAAATGATCAATTATTATTTAGCAATACATTTAATGCGAATATTTAAAAAACTAAAGTTTAAATTATATATAAGATCATAAAATTTTTAATAATTATAACATAATTTTATATATTATATTTTTAATGTGCACGAAGTAAGTCATCACATTAAAAAAATTATTATTTAACGAATAATTAACCGAAAGAATTATTAATAACTTAATTTAATATTCTACTAAAATTAATAGTAATTTTTCTAATATTGTGTGATGTTTCAAATATTTTCCCTTTAGGCCTATTTATCATGTTTATAACAATGAAATTATAATTTTCTAAATCTTCAATGCAACGTATACCTTTTTATGCAATCTTAATGTTTTATATTTAATCATAATGTTATAACTTAATTTTCAATCAAAAAATATTTACGTATTTTACCTTTGATAGCAGCATCGATTGTTTCTTGAGCCATGGCTCTATACGTAGTCCATTTTCCACCAGCTATTGTGATGAGATTCGAAGGACTCACGTGAACGATGTGATTGCGAGCTAAGGATTGAGTATTCGGTTTATTTGGGTCTGATACCAGAGGTCTGATACCGCTCCACGCTGATAACACGTCACCTCGACGTACTTCAACATCTGGATTTAAGTAATTCTTCACCTCTTGCAAAATAAACATAATTTCATCTTCTGTAGGTTTTGGATTGTGGGTCACGGTACAAGGCAAATCTGTCGTTCCGGCGATTGTGTGCTTTTGCCATGGTAAAAAAAAGATAACGCGACCATCACTCGTTGCTGGATCGAGCAATCCCATTTGGTCAGGACTACAAAATCGTGATATAATAACTTTTAATTAAACATTAGTTGTAATCGATCATCATTATATTACTAATATTATATTTGAAAAAATAATTATTTTATTACACGATGTTTGATTTCTAAGTTTAATTTAACCTATCATTTATCACAGATCCAACTAATATTATAAACTAGATAAAATGTATTATTTTTAAAAGTATGCGTTTTAATAAGTATTTAAACAAAAGAAACTGTAGTTTCTTATTATATAAAATACGCGCAATCTTGTCATTACCTATAATAACCTGGGAGAACGATGTGTACTCCAGAAGAAGGAGCACAAATTTCAGGAACACTTTGGTCATCCATTTTTCGAATACTATCAGTGAATGGTCCAGTTGCATTGATGATCGCTCTTGCTTTAACATCCCACTCTTCACCGGTCAATTCATCACGTACATGAGCTCCAGTGATGACTCTTTTACCATCCTATATAAAACAATGATAAAAATTTAAAAGTATTTATTTAAATTCTTCATAAGATATTACGTAAAATAATTTATAATCATTGAATATACGTTGGTTATAAGAATGTCGAACTAAAAAAAACTTATTTAACAAATATACTTACTCTATTGATTCCTTTTAAAAGATTAATTACAGTCACATGATTTACCACTGTTGCTCCGTGCCTCGAAGCAGTTAAAGCTATTGCTAAATTCATTCTTGCGTCGTCTTGTTGTCCTAAGATATATTATTTATTCAGAATTAATTTTATTACAAATGATTATTTAAAATTTAATCAAGCAAAAGATAAATATTTAAAAATGATTTGATTTTTTACTAGTTATAACTTTTAACTTAATTTCAGATATTTTATTTATAAAATATATTTTATACAAAATATACATAAAATATATAAAAAAATAAGTAAAGATTACTTTAAAAGTTTTTTTTTAAAGTTGTATTTTTATTATAATAATGAAATAGTTTATTGTTCATATTAAAAATAAATTTATCTGTATCTATACCATCGTAATAGACGATTGCTCCAGTTAATTTATCGCCTTTTAACATAGGAAATAATTCTAATGCATTCTTCTTACTAAGATAATATGAAGATTTGACAGTTTTTGTTCCAGCTATGATGTCGTACATCTTTATACCAAACCAATAATACGGTATTTGCCACCAGCTGCAATAGATATAATAAAAATGTTTTTATTTAATCATACTTTAACGATAACTAACTTTCTAAAAAATATCAATATAGAATCATCTATTAAGAATATTGATAAAAGAAATATAACTTAAACTCGTGAAATCGAATTCGTAAAATATAACGTACGTATAAACTGGCAGCATAATAGGTAATGGATGAGCTAAGTGAGGTGCACTGTAAATCATGGAAGCTCGCTCATGAAGCGCTTCTTGAACCATTTTGTATTGTTCTATATCGAGTTGCATTATTGCTTTTTGTAAATATCGTACACCACCATGAATAAGTTTCGTACTTCTGGACGAAGTGCCGGAAGCAAAGTCGTCTCCTTCTATGAGTGCAGTTTTTAATCCTAGAAAAACATTATTTTTCTTAAATTGGTGTTTCAATCATAATAATTTTTTCACCTACATCACTAAATATTATTGATTTTAATTTATTTGCATTATTATAAATATATAATAACCTCGTGTACACGCATCGAGTGCACATCCTGCCCCTGTAGCACCTCCACCGATTATTAGAACATCGTAGATTTCTGGCTTTTTAAGAGTCCTTATTTGTTCTTCTCGACTCGGCAAAGGTCTCTTCGGGGGTCTTACTTTTTCCGCTAATATCTATAATATTTATAGAAATACATTATATTGAATTTTAAGTATCTGAAAATCATTTTCTATTCTTAAATAAATATTTATAACTTTCTTCTTTCTTAAAGAACTTTCTTAAAGAATTTCAATTAAAAGTATAACTATTCTACCTTGTAAAAAAAATATAAAAAGAATACAATTTTCTGTGGATTTAAAACTTATTAAATATACACAAAAAGAAAAAGAAATTGTAAGTCCTTGAAAATCAATATTATTATAAATTTTGTATGCATCATTGTTAATCAGTTCTTATCATTAATAATTATTTATAGAATAGTAAAAGTACACAATTATTCTTTTACAATAAATATTAAATAATTTTATATTCTTTTGAAAGAATTATGGAAATTAAAAAATATATTATTACGAAATACAATTCAAATATTTTATATGAAATAAACTAAAAATTAAAAACTTGCTTAATTTAAAATATTTAAATTTTTAAATTATATTGTATTACATTATAAGACCATGCACATAATTAATATTATTTGTACAAATAAAAAAATTAAAAAAGTTTAAATGAAATTGTATATACATTATTAATTCATAGATTATTTCAATTTATAAATTCGGATTCTTTTATAAAATTAATTATGTATAAATTACATTATTTTTAATTAAATTAAATTTAATAAAAATATTTATAAATGATATTGATAAAATAATAATTCGTTAAACACTTATTCAATCGATATCTTAAATAATACAATAATACTGAATATTTTAAAGATTTTATTATTAAATTATTTCAATTTCATGAACATAATTTTAGTTTGACATAATTATTTAAATAAATAAAATATTTTATTATTATTTAAATAAGACTTATTTTTAAATATATAATGTACTAATAAGAACTCTGTATACTCACAATGAATTAATGATACGGTAAGATGTAGAATAATGATCCTACGTTAAAGTGAGTTTTTGTAGTTTTGAGTAGGTTCTATTAATTATATACGTAGTTTATTAAGTCACAAACATACTTACAGTATTATCTGGTGTGAGCAAATAATACGTTAAGACTCCGGCTCCTGTGGCACTGACACTCGCTGTTATAAGTCTTCGGGTTATCATTACGTTTGTTAAATAATCTTTTGTATTTTATTAGAAATGTCTGTAACATGCATATAAAATTCTTTTAACTATTTTATTAACCTAATGGATATTAGATATTATTATTGCTTAAAAATTGCAATGATATATTTTAATTTATTTTTATGTTACAAACTTTTTTTTTAACAATTTTATATTCATATATTATATATCAAATTTTAAAGTATACAATACAGAAATATATAATAGAATGTATTGTATTTCTAATACTTATTAGTTTTAATATATAATTTTATTAATAAAATCATATTAAAATTATTTAAAATGAATATGCAACAGTTATAATTAATATATAAATAATGTAACATTTTATTTTATTCAAATATCTGTTATAATAAATGTATAATAATTATTAGTAGAATATTTGTTGAAAAAACATACATAGCTTGCTGCGGTTCAAATGCGATTCACTAATTTAATAAACTGATACTTAACAGATTGAAATACTCGCTAATTGATATTAAATTTCATAATGAGATTTATTAGTGTAAAATAGCGACAAGTTATAGAAAATAAAAAATATATGAACTAGATATTGTATTATTTGTTGTATTTAATATATATACTTGTATATCATATTTAATATTTTTATTAACGAAATAATAATACATTGAATAAAATACTGTATTCAATATTTATATTATTTTATACTTTCAACGTTATATTAAGAATAAAATTTAAAATGTCATATACAATTATTAAAATCTTTAATAAAATGCAATGAACTTTGACTAGAGGTAATTTAGAGTATAAAATATAATTTAAAAAAAAAGTATAATGAAATTATTAAATATATAAAGCAATTTATTTATAACTTTAAGTGAAAATGTGAAAAATTTTAGTGACTGAAAAGCTTATTATGGATAGTTTTATCATTTAGCAGTAAGTTGGTGATGCTTCGTCATCAAAGGTATATACTGATAAAAGTTCCTTAACTTATAATGCCTGAAATAATGATATTGAGAAAATTCTATTAATGAAATGAATGAATTTTACAAATATTTAAAAATTTTTAAATTTACAATATCTTATTATTATACTTTAATATACATATTACTTTAATATATTATCAATGCTTTCGATATACTTTTATTATTAATTTTCTGATATTTGAACTTAAACAAAATAATTTTATATAGCCACGTAGCTTTTCTTTTGTTAACGCTATTTTTTCCTTTAAATATCCTTTTGTTGTTTAAATTCAAATTACTTATATAAGGATCTATATCATATCATCAAAATTATCAATATTTCATTTCTCACTATAAATAATTCCATGTAGATATACATGATATTTTTATTTATAAATCATAGCTACAGATTAAATAACTAACGCTATATATAATTAGTTGAAATACACTGCAAGATGTTTATTTAACATGATAGACTAATGAACCTTGAAACTTATTGTTTTTTGTAATAAAACATTAATTTATCATCAACAAATTTGATCTATATTATATTTATTATTATCTAATTTATATCCACATAATTTATTTATAATACAAATAATACTTATAATGCTTGATTATTTATTAGTAAATTGAAGAAATAACAAAAACAAAAATTTTATATTATTATTATTTTTAATTAAAAATTTAAATAAAATATTCATTTAATCTTATAATAATTTTAAATACAAACTTTTTTTAGGTTTTATATGGATTTTAATTTTATAATAAAAAAAGTTTAGAAATGAAACGTTTTAGATTGCTTAATTTTAAATAAGTAAAAGCTTAAAAGCAATATCACAAAAAGTTATTTCCATGGTTTATTTTTTTTATATTTGAAAATTTAATCACGGTATTTCAGATATCAAAATATTTCAATATCGAAAAAAGCGTCCACATCTCATACAATTATTGATTAAGTTTATTGTTGTTGATTTTGCGGAGAGGTTTATGTTTATAAATTTATGTGGTCACCATTTATTCCGAGTAACTGATTCCGATGGAAGTCAAAATAGAAAGAAGTCAGACATCATGTTAATATAAAATATTTAATAAAAAGAGAATAAAAAAACTATATTTTATTTTATTTTGATTATTTAATTATTGAATAATTTTGATACTCAATGATTTTTCAACATTATTTAGCAAGTTTATATGAATTTTCGACATTTTAAATATTTAAATGGTTCATTTTAGACGATACTAATAACAATATTAATTATAAGTTTTAAGGATATAGAAAATATTAAAAAATTAAAATTATTGTTAAATTAAAAATTATAAAACATAGATATAACATAAAGAAAATAAATTGTATAAAATTTCAAAACACTTTTCAGGGATTACTGAAATAATTGTAAGTATTAAATTTTCGTTCACGGAAGATTGTATTAAAGAAAATAACTTTAATTTATTTCTTTATTAAGTTACCGTCATGAGTATAAGAATTGTATCAATATATTTAAATTAATGTTCAATTTTTAGTCATTATTTAAAAAAAGATATACATAAAATTAAATAAAAACAACGTTTTTTAACTTTATAACATTAATTAAAATTAAATCTTATGAAAAGTCAACTAAAGAGTAATAAACTTTATATAAATTTTAACTTAAAATGACGCGTATAATATTTTTTCAGTTTTTTTTTCAATAATTATATCATACATGAAAAATTTAATTTTTAAAATATTATAATAGATTGTTATCGTTATAACAAAATGAGTGTAATTGAATTTTTTAATAAAATATTATTTAGAGTTTAATAATTTAATCTTAATAAGTTTAATAATAAATTTAATTATTATTTAGAGATAAATAATATTTATATGATTAATAATCAATTAATATATGTATTTAATGTAAGTAAAAAAACTAAATCAGCTAGTGTTAAATACTTTTTTAATAATTAATTTTTAATAATAATATTTTCTTTCTGTTCTTATATAATTAATTTTTTTAATGTGATTTTCATATAATTATTATTTACAGAATACTTTATCATTATTTTATATTAAAAGAATATGTTTTCTTTTTTTAAAAAATATTTATTTTAATTTATAAATGTTCATCAGATTTATTTGAACAAAAAAATTTGTATGTCCTTAATTTTGAATAATTTTTTATAACTAAAAAGGTTTCATAAAATATTAATATTTATATCGTGACGTATAATTAGTTGAAATATAATATGTATAAAATATATAAATATTATTACGTAATTATGAACAAAATGTATAAATAGATAATGCATGTAATTATATTATTAAAATCACCACATATTTAAACAATCTTGATACAATAAGAATTACTGCATCTATTAAGTATAAGTATGTTTATAGAAATGAATTTAAATATTAATTTGATTAATAATTTTATCAGATCAAGTTCCTTTGAACATTTCATAAGATATACAAGAATATAGTGTATAATAGTTTAATGAAATACGTATTAAAAACTTATTTCAAATATTTTTATTTTTCTGCTAGTTTTAATAAATGACTGTATACATAATAGAAAATTTAATTAATATAATATAATA
This sequence comes from Dolichoris vasculosae, assembly GCA_018907195.1. Taxonomy (NCBI): domain Eukaryota; kingdom Metazoa; phylum Arthropoda; class Insecta; order Hymenoptera; family Agaonidae; genus Dolichoris; species Dolichoris vasculosae. The sequence goes on from JACCHY010000018.1 coordinate 4,331,293, forward strand.
AACTAATTAATTATATGATGACCTTGAGTTGACATAGAAATGTGCAAATTTATTTACTTGATAACATAACAGTGAACAAAGCCAGTACTTTAAAATTATATTTTTCTCAAAATACTTTTTCTTTTAATTGATTTTGTTAAATTATAAATAGAAAATCAATTGACTTTCATAAAAAATTGTAAATTATAAACAAAGGTGGTATTATTTTGCTAATAAATGCTCTGTAAAAATTTATGTTTTTTTTAAAAAAAAAAAATTTGAAGTCATGAATTTTTACAATTGTATCTTTGAAATTTCAATTTTAGCAATGAAATCTACATTTTTTGGTTATCATTTTAATTTTTTTTATAAATTTTAATTAAAAAAAAAAAATTTATTTATATTTTAATTTTATATGAGAATTAAACCAAAAAGAGACTCTTATGTTCATCATTATGCAAACAAATTCACATAAATTGCACATAAATTCGTATGCGAACACATACATACGTACACAAGTATCAAAATTTGTTAATAAAAACATCAGATAAATACCAGATAAAAAGATGCTGTCAGATTATTTTTAATTTAATAACATTTTTTACAGGACCTTTTAGTCGCCTTGAAAAAAACTTTAAAATTTTATATTATTATTTTCTGTAGAAGATAAATGAAAATATTATTTTCATGAACAAGTTTATACAATAAAATTTTCTTATATAAAAAATACTCTAAATATATTTTATTTTCATAGAGTATAATTTATATAATAGGTTCTTGATAAAATTAAGATTTTTAACAATTTTAAATATTTATTATTTATAATATATAATATAAAGCATTCGATATTTTGATCTTTATTATTTATTTTATTAAATTTAAATTAATGTCTAAGAATTTTTATATAATGTTTTGATTTTATTCGATATGTATATTTGAAAACATTTATAATTTCGATAATTTCTGAAATAATTTAAAAATTTTATTTTAATGACGATGTAAATAAAAATATGAATATTATAAAATAATAATACAATACTAAGGAATTCGATGTCAGATATTATTTTCATTAGATTTTATTCTTAGATAAAAATGTAAATTTTTTTTATTAAAATACAAAGATAAGTCTAACAAACGATTTTAAAACTTTAAGTCGCAAGCGTCATAATTATAACTTGCAGACATATATGTGTATTTTATCATCGGATATCGAGTAAATAATTACTTACAAGGAGGTAATTTAATTTAAATAATATATATTAATATCGTATCAACATATTAGAATTATTTTATAGATTAAAAAATATTATTAATATACGAAATCTAGAATTCATTATCTCTTTTTTTAATTTTAACAACGGTATAATAATTGTAACGTTTGTATTTCATGACAAATCTTCATTTTATTGTTTTGTTACATTATAAAAGCATTAAATTTAAGACAGGAACTATGGTATACAAGAGAAATAGAGTCATGACCATTAATTTTATAACTAAATTAAAGTAAAGATATAATTAAATAAAATTATTGTTATTCATTAGAATAGCTATTTTAAGTAAAAACATAATAAATTAAACTAATATATGTAATAAAGTGAAAATAGTACCTAATGCATTTACCTTATAATTATACGTTTATTATTTGTCTATGTAATTAGAATTAAATTATTAATTATGTTAGTTCTACTTAAATCTCATAATTTTAGAATAAACGCTAGTTGAAAGCTGCTTTATTAAACATGTTGAATGTTTTATAAGAATTGTGTTTTGATCAAGATATTATTTTTCACGAATTTTAGATACATTATTATACAAAGAAAAACCTTATAGTAATTTATAAGTTATATAATTATCTTTTTTAAATAATTTAAAATGTTAAAAAGATGAAACGTTAATGCAGACATATTTGATGTCTCTTTATAATTTGTTTTCGGTTTCTGTGATTACTGTCAATTATAAAATTTTTGTTATTCAAATGTAATAAGAAAATCTTAAAATGCATGTTGAAAATCATAAGAAGATTGGGAAAATTATGAAGTTAAATCGATTGAAAATAAAAGAATCATGAAAAGTCTTACGAATCATAGTAGATGCGTCAGCTTTACAATGTTTATATTTTTTATAATATTTTAAATATTTAAATATATTAATATTATTCTGCTAGTGCCATTAATTTAAAAATTTTATTAAGAAATTCATTAAATTATAAGATTTGCGGACATAAAATTTCATTATTACTTAAATCGAGTTACAAAAAAAGTATAAAATATATTTGATATATTAAAAATATAAGAATAAAATTTATTATTTATTAAATAATTATTAATATTCAATATTACATTTTTATCTTAATAGAAAACTTTATATTTCTAATAATAATATGTAACAATTGTATATAAATTTATAAAATATTCATTTTAATAAAATATTATATAAGTTAGTTGTAATGCATAATGAGAATATTTAAGTTTATATAACTACGTGCAATATAAAATTCTACGAGAACCAAAATATTTATGGAGATAATTTTCAAGATATAATTTATCCATGAAATTTAAAAAATAAATCATATTACTTCATAGTAATGTATTTAATTTTATAAACATTATTATTTTCAGTCGTTATGATTGATGCATTTTTTTCTATTATTATATTCCACATAACTAATCAACTTATGATTCTTAATAAGCTTTTAAATCATTGTAATCTTACTTTGAGAAATGAAAGAAAAGAAATTGTAGGTAAAGAATGTAATTGTTATAAATGTATTATTCGTAGACAACAAAATAATAAGATGCCTCAATTATTTTGAGATATTTTATAAATTTCTTTTTATTAATAAACATAGCTACTTTAATAAGATGTAAATAAAATATAAAGAAAATAATTTCATTTTGATTAAAGATCTTAAGCTAATATATTTTGTATTTTACAGTACTACAACGACGAAAATATTTGGATTGATTGAAATTTTTTTCTAAGCTAGTTGTTGCCTTGTTTTCTTTCTCATGAAATAAAGTAAATGGTAATAAATATATGGATTAATGAAATTTTGTTTAATAAAAACGTTTTTTAACGAAATTTTATTACACGATACAATTATTTTAATAGTATTTATATATATATATAATTCAATAGTAATCAATTTTTGTATTTAAAAAATTAATTGTAATTAACTATGATAACAATGATAGAAAATTATGTGATAAACATATTTTAACAAACTCTTCTCATCTATAACTAAAGTTAAGTGTAATATTTAAGGATAACGAAACTTAAACTATCAGACTGTTATAGAATCAACCCTTCGGTTTATACTCGTAAGGAGTATGGATAGTGTGAGTATCAATGAAATATCTCTATTAATATCTGGTATTCGTAAGCCAACTACAAAGAATGTAAGCGGATTCTTTTCCAGACCCACGCCAAGATTTACCAGTCTGAATTATGACTGAGAAATCGTTAATGTCATCGACAATAAATTTAACCTATTTCATGACTACTTTTGGGTTTATTTTGTCGAGTTATAACACAATGGGCTAACAATGTTTATGTGACTTGTATTCAATAATAATAATAAAATAATAAATAAGGACTACTGATCAACAATTTTGCAGATAATGTGAAATCATATAAAATTGTTACTTTAAAAATAAATTTACAAATTTTATAAATTGAATTCATTACAACAATATTTTTATTAATGTATGTGAACGATACAAGTATTACAAGTTTTATAAGAAAATATTCTCGGTTTGAATTCTAATTATTTGTAATAAATAATTTGAATAAAAAATTATAGTTAGTCAAAATAATTAGTTTATATCACTGTTATAGACAAATTTCGCTATTATGGATCACTATCCTTGATAATTTACTATTAAATTCACTTTTAAAAAAAATTATCCAAAATTAGCAATTGCTTCTAAATGTGCATTATAGATTTTATAATTCAACTTTCTAAGTACAATGAATTAATAGAATTTACTTATTTTAATTACTAATTTATTTATGATTCAAGAATTCTAATTTAATAAAAATAAGTAAATAATGATTAAAAAAGATTGAAGAGCATTAAATTTCTTTATACATATAATAATACATTACGTACAAAAATTATATTTCAAATTTCAAAATCCATGATTATAATATTTAAGATTTAATGGAATTAAATTTACAGCCTTAAATAGATTAACTGAATGATTTCTTAAATCCTTGTTAGAGTATTTTTAATATAAATTTTATCGTAAATAATAAAAGAATGAGTCATTTTATAAATAAGTTCATATTGTATTAAATTTAAAAACAGTGAATTCAATATACATTTGTTATTATATCTTATCAATATATGCACATTCGTTTTTAAATAATCAAATAAGAGAAAAGTAAAAAAAGTACGTGTGACTGAAATGACGTAGAAGTTTGATACGCTTTGCAACAGAATATTGACGAGCACGTGGTCTTACGTAATGCACTCAAACGATAACACGGAGAGAACAAACATTGCATTCTATTGGACTCATCCTTTCTATATATTATTTCATCTACAAGTTTTATCAGAACTAAAATAAACATCGTATTTGGTTTTATTTTTTCATATTATATGAGAATCTACGGTAATTTTAATTGATGTAATTGTGTGACTAACTTTCTGAAGGTTTTATGCATAGTTGTTTCAAACATAAAAATAATTTCAGACCAATTTATAAGAAATAATTAACAAAAATTTTATTTTTCAATAAATAAAAATGCAAATTTTAACTCAATTATATAAAATAAAAATTTCAAAACAAAATATTTACTGATTAATACTGATTATAGAAAATATGTAAGTTTTAATGACTTATAATTGATACTTTTGGTTGGAATTTCTGACCATTCATTACAATAAGCAAGCAGAAAATTGATTGTTTAATTAAAGTCTATTAATACCTATTTTATTTTTAATCATATATTTTTTTTAATTATGCCAAAATATGTGTAAAAAATAATCATATGTTGAGATAGAAAATAATTAATAGAATTAATAATATATTAATTAATGATTTATTATAAATAGAATGTAATTTTGAAATAAAACTTTTTAGTAAATTAAAGATAAATAATTTTTCTGTAAATTTTAAAAAGAATTATTAACATCTTGTTTATTAATAATAATAACAACTACTTGGTTATTATAAGTACTTTTATGAGCCTACATATTTATAAATATAAAACGTTTAATATAATTAATTTTTAAATTATTTACACTTATTGAAAAATTTGTAATTACATAACTTTTATTATTTATATTTTATAAAGTTACTACGGAATTATAAGATGCAAATATTATTGTATATGATATTAATAAAAGTTCAAAAATGTATTTGTCTTTCGAAATTTGTAATAGAATTTTCTTATTTTTACATTAAATATAACTACTATTATTTCTTTTCCCGTGAATTTCAAATAAATATGATCTGTATCGATAAAAAAAACTTAATTTTGATTGAAGTACTTTATTAACAGTTGAACTTAATAAATAACTAAAAAATAAATTAAATGCAATCGTGATTACAATAAAATAATATTAATACACTAGAAGTATAAGTTTATAATGATTTATTCGGAGATGTAAATTATAAAACCAATTTTTTAAATATGTTTATAAAGATTTAATGATTTAAATGGAACAAGAGTTTATTAATATTTTTTTAAACTCTACAATTTATTTAAATAATTCAATTTTTAGTACACAGTTTAATATACAGTTAAGATTATTTATTATGTTACAAAATATTTATTTAACTTGTACAAAATGTCTATGATTATTCATATATTTTTTATACAGAGTAAACTAAATGTTTTTTGATAAATGAATAAAAAATATAAGTTATAATGAGATGTTAAAATTGAACATGAAATTCAGGACATTAAACATTTAATATTTATAGATTAAAATTCATTTAACAAAAAACGAGCGAATAAAAAAATTTCAATACCTATATGTAAATAAATAAGTTTCTTAGAAATGTATGCTATTGCTTCGAATAAAAATTTGTCGTAACTATTTGACATTAAGACTAGTTTTAATTATTTATTAGAATTCAAAATAATTAAAAAATATACTATTTTTAAAAGTAATATTTAAAATATTAAATATATTATATTTCCAGTGATTATAAATTCATAAACACTGTTCTTTTATGCTAACTTCATTATTTCTATAATAATAAAAATTATTGTCTTAATTTTATACTGTTTAATAAAACAATCATATTTTATTTATAAAAAAAGAATATTAACATATAAATTTATTAATACTATGCATAAAACAATTGAAAGAGGATATGCAGTACGTTATTAAATTATCTATCAAATTAAAAAAAATCTTTTTATCTATTTACTAAAATTTTATATATTTATAAAGATTGTATGAAATATATTTTTATCCTTTTTTTCTTTTTATAAATTATCTTACACTTTTCACGATGATATAAATTGCATATAATTAATTTGAATACTAAATATTTTTTATATTATTCGTTTATTTAACATATAATTCAAATACATCATTGAATATAATCTCAATTTATTAAGTTAAGCTTACATTAATAATTGTAATTAATTTTGCAAAACGACAAAAAGAAATTTGATTTAATTGGTCACTTAAAAATTTTTTTATTCTACAGATTATTGTATATTTTAAGTATAGATATAAATAATAATTATTAAACAAATGCCATAATGCGTTAAAAAAAATTTCAAATTATTTTAGAAAATTGTTTTTGTTATGACATTATAAAAAAAATTAAAAAAGACTAGTGAATACAATAAAAACTGTTTGTTATGATGCAATGGTAAGCAAAAATAGCATAGTTTCGTGCCAACTTTTGGCTGTTCCCTTCAGTTACGTGATGCAAAAGACAAGAAGATTACAGGGTTCGTGAAGATAACAAAATATATTGTTTACTCTTATTCATATTATAATTATCTTTTTACATCATTTTATAAAGTTGTAAATTAATTTTTTTAATTATTTGGCAACTTATAACATTATTATATGTTAATTCATATTAAATTTCTTTTTAATAACAGATAGTTAATAAAACATTTTAATATTCCTCCTAATATTAAGAAATGATTTTAATTATTTAAAAATTGAGCTACATAAGTAAAAATTTACCTAATTAATAAAAATATATTATTTTTTGAATAAATTAATACGAATTGTTTTATTTAAAAAATTGTTTTGGTTAGTTTATAGTTCAATCAAAATATGATATATGTTTCAAATTATCGTTAAAGATTTGAATTGAAATAAAAATTTTTTATATTTATAAATAATATATATATATATATATATGTAAAATTAACAGTATTATCTATTCTTATCATTCAATAAAAATGTGTAATTATTAATGAATTAATATGAATTTTATCTTTGATATTAAAAACATGCAATCAGTTACTGTTCAAATTATTATTATAAGTAAAAAGTAAACAAATATAAATCTATTGTAAAAAATATATTTGTAGAACTATCAAAAATACATATTTACGAGTTTTTTAAGATTATATAGATAGAAGTAGCTTGTAAATCATTTTTTAATTTTGATGAATATATGATTATTATATGAAATTAAGGTAATTTAGATAGCTAATTCTATAAGTTTTAGACTATGAATCTATTATACATCAGAAACACATAAACAGACAGATAGATAGATAGATAAAGAGAGAAGGACAGAGAAAGATTAATTTTTCTTATATTTTATTATTATTTTAATACAAGATTTTAATTAATTATACATTTGTGTATAGCTGTATTTTAATCAAATATTAATATGGTATACAATTATTTGTTTTATATTTACTATTTTTTATTAATTTATGTAATATATAATTAAATTGTATAAATTCAATACAGTGGTCTATACAAAATATTATACTTAATAATGAAAAATATATAAATTGAAATTATTACCTAAGAAGAAATCGTGGAATTACTTGGCGTTCTTGTGTTTTCTTTATATGGATTTTATTAAAAAAAGTGTTGTAATTGTATTAGAAAAGTAGAAATTAATTAAATGATTTGAAAGTCCGAAAAAGATTATCGTATGTTAAAAACTTATTTTTTAAATATCTGTCACTAAATTTAGGCATTCTAAGAATATTTCTAAATTTTTCAATCAAGCATAGAGAATGTAAATCTTTAAGTTTCATACCAGCATTTTTCAACTTTTTTAAAAAGCAAAATTAGGGAAGTAGAAGTAATTCAATAAGCGAACAATGTTAAGTGATAAATATTGTAAGTCCACTTTTGCAAAGGTCAATGTTATAACGGACAGATAATTTCATTAACGAGCATTAAAATTTACGCGAATCAGGAGAAAATTGCTTTAAACGATAATCGTATAAAACTAGATTGCACAATAATACGAGGTGTATGGCGCTAATCAAGTAGTATCACGACCTTGACAAGACTAACCTTTTACTACGATTCTCGGCTGTAACTACGATTCATGTGATCGAGTACAACGCCACGCACTGCCAGCATGAATTTGTTACGATCTCTCTCTCTCTCGGTTTTTCTCATCTCTCGCCTTTTACTTTTTTCAAGGCTTGCAGCATTATAAATTATATACTTCCAACACTATGACTACGAGGACAAATTCTTGAATTATGCGTACATACTTGATTTTTAGATAAGTCGGGTTTTTAACTTTATAAAATTATCGACAAAGTAATGATGTCGAAACAATTTCAGACTCAAAGTATACAAATACGTAGAAACCTTTATCGAGTTCTATATTTTTGTTAATCTTTTAATACTATGCAATTTAATTTTAAAGAAACGTAATAAAGTTAACTATAAAATAAGTGAAAACAATATTAAGGCGAATAAACAAACGAATAAAATAATATCGTTACGAAAATCAAAGTATAATTTTAATTCAGTATAATTTAGTCTAAAAGGGGTGTCTGAAAAAAATCAAAATTTTTAGTGCGCAATAGCAATGGATAATTATAATTATACGATATAATCGTGATTGCGATCGGGGGTAAGTCAGTAGGAGCCTGTAAGAAGAATCGTATTCGTGACCGCTTTTACTAAATGAAATTATAACTTTGAACCCATCCCGCTCCAAGGCTGCGGTTAATTGCGCGAGTTTCGCATTTAAAGCTTCTGCCGATAACGGAACGAGGTTATGTTGACGCAAGGGAAAAGCTCGAAGCGCGAGTTATTGGCTCATTTGACCGGCGCACCGATGCGATCCCATTGTTTACCGAATTCAAACATCTCTTTCTCTCCTGTTCTTCCTCTTTTTCTTTTCGAGAATCGATCTCATTCAATCGGCCACCCTTGCACGTATTTATAAGATAGAGCCAAACAACGGAACGGTCAAACTTTCGCGCCGGAAAAAGGTCAAAAGGTTATTTCCGCGCGATAGTCAGTAAAGTGTGGCCGAGTGTATAACATACTCGTATGAGTATCTTTCTTAAAAGCCACTGGGTGGAAAGGAAAGAAAGGTTGAGGCTACAAGAGGAAAGTTGTACTCACGATTTCGACTTGGCGTTCGTCTTCTATCTCAGCGTCGAACCAAGTGGACGGAAATCACGACCAAAACAATGATAAAACCTCACGTATGTTAATCGGTATCCGCACGCGGAATACTAAGCGTGGGTGTAGGGGAGACGAAAGTATGGACCTATACGGGTTGGCACGGCGTCCCCGTTGTCGTCTGCAGCGCTCGTTGGTGGCGCTAGGCCGAGAGAGAGCAACAGCCGATATCTCTCTCTCTCTCTCTCTCTCTCTCTCTCTCTCTCTCTCTCTCTCATATGCTTATGGTTTATATTAGACCTAATTATATGGATTTTGCCTAACTTTATCCTTCATGATCGCTTTTCTTAAATTCTTTATTTATTATCTTTTTTTACCTACGGTTTCTAATTTTAAACTTCATGCGCGAAATTTCAAACGCTGGTAGTTGTCGTTTTCAATTTTATTTAAACGTATTCCCTTGTGCTTTATTTCATCTATTTTGCAGAGGTGTAGAGTTTTTTACTTTTGTAAGTTCAATTATTCCCTTTGTTAAATTATAATTTTAATTCTCGTATACTAAATTAATAATTAATAAATTTTATAGTTAAAAATTTATTATAAATTTTCTAATAAAAAACGTCGTGTCTTGACTATCGAGCATTTTTAGCATTCTCTGTACATTACATGTTTTAAAAGTAAAAATGCATTCATTTTACTTGTAACATATCATTAATATGAGTGTATATAATTTTTTCTATAACCGTAATATATATTACGTCTATTCATTTATAACTATATTATTTTTAATATAATCGAAATAAAAGTTTAGTAACATTTATTCTCTCAACGTATTTAATAAAGTAATTATTTAAAGTTTATACGAGGCTCGTATAATTATATTAATTTCAAACTAGTTAAATCAAAGTGGAATTATTCAATGTATTATATTTTATCGATATTTTATTAAAATTCTCTGAAAATATAATTTTTAAAATAATTTAAACCGATTTCCAAAATCTATATATATTTTAAATAAATTAGATTTTCTATAGTAATATTTTATTTATTAATGATATAAAATTCATGATGAAAAATATAACTTCTGTATTGAATTAAAAATTTTAAATTAATTATTAAAAAAAACGTTTGCTTTTATTATATTCTAATAATGAATATAAATTTTAACATATCTTTGTTATATATTTCAGTATAGTATAGCGTAAATAAAAATGTTTTTATATTAATAATGTTATTCCAAAAAATGATGATAAAATAATTTTAATAAAAATGAAAAAAAAATCTTACATTTTAATATATATAAAAAATATATAAATTTTTTAGACATTTATGTAATTAAGATAAAAAATTGATTTAACTATTTTAATATTTTTGTAGGTTTTTAATGATCATTGCATTAGTTTTTTGTTAAATGTCAATTAAATAGATAACAAATTTTATGAAAAATTTTTATTATTTTCTGAATTGTTTTAAATATTGAAAATTTAATTACACCATAATATACAATGTTTTATTAAATAATAAACGCATTAAGTTCCATATATGCCATTAAATATTTATGCACCGATTTTTTCTATCTCATCAACATCTTCTGCATCTAAAAAGTGAATTTTTTTTTTAAAATGTCGTTCAATTTCTTGACAGATTTGCATTGCACGGGGAGTGTCAATTAAGTTTATTGCAATTCCAGATTTGCCGAATCTCCCTGTCCTTCCTATTCTATGCAAGTACGTTTCACAATCAGCACGTTGATTTTGATCCATTGGAAGATCAAAATTAACTACAATTGTTACTTGTTCAACATCAATTCCTGTTATGTAATTATTTTGGCATTATTTGGATATAAAAATATTATATTTACTGTACATAATAAAATAATTAAAAATGATATGAATGTAATAAAATCTGAATTCCAGAAGATTGTTTGATAGATTTTCCAGAATTGTTTGTTACACTCATGAAAATAATACATTGGATATTATAAATAAATAAATTTTTTTAAATCGAATCGAAAATAGTCTTAAATATTTTTAATCACTATATTATAAAATAAATAATTATGATTACCTCTTGCAAGAACATTTGTTGTAATTAGTACTTTTTCAAGACCTTCTCTAAATCTATCGAGAACAGAAATTCTTTCATTAACTGTAAGATCACCAGATAAAATAGCTACTGCATGACCATCTTTTGTCATTTTTGCTGCTAACCAATTTGCAGTCTTCCTTGTCTATAATTATTTATTCATTTTATTATAATGTTTAAAATTTATTATTTGAAAACAATTTAGGTGCATGTAATAAATACTAACATGACAAAAAATAATTGCTTGACCAATGGTAATAACTCCATAAATATTTGTAATAGCTTGATATTTTTCATCAATATCTTTACATTTAACATAATATTGTTTTATGTTATCTAAACTTTCTTCTTCTTTTAGTAATCTTATAATAATAGGATTACTGACAATGATTTCTGCAAATTCCATTACTTCTGGTTCATAAGTTGCAGAAAAGAACATCATTTGACATGTAGAAGGTAATAGTCTGAAGAAATATCAATTTCATTTACCTCAAAATGTATAAATAAAAATATACTAAACTTTGTAGATCAAATTCTTAAAGAATGTAATAAATTGTTAATTTTTAATTATATATTGATTTTTATTTTCTTACTTGTGTATTCTAATGCATTGATCTTGATGACCTTGTGTTGCAATCATGACATCGGCTTCATCCAAAACAAAAACTGATACCTTTTTCAGATCAAAAAATTTGAATTTTATTGCCCAGTCCAATACTTTTCCTGGAGTACCTATTATTATGTGGTCTTCTATTTTAAATCCTCTTGCCACTAAAATTAATAATATTAATTTTTATTACAATATCCAGCAGAGATTAATTATTAAAATATATTAAAATACTACTAATTATAATTAATATTGATATAAATTGAATATATTTTATATAGTAATAAAATACATATAATAGTAAATTATATAATTAGTATAATTTTGTTTTACATTTTCTTATTTAAATATTGATATTATAATTTGTAAGATTAAACTTCTTGTTTTATGAAAAATTACAAAAAAATCATGTTAATATATATATAATTATGTATTGAAATATGAGTAATTTTTTTTTCAAATAAATGATGAATGTAAAAGGTATTCATTTTTTATAAATAATTACATTTACAAATTACTAATACTATATTTATTATTTTAAATACTAAAAGTAATTTAATTACTACTAACAAAAATATCTCTAATATAAAAATTCAAATAATTACATTCTTCTCCTCGAACAGCATATTTAAGCTTAATTTCAGGACAAAATTGAGACATTCTTGCTGCTACTTCCCCAGTTTGAATTGCTAATTCATATGTTGGTGAAAGACAAAGAACTTGTGGATAGGATTTTGTTGAATCTACTCTACTCAACATTGCTAAAACAAATGCTGCAGTTTTTCCTGTACCAGATTGAGATTGAGCAATCATATTCTGTGGTCTAATAAAAATGAATTCATTAGAGGATAAATAATGCTTAATTCTATTATTTCAAATATTTATTAAGTTTATAATATAAAAATTCTTTTAAAGAATGCAATTGATTTATTTAAAAATATGTAAAGAACTTTATTTTAACTTAAATATTAATGGAATACGAGTATTAAAATTTATTAGTAATATGTTTTTAAATATATTGTTATTAGTAATATATTTAAGATGATATATTTTTAATCTGGAATTACTTATATAATAAAGTTAATTTATTAATAAATTTATTAAACTTACGGATCTGCTAATAAAGTAGGTAATGCTGTTTCTTGAATTTTTGATGGCGTATTAAAGCCCATGGCATAAACACCTTTCAACAATTCTGGTTTTCTACAAAATTTATATTCAAATCATAAATTTTATAGATTTATATTTCATTTTAAGACAAATAAATATAAAAATTAAATCAACTATTTACAAGTGTAAAGCTTCAAAGCTTTTAATACTATATAAAGGAGAGTTGGGATTTTTTCGTTGGATATCTAATGGTTTCGTTGTTTCTACAAGGCCTTTCCGAATAATTTTTTGTAATAAAGAAGTTTCTGCTGCAGAAATTTTTTCTTTTGCATCTTCTATTTCGGAAGAACGTTGGGTATTTTTGATTGCTTCATTAGACGTATCATTTTTTTTCTCTATTGAACCTGCAATTTCTAAATTTGTTACCTATAAACAATAACAAATGGTATGAAGTATTTAATTATTAAATAAAAGAAAAAGAAAAATTCAAATAAATTCTATGTTTCTGTATTATAGTGGTTTAATGTCTGCGATAATTAAAGTCTGATTTTTTAAATTTCTTTATAAATTTATTTTAAATTAAAAATTATTTTTCAAAAAATAAGGTTATACCGGGAAAAGTTTTTATATGTTACGTTACTAACTTCTGATGCCAACTTTTCTTGTTCTTCTGCATATTTTCCCCAATCCACTTTTGACGCAGACATTTTGCATAAAGAATTACCAAAGCAACAAATTTTTAAATAAAATTATGATTTTTATAACTAAGTGTAATGTCTTTCGCTTATATATAACTTGTACATATGGATTTCAATATTTCGAATGTTCCCAATTCCATTTCTATCTTCTAAATGCATCGTTTACTAAATAGTGTGAATAGTTTTAAAGGTTACATCGGTGTAATTGCAATAATGGTATATAAAATAAGGAAAGTATTATATTATTATCATTAATATATTTCTTACTACAATAAATTTTCTTGTAAAAACCAACACATAAATATTTGAATTTAAATATTATTTTTTTTTTAATTTTATAATAAAATGCCGGTGTATAAACTATTGATAAAACTATTGATTTGCCTCATGAATTATTCAAATAAAACAAAAATATTCTTTTTAATATAAATAAAATTTCTTATAGTTCCTAAGTAAGAATTTAAAAAAGTATTAAAAACTGTAGCACGAAGTAAGAGTGTATAATTAAAAAAAAGTCTGTTGTTAAAAAATTGAGTACAAAAAAGTGCAATGAAGTTAAAATTCTAGTTTTACAGAAAATATAATTATTAAAATATATATTCAGAAAAGTATAATCAAAGAAATTAATATTAAGAAATTGTAACTAGTTATCAGGGTAAAAAAGATTTTTTCGATTTTATTTTTTTTCAGTATAATTAAACATTTTTTATAAAAAATTTTACAAGTCATTAAAAGACTTGGTGATACTTTAAATTTGAATTGTATTTTTCTCAAAATCACTTTTTCAAAAATTTTATTTTGTAACCACAATTTTTAATAAAATTTATTAAAATTAGCTTATTTGTTTTAATTTTTGACAAATTAATTTTGACAATTTGTGAACACTGAAAGGTGATTTACAAAACATTCCTTTAGTAATCTGTTTATATGGCATCATTTTGTAATATTTCATATTAAAAATTTTAAGAAGTACCTTTAATAATTATACAATTTGATAAAAAAAATTAAAATAAAAATATTTATAGTTTATTTTGAAATTTTAAGATTGCTATTTTTACAACTCTTAGAGTATGAGTAATTTTCTAATCCAATAGCTTGGACAATTAGAAAAAGTTTAAAAGAACATGTAAACGGAAATGTAACAAATTATATGGATGAAAATTAAATTAAAATTCTGAAGATCAATGGCATGACAAGTATCAGTTCATGATAAAAAGAAAAAGATATATAGAAATCAGAAAAAAATTGAAATTTTTTCAGAATGGAAAATGAGAATAATGAGATTCAAATATATTAAATAGTTAGACTGTTCAACCATATATGATAAATTTAAGAATAATCATAGAAATAGATGTAAGTAAAAATAAAATAAACAAAATATAAGAGAACACTTACAATATTTGTGTGTGAACTCCTTAGTTACTTTTGTAATAATTATATTAGTCACGATTTTGATTGATTCCATAATTCTTGATGCTATGCCAATTTTAATTTTAAATATTAATAATGATAGAACAGATTATCACTTGGCAATATTTATATGTGTCTTTAATATTACTATTAATAGTTCAAAGTAAACTAATTGTTGCATGAATATGCTTTATTATTCAATGTCTATTTCTACTGAAAAGTTTTGGTCGGTAGAAATTTTAAGGTAAAACAGTTAATATTTTTATCTTAAAGAAATATAGTGATTAATTTCATGTTCTAAAATAAATTTTTAATATGAATATGGATATTTAAGTTTCATTTTATTATTTACATATAACAATTGTTTAAATTTTTAAGTCATTATTACTGAATAAAGAATTATAAATTACAAGTTATAAAGAAAAGTGATAAATCCAAAATTAATATCTAATAACCTAATAATTAAACGATTTTGTTAGATAGTTTATTTTTGTATATCTTCAAAATTAGAAATTGTTGAACAATAATCTACAAATTTGTTTTATTATTTATTTTTTAAATTAATATTACTTATTAAACTAAGATGAATCTGTCAGTCAATGTTTTCAATTTATTAAATGGAATATTTGTATAAGAGTTAAAATATATATATATATATATATATAAAGTTTCTAATTTATATTAATATAATGTTAAAACATGCTCTTATATAACAAGTGATAGTTAGATATTGGTAATTGATTCTTTGTTGATTATCAATTAAGTCGTTTATTTACATTTTTCAAATAAATGTTATATGGATGTTTTTGTAAGGATAGAATTTTAAATGACATTTCAATGATCCAATTAATTGAAAAAGCTTTAGAGAACAATATTATTAAAAGTTTAAAATTCATTTTATTTTAATTCTGATGATGAGTGAATTAATACAAACTGTTGTGCGATTAATTATTTTAAGATTGATTAATTCATAAGAGCTTATATATATATATATATATATATGTCAACCCATGTTTTTAAAGTAGAAAGATTGTTATCGGAATGTAATATATTAATAATTGATTCATTAAGTAGTATTAATAGAAATATATTGTATTATTATGCACAAAATTTTGAAAAATTTTCTGTCATAGGTAATAATAAAATGTTAAATAGAATTCGGTAATTGTAAATAATATTTTATTTATGAGATTGTAACTTGACTTATGGTAGACTTTTAAAAATACTTATATATCCAGTATCAACTTTGAAATTTTTTTTTATATCCATTGTTTTATATTTATAAATTTGGAAATAAACCAGAAATTCTTAATAAATAAATGTCTTTAGATATCAAATTATGTTAGAAATAATTGACTGTTAAATATCTATGTTAAGTATTATATTTAAATTGTTTTGATTTTTTTATAAATTTTAATTATTTACTATATTGCAATAAATTTTTTCAATTTATTTAAGTAATATATTTTTTTGGAGAGAGTAGATTGTTATTAAAGTAGTGGACTAGTTAGCATTGCATACAAGAGTTTTAAATCTAAGAAGCTCTTGAAAATAATTATTATTGCAGAATGTTAATAGATTACAATTTTTATTCATTTATATACTTATTTTTTATAATACAATGTATTATCAAAATATTTATTGATTGTTATTTATTCTTAATAATATAGGGTAAATTAATATAATAATTATTTTACTACAAATTTAATTTGAATTAGCTAAAACTAACGAAAAACGATTAAGCATCAATGAAAAAAAAATTTTTGATAAAATGTTTGTCATGTATAATTCTAATTGTTTTAAATTGCATCTTTGATAGCAAATACTTATGATACTTCATTGTTAAATTAATTTCTAATTTTAATAATAGATGAGTCAAGAATGTATTAGAAATGTAGCTGAGATGTTTGTGACGATACTGTATCTTACACGAATAAAAAAATTTAATTAAAATTTGGACAAGTTAGTGACCAAAATTGATTTAAAAATAAAGATATTATGTATTGTTTAATTCTTAATTTTTATAGAGTTCAAATATAATTTTTTTTATTGTTTAAAAAAATTAATTTCCACTTTAAAAGTTTAATGAATATGAAAGAATAAAAAATATTTAAGAAGAAAGATCACTAGTTAAAAATAAATAAGCATAATGATATTTTAACATTATAAACTTTTATTACTATTTCATATTTAAAGAAAATCTAATTTTGGACGAATGTATCTTTCTAATTATATAGTCTAAAAATAAATATAGTAATAATTTGAATCATTGGATTCTTACTCAATGTTGATAAAATATGTTTTATTCAATAAATTATTCATGTAAATGGATTTTCAGGTAAATTTGGTAATAATTATATAATTCTGCTTTATGAAAAAAAAAATCAAGGCTGACAGTAATATTTTCTATGGATCATTGTTAAATTAGTTCATTGATCAAAATTGGTTTTGATCATAAAAAATCGTTTTCTCATGTTTTTCCAGTCATGTAATTGTACAATATAATATTTACAAATAAGCGCCTTTTCACATAGAATAATGCGAATCACTTCGTCTCTTTATCAACAATGTTGATATTTTCTTGGCGAATCGGCGCTAAAAGTACCAGTTATTGGTCCCCGGTTTGAGCAGGTAGGACGCTTGTGTCGCCGCTACTACTTTCAACGATAAGCATTACGGTTTCCGCAGCGTCACGCACACATTCAACCTGGTGGATGTTCCAGTCTTTCCGTTGGCAGAAAGTCGAGCAGTAAGGTGTACGTCGACACAAAGAACATTCCGCGAAAGCGTCTCTGTTGCAATTGGCACACTGTTAGAGAAAGAAAAAATGATCTTAATACTACTATTTTGACTTTTTCAAATTTCGATTCATTAGGATAGGAAGTAACTTGACAGGCATAAATCTGATTTATGAGCAATTATTATTCAAATTATATTTGATTTTATATACATTAAAATATAAGTGAATAATTTTTACCTTTTTGTTGTGAGAATCCGATGCTGGTTGTAATCCAACAGTTTCTATAACATCAGTTCTACCGCCCAATTGAGACTCTAAGTTTTGTTCTCTTCTTTGTTGTCTAGTTTCTTCTGCCTTGAATTCTTCGATAACTCTCCTAAATTCATAGGCAATTTTTAAAAGTTTATTAGATATCTCGTCTAACTTTTGGAATTTACTTTCTCCATGCCCATTTTCAGATTGATGGTGTACATTTGCAACTACTGAATCTGATTCTTGAGCATGTTGCACTACTATATCATCTGTAGATACAAATGATGGCCAACACCCTTTGTCTGGTATAAGCTCATTTTCACTATCTTCATTGTTGCTACCATCTCGAGAACTTTCACCTTTGTGTTTCCGCAGTGGTCCTTCTCCATCCACTGGATCTCTCGTTCTTCTTCTTCTTTTATATGGAGTAAATAGTCTAATTGGACCAGCCTTAAAGTAAATTATATATATATTTAATTAAATATTTAAGTTTCAAGATCTTTGGACTTTTTGAAATTGGTTTAAAATTTGTATATAAAAATATATTTAAAAAATTGAGTAATATTAAACATCATAAGAATAAATAAGTCTGATTAATATTAACCAAACAATAAAACAATATAAAATATTAAACTCTGGAACTTACTGCACTATCATCATCACAACATGCAGAACAAGTACAGGAAGTAGCATGAGGTCTAAGGATTTGTTCGTCAATTAAAGCTTGTAAACTCCTCCCACCAAAACGAATGCTTCTCTTCCAGTCTTTACTAGATGCTCTGCCACATAAAGCTTCGAATTCACTAGGTGTGTACCATTCATTACCTAGTTTTATGCATCGTCCTCTACCTCCTGATCCAAATCTATTTTTGTGTAATTCTGCATTGGTGTTCTTGCATCTGATGGGTAACACTGCCATGTTTGCGCATTCTGACCAACTACATAAAGAATTTGAGGCAGCAGATGAAACATGTATTGGGTCAGTTTCACTTTCATCCGCACTATTTTGAATGACTATATGAGTTGCTTTTAATTCTCCGTTCCACCTTAGAGGATCAGTTTTATCAACTCCTCTAGATTCACAAAGAAAACCATTATCTACGCATAACATTTGTTTGAATTGTCCTGTAGCTGGTAACTGAAATAATAAGAATTTAAAGGAAAATTAGGCGTGTAAACATTACTGTGAGTATTGATATTAGTATTCGACTTTAAAGAAGAAAGATGGTGAAGCCATTAGTTTAAAAAGTAGTTATGGTAAAATGTTCTTGAAGAGGTAAATAACGAGAAAAAAAATTGATGAAAAGGAAACAGTGAGCGGGCGGGGATAAATCGTCCGATATACGGACCTGGAGATGGTCGGAGGTGATGACGTTGAAAGTGGTGCCGTTGCTAGAGTTGGCGACTCCGATGATCGAGCCAACTGGGAGCGAGACCGGCGCCCCAACACCGGTTGAAACCGCAGTGGCAACGTTGGTTGCGACGGCAACCGGATGGGCGGTCGTTACGATTTCCTGCCGTTGGGTGACGACGGCGGCAGCGACGGCTGAGGTCGTCGCAGCGTTCGTACGCACCACCGCCGTCGTCGTCGTCGGTTGTTGCAACTGTCGCTGCTGCTGGCTTTCGTCGGTTTCGCTCGCCAGCGATTCGGACATGTCCGGCAGTACGGCGACCGTCTCCGATCTCAGACTCTCCTCCATTTCGGCTGTACTCGGCTCCTTTTTTAATATGGCGTCGTCTGCGGCAGCTCCACGAAGCTCACCTCTCACGTTATCTTGTTAAAGAAGCCACGGAAAGTGGACGAGGTTTAACGTAGGCATTCGACGTATCGAATCCTCGAACGCCGAGCTGCGAACTTTACAACTTTTACCGCATTTCTCCAGCCTTATTTTACCTTACTTTTTCCATAAGATGATTCTATGCTTTAGCTTTTGTACAGGTAGACTAGAACTGATTAGTGAAGCTATGTAGTGATTAGTGTGGGTTCGATTTGCGCGCGCATGTGAGGGTGAAATGCTAAAATGCTGAAATCCTGAAATGTTTAAATGCTGGAATGCTGAAAATGTGCATTCGTCAGTAGCGCCTGTGCATTCAAAATATTACATTTTTATTTCTCCGCTCTAGCGTCAACAATGTTTTCAAATAATTGTTATTATCTGTCTTACCGAACGAGAGCAATTTTACTTAATCAAATTTATCTAATGCAGATGGAGCTAATCTAATCTCTCAGAAAAATATTTATATTTATATTTTTCACAACGACCAACATTTTATAAATAATTGTATACTGATAATTCATCTTAAATTAGATAAATCATTCCATCTTTTTTCAAACTCATATATTTATGTTTTTTCAGTAAAATTTTTTTTATGTCGTGATAGGTTTGACTAACGGCACTTTAATCATAAAATCAGATAATAAAAATCATCGTTTTTATTACAATTTTTTTTCTTTTTTATTCATATTTTAAATAAACGATTTTTAAACGATGATACGAACAATTACTAAATTACAACCTTCTCAAAGAAGAATGGTCAATCTTGCTTTTGAGAAGCTTTTGGTAGACTAAATTTTGTACCGTATTATCATCATTGTTTACTTCATGAAGTATTCTATATATTTTTATATGCATTTACTTGTAATTTATTGGATTAATTTTTAATTTATATGAAATAATATTAATCGTTTTACTTGTATTTTCAAAAATCATATAAATTAATATTGTATTTAATTAGCTAATCAGCTTTATTTATAATAACTAATATCGATAAAATTAATTCATTAAAAATATTGAATGAGTTTATTTGAATTATAAAAAAGATAATAAAGACACAGATTGAATTACATTTGAATAAAAATTTAATGAAATTGTTAAAATTATTTAATAAATTGATTTATCGTATGTAACTTTGAATATTAATTTTAAATTTGAAACTTTGTTACATCTTTCCTTAAAAGTGAAATTCTTTTCTAATCAATAAAACATATTTTTAATAATTATTAACGCATAAAATTATTTGAAGATTGGTGATACTTATTTGTAAGAATCTTTTAAAAAATACTTTTAAAATCTTTTAAAAAATTATATATAGTACATCGAATAAATTTTATAAATTTAATTAAATAATTAAAATATTAAACTATTAGATTATTATCTACAAGCTATTTAATATTACTTTCATATTAATAAAGTTTTTTTAAATATTCATTTATTGTATAGTTTTTTGATAGATAAAAATATTTTAAATAATAAAAAAAAATAGATTTGTTGTAAAATTGAAATTTTCTAATAATTTCACATTAATTTAAAAATTTTAATTTTATATTTTTATTTTTAATTTTATATATAAAAAATTTTAATAATATATAGTAAAAAAAATTACTATAACAATCTATTTTTATTATTGAATAAAATGATAAGTCGAGACTTATATTTTATTTCAAAACTTACTAGTAATTTTTTATAGGTTTACATTTATTATTTTTTAAATAATTGAAAATTAATCAAAGTATTTAATTCTTACTTTATTAGATATGTAATTATGATTTTATGTAGACAAATTGACTTCAAAGTCAGAAATTCTTTTTATGAGTAGTTATTTTAAATAAAAATTATTTTTTATGTATTAACTTTATTGTTTTAATTTGATTAAAATTTCCTGTATAAAAAACTATAATATATATAACATAACAATATCATATTAACAATGCAATAAAATTAATAAATATAAATGTAGTAAATTTAGAAACTAAAAAGAACAGATTCAATGAAAATTTTATCAATTTATTAGCTACGTCATAATTCCGCTTATTTAACAAAATTTTGATTCTTTAGTATTTGAAATAAGGTTTTAGGAAAATAAAGAAAATATAGAATCAAATATAGAAAAGTCGTTTTCTTTCCTTCTGGAAGAGGTAATGTAAAAAAATGAATTTTAATTTACTCGAACTTATAAAAATGTGAAATATGTTTTTGTATAGCAGTATGTAATTATTTTAAAATTGGAGCTTTTTTAAAATCGAATCGATATTGATATCCAACGAGGAAAGTTATAGATATTTAAAAGATGAATGGTTGATATATATTTTTTTTTTCATTCTTCTTAATTTCACTATTTGGCTAAATTTTTTACTATAGAATTTTTAAATTAGATTTAAATTTATTATTAAATAGAATTTTAAATATTATATCAAATTTTATAATATATATACTTACTGATTTATAATTTGAGTATTAAATTGAAAATTTTTTATTCGTGAATATTTAAGATTGATAAATGCAATGAAAATATGAGAAAGAGTAGTGTTCAGGTGAAATAATATTTACAAAATTATAAAAATTTAAGATCTATAAAATTATTTATTATCAGAATTAATAAAAAAGATTTTAGTATGATAAGAAAAAATAATAAGATAATTATGAATAAATACGTTTAAATAAAATTTAACTAAATATGATTAAATAAATGAATAGTTCAGTCGATTGATCAAAAGATAGATGCATTGTATTACAAAACTAAGGAAAGAAAAATAGAACTATAAATTGTTTAATCTTGGAAAATAGGAAAAACAATGATATGAAATAAAATAGGAATGTTTTAAACTGAAACCACGATAAACCAAAGAATGCTTGATTCATTCTTACCTATTATACAATAGCATAAATAAAGTAGTAAGCCAAATCAACCACGAATCAGCATGAGAATAATTCTAAGTTTAACATAAGAACGGTAAGAAGGAGTAATTGTACCAGAAATTAAAATATATTATAAACGAGCAAAACGATTCATTTTCAATAAAGTATTTTCAATAAATATTTTCAAAAAACATTTATCATACTTAAAATATAAATACTATAGTATATAAAATACCGTACGAATATATTAAATATTATATATAAGTAAGGTAACTAAAGAAAGATTGAAAGCGATTTGTTGCTTTTCAGTCTGATTAAAGATAATTTTAATAAAATGGAACCAAAAATAAAATATCTTGATAGTCTTATTTTCATAAACGTATCCGTGCTAATTTTCTTTCCAAAAAATTGTCTTTTAAAATATTTCCCTCTTATACTAGTATATTATAATAAATTAAAATTAGTTTTTCGATTTACTTTTATGGAAAAAAGTATATAAAAGTTTTTATTTAACTCTAAATACAGTATTGTTATTTATTTTCGTTCAAAGAACAAATATAATTAATAATTAGGTTTTGTTTTATAATTATATTTTATATTTATATATCTAATTTATATTAATTTAATCATTTATATTAAATTAAAGAGCTCATCTTAATCGAGTTATTTATGAAACTAAAAAAGAAAAATAGATAAATATCCGATTGTTCTTTTTTGGATTATTGTATAACAACCATTATTTCCTAAAAAATATAAAGTCATATTAAATAATATTATATTTTTAATTTAACAAGAATTTATTAATTTTTCTAAAATATTAAAAACGCCGTGTGTGTCTACTTAAATATATTTAAATAACTTGTATATTTTTATAGTAAAGTAAAAAATTCATATGAATATATAAATGATATAAAGGTGCATTTATCGAAAAAAATTTTACATTTTATAATCTAAATATGAAAGTTATATATCAGTAATCGCATTGCACTCAAAAGGTTTTTTTGTTACCAAGTTTTTAATTTTTACTATTGAGTTAGTCTTTTTAGCTAGTTAATATTGTTTTGCATTAAATGTGACAATTAACAAGAGATTTTATAATATAATACTATAAATGTATTACAGTAATAAATTTATATGTTTATTATAATTTTAAAGAATGAGTACTTTGGAAAAGAAATAGAAAGAGGAAGAGAATTCATATAAAAGTTTATGGCGATAATAATGTAATAGAATAGTAAATTATCGAGTTGGATATAGGTCGTAAATTTATGAAGATGAAATAATTTAAAATCATTAATATCATTAATATTAAGGTATAGAAATAATGGTTATAAAATTATAAAGTATATTACATGACGTGTAATATAGATTGTAAAAAAGAATAATTTTTATCAATCAAGTTTTCGTGTAAAATTTATTAAAATTTTTTTATCGCTATTTTTATTTAATTATTATTATTAATAATAGTATTGGATATAATATACATTAATGCAAAATTTTTAATTTTGATATGAAATTTCAATTTAAATTTAAGTAAAGTATCATAAAGAAAATCTAGTTTTTCATAAGTTTCGAATACCACCTTCAGTTTTTATTTAAAATGTATCTATAGATGTATATACAGAATCTCATCTATTTATGTTTAAATTTAAACAAAAATTTTATAGTCTTTTATCTCAAAATATTTTTCTGTTTTTATAGTTATGTATTTATTTATGAAATTATATTTTACAATTAAAAAAAGAATAAATCTGAGTAACCGATCAATATCCTTCTCTGTTATTAATTGGTCCTATTATATATCTATTTGTGATTTGAGAATAATAAAGTTATAATCTATAATTCTTATAAAATTGTATTTCTATAATAGTATAAGTATGATTTTGTGTGATATAAAATGTATTACATATATTATAATATTTAGTTATTGAAAAATACTCCAATTTTTCAAATCCAAACACTTCGAATGTATAATTTAAATTCTTTTTCTTAAACATTTTGTTTTTATTAATTTAAAGTGACAATTTCAAAAAATTTGTTATTTACTAATTATTACTCATACATTATAATTTATTTATCTTATTATTAAATATTATTAAATATTTTTTTTATTGAAATAAATTTAAGAATATATAACATACTTACATGTATTCATACAAAGAGTTTTAAAAAATCTTTTAAAGGAACTCATCTGGCATCTAAAATTTATTAATGATTTATTTAATAAATATCTTATTCATGATTGTTATAAAATGATCAATCATATTTATTAAATTAAATATTTATATATCTAAATTGATCATTCTTAAATGTTTTAAATAATTTAAATTTATTAATAATTATAAATATGATGGTTTGCTAAATTAAAAAAATTATATGATAGGTAGGTTACATAATATATTTAATGTAGGTATAATATATTTTTGCATTTATTCATTGACCTCATTTATTTTCGTATATCTGTAAAACTAAAATCGATTTTCTAAAATAAAACTATAATAATACATAAATAATATATAAAGAGATAATAAAATCTAATATGGTGCTTAAAAATAATTTTTTTTTAGAAAAATTGTCAAAATTTATAAATGCTGTTAAAGTTTTTCTAAGGAATATAGTTTTAAATTATTTTTTGATAAAATTTTTTTCTATGTATATTCAAATTTTCTATTTTGTATCATTATCTATTATTTTATTACAATTATTTTCGATGATAATTATATAATTTTTAGATTTCAAATATGTATTTTAATTCGTGATATAATTTTAATTTGTACCATATGTTTTATAATATCGATATTTCTATATTAAATAACAAAATTCGACAAGAGTTCTACTGAGTTATATTGTTGGAGGAGCATTTAATAAACATCTTTGGCTCTTTTATTATTTGTATAATAATAATAATAGTAATAATAATAATAATAATAATAATAATAATAATAATAATAATAATAATAATAATAATAATAATAATAATAATAATAATAATAATAATAATAATAATAATAATAATAATATATAAGCAATAATATTGTAGTGTTGAATATTGCTATCATGTTGAGACAACTGAAAAATAACAGAGTTGCAATCGCGATCATGGTATTATCCTAATCGACTTATTATTGGAATATCTGTTTTTCAAACGAAGAAAACTTGAATTCTTGAAAAAAAAAATGAAAAAAGTGTTGTTATAACAAATTCACGTTTATTATAAGACTTCTATTTTTACATTTTCAGTTTCTAATTATAAAAGTAGATTGATGGTCATTGATAGAATTTGCAAATAAATATTTTTAGTATCAGATTTTGTATACCGATTATTTAAAATCTTTTCGTTAATCACTGTATTAACGTATAAATGGAGTTATATATGAAATTATTATTATAAAATGATTATTTTATAATGCACTACGGTAATATAAAATTATTAGTTTAAAGTTTAACATATTGCTATTACAGATTTAAATAAATTAATCATACTAGTTAAACAATGTTATCAGATCGGAGTTATATCGAAAATAATATATTTAAATAATTGAAATATTTCAAACAGTGATTTGAGGGATATTGGATTATATTATGAAAAAATATACAATGTATTTATGTTAAAATTTCAACTAGTTGTATTTTCTAAAAATAAAATAATTTGATTGTTAAAAGAAAGTAATTATTTTGAATTTGAAAAGAAATGTTGTACATAATTTTCTTTAATTTATTACACAAGCGATAATTATAAAACTATAAATTTTTCTATTTATAGATATAATCCGGTTTTTTTAACTTAAAAAAATATTCTATGTTTATTTTTTTTATTTTAATTACCATTAAGTATATAAAATTGTTAAAAGAATTTTTGTCTAATTAGAAAATTGATAAAAATATTAGAAAATTAAGATTATGGTATAAAATATCATATAATTTAAAAAAAAATTTAAAAACTTTTAAATATTAAATAGCGAAATTATGATTTATCTTAAACAGTTAGAAGTAATTAAGTTAATGTTCAAATAACGATTAAAATTATTTTATGAAAGTTTATGTGATTTTAACAAAAACGTACTTCTTGTTATTTGTTAGTATTCAGATCGAAAACATTTTTTACTTTGTTTCACATTCATTACATTAATTTAAATATCAAAATTTTAGTTAGATAAATATTTCAGTTTTAATTCTGTCTTTATTCAATTAATAATTTATGCAGCGACAAGAATTTACATTTATATGCGCGGTTGAAATTGACTATTTTTAATAATATAAGGAACGTTATTCCTGTTAAATTATTTTTTCAAGCCGATATTAGATATTAAATTAATTTATAGTGCGATAATAACATATACAAAAAAAATAATTTTTTGGTGGGAATAAAGAATAGGGTTATAAAATTTAAGAATTAAAATAGTTCAGAATAATTTTTTATGCAGAAAAGAATTAGGTATTTTTAAAACATTGGTTAAAACATTTAGTTTGAATATATGTTTATAACTTTTATTATTATATTTTACGCGACTTTTTTGATACAAAAATAAACATACGGCTGACTTTGACAAAAAAATTTGAAAGCATCTTAGAATTATCACTCTTTCTTTCGTTGTACTATGTTCTAGTTATGAATTCTAGTTTCGTTTTCTTTATTAAAAGAATTCCCGAATCTTATTAAAATTAGTTTTCATATGATAAATAATCCAACTATATATCTGCTTTAATTATGTTTTTGATACATTTTTATTCAAAATGGTAGATAGGAAATCAGAAATATACTTTCTGAAATTTTTCTTTAGTATAATGTTTACTTTCTTGATTATCAACATGCATATTAAATATTTGCAATCATATTTACAATTTAACAAAAGCATGTTCAGAAGCTTCTTGGAATCTGTATATTGACAATTATTACATAGAGATTCAATTAAAAATTTCTACATCAATTTAGTTTTTAACAATTGAAATATTGAAAATTATTATTGAAATATAATTTATATTATATAGCTATTTAAAGAAAGATAGAACCTTTATAATTATAAAATATAATTAATTATTTTTATTAATTTTGAAGATTTAATAAATTTGTAATAATAAATATAATAAAATTATGTAAAAAATTAGAAAAAATTGTTTTCATTTTTTTTATTATATACTAAGCTTCAAAATATTTATTGTATATGAAAGTGTCATGCGTATTTTTAGTCATTTTACAATAGAAAATATTTTTATTTATTTATTTATTTTATATTATGCTTGAAATAGAATATAATAATTTGAAAAATTAATCTCATAATCTACATTAGCTGGTTGAAAATGTAATTAATGTAGAGTGTCTATAAACTAATATATTTAAAACTCACTAGTTTAGTCAAGTACAATACAAATTTAATAAATTTATAGAAACAACAATTCGATGTACTCTTCTTAATCTAGTATTAATGAATATGAAATAAAAAATATTTTTGTATTGAAAATCAGTTTAATTTTATCGGTGCATTAAAATTAGAAAAAGGAAATTAAAAATATATTGTGTTAGATAGGGAGAATAATTTTCAAATAAATTGAAAGGTATTTTCTTAAAACAAAGTTATA
The DNA here is from genome assembly GCA_018907195.1 of Dolichoris vasculosae. Lineage (NCBI taxonomy): Eukaryota > Metazoa > Arthropoda > Insecta > Hymenoptera > Agaonidae > Dolichoris > Dolichoris vasculosae. The sequence goes on from JACCHY010000018.1 coordinate 4,359,932, forward strand.
TTTCGCATTATACTTTTTATATCATCGTATAATTAGCGAATGGCATTTTTATGAAATTGAAAATAGTTTTGCATTAGAATAGAAATTGCAAAAGGCACCTGGCATAGTCTCTCTCTTTTGCTTTCATCCTTTCACATTTACGTACATATGCAAGTTGTTTCTCTCGCGTAATATACCAATGAATTTAATACGAGTTTCTATGAGCTACGTGGTCTAAAGTGGGCAAACGGGATGTACCTGCAGAAACCTAGCCCTTTCTCTGTCATTTACATCTCTCTCCTACTCTTTAGTTCTCTCATCTATTTCCCCTCTCTAAGCGTTGGTATGTCGAGGCCACGTAACATCTGGCAACCTATGAAATGCAGGCTTGCAAACAGCCTGCAGTTGAACGTTACGAGCACTGAGAGTAATGGCTTCAACTCAATCTCTGCTCTCCCTCTGCTCTCTTTCTATTTTCATATCTCTACCTCTGTCTGAACAAAATATACTACGGCCTGTTGGTGGCTCATTCGATATAATTGCGATACATGACGCAGAAGTTGCAGAGCTCCCTTACGTGATTTAGTTTCTACTCCGCCATTATGACTGCCCCTCTGGATTGGAAGGTTCAACTTTCAATGAATTTACTGACTTGGTTTTTCCAAATACATCTACTTAATTATTTTTTAATTATGACCAATAATCATTATCCAACTAACTGAAAAATTATTTTACGTATCAGATGAAGAATTTATCTTTTTTGAAGTATATTGTACTATACTGATGATAAATTATACGTATATTTATTTTTATAATGTCTATTTAAGAAGTCTATATTTTTTTTAAAGATGCATTAAACTTAGATCCCACAACTTCATACTTAACGATATAATTTGTTTAACCATATAAGTTGCTTATAGTAAACAATAATAATATAATATAATAGATTTTATTAAAATAGATATTATTATTTTAAAATATTAAAATATTAAAATATTTATATATTATTATTGTTATTAAAATAATATAATTTCAATATAAATATAAAACCAATATAATTTCCATTTGATAAGTATTTATAACAACTAGAAACTAAAACATTTAAGTTTTTAATTGTTTTATATTTTTTAAAAAATTTGTACTTTTCAAACATTCAAAATTACTAGAAACGATAAAGAAAAAATTATTATTTATATTGCAATTCATTTTATTGTAATTAAATTATATTATCGATATTTAATTATATAATATAAACACTTTCAAAACTTATATTTTCTGTTCTATTTGATTTTATCTTTTTAATAACATAAAAAAATAATATTTGATAATATGTCAATTTATAAGAAATTAGTATTCATAATTAACATAAAATAGAAAAACAGACTTTTAATAATGAATATTTAAGTTTATATTAGAAAATGCTTATGATAATAATAAGTAGATCAAATTTATATATTATAGAATTACTTTATAAAAATAAATATGAAGATATAAACAATTTTTCTATGCACATCCATTTTTATATTTAAATTTTTCCGCAAATATTTATAATATTTTATTATGAAGTTCGTTTAAATAGTTATTTTTATGATATTATTATTCATGTTAGATCTAACAAAGTAAATCTATTTTAAACATTATGAATTTTAATTCAAATAAATATTTAGTTAAATCATTGTGTTGAGAATGGAAAGTGTTGAGGGAAAGAGTAGAGCGAAAAAAAATCGAACTTTGGGAAGGTAAGCTATAAAACAATTATAAATAAACGGATTCAATTACCCGGACCCGGTCAAAGATGGACGACGGGTCGCTCTTTACCATTCCTCAAATTACGAGTCGCAGTGCGCTCGCGGCACGTAAGAAATCGTAAAAACAAATTCGCTTCTTGGAGCTCAGAGAGGCGAAGGGTAATGAGATACCCTTGCAGGGCTCCGCCCGGGGCTAGACGCAATGCTAGCCTAATGCGCGTTGCTGCGGTGGTCTTACAAGGAATGCAAGTGTCGCCGCGGAAATTCTTTCAAGGAAGTATCTTTAACGGAAGGCACGCGCCACTAGATGAATACGGCAACGGAAAAAATGATCATAACACATTGAATAATTATTTTTGCTTATAAAATGAATTAATTATTGCAAAGAATATATAATACGTTAATATTACAAAGACAATATAAGAATAGTATTTATTTAAAGTTTATGAATTATGCAATGAGTTAAGAGTTGTATACTGTAAAAATTGATTAGTACAGTAAAAAGTGAGCATTCACGATCGATTATATTTATACTAAATTTAAAAGTAATAAAGTAAAAAATACGTTCAAAAAATATAAGTATGTATGAGTATATCAATCACAAATTTTGAAAGTAATGTCTATAATAAGTAAGTTTGCATGTAGTGTACAGATAAGCTTTGTTTATGTATACCTGATTCTCGCCATATTCATTTTTTATTTACTTTTACCTCACATGTATATTAAGATAATAAGCTCAACTAAATTTTCCAAGAATATTAAATAAATATTTTAAGAGTTTGTTAATTTATTCATTTTTAGTCTAGTTTTCAATTTAATAATTTATGTTTCACATCGTTGAAGGTAATTTTATTTTAGTAATTCATGGTTTATAATATAAATTAGTTTTATTTATCATTTTTAAATGTAATTTATAAATAGATTTTTTTTAATTTCATCGTGGATTTTTTAAAATTTTATTATGAATATTTTATTATCCTAAACTTCTAAATAGTTTTAAAAGATTTGCAGTATCTCAAAGAGTTTATTTTTCATTTGTCATACGAAAGAAGTATTTCCAATATACGAAATTTCAATACGTACCACCAATCATATAGAATGAGTTCAAGATCACAGAATATAAAATAGAGGAGATAATAAATTCAACTCAATATGATTAAATAGTCAATCCATTGTATATGATATTACATAAATTTAAATTTTTTATAAATAAAAAAAACAGTCAAGAATTTTTTGAACTAAGTATTTAGGACAATGGTTTGGATAGTATTGTAAGAACTATGGAGTAGATCAAAATCATGACTAATATAATAATGACAAAAGCAGCAGAGTTAACGCATAAATACTATAAGTGTTCTCTTATATTTTGTTTTATTTTATATATATTTATATTGTGTAAATAAGTTTTTTCGCATAAATTGCTTGCTAAAAACAAATTTTTTTACGGTTATTTTAAAATGTGTAATATATGGTTAAACAGTCTATTTCATATTTTTAATTTTCATTATTCTCACTTTCTATTCTGAAAAAATTCATTTTTTTCTTTTTATCATAATTGAGTTATTTGTGATTGACTTTAATTCTTGTTTTTGATTATTTATATTTTACTGTAACTATTTTTTTGTAATACACAAGACGGGGACGTCCATAGTTCGTGTAAAATATAAAATAAACAAAATTCGCTTCTCGGAGCTCAGAGAGGCGAGATGGAGAAAAAAGACACTTGTGGAGTTTTTTCTCATTCAGGCTGCAATGCTAGCCTCGTGCGCGTTGTTGTGAGGATAATATCTAAAAGAGCACGTGTAAACGCATGAGGAAGTAATCAGAGGAGCTATTGCGAGAAGGTGAAGTTTATGGACTGGGTAGAGAGAAAGTGATGCAAATAAACCGGTAATGAAATAAAATACTGCCGGGTCCAGTTGGCGACATACGAGCTAGGTCATGAGGGCAGGAAATGGGACATCGGGCTGTGGACAGGAGGCTCCTCCACTGGAGAAAAGAAAGATGTCGCAGGCTTAAGGAGACGCCGAGCAGTAGCACAGCAGATTCCTTCATTTGAAGAGAGAGAGAGAGAGAGAGAGAGAGAGAGAGAGAGAGAAACTGGCGTGAGGGCCTAAGGAGGAGTGAAAGAGATCGCAGCAGTTCAGGGTATTCGTTGCGCAAAATAATAGATGCACTGATACATCTCCATTATCTTCCGGAGGATAATATAGCCAGAATTAGGTTGCGAGGTAACACTGGCGCACATGTGCCACCAGATTTGTTTATGAAAATTGTATTACGATAATAAAATAGACTGGGATTATCGAGAAAAGGTCAGATTTTACGATTAGAAAACAATATCGGGAAAGTCGAGATAGCATGAAGAAAAAAGGCTTAAATAGGCATGAAACCAGGAAGCGAGATAATTTTTTAACCGACACTCTGCCAAAGTGGAATTTTGATGCACAATCAGGAAGTATACAAACGCCTGTAAAGAAAACAAAGAATGTGTATTTTATCTCTAATAATTATATTTAACTTTTCAAATAGTATGAATATACTCAATAGAATATTTTAAAAATATAATATTAACAATTATTAATAAAATTAAAATGTTTCAGTTATAATATAGACTTTTCTTCTATTATTATTTTTTTTAATCCAAATTTCATGCCTCAAGATATTCCATAACAATAAATTATAAATACAAGATGTTTCAATAACTGCTTCAATTTATACAATCTAAATTCGTTATTTTCAAATATTTGCATTCAAATTTTTTAATTAAATACAAATTTGCATATAAATGTAAATATTTTACATTATAAACTTTATATTTGTATAAAGATACTTAATATTTTTAATAAATATATATTAAGTGGTAGTAAATGTATAAGTATTTTAGTAACTAAAAAATCAGGTTATTAAAATATCATAAAGATGAAGATAAATAGTGGAATTATCAATCAATATATGTACCAAAGGTGTTAAATTTTTTTCTAATTATTAAAGTTTTGATTTGCCTACAAATATAAATTGAAAATTTTCTAAAACTATTACAAATAATAGGCGTTTATCATAACATTAGATATTATTTTATATTATATTTAAGATATATTTATTAAAATGTATGTAATTATTACTTAACCGTTATTAAAATAAATCAAAAAATTTAAATATAGCACGATTTTCTAAAATAATATTACTGCTTAATCGTCTTATAGAAGAAAAAGAGGCACTCCATTTCAAGTTAGTGTTTATTAAAAAACTGTTAATCTTTTTTTTATTTTTCATCGATATATTATTTACTTTACTTATTTTTTAGTTTAGATTCCAAATTTAAATGCATAATTTTTTACCTTTATTTGCTTTTGAAGACTTGTATGATTGTGGTTATTGAAAAATGATTCATTATTTATTGTTTTTTTATTTATGCAAAACAATTTAATAATAATTAGTAAATATGTTATAACAAATGAATGATTGATTGCTGTATTTATATGGTGGAAATAGAAAAGTACCACTTTAATTTTCACTTCAATTTACTTATTTATCTTAATTACAATTACACAGTTTTTCGGTTATGCGTCGGTCTTTCGTCTTTCGTCCGTGTTGGCCGAGTAACTGTCAAACGATCCCCCGAGCTTCTCCGTTTTCCGCCTATTTATTCTTTGGCGCTCCTCCGTTCAACCTTTAATTCTAACGGGTTATTAGTATTTACCTGCTTTTTCCTCGCATTATATGATTTCCTGGCGTGTCCCGGTTTGATTGTCACAATCAAGCTGTATTTATATTTTTCGAGATGCCTCCATAAATTGAGTATCATTGTACTCGCTCATCAAGGACCTCATACTTCTTCATATGTGCGCGGGATTAAGTTTTACCAGAATCGTCGGACCATAAAATGTTCATTAATAATCCAATCATGTATCGAATTATTCTTTCATCACTGTCTTCTTCCAACCTAGTCTGTACGTCGCCCTACTAGACCAGGTCCGTTTTCTTTCCATCGGTTACTCGAGCAGCCGCTTCCGAGCCCGAGGTCCTATGATTAGGCTCGATCCTTGTGCTTATTTTATGCACACTCCTTATAGTTTCCTCCCGCGCCCGTATGCGTATAGCTAGCATCGCATACCGTCACGAGAAGAAACTTCGCGCGCTTTCTCAACTTCGCTTCTCTGAGTGCGTTGTGCTTGATCTTGTATGGGCTGCGGGCGTCGCCGGTCCATGTTTTATGGACTTTTATTGAGTAACTTGATAATAAATCGGGAAAGCTCACTATATATTTTTTACATATTTCTCTAACATTCTTTATTAACACAACGTTTCTTCGAGACTTCTTCCTTCTTATGTTTCTGCGTGCAACAATATACATTTTATATTTTGTCGATACAAAATAAAATATTTATTTACACAAAAAAGTGAATATTTTAAATCTTCTAAAAATTTATATTAATTATTTTATCTTAATTTGATATCATCAAAATTATTCTTTTGTTTTATCAAAAATTTATTCATGAGTACATGAAATAATATAATTCGATCAGTTATTATGTATAATTTATATACACATAACAATATTTTATTTAAATCTAAATGAATAAAATTTATGCGTATGTACTTTATTTTTAATTTTAAATAGTATTTTAAAGTCTTTATTATAAAAAACAATTAGAAAATTTATATTGATATATTTGGTTACAGTAAAAAGAATATATTTTTACATGTTGGAATTAGTAGAACAAGTGTAGAATATGGTCAGGCCGGAAACTGTATAATACTATTTGTAAAGGATGTTAAGCGAGTATAAATAAAATTGTTTTTAAGAATTAATTTATTTTTAAAATTATAGAATATGATTATTTTTATGTGATAAAAATGAAAGCTTTGACTTAATTAAAAATTATACATTACTATTGATGAAGATTTAAGATTAGAAACATACATTGTTAAATTTGGGGAATTATTATATGAATTTTATTTTAAAAATACAAGGTTAAAGTTATAATAAAAGTTATTTTAGTCAAATTTTCATCTTTTTCATACCTGAAGTATACGAAAAAACTTTTTTATTAAATATATGTAAAGTGAATTTTAAAAACTTAAAAAATTATATGAACAATTATAACAATAACTACGAAGATAAAAATTTTGTTTAAATTATAGAAAAAAATATATTTTTATCTTAAAAAAATTGTTATATCAAAAATGTATCATTTTTAATTAAAAGTAAAATATTATTCAATAAAAAAATATTTTCTATTAAATTTTACATTGAAATTAAAGTTTTTTAGAAGAGATAATAATTTATTTTTGATAAGCTTATAATTGCAAATTTGAAAGTTAATTTTTCTTAATTTTCTATATTCTTCACAATATTAGCTATTTAAAAAAATTTTATTTTTAGGAATAAAATATTTAATCTTACTTTTTAATATATATATATATATTTTATATATAAGTAAATGCATTATTTAAGTAAATATATAAATGAGCATAATTAAAGATTCGATAAAATTTATTTAAATTTGATCTATTTTTTTATTTAAAAATTATATATTTGAATAAAAATTTATCTAATAAATTTTAAATAGCTTAATTTTTTCTTTATTTTTATTTTGAAAATATATGGAAGGCACGTTAAATTTTATATTTTGTACACAAATATTTATAATATAAATTTGAACTTTTCAATATTATAGAACTTATCTGTATTATCCAATTATCTTTAATGGTTTTTCCGTAACTATTATCTTATAAGAAATATAGCGAGAAAGAGAGAGAGGATGGTTAGATCATGTCAGGTTAACCTTGAAAATCGGACAGAGAAAAGTTAAATCCAACAAAACGATGTTTGCGACGTTGAGAGTACGAGTAGCACCTTGGTTAAAGCGATGGTTCCACGTTTTAAGATACCAATTCCCAGAGTGCTTGTGACAAGCAAGATAGATGTACAAGGTTTTTATAAACCCTTTATGTTGCTTTAAGCTAGCGAGTAACATTATATATATATATATCTATATATTAAGTAAAGTAGGAGAGGCGCGATGGATATCGTTTATCCGCTCCAGGTAGTATCATCACTAGCAGCGATAGAGGTCATTGCTGAAGGGCATCGAGGCGTTTGACAGCCGCTTGATCGTGCACGTAAAAATTAGTGCTTCTATAACGCTCAGTTGATTCTCTCTACTCTTTACTATACGACTAATGTATGTCTAATGTATATCTTGGTTTTATTTTATTTTTTTTAACTAAATTTGCACATCTTGAAGTACTCGAACTTTCCTAGCTACTTAAACTTACGTGATATTATGAAAATTATAATTAAATTATAATTTTTCCTTTTAATATTTATTATAACTGCCTAATTATTTATTATTTTTAATTCTCTTTGAGTAATTATTCCAATTATACACTATTCTAATATTATAAAGTAAATAATGTTAAGTTATCGATATTTATAACATTAAGATACGCATCTCATACGATCATTTTTGAAATTTCATACTGCTACTTTAAAATGTAATAAAATAATTATAAAACAATATTATTTAATTAAAAAATACTTACTATAGATTTTACTTATAATTATATTATACTTTTTATTTACCAAATTTTGAGAAAAATTTTTTTAATATTAAAAATTTGTCATGTATTTACATATTTTAAGATGACACTGATTATTTATCGATTTTAAAGCTAATTTTGGAATTTTTTATACTAATAAACTAATTTTATACTAATTTTAAAGTATATCAAGTTAAAAATTAAAAATCATCAAAATTGATTAAATTTTCAAAATATCGATATTTTTTAAGAATTTTAATAAAATTTGTGATAATATTTATAAATTCAATTTTACATTTTCAACATTAAAAATCAATTCAATTTGGTATGTAAAAATAAAAATATTATACATTAAAATTTTTTATTGAAGTATTCAATTGTTAATTATTTGTATACAAATTTCTTTTTTAAATATTAAAAGTAGTTTTTGAAAATAAATTTTAAGAATTATTTGATAAAAAAGAAATAAAATTATTAAATATATTGAATTTAATTATAAACATCAACTTGATACAATAAAAAAACTAACAAATTAATAAAATTCGTTATTATCTTAATAAAAATTATATACAGAGTATACAAGATTATTCTTAAAAAAAATATATATATATTTATGCATTTATATGCTTGCATATTTTACATAATTATTAATCTATATTTAAACAAGTATATTGCTATTATTAGCATTATTTGAAAATAATTATATTTACTTTAATTAATAATATAATGTAATTTTCAAATATCTATTTAATGAAAATTTTCAAAAATTTTTGCTATTAAAATAATTAATTTTTGAAATGTAGTTTAATTCTTGAATTTTTTATTAATTTAAATTGTATATAAAACAAAATATTAAATTACATTAACTTATATTAAAATGAAGAAAATAGTTACAAATTTGATGAAATAATAGCTTTTAAATTTTTCTATCTAATAGAAATTTTAATTCAAAGAACATATAAAACATTCAGATTGTATTTTATAAAATAAATTATACTATAATTATATTATTAATAAATTTATGTATATTAATTTTTAGTTGTACATCATTTTCTATTTTTTGACAATCACGCTGTTTATTGGTTTTATATATTTATGTGAAATACAATAATATTAATTTATTTATTTATTTAGAGATTATTTTGTTAAATTATTATAATATATATATATATATACATAAACATATAACTAATAAAAAAAACTAGTTTATCACTCATAGTATGATTGTACAATTATTTATTTACACTTTGAACTTTACAAGATTTAACAAAATTATAGTCTAGGAACAATTTAATTTACTCCAAAACTATGAAAAATGATATTTTTTAATCGTTTTTTTAAAGTATAATGTAATAATGTATAATATAATCCATATATTCATTCTAAAAATATATTCAATCAATATGGTTTTTTAGTTTGATTGTCATAATCGTATCAATGCATTACATAAGTAAATAGTATTAGGAAATGATTTTCTTAAAAAAATGTCTTTGTATAAGTTAAAATAATTAAATGAAATTAAACTAAATATTTTAAAACGATTTTATAATAGAAACTTTATTTTCTTATATTTTAAATGATATTTATTTTATTTTTAATAAATTTGAAATTAGTAGATATCAATATTTTAAACAATATATGATATTATAGATATACGTAGTTATTTTTTTAAAGATATTTTCATTAATATTACTTTAAGATCATTTTGATATATTAAATGCAGTATAGGCTGAATATATATTTAAGATTTTTATACAATTTTAAATTAATTATTAAACTCGATTAAGAAATTTTTTGGAAAGATATTTGTTCAAAATTTTCTTATTAATTTCAATTATACTTTGATAGAAGGCACTGCACTGGATTAGAAAAATAATTATTTATAATGAAGAGTAAATATTTTTTGTATATACATTTATACAATAATTGAATTTTTTTATGCAAGATTAAAAAAAATTAAAAGAATAATAGAAAGAAAGTGAAGGAGAGATAGAGAAAGAAATAAAACAGGAAGAAGGTGAGATTAAGAGAGTTCGTAGTGAAGAAGAGGTACTGGTCAGAGGAAATGTAACACCGAGGAATTGTCGCAGTGAATTGTACACGCTACGTCGTTCAAAAAATTAAGTGTTACATCCTCCTATCTTTATTAACTTAGTCATTCAATACATAAATATATATATATATATATATATATGGTGTTTTGTGACACTTTCGCAAAATTCTTTTAATTTCTTTTCGTTCATTTGCCTTCGGTCAGGGAAATATTTTCTAATATTATTTCGATTTGACGTCACCTTTTATCAAATTTAGTTTAGGATAAAGAAAGGAAAGAAAAGATATTGTGCAAGTTATCTGATGGGAAAATAAAGGGATCAAGGATATCAAGGATCGTAAATATATGGGTTACTAGAATTGAATCGGTGTCCTTTCATAAAATTTTCATTGTTTAAGGTGACGAAGGTGAGATACAATGTTATTATAAATTAATTTTATATTTGATTTTCATTTATGCTATTAGATTGTCATTCTCTTCTTTTCATTCTGTTAGAAAATCAGTTAAACATTTTACTATTACATAAATCATAATTTATAATTTTAAGAATTATAGTTCTAAGAAAAAAACTTTTTCAAATTAATAGATATGAAATTAGAATTTTATAAGGTAATAGAAAATAATATTTTAATCAGACTTTATATAATCATTTCAATATATGTATAAAATATATAATTGAATTCTTATATAAATTTTACTTGTTTTCATTGGAATTATGTACAAATAGTAGAAGATAAAAATATTATACTTAATATAATAAAAGAATAAAAAGCGAATGAATTGAAATTTTATTTTGACACACTAAATATTTTTTAAACTGGTAAAGTAAATTTAATATCAAGTATTAATTTTTTTACCGACTAAGTTCTTACTGTATTAAAAATTTGTTGAAATACTTATTAATAGTAAGCATTTAGAAAATTTTAAATGTTATACCAATTATATGAAACTAAATAATATGATCGATTTTCAGATTTTTCTATTTATTAAATATAACGTATATATTTTTCTAATATTTATTTAAATAAAAATTTTAAAGAATATAGTTATATATAATTGATAAATAAAATAAAGAATTTAAAATTTTAATTCTTCAACCATGTATAGAATATTATAAAATTATACTTTTATAATAGAAAACGCAGTATTATTTAATAATCTACATTAAAATAAAGTATAATTTTATATTGATATGATTATGTTACTTTATTGAGATGTATAACTCAATGATTGAAATTTACAATAGATTCACATTGAAATTATTCATAAATTTTTAACATTTTCTGTTTGATATATTCATCTGTAAATCATACGATCGATTTATATTTATTTTATTTTTTATTATTTTTTAAATAATAAAATACTAGATAAGCTTCATAATTGTCTATTTAATGGATTATATTTATTATATGTAATTATTTTTATCATTATTTATAATTATTTATTATTAATAATTTAATTTACATTGCGTTTTTAATATAAGCAAATTGTTTGATAAAAGTAAAATATTATTCGTAAATAAATAAAAAAAATAATCATTATGTATCATAAATAATTGGACATTTATAAAATAAAAATTAAAATATAGAAATTAAAAATTTTTTAAATTTTATAATAGTATTTTATTTATATCTTTTTAAATAAAGTAAAAATATTAAATTAAAATTTTTTAAGTAACTAAATTTGTTGGAATACACACACGTATATATATAATACACATATGCAAGTGTGCACTTATAAATAAAATATAATCTATTATATAAATCGAATCGCATATATTTAAAATAATATTAAAAAATTTTGCGAAGATAAGAAATTTTTAGCAAAATGCTTAATAGTGAGGCAATGGTCGAGGTCATAAATAAATTATATAAAGAAGTTTTTTATAATATTAAATTTATTTTAATTGACAATATATTTGAAATATAAAAACAGCATTTTTATATTTTAATTTTAATTTTGAAAATATATTGGGAAAAATATGTAGAGTAATGTTGATTTTATCGTATAGGTGGGGTCAATTTGTTTTTTCTACAAATATAGTAATTCTTGTAAAATGTTATTCATACAGAATAATTTTTATTAAAAGTATAATAAATATTTAAAAATATATATAGGTATTTATAATATTTAAAAGTATATTATCGTATAATATGATTTACGTTAATTTTTATTTATATATACCAGCAAAATTTTTTATATAATACCATTTAAATAGTGTATTTAATATAACTACTTTTTTCACAAAATATTTAAAACTAAAAGAAAATAAATTTTTAAATATTCATTGTGAAATTTATAACATTTATTAATTAAAATAAATATAGAGTTATAGTTAAATATTTGTTTATTATTAATATATATTCATATATTTTTTTATATCATGTATTTGTTTAGAAATTTAATCTAATAATTTACCCATAATGGTAAGTAACTATCGATAATTAATTTATTTTAAATATTCTGTAAATTAAATTTATAATTTTTTATTTTCACAGCGTAAGCTCGATCAAATAAATTCTGAATATTTTAATCAATTTTTTCTATTATCGATTCGTGTGCTATGATAAGATGATTATGATAAGTTAATTAAATTTGATGCCTATCCTAGTCTCAAACATGAATGTAAATCTATTTATTACTAACAAATTTTAATTTGTTAATAAGTTCAATAATAATTTTATAGTATTTTGTTAGAAAGAAATAGTTTTAAATGATTAAAAGGTAGTTGACATTAACTATAAGTAGGTATTATCTTTAGAAAAATAATATATGATTTCTTTTCATATTTCAATAATATTATTTTTTATTAATAAAATGAAGAAATTTATTAATACAGTTTTTATAGTAATACACCGTAATTATTTCTTATTTTGTGATCTAATATTAAAAATTCATAAAGTTATTTATATTATAAAGTTAGTAATATTATGGGTGTATTAAAATATTGTTTTTTTTAAATTTTCATTACAAATAAATAATTTTGTGATTAACTCCATAAATAGAAGAAGTAAAAAGTATTTGTAATGTTGGTATTATAGTTTTGGATGTGTACTTTTACACATAATAAACGAAATCGGTAAGATAATCATATGGCCAGTTACGAATAAACTATGTTAAAGAAAACATTTAACTTAAGAAAGTATTTAACTTTAAATTAGAAATAGCTAAACTGCTCTATTTGTAAGTCTATTTTAATTTAAAGCTAAAGTTGAACCTGAAGGAAATGAAATGGTACTCGAACAAATGAACTATTGAAAGCGTGGAAAACAACTATTCGTGAATTTCCAAGGTTCAACGTTACAAAGAATCTAAACAAAATTTTTAATCAATTAAGAATTAATGACATTCATTTTTGAAAAGAAAGAATAAAGAAGAAATACAGAATGGCTAATGAAGATGGAAAAGTATTAAAGTTATGAGAATCGGAAGAAAAATGAAGATTAAAAAAGAAGAAAAGCAAATATGAAAAAGTAAGAAAAAGTAGGCGTAAAAAGGGGAAAAAGAAAATATGGATGCAGATAGGTCGAACGATAGAAGGCGCCCCCGTTCGGATGGGGCATGCAAGCATCGGCGCTCAGCGGTGTCCGTTCGACATCGTGGCAGACCCTCAGTCTGCGTCTTGCATTCATATCAATCGTTACGTATGTTGTTGTTTTGCAGATTTTTTGCTTCTTTGCAAGTCCTTGATCCTTTGACCGTTGTTCGTCAAGTAACCCTGGAGTCAGAATTGGTGGACCCCGCAGTACCTGTAGAGGCTTTGAAGCGTGCAGCTGAGAGGAACCTAGCTAGTTCTTCATCAAACTGAGAAAGCTCGCGCGTGGTTGTGTGCTTCGAAGGGAGCAAGAGGTAGCGGCAAAATCTTTAGGCTCGGTGAGTAAACGAACACGTTTTTTCGCTGCTTTGCCGGAGCCACGAACCACGAGTCACGAATAGCACTGATCTTTCACCCTTTTTGGAACTAATTCTTTCACTTTATACGCACGTAAAACGTGAGAATTCTTCGCAAAGCTAAAGAAGATCGAAATAACGTAATGTGTAAAAGAGAAATTAGAAGGAAGAAATAGATGAAGTTTCTTTTTATACTTTCATGTGATACGGTGTATTAAATTTTTTAAATTCAATTTTTTATTCATGAATTCGCGTCAAAGCTCATCTTGCATGAAATAATCTTAAGGATCGACTTTCTTGCACCGCATTTTTGAAATATCGGTACTTTTAAAAATAATGACTGGTTTACGGTTTGTGGAATTCTAGAAATCGTTATTTTGAAATCTTTAGAAATTTACGATGCACATAAAGTTATGACAACTATATATAGCTATATTTAAAGCACACACTTAATATTAAATAATTAAATGTAAATTTTATTTTCAATACATAGTATTACATTATTATACTATATGCATTATTTTATTTTATAATAAATCAAAGGAAACAATATACACATTATAATATTTAGTTGTAATAATGAAAATTAATTTTTTTAATATTTTGTAAAGACCAACATATTTTTAAACAAATAAAATAAGCAATAAAAGTTTTTAATTGCCTGTTAAAAAATCAGTAAATTATTGAATTTACTACATAGTTAGAAAATAATAAAAACTTTGATCGGCTATAATCTTTAAATTTTATAATAAAATAATATTTCTAAGAATTAATTTTACAAGATTCATCAATGCCTGTATACTCATTAAATTTTCATATAATTAAATATATTGTTTTCTTGTTTGTAAATTAATAAAAATTCGTACTGCATAAATTTTTCGTTATCATAATTGTAGCTGTAAAATTTAATACAATTTTTTTATTTTACTTTTTGATTTAAAATTATTTTTTTTAATTTAAAAACTATTTTAAAAGTAATACAAAATCCTTTTTATAAAATATAAAATATTAATTTAATCTTTAAATTTTATCATATTTTTTTATGAAAGTGATTAGGATAAATAATTTTTTATATTTTCGAAATTAGTTTTATTGAAGTAAAAGCAAAATAACAATAAACTTTTTAATTTATAACCACCAATTTGTCTTTTTTAAGATTAAATTTTTTTTATTATTGCTTATTAAATTTTATTGTTATTGGAAAATAGATATAATAAATTTTTTATAAGTTATTAAGAACATTTGTGGTTATATAAGAAATTAACATATCGATTAGACGTTTTTTAAATATTAATTCTTGTATTAACTAAAACTTAAAATTCTACATAATATTTAATTTAGGTAATAATTATTGTAGTTATTTTTAATTTTAATTTTATTAATTAAAATAAAACAGTTGTTTGAGCATCAAAAAATTTTAAGTTGTGATTACGTAATATGTATTTTTAGAAATTTATTTTATATTCGATGTGATAAAAATTATTTATCTAATACGGTTCTGCATTTATTACACACTCACACATATATCATAATATTATAAAATTTATAAATTTTTAACAATAGCATTTCATTAATACAAATTCTTAAGAATGCATTGATGATATTTTTAAATACTAGTATTAGGGAAACTTTTATTAATCGGTTTAACTTATAGGATCACCTGTTATTTCTTGTTTCGATATTTCATTTCAATATACCTGTGTATAGCTTTGTACGATGACCTAATTTTTCATTATATTCTGATAAAATGATTTTGTTGAACAATTTATTTTTATTTAATCTATACTATTATGAATATTCAAATTATAAGATTTAAAAAAATGTTGTTGTTTTATATTGAACAATTAAAATAATAAATTTTATTTATTAATGATGAAATTCGACGTTACTTTTAAGTTAATTAAAATATTTCTATATATTTATTAAAAATTCATGAAGTTTTAATTAAATAAAATTAATTTTTTCTGAGATATTATTTTCAAATTGTAATTTCTAATCGAATTATATTTCATTTGTGAATAATTAATTGAAAATCAAAATACACTTACTATTTGTACGAACTATTAATTATAAGTTTATTTTGAAATTTTCATAATTTCAACGTCAAAACGTATTAAATTTATATTTTCTTATCAAATTTTATAGATATATTTTATACAGAATTGAATTTCGTTAATTCATTAATAATGATTCAACTCAATTTTATTATAATCATTATAGATTATAATTTATTTAATTAGAAGTAATTTTAAATGCGTATAAAATTAAATAAAAATGAACTCATTATTTAAATTAAAATTATATTTTCGATATAATATTAAATAATTATTACGATGACAAGATTTATTCTTATAAACTTAAAATTTCTATTCTTTTTTAATATTAGCGTATATTAGAGAAAAACTTTTTATTATTATAAAACTAATTATAAAAATTATAATTAATAGGTATTAAAAATAATAATTCAAAAATAAAAGCTTCAACTTACACATCAATAAGTTAATATTTTACTTTTATACGTACATATTTTATTTTTTTCTTTCTAATTCAAACAATTCTTTTCAAATTTAAAATTTTTTTCAAGCAGATTAAAATAAAAATGAATTAGCATTGTTAGTATATATTTAAATAGTAATGATATTATTGTTTATTTGTTTACAATTATATGTTACATTCAATTCTCAATTATATAAATGAAGCATTGTTTCCAAACTAGGGCTCAGAAAATGTTAAGCCTTGAATTTAATTATTTCATTTATAAAATATTTTCTGCACTTTCATAAAATTTCAAGAGCTATTTCTTGAAACTCGTTTATTAAATTTTCTGGTAAATTAGTCTAGTAAAATAGTAGTAAAATAGTAGTAAAATATTGTAAATTTTCTTTACATAAATTTGTTATAAAAGAATTATAACGAATTAAAATTTATTATACACAGTATCAACATTTTATTACAATTTAATTATTTTATAAGGAATTTGTAATCGAATATTATTTTTAATTTATGAAAAATTGTATATCGTGAAATAATATAATTAAACAATATTTAATTTTTTTTAAAATACTCATAACAATACTCGTATTTATCGACTTAATGACAAAGGTAAATTGAAAGTTCTCTTGTATTCAACAAATTGTGACGCGTGTAAAAAAACAAGGAGGTGGAATAATAAAGGCAAGGGTACATAAGTCTATTTCAATACAATTCGATACAGACTCTTCGTAAAAGTCATTATTATTTACTCTGGACGCGCTTGTAAAGTATTGCGGTCTAAAACAGAATTCACTGGACATTAAATTCAAAGTATATTGTCGATTCTTGCTTTACTCACCCGATGCGATTTCCACTGTTTTCTTCTCGCAATTTCTCTCATCTTCTTTTGTCTTTATTATTTTACATTGCGGAATTTTATGTTCTACACATATGAATTGATGATTGTACTTCTCGTACATTAAATATATGTGTATCGAGATCTCACAAAATCTAATTCCATTTTTTATGCATCTGGAATACAGTACATTAATACACGAAGGAGAAATATTTTCAATGAGAAATAAAGAATTGAATCGGTCATTTAAATGATGCATAAAACATTCATCGAACTTCTATACGAACTTATTGAGTTTTCTTTTTATTTTTTTCCCTTGTATTTTATTTATTTAATTATACTGTTAGATTTATGTAAATATATATATATATATAATAAAATTCAATATATTTCTAATGATTAATAAATAAAAATCTCAGAAAATGCTTATATGTTAATTTTTTTTATATAATCTAAGAGCTTTAGATAATTTGGTTTTAATATAATTTATTTTGGACGTAAATTTTCAGCAGGGTAGTATCAATTTTATTCATCTAGTTTATTTCTTAAACTTATCTTCATTTATGTAAAATCTGATATTTTTGTTTATAAATTAGTTAATTAATACAATTATTGATGTAAAAATTCATAATTTTTTGCTTATAATTAATATAATTTTTTACTCATAATTAATGCTTAAAAATTAGAAACTAATACTTTAAAGTTTTTGTTTTTAAAGAATTAACTTTAAATTAAAAATCCTGTTGTAATATCATGCAATTGTTTAATACTATCTTCAATTTTAAATTTGATGTCAACGTAAATAGATTTTTGTATCTGAATATATAAATTTAATATTTATTAATGTTTAACATACAAAAAATGTTTTTTTCTACAAATATTTTAACATAATTTATATAGATACAATGAGATATACTTTAATGAAAATTGTTATTAACGAATTACATAATAGTTTGAAAACACGTTCATCTAATTTAAAAATGATGATTCTTCTATTAGATATTATTTCTATCGCAATGAAAATGTACATATTCACAATTTTGAGAATACGTCCATGAATTATATTAACCCTTTTCTTACGTAACAAATATTAAACAATTATATTTTGACAAAAAATTCGCATAAAAAATAAAATGACGAATTTGTTTAAATATCTATTTAATTATTTAATTACTAGATATGAAATTAAAATTTTTATATAAAACAACTAGAAACGATAACTTTACTTTAGTTACAAAATTTATATAAATTCATGTTTTCCAAAAGTTACATAGTTTTAATGTTTTTATGATAGATAGTTAAATAATATAAATAATTAAATAGAAACTTTTAATAAGAATATGAATATAATTAATTATAATTTAAAATACTATATACATAGTGAATGTTTTGTATGTTTTTTTTGTATAATTATAAATTAATTTCTTGTACTGTAGGAGCTTAATAATTTAAATAATTGAGTTTTCCTTAAAAAGATTATTTATCCATAAAATTTATTAGATTTATATGTTTATATATTTATATATTTATAATTTACATTTTTTATTTATATATCTTAATCTATATTTATATTTACACAGTAATTTGATATTAATCGAAAGTCCATTTTTTTATCGTTAAATATTCAAAATTAAGTTAAAATAGAAAATTTTTGAGATAATTCTTTCTATAGACATATATGAATTTTATAATTCGAAAATACGAAAAAATTAAAAATTCAAGATATTTTGAAAAAAAATAAGCAAATAAATCCATTCCATGTATAGACATTTACATGCTTATAAAACATCTTTTAAGATTGACTTGCGAAAGTCTTGATGCATTTATAAAGCATAGAATTAAGTTGATATGAAATAAAAAAAACAGCTTAGATTTAAAAATTAATTATATGTTTCCATGTCTGAAATTTATTGTTCATTTATCAAAATATTTATGAACTCATATATGTTTTATTTAAATATCGTTAATCATTTTTGATCAATGATTATTTTATGCTGAATTCCTTACAATTACGCCAAGAAAAAATTTATTTAGTATAAATGGATATTGATTACGAATTTTTGTTACAGAAAATATAAAATTCTTTACATATTTTTTAATTTTTTTTCGTTTCAAAATATTTATAGCAGTACTTATAAATAAAATATAAAAAATATAGAATTAATATAAAAAATGTTTTTCTGTATATATAAAATAGTTGGCATTTATCATAATTTATTTACAATTATAATATATGAAAACTACTTATATTTATAAGAATTTGTTAAATATATCATACAATGTCATTCAAGGAAGTATTTTTAATTCTTTTGAATTATTTTTTGATAAGTTTTTTATTTTTTAGAACTTGATACATTATGATTATTTTCATTTGAAATATTTTTTGAAAAATATGTATATATTATGAATATAACATTTTGCAAGTTTAAAACAGAATTTTTTAGATTTGTAGATTTGATATATATGTAATTTCTGATTATTCCAATTGACTAATATGCGTGTCAATAATTTTTAATTGCAATTTTTGCATAGAAAGTATAGCTCATTATTGTAATATATCTTTTTCTATTATTTATTTATTTCTATCATATATTAGAGATATAAAAGTATCCATTCATGAATCAGTTTAATTGAAATTCAACAATTTTTATTTTTATAATAAAGTAAAATTATTTTAAATAAAAAATATGTTTTATAATTTTATTATTATAGTATTATATATTTTAAGTAAGCATTTGAAATTATAGACTAGTCTATATTTTTTTCATTTTTTTATCTGTTTTTATTTCATTTATTTATAGTTTATTCTAATAAATTAAAATAAAATAAACTTAATAGTAGTACGAAATAGAATATATTACTAATATTATATATTCTTTAAATAATATAAATACTAAATTTTTTTGAAGAGTAGATCATTATAATTATTCTATACATTTTTTTTTAAAAGCACAAATATTTAAGATTATTCTCATAAAAATTTTTACTATACATATTATATTTTTCTATTTTATAATCGAATTTACTTATTTCTTTGAAATTTTCTTACGGAAAATATAAGTAAATATACATATTTTTCTATTTTAATACAACTATTTAATATTGAAAAAATTTTTTATTCTGTGATTTTTGTATAAATTATAATTTATATTAATTTTTATATAAATTATAAATTATATATAAATTTTGTAAATATATTTTTTAAATTAAATAATTGTGATTGATTATTAAATATAAATAGTAAGTATAAAATTTGAAAATAAGCATTATTATTAAAACAAGTTGATCAGTAAATTATTTCACATCATTTGTAATTTTAATAGTTTGTATTTATACGTATATAACAAATAAATTAATAAGCTAAATTTCATTTTTATTCATAATATAATAAAAGAACATGAAAAACAAAGTATCGTTATTTAATTGATAGATATTGATTTTTAATAATAAAAGGGTTTTAGAATAAAAAACCCTTGTTTTGTTTGAATTTAGTATTTCATAAAGATTTAATTAATTTTATGTCAAAGCTATAAATTCATTAATTTTATACATAAATAATTACAAAAATTAAGTTCAATAATGTGAAATTAAAAATTAAATTAAAATTAATTTATGTCAAACTTGTAACAAAATATTTAACTTGTTGATATTTTGATTGCTATTAAAATTATCTATAAAAGTCTTGTATATAATTAAAACTTAACTAAACAAACATGTATATTATAAAGAATTTTTAAATTAAGATTATTTTCTTATTTCTTAGTAATTCAAATTTTTTTTCTTATTAGTAAGAACATAAGTTTAATATAAAAAATGTCACTGTAAAAAAAATGTATAAATTTAAGAATTAAAAATATATTATTTTTTGATTTTATTAACCATTTTTCTACGTATTTATTAGATTGAAATATTATATAAGTTGTTATAATATTGAAAAATGTATGTATATTAATATATGAAATTGATAAGATTATAATCATTTTTTAAACCGTATAGAGAAATAAGCATAGCGTGCTATTGTAAAACATTTCTATTTTTTTTTATATTAATAATTTCCACTATCAGATAAGTTTAGTATATAAGTCGTTTTAAATTATAACCTTTTATGAGTTTTCAATAATATTATTACCTTCTAATTTAAATTTATTTTCATGAATATATGGTTGATAAATAAATAAAGGAAAGATTTTCAAATATATTCAAGTATATATTTTAAAAGTTTTGGCTTATATGACATTTGAATATAACAGTATTAAATTTTGTTTAATTTTTAAATTCGTGTAATAACTAAAGAAACTTTCATTGCTCGATTCAAGCTAATATTCAAAGCTAAAGAGTACCAATCTTTCTTTTGCTATCTTTTTACTTTATCACACTTATCTGTCCGAAGCATTTCCCATATTAATTCGAGGCTAACGTCGCTACATTCTGTTTCATAGCCCTATGAAGCAGTACCCAAGGTGTTGAAAATATGTAGAGCGAATGAGAGAGAGAGGGATAGAGTGAGCGAGGTATAGAAAATTACCATTGCACTAGTCATTTTGTGTAAGCTGGATTAACTAGGAATTATAATAGAAAATACCTGGCATCATTTGTTCCTTTAATTTTAGGAGAAGTGTATCTGCCCGAAGAAGACAAAAGAATGTGGGTAAGTAAAAGGAAGTATAAGTACGAAAAAGTGAAAACACAAGAAAGTGAGAAAAATAGAACATTTATGAATGGAGAAAAGGTTTGCATGATAAGGAGCGTTATTGAGAAAATAATCATTCGAATTATAAGATTTAACTTGTTTTTGTATTAGAAAGCAATATAAAATTATTATAATAAAAGTAGATATTATTATGATAAGAATCTATTCTATGAGATGAACTATTTTTAAATTTTTATTATAATAAATAACTGAACTAACGAATTAAAAATATATAGATACATATATCGTTCAAAATTTATTAATGGTACCATTATACTTACTTGTAAGTAAATAATTTGTAGATTTTCTAATTAAATCAATTTGTCAGTATTTTCGCAATATTATTAATATTGTTTACATAATTTTTTACATTGAAAATAATTAATATAATAAAATAAAAAAATAATAATTAATTCTATTTGTTTAATTAAGATATATAATTAATTATTTATTGTAAAAATCAAATATAATTCATTAAGAAGAAAAATTTAAAGCTATATTTAAGATCATAATAAATTTCAAATTCATATATTTTGTTTGAAATTTTTTGGTAGTTTTAAAAATGTATTCATGATGGAAAAAAAATATAGAAACTATATATCTTTATTTTATAAGCAAATAAATTTTAAAAATATCGATTAGATAAACGATAATACTTATTTCGAAAAGCTTACTGAAATAAGTTGAAATATAAAGATTAAGTATTAAAAATAAGATAAATACATAAAAAACAGATAAAAAAGTATTAAACATACTTTTTAAATACAATTTCTTTTTCTTTCTCTGAATTTCTCACTTTAAAAGAGATTTGAATCTCGACATTGAATATTCCTTCAGTGGTTTCAAACCGTTTCTTCTCTATGCGCCACAACTAAGTTTCTGCTTTGGTGAACTGTTTGGCTTTGGGGATAGTAAGAGAAGAAAGA
Organism: Dolichoris vasculosae; assembly: GCA_018907195.1. Classification (NCBI taxonomy): domain Eukaryota; kingdom Metazoa; phylum Arthropoda; class Insecta; order Hymenoptera; family Agaonidae; genus Dolichoris; species Dolichoris vasculosae. The sequence goes on from JACCHY010000018.1 coordinate 4,383,096, forward strand.
TAGTTCCGGCGAAGTATTCTTAGTCCTTCCGGAAGTCGATTTAAACTTTGCTACGTGCGAAAGATGTCTGGCTAATTTGTGGAACGATTTCTTTCTTCTTATAATTTTCTATTCTTTTTATTTCTCTTCTTTTTAACTTTTATACTACATTTTTCGTTCTGTTCATTTTTATTTTCTTAGATTTCCTCAAGAAAAGGAATGTAATAGTATTTTCTGTGAGGTGAAAGTGTTTTCATTTTCTTACTGTTCATGGGCGGAAAATTGAAAGTAGTTAAGTGAAAATTAAGCGCTTGGACTGATTCTTTTAGATTTTAAATGATTAAGATACCTACATATTGATATAATAGTTTTACTTCATAAATTATATATATGTATTTATTTAAACAATAGAGTAGTAAGAATAAAGATAATAAATATATATTTATTATTTCAACATATTAGATATATCGATAAGAAAATAAGTAAGTAAAAAAAAATAAGTTCATTGAAATTAAGCTGTGTAACTAGGTAGTAATATAGCATCAATCAATCAAGTGTGTCCAGAGCACGTGTTATGCGCTTAGATGGTGAGGGATTCGTTGGGGCTTTACACCTCAAGCCTTTTCTCCTCTTACCATGTCATTACCTTTTAAACTTTTTCAGTTTAATTTTCCCTACCTGTGATGAATTTTTTTGCACGCATTATTTTTCATACTCTTATTCTTCTTCGTTTTTTTTTCTTTTGATGCTTTTGCACTTTGTTAATAATTCTATTTTTATATTAATTTATATTTAATGACTTTAAATTTCAAATTTATTCAAAACAAATTAAAAAATTTAGACATATTTTATAAATAAGATCGTACATTTATACTAGAGTTTACCAATAATACAATATTATTATTTTTTTTAATTATAATAATATAAATTAATAACAGTTCATAAAAAATTAACATAAAATGTAGTTCAGAAATATTTTAGTTTTTATTATTCAAATTTACTGCAGTAAAGTTTTTCCTTATGAAATACGAAAAAAAGTATAAATTTATAAATAAAAATATTGAAATATTAGTATTACATGTGTAGCTAATAATATTAGTATAAAGAATTAATTGGTGCACAATTAACTATCTATTTTTTCTAATTAATTTTATTTACTTCCAAACTGGTTTATTTTATTTTAAAAATATAAATTGAAAACCAGATCTATTGCATTATTAATTCTATTTCTTATTTTAGAAGTACTTTGAAATTTTTAAATTTTCATATAAATTTGTTTTTGTTTTATAAAAATATTTTAAAATAAAATGATGTTTAAATTTGTAAAGAACATGCCATAAAATATAAAAAATATATAAATCGTAAATCAAAAAAATTTAAACTATTATTCAATTTACAATGTGATCATCAAGTATAGAAAAATATGAATTTTTAATTTTTAATGAATCAGGTAAATATCTATTTTTATTTTTACTATGTCAAATATAAATATTTTACTGTTATGTTTTTTTTCACTTTTTACAATAAATATCAAATTTTTGTATTTTAAAAATTTTAAAAGCATACTATTATCAATTATGAGATTGTTTTTAACAATTTATAATAATACAACTTTCAAAATGTAATAAACTAATATTGTTTTGATGAGAATAAATAATTAAATGAGATAAATTATCGTAGATATAAATTTCAAGATTATTTAATTATTTAATTAAATCATATTCATTACTTTATCAGTAACGAATAGTTTATCAATTCTGACACAAGATATCTCTTAAAAAATCAACGCTATATTTACAATAATGAGTAGAGAAAAAATCTACTTGAATATCGTAAGTAAGCGTTCACGTTTATGAGTCGTAAAAAGAAATTAGATTTTCAGTTGGTACATCAATGGAGGACGAATACTGTAGTGAGAAAGGTGAATAGCACCACAAGGATACAATAAGAGAAACTGATAGAAAAACAAATCTCAAGAGGAAAGCGATTACTTAAAGATACGCGTGTAGACTACAAATGTTTAATGAAAAACTATTGTTCTTTCAAGGATTCCATTAATTTAAAGTTTTTCAAATAATTAATCGTACTGTATTTGGATTCATTGATATAAGATTTCTGTTTAAACCGAATTCTTAAAATATAAAAGAAACTTTTTTTTCTAATTAAACACAGAATTATTATTAAAAAGTATAAACATAAATATTTTTTATAGTTATTACAATATTTTTTAAATATCTTCATTCACAATAACATTTGCACTGGATTTTATAGTAAGATAAAATTTAGAAATGATAATTAAATATAAGACTTAGATGAAATAATATAAACATCAGTGAAATATAAACTTAGAGAGAATTTATTCATCATAAAATTTTTCAGACAAGTATGTTTGAGTAAATGAATGATGACTTAAGAACCAGTAATAAGTATTACATGATACTGTTTATTTATTTATTTGTACCCATTACATATAATATTTATATAATATTTATATAATATTTATATAATATTTATATAATATTTATACAATATATTGTTTTTTTTTTAATCATAATAAATAATGATTTTACATATAATAAATTACTTATGACTAATATGATGTTATATACAGTGATCACAATCTTACAGGTTATTATTTTTTTGTTTGTTTTAATTAAGATTTTTTATTGTTTATGAACAATTTGTTACGGGAAAACAAATTTATTGATAACAATTTTGAAGATTTATTTATATACATAAAATGGGTAGAATTAAAAACTGTAAAATCGATTTTTTATGGTGTTCTTATGCATATGTGTGTGGGTGTGATGGAGGAAACGGGAATGTTGTAATAAATATGGGAAATTAGGAATTTATATTTATTTATATCTGAATATTTTTGATTATAAAAATTTAAAACATTTAAGAATTAATTACAAAGCCATTAAAATTATGAGTTTTATTTTTAATTATATAATTATCAATTATTTGCTTATATATATATATATTTTATATCCTTAGTCTTATATAGTTATGCAAGTCATCAATATTTTTTCGTATTTTTCGGCATTTATCTTTTTTATCTTTTAGAGATATATATGCATATTGTATCAGCATAAAAAGTTCTTATCATTGCTATAAAAATTTACTTCATAAGTTATTTTTGTATTAAGTCTTTTTTATTAATGTCGTAAATATTTGGTATGATGTTTTTATGTGTCTTGTAGATATTGTTTATTATCTAGAAATGTAAATGTTTCTGAATGGATAAATTCGATTTTTAAACTTTTTGAGAAGTAATTTAGGTTTGGATATATTGTGTTTGAAATTAGACTATTTTCTGTGGTGTGGTATAATTTTAAATAATGGTTTCTATTTCATTTTAATATGTAATAATCGATTGTTTGTTAATTTGCTTTATTGTATAACATTTTGTTGTTTACATATTTTTTTAAAAGAGCTTGCCTCTGTTTTGTAAAATTTAAGACAGGTTCTTATGCATTTTTTTTCTAAGATTCTTATTTTTTCCATTTGATATGCCGTTACATTGTATCAGATGGGGTAAGCATGTGTTAGGATTGATCTGATTAGTTCTTGATAGCATAATACTTTTAGTCTACTGTTTAAATGCTTTGAATAAAATAATTTTTTGAATCGCCAAAATGCTGTTCTTGCTTTTTTCAATTGAGTTTTAATGTGATTATTTATTTGTGAGGAATAGTTTGTTTTTTGGGTATTAAAGTATAAATTTTATTGAAATATGATATGTTTATTTCTGTAATGTTTTATATAGAAATCTTTTATATTTGTGTTTATTTCCTCGTAAATTATATTTATAGGTGGGGGTTTGTTGTTTTGCCTATCGTTTTCCACCTAGCGCGTGTCAACCGTTATTGACATGTTCATTTCTATTTTCTTGAATGTCGCTCTCTTGTTTTTCTAATTATTTGAATTATTGACTTCGGCAGTTTTTTTTCTTCTATTCTCTTTCTGTTTTTATTTATTTTTTATTATTTCTTTTGCTATTGTATCCTTTATTTCAGTGTCACAGATTTGTAAATCTCCTGTTTCTAAGATTGCATATTTTTTTTTATAAATAGATTATGTTCTTGATCTTCATTATTGTCATTTTTTTCTGTCTTCGTTAATCATCACTCTCAATTTATTGTTTTCATCGTTTAAATTTTTAATAATGTTTTCATAATAATTTGTATTTGTTTTTTCATCTTTCAAAAATTCGATTTCTTAATTCACTTTATTAGAATTGAGTGTTAATTGTAGTTTTTCTCTTTTTGTTTTTTGCGATAGTTCTTCTGTTGTGTTCGACTTGTTGTTTCTATGGCGGTTTATGTTTCATTATTATTTTTTTGTAATAACTTATTATTAATCAGTGACACTATCGTACTGATAATTAGATTTTCTTTTATTTGTAAATTCGTGTTATTTCTATCAATTATTATTTAAGATGACTTAAGTATTACATCATATTTCCAATACGTGTGATCAAGTTAGAAGATATCAAGTAATATTTAAAATTTATATTAGTAACGTATATGAAATCAGTTTAAACAGATGTAATTATTCGACTTTTAATTTGTAAACAGCCATGTATAACAGTTTATTTATTTTCATTTAAATAATAAAATGTTAAATTTATTATTAAAATATAGTATACACATCTATTTGATGTTAAACAAAAAATAGAGAAAATAAATATATTATAGGAAATATTCCATTCTTCATCGAAATATATTGCAGAAGTGTTTTTAAAATCATAATAATATAATACCTATACCAAACTTTTTGAAATTATCATACATTTTACAATAGTTTTGTTGGATCTAGAGAAAATTTTATTTTATAATTACTGAATTAATCAAATCTTATTTAATTGCATGCAAAAATTATGAACATAACGAAAGACTTTAATTTATAATAAAACTACTTTAAGAAATTCAAAAAAGTTAAGCATGAAATTTTCAACGATAAATTAAATCTAGTATATTAAAATTAGCCATATTATTAAATGACAATATATATATATATATATGTATGTGTATATGTATGTATGATTATATTACGATGAAGAGAATTATTGATTAGACTGAACTTTTTTACAAATTCATTTTTATTTTTACTTTATTCTTCTATAATGTGGTGTAATGATGGTATATTACACATAATTAAGTTTATTGGTTAATAAATTATCTTGCAAGCAAATATTGAATGGAGTTACATTATCGTTGTACTTACTTTAACTCATGTTTCTTTTCTTGAAATTTGTACATTATTTAAAACTTTTTCTTATTTTTTGATTTTACTCTTTTTCTTATGAAAGTTTTCTCCTTTATTAGTATTAGTAGTTTATATTTTTAATATTGTTTCTCTTCTGTTTAGTTTTTACATTTCTTCTTTTTTGTTTCATTTACTATATTTTCTTCAAAGATTAATATTTTTATCTTACTTTATTTTTTACTAAGTATTTGATTTATTATATTTGTATACATCAAATAAATACATTTTATATTAAATCTGTGTATCATAGTTTACGTCTAACATTTTTTATTATTTTTACACTGTAAAAAATATATATTTTATAGTTTATAAAATTTATTTATTGATTACTAATTTAAAATTATATATAAAGTAAAAGTAAAAGATTATAATGAAATATACAATTAATTTAAATTTATGCTTAAACTTTTATTTATATTTGTCTTTGCTAATATAAAAAGTTTTGTAAAAATAATAATTCATATTAATAACTTGTAATATATAATACTCATTATGTCAAATAATAGAATTTTACTTATTATTGAGAATAGGATAATTTTATTATTGTATTTTGAGAAAAATTCATTTCATATTTTTAATTTTCAACGAAGGTTAAAATATTTACGTTTTCTAGTACATTTTTTAAATTTCTTATGTTTTTTATTTAGCGTATTTAAAAAATGTATTTGAAGATTAAAAATTCCATACATTATATTTCTATAAAATTTAAACTTTTTGAACTATTTTTTAAAAGATGAGTTATTAAATTATTTATAAAATAAAGTGATTTAATATGAGTTTGACGTTAATAAGATATATCTATTATAAAATTGTAATTAGCAATTAAAATTATAAGTTTTATATAAATTTTATGAAAACATAATTATTTATTTTAAATATAAAATAATATATAATAAGTAAATTAAAAGAAAAAAGAACAATTAATTTTCATTTACCAACAATTTCCTGTTATACAGTAAATTGAGCAGAAATGAAAGTTCTAATAGAAAATAGAGAGGTTGGAATTGCAAGAAAGATAAAAAAGTATTGGCTTATGAATAATGTCCTTCGAGAATTTTGCTACCTTACTCTAAAAATCATCAAACTATAGTAAATAAAAACGTAAATCTAGTAAAGGTAGATGGTCATTGAAAGTTTGAAATAGATTAACGGTTCGAAGAGCCAATAATTGATTGCTGCCAATAATTTAATTGCCTTTTAATTAACAAATGATATAGTACTATTATTGATGCATCTATTTTTTTATGTTTATGTTCATGTAAATATATCTGATTTATATATTTGCGCAGTTTATATTTCATTATATTTAAATATAACATGATAACGTCAATATTATGAAAACAATTAATTTCTATTGAACGCAATATCAATATATATCTGAGAAATAATTAATAAAATTAAAAAATTTTAATCTGTGAAAGTAATTTAAATATTTGATACACACATATATATGTATATTTATTTATTTAAATTAAAATATGTGTATATTAATGTCAAATATCATATTTTGTTGACATTTATATTATATGTTTTAAGTTTTTCTTTTTAAATAAATGTTTTAAACACTTTGTTACTTAAGAAAACTTTAATAATATATAATAATATTTAGTATATTCTAAACATAAAATAATCATTAAAATAGGCAACTAAAATCTTGAAAAATTGAATCTTAGTTTCAGATATTATCCTTCATTTATAGAATGGATAAATTAAACTATTAAATAATAGATAAAAGTATATATGTACATCCATATATTTATATTTTTAAATAAATTAATTTTATTACTCTTCGTAAAGGAATACAATACGCGGATGCATATTAGAAATTTTGCATATAGTATGTAAATTTATTTGTTAATTATTTTTATAAAATTTACGGCTGTAATTTTTTTATTAAAAAAAGAAAACATTCATTATTTAAATTTTGCATTTAGAATTGATAATTAGAAATAGCATACAACTCGTAACAAAATAATTCACAATATGTAAATGTACTTATACAATTTACAGGAATACTCTTTTAAGAATCCGTTAAAAAATTTTTATGATTAATAGTTGTATTACATTTAAAAGAAACTTAGCGATATTTTTTGAAAGTTTTTCTAATGAAATGGATAGGTTAAATTGACAGTTAACTTCACAGTAGTCATCTAAAAAATAATGCTAAAAATAATATTAATAAAATTAATATTTAATATGATTAATTATAACGTCTATAAATTTTAATTTTTGGACCAACATTTCAAAATTACATGTACCGAATGAAATAATATCTTATAGAATATCTATTGTTAGAAAAACTTTATCATTCTAGTAAAATATTAGTTTTATTAAAAAATAAGTTTTTGCATTACATTAATATTATATATATATATAGAATCACAGTTTTGTTACAAATTATTTTTAATTTAAAATAAAAATATTAATATTTTGTTGGTAATAAGCGATCAATTCTTAGTGTAAGGATAGCTAATTTTTTTAATTTATACAGTCATTCAATTATGATTTAACTGAATGGAATATTGATTATTTATTGAAAATATTTTTTAAGTGATTCATCAAAGATAAGAATGATGTTATTTGTACATGAATAATGTTTATAGTAAATCATTAGTTTATGATAAAGCAGTTTTTCAAAAGTAAGTTTATAAATCAAACTTATTTACTGTTAACAATACGAGCGAGATAATTTTTACAGTATAGAGTCAAAGGGAAATCGAAAAAGCAAAAAAATTTTATCGAAAATAAAAGTATACTGGTCAAATAGAGTAAGGAGTAGAAAAATAATGAGATACATGGCTTATCCTGCTTTGATGAGCAAAACATATGGATAGTTCGCGTGTGGTTCGAGCACATGCGCTTCCCTAGAGTCAAGTTCGAGGAAAAGAGAAGATGAAGCAGAATGTAAAGGAAGTATGAAATGTCTTGTATATCGGACTCCAAGATCTATAGATCCGTGGTGCGGTTGGGTGCTTGCCCACCCATGAATCACTTAACTACCTATCTACCGTCAGCGAATAGGAGCCATATTTAAAACTGTGAGGTAGCACGCTAGCCGATTTTCTTTCTCTTCCTCTTCTTCTCGTCCGCCTTCTCCTACTACTCTTTCTCTTTCTTTATTCGATTTGGTGCAAAGAAATATTTCCGCCCTTCTGTGTGTCGTATAAAGCCATCGCGTCTGGGAGTTACCATCACTAGGCAGATGGTGAGGGAGTCTATATATTTCGAATCAACCTGTTTGCTTAATATCTATGTAAATACGGTATGTTGATTAACTTGATGTAGTAACGCGTACTCTGACTATTAATTCCTTGAGTTTAGTTGCAACAAGATTCTGACTGACTACCATTACTGTTAACGACTATACTTACTGTGTATAATGACATTCACAAAATTTGAATATAAAAATATTGCTTTTTTCAAAGAGCTTGTTTCATCTATTAATCTATCCTGGAAGGAAATATAGATTTCTTGTAATGGTGATGATTGATTTTATACAAATAAATCCACAGGTTAATTTTATTCATTAAATAATCATTTAAGTAGTTATCAAAGTGCTTACTCATGACAAATTATCCTTAACGCATGAACCACCATATTCGAGTATCTTTCTTTTATATATTATTTAAGGATCTATATACTCCATTATGATTATATAAGATTGGTTGGTTATGTTAATTCGATAAAGCTTGAATGGAAAGAGAACATTAGTACTTGGGTTCATAAAAAGTTTTCCATTAAAAGAGATTTTTATACTACATAAAACTTTTGTTTAAAAGGTATTTATTCGTTTTATTTCTATTATTTGTATACATAAATAATACACAACATGCACGCTCAAAGTATGTATGTACCTGTGTAGGCATTTAAAATATTATCTTTAACAATACGTTTACTCATTATAAAAATTATAGTATCTATATATGTTTCCATTATATTCTTAATTATTTTAAATAATTCAAATACAAAAAATTTATAATCTACATACTTATATGTAGTTCGTTCTTTAATTCCCATTTTTTTTAAATTACTGCAAAAATGCAACGAGTTTCTGATGTATGCACTACGGCAATTACGTGTTTCTTTTTATTTTGCGAATTTCAGTTAATATATCTAAGATTTTCGCTACTTTAATAGAAATCTAATTTTTTCTTTTGGTGAGAAATTAAATTGCATTACTTCTTATAATTATTGAATTATAAGTCTCAGTCTCTCGTTTACTTAACAAAAAATATTTAAATTAATAAATTTTTACATGTACTATATTTATTAAATTAAATATTAGATATATATATATATATACTTTTAATATGAAATTTTGAAATAAAATATAAAGTTAAATTTTAATTATATTATTTGTCGAAAATAGCGATATAAAAATTTCATCATATTTCTTAAAAAAAATATATAGTCATATATTTAAACATAAAAACTATTTTATTATTAAATTTTTTTTTAAATTTACATATTTATCATTATTTTTGTAATATAACAATTTTTAAGTTTTTAAATCATTTCTTTACATTTTTTAATTATTGTAAATATTTTTTAGTAGTTTATTTCTAAATATATTATATAGAAATAAGGGAATAAATAATGTAAAAAGTTAAGAAATTATAGTATAGAAGAACATAAATAAAGTCAAAAATTTATTTAAAAATATAAATAAAATTCATTGTTTAAAAATAATCTAAAAGTAATTTTCTTTATAAAAAAAATAATCTTAAACAGATAAATCTATATTAATTGTATAATTTTTAAAGATAATAAGTAAACAGCACAAAAATTGAAATCATCATTTTTTTCATATATTTGAAGATTAAAATTGATTCATTTTTTATTTTAACAGTTTATTACACTTTTAATCCCCGAAATCCATTTTATTACTTACCAGTTTATAACTTTACATTAAGTAAGATAATGATAAACATTTTGTATTATTTTCATTTTTTTTAATTAGTTTTATTAAACGATATTAAGTTCTTTTGTATTTTATTATTTTCTCAGTACAAGATTTGTTTATTATTTAATATGTATTTGCATTAACTGATTTTAAATTTCAAATTGTACAATAGTAAATTATAAAATAGTTAAAAAATTTTGATATGTAAATAAAATATAATAATTTTAAATATACTTGTATTTTAAAATACATTGAAAATCATATTCGTCAGTTTTAAATTTTATTAAATTGACTTTCAAGTGAATATTATTAAATTATTATATAATTATTAAAATTATATTTTAATAAAAAAACTCAAATTTCTTACAGAAAAAATTATTTTAATAATTGTTAGTTAAAAAAATTAATCTATTATTAATAAGAATTTTTTTTTGCTACAATTATAAAATACAAACATTTTTTTCAAATAACATATATATGTATATTATATATACATTATATATACATTTTATATATATATTAAAATATACAAAGAAAAATCCAAAATGGAATAAATTTTTTTAAACATATGATATACATTTTTGATAAATTCATTAATAGGATATTTATCATTAATATTATACGAGTATATTATGTTTCATTTATTTTTCCATTACTCAATTACTGAATGAGTTATGGAAATTTAGTTACTTTATTTACATCAAGATTTTTAATGAAAATGTTGCTTTCTTAAGAATTGAAAATATTCTATAAATATAAATTCATAAAAAAATGGATATAATTTAGTACATTTTTTATTATTTCACAATGAAACTTAAAACAGTGACTTTTTCATCGAAAATGAGTTTAAAAATTTTTTTTATAATATTAAGGGATGTTACTGTTATAAAAATTAAAAGAAATATTTTTGAAAAATCACTGAAAACACGTACAATACGGTTTTGTTTTATTTGAAGTTCAATTCGATATTTTATGTTTTCTCAAGGCATTGATTAATTTTTCAATTGAGTTTTGCATTTTAATTGAAGAAGGAAGCTCAAAACTTACAATATACCGTACGTGTTGTATTATTATCGAATTAGTTTTATTATAATTATAACTCAGAATGTTTTATAAACATTAAAGAAATTAAATAGATATATTGAATATTAAAGATTGATATAACTATATATTAATATATACATAGATAAATAATAAAATATAAATAAATAATACCACATAAATAAATAACAATAAATAAATAAAAATACATAAAAAATAATAATACATAAATCTATAATAATAAATAATATATATATTATTACAATAATAAAGACTTTATTTTTGTACTAGTTTTAGTTTTTTTCAATATCATTTGTTATATTTTAATGTTGATTATTTAAGGGAGTAGAATATTTTGTATTGGATAATATTATCATTTTTAGATTAACAGTTTCATTTAAAATATTAAATTAATCATATTTCAAAATTTTTAATCTATATAAATTTACATAATTTGAATTAATTTTCATTAAAATTAAAGTTAACGTAATTATAATTGATAAATTTTAACGAAATATGTGGTTTTGATTTATTGTCATAAATCGAAGCAAAAAGTGATGAAATAAAGGTATCACAAACATATTTTAATAACAGTTTATGTTGTTTCCGTAATTTAATATATTTTATTAAAAGATAAGTAACAGTTTATTGAATTTTTTTGTAAAAAACAATACAAATACATATATTTTGTATTTATTATATATATATGGTATTCTTGTACCTATCCTCATATACATGGTATTCTTGTACCCATCTTCAAATCAATTATTCAATTTTTTATTAAAATTAGTTTTTTAATAAAAAATGTATTAATATATTCAGTATGAATATTATATATAATTCAATTTTTGTATAATGTATAACTATTTCTCAAGATATATGAATTAATACAATTTATGATTATATATTGATTACATTCAAATACCAAACACTCATTTTATTGTACATAAATTGAAAGAATATAAAATAAACAATATATTTAGAAATATTTTAATATTATAATAATATTTTTAGAAAGAGAATTATGATTATATTTTTAATTTTTTGTATTATATAGCCGATAATAATTTTTGTTCTATTTTTTCTGTAACTTATAGCTTGGTTAATTATTAAATACTTATGTCAAATGTTAATATTAAAAATATTAATGTTATTTTCGATTTATTCAGTTTTATCGTTTATTTCTAATATAAATTCATTTGAAATAATATTGTTATAAACGAAGACATCGTAATTTTAACATTCACATGTTTCTAAAACTAGTAATTATAAATTTCTGATATTAGTCTAATTGAATTAGGTTATAAAAATCATTATCGATGGTTATAAGTAATAATGATTAATTAGAGGCATTAAATGAAACCTTTGTGAAAATCTAAAAATAGAAAAAAATTGTATCGGAAGATAGGTGTTGATAAAAATAGGTGAATGTGAAGAAGAAAAAGAGATAGCTGGTTCGAGTAAAAATTAGTCGTCAAAGAGCTTTTTTCGTTTCTTAATAACGAGTGCCAATGATAGCAAATGTGATAAATATTATCGGAAACCGCAGCACGTTTCTTTCACCTTTTCCTTTAGCGGTTATAGCGTGACTGTTCGATGTACCGCTTCCACACGTTGTTGTAAATCACTTGATGTTTCTTTCCTCATGCACGCAAAAGAAGCAGTCGGCACTCGTTTTTCACTGCACGTGCATCTCTATATGTGGGAGTACACGTGGGTGCGGTCATGTCGACTCACTCTTTCTCTCCCTGCTGATGATAGACCTGTGATACGGAATGAACGACGTTAGAAAAAGACATGGGCTCGATTTTGGCAAATCGCTTTACTATAAGACTTTTTCCTCATGTCTTGTCCTGCGTTGTAAATATTTTCACATTATTTAATTCATTATTGAATAATTTCTATCATTTATATAGTGCAACTATATTTCATAAATATACAATGTTATTCACGATTATAAGGTTAAGAGATGTTTTCATTATTAATAAAAAATATTGTTTATATTATAACTCGCGATTGCTGTTATCTATAATTTCATTATATTAATTTTTAATAAAAATATTATGTTATAGGTATTTAGTGTGTATAGTATCTTAATTAATTAAATAAATATTTGCATATAGTAATATGAGTATAAATATTGTATATGATAATTTTATACTATTTAAAATTCAAATTTCATACAATATTTCAAGATGCAAAACGAAATTTTGGATTTAAATTTATTGTATTGTTTAAAAGGAAATTAAAATTTCATAAGTGTTACAAAATCAATGCATTTTATTGTTACTGATAAAATTTTATAACCATTTAAAATGTATTCTTTTGTATAAATTAGTAAAATAGGTAAGTAAATTCAATGATTAAAATATATAAAAAATATTTTGAATCTTTTAAAAAATAATTCATTTTTAAGGATAAATATATAACGATTGGATGTAATTTATTATTTTACAATAATAATTTCATACTAATCTGTATATTAATTAAAATTATTATAAAATTTGTTCATTATTTATAACTATATGATAATTTTACTATAAAATATAAAATATACAAATGTTATCCTTATTAGTTAAGCAATCGTTATTAATAATGAAAAGAAAATCTATAAATGTATCTTCGTTGTTATAAACTGATAAGTTCTTTTATTGTATTAAAAAATTTTTTTAATGTCTAAATTTCTATTTTTAAATAGATTCTTGTAGTGACATTTTTTTTAACGAAATTTGAAAATTTACTGATTAGATAACTGAATTTGTTACCGGAGATTTCTAAAATGTATTTATGGAATTACTTATTATAAAAGTTTATTCGGAAAATAAATAAAAATAAAATAGATATTTTTTTTAACTTTAGAAAATTTTTTAACTTTAAGTTTTTTATGTATTTTAATCTATATTTTCTTAAACGTTATAATCATTATTTTTATTTATAAATAATTAATTGTTACTTAACTTTATACATTTAATTATTTTATTAAACATTTCAAACAATCTGATTAAATCTTATATTTACATAAATAATTACAGCTTCATTGGCGTGAGACTGACGGATTTTGAAGAAGGTCAATGGTATTCAACCGCATTAGCATGTCCTGCTGTATAACGTCAATGTACAAAATGTTTTATAGTAAGAAAGAATATTTTTAACAAACAACTGTTTATCATGCTTTTCATCATAAATTTTTCTAAAATATGATTTATTTTATTTTATGTCAACTAAGCTAGCTTTAGTTTTAATTAAAAATATATTATGTATAATAGAATCAGTTAATTAGACAATAGCTGATAATATTTTTTATGAAATAATACTAGTAAAATAAAATTAAAAATATTTTTTTCGAATATTATTTTATATTTAATAAGCAAAACAAATTAATTTAAAGATAAAGTAATAAATTATTTTAATATACCGATATAATTTATAATTACGATAATTATAAAAACATTGTTTTATATTAATTCGAGCATAAGATGTTAGAAATTTACATCGAAAGATAAAAAATTTCGTGTAATATTTATGTGAAATAATCTTTTATATTTTGCAAAAACCAAAATACATTTCAGACTTTTTTTTTGATTATTATTTAATTTGCCAGGATGTATTTAGATTCTAAAAATAATTTTTTATTATTAATTCTGTGCTTGTTTAACATCATTTTTTACAATTATATATTTGTGCTAATTACTTATCATCTTTGCTATCTCATATTATTTCGTTAATTAAATTCAATTTTTCGCTGAACTAATAATTGTTTCTTATGTGATACTTGATAGTTTTTGGTATGAAAAATCGTCCTCAAATATTTAAGAGAATGTTTTTTTTTAATTCTAGTGTTCTTTATCAATTTTAAATATATTGTAGAAATCTACTATTTTGGTAGAAGCATGATTATAGAGCATTGAAGCTTATAATTTAACGTTTTTGTAATCGAATTTCTGTAACATCTTGCAAAATAATGTCTTTTTTATAACGAAAAGTGGTTTTTTAAGTCGAATAAATAATGATTTTTCATATTTATAGTTTTATTTATGTATAAAATTTTTACTAGCAAAAATTTAAATCTTCATGATTTTCAATAAACAAAATGTGTCTTGTATTGAAACATTCAATAGATTTTCATACTTTTATTTATAAATAGAAGTTTTATTGTCTGTTCAAGGAAATAAATATTTTTCTTTTAATATTTGCATGTATTTCGTAAAATATGCTCACATTTATAATATTTCTCAATTAAATATCATGTGAATTACAATGATATATAAGGTTGTATTTTTTTATAAATTGTTTATGGATATTATAAGAAATTTCCAAAATATGCTACGAACGACAATATTGATGGCATTATAAGGTTATTAACTAAAAAATGACACATAAACACAGTACTATGAATTTTATTATAAAGATATTATGGAAAAGATTTATTATATAAATTTATTAAATTTTCTATAAATAAGTTTAAAACTAAATTATCATCAATTTTGTAATCAAAGATATTAATTTTTTTATTGGATTTCATCGATGTATCTATAGAAGAAAAAAAATATATATTGCATCTATTACACAGTAGTTCCTAACTGCAATAAGTAGATGACTTAGTTTTAGATAATTCGTATATGCTTAACCAAATTTTTGATATTAATAAAAAATTACTGTTGTAAATAATATTTATACTCATGATCATAGTTGCAGTGATGAGACATACAACTAATTATTGCTTTCTTTTCAGCATTAAAGATTCTTTTTTTTACGTTTCACCTGTAATAGCAAGTTAAAACTTTAAGCATTTTGTACACATCAAAGCAATATCATTTATTCATCCTTTTGGAATAAAACATATTATTCTTTAAATTTTAAAAATACTTCACTACTAAATAAAATAAAATTTTATTTAAAATTTGATATAGAATTAAAGTAAACTTTAATGCAAATAGGTGTTGGTTAAAACAGTCTATTATAAAACTATTACATAGAAAATCAAATTTATTATCCATGAATATTCTGAATAAAATAATTGGCGTATCTTTCGAATTTTATAAAAATTTTAAATAAATTATTTTTTTGATAAATATTTTAATTATGTTTCAAGCTTATGGTTCTTATAACTTAATATTATTTATATATTATGAAATAAAGTAGGACAGAACATTATACTGATGGTATTTTTAATATAATAAAATGCACTGTGATTAAGAGAAAACTAAACTCAGTGTGAGGGAAAGAAACATATGTGCGGATAGTATAAATAGAAGCAAACTTGCAGAGTTAACGAAAACAAAGAGCATCCAAATTTTCCTGTACATCAGTGCACGCATATAAATGTAAATACATATATGCATGAATATATTTGGGTGGCAAGATACTTCTGAATAAGCCGATTATCTGCTTGCGATGTTACAAATATGTGCTCGATATACGTGGATTTGTTTCCATGACTTGACATAATCCCTGTGTTTGTTTGGTCTATGCCTGGCATTGCCATATTTTTGGAAGCTACAAACTGTTTAACCAGTATAGTAAGGCTTGTCTGAGTGCTTATTATACCTGAAACAACGAATAAACGTTATTGAGGGTGCGAACGGAAATTTTTTTTTAATTCTTTTTTTACCTTATCCTTTTGTTGTATAGAGCATAAGAGAATGCACATAGATGAATTTGGCTTTTCTCGTTTTTATCGACACTATTGATGCATCTCTTGTTTTTGTAGTGTATTCATCTGTCTCTTATTCGTGCTGAGAGAATCAGAGAGACAGAGACAAAGAGATAAACAGATAAAAAGAAATAGATAGATTTACAAAGAATTAAAATTAAAGCAATATAGACATAAATAGAGATAAATAAAAAAGAGAGAAGATAGATAAAAAGACGCGCAAAGATTGATTTTTTTATTTTTTCAAACTGAATAGTAAATTATTCTAATATATTTCCTATTTATAAAAGCTCGGATATTATTTAATTTTTGTTGAATTTACGAAAATATTATATATACATATATATGTTTATTTACATAGTATAATTTATTAATTTTTATTTTTTCATTTTCGTAACCTTTTCTTTATTTCATATAAGAAAATAATGAAGTAAAGGATAACGTAGAAGTTACAATAAAAAATATTTTTAATAATGAATAATAAAATTAATTGACATAGAAAAAGCTATTTTTTCTGAATAATCTATTTTTCAAGTTGATTTAAGGCAAGCAAATTATTTTAACATAACATTGAAAATAAGTTTAAATAAAAAAATTATATTCTTAAAAGACTTCAAACAAATTTTGGTAAATTTTAATTATTTTTTATTTCCTCATTAAGTTTTTTTTATGTAACACTAGAAATTAATACTTATTCATACAAATGATGTTTAGAGAATAAGTTATTTGGAATTATAATATTAATTATTATTATTAATTTAACTACCTTTTTTTTCTTTTAAAGTGATAAAACTGATACTATAGATCAAAAACATACCTATTGCTCGAAATATTTCGTCGATACATAATAGGTATATGATTATTTTATATTTTTCTTTTAATAATATTTTATAATTATGATTATATTGAAAATTTTTTAGTTTTTTGTATTTATAACACTACTAATAATCGTGTGATAATTAATTACACAATGTATTAATAAATTTTACAAATAAAAATAAATATAATAAATGTAAATATTGTTATTATAATTATAATTCAATTAATAAATAGAAATAAATCAATATTTCTTTTAAATTGAGTTACTGTAAAAACTTCATGTAATTAGAATTCATAAATTTTAAATTAATACATGTTGTTCTAATATAATGGATATTATTTAAATTACGTAACTATAATTTTTTTGTTGAATTCTTTTTATTATTTTTAATAATTCATGGAAAAACAGAAATCTCAAAATTCAAGAATTCTACGGACTTAAAATAAAAAAATTGTATTATTTTTATTTGTTATTTAAAATTATAAAAAATATAAAATTTTATATCAATTACTTTTATCATGTATAATTAATTAATGTTAATTAATCATGTTTAATTATTTATAAATTATCTCTACTGTAAATTTTTACGTTTTCATATTATTTTTGTAGTAATTTTTAAAATAATTTTAATTTTAAATTAAATGTATTCTTAACGTGTAGCTAATAATATTATGAACATACACCTTTGTAATATGGAAATAAATTATTAATCAAGTAATACATTAGAATAATTACTTGAAAGAATGTAAAATATTAAACAATGATAATAATTAATAGAAATAAATTTACATGAATATTTCTCTATCAAAAATAGAATGTTTTTTATTACGATTAATACTTATGTTGCAATTTATTATGTATTAATGTTACAATGAGGATAGTGGAAACCTTAAATTTTTAGTATGTATATATTTACTTAAAATTTTTTAGCAAACACATAGATTGATATATAGTTAAATAGATATACAGAATGACATGAGAGAGAGAGAGAGAGAGAGAGAGAGGAGAGAGAGAGAGAGAGAGAGAGAGAGAGAGAGAGAGAGAGAGAGAGAGAGAGAGAGAGAGAGAGAGAGAGAGAAAGCGAAGGCATGTAAGTGGCACTCTGATTTGATTAATCGACCACTCCTGGAAGTAATTATACAAGTGACATGAATTAGAAAAACGTATTAGCTATTTATTCTTAAAATTCATAAATATTATATTTCACATAAAAGTTATAATGTTTATATTAATTTAAAAATGTACATGTGATTATGTTTATATTATGTATTATTAGTATTATGTTTAAATTTCTTTTCTTTTACTACAGAAGGTATTTAGAAAATATTTCATGAATATAAATAACACTTCTTTACGAAGTTATAGCAGTAATTTTTATTTAATATTTTCATAGAAATATTAAAAGTATTTTGCCTTATGTCTAAATTAGGTATGAATTTTATTAAATAAAATATTAATAGTTATTTCAAAAGTTTAGAATAAGTTAAATGTTTAAATTTTACATTTTTATATGTATTTATATGTATAAAAAATATTTAGCTTTTGAAAATATATTGTAGAAGAATTTATTTTTATACATTTAATTTTATTTAAATTTCTGAATTTAAGTTTAATATTATCCTCACACTTTATTTTGTTTTGACAGAAGTTTTGAATAATCAAAAAAAGATATTTTTTTAAATTTGAGATAGGAAAATTGTAAATACAGATAAACTTCAGTTTAAATTTTTTTCTTCACATTTTCAATTCAATAGTTTTCAATAGTTTTCAATAGTTTTTTTATATAAGATTATTTAAAAATATTATTAAATAATTTTTAGAATAAAGATTATTTTTTTTTTTAATAATTACTTAAATATTATATCAAGAATGATGAGATACTAAAGTACAATTATTTGAATAATATTAGAAAATCGATTTATTAGCCATTTTAGTGATTGTACTGGTGTTCATAAAATACTAATTTGATAATAATTTTCAAAACAATAAGTACAGACTTATAACTAATATTTTATTGATGTAATAGTAAATTAATATATATTAAAAAAGACTGTAATACTTATACAATACTATAATAATTATAGAATACTATAATATATATATTTAATTATGGTTCTATGATTTAGTATTTTGGTAATAATTTCTAATGAAGCTGTGCATTATTTCATTGAATAAATAAATTATTTATTGTTAATATTTGAATTTAATGAATCAATATCAGTTAAATATTTAAATATTTAATATAATAAATTATAAATTTTTAAACCATAATAATGACATGAATTTAATTACAAAATTAAATATAAAATAATTACAATACTATATTTTATATAATAATACATCTTTTAAATTAAAGATTATTAATTTTATACTTTAACTAATTGATTTAATAAAATATGAAATATGCATCCTTGTAAGATTTTAAGATTTTTGTTTTTTTAATAATACATATATTATTTAAATTTTATTTAAAATTTTAATTTGATTTGGATTATAATGAAACCAAGATTTAAATTAATTAAATATTGATGTTATTAACTGATAAGTATGTGATAACAAATTTTTAAATATTTTGAAATATAATTGCATTTAGAATTTATTAGTATCGTAATATTTCTTTTATATTATCATTTTTTAATTAAGATATTGAATAAGTTTGTAACAAAAATGTCTGACCACATTTGGATAGTAACTACTAAGTGTATAAATTATTCTTATTATCATTACTGTCATTCGATTATATATATACATATCTTTATTCAATATAATACTTTATTAATAAATATAGATTTCAAAAAAATTATTTATAAGCTTATTTTTAGAATAATAAATGTAAATAAATTATTATATAATAAATTAAATTTGCTAATATATTTAAAAATTTTAATAAGTTTATTTTAATTAAAGTTAAATTAAGCGTTAATTTTTTTTATTTCGCTAAGTTAATTACCAAACCTTTATCAGTTGAAGATAATTACCTGACATTATTAGCAATAAAAAAAATTATAAAAATTTTAATTTAACTTGAATGAGTTAGCGTTTATTTGACATAAGATTGTCATAAAATAAGACATTAAATAATATATATCATAAGTAACATATTTTCTTTTTAAATATTATGTTTTCCAATAAATTTTTAAGTAAGTAATATAATTAATTTAATTACATGTAATTAATAAATACACCGGTAATATATTAATACTTTTTTTCAAATAATTTTAAATAATTTTATAATTTTTGTATTGAATATTTAATAAAGTAGGTAGATTAAAAAAAATAATTTACAGTAGAATTTATTAACTATTATAATTTTATAATATAATATATAAATCAGTCTTATTTTATAAGATCATACATTCAAACTAAAATGTAAGTTTAATAATTTTCAAGAAATCTAATTACTAAGAATATTTAATTTACTCACACATTTTATAATATTATATAATCAATTAATGATTTAGATTTACATTTAAAATCAATTTCCATGTAGATTATAATCATGTTTTTATATAAAACAGAAGCATATTTTTTATGATTAATATTAATTTTGAGTTTGAAACTTTATATTATTTCATATTTATAACAATGTTCTCTTATAAAAAATATGGACATATAAAAATTAAACATATATTAAGATTATTGGGTTTTACAGAAAATACCTACGAAAAAAATTTTAAAAAGTTTACTAAATTTAAAAGAATGTACTATAAAATCGTAAAAATAAGAAAGTAGATTTCGAAAAATATTAATAAATTTTATCTTGAAACTAGAATCTCTGAACTTTAATTAAAAAAAATTTGACCTCCTTCCATTGAATGAAATTTGAGAAATAGTTACAACTGATTAACGGATGTCGCTTTCGTATACTAAAGTAATCAAACTTATAACTTTTCAGCACAATCATGCAGGTCATGGTAGAAATTTTTTATGAACATTATTAACTAATTTTGAGCTTTATTTATGTACTAATTTTAATGACATATTAGATGAAATTTTAAATAATATATATGTTTTTGAGATATTTTAATAGAATTAAAGTAGTTTATATCGAAAAAAAATTTGCTTGGTATTTGTATCGAAAAATTTAATTAAATTACATAACAGTTTAATAATTTAATAAATATATATATATATAATATGTAATATTTTAATTTAATATCAATTATATGTAAAAATTTCGAAGATATTTTTTATAATCTTTAAATTTATTTGAATTTATTTATTTTATCAAAGACAGTAAAGAACAAGACGATGTTTAATTGTATCAGCTAGAACATATATGGTGAATTTATATTTTTTAAAATAAACATATTATAATATATTATTCGGTTTCGATTCTTTTTCTTTTGAATGTGAAATACAATATAAAACTTTAAAAGATAGTATTATATAGAATTTTCAAAAAAAGTTTGAAGTATGAAAATTTTTTTTTAATCTTATGTATTCATAAAAACATATATGAGAAAAAACAGCTTGTTTTATTCGATGTGAGGACTGCGTATAAATAATTGTTACATATCACTAGAAACACAGAACATGAAATTTTGGTTTATAATGCTTGTGCTTTTTCAGTATTAGAAAATTAAATAATACTTTCAATAATTTATTAAAAACTATACATTATATATGAAAAGAAGAAAATTTAACTAAACCGCGCTATTTGCATTCTTGAAATTTTTTTCTAAATGAACCGATTAAATTGTAGAGACTTACATTTAATTTCTTTTTTACAGTAGAATTCTTTGCCATTGTATCTTTATTCTTTTGAAAGAAAATTCATCTGTGAGTGCAATTCGACGTGTATCGATGTGCGCACTTACATGATTCTAATTATGAATGAAAAAACAGAAAAAACGTAGTGATTATATTAAATATACGATGTTTTCTGTGTTGACTGACTATTTTGAGTATCAAAATAGTATATTCGTAAAGTGAAAAGAAGAAAAAATTTAAATGTTGGGTTGATTGCTATTACGTAGTTCAATGCTTGATATATATTATATTTTTTTGCAAATTCTATTTTATATAAAATTCTTACTTTTTATAGTGTATTAAAAAAATGTAAAATTTGCTTATATTTATTTAGAAATATTTTTAGAATTTTATTTTTGTAATAAAATATGTATTTAAGATAAAAAATACGATTTCTGCATAAAATAATATTTATAAAGGTTTTTTAGTATCACAACTATTTCTTTAAAATATTCGATTTTAATGTAAATTAAAAAATTTGTTCTTCATTGAAGAAATATTAATATATCGACTCAAAATTCATTAAAAAACGTGATAAAAAATATAAATAAAAGCTATCAGTATCATTAATCAGTATCATATAAAAAAATGGTTTGAGAATTCATCAATATTCTATAATTAACTTTAATAAGTAATGTTTAGATGCAAACTGTACTTGTGTACGCACTGATAGAAAAAAATTAACAAATTGACAATTAACATTAAATTAAATTTATTAGTATAAAATAATGAATATGATTTATTGTACTCACGCATTTCTCTTTTTAGTTCATATATTTGTTTATTTACACATATGAATTAAGGTCTACAAGCTACTTTATTTATTTCAGCTACAGTAATTCAATTATGCATGATTTATTTAAAAAATATGGAAATCAAATTTGTTTTAAAATACAATGAATTCTAAGTATATTATTTACTTTCAAAAAATGCTTGCTACATATTTGATGAAATAAAAATTCATTATGAGCATATTGTTATTTTAAATTATATTAATTTTTTCAGCTGGATATATTATAAAAATGAAAATTATTAAAATTTTTAATAGATTTTAAATAGAGTATAGAAATAAGTATTGCATACATTTTACGTATTAAAAGAGAACTTTAAAATATTTTAGTAGTATAAAGAAATTATATTATTATAATTATAATTATAATATTAATAATTAGAATGAAAAGTAATTAAAAATTTATATTTTAAAAACCATAAGTTTTATTTATTTTAGTTTTTCTTTGAATCTTTTTAAAATCATTTAAAAAACTATATATTAAATTTAAATATTAATAAATATTAAAATAATTAAGCAACGAAATTTTTCAATTATTTTTTTAGAATACCATGTAATAATATTTTTTCGATAAAGATAATTATAAATAAAAAATGTATTTTTTTATTTAAAAAAAATAAAAAAACGTATTTAATTTATCATGATAGCATATATTCATAGTATTTAAAATTTTGAATATTAGATTATTAATTTGTAAGTAAATTGGCTTATACAAATTACTGTATTATGAAATTAAATTAATACATTTAAAAATCTTTTATTATCTGATATATTTTAAGCATATTCAATATAATATTCAAAAGTATTATGAATTGAAAATAGCCGTTAATGTATTAAATATAATAATAAAAAATAAACAAAGCTTGATTATCTTTCTTTGCTTTATTATTTGAAGTCGGACAAATATTCGTCACAATATATAAATTCGTTGAATAATTTGCTTTAACTTATAAATTATTTGATTGCATTTTAATGTATTATTTTAATACATTGATTTATTTCAAGCCTATTTCAATTGAATATTTCTGAATGAAAATAAAGACTATATAAAAGTATAAAGAAATATTATAAAGATTGAATGTAAAAAATTGATGGACTAAAACGTTAACAATAAAGCTCTAATTACATCAGTTATTTTAATTTTCTGAGAAATATATCTTGTTAATACTTAAATCAGTTAAGAACTATAATATAAGAAATTAAATTGCTATAAGACCGAGCTGATTTTTATTTTACAAATATTATTTTGATATTTATAAAAGATATTCATAACGATTTAAAATTAATTTAAAATCTTTTTTGTTTTAACTGATGACACTGCTATTTTTTGTACCAAAAACTAAAGATATATATGTTCTAAATATAATTTTACTTAAATTTTTACGATCAGCACGAGATTAAAATAGAATTCGTTTAGGAATGACACGCGAATGAAATTCTTCTATTGTTGCAAAAAGTATACTAATATAACAAATGCAAAAGACAATGTTTAAAATAAATAATATATAAATTTATATTTGGTATTTTTGTAGGGTCGATCGTCAGGTTGGCAGGTTGAGTGATGGTATAACAATAAAAATAACGCATAGAATAATTTTATTTTGAAAGCTATGTTTTGAGGTTGTAAGGAGAGTGGATTATAGAAAGGTTTAATGAGAACAAAAACTTGAAATTCATTAGAGATATTCAATAACACTGTCAAAAACGTATCCAATATTGGTTACTATGATATGTACATATATCTAAGAGCACAAATGGATTAAATTAAGTACAATCTCACTTATACTTTAGAGAACCATTTGATCTTACTATCCCTGTAAATGATTTCGAATATTTCTGGTGAAGAGTTCTCGTAGAGAAAAATAAGGAGACTAACTTTGATTTTCTTTGCTATATATATATATATTATTTTTGTATCTATTTTATGATTTTATTGAATCGCGTTAAGGGTTGGGCGAAACAAATATTTGTGACAATTGGAGGTTTATTCATCCGAAGTAACCGATCTGGACTTAAGCAAAATCGCGCTTTTATGTGATTATCAGCTGAACTGCATCTCTTCATAAAGTTTCCTGCATATCAGTGGTAATTTCGTATAGATGTCTATTAATTTATATATATTTTTAATGATCTTTGGTTATGCAAACATTATTTCATTTAAAACACAGGCCTCACTCGGCCTCTGATAACTAAATACTATTTTTGTACACATTTATCTTAGAACTAGATAATATTAAAATTGTTTTAATTATAACTCTATTTTCTATAAATATATTATAATGTACACGCTTTTTCATAAATTTTTTGTATACATTTCTCAAATGTAATCTCAATAATTACGATTTAAAATAATAGAAATATAAAAATGAGACAATTTACTTAGCTTTATTAATTATATGTATAATTTATTTTTTAAATAATAATTACAATTTTAAAACATTACATAGTACTTTAAAAATCTCAATATTTATATAAATTTATTTCATAATATCAGTATGTATTTAAAAATTCTTTTAGAAAAAAAATGTATGCTTTTAAACTTTTATTATACTTTAAGAGTTTATTTCTTAAAAAATGCATGTAACAAATAATTCTAATTTTGTATTTTTGGGAATAGATCATAAATAATTTATTGAAATATATGTATATATATATTATATACATAAAATAATTTATACAATTTTTAATTTTAAACTTTTATATAATTGTCCTAATATATATTCATTCGAAATATATTTTAAATACAGCTATTACAGTTTTCCCACTATTTTGTTAATTATTTCATGATTTTTTTTAGCTAAAAATTTTATACTGAACTTGGCTGGAAAACTAATTTAGAAATTATATATTGCATTTTAATGACAAGATGGTTATATTTGACAATTATTGGTTTAAAAATTGAAAAATAAATTAAAATAATATAATGATATTTATCTAATATACATTATTATAAGTTTTTAGAGTACAAAAATATAATAGAATTACATAAATTGATATAATTATACATTTATTATTTTATTATGAAAATAAAGTATAAAAATTTGTTTTTTTCTATTATTTTTCTAAAATGTATTATAGTATAAAGAAATCCATGTATAATAAGCAAGATATAGAAATAAATTTATCAAATTATTAAAAATGAAAGATTATTTTTTTATTATTATGTTTTTCAATATTACAATTAAAATACGTATAATGGAAATTTAATTTAATGTGTATATAATTTACACTATTTTAATAAATTTTAATTTACCCATTATAATATAAGATACAGTTATTATGGAAATGTTTTTGAGATATAAATAAAATTTCAATATGAGTAAACTACTTTATTATATTCTGCAGTAAATGATTATTTATGATTAATATTTTTAATATTTTTACTTATTTTCCAAAAAATTTAGTTCTATAAAGCAAAAACTAGTTTTTTATATTGTGATCACAATTAAATCCTTTTTGATTTTTCAATATCTTTATTATACCTCGCAAAGCTTCTTCTCAATTATTTCTTGCATCAAAATAATTATTTATATCATTATTTCCATTCTTTATTTACAAAATGTGATTAAAAATTTAGTCTGTTATTTAGTTGCCATAACTATGTATAATAATTGCCTTTTTTGTTTTATCTTCAATTTTCATTTTAAAACTAATTAATACAAAATTTGAAAAATATTTATCGGTCAATAAATTATTTAGCATGAGTTAAAAAAATTAACTTTAAACTTTAAAATCAAAATGAATGTAAGAAATTAATATCATTAATATAATGAAATAAAGTAAGGGCTAGAATTAATCCGAGTAATAAATTCATACACTTATATTGAGTGTGTCAATAAATCAAATTTTTGTGAATAGCCATTCAGAAGTTAAATAAATAAATATATAAACACACAATTAGTCAATAATATTTATAATAAAATGACTTGAAATAATAAATAGTGAGTGATTAAGAATTAGAATCAAGGAGTGTGGAATTAAGAAAACGAGAGAATAGTTAAAAGTTCTCAATCATTTTCACTTTCTTATAAATTAAATATTTTATTATAAGTGATTTATAAAATAAAAGTTAATGGTTGTAAAATTATTATTCTTAATTAAAATAGAATAAATAAGAAATTCAATACTTACACGGATATTCTTTTTCCAAATATAAAAAGAGCAAAACAGATATAAATTAGAATATACGAATGAATTTTTTCTAGTTTTGATATTTATTTATGTATTTATATGCTAATATTTAAATAAAGTCAACGTATACTTGAAATATACTTTCTTTCTAAATTTATATTCGCCAATGAACTATTCAAAATGATTCACAAAAATTATTTAAAATAATAGAATTTATCTATTCAGAATGTAAAATATTGAAAAACCATAATAGCAGGGTCTAAATAAGAAATAGCGTCCAGAATAACCGAAGCAGATAAAAGAAAAACCATTATTGAAACTCAATGAATATTGCGTTTATCTAAAATAGTAAAGCATAATTATTTTTAATTGAATTCAAGTCACAGATTAGACAAAATTATACTGTTACGCCATTTTCATATCACCGTAGGAAAGTTTAAATGTGTTGTATACTTATTTATTCGATAGATTTTTCTGGAATTTTGTCAGATAGGATACCAAGATTATTTAAAAACCGAGTTGTCTCAAGGTGCAGAAAGATCTATAATATAAGGAAAATCTAATCGACTGAAACTTATAGTTATAATGGGAACTAATTAAAAAGTAAATTATGAAAACTTGAGTTTAAAATATGACTTTTAATATTTTTCATTTAATTTTTTATGAATTAAGAAGGGATAGCTAGTAGAACAGAATTATCAATTTTAGTAATAAGGTCACATTACATCATGCAGATAATAATTTTAAAATCATAATCGACTATTTTTACACTTTTATCAACAAATTTAGAAATCCAACTCTAATATATTATTCTGCATTAACTAAAAATTTTAAGTGCATATATGGATAAAAATTTTATATATTTATAATTTTATATACTTATAGAATTACATATATATATATTTAAATTCAATAATTTTTATTTTTTTTAAATTTGGCCTTAAATTTTTACTCTAAAAATTAATTTAAAAATTAATTAATTAATTAACAGATAATGAAAAACATTAAAAATGTTTAGAATTTTTCTAAATTTATGTAATTTAGAATAAGAATGTAGTGTATTCAATGTTAAAATATTTTGAAGTACTAAATTTAATTTATTAATCTTCACTATATTAATCTAAGGATAATCTCTATAAATCTTACATGTCATCTTAGTCAAATAGTATAATATATCTTTATAGTCAATACATTAAAACCTTGTTAATATAAAATATCTAATTGATATAATTACTAATCATTATTTTATTATATGTGACAAGATTTATTTTCAAAGTAATTAATTTATTATTTAAAATTTTTTCATACTTCTAAAATTAACTAGTAAAAAGTTGAAAAATTTTAAATAAATTTTTATAGATGAAATATTTTAAATCAACTTTATTTATTATTTTAATATTTTATTATTTATTTATTATTTATTTATTATTTCAACTATTAATTTCTTTAACATAAAATTTATAATAACTTCTCAAGTATATAAGTACAAACATTTATTAAAAGCATGATTTCTTTGTTTAAACTTGTATATTTAATATATGCACTTTATTAGATGTAATAATAATAAAAGAAAAATTTAGAAAAAAAAAATTAAAGATATATTCTACTTATCTCTTCGTTAGTGTTTTCTTCATAAAAATTTTTTTTATAATGTTTAAAATATTCTTCCTGTATGTTAGTTTAGCAACATAAAATAATGTCTTCTCTTTAATAATCTTATACGTATGATCAGTTGGGTAATGGAATAAGAAATTTATTATCTCTTCTAAATAATTCACTATAATAGTTTATACATTTGTTTTAAATTTAATTTTAGCCGACTTATTTTGTTGACGCGTAATTAATGCATCGAATTTTGCACAATTTTTTTATAATTAAAATTTTTAATTTATGATAGTTATAATGATAACAGATCCATTCAATGAATTGTTAAAATTCAAATTATTTGTATTTAATTAGTTAATTCTAAAAATTAATACATTTATCTATAGAAACACAGAACAGGAAGGAAATATAACGATTAAAAAGTTTCTTAACTTCGGTTTAATTAAATATAATTATATTTACAAGACTTTCTCAGATTCACAGAACTGAATCTATTTTTCAATCATTTATTCGTCATTTAGATACAGGATATCACTTACTTACAGTGTTAAGTATATATGACAAAATAAACGTGTGAGAAGGCTAATAAGAATGGTTAATTCAAACTTACTCTATAAGTCGTCCTTTTACATAATTATAATTTATATCTATAACTTTTTATAAGTCTTTATCATTTCATGATATAATTATATATCCTCTTAAACAAAAAGATGAGTTATAGCAGTAAATGGTTTTTAATTCTTAATCCTTTATTTTAAACAAAGGACGGGTGATTAGAATTGCAAGGGTCTGTTGAATGAGAGTTTTATTAGAGGTTGAAATAGGTCCCACTAAAGTAATTTAAAAATAGTTTTAGTAGGATTTTGGATGTATTCATGATATTTCGGTATGACTAGCTTCGGAAAAAAAGTAGATAGAAAAAAAATTGTGAGAGAGAAGGAAATAAAGAAAGAAAAATATTCTATTTTCCATTAATCGTGAAAAGATTTGAATTATACACCAAATAGCTAGTATACAAAAAACAATTGTGTTCTTTAAAGAATTATAAATGTTTCTGTATCAATTTAGCTTTTTATTTAACGAATATATATATATATATATATATATATATATATATATTCTTTAAGATATATTGTAGCATCTTTTTTCCCAGTTTTAAAAAATATTGAAATTATTGACTTCTATTTTATTTAAATATGTTTGTTTTAAAACTATCTTGAACTTTTACTATATCTCTATTTGATCTTAAATTTTATTTTCACATTATATTTTTATTTTACTCAAGGTTTTGAATTTCAATTAAAATAATTTCATATATAAAAAATTATCGCATTAACAATTTTTTACTTTTATTATATAATATTATAAATCAAAATTTAAAAAGAAGCTATGCGTTATTATTTATATATTGATGTTTAAGTATATTAATGCTTAATTACTGTTTATTATAGGTAATTTACTGTGGTAATTATTTATAAGGATATTAATTTTATTAATGTGAATGAAAAAATTACAAAAATTTATGCTAATAGAATAAAATCATTCATTAGTAGTAAGTAAAAGTTTTTAAGTTTTTTTCAATATTTTTAGTATCAATTTATAGTCAATTTAATCTAATATATTATTTGAGATTGATTTATGTTTATCACATTAATAGCATTTGTAAGTTCAATGTAACACATATTAAAATTTGTATTAAATAAAATACAATTTTTTTTTAATTCTGTAATTATTACAAGAATAATAAAAATAAATTATTGTATAGAAAATTCAGTTCACTATATTATTATAAATAAATACATTTTTTAAAAATAAATTGATTGATAAATAATCAAAATTAGAGATGATAATTCTGTTAAAATAATTATTCTTTACTTTATAGAATAATAAATATCTTGTTTGAAAGTTTCTTGATGATATTTTCTTAAAATTAAAATTTTCATTTATTAATTTTTTAATATTTATCTCGATTAAAATTCAATATTATAAGATACACTAAAAATAGTAAAAAAATATTATAATATGTAAAATAAATTATAAATTCGTTCAATACATATATTAACTTATATTTAATATGCAGTAAATATATTATGAATAAAGTTTACACTTTACGAATATTTTAATATTATTTTGATGTATTTTTATATGGTGAATATAAAAATTCACATGATATTTAATGTATCACTTTATTATGAAAAGTTTTTCTGGTATAAATATTTTTTTAGTTTTTTATTTTACTAATATTATATTTTTATAGTTTTACAAAATAGAATTTTTACTTTATTTCTGTTTGCTAACTATTCTACATGAATGTGCAAGCATGTACAAATATAATCACATTGTTATCATTACTTTTTATTAGTGTATTAGTATTTTAGATTATTTAGTTTATTCATTCGTTTAGATTTTTCTAGCTTTTATAATATATTTAAATTTTTTCTTTTGCCTAGGTTTTTTGTTAATTAATTATTTAGTTTCTATAGTTTTCCATCTCTTTTATTTCTTTTGTATCTTCTTAAAAATATAAAATTCAATCGAAGAAACTAATCGTATAAAATTATGATCCAAAATGCTTTTAAATTTTGTACTTAATAAATAATACTTAATAATCTAAAATCAACAGGAGTTCGAATGACACGTGTCAACTGTGAATGTCTGATTCTAACTAAAAGTTCTGGGCCACCAGGAGAATAAAAATCTTCGCGAAGGTTGAGTGTGAGAGTGTGAAAATCCATCACTAAGCTTCTCTAGTAACTATCTTCTCTTGGTGTCTGCTTCGTCGAGATTTATTGAAAGATTTAAGATGGACATCATCAATAAAATTTGCCGATCACTTTTAGAGAAAGGCTAAGCGATTTTAAACTTTTAACACGTTTCTTACTGTGGCTCTTTACTTCCCGGCATAAATGCTAAAAACTTTAAATTTTTTGTGTATTCATTTCAAACACTATTTTATAATGATAAAAAAGTTGTCAAGATTGAAAGGAAAAGATAGTGAAATATAGAAATAATGATCAAAGTAAAAGTGAAATGAAAAAATTAAAAAGGAGTTTATTGTGAAAATATAATGTTATATTATATTGAAATTTAATGACAGTAGTCTTACTTTTTGGAAATAACATAATTTTAACTATCAATAAATAAATATTTTAATACTATGGTGTGTACTAACTATATTATTATTTATTATACTTCGTTTTATTTAAATAAATTTCAATTCAGTCAATGTATCTAATTTTATTATATACTAGATATAATATTTTACAGATAATTTTAATTGTTCATAAGTGCATTTCATGAAAAGTACGAAAATATATAAAGCAAAAGAAATTACAAATGAATGTATAAAAACAGAGAAAAAAGAGAAAAAGTAAAAAAGGAACAATGGAGAGGAAACAGTTTTCAAAGAACCAACTGTTAAGATTGACTTAATTTCCGTATCGGGACTGTTACAATTACTTACGATCTTTACCTTACTGAATGCTCTGTGAATTTTCTTTCAAGTTGTATTTGTCACAGCAATTGATTTACTTTTGTAGTAAAAAACGATAGTTTTCCTTAATAGAAGTGAACAGGTTAATCAATTATTTAACTTTTATTTTATTGAATTAAAAAATATACAAATGTAAGTATTGAAATCTCTTTATGATGAAATATTTATTCTTTAATTTTATTAATTTTTTATATATTTGTAGAAAATTAGTAAAAAATAACGATATTCTGAAAACTTATATTAAGGTACATGTATATATTATTCATATTACTTTAAAAATTTAATTCACTTGTTTTTAATGATTTAGAAAAATAATAATCATAAATAAGCAAAAATCTAATTGAAATCTATTTTGTTAAAATTTTAGTTATTTTTTGTTACTTCTAATTTTATACAAACATTATTGTTTTATAAAATAATAATATTATTATAATTATTATTGGAGGTATAAAAATATATATTTACATGAAAGTTTTATCATTTAATTTTTCATCACTTAATTATACAAATATATAGAAATAATTAACGATTTCAACTCTTCTAATATAATTAAATTTTAAATAATTTCAATAATATTGTGAAAGCTTTCTGTATTGTTACTTAAATTTTCATCAAATTCAAAATTATTTAAAATAAAATATTCAAGAATAAAAATTAATTTGAAAATGTATGATCTTACAATTTAAATATATTTTTTTTATAATTTATTTTTATTGTTCATTTGATTTTCTAGAATAAATAAAAGCTTATATTGGTAGTTAATTATCGTAATTATTATAAAATCATATTATTGAATTTTTTATTAAAAATCGAAAAGAATTCAATTTTTAATCTTAACATTATCTAAATACCTTATTTTATGTTTAAATGTACATACATTATAAATTTATTTATATAAAACTGAAGCTTTATATCATCATCATCATTATTATTATAATGAATATTATCCACAACATTTTGTAAAGGAATCTTTATGAGATTTCTCTACATCTGTACGTGAAATGTTGCTTTTTTCTCCTGCAAGTAATTAATATAATTATAAAATATTCTGAAATTCTTTTATTGTAAATTAATATTATACATTTCATAAAGAACACCATATATTAAATATCGATGAATACGTTAATTATGGTACAGGATTAAAACAGCCTTTGTTGCACTTTTCTCTTATCATCTGTAGTAATCCCGTTGCGTAGGTCTCTACATGAGTATATTCAAAGGATGTGCAGCTACCAGAGAAACAGAAAAGGTGGTGAAGTATAATTAATCCTTTAATTATCCTGAACACCATAATAGACGTACCGTCTTTTTTTTCATCAGTTTCGCATGGATCTTTCTTTTACAGACTCTAGAGCCTCCTTCCTCCTTTTATCCCACTCGCTTTCATAAAGGGCTACTAGAAATAATAGTCTTCTATTTTTCGTTTACAGATAAAGTTATAATACTCCTGCGGCTTTATTTATTATTTTTTGGGTTACATTTGTTATTATAACCACATTATTAAGATTCATGACAGATAGTGAAAGCATATTTTTTTTCGAGTATTCTGTTGTTCGTTATTTTTTTAACCTTATTCTGTAAATTATATTTTTTTTTTCTTTGCATTAATATCGTATAGTATGAGTATTGAAATATCCGTTAAATATAATTGATTACAATAAAAATTAGCATAACATAATTTATGCTTTAGTATATAAGTTTAAATACTATAATATATTTCATATTCAATAACAATTATTTATTTACAATCTTTCTTTTTTTAAACATTTCTTTTGGGCGTAAATTCTTGTCTGACGTGAGTTATCACTGGAAGCCTTAGTTATTAACCCATTTAATTTATTCGATGACATCCGCACTTGTTTATTATGTTTCATTTTATTTTTAGTGATTTAGTTTTCTAATCTAATCTAATACATTTTATTTTATTTTATATATTAGTTGTTTTTAGTTAGTGTAATTAATTTCAGTTTATTTTATTTATTTATTCGTACTTTGATATAAAGACATAGACCTGAGTAAGCCGAATAATCTGAAATATTTTTATTACAGTTCGATAAAATAAAATTTGAGTTTCCATAAAACTAGTCCATTTAATCCTTGATGATTTCTTTTTTCTACTTTGAATTTTCATCGTGACGTAAATTCATTCACAAATATTTTTGACAGAATCACAAATAGTGCAAAAATATTCAACTAATACAAAATATTATCAGACTGTAATAAAAATACAGATTATTATTAAGAGTAGAAAGATTCTTATTAGAAAACTTATTATTTTTAAATATCTTTTTTATACTTTCTCTATTCCAGGTAAAATTATGAAGATGAATATTTAATTAATAGATAAAAGCAAAATATATTGTATACATTTTTTACAGTGGCGGCAGATTTATCACATAAATGAGAGTCGTCGATTCAAATATCCAATTCGAAATATACTAGGTGATTTGTAAGCTTTTTAAAGATAACCTATATAATGTAATAAAATTTATTCAATATTTTAATTAACGATTAAAAGTCTTTAAAACTCTGTTCATGATTAAAATTAAAAAGTTATATAAATGTTTTAAATATAATAAGAATAAAAAAAAAATTTTTTAAATCGCAATAAAAAACTTTTATTTTTTTTAAAGAAATTGATAATATAACTATATATATATATATATATTTGCTTAATAAAGAATTTTTACTTATGAATTATAATCTATTATATAATATATATTATATAATTATGATGTATAAAAATATAGAATTAATAAGTGAAAAAAATTGTTTAGTATAATAATAAAATGCATGATGTTATTTTTCAATATCTGAATAATTATAATATATTAAATTTATGAAATGATTCGTTAAATTGTTATTTTTAATTAATATTAAAATAAATAAGATATAGCGATATCTATATTTTATGTATTCAGAAAACTAAAAATGCATTATAGAATAGAAAAATAAATTTTTTATTTTTTAAATAATTATTCCTGATTTATATATTAAAAAATGTATTGAAATTAATTTTAATGTACTGTTTATATTTATGTAAGAATTAAATAAATTATCATCAAATTTTTAAGAAATTTTCAAGTTATTTTTACTTGTACCTTGTTATCGTTTTAGGTATTATCGCATTTTATTTTTTTTAGTAAAATATTTTTTATAAATAATTATACATACTTTGAAAATATTATAATTTACAAAAATTCTTAAAATTATAATGTTTATAATAGCTTAAAGTAAATTTTAAAATGACATGTTTATTTATTATCTTTTTATTAGAGATTAATTACGAATGACAAAACTATTATAATAAATTTAATTGTAAATTGAAATAAGAATATGGATATAATTTTCTTTTCTCGATAATTTATCAGAAAAAACAAAATTTTTAAAGAATGAACAAATTTTTTTAAACTACATTTTAATATAATTAAAAAATATTGAAATTAATATTTTTGACCTATGCAAATAGTTAATCCGGTAATTAGAAATACATTTGTAGCGCGTGTTGTTTGAAGTTTGAGTAAACAATGAAATACATCATACTTTCTCGATGAAAAAGAATAAGGGAAAGAGAGCAAAGGAGAAGAATGCCTAGTTTGGACTTTATGAAAGCGTGTCGGATGTGCTTATATCTCTCTTTTATCATACTTTTCTTGTCTTTCTGTGCTCATGTCCCGCTCCATTGCGGCGACGTTAAAAGAGCAATTTTGACGCCCTTTCTGCTCGTCTACAATTGCTGATGCCTGTTCACTCGCTGTATCTTTTATCTTACGGAGTTGAGAATAATAAGTATAATGTAATTATGTTAATTTTCAATTTTTCGTTTATAAAAAATGCTTTTAATATTACATTTATTTTATTTGATATAAATTACTGTCTTAGTTTCTATTTCGAATAGACGCATCTATTTTTTTAATTATTACATACGCATATTCACGCTTACATAAATATATATGTTTTCAAATTATATATTAATCGAGGCTTAAAATATGTATAAATACTTCGTAATCATAATTAAATGGTATTGAGTTCTTAGATATCGTAATATTCGTCATTACATGATCAAAAACAAGTAAACTATAGTAAATTTAGATAGTAAAAATAAAATATATATCGATAGGTTTCATTTTATTTTCTGAAAAAAGATTATTTTACAATATAAAAATTTGAAATATGTAGAAAGATTATTTCTTTTATATTTTTATTGTTACCAGTAGTAAAATTTAGCAAAATAAATATATATAATGTATTTTGGATTTGTAGAATTATTAGAGGATTTGGATTATTGTACAGTTTTGTTAAGTAACAAGATTTTAATTATCTTGCATTTTTAGACACATTTTTAAAAATCTATAACTATTCAAATGAAAATCACTGAATAAAATATTTGACTTTAAAAAAATATCTCGTATAAATAGGATATTTTAGATAATATTTTCAGTGTCATAAATAATAATATATAAATTGTAAAGGAAAAATTATTTTCTCAACGATATTCCTTCTAAATAAAATTTTAAGGATTTTTGCAGATATCATTTATATTTATCATTTATATTAATCTATACAAAAACTATTTTTTTAATCTGCAATTATTGATCGGTAATAATTTATTGAAAAAATTTTACTGAATACTTTAATTCTGAATTTGTAAATTAAAGTTCGTCATTGGTAATTTCA
Organism: Dolichoris vasculosae; assembly: GCA_018907195.1. Lineage (NCBI taxonomy): Eukaryota > Metazoa > Arthropoda > Insecta > Hymenoptera > Agaonidae > Dolichoris > Dolichoris vasculosae. Next base: position 4,420,214 of record JACCHY010000018.1, read on the forward strand.
ATTAATATATATATATGTATGTATTTATGTATGTATATATATACTTATATCAATATATTCCTGTGATAATTGATAAATTCTAGCTTAATTTGAAATTATAAATACTAAAATTAAATGAATGAATCTATCCTGTACGAAATATAAATATAATGCCTGTTTTTTTATAGTGGGTAAGATATTAGTTCGAATTACTCTTAGTAATAATTAATTTAGAATTATGTACCATTATTCAAAATAAGGAGACTGAAATTTTTTAATAAAATAAATAAAGATTAAACTTTGAATTTAAGGTTGTGTGGAAGGAAATTTGCCAGATTAATTTCAATCAACAGTTCTTTAAGATAATAAATATCCCTTACAGTGTTTAAAATTCACATATTGGTACTTATTATTCTGTTTTTGTAATTTAAAAAATATTATTATTTAAAATTCAAATTTAATAAGTAATACAATAATTATTTAACATATGTTATTATAATAATATTTATTTAATATAAAGTGGTTAAAAATAAATTAATAAATATATTATGTCAGTCACTTATAAAATATTTTATAGTGGATTTTCAGTAAACGCAAATTCAAAACAATATAGTATATTATTTTTTAGTTTAAATATCACAGAAATATTAGACACTTTAATAATATTTTTAGAAAAAAATATTTATTGTGATTTATAACAGTAATATGTATGAAAGTTATATTTTATAATAATTTAAATTCTTTAACTATTCTTAGTACATTTATTTCAAGTTTTTTATTATTTTAAATGAATTAATTTATAAATTAGTAATCGATAAAAGAATTATCTATAAAAATTGAATTTTAATCATGATACGTTAAATTATTTTCATTATTTTAATTGATTACATTTTTTTTATGGTCGAGTTCATTATCTTGTAATATTTTATTTATTTTTTTTATAAATAATTAGATGAATAATATCAAAAAATGTATATATTTTAGTAAAAGCATCTTTTTATTTTACATAAAGAATATAATTTTAGATATTAGCACATATGATTTATTTTGCATACGCAATATTTATATATACATACATATAAAATTTATTCTCAATATTTTTTGCATATTTAAAAAATGGATTACTCCAATATGTTATTTTATTAGAATACTATTAATAAACTGTTAGTTAAAAGTTTATTGCTTTGATATTAAACTATATTTACTTATATAATAATAAGATGAATAGATTATATATATTTTTTTAATGTTTATTTTTTGAAATATCATGAAAATAATATATATATTTTATACATATCAAAATTTACTATCTTAAACTGTTATAGAAATAGCTATATTTCAATATTTTAATAATATTTATATGATTTAATTTTTATTATTAATTAACTTTATTTCTTAATTTTTTACATTGTATCAAATTTTATATTCTAAAATATTTTATACTTTAATAATGTATAAATATGTAATTAAAAAATAACAATAGTTAAATTTGTAAAAACAAAGAATTTTATTTTTTTACACTTTATTAAAGTAAGTAATACAATTAAAATTATATAATAGATTAAATGAAAATATAATTCGTGGGATAACTTTTCGAAGAAGATAATGATCAACTACAATTATTTAAAATTTCTTAGAAGTTCTCCTTTTCTTCTAAAAATCATTTTAAAAAATATGCTTATTGTCGAAAGTTAATATTTTTAATGTTACAAATTATAATAAAGGTTTTTTAAAAATAAATTCTGTAAACTAATATTTGTTACAATTTACTGATTTTTAATATTATATCTTATTTTAACATTTACAAAAATCAAATTTAAGTTCACATTAAAATGTTAATTTATAAATTATTGTTATAAATAAATAATTTTCTAATTTAATTTGTGAGTTGTTTAACATACTTTACGTTTTATATATTTTAGTATCTTACTAGTCTAAATAACGAAATAGAATTAAAAATTTGGAAACATTTTTAATTATAGTCTTAAAAAATTTCTACAGTTTTTATTTTCTTTTATATGTCTTTATATATCATTTAAATATATTTTACTTTCGATTCAATGAGATATAAATTATAGTTTATTAAGTCATTCGAAAAAGTACAAAACATAAGGCCTTGTACAAAAGGAAAAATGCTGGCAAGTGTATTGAGTTTTCATGACGTATATATTTTCGTTATCGATTTTAGTAGTGTATTCAAATGTAAATACATGCATATATACACAGGTTTTCTGAAATTCATTACTTTCTTGAAGAAGAAAGAATTTATATCTCTACCTTTCGTTTCGCAAGTTGTAATACACGATTCAACTACGTGCTCTTATTTTTTATTTTCAAGGAGAGCATATCAAGCAATGTATGCATATGTACAAAAGTATACTTTTACATCTATCTATATATCTCTTAGGTTCCATGTGGTCTAAAAAATCTAGTGAAATGTACGTCATTTTTACGTTCAATTGAGAGATGGAAAATGTAAGTTACAGAAGCCACATTTTTCTTGTTTTTCATTGCGATTGCAATACTAAAAGAGCAAGTAGTATTTTTTATTACACTATTAAAGGTCTTTTTTGTCATAAGTTTGAAAAAATATATTTTTCTGAAAAATTAAGTTATCTTTATTTTATATGATTTAGAATCAGAATAGAATAAGACTAAAAATTGAAAATTTTATCTTTTAGTATTTAATTTAAAGTAAATGTTAAGAAAAAAAATTAAGCACCCGAAATGTGAGTATATAATTTTTTTGCAACCATTTTTTTTATTTAAAATTATGTAAAATAATAAAAAGTAATATTTTCATGTATTTTAGTGAATTTTTATCAATAAAGAAGTCAGCTGTAAATAAATATATACATACATATTAAAATTTATTTATCTTAAAAAATTCTGTTCTTTAAATTTCATTTAATATTTTAAATTAAATAAATTAAAAATATATTATTTTTTCAAAGGTTTTATTAATTTATTTATTGTAAATTTTTAAAGCTTTAAAATCAATAATTGATGTATTGAGCATTTTATATTTATGTAGGTACGTTATTTAAAATTTATCTATATATAAATTAATCAGAATATGGTTATTTTTAAGTAATTTATATATTAAAATTCATTTTTTATTTCATTTTATTAATTACAATAAATAAATACATAAATGTATAAAATTCCTTTCAGATATTCGTAAAAAAAGAAGACTTGGATAGAATATAGTATCGATCAAAAGTCATTTGAATTTTTGGTCATTATGCAATGTAAATATTTTAACCAACAACTTCTTTAATTTTAAATTATATACTCGTATACTTATTTTGTAAAATATAAAATGTATTTAAATAATAGAATATATCTTATTTTTAAATTTATACCATTTACATATGTAAGAATTTTTGTTAGAAATTGTGAATTTTATTTTATATCATCGATAATAGTTCTATTGAAATAATACTATTAAAACATTCCTTGAATTAAAAATAAATTTAATTATGAACTAAAAAAACTAATTACTTACACATAGATGATCTTGACTAATATACAAAAAATTTGCATAAAAATCATAAATTTTTCTATGGTTATATTTTAATATCTATTTATATTTAATATATAAAAGAACAATAAAATTTAATCTTATTTATTCTAAATATCTGATAAATTAAAAGTCTTTAGATAAATCTAAATTCATACGTAAATTTTTTCTATGTTTCAAAGATAATGTTTTTTAAAACTATTAGGTAGTCTGCTTTTAAACTTTCTTAAAGTTAAGAATTTTAAACCAGTATTTCTAAGATTATTCTTGAATATTAATCATAAAAAAATATAAAATATATTGCACAACATATCATTTAATGCAAATAATATTGTTCAAAAATATAGTCTTCTGAAACATTTTAGAATTAAAAATTCAACATGATCTTAGATTCTTCAATTAAAATATCTGTTCAAATAATTATTAAAATTATTCAAAATGAAACATAGATTGCATTATTTGTTATGATTAAAAATAAAGCTATTTATGATTATTTATACTCAATTTATTAAGTTAATTATGTATTATTTATATGTAAATATATATATATATATATATATATATATATAAACTTTTATAAAGCTTGGTACATCATATAGTAAAAATTAAATTAGGTATGAAATTACTATTAATTTCGATATCAATAAATTTTTCAAACTAAAACTCTTAAAGTTATTTATGTAATTAATTTAAATAAAAAATATGAAGTTTTACTTAGGAATAATTATTTATAGTTTATTAAATTTTGAGATAGTTGCATTTTAAACCATAATTAAAAGAAGCAAGATACCAGTATAATTGTGAAATTATAAAATTATTTTTTACATAAAATTAATAATTAATTCAATAACTTTTACAATTAATAATATTTACAGAATCGAATAATTTTACTGAACTTTCTATTTATAAAATTAACTTTTAATATTATATTCGATTTAGTACTTTTGGAAATATATACCTTATGATAGGGTACATAAAATGAATTTATAGAAAAAGAGGAATTGTAATCTGAAACATGAGTGCGTCATGTTTAAGCATCACTTAGATTCTCCGTTGTTCTGGAATGCACTTAGTAATGATGTCAACTTTACACATGAACCATCAATTTCTCGCAAAGTGTTAATCAACTAGGCTAAAGTCTTTACCCTACTTCAATGCTATACATTAGGGTCACCTTTTTTTATTAAACATCTTTCTTCGTTTGATAATATTAAAGTATATTTTTTTATACTGAATTCAACAATAATGTAATTAATATTAAACAAATCATGAATATTCATGAATCATGATTATTAACACGTTGATTTAATAGATAGAAATTTAAGTTTAAGATACATATTATACACTGTATTCCAAGTATAAATAAAAAAATAAATTATAAATATTTACAGAAATTTTAGAAAAAAATAGATCATTTAAAATTTCATCGTCATTTTATTAAATTATATTTATTAAATCATTATTCAACAATTATTATAGTAAGAAAATAAAAAATAGAAAAAATGTTTATTTGAAGTACTAATCTTTCATAAAATAGCGATATTTTTATATTGTATCAACGATTTATCAATTTTAAATATTTATTCTTTTCCCTATAACTTATGTAATTGTTTGATTCACTTCTCTATGAATGTAAACATTATTTCTTTTTGTTTTTTCTATTTAATCATTTCTTTTTTCTTTTAAATGATAGTTTATTCTTAATTTTTTTTACTTTTGAACTTCCTTTTTTCTTTTTATGCAGTCTTTATGACATTTCTATACAACTCTACTATGTCTCATTGTATAATTTTAAAGATGCAGTAACTTTTACTTTTTGCAAAGTAATGTTTTATCGAGACATTTAATTTTATTTAACAACAGTAATTTGGGTCTCTACATTTTTTCTGATCATCTTCTTTCTTTATCAGTTAGTCTTTTTGATTTTATTTGTTTGCATTTTAATGTAAGTTAAAGAAAGTGGAACGAGTATTACTTTCATAATTGTTACTGTTTCCATTCATAATAATTTAAGAAATTATATATTTACACAGGTATGCTATTTATTGAAAATTTTTTTAATATATCATTTAAATTGGTATATGACTATTAAATTGTTAAATTGAGTAATAATTCTCTAAAATTTTTAAGAAACCAAGAATTCATTAAGTTATATTTAATCTTTTTAAGTTTTTATTTTAGAATATTTGTCAAACCAATAAAATTTCAATCGGTTCTAAATGTTTTCAATATTATTTTATATGAAATATTTATTTTGATAAATATATATATCGTATATAATTATACTTTCAACTACTAATGCTACTTTCAACACATTACGGAATAAGAACTAATATAGATCAATGATTTTTTGTTTATTTTGCTCTATTTTTATTATAAATATTTTATGTAATTTTATATATAGTTGTTATCCATAAATATTTTAAAATAATAACTATTATATAGTTCTAAGTATCCTTCAAAATTCAATACTATTCATAGCTTTCCATTTTTTACTTTCTTTATTTTTTTTTATAGTTTTATACAAATTATTTTATAAATGGCTACATAATATATTTAAGAAATCATTAAAATTTTTTATCACCTTTTTATTTAAATTTTTACATAAATTAACAAATATAGGGCTATTTTTAATCAATCAAAATTTTTGTATTTATAGAATACTAAAATTACTGACTTTCATCTACAACTATTTTAATAAAAATCAAAGCTGTGATAATAAAAATTTGTAATTAAAAATCTAAATATTTCAATTATAAATTAAGATTGAAAATGTAAATTTAAATATTGTAAAAATATTTCAAAAATTAACCGTCTAAATCAATTTTCTAATTATACAGTAAGTGTAATTTTAATTTGTTTGACTCATTATACTCACCATACTTTCAATATAATTATCGTGTAATTCATCCATATTTACATTATCGTAAAGAGATAAATATATTCTGAATAATTTAAATGTTGTATATTATATAAGGAGCCTTAAAATTTCAGATTTTTAACGATATAAGAAATTTGCATTAGAGAAAGCCTCCTGAAGGTGTGGTAAGCAATATTTTTTGTAAAAATTTAATATAGGAACATCTTATAAGGTTTCAAGTATAAATACATATAATCTTGAATTTTTAATCAAGTATTTAAAGACTTATATAAGAAGATGTATATATAAAGATGTTTTTTTTAATACATAAACCAAAATTTGGTAATCGTGAAGTGAATTTAATTTTAAAAATTTTATCTAGTTAATATTTCTTAGATTTTTATATTTATAAGAAATCAGTAGATTATATATTAATTTAAAAAATGATTGTTAAATATTTCAATTTAGAATAAATTTATTTGTAATAAATTATTTGATATAAAATTAATTTGATTTATGAAATTTTTATTTTTAAAATAAATCAAGTTCATATTAGGTTTCTATTTTTGAGTAATAATATCTTCTCTCAGTATTTTATCTCAGTATTTTTCTCATAAAAGGTATTTGATAAATAAATTTGTTGCTTTTAAATAAAAAATGCTAAGATCTATTATTAGATTGTCTATTTAAGACTATAAAATATTATAAATAATAGGTGAATATCAAATATTCTTATATAATGAATCAAGTGGTGTGAATACTTAATTTTTAAATAAAGTGGATATAATTTATTAGATAAATTAGTTGATTTCGCAATAAAGTTTTAAAATGAGTTTTGAAATATTGAAACATTATGACGTTTAAAAACAGAAAAAATAGTTTATACAAGATATACATCGCTTCGAAAAATAAATGGATATAATGATATATAAGTATGCATAAGTGTGAATTAACTAATTTCTTTATTAAACAAAAAACTTACTAAATTGACTGATTCAATGTTTCTCTTTTGCGAGATAGATGATCTACGATCATCTAAGTCGGTACTATGGGCTGCCTAAAGTAACCTTCATTTATTTACTTCATTCCGTTGAGAAATTACATGCAAACCCTACATTTATCTTCTTATAATCTTCAATCAGTATAGTTCCAACTTGGTATCTCTTTCTCTTACTCTCAATTACGCACACATTCGCTCGCTCTTTCACAGTGCAAAATTTACATTTGGATTACATCCAGCTAGTTCTAAACTTTGACTATGCTTTCTTTTTATTTCTTTTTATTTTTATTTTTATTTACACGCACACAATAAATTCAGATCTTTTTTTGATTTTATAAATTTAAACATTTAAAACAATATTATTATGAATGAATACTTTTAATGATATCTTAGGAGTATATAATATATTATTATAAAATATTGTAAATTTTAAAATAAAAAATAATTAAATGTTTAAAATGAAAATTTATGAATTAATAATTCAATTTTAGTAATTGTTAAATAAATTAGGAAAATATTTTTATAAAATGATTTTTTATGAATTTTTTGATATAATATTTATTTAAAGATATATTTTAAAATTAAACTATATCTATTACTAATAGATTTCTATAATATTAATTAAAATCTAAATAAATAGTTAATTTTCATCAGCAAAAAATATAAGTAATATATAATAATGTATTCCTTTTATAAATTTTTCTTGAGTATGTAATGTAAAATTTAAATCGATACTTAAATGAAATCAAATAAATTGTGTTGCAGTAGTAAATTTTGTGAAGATTAACTTTCAAATTTTAAAAAATTCATATATCAAAAGGATTTTGTACAATGAAAATGACAAAAAAAATATATTTTTAGCGAGCAAGTGACTTATATTAAAATAATTTCAGAGACTAAAAGGTTTAGCTGAATTACAAAATCTCCAACATCTTCATATAATATCTAAAATACTTATTTCATTGTAAAATAAATATATTATTATTTTAATCTCGATTGTCTATACTAAATCGGTATTTCAATTTTGAAAGTTGATCGCTATATCACTATAAAATTATAATTATATAAAAATGAGCATGTACGTTATTTTTTAAAATTTTTGTAGTATTAAATATATAGATTTTATGAAAATATTATAAATGAAACATAAAATGTATTTGAATGAAGAAAATTTGATTCATAGTTTGTATCTTATTTTTCTCTTGATTATCCACCTTTATGTAACACTTTTTAAGATAACGAGTGCATATAAACATAATGAATTCTGATATTATCGCAATGAATAGTTTTTCTAAAATTTTTTAATCACGTATATGTAAATTTCTCTAATAATTTCACTTATAAACTACAGTGTAAATACTTTAAACTAATATTAAATAATCCATAAATTTTACATTTGAAATTATAGGGAGATCATAAATAGGTGAAATTGATAATTATTGATAATTATAGTATTTTACGCGTACACGCATAAATTTTTTTTTAATTCCACTAAAACGATGTTGTTTTGAAAATGTTAAAAATGCTAAATATATTATATAATTAAATTTAATTTCTAGCAAATTTCAAATTTTAGAAAATAACATGAAATATAAAAATATTTCTGAAATTAATATAAAAATTTATCAATAATTTACTTACAATTAACTTAAAAGTAAGTAATTTAATGTTAAATAATTCCATAAAATTGCCACTTATTTCATATATTAGTTTGAATAATTTTTTTAAAGTTTTCTTATTCAAAATATTTTTTTTAATAAATAAATTCTAATAAATAAATTCTAATAAATAGAGATTTAATTTAATACACTTTAAGAGTTTTAGTGATATTTTCAATACAATTTCTCGTGTAAATTCATATATATCGTAATATTATTGAAAATATGGACAATAAAAAAGTTAAAATAAATTCATAGATATTTAAGTTATTTATAAATTTTTAAAATACTTATTGATTTAATCCTATATAATAAAATAAAAATTATGAACATTTATCATAATATTTTGTCAATTTAATATACTCTTCTGCATTTATAAATATAATAAATAATTTTTATTATAAAATAATGTGTTTTTCTATAAATACTTTAATAGATTTATTAAATTATTTAAAATATATAAAATTTTTATTTTAAAAATAAAAATTTTTTTTCTTAAACCATATTAATTTACGATTTTAAGTTTACAATATCTGCATTAAAAACCGAAAGAAATATTTTTTATAGTTATTATTTAGATTTTAATGTAAAATAATTAATAATTATGATACAATTGATATAAACTTTTATTATAGAAAATGTATTGATAATAAATTATATGAAAAATTGCAAACGAAATCATAATAATAATAATAAAAAAATATAGAAAAATTAATTACTTTTGTGGATTTTGTTAATTAAATTTTGTTGATAACGTTTTAGTATTGAACATTCAATCCCATTTATATTTATTTCTATATATGAAATTATTTAAGTATTGCTGATTATTAAAATCATGTTTTTTTTCTGAAATAAATTTTTACTATTTAGGATAGATATTCATGATGAAGATTATGCGTCATCAAAAATAGATGATTTGCTAAGATCGTTTATATGGATGTAAATCTTTCGCACTGGTTATTTCTGATGATTCGAAACTAGTTTTATATCTTATACTAGCGATAAATATAAAATTGTTGTTAGTGTTAATTAAAATTGACAAAGAGTCTCATTTGAAGTTTGTCGAATGAAAGGGAAAGAAGGAGATTATACAGACAGCGTGAGAAAGACAAAGGTTGCATAGCCACGACGTTTGTCAGGCTTAACGAGAGGACAGCAAACGACGCGACAATAAACGCCCCAAAAATTTCGACCCATTAAACAATGTGAAATGGATATTATTATTCGAGGTCTCGTTTTCATACCCCTTTGAACATTCGCCTCTCGTGCAACGACAAAGAGTGATGGTTTGTTTAAAACAGTCATGGTATCGTTCCTGAAATTAACGCATATGCGTGCAGACAATTGAGCTGTAATTAAAGCGATGTATTTATATTATTAAAAAGTCAGTAATATATGAACAATAAAAATATATTTCATATTAAATGAATTACAGATGTTACAGATTAATCTAAAGTAATAATGCTAATTTATAGATACATATGAACATGCATGTACATGTAACGCATGAATAATTTATAAATTTTTTTATAACCTTTATCAAAAAAATAAAAGCTCATATATTCTTACTAGAGTATTTTATTAAGAAAATATTGTATTAAATTACTATTAAAAAAATTTAGTATTTTTATATATTTTTAAATAAATATAATTTATTTAAATAAAACTTAATTTTTATTTTGTGTACTTTAAAATCTTATTCTTTCGTTATCTTACATTTTATTATTTATAAAATAAATATATTATATATACATTTTTACGTTGGTTTTTTTATTAATTTTATTTTACATATGAATCAAAGCCTTCTGTCTATATATTTTTAATTCTATTTATATTTCTAAAACCATTTCATTATAGTTGTATGAAATTATATTTTAAGAAATAGCGTTAAATTAATTTAGATATTTTTATTATAATTAATGTATAAAATAATATTGATTACCTAGAAAATGTTGCAAAAAAAGATGAGTCTGATGAATAGTTAATTTTAAGATATGATAAATTTCTTTTTTTTTGGAACGTGAGAAACTTACATAAAATTACTTAATTATAAATTTTTATTGACCTAAATATTATTATATATTTACAAGTATATTTTATCTCAGATGATATATACAGTAGCTTATGTATAAATAATATACACGGTGGAATAGTATTATGTGTTATTTGTAAGCGTGAGTACATTTGCGATGGGAAAATACAATCACATACAAGCACATATAAGAGCGTACACACATGCTACATTTAAAAAGCATAAACGTACACCGAGTTGAATAAATATAAAGAGAAAGCTAGAAAGTAAGTAAGGTAGGGGATCAGTTGCAATGTATTCATCTTGTAAGGATGTTACAGGTGCTGATCGTTGGTCAGGTTACATGGCCTCTTTCTTTTATCGTGGGAGCCATTCCAGAACGAGTTTCTTTTTATAGCCGTAAAATATATTAAGTTCCGGTTTTCATTACCTTTACGAAGCATAAGAGCAAAAGAGAGAATGAGAAAAAGAGTATGATATCAGGAAAGAGAAAAAAATTAGTTCTTATCCCTTGATATCTACATCATCCACTGTATGGTAAATATGTCCGTGTAATTAAGTCATTAGAGATTTGCATATGACCTGACAGATACCGAAAGTATGCAAAGAAGATACTAAAGTTACTAGGGATTCGAATGATCTTATACGGTGCTCCTGTTAATACATTTTTACATAGGTGATTCTGTATTTCTCTTTCTCGCTCTCTTTTACTTTGAATATCATTTTAATATTCCTATACATATGAATTCATGTAAAAGCCACTCAAGGTGCCTTTATTCTTAAATTTCCCTATTCTCCAATATATCAATAAAATGTCTTATTTTATATGATTTAGTATATATTAGCAAATAGAAATAGCATATCTTCTATGAGTTTGAATGTAATTAAAAAATTTCACGCAATTTATTTTGTAATAACAATTCTAATATTAATAAAATTAAATAAAATATACAATAAAAATATAAATAATTAATTAAAAATGAAAATCAAATTTTATTTTAATTTTTCTGGTAATCGTTTAATTAAATATACGATTTCGTTTGATTTATTTTATATTTTTCTCGGTTCTTTTATCAAACCAAAATCAAAAAATTATTTTTTAAAAAATTTTTACCTAAATTAATTGTTTATCTTGTAATAAATTCCAAAAATATATATAAATTTATATTTAAAAGCTTTAAATAATTTTTTACCGATTAGTTTATCGATATATTTATTTATTTATATATTATATAATAAAAAAAGAAATTTAAAATAGAATTATTTAAAAACATTAAATTATTATTAAAGATAAATTCATGTTTTAGTTGTTTTTTATTCAATCAATATTAATGGAATTTATATGTAATTAGATATAAAAAATAAAATTTAATAATTGTTTTAAGTTAAATAAGAGTAAATATTTAAAAAATTTTACTTAAAATTCAAATATTAAAAATTATACTTATATTAAAAATAATTTGTTAAATTATTGAATTATTTAAAATTAATAAACATATGTAAAATAATTCAATCTTTTTTTTAGGAAAATACGTTACATTTCAATGCATCAAGGTAAATATTATACAATTTAAAGTAGTCTAGGTTTATTTTGATTAGATTTTGATTAGAATAAATAAAATATTCTACTTTTATTTTATCGATATAATTATAAAATAAAAAAATTATTATTGTACATTGTATAAAAATCCTTCAAAATTAAGGAGATTAGATGTATAATTTTAGTATTGTAGTTAAGGATGCTAATACTGTATATTTTATAAATGAGCAAATTAATAAAATCCATATTCTGATCCATAGCTTAGTTATATAATTAATATAAAGCAGTAACTATTGTAACGAAACCTTTTAAATTAAAATTATATTTATAATATATCCTACAGTTTTTGTCGATATATTTTTTTTTTGAAGAACTACTTTTCTGAATTGTCTACAAATATATTGCTTTGTAATATTGAAAAATACTTTTTACGTGAAATAGGCAACTTATATCTAATTCATGAATATACATTGAAGTCTTTTCCGCCAGAGTATTGCATGTAAAAATAAAAAAATAAGTAGCCAACAGTTTAATCTTTTAACCAGTATAACAAAAAGTTTTTGAAAATGATACATCTCGACATTTAAGCAATGATTTCAACATAGAGAAAATTGTAAGTAGTTTTTGCCATTTCGTTTGCTTTCATTTCCTACAAACATTCTACATACATGTATACTGCAACAACTTTTTCCGAGCCTAATCTAAGCTATAGCTACAACTACTGCAGCTTGGAGTTGTGAAACTGAAACAGCACCATATTTAGCATATTTAACAGCACTTTAGAATTAAAAAACTTTCTAATGTTTATGCAATTTTTATCCTTGTATAACTTTGATGAAAATTGTCTAAATCGAGAGTAGAGTGATCGAATGAGATATCAAAATAGAGAGACGAAATTAAAAAAGCTGCTATTCAAACTTCAAAAGTTACACTTATGTATAATTGTATGTAATATAATGATTTGAAGGCTATTTGAAAAAAAATTTGTTTCAACTATCAGTTGTTAAAAGTACTATGCCATTGTTTATTTTTTTCAAAAATTATGTTATATAATCTACACAATTAATTGCTACAAATTTTTAATTATGAAAAATTCTTAAACTTTGTAAATAGTATTTAGTTTTTATTTTTCAGAAAGTAATAATATTTAATATTTTTAAAATATGGTTACTTTATTGAAAATTTACAGTTTAATTTGAGAATTTCTTTCTTTATAAAAATTGAAGATTAAATAATATCTTCTTAAATACTCTTTTCAATATATAAAATAGATAGTATTATATGTATATCTTACTAATTAGATAAGTAAAATTTAATTTTGAACAGAAAGTCGTAAATACTTTCAATCCATGAAATAAAGTTCAGAATTATTAATTTACTTTCTTCGGTATATTAATGAAAAACAATGAATTTCTACGTATTTGAATTTTATGTTAGATAAAATATACCAATATTTCAAAATAGATAAATGTTTTAAAAACTTTATTTAACTGTTATTATTATCTGAATTCTATTATAAATATTAATCTATTAATTATGTGCTTCCGGTTTAAAAGTCAAAAATATATTAGAAACATTAAAAATATTCTAGTGATATATAAGTAAAAGCCATTAAATAACAAAGAAATAATAGGTAAAGAACCTATTAGAAAATCTAAAATTATTCTTTTGACATAGTTAAATGAAAAATATCTAGATTTGAAATAATCTCACACTTTTCTTTATTAATTTAATTATTTTGAATATATTATTATTATTCAGTGTTTTAATTTCAATAAAATATTTTGAAATATTTCTTAATTATCTTTAAATATTAATAATAATAATTAATTATAATTTGCGATTTTTGTTTGAAATTAATAATTTAAAAAATTTCATTTCATTTCTCTTTATATTATATAAATTGATGTTTATAGTAATTTATTTTAAATTGATTAATTTTTTTTAAATGAAATAAATTTGATACCATGATTTTTAAATTAAGTTTTCAAATTCAACTGTTTTTTTATTTATAAATGTCATTCATGTAATTATAATATAAAAATGACGCAAAGAAAAATTTTTTTAGGTATTGATAGCTCATTAGCTGGATGATTATCTCTTATTAAAACGAAAAATCCTAGGTTTGATTTCTGGACAAATACGTTTACATACCGTTTATTTAAATTTTTCTTTAATTTTTTAATCATTAATATAAGTCATCTAAATTGTAATTAAATATGTCTATAAATAATTATATACAATTTTTAAGTAGAGTTAAAATGTAATTTTAATTTTATAATTATAATTCCCATATAAGACGTAATAGCTTTAAAAATTTTATTCATTGATAAATATTACAATTTTATGATAATAAGTACTAAAAATAAAATAGAAGTTAGCTATAAATTTCAATAGCTTAGAATTTTCTATTAATATATATTAAAATATTTTCAAATCAATATTACATTATTATAATTAAAATTAATAATTAAAACAGCACTGAGTCTTAAATGAAAAAAAGAATATATATTAAAAATTTATTTCGTCTAATTATATTACTTAACCAAAATTATTAATTGAATAGTAATGAAAATTAGTATATTTAGACCCACTAATTTAAATGATATAATAATGTTTATATCATATAGTATCACAATTATAATAAACGTATAATATTACTTATAAATTAAGTAGAGTCCAATGATTTTATATAAACGCTCTAATTTTTTAAACTATTATCCATGAAACTAGCGGTATAGGTCAATTAATATATAATCACTTGGGATATTTATAAGCTAGATTTGTTTTCGTTCGATGAAGGGCTGCCTTCAATTGTGTAGGCAATTCACATTTTGTACCGTCTACAAGGTCTTTTACTGGGCTTTTCATAATACGAAAGTTAACGTCATCGAAGTTCAGTACACCGAGCTGAAACTCGAGAAATCGATTCGTCAGTACCCACAATTCTTCCGAAGTCGTGGTTATCGACTTTGGTACTACTTTGAGCCCACTTGTATATTGTAGACGTTTATTATCCTGGGCTACTATTTCCTGAAATAATAAATATCAATGCAGGAATATGTAAGTTACGTGATAATTAATATTTTGGTTCATTTTAGAAAATATTTACGAGTATTGTACTGGTCAAACTATTTTAGGATTATATAAAACTTTATGAATTATCACAAAAAAAAAGAATAAAAATATATTCTGATTTAAGCATAATAGTAATGTTTTAAAGAAATCTTTTTTAGAAAAATTTTATAAGAGTTGGAATAAAAATTATTTGAAAAATATTATAAAAACTTTAATATTTAAAAAAAAATTTTCAATCTTATAAAAACAACTATAATATATGATTCAAATTAAATAAGTTCAAATGTATATTTAAATTTAATCAACAGATTATACATGTTTTTAATTTGAAAATATTAGACTTCGAAGAAAAAACAGGAAAAAAGATAAAGTTTGTATATTACTAATAATAATAGGTATAATTTCTTTTATATTCTAAGGATACTACAAATAACAAGAAAGCGTAATTGAGAAAAAAAGCAATAATGTGCCACTTGCGAATGGCTCATAATTTCTATTACGTCACCAGCGCTTAACTTTCTCACTTACAATGTTTTCCTTGGCTAGTTCCCTGTATCGATTCCAACAGGCAATGGCTATCTCTCGCGTGAATCCAAGGAAAAGTGTGCCATCCGAGGAGAAAGCTTGACCCACAGCCTGGCTAGTTAGTATATCCCTTGCTCCAAAGTATTTAATTCGATATCCGTAGACGCTGCGCGTGAGTTCTCGCGTATTTGCAGCGTAGAGGTCGTAGGAAGCTAGCGGTCTGAAGAATAGGTAACGAGGCTCGTATGGAAAGATGTTAGGTGATAAGGACATATCGACAACGCCTCCACCAACGCTTAAATTATATGCGCCGATAGTGAGATTTCGCACAGATTCGATAGGGTTGTAAACTTCACCTTCTAAACGGAACAGGTCGATACCATTCCAAATCACCAAGCCATGTCCCACAGAATCTGTCATGTATACCTATGGGATTCAGATCGTTGTTGTTTATTTCAATAGATAAAATTTTATGAATTTCTTCACTTTATCTCACTAAATTTTGTTTGTATTTAGAATAGAAATTATTCTTAAATTTAGAGTAAATTTTTACTATAATATAACTATTGATATAAGCATTAATTTATTTGTAAAAAGTTTACTCTGCTAGGATATTAAATACTTTATTCATTAATATTATTCATTGTCATTTAAATGATTAAAATTAGAATTTATATATATATATATACATATGATATTTTTTACTTATGTTATGATGATAAATATAATATTTATATTTAAATAATAACATTAAAAATATATTAGTATCAACAAATTTTTTATTATGAATGGTACTATGAAAGATATATTTTTATTTGTTCAACAATTTTTAAGTTATAATGTTTTATTTCGATTATTTTGCGTATTAATTTTTATAATATTTTATCGTATCAAAATATATAAATCATTAGCTATGTAACTAATATAGACACAGTGCATTTGTATGTACAATTATCAATGTGTATAGTGATTTACTAATATTAGACTTATGAAATAAGAAAATATTTTAAGTAGTATTGTTACAAAATAAATTTAACGATAATATTAAAACTTAAATACTTTAACATACAATTATTTCATTTTTTACTGGTACTTATTTTAAATAATATTATGTGCTTTAATTACATGTAATAAGCATATTATAAATATGAAATATTTATTTTTTTAAATCATATTATTAAGTTGCAATAATAGACTTTCTAAATATCAAATCTAGTTTTTTAATGGCAGATAAAATAAAGATGGTTGTAACGACTTCAATTAAAATAATAAAATGATTTTTATGCGAAGTTATTAAACATACCTAAAGTCAATTATGATTTTATCAGAATTGCAATATAAGAAATATTCATATAAAGATTTATATATTAAAATATATAGATACATTTTAGTGTGTTTAAGATTATAAGTATATCTTTAAAAAGTGATATACGATTCTATTAATTAAAAGTAAATAATAATGCATCGATGTAAAACAGTATCTGCGTTATTATTTTGAGTTGATTAATTTTCATTGCATAAAATGTTTAAAGGTTGATTTTAAAATATATTTATAGTTTTAACTATTTTTGATTAACTAATAAGTAAATTAATTATTTTTTATTACTCGATGATAAATTGTATTGCAAAATTTATTTGCGTTGAATAATTTAGTTAGAAACAATAACTTAATCAGAATTATTAGCGCCTTCAAATATATCTAGATATATTTTTTTATTTTTAAGTAACTGCTTCAATCAACTTTCTGGTAAAAAATATTAACTGTAGAAAATCGCTATTTCTTAAATTAAGAATTTGTATTATGATATTATGCTACAAAACTGCGCTCAATGTTATAATAAGAATTATCAATAAACTGATATTTATCTGAATAATAATTTCATTTCTCTCGAATACAGTAAATTTAAAACTTAAAAGTAAAAAAACTATTACAAATTATAATAAAGTATGAAACGACTACATAGGTAACTTTCATTAATAAGAATAAATAAATAAAAGAAAACTTTCTTACGGTGGTATGATCACATTGTTGTCCCTTAGTTTCGACTATCGGTTTGACTAAACGCGTCATTCCTTGATCATTCTGAGCAATATGATTGGGTATCTTGACCCTTTTGGTTAGTTTATTCCTGGCAAGGTCGAAAGCCAGCAGCTGTGCTTGGCAGTTTTTCGCGGTCGTCTGTTCCAAGATTCCGGTATCTAAAACCCACAACCTGTTGCATTGATCGATCTGTCAAAATCAAATGTCTCTAAGCTGATGACTTTCATCATTTATCTTTTTTCTTTTTGAGCGCGCTTTCTTCAATAAGACGTTATGCACATTACGCGTTCATTACATGATGTACAATGGATATACGAAACTACGAGGGCCATTCAGCAAAAAAATAGGCAAGTAATAATTATTCTTTTGCCTAGAACAAAATTTAGTACTTCTATTATAAATTTAGATCCGGCTAAAAAAACTTCTTTATTTCTACTAAATGTTTTTAATTTCATAATGATTGTATATTTAAAAAAATGTATTTTTATTATTAAAAGAATTAAATTATATCATAATTTCATATAATTGTTATCTCATAACTTTAATGAAATTAATATATTTAAGTTATTACTCTTAGAATTATTATTGTTATTGTTATTATTATTTATTACTATTACATATATTTATTCTGTATTAATTTTTTCATTATTGCCAAACTTTTATTGTCAGTTGATGAATATGATCTCTAATTATATATTATTTGTGTTATTTGTATTTATTTTTCATAATGCTGATTTTTACTTATGTTATAAAATGTTGCAAATTTTTACCCTGGAAATATTAAGATAAATTTATAAATTTACAAATGTAAAAATAAATACGTATTTAAACTTATTAATTAAAATATAGTAAAAAAATATTGTAGTTAAAAAAATATTATGTTAATATATAATAAAATAAATGCTGAAATAAATAAATAAGACTTTTTATTGAATTTATAAATTTGTTTGTATAATTTAAAGATTTAATTTTCAAATTTAATTCGTTTAATTTTATAAAACTTGATAGAGACATATAATAAAAGTTTGCATAAATATATTAGACTCTTATTGAATATTATGTTTTAGAAACTGCATAGATCACTGAAAAATGTTAAAGAAAATAATAAAAAATAGTTTTATTTAATTCTTAATAAATTTTAAGCTTTTAAATTTTTAACAAATTTTTATGAAATATTTATTGTAATTAAATGAATCGTCGTTCATGCGATTTACAGTCGTGGATAGAAAGTTTGAAACTGCTAGTTCGCAGAAAAAGAAAAATAGGAGAGAAAAGAATGTGAGAAAATACATACACTGGTACATATATATATTATAATAATAGATACAATATGAAAGAGAGAGAGAGAGGGGGGGAGAGCGGGAAAACTCACTGCCAATCCGTAAACACTAATTATGCTGTTGCAGTCGCCACGGGTGTGCCACGACCAGTCAGGATACGGTGATAATAAAGGGCCCGATATCTTTGACGAGTGTCTTGACACGGTACTGAGTCGAGCGGGTGTTCCAACGTAACCTATATGTGAGACGAAAACTCGACCATCTGGAAATAATAGTTGTTTTATTATCTATTATTTCCTTTATTGATTTGTGATTCATATCGAAAGCTAAACATTGAAAAAACATTGCGTCTGGATTTTTTTGAGACTTACATTCCTTATTAATTCCTTAGATTATTCCTTAGATTATTTTATTCGAATATTAATTACAAATTATATTGGTTAAAAAATACATTATAATTAACACTATTATTTATACTGAAATTTTTTTAAAATTAAGATCCTATGTTTTTTATTACATGATATTGAATAACTAAACTGTACATATATACACTTTAAAGATGTTTTTATTGGAAACTTATATTTAAGAATTTGGAAATCGTTCTTTATTTTAATATATATTATTCATATCTACAGAATTTTATTTGTAATGAATCAATTTGTTAACTGTTTCTATTTTATTTATATTCTATTCTATCTATGCTATCTGTTTCAATTATGGATTTATTTTTTAAATTTGAATCAAATTATGAAATTTTATTTTTTTAATACAATGAATCTGAAAATAATAGAAATATTAAAAACTTTAACTACTTAATTCACGTATATAAAGTTTGTAAATATAATACTTTTAAAATCATAACTAATGTTATTATTTTCCTCGTTAATATACGTATATTTGTGTATTTAAGTTCAATTATATTTATACACTTTCATTATATTTCGAAGGAAATTTAATAATTTCAAGGTTAGTATTAAAAACGATTAAAAATTTAAGTATTGATAAACTATATCTTTTTTTTATTAATGTTTTGTAAAGTATGTCTCTGAAAAATGTAAAATTAATAGATATTCTGTCAAAATTTATCAAATAATATTATAAAGTATAAATTATGATATGAACGTTGTGTATAACTGACATAATTTTATATATATTAATGTAAATATGGAATTATTGAATAGGATTATAAATTATGACTAGGTTTTACAGACTTAGAAAACTTGTATTATCAATATTAATGATTAATAAACATATATGATAGTATAATTTTAAAAGTTTATTTAGATGAATTTTTACACTTATATTAATATTTTGATGAATTAATAAGTTTTTTATAAAAATTACTTAATTACATTATAAGTATACTAGAAATACTGAAATTTTAAAATTTAGTTTGTTATATACATTAAAGTAGTAAAATAGGTAGTTATGTCAGATATATGTTTCTACATATATTAAACAGTAACAATTGTTATTATTTTTTATATAATGTTGTAAATTATACGTTTAGTATTGGTAAAGTTTTATTATTGTTTAATACATAAAAATCTACAGTCTTGGAAAGAAACTGTTGTATATGTTATACTTTTAAAATTATTTTTATTTAAAAATTTAAAGTTATTATAGTAAAAATCTAGAAGTTTTTTTAGCAATATTTTTTAAACAATAAGGATTAAATATTTTTACTTTTATATTTGGAAAAATTCAAATAAATATTTTCATTTATATTTAAAAGAAAAGAAAAATGTTCACAATAATTAAAGTCAGTATGTTAATTTTAAGAGCATAATTCATTTTATAAAATCATTTCAAAGAATTATAGAATTTAAACAATACACGGTGTGTCACGAATATAATTATTTTTAATCGTAATAATTTAAAACAACAATGAAAAATATAAAATTAATAAAAACATTGAAATGAATTACATGGTAAACTTAAATTAGTGAAGCTCTGTAAAGTAAAATTATTTTTGTTTTTAAATGTGTTACTCTTATTACATATTTTGATATATATATTTTGACCAATTTACACAAATATTTTTATTTTTATGTGAATACATAAATCACATGTATAATGTGTAAATATATTTTTTCAATTAATAATAAATTGTATATTCCTTTTTAATTTAAATAATATTTTCTTACATTTATTAGTTAAATAATAAATATTCAAATTTCTAAATCATATAATTCTCACAAAACGATGTAATAAAAATATAATTTATGTTAATAAATTTAATGTTAAAGAAAATTTAAAATCTTAAAATATATAAAATGTATGATTTTTGACGCGTTTGGAATAATAAATGTCGAAATTAAGCTACGCGATGTTTTATTTAAAAATAATCTTTGAAGTTTTTTAGAACAACTAATGTTTTATATTTATGTAACATATTGAGATAAATATATTTTTAAAAATAAATTTACATTTATTTTGCAAAACTAGAAATTTTTGCATTTATATTGTATTGTAACTTTTAGTATTTTATTTACTGAAAAAATACACTACTTTAACCAAAAGTTGTAATTGAAATAAGTTTAAAAATTCTCGACTTATAATTACATATGTCTTTAAATATTATTAATAATTATTGATATTTAAAAAAATTCAAATTGATATTATATGAAGAATTATATTTTTGTTTCATTCGAAGATAATTTTATAGTATTTTAGCTACACAAATATGTTTTACAATTTTTTTCTAATTTAAAAAAATATACTTACATACGCAGCTTCACTATAACTGGACAGAAAATATATGTCATAAATTATTTAATTTTTATGTTTAACCAGTTACTAACAAATATACACCTATTTGAATGTAATTGTATTCTATAAGAAGACTGTTTTAATTAATACTCGAAATGATATTTTGTTGTAGATTATAAAATGAGTATTTATTTTTTTATAATCTTATATATAAAATATTTTATTTTTATGATAAGGTCTAGGATTAAGAAATAAAAAGATATGATATGAATATTATAATATTTGCGTATGATTTGAATATGATTACTAATCAAATATAAATAAAAAAAATAATATTTTTAAAAAAATGTTAATTGTTCGATAATATTTAATAATGTTATATGTATTAAAGTTAAATTATAAGGAATAAATGTAAATCTCTATCTGTAAACTTAATATAAAATTTTGGAACTAAATTAAAAAAAATCATTGTTAGTATTATTAAAATATAGTATATAGATTTGTAAAATATTCATAAAAGAATGACGTTAAAATTAGAAATACTCTAAGAAATAAGGAATTAAACAATTTGAAAATATTATTCAGAAAAAGGTTAAATAAATAAATATTGAGAAACATTTACCTTCTGCAAGCGCTAAATCTGAGGGTAACACCCATGAAATATTATATTCGCCTGATCTGATAGCATTCATCTTATGCTCCTTGGAATCCCATAAAAAATCTAGATATTTCCATTCGTAAACAGTTTGTATCTCGGCCCGTGTCAACATTAAGGCATCGAGCATAAACGTGAAAACCCATATTATCAGGTACATTTTAACACTTTCTTTTGCTCTCTATTTTTGTACTTCGTATTTCGCGAAAGTAACGCTAATCCTTTATGTTACGTTACTCTTTTAAAACTCTATTTTATTCGAAGCACACTTTGTACGCACAATATTCGTCTCCCTGTAAATAGAAGAGCAAGAAGCTTAACAAAACTGCTCGATTCATATTTTCTTCTTTGCTCTGTTTTATCTATGCAGTTATGATATTATATATGTTGCTAAAAAATATTCACAATTCGAGTACGACACTTATCTTCTCACTATATAGTTCGTTGGTTTTTTACCACACTATTTATTTCGCGAGAAACAGGAGCAATGATAGAAGAATAAAAAATAAATGGAATAATAGAGCTACAAACGATTTGGTGCCTTACCAATGAAAGCGTCCATGTATCTGAATCACAGGTAGGGGATAATATTAATGGCTTTGCGAAAGTATATACACGTGCCCCACCGACGTGACATCGGACATCGTACGATCCTTTCTCCGGCTTGGTGACTCGCAAGTTCTTTCCTGGTCATGCATTATAAAAATTTTTATGACAAAGAACAGGATTCTTATTTTTGCTGGCGTTCCAGTTTTTGTGCAATTTATTAGCTTCGTTATTTTTAGCTTGGTTTACAAAACAACAAAATGAGTCTCCTTCTTTACTTTATATGCTTCGTCTAAATTATTAATTTTTAAATTTTATATAACTCTGTGAGCATGCAAGTAAATATGTATATATTGAAACTAAAAGAGAAAGAGAGAAATAGAGAGAGAGAGAGAGAGCGTCCTTTCTTCTTTTAAACTTTGAGTTAAATTTGTATTCTAACTTTAAGGAAGGGTTTCTTCTGTTTTTTCAAAATGAATGATATACTTCTACTGATTAATTTTTGCTTTGTTAAACATTTATCAACTCTAAAGTGCAAGTTTAATCTATTTATATAACTTGAATTTTTTCAATGCAATAAATATATTTCATGGTAATAAAATTTATCGTAATGAAAATAAATTATCTCATTAAAATTATTTATCGAAAATTTTTATTAGTTTAAGAAATTATTAATTAATTCCTATTTAATACTATTTTCTTTTGCTAGTTTTATGTATTTAGTTTTATGTATTTATTCTGTTAAGTGAATAATTAAAAAAAATATACAATTCTAATGTATTGAAAACTAAAGAAGATTTTAAACAATTGTCAGAATCTAAATGAAAGTTATAATAACAGTAGTAATGATATTTGATATGTATTAATGAAATATTCAAACTTATTTGATTTTATGCATTATTTTATATTAGTTATTTATTATCATTAGTATTTAAAGAACTTAATCACCAATGTCAAATTTAAAAATACATGTCATCAAACTAAAAGTTTACTTTTTTTCAACCTTTTAACTGAATACAAATTTAAATATTTGTTTAAATTATTTCTTTAAAATTTAATCTACTATTAGTTATTTTATCTTACTTTTTTCTTAGTTTTTATTTTAAAATTATAGTTCATTGAATTATTATTTATTATATTATATTTTCCATTCCATAAAATTTTTGATGTCACATTTTTTAAAATTTATATTTAATAATATTCTATACGAAAAGAAAAAAAATTTAATTCAAATTTCTAATGATTAATTATATTTTATTATTAATACAAAAATATGTTAACCCAATTAATGAAAAATTTTTATTATTTTTCAGAGAAGTAAAGTTTTGATGGTTCCTATTCTTACAATTAATATATGCAATGTGTCCATTAAAATATAAATTTATGTCTGTATATTCAAGTATATATTACGAGGGCCATTGAAGTGAATAAATTAGTCAGTAAATATTGTTTCATTTGCATAGATTAGACACCAATTGATCAAGGTCGGATAAGAATAGTCATACACTTAGAAGAAATAGATAATCATATAAATTACATATTATAGAGAAAGCAAATACTGTCAGCTTTATGTACCTGAAGCGTTGACCATGCCCTAGTTACAAAGTTTCTATTTACTGAACTTTGCCCACTGATTTTTGTATATAAATGGTTCAGTTCCCTTTATTTATCTAAGAATATTGATTATATTATCTTATCACAAATTTGATTCTTTGAGTTAAGAATACTGCAAGAATAAAAGACATAAGAAACCATTTACTACTATTTTTAAATATGCATGAAGTTTTTCTTTAAATAGATGTTAAATGATATATTTACGGTAAATACAGTATATATTAAATGTATTTAAAGATTATAATTATAATATATTGATGTAGTAATAAATATTTATATTATTAAATATATTATAACAATATATTTTATATAAAAACGTAAAAATTCTATTTATTGATTAAAATTCCTTATTTCTCTCTGATTTTACTCTTCAGTTTTTTTCAAGTCCATCGTATAAGCAGAATACACTTGTAGAATAGAAAATCATTTACAATAAATGTTATTTTAGTTTTTCATAAAAAAATATAGCAAAGAAATGGTAAAATTATTTCAGATTCTACGTACCTTTCACTTTCTATTTTTATATCGAAGTTTCTATTCAAATATTACTCAAATAGAATAATTTAACAAATAAAGAGAATATATTTGAAATGGTTTTATTTAAAATAATGTGTTTATTTAGTATATAATATTCTTTTTTTATTTTATCTATACCTTGTATTTTAAATAGTCAATATTTAATACAGTATGTGTAGATTCTTAAAAATAATAAACAGTTTTAGATCTTTATACGATGCATATTTTTGATTTTTAATAATATTTAATTACCAATATTTTAAATATTTTTTAAAATTATATTTGATTGTAGTATTTTGTATTAAAAATTGTATTTATTTCTTAAAAATGCAGAACACTTATAAAAATCGAAATTTATAAATTTAGCGATCTCAAACACATATTAATAAGCATTTTCATTACTTTACTCATTTTACAGAAACTTTATACATATTTAAATACTTAAAGATAGACATATTATATTATTTATTTATTAGAAGTAAGTAAACTTTTAAATTATTACTCATTTATTTATTGTAAAATTTAATGTTTTTATATCAAGATTTTCAGAATAATGATATTGTAATAATGCAATAAAGCTAGGATAACTAAGATATTATTAAAGATAAAAGGAGACACGGTTGTACTCATCATAAGTATACATGAACTGTCAGAAGCAAAACAATATATCATTCATGTAGGTGCACTTCAAAAGTAAATATTGTTTGTAAATTTTATACGAGTCTTTTTATGAGCTACAAAAGTCGAATCGGAATTCCTGTCATACTTATCGTAATATTTTGATATTTTTTCTGCAAAAAGATTTCTATTTTATAAAATAAATAAACACATTAATTTTTCATTTCAATTCTACATCTAATTGTATAAATATTTTTATTATGGATGAATTTATATTTTATAAATTTCTTGAATTCTATATAAAAGTTCGATATTTAATATTACATTTAATTTTAAGTATATGATATTAATTATAAAAAACATTAAAACAAATTAAAATTGAACATTATAATACGTAAAAACTTTACTCTTGCAGTATAATAATACTTTTATTGATATTAATTTGTTTAAGTGCAAATAGGGATCCGTTGGAATTTCACATGTTGTATCGGCAATGATTGTTTTTACTGGACTTTTTAATATACGAAAATTAATTTCATTAACATTCAATTGAACTAGTTGAAAACCTATATATCGGTTTTTTAATACTCACAATTCTTCGTTTGGTTGATGATTCGACATTGGCATAACTTTGATCCATTAGTATATTGTAAACGCTCATTATATATTTTGGGCAACGCTTTCCTGATTAAAATAAACAACGTTTTGAGCTTGCTAATAAGCATTTCATATTATTGTATAACTTTACTCTAGCAATATAATTTTTAGTAAAAACTTCAAATTTATGAAATAAATTCTTTAATATAGTATTGTTATTTGTTTATATTATAGAGGAATTAATAAAAATTTGAATCAATATTTTTTGATGAAGATATAATGCAATTAAATAAAAATTTTTGAAAAATTATCGTTTTTATTCATTAGTCAGATAAAGCTTAAAATAAAATATCTATCCTTATTAAGTTTATTAATAATAATTTTATTATGTAGGTATACGTGTGCTTTATTTTCATATTTTATGTTATATTGTAATATTTAAATATCATTTTAATTAAATAAGTCATATGTCTAATTTAAAATAAAATTATAACGTAAAGTAATATCTATTATTATCGATGATTTATTAGGGTGTATTTATTTATTGTTTTTAGTTACGTATTTATTTGTAAATAAATATGAGAATAGTAAATGTAATCTATTTCTATTAAAGAAGTACAATCTGTATTTCTTTAAACATTAATCATAACATAAAATTATAGTAATTTTATGAATTTTTAACTAAATATTAAGTTTATATTATAAACTGTACCTTTTTTTATTATAATTTTAGTTGAAACAATTGACAATACACTAAAAAGTTGTGATTAATTAATTTAACTTCTACATAATACACTATAACGAATTATATGTTTAAGAATTTTATATAATTTAAAAAACTATTATTCACTGTATAATTTTACTTTTCATTTATTATAAAATCAACAAAAGTTTTAGTAAATTAGAATGTTAATTAAGTTCATTTACTTTACAGAATTATGTATATCTTTACACATTATATAGAAAAAATACTAGAATTTTATTTAATTCATATATTATGTATATAGTATGATTAGAAATTTTATATTTATGATAGTGTGAATGTTTACTATTAAAAATTTTTTTTAATTATAACATCAATTATTATTTACTTAAATAACTAATTGTTACGTAATATAAATGCACATAAAAGTTAAAAAAATAATTTTTTTCTATAAATATATTTCTATATTTATCTATTGATTCAAAAAATTATTTTAATATAATGCATGTTTTTTTTGCAGTACTTATAAAAAAATATAAAAGTAAAAATATTACAAGCAACCTTTTGGTAAAGACAATCCCATTTTAAAATTTAGAAATCATGAGAAAACATTTACGTATAAGTTATATAATTATTGATAGGAAAATGAATGTACTTACGGCAAGTAGAACATGTTTAAATAATATAACATAATCTCATGAATCCAAATTTTTAAAATTGTTCTTTCCAAGTTTTGGTTTGACAAATTCAAGTAATTAGTATATGTAAACTGACGCATGTGCAAATTGTTAAATGTATTACGTAGATCTAGATGTATATGTTAATTAAATACGTCTTATCTGGACGCAAAGTAAGTTACAAATATTACATAATATTTTTAATAAATGAGCGAGTACTATAAAAAATTAATCACTTATATATACCATATTATATTAAATTTTTATCGTTTTGAAAGTTAAATTTGAAAAGTTAAAATATGAACTATATTTCTAATGTATTAATAAATACAGTTTAAAAAAGTTTTAAGATTTATATCTTTAAGTATTTTATATTTTATATTCATAGCAATTCAGTTTTATTATCTAATAAATAAAATTAGTATAAAATGAAAAAAAGATTTAATTATAAAGGATAAAAAATAAGTAGGAAATTGTAATCATTTTTCATAGTAAATTGCATTTGTAATATTAAATATTTATTGTAAATACGTTATTGAATATATCTTAAATATAAATTTAAAATTTGTTCTTAATAAAATTTATAATTTATCCTTAGATTTAGATCTAAATATAATCTAACATAATAGTTATTTTACTTCAAAACTGCTGCTTTCCACAGTATTTGTATCTTCCTGAGAAAGTCACGCGTGATTCGTTTAAAGCGGCAACGATGACACAATTGATCTTCAAGACCCGTACGCGGGTTATCGTCTACAAGTCTGATTGTACTATGTAGATTCCTTGAAAGATTTGCACAAGCAGAATTTTAATATCAATATATGCATCTGTAGATACACGATGATACTATCGGGAAATGAATAAGTAAATGTAATTAGCGCTCTTTGAATACATAATTAATACTTTCTGCTTGAATATTGTTAAATTTTTGGAAAAAAGTTTTCAGATACCTCATCTAAACTTTTTGTTTTTATTATTAGCGTTTAATGTTAGACTCGGAACAAAATTTATGGTCTTTTTGAACTTGTTAAGTTAATTCTAAGTCATTGATATGACAGTTTGTACAAGTATGAAAGGTTTTAAAAGATTTAAAATATTTACTTATAATAAATTAGAAGAATTCGTGAAAGTGTATTTTTTCTTTTCAAAGAATATATTTGACAGTATTTAAACCAATATTAAATTAAAAATTTGTAATTAGACAAAAATATGTTTTCTTTTTTGAAAATAATTAAGCATTTAATTATTCTATGAGATTATGAATATTTTCAGTTAATTATGTTAATTACTTTATTATTCATTTTATTTGACCCACAATTTTAAATACTTGTTTATATTTTTATTATAATTTAATTTCAATTTGAATACTTGTTTTTAACACAAGATATTTTTTTATAAACTTTTATAAATTAAAATTATTAATTCACGATGCTTATTTAATTTTTTAAATTTGATTCTTTGAAAACCTAGTTCATTTGAAAATATACTTTATATTTAATACAAGTAATCAAAATCATACAGTTTTTTGAGAATATGTAATTTTTTTCTCATTGGTAGCAAAGTTATAATTTTAAACATCGATTCATCAATCTTTATTGTTAATTACAATTTTGATAATGAATCAATCTGGATCCTTTATGATAACTATTTTCTAAGAAATATAACTATTGAGGGTTTAAACGTTAATGCATATTATGGGTATAATAGTTTTGTACTTAGAACAAGTTTGAAATAATAAAGTCTTTCATAAATAATTTTTAAAATTTAGTATGCAATTAAAAAATGTTATTAAATTAAGATTAAATTTATTCTTTAACCAAAACCACTTAAATTTTTATTATGTCTCTGCTTTTATTATTATATTATATGCTATATAAATTAATATTATGAAATATTTTGAAAGAAACTAATATAATTATATTAACTAGGATCTGGAAATTTAAAACCAAATATTATATTTTTGCAGGAAATGTAATAAAGAGATATGAAAACATGTTGAAAATTGAGTGAATATGTTTTATTTTCAAATAAAATAAAAAAAACTAAGGCAATATTAAAAAATTGATGTATAATTCTAAAAAATTCTTTTACGATATTATATAGTATCAATATTATATTATTATATATTATTATATTGCATAATTTTTCTTAATATAATAAAACCTAATTTATTCTATAAAAAATGGTATAAAATTATTTCGTTTTAATATTGCAAAAAGATAGTGTGAATGTTTTAAAATTTTTATTTTATGTGTCTATAAGAATTTTCTCTATTTCTTTTATTAATATTACTAAAAAAAATAGAACTCTTACAAAAATTGAAATAAGAGAACAATCATGAGACATTGTTTTCAAAAAACAGAACTAAAGAGTTTTCTTGTAAATGGAGTTAAATTTTTTATCCACGCTATTTTTTAATGAAGACTGAAAAGGTATGTAAGTGATAGTACAGTAACATGAAAAACGATGAATTTTTAAAAATAATTTCATATTATTTTATTCAGATGTTTATTTATCGAATTATTCAGCTATTATTTTATATTCTAAGATACCAATAAATAATTTTGATAAAACTACAAACGTTTGTATCCATTTTTGTAACCGAAACAGGCCCATTATTATTTGATTAGATAAGTAAAAAACTATATAAAATTATAGTAAATACAATATAAAGACTAAAAAGGCATAATTAATCAGAAGATATTATCCATATTATATTTATATAATTCAGAGAATTATCAATATAATTAATATAACATAAATATTGTCAAATTATTTATTTTTTGATTTAAAATTTCTCGCAGAGTATTAGTATATAACATAATACCTCCAATAATTATTAAAAAAAGTAATGATATATTAAATTAATAACTTCTAAAATAATTTATTTAAAAATAAATTTCTCACTTTTAATACAGTTTATAATTTTTGTAAACTTTGTTCATTAATAGCTGTCGAAAAATCAAAAAATCGTTTACTTAAATTGAATAAAGTATGGCTTTATTTAGATACCAACACATTAATTAAATCTGAGAAATTAAATTACAGTTTAATAATATGTAGTTAATAGATCCTTCTAAGGTAATTTTAAAATAGATTCTATAATTTTAGTAATAACTCATATTACGTTAAATTAGTAAACAATATTGTTTTTTAATAGTATTTTATTATAATAAGATTCTATTAGCCTGAATTTATTGCTTATTTCACTGATAATAATATTAAATATTATTAGTATCTGCATTGTTAAGAATAAATTAACAAATGTCACAAAAATTAATTCCTCAGATTTAATTAATATTAACCATTCTTTTTTTCAAAATTAACATGTAATATATTTTTGAATATTTTATATATCTTCTGATCTATTATATTTTTTATTAACAAAATATTTATTGTATATATATTAATATATTATTTTATTTTCATTACTTTACAATTTTTATTTAATACTAAAATTTTTAAGTTTAAGATTTTCATGTTTTTTATAATTTAAATAATACAAAAAAATTTTTCTAGAAAACGATATAATTATTTTTAAAAAATCCTTCCAATAATTAATATGTTGATCAGTTATTAATATAAAATTATAAAAGAAATAATATAATTACTATTTGTAATTTATTATTTAATAACAATAAATATTAATGGCTGATAAATATAATAACAAATTGTTAATGTTTGAAAAATTTTTTATTATTTGAGTATATTACTTAAAATTTGAAATTCATTTTAAAATCATATTTCTAAAGTAATTTGATTTATGAAAAAATATTATTAAGTTTTAATATAAAACTCTTAAAATAATAATAAAATTTATCAAAAGCAAATTTTTTTTATAGAAAATCCTTGAAAGTTTTTGGTATGTATTATAAGCAAAAGAAGCAATATATAATAAACTCTTCATACACTTCTGGCAATAACGAGGGTGCATGTTCATGACAAATATACTCTTTCATAGAAAATAAATAGATATTCTATCTATTAAAAAAATGGAAGAAACGGGCGTATCTTCAAAATATATTTATGAAGGTTATTTCCTTATAAAGAAGGATGTATACTTCTTATATATATATACTACATAAACTATATATGTTGACATTATTAATGTTCAGGTAGATTGTGTATCATCCAACCATGATATATGTATTGAGCCTTTTCTTAATTAAAATACAATAAATTCATGTTTGTATTTAATTGATTTCTAACCTGAAATAGTTAACTAAAAAAATTATCAATTCTTTTTTTTATATTTGTACAAAAATAATATTTCTTATAATATATTTATTAGTAATTTTTCTTAGCATTATACTTTAAATGTATTAGGTTTTGCAATATTAAAATTTAAATTGTAAATTCAAAATTTATTTAGTTAAGTACTAGATAGAGAAATCAATTTTATGGGAATTTATTAAAAAAATTTAAGATTAATAACTTATTTAAAAATTTTTAATAATTTAAGTTCTTGTATATATTATTTTAAAAATTGTAATTTTTATACGATATTATTTGCTAATATTATTTATTTATGAAAGTTCTTTGGAGCTATTATAATAGAATAAGATACATTTATTATGACTTTTTAATTACGTTTATAATTAATTGAATTAGATACCTGTAATTTAAATAGTGTTACTATAAATAGTAAATATTTTCATGAAAGGAAGAACTTTTATGAAATTACTTAATGATAGTGTAAAAATTACGATTTGTCTTATATCTTATTTTTTTTCTGTCATTTTTTCTTTTCAATAAATAAGACGCACTCACATACAGAAAACTTCTTTTTTTTCGACCACTGACTTATTTTAATTTCTAAATATTTTAGGATTTTTACCTGTTATTACAAGTTTTACTGAAATCTTGATTTATAATTGACCTGTTTTAACCTATTTATTTTTGCCTCTTCTTCTCTTTCGTTTCCCTTATACTTATCTCTTTTATTACACTTCGTTAATTCTCTGTATAATTTTTTTTACATTGAAAAAATGAACTTTCCAAAGAAATTTGTTTTCATATTAAGAAAATAAATTCATAACGAATAAATATTTAACTTTATAACTTTATAGCTTTGTAATAAATATAATGTATTTGAATATTTTGATAGGAAAGTTATACATGTAATAGAATTTTTTAGTTAATAGAAGTTCTGAATGTTAACTAAATATTTAAACTGAATTACTGTAGAATTTAAAAATCATATATATTTTTTATAATAGCCTTATATTAAATGAGAATTTAAAAAAATTATATAAAATATATCTTATATAATTATTTCTTCATTTCCTAATTTTTGCAAAATGGCTCTTGTAGAATTATATATTTATTTTAATAAAAATTAAATATTATTTTTTTTTAATTAGAAGTATATTTGGACGTGAGATATATCTGTGTATAATCTGTAAAAAGTAATTACTATTATTTCTTTTTGTTTTTACATCAATATAGAATTTAAATATTAATAGTTTCATGATTATTATTGCTCGACTATTTTTATCATTCCATTTTATTAAAAGGAAATATGAATATTAAATTTCAAATAGATTATTTTCTAATTTTATAGATATTGGTCGATTTTTTAAAAATTTGATTTTAATATAAATAAAGAAATAAGATTAATTAAGGTTTTATATTGTACAATTCCGTTTTATATATTTTTCTGCAAATTCAATAATAAATACCAAGTAAAACAATTCAAGAACAAAAATAATGTCTTAATTTTTAACAGAAAGGTGCTAAGCCTTTTTTACTACTAATTTTACTATTTATTGTACTACTCTCCTCTGCTTCCAGTCATTCATTTTTTGGTTTCTCTCTTGCACCGCATTAATAAGTAGTACTAGCTAATTCTATGAAGACTGGTTATCTTGCTTCTCTTCTCTTAGTTATCTTTGGTTCGATCTCCTCTGTTCCACTTTCGTTTCTACGTCGGTCCTCATCTAATCTTTTGCCTTTCGTGCTTCTCTGCTCCTTGCTACTCTCCTAGCTCATTCTGTGTGTGCCTTGAAGTCGACGGCGTCATAATGCCCGGTAATTAATCATTCGAGGGGCTCAAGAAGAAGAAGAGCAGAAAGAGAGAGAGAGAGAGAGAGAGAGAGAAATGAATGCAGGGAAAAACTTGGAAATAGCGCAATAGCGGTAGTTGTCGTTCCCATTCTCTGTTTATACGTTTTGTGCTCTGTACCTTGGCAGTATACTGCTACGTATCTATGACTTGCTATTACGTCTTCGGCTTACGTTTTCCTTTGGAATTTGCCCTCCCTTTATTCTCACTATTTCTGACTCCTTCCTTCTTTCATCTCCGCTTATAATTGGAAAAACATGGCTCGCGTTGTATCGAGTTTTTTGGTTTTCTTGAAACTTTGAAATGCTTTTCATCGTTGAGTATAAACTTATTTTATTTTTTATGTGTATCTATAAGAATTAATTAATATTTTCACTAATGTTACTGCTTTAATCCGATAATATATTCAGTATACATATAAATATAATTAAAGTTAATTCGAAAATTTATTTGCAACAGTTAATAAATATTGTATCTAAAAAATTATATAACTAATTTATAATATTTAATGCATAATTTCACTATTAAATACATTTATATTTGAAGAAAAATCAATAAATATATGCATATATTATTTTATTCAAACACTTTATAAATTAGATTTATAATTTTGAAATTTGAAACGAAATTCATGATTGATTACTCTGCTCGAAATCTATTTAAATATGTTTATTTAAGTTTCAAAAACTGTTATTTTTTTAGATAAATATTAAGTATGAATATAATAATTTTTTAAATTACATTTAGTTTTATACCTAAATTTTCTTTATATTTTAATATAAATAAAACTTTCTATTCACGAAATATTTGATTTTAATTCATTAGTTTTATCTAGTATTAGAATCAGTTATCGACAGCAATTTCAGTGAATATATCCAAATTTTGATGTAAAAATTAATCTGTTCATCTTAATAGTATACTCTTGTAATGTATACCTTTGTAGTATAAATATATAATCTATTATATGAGTAATTAAATTAATATTATCGTGAATAGGCAAAAAAGATTATGAGCGAACTTTAACATGTAAAATAAAATATATTATAGAATTAAATATTTTTAATTTTTCATGGTATTCTAACATATTTGTGAAAACAATACGATTGATCTAAGACTTCTTTCAATAAATAAAATTCAATACATGTTATTTTTTATTAAAAATTATTATTTATAAATTGATATATATATATATCGTTTACTGTATATATTTAGAACTTAAAATTTTTTTCTAAAATATATTTTATTCGAACATGACAATATACTAATTTATAAGTAAAAGTGAATTTTTTTTTATATAAAAAACTAAATAATATTATTCATTGTGAATTATTAATTTGGAATAAAAAATTAACTTTCATATATATACAATTGTAAAAATAATAATAAATTTAAAAAATATTATATAAAGAAAAATTTCAAATATTTAAAATAAAATTAATACAAGGATATGAGAATTTAAATAAAAAGGGACTCATAATACCAAAAGTTTTTATTTAATCCAAATTCTTTTATGAGGTTTTCTAGATAATGTTGTTTTAAAGGTGTGATTTAAAAATCAAAGAAATTGAATAAAAATTTGCTTAGAGTTGGACAGGGATAGTTTCAAAAATAAAATGTAAAGAACGTGTTAAAGTTTTTATACAGATTTTTAACTTTTGTGAGTAAAATTTTTGTTGCTTTTAAAATTTAGTAATTATATATTTGATAAAAGTATATAAATGTCTAATAATACGTTTAACCTTTTTATCTTTTTGATAATACTTATAATAGCAAAAAAAATAAATTAAATCACGTATTTAAATAAAAACTGTCTACTACATTAAAAGTAAACTTTAATGTATTTTATCTTTTTAAAAAGTATTCGATAGGCTTTTTCTGATTATACTATAATAAATATATAATGTGAACAAATATATAGTTATAGTTATCTTTCGTATTTTACTTTGTTAAATGAGTTATATTTATTTAAAAATTTTTTTTTGTGGTTTACTTTTCAAAATTAAAAAATTTTTTTATTGAATTAATTGGTTATCAATCAATTATTTTAATATTTAATAGATCAATCAAGTATTATAATACTATGAATTATATAATTTATTACTTAAATTTATATCATTTCACTATTAAAATAAATTTAATTAATCTAAACAAATAATTTATGAAAATTTTTTATAAAATTATAATATAATAAGAAAATATTATTTAATATAGTAATAGAATATAAATAATTTTTCTAAGCTTTTGAAAAACTTAAAATGTAGCAAACAAAATATTGAATTCTATTCCTTATATCTCGAACAATTGACTACTTTTGAAAAATTAATTTCTTAATATAGTAAAATAAAATATTTATGTTTTCAATTTTATATAAAAATTTTTAATTCTTATGTATAAATGTATATAATGAATTCATAAAAGATTTCTATTAGAATAGTTTTCACCACATAAAGTCATATAGAAGTCATATTTAATTCCAATGGAAAGAGTCCACGTAATTCAATAGAAATTTATTTATTATATCTGATATTTCATGTTTTAACAAAATAAAATAATACATTATATTTTTAATAAGATTAACAATATTTTTAATTAAAATTAGATGTTAAAATTGAATATTTAATAATATCTAAAGCTATCTAAAGAATAAAAAATTGTCTTCAAAATTATTAATTAAAATTTATAAAAAAATCTTAATTATTGTTAGAAGTGTTTTTAGTAATGTTTTATGTAAATACTTATCTATAAATGTAAGTTTATTATTTTATCACATATAATATTACTATAATATTATTAGTATTCGTAGAAACTTCAGATTGAGAAAGTAGATTTTGTTTGTTTAATGTAAGACAAAGCAATATTATTCTGTTTTATATTAATAATTATATATTTAAAAGGTACTTTT
The DNA here is from genome assembly GCA_018907195.1 of Dolichoris vasculosae. Lineage (NCBI taxonomy): Eukaryota > Metazoa > Arthropoda > Insecta > Hymenoptera > Agaonidae > Dolichoris > Dolichoris vasculosae. The sequence goes on from JACCHY010000018.1 coordinate 4,457,334, forward strand.
TAGATTTTAATAACAATTAACAACAATTAACTAAGGCTGAATACTTTATATTACTGTTTATTACTTTATATTAGTTATTTACTTTATTTACTTTATTTACTTTATATTAGTTATTTAACAGCTATTTTTATTCCATAATATTACTTAACATACTAGTTATAATAATCACATATAAACCTTATAAAAATATTTATAATTTTAATGTAAAAAATTAAGATTTTTTAAAAATAGTCTACTATTATATAAATCTTTTCTACGTTAAGTTGATAATACGAAATTAAATATCAAAATTCAAATTATAGATAGAAGCTAAAAATATTTATTTAATATAAATTACATAATACTTTTCGTTAAAACTTGAATATGTCTAAATATTTTTCTAAAATTGTTACTAATTCGATAATTAAAATAAAAATGTATTCAAATAATCCTAAAACATATATATATCTATAAATAAATTAAATTTATGTAATAAACTTATTTAAATAATTTTTTTGTTTGGATTTTATTTATAAAAATATTATTTCTAATTAAAAAAAAGTTGGAAAATGTTTCAAACTAAATAACTGTGGTAAATTAGTATCTTCTTAAAAACTGATTTCTTAGGAAAAAAAATTATGAAATTATTCAGAACTTTAAATATAAACAAATAAATTAAAATAAATTATTTCATTAATTTAATAAGAATTATTTACTATTGATTTCATATTCAAATTTTTCAGTCGCCTTTAGACCGTTGAATCATAAACAATGGAATGGTATTAGTGCAACTAAATCTCTATATGTTTCAACAAGGAATAAAGAATATTTATTCAGTACACAACAAATGAAGAAATAACATTAAAAATTAACATAAGTGAAAAACCAAATACTGTATTAATAAAGAATTTTATCTAAAATAATACCTAATAGAGTAATGTAATTTATTGTAGTCATAAACATGAGTTACTCGTGTATATGTCATTCAATAATTGTAATTTATTTAGTGCTATAAGTTATAATAAAAATACAATGACTTAGTATGAAAATAGTAATGTTTGTGACGGAATTTAGTATGAGTTTAGTATACGATTCCGCTCTGTGTCTGGTTCTAAACTCTGTATCTCTTCTTGCTGTGGTCCAGTATTTAAAGAAAAACCACGAGAATCAAAGCAAAAGAAAAGCGTGTGCATCACACAGATGGAAGTCGTAAAAAGGAAAACCGTGAGAATTGAGCAGACGGAAGTCGCAAAGCAAAGAAAAGCCAGCTGCACCACACAGATGGAAGTCGTAAAGAAAAAAATGACAGATACGTGCGTCTCGCAGAGGGAAGTCATAAGTGTCATAAGTGTCATAAGTGTCATGAGTATCATAAGTGTCATAAGTGTCATAAGTGTTATAAGTTTTATAAGTTAAAGGAAAACCGTGGGAATCGAGCAGAGGAAAATCGCTTATATATTACACCTCCCCGCTAAATTTAAAGATATAATTAGAGACAAATAATGTTTTCACTATAGTTTATTTTTAAGTGTATGATCTAATTTGGTTTTTGATTTTGTTTGTCTTATAAATACTTCCTCTTCTTCCGGACTTGTTATATAGATCGCTTTTACAGTTGTTGCATTATTAATTTCGCTTAGTGATACAGGGTTTCGATAACTAACAGTTATATCTGTAATTTTGGGCAAAACATATAACCATTTAATTTTATTTGTTAATTTATTCCAAATTCCTTCTTCTAATTTTGCAATTCGAAGGTTACAATCTTCAAGAATACGAGAATTAGAAAATAAGAATTGAATTTCACATGATTGTTTAGTATGCATTGTGTATATAGGTTTCGATAATTTGCAAACGTAGGATTTGAATGTAGTTAATTTGCAGTCATGGAGATTATCAAGCGTTGAATATTGAGTTTTTACTTGAGATATTGCAACATACCTTATTGATGGTTGTTTAACTGGTAGTGGTAAAAATTTGAATATGTTAAAGTAGTCTTATAGACTATAAAAATCAATTTATTATCGACAAAAAAAATTTGTAGTGTAATTAAATTTAAGAGTTTATCAGCATTATCAATATTTAAAATGAAAGAATAATTAATCACGGTGGTAACATGTTAATAGTTTTTTGTATTTATTTTAGAAATTGATTTGGAGACAATATTTTGGAGTGTAATATGCTTTTTTTTGAAAATTATATAGCATTGGTTAGTATATCTAATTCTTTATTTAATTCATTACATAATAGAGTTAGGAAGGAGAGACGTCTTTTAATGTTTTTTGTGATCTCGTAATTAGCATCTCTAATTATTGTATTCCTTATATAATTGTCGAGTTCTTTGAGATTTTTGTTCAATGTACTTTCGGCTTTTTGTAAATTCGTAATAAATTCATTGAAATTTGAAATTGTTGATTTAACTACTTGAATTTGGATTTTTAGTAAACGCGTCATTTCGGTTTTGTTGTTTTCTTATTTTATTAATAGCATCATTGAAATAAATTGCATCATCGTTATCTAACATATCTATAATTGTCTTGAAAACCGTTCCGACTCTATTGAGCTATACTTTCTTTACTCTTTTATGGTCAAGATTTTTCAGATGGTTTTCTTTAGATTTCATTTCCGGTATCGTATGTTCGAGTATTGATATTGAAGAGTTACATAAAAGTAAACAGCGAGTAACGATTTTCCATTACAATAGTTTAACGGATTCGCAATGGTTTTATCGATGATTCAATTTCGCGTCTATGTGATTAATATCTAAAAAAGTTATAATTTTCCAAGTACTATCATAGAATTTTAATATTTCGATATAATCGTAATATATTCCAGGTGAGTATTAAAGTTCCGTAACTTTATAGTTTTCCGTAAATTGTCTGTATCAAAATAGCAATGAAATAATAAGTTTTAATTATTTCTTGGAAAATGCTGATTTTATCTTATAAACATGTAAATTGTGTCTTTTTTCAGTTTTGTTTTATAACGTTTCAAGGTGGTATTATGTCAATTACATCATACGGACCGCTATAATTCGAAGTAAATTTTTTAAATTTTGCAAATTTTGAAATTTTAAATAAACTTTATCTTCAATATTGTATTTTATAGGTGCTGTTTATTTTATCGTAATATGCTTAATTTTTTTCTTCAGATTTTATAATATTTTCTTCCGATAATTCTCTACTTTTTCTTAATTTCAGTACTAAATTTAATAAATGATCATCATATGTATAGTGTAATTCAAAGGGTTTTGTAATCACAGATAGGAAAGTTTGTTTAACAACAAAAATTAATTCGTAAGAAGTATAATTTGTAAAACTAAGTGGTATAGTAATAAATGAAAATGAGATATAGTCTAAATATTTATCTCAATCGCTTTGTTCTTTGTTGACATAATGTTTTAGATAATAGCCCAGAAATTGAAAAGTTTTTTCTAAAGTTCCGTTAGTTTGAGAGTAATATGGAGAAATTTGAATAAGATGAATTTTAATAGTATAGCTACATCTTTGATTAGAATAGAGGACAATCAAATTTTTTAGCTTGATCAGTTAATATGCTACAAGGTACACCGAATAAAAAAATTAGTTTTGTTGTAAAAATTTCAGCAACCGTTGGTATAACATTAGCTACAGTGAATTTAGAAAGATCGTTTTGCAATGTTACAGCGTATTTATTTCCTGAATCAGAAATAGTAGTAATTTCTATCAGTTTCTTATTTTTATATCTAATCAGGTTATTAATCTGACGTGATTCACGGTTTTCAATAAAATCATGAATCATACTTTTCATATTTTCTTATTTATAATATTCTTTTATTCTTTCATAAGTTCTATAGAATCCAGGATTTTCAGTACTTAATGATTTTCTTATATTAGTGTTAATTTCTTTATGTTTTGGAATATACATACAAATAAATATTTATGGAAATATTTGTATCTTTAAAAATATATCTGAACATTGAACTTACGACATCAGATTAAGATGTAATTGATTTATCAACAATTTGTGGTAAATTAATTTTATTTTGATTCTTTTTAAATTAAAGGTCATTTAAAATTATGAGACAGTTCATTGTAATCTTCACAATAAAATTTTTTATAATAAGATAGTAAATATTGATATTATTAGTTTTAACTGAACTAACAGTAAATACTTCAGGATTTATGATTCAAATGATTCTTTATTATTATGTTTGAAATAAAATTCTTAAAGAAAAATTAACGTAGAATTCAAAAAACTATTCCAAAAACTAGAACTAACTAATTTTATTATTCTAGAAATAACGACAATTATAAAACTACAAACGAACGATAAAAATAGTCTATTTATAATATCCATATGGATAATGAAAAAATGATAATAAATTAAACGCAAAATTCAAAAAACTATTCCAAAAACTAGAACTAGACAAAAAAGAAAACTATTACATAATAGCATAGCAGGTGATCTGAATACAAAAAATGTTTACTAGAAAAATAACATAAATAGAAGAGGAACTTTTATAAAAAATTGGATAAATAAAAATCACACGATATACAAAAAAAGTACAGTTTGGAACACCCGTCTTATCCCAATAGACATTCATAGAAGCCAGAATGAAAGTATCTAACAAATATACAAAAAATACAATTGATATAATCAAATATGATAGTGATCATAATGTATTACTTATAGAAGTAAAATTATCGATACAAAAACTAAGTACTGATAAATTTAATAACGTATACTATAAATTTAACTTTAATAAAACAAACAGGAATAAATTCAAGAAAGTGTTAATAAAAAACTGCCAACTAAATATAAAAAACAACAAAAACCTATTAACAAATATTGAAATAGATAATTATATCAATAAAATAGACAATCACATAAATCATATCATTAACAAGTTAGTACCTAAAATAACGAAAAAAACTCGAGTAAATATTATATAAACAAAAACATGAAAAAACTAAAAAAAGATGAAAGCTATGTACTATACTAATAAATGATTGAGATAAAATTACAACGGTAGTAAAAAATAAGAACTAGTATTTTATAAATATTTACTTACACTGATAAAAAAACAACTCCAGAACTAGTTTCTGGAGTAACAAAATAAAAAATATCCCAAAAAATGATCGAACAATAATTTTCCGCAAAATTAATTCAATTTTTTAAACAAAAGAAGATATAAATATTCCTCTGCTAACAATACTATATAATAATATCACAACACTAAGAAAAGCTGGAATAGATACAACAAAACAAATAAAGACAGCAATAGCAACTATATAATAACAAACACCAAAGATAAACTCAATCTGCTAGGATTACATTATTCTGAAATACATAAATAAAACTCCATTCTTGGTAAATAGAAACTCATCGATATAATTATGGAAGAAACTAACAAATTGAAAGAAGACATAAAAAAAGATAAAATACAAAATATTACAATAACAATTTTCTCATTAGAGAATACATCAGATAATCTAAAACAACCCGATAAAGAAATTGATTACTTTATTAATGACACTCAGGTAAATAATATTTTTAATAAATTAAACAACAAAAAAACATCAGAATTCGACAAGATACCAAAAACGGTATTGAAACATCCTTCAAAATAAATCAAACATTATTACACAATAATATTTAACAAATCATTAAATAATTTATACTTTCAGAAAAGATAGAAAAAATGAAAGGTAATATCAATTCAGAGAAAAAAGAAAAACAATAAAACGCTATCCAACTTTCGTTCTATAAGCCTTCTACCAAATATAGGTACTATATACAAAAAAATAATTAATCCAATCTTAGTAAAATACAGTAATAAAAATAACATAATACCGGAAAACCAATTCGGTTTTAAATAAAAACACTCAATGATACATGCAGATAATAAATTAACATCAAATATATGGTGGGCACTAAATAATAACCAAAGAGTAGCAGCTTGCCTAATAGACTTCGATAAAGAATTCGACACTACTTGGGTCAAAGGCATAATTTATAAATTAATAAATGAAAATTTTCCTACATACCTAATAAAATTAATATGCAATACAATCACGATCAAGTTATTTATTACAATAAACGAAAATAACAAATCAAGTCTAGAATTTAAAGTAGAAAATGGTTTACAACAAGGCACAGTAAATTTTCCGATACTCTTTAATATGTACAATAGTGACGTTCATCATTTATTTGATCTTAACGAATCATTTAAAAAACAAGCGATATTATTTTCATACGATTCAATAATTTACGTACCCGGTAAAAACACAATTACAAGAACTATTCAATAAAATAAATGATTATTATAATTCATGGAAATTAAAAATTAATATAAATAAATGCAAACCTATTTAATTTCGAAGTAAGTTATCTGAAATAAATTTTTCTGAAAGAAAAATCTGTAAAAAGTGTCAAATAATGAATAATTCTACCAAAAAACAGGTAATTCCTCACAAACAAATAGTAAAATATTTAGGATTATATCTAGATACCAAATTATAATCTAATCATCATATTAAAACTCAATTAAAAAAAGTAAAGACAAAAAGCAAGAACTGTATTTTGCCATTTCAAAAAATTATTTTATTCAACGCATGTAAACAGTAAAATAAAATTATTATGCTATCAAGGACTTATCAGACCAATCCTAACATATGCTTATCCCATCTGGTACAATATAGCGACACATCAAATTGTAAAAATAATAATCTTCGAAAGAAAATGTATAAGAGCCTGTCTTAAATTGTACAAATCTGAGGCAAGCTCTTATAAAAAATATGTTAAAAAACAAAATATTATACAACAAAGCAAATCTACAAAAAATAGATTACCATGTATTAAAATTAAATAGAAATCATTATTCAAAATTACACCATATAATAGAAAATAGTTTAATTTCCAATGTAATATACTTTAACCCAAATTACTTCTCACAATGTTTAAAAACAGGATTTATCCCTCCAGAAACATTTACATTTCTAGATAATAAACAACATCTGCAAATTAAAAACATCATACCAATTATTTACGACATAAATAAAAAAAACTAAATATAAAAATAACTTATGAATCAAAATCAAATCTATATAGCAATGATAAAAACTTTTTACGTGAATACAATATAGGTATATCCCAAAAAGATAAAAAAGATAAATGCCGAAAAAATACGAAAAGATGTTGGTGGATTACATAACTATATAAGACTAAGGGTATAAAAATATATATATAAGCAAATAATTGATAATTATATAATTAAAAATAAAACTCATAATTTTAACGGCTTTGTAATTAATTCTTAAATATGTTTAAAAATTTTATAATCGAATATATTCATATGTAAATAAATATAAATGCCTAATTTCCCATATTTATTCAACATTCTCGTTTCCTCTACCACACCCACACACATATACACAAAAGCATCATGAAGAAATCGACAGTACAGCTTTTAATTCTACCCATTTTTTATATATAAATGAAAACCCAACATTTTTATGAAAAAAATTTGTTCTCCTGTAACAAATTTTCACATATACAAAATTATTTTAGGTAAAGAAAATAAAAAAAATAATCTAAAAAACTTCTATCGCTGTATATAACAGCAGAATAATCACAAGTAATTATTTATTATATTTAAAATCATTGTTTATTATGATTGAAAAAAACAATATATTGTATATATATTGTATTTATTGGGTTTAAATAAATATTAATAGTGTAACTATTGTGTGGTCTTGAATTAATAAAATACATTATAATTCTTTGATACTTATGTATATGATATACTTTATTTTAGTGCACAGATTTACGTAATTCTAATATAGGTACAAGCAAATTATTATTTTTTATTGAATTAACAAAATATCGGTATTTATTTAAACCAAACGAATTCCTGTACAACTTGTCTATCGGATTGATTTTACGTTTTTCTGTTCGTCTCTTGATGAAACCATGTGATTTTAGTATCTTCTCCAACTCTAAAATCCCGTTGCTCATAATTAAAAGACTTTGAGCAGTATGTTCGAATAGTCAAATCAAAGGTAATTTTTCTCACTTTTATTTTAGGCTTTCCTTCTCTCGTATCTATGAGTACATTTACGTTCACATGTGTTTTAGATATAATAATTAAAATAATATTTAATCCACTTGCTTTTCTAAATAATTATTTTTAAACGTCTGATTATGCTCTGTCTAGATCTTTCCTGTAGTAGTAAAAAATGAATTCGAATATCGATACATTTTATCTTAGATATAGACCATTTATACAACGTATTTAAAATACAATGTAATCTATCGCAATTTAAGAAATATCCAAAAGCAAATTTTATATCTATACTACTATTATATTATTTATTTTATATATACATCTTTTTTCTATGAATCTTTTAAAAAATTGCTCTTTAATTCACTTTCTTTCTCTTCTTTCCTTTTTAATATAATATATAGTAATACACTATGTATTTTATAAATATCTTTTTCCTATTTAATAAAAAAATATACAATAAATAGCTATGATTTCAGGTATAATATTTAAGTGTATAAATATACGAGAATTCTAGTATTTGGCTAAACAAATTTTGAACTAGAAATATTTATTAAATGAATTTGTAAAATAATTTAATTATAATTTTTATATTTTTTTAGTTTAATTATGTAATAGAATAGCCTTGATTTAAATTTAATATATTTTACTATTCATTATTTACTATTACATTAATTATAAAACAACAATTCTTTAATTTATATTCGACGAATTGAAAACAATTCAATCCTATTACTATATAATTATAAAATATCAGTCTTTATTCTAGATGCTATTTCGTTATATAAAATTATGTATAAAAATGTTATATTATAAATGTTTATAGATAAAAAATTACACACTATTTATATTTTATCTTTTCTATAGTATTTGGCATTTAATATCAATTTATTCGGACTTTCAACAATTTAAATAAAATTTTATGAATTTCAAAAAATATTTAAATTTTCAAAAAGCATATAGAATCTTAGAAAATCAATTTATAAATTCAAAAATATTTAAAAAACGTAATTAATTATTTTTATTTATTTAGGAACATTGACACATTCTTTTAATAATTTATTTTTTTTTAATTTTGAAATAAAAGCAGATTTTTCTTTGAAAAATATTTAAATTAAATATAAATATAGTCCATTATGTAAGAATAAGTTACAAATAATAAGTATTATGACAATTCATAAGTTGTATTTTGTAAGTATTATGATGATTTTATAATAATAAATAGGCTATACTTGATAATAATGTAGTTTTATAGATAATAAATAGTGCTTCTATATTTGTAAAAGGGAAAAGCTATTTTTTCTATATTTAAAAATATTATTTATAAATAATACGCGTTAATATTTTTAAATAATATTACTTAAGAATACAAATAAAATTTTTGCATCGCTTTTAATACATAATAAATAAATACATGTTATACATAATAAATAAAAATATGATGTGGAAATAGATTATCTAGTAATTTGCATGCATCTGAATTTCAAAATATTTTCTTATTTTAGTTATATATTATATATATTGTATGAATGCAAGCATTTAAACAATAAATTATTTTAAAAAACAATTTCTATGAAAACTAAAATAGTATTATTTATATCAAATATCTTTTGTAATTGAAATATGAAATATTATTGAATCATTGAATGAATAATAATTATTACTTTACTTAATACGTATAAGACATTTATCATGCTATAAACAATATTAAATTATGAGAATATAATGGATCAAATATTAATTGGAATGAATAATATATTTACAAAAAAATATACCATTTTTATTAAATAATAAAGGGTAAAAGATAAAAATAGAAATAAACAAATGACTATTAAGATTGAGGTGTAAACGCTCATCTACTACAGAAATAGGAATTTAATTTTCTATTTGACTATACTTTTAGAGCAGCTTGATTCTCGCATATTTGTCAATGGTATGCAATTCATGAAACATGACTTAGTTTGATGGTATTTTTTTATTGTAATATCAATACTAACTTCTAGACTTCCACTTTCGTATTCTATCTTTTTCTGTTTTTTACTATCTATTTTCTATTAAATATTTTCTACTAAATATTTTCCTTCTTTTTTCTTCAATCGATAGATTTAAATAATTTTAAATGTTCAGGATATAACTACAAAATAATAAAAACTTCTAATATCAATCTAATAATGTGAAATGAAAATATTTCAAACGAATAAATATAAATTGTTTATTTTTCAATATCAAGAATAAAAATAGTAGATCATGAGTTAATCAATTAGAATAATTCACAATTGTCGAAATACAATAGTCTAATAATAATTTTATACTGATATAATTAGAAAAATAATTAATTTAGATTTTTTTATAATAGAAACTTTTATCTTTAATATTTTTGAAGAGAAACAGGAATTACAATATAAAAAACATTGTTTGATCTAAGAACAATGAAAACAACAATGAGCGATGAAAAAAGATTACGAGCAATACTAAAAATATTATTATAGATATTCATTTCTTTATAATAGAGTGAAATTGTTTTAATTATGATGAAAAAGCTGACATGTACTGTATTCCAGAAATATTGGTTACTAATGTCCAATAAATATTATCAATCAAATAAGATAAAAAATAAAAGAATAATAATTAATTTCTCGTTTAATGTGTAATAAAAATATTTTAGATTGTGCTAAATTAAAAAATTCTTTTAAATGTAATATGAACATGTTTTATTGAAATCACTTTTTCTAATATTACTGATAACTGTAGTATAATAAACAAAATATGCACATAAAATTTAAATTAAATTTTTGTATAATTTTTCTTTATTGTGAAATTTTCTTTTGGAAAAACAATATTTTAAGATATTTGTATTATTTGTATTAATTCGCAGTTAACAGCAATAATATATTTAAAATATATAATGTTTTGATCTACCTCAAAAACTATATAAACAGTTTTATTAAGTAGCTAACTTATAAATTAAATTTTATTTCTGAATATGACACCTCCAATAGAAAACAAATTTTATTTAAAACACTGATAATCTTTATTCAATTTGTATAATAAATATGTATTTAAATTTTTTTTAGTAAGATGTCAAAGAATACTTCCAAAATGGTTTGAATTTTTAAAGTAAGAAACTGGTATTACCAATGAATATTAAATTATAAGTATTCAAATAAGTGTTATTGGGAAAAAAATACTCTGTACACAAAGATTATTTTGCATATAATTATGAAGGTAAGAAGAATATTTTTATATCAAGTTCGCTTTTATTATAATATTCAAGGATGGAGGGTGAATAAATTCACGGTTTAATTATTAACAAAAGCTGTCTTTAATTTTCTCAAGGTAAACGTGATGCATAATTCAGCTGTTGCCACGAGATTTACTTTCCCTTGTTAATTTACAATTTTTATCCGAAGTTAATAAAATGAAACAAGATATCAATAAAATCGATGTAAAATCAAAAAAAATAATAATAACAGAATCATGAGATAATAATAATCTAGAAATAGAAATGATTCGAGTAGGAAAAACAAATACAACTTATTAAGAAAATATTCTTTAAAAATTAATATGCAATACAATCACGATCAAGTTATTTATTACAATAAACGAAAATAACAAATCAAGTCTAGAATTTAAAGTAGAAAATGGTTTACAACAAGGCACAGTAAATTTTCCGATACTCTTTAATATGTACAATAGTGACGTTCATCATTTATTTGATCTTAACGAATCATTTAAAAAACAAGCGATATTATTTTCATACGATTCAATAATTTACGTACCCGGTAAAAACACAATTACAAGAACTATTCAATAAAATAAATGATTATTATAATTCATGGAAATTAAAAATTAATATAAATAAATGCAAACCTATTTAATTTCGAAGTAAGTTATCTGAAATAAATTTTTCTGAAAGAAAAATCTGTAAAAAGTGTCAAATAATGAATAATTCTACCAAAAAACAGGTAATTCCTCACAAACAAATAGTAAAATATTTAGGATTATATCTAGATACCAAATTATAATCTAATCATCATATTAAAACTCAATTAAAAAAAGTAAAGACAAAAAGCAAGAACTGTATTTTGCCATTTCAAAAAATTATTTTATTCAACGCATGTAAACAGTAAAATAAAATTATTATGCTATCAAGGACTTATCAGACCAATCCTAACATATGCTTATCCCATCTGGTACAATATAGCGACACATCAAATTGTAAAAATAATAATCTTCGAAAGAAAATGTATAAGAGCCTGTCTTAAATTGTACAAATCTGAGGCAAGCTCTTATAAAAAATATGTTAAAAAACAAAATATTATACAACAAAGCAAATCTACAAAAAATAGATTACCATGTATTAAAATTAAATAGAAATCATTATTCAAAATTACACCATATAATAGAAAATAGTTTAATTTCCAATGTAATATACTTTAACCCAAATTACTTCTCACAATGTTTAAAAACAGGATTTATCCCTCCAGAAACATTTACATTTCTAGATAATAAACAACATCTGCAAATTAAAAACATCATACCAATTATTTACGACATAAATAAAAAAAACTAAATATAAAAATAACTTATGAATCAAAATCAAATCTATATAGCAATGATAAAAACTTTTTACGTGAATACAATATAGGTATATCCCAAAAAGATAAAAAAGATAAATGCCGAAAAAATACGAAAAGATGTTGGTGGATTACATAACTATATAAGACTAAGGGTATAAAAATATATATATAAGCAAATAATTGATAATTATATAATTAAAAATAAAACTCATAATTTTAACGGCTTTGTAATTAATTCTTAAATATGTTTAAAAATTTTATAATCGAATATATTCATATGTAAATAAATATAAATGCCTAATTTCCCATATTTATTCAACATTCTCGTTTCCTCTACCACACCCACACACATATACACAAAAGCATCATGAAGAAATCGACAGTACAGCTTTTAATTCTACCCATTTTTTATATATAAATGAAAACCCAACATTTTTATGAAAAAAATTTGTTCTCCTGTAACAAATTTTCACATATACAAAATTATTTTAGGTAAAGAAAATAAAAAAAATAATCTAAAAAACTTCTATCGCTGTATATAACAGCAGAATAATCACAAGTAATTATTTATTATATTTAAAATCATTGTTTATTATGATTGAAAAAAACAATATATTGTATATATATTGTATTTATTGGGTTTAAATAAACATGAATAATAATACTAATAACTTATTTATTTGCTCAAGCATTTAATCCATTTCCCCATGTATCAATGTTTATTACTCATATCTTAATCAAATATATAAACTCTCTCTCTTCATCTCTCTGTCATTCACAGTAACACTCCGAGAGAGATGTATGTTAAATTATATTGAATTATAATAAAAATTATTTTTTATATTTTTTATACTTTACAATATAATTATTCCTCAAAAATTTTATATTATTTTGTAATTACTACCTTTGAATTAAATTAGCATTCCACACAGTTATTTTTTTTTCTTTATTTTTTAGTTTGTAGCACTGATTTAAAATTCAAATAGTAGAGTAATTACTTATCCATAATTCAAAAGTAATTGAAAAATTAATTTTTTATTCTAATTATGAAAAAAAATCTAGAAAATGTATACTATAAGAAATAAAAACCAAAGTCTCTTTTTTTTACAGACACTTAACTAAAGTCCATTAAATGATTCTAATATGAATTAATCTATGATTTACCAAACTTAAAATAGTTTAGCATTGTCTTATTATATCGACAACAAACAAATGTTTATTGAAAAAATAAAATCTAAAACGCTATTCTTCATAATATGAAATTTAAAAAACGAACACCAATAGTAAAAAATGTAATTGAAATACAACGCTAAGATTTACGAAATATAAAACAGTAAAAAATAATTTTTAATAAAAAGTAGTGGTGTGATTTACATGAAAGTATAAAAACTTATTTACAGTTTGGTTATAAATTTTTTTATAAATTTTATTAGGAATTTATACCCAAAAACCAACAATGGAATCGACGATAAGTAACTATAAAATTAAAATTTCATTCGCTATACATTAAAAATAAGTAGAATATAACTCACAGATATAAATTTTATGATCGAAATCTAAATTTAGTAATTAAACATAAAACTATACGTATAATAGAATGTTTGTAATCTCTTTTTATTATTTTAATATGCTTGTTTGATAATCATCAGAAATCGAAGAGATTGATTGATCGTATAAAATCAATATCTGCAGATATAGTTTACCAATAGTGTGTATAGTAACATTATTATTTGATAAAATTTATATGATCAACTATTATCTATATTGGTGAGTATTTGGTGACGTATTCAAGTATATTAATAAAAGCAGCTTTATTATAAAACTAACTTGTATCGAAATTATGGGATACTCCTGCATCGTCCGTGGGTCATGATTGAAGGATTGATATTTTACAATACAGACAAATATATATGTCATATATTATTTTTAATTTTTTAATTTCTTTATGTTTTTGAGAATAGTTTTTGTCACTTTCAAAAATTATAAATTGATTTATTATAATTTAAATATTTTTTTATCTAGATTTTAATTTTAAACCTTATTATTGCAATATATGAGTTTTTAAAGTCATATGAAATAGTTTTTGAATATATATATAGTATATACATAAAATAACAATAGAATAAAAAATATTACATAATATAAAAACAGTTTGTAAAAATAAAGTATTATATTTTTAATATTATATTATTATTAATTATTATTTTTTAAATTTTTATTACAGTAAAAAATTGTTATTAAAAAGACTAACTGAAGTATTTCAAATTTTATACCAAAAGTGATTTACTTTCTTTTCATAGTATTCTTAATAGATTTTAATTTATTCATATCTTTTGAAATATTTCTGTAATTAATATATTAATAATGAAATAAATTACCAAAGATAAAGTAATATTAAGTATATCATATTGTCAGTATTAAGAAACTATTTAATTTTCAACAAATTTATATAAAATAGAAACTGAATTTAAAGAATAAAATATTTTTTATAAAGAATATTATAACTATATTCAACTATTATACAAGATATGTAAGAATAATGTTTTCATTCTATAAATCAAAAACATAATTTTTGTAATAATTGAAATAGTATTAAATTCACCTGCCAAGTGGTAGTTTCTTTTTTTACTTTCTTTGTCTTCTTTTCCATTCTTTACACACTTTGATATTTGTTCAAAGAATTCATAGACGGTGTTCTGCTACTACTACTTAATCATTCATCAACATTATCAACGAGTCTATGTTGGTAAAACATTTTATTCTAAGGGTGCATCTGGCAAAATTGATGCCCTGTTCTCTGGGTCTATCCATTGGAAAATCATCTGAATGTGCGTACAAGCGGAAGATAATTACTCGGGAGATTTTCTGCTTTTTTCTCCTCATTTCTTTTTCACCTGCAAATGTCAGTCTACTCGATTTTTTACTGTAGTATTTTCATGACGTTACTTAATTATATACGTATTTGTTATTCGTTTATTTTGAAAAATTTCATATATAATTTTTATGATAAAAAATCAATTTAAAAATTTTTTTATTTTATATATTTTTTAAATTTTTTCAATGCTGCTAATATTATTAACAATATTATGAAATATTGGAACTTAAAAAATGGATAACTGGATGATCTATTTTGAAGCAGTCACAAATAAGCTTGATATAAGTAGCAAATTAATAAACCTTTCCAAACAGTAAAGAAGTAATTCTTTTACTTGCTATTCGTTTTACGTTTTCTGTTAATATTATATATGTTCTTTAGGATTATTTATTCATATTTTTTTCATTTATTAGTTTAAATATTTATTAAAAATGTAATGTAAAAATTAATTTAATCTTCTTTTGGTTATCAATTCAATATAAATTAATCGTGAAAATATACGTTGAAGTACGTAAATATCAGTACTAAATTCATACAATTTTTAGGGCATTTATAATTACAAATAAATTTTATATTTATACAAATGTTAGCTTTTATTCATTATCTATCATTTTTTAATATTTGAAAATAGTTTTTATAGAATAAATAATTTGTCTGAAGAAAAATAAACTTAAAATTATTTAAATATTTTTCATAATACATACAAGTAATTAATACTATCAGTATCTTAAAAATAAAAATAATTCAATTTAAATCAGATTTTTTCAACTTTTTAACATATTTTGTATTAACACACTCTCTCTTTCTCTCAAGTCTATGTTTTTCAATTATTGATCAGTGGATGACAAAAATATTATGTTAATAAAAGTAAAACAGTATGTAAAAATAATGTAATAGAATATAGAAGTTTCAAGTTTCCATTTTGTTACAGGTTTTGGAAAGTCTAAGTAAAGCAAAAGCTACTAAAGGGAGTATTTCTTTATTCCTTCTTCATCTACATTTTGGCAGATTGAGTAAGTTAATATTTTATATTATTTTACTCTATAATATATCCACGAATTCCTGAGTTAATTTTCTCCTCTCTCCTGAAATTCCACTTCAAATCAGTAGATTCTTTAGAAGTTTAAGAGACAAAATTCTAATGGCTGTCACGTAAAATTTAAAAATGAACTTGTAAAAAGTCACATAACTGCAAAGATATTTCATGTTAAATAAATATTGAAAGTTGTTATTTAACTTGTTTTTAAAATTACTATTATAAAAAATATTGCAGAAAATATCTTTTTTAGATTTTTAATTGCTAATTGAATCTGAACTGCATTAAATTAAAAAAATATATTAGATTATAAACGTAAATGCATTTTATTTTTATTTGTCAAAGAAAAATTTACTTTTAGAACGTTATTTATGATGTTAATTTTAATAATAATGGAATATTTAAAATAATAGAATTATATTATATTATTTTTTCAGATTTTAGTATATATTATTTTCATTTAGTTAATCAATAGAATGGAATATTTAATTTAAAATTTAAATATTTAATAATACAGGAAAATTTTCTTTATATTTAATTGAAATAAAGTTAAATACTTGAATTTTTAAATATTTTTATTTACATACAAAATTTAAAATCGTTTTTAAGCTGTACTTTATTATTACATCATATTGTATAAGAAAAATTAAATGATGTATTCAACAGAAGTATAAATAATATAATTAATGTAATTTAAAATTTAACAATATATATATATTGCAAATAATAATTTTTAATATATTGTAGAAATAATTCTTCTTTGTATAATATATACCAAATTGAATTTTTATTTGTTCAAAAATAATTGCATCTTGTTTCATCATTTTGGATAAATATAGAATTTATGCTTTTTCTACTTATTTATATTGAATTTAGCAAATTCGTGTTCTCAGATCTTCGTATATTTGTTAAGAAATAGAATATTTGAACATTAATAAAATTGAAAAGTCAAAAGACATACTCATCCGGTTGTTAAAGATTCTGTTAAATCACGACATAAAGAAATAAAACTGGAAGATGAATACAAAAAGAAAACAGGAAAGATAAAAACAATTTCGCACTTCAAAGAAAGGAAACATCGAACTAAAGCAAAACCCGCATAAAAGTTTCTTCTTTGAACTTGTTTCGCATTTGTAGGTTTTGCAAGTGCGACAAATCGAGCTATTGGTTAGATTATGTGGTGCATCGAAATTCCAAGTGTTCTCAATCTATATTATCATATCGCGTATCTAATGAGTTGAATTTTACTAGCATTAAAATTGCAACAGCAAAATCATTGTCAGTTTTGCTTTTTTCCTCTTATCTTTCTTAGATACAATTGCTAACAATTGGTCAGACAAGAATTATCAAATATATTTTTACCAAAAGGAAATATTAAAAAATTTGAATACTAATACTTTTTCATAAATTATGTCAAAATAATAATTAAGTAATTAATTAATATTGAATTTTATATATTCACCATTAATCAACACATATTTATCACTAAAATAAAAAATAATATAGTTCATGTATATAAAATAATACTATTCAAATTTTTAAAAATGTCATTTTTAATCAAATAAAATTAATAAAAGCTTCTTAAATATTTATACTACTTTTATTCGTTATACATATATAGTAGATATGGAATAGTTTTGATTGAATACTAATAAATACTTCATTAACCTTGTTATTAACAAAAGATTAGGTGTTTTCAATTTCGATATATTTAAAAATTTAGTATTAAAAAAATAATAATTTGCTACAACTTAAAAATAAAGAAATCATTAACAAAATATAATAATATAGCATCAAATATGTATTAGATAATTTAAGGTGAATGTGAGCATATTAAAAACAAATTTTTATATTAAACTAATAAATAAAAAATAGACTATTAAATAAAAAAATAGACTATTAAATAAAAAAATAGACTATTAAATAAAAAAAATAGACTATTAAATAAAAATATAGACTATTAAATAAAAAATAGACTATTAAATCAAAAAATAGAATCTCTACTATATTTTAAGAAGTTTTAATTTTTGTAGCAACAATACAAGAATACTATACCCTATGTGTATATACCTTTGTATTTGACCTATAAATACATGTACACAAATAAATATTTGTCCCAGTACTAGAATCTCTTATATATACGGTTATGTTTAAGATTAATTTATAAATTTTGATTGTTTAAATATAATATATTATTTTAGAAATCTTATGTCACATTTTTTAATTTAATATTAATGAGCTTAGGTCTTTTAACGGTTGAAAGTTTCAGTTGAAAATATGTAAAAACCAAATGGATATTATTTCTTTCGTAATAAAAAAAATATAAACGCTATATTAGGAGCTTATGGAGATTATACTAGTCATTAGGAATCGACCGAAATCATCCCTAATAATCTCTCATGCATAAAGGATTATGAGGCTATTATGAAATCACTTTTAAGTAGAAATATATAAATCTATAGCAGCTTTCAATGGGTTAAGAATACGAAACCGATCATTTCATTAATGATTTCAAGGTGAGATATATTGATTAGTCCGAAATACGAAATACAAACACGTCGATCAAGTAGAAACATTTTAATGACTTGTCCGTTTCTATATAGTAATAAATAATATCTTTATAAAAAATTATAAGTTTTCGTAAGTGTTGCAATATAACATAATAGACTATACTTCATACATTTTTCTATTGATATATTTTTATTTTGTCTGATTTCATTCAAGTTCTAAATATATCTCTTCTATTCTTATTTTTATCCATTTTTATTATATTTTATAAATACTTAATTAATTATTTAACTTATTTTTGATAATAATCTTATAATTAATAGATATGCTTATCATGAAATATATATTTAAAGCATAATTAATATTTTAAAAAGCACTAGTTTTTTATATAAAAGTAATTAAATGTTTTACTTCAGTTGTATGTATCAGATTATGTATAAAGATTTATGTAGTTTTAAAATATGAAAAAAAAAATATATATATATTTCTTTTTATACCATAAAAAATATACAAAATTTATTATTATAATGTCAAAAATAAAAGAAACCATGAATATGAAATAAAAGGTAATTTATCAGATGTTAATTCACAATATCTTATAATATGTAATCATTTGCACGTAGTTATTTAAAATAATTTTAGAATATTTGTGAGAAATACTTTTATTACGATTTTTATTATTTGCTTAATATGAATTCCGTTAGTTATATATAATACTATAGATTTTAGTATAAGAAATTTGTATTCGACAGTTAAGTATTAACGAACGATATTGATTATGGTATCTAAGTTAAATACTAAATTTATAATTTATTATATTTGTACACCTATTTTACTAATTATTCTATTAAATACATTTAAATTCATTTAAACTGAATAATGAATTTTTAACGTTTAAAATAATTTTTAGATATTTATTATTATTGTAGAAAATCATTATGACGTATATTTAAATTTGTAGTTGAAAACAAAATATTTTTTTATTTTTTAATTTTTATTAAACATAGATTTAAAAGAAAAATGTATAATTTTATCATTATAATGCTATGAATTTCAGAAATATTAATGGCATATTTTTCATACAAGTATTTTCTTTTTGCTTATTCTCTTAATTCACATAAATAGCAGTAGAATAGAATTTGTAAAAATAATTAAATTAAAATATATTAATGAATTTATTTAATTCAAGTTTAACAAATGTATATTTATTATTAATCTAATATTAAACACATAAATTTTTTTAACTTTGTAACTTATTATGAACTAAATAGTACATTTAAGTAGCTAACTAATGAAATTTGCAATGTAACATTTGTTTATACATGAAAAGAGAGATCTGCAAAGTTTTCGATATTTTATCTCGATACACAAATGAGCTCTAATTATTAGATCTATAACCATAATGGAAAACTAAATATTAATTATTTTATTTAGACTGAAATTTTAGGAGAAAATTATAGGACAAAAATTAGTAAATCGATAGTATAATTTTATTCATAAATACTTAAAAATAACTAACGTGTTTTATTTTAATATATAAATGAAGTAGTAAATTTAGATAAACATTTTAGTTAATTTAGATAAATATTTTAATGAATATGACATATATGTAATGTTCCCTGTAAATATATATTTATAAATTGGATAGATATCTATAGGATTTTAGAATAGGAATAAATTGCAAGCTAAAGTTCCAGTCTTGCAGAATTACCTTTGATATATCTAACAATCTTAAAAAATCTGAATAAGATAATTTAATATCTATCAATTATTTTGAGAAATATTGATATAGAATTTTTACATTACGGTGGTTTTACTTTTTTAATTAAAGAATTTGACAGAAAACTTTAGAATCGAATCACAACAAGTCGTTTCTTTCATCTATCCTTCTTTTAATGGCACTGATTGTATGAAAAATACCTTCTTACTTTCATGTATAATACAAATTATGTATCACATGAAGTCATACAGTAGTTATTTTACAGATTCACGGTTGATTTCGATAACTTATGAGATTTGGTAGTTTTAGATTTGTGACTTCAGAGTTGTGAATGCCTATTATTTTTAGATATAGTTTTTTCTAGATTTTTCTTTAAAAAAATACAAGTCTCAGTTATTTAAACTGCTTTCACGGTTTATGATATATGTAGCTACAATGTTTTTTATGTTTTGCCTATTATACAATAAGTTAATAGACTAAAAAGTTTATATATATCTAAATTATTGGTTTGAGGTTTTATTATAGAGGAAAATTTTTTAAACTGTCGTTGAAAGAAAAATCAGCAAAGATAATAAAAAATATAATAAATTTAATACACTACTGTTTTTATAGTATGAGCTAATTATAAAAATGGATGGTTTACTTGAAATAATAAAGATGTAAAGCTTACACAATTATTTAACATAGAATTTAATAAATTTTAAATATAAAACTGCGTTAAAAACGTATTTATAAGATGTATATTACTTATGAAAGACGTAATTTCAAACTAATAATTTTTACACATATATGTTAGTTTAAAATAAAAAGATAAATCTTTCAGTATTAATATTAGATTTATAATTTTAACACACAGATGAAAGAAAAGGAATTAAATTTCCAGAAAATGCAGAGAAAATATTGTTTTTATAATTATTTTATTATATACCCACAAAATAATATGATTCTGTATGTTTCATGAAAGATATGAAAGAACGAGGGTTATTATATCTTCATTGTATTTTTTAAATGAACGAAGTAGTAACATCCATCAGATTCTGCGCTTAATTTATACAAAACTTATTCATTACGTTTTTTGCTTGTACCTTAGTATATTTAAAAGAATTAAAAAATTTGTATATATCATACAATTATTATTTATTCAACATATGATATATTTTTTATTATTAAAAATTTTCCAAATTAAAAATTATTTTGTATTATTTTGTATAAATATTCAATTATTTAAATAAATATAAGAAATTAATTTTTTATCTATGAAAAGTTTTTTTTTAATTTTAATTTAATTCTGATACTGCCCCTTCAAAAATTTTTTTCGAATCGACTTTTGATTACCTCATAAAAAATACTATTTTTTTAAATTTATTCAAGTTTCAGATTCTCCGAAGAATCTGAAATTTGTTACAAGAATTTTTATTTTTTTTTATAAAATTGAAGAGGAAAAATTTAAAGAAATATCTATTTCTAAGTTTTTCGAAAAATTGCAAAATTTTTTTGCAAAGTTCACGCAATAATTTATTTTTTGGCAATTTTTGGGTATCTTAATAAAATAGATATACTTTTGTTTTCATATAATATAATTAATAATTATCAAGTTTTTGAGTATTTAAAAGTTTTGAATAATACGTACGAATAGTACAAAAATGGTTAACCTATGATATATTCTAAAGATTCCTTAATTATAGTTTTTTTTTCTTTTTGTTTACAACATAATAGTATCTGAACGATAGTTTTAAGAATATGTAATCTTTAAATATATATGAATTTAAAAGATATTATTTTTTATACTTCAAACATTGATTTTGTATAAGTATTATTATTAAATTTACCAAGAACTAATTGTATTGATATCTTATTTTATTTAGTTTTGATTTTATCAAAACTATATGTTTTTGAAAATCAATCATAGCTAAATAGGCAACAAATAATTACATTTCTCTTTTATATTTTTATAAAGTCTTGAAATCATCGCTGATAGATTATTCTTTAAAGTTTTTATCTAAATATCCTCAATAATTATGTTTAACCTAATTTCTAAAATCATGTATCATATTTTAAAGTCATTTTTGTATTTTTTTTAGATTCATATGAATTAATATATGGATTAAGTGAAAAAGATAAAAAAAATTTTGTTCAATATTATTTTTTTTTGCAAATTTTTCAATTTATATGATTTTGAAATATTATAAATTATACAAGGACTATTTAATATAAAAATATTATTCCCTCTGTCCTAGATAGTATTTATTATTTTGAAATAGTTCATTTAAAACTATTAAAAAATAATCATGTATATCTAGAATATATATTGATCATTATTATTATTAAGATATGTACATATGAACATGTATATTAAAATTTTTAAAAGTAATTATTTAAATATTTATAAAAGCGATATATTGCATATCATTCAGAAATGCTATAATTTTATAGAAAAAAATAATTATAAACAAATACAAATATGAATAAAAGAATAATAGAAAATAATCATTCTAGTAGCTTGTAAAATTGAGAGATTAATGTATTAAATTCATTTTGTAAGAATTAAAAAGAAGATAAAAAAAGGAGACTTCGTGTTAGGGTACCACCAATAGAGACGCAGAGGAAAAAAAGTAGTGACATATACGTCGCAAAATAGAACAAAAAGAAACAGAAGCAAAGAAAAATTAAACAAAGAAAAAAATTATGCAGTAGAAAATAAGAAAATTATATCTATATGTGTGATGTAGCTGAAAAAAATAATGAAGATTAGGATGAAATTTATTGGTAGGGTGTTTTTATGTTTGGCTTATAAAAATGAAAGTATGAGTTCACGCGGCGAGAGCTGAATTGTTTAATATTTTATTTTTAGCTTATTATTTTTTTTATCTGCGTATAGTTTAATTTAACAAGGATTATTTGTAGTATTGAGTTTCAATTATTCATGGACTTTCATTATAATGTATTCTAGATAATTTACGAAAGGTTATTATTTAAATTTGCTTTTATGGAAATCTATATATATACATATTTGTATTTTGGTGTAATTCATCAAAGATAAAAATTTTTGTTTTTTATGATATATACCACTATGTAGTTATACTTAATCTCAACGGTCATTGACTTTACTTATTCTTATAACTAATAAAATGATAAATTAACAAAGTAATATTATCAATACTTATAGTATATTTTATTTTTTATAAATTATTATTTAAAAATTAGTATTTAACCAAGGTAAATTGATAAATTCTTACAATTAGTTTTGTTTATGATTTATTTTCACATATACCTGTCTATTTTTTAAACCGCGTTAAAAATTTATAAACTTATTTATTCGTCGTACATTTTTCATTATTTAAGTTACTATTTTTGTCTAAATATATGAATAATTTTAGAATAAATATGTGAATCTGAACATAAATTTTAAATGTACTGTTTTGAATTCTTGAGATTTTAAATTTCACATCAAAATAATTTAATATTTAAACGTAAAAATAAAATGCTCTTTTTCCAAATAACTTAAGAATTAAAAGTACTAATATGTAAAAAGTAGAGGTGTATCATATTGTAAATAATAGAAATTTTTAAATTCTAGTAACACTTTTTATACATAATCATTTTAAGTAATAAATGTAATATAATTAAAGTACTTAACGTTGTAGCCTACAAATTTTTTTTGGTTTTTTAAAAAAATGCAGAATTCTTTTATCCATTCATAATTATGGTATATATTATTTATATTATACTTTTCAAAGTATAAAGGACTATAATTAACAAAATATGCTTATCCGTCAAGGAGAAGAATAATTGTAACGATAGTGGCGTTTCAAATTAAACTGGTACCAGATTGTGCATCTTCGCTCTTTCTCTTGTTCACGGATTATGTTAGTCGACTCGTAATTACTGTCTGCATATACATTAAATAGTCACTCGACAAAAGTCAATCAACTACGTTCTAGTGGAGCACCGGTTGCATTTTGAAGATCTTCATTAAACAAGAAGTTGAAAGTTGAATAGAGACACGAATGGCTTCTTCAATGGGCTAAAATCTATAAAGTCAGTTGATAGTCTAATTAATGATAAGTATTATTTTTTCATATTATTATTATTATTATTATTATTATTATTATTATTATTATTATTATTATTATTATTAAGAAAAATTGTAATTACCTTACATATATTGAGAGGTGCTGAGATATATTTACTGGAATCTTTTATATTAGATTTTATTTATAAAAATGAATATAATCTTAGTAAAACTACTTAAGTTCTGATATTTTATACATAATTGCATATATATACGTATTTTTAAGGTTGTTACAATTTTGCATATTAGATTATGTTGTTAAAATCATTAGTATTATTTATATAATATTCTTATTGAATTCAGTTTCTTAATTACAATTTTTTAAGTTAATATTGTGAATATGAACATTTATTTCAAACGTAAATATTAAGACTGTTGTAAGAAAAATTATAAAAAAATTACCATAAAACATGATAAATATTAAATTTGTTCTTTTTAAAATTTAGATATCTATGTTAAACAATAAGTAAATCTTAAAAAAGAAAATTAGGAAGTAATTTTTATTTAAAAATTTGTTTATATTAAAGATTTCTAAAATTAAAAACTTATTTTATATCATTAATTGAATATATTTTGTTATATATTTATACAAATTATTATATATTATATACGTACTTTTTTTCAGAAATTCATATTAATTATAATATTTCCTAATTTTAATTAAAAATTCATTCATAAAAATCATAAAATTCATGATCGCATGGGAATTTCCCGCAAAGTTAATATGAATTCTTAACTAATGAATAACTGTTAATTATTTTCTTCATTTAAATTTAATAAATTATTTTATTTAATGTATATTAAAATGTAACACTATTTAATAAAACATAGTCTAAAATTTAGTAATTAAAATTTTGAATTAGACAATTAAACAATTAAATAACTGGACGCGTATGTTTTACTTGCCTAGTAAATCAAAATTATAAGTAGAAATTTTCATTTATTTGCCAAGTTTTTTTTAATGGTTTTTATGATTTATAATTTTACTATAAATAAGATAAAAATTCACTTATTTATTATATTCATATCACAGTCAATAGTAAAGTTTAATGTATGATAGATAATGCTAAATTATACTAGCTTATAACAAATTCCTTTAAATAAATTTTATATTATAATATAAATTATATATATTAAATAAAATATTAAAGAATTAATTTTTTATATGTTCTAAATAAAATTTTGAATATACTAGATATTTATTTTAATTATTTCTACTTTATAACTGAATAATTAGACAGTTAGTTATCTTATAAATTTTAAGTTTGTTGAATTAAAGTATTTTTATACTTATATTTTTGGCTATTTACGTTTATTTTATACATTTTAATATTTTAATATTCATAACCTTTAAATTTTAATTACTATATATAGTTGATTAATAATATTACAATATTTATGAGTTAACTGAGAGTTATTTTAGTTGATTAAATTTCATATTATATAAAATCATTAAGCATTTTAAATATTAATTTGAATTTTATCTACTAATTTAAATATTTTTTGGGATTAATAAATCCAATATTGAGTATTATTAATATTATAATATTACAATTAATACAAACTTTTTGTATATACTTAAATATAAATATACTTTTCCTTTAAAATTAGAAAATATAAATTAGATGTTATATAATCAATATTTGACATGTGGATGAACTGAAAAATATGTAAGGTGATATTTGTATTTAAATTAGTGAACTCTTTAATTCTATGAACAATGTCGTTTTAATTTTGTAAAAAATATATAATAACCCTATTTAAAAGTGAAATATATATAAGTTTGAAGTGATGATTCAAATCTTTATCTTTATAAGAGCGCAACTGTGTGAATATTTTCCAGACTATGAAATAGGTTTTGATCGCCTTTGTAACGCTGTCAAAAGATGTGTAATTAGTTTCAATACAATAAAATTCGTCGATGTTTTGCGTCTATTTAAAAAGATGCAGTGTAAGTCGTGTTTAAAACCTTTATGCTTATCTATGGTTTATCTTGGTAAATTTTTAGATCACTAAAAGACCATTATACTTTGATGTTTATTACAGATTAATATTTATGTATATTGTAAAAAATTAAATTGAAAATTACTACAGTAGATTTAAAATCTTAAAATTACTACTTATGTATTGCTATTTGATAATGCAGTAATATTTTAAATGAGCCATAAAAACAAGAACAAAATTTACAATGTCAATAATAATTTAAAAGGAATCTAAATTTCAATAATAATTTAAAAGGAAAAAAAAATTTATGTACACATCATTTTTCAAAATCTTCTGTAATCTATATCTATCCCAAGTCACATAATTATAATCTTTTATTTCATTTAAATCCATTTACTAATGTAGAGTACTGAATAAATTTGTTTAATGCAAAATAATTATTTTTGGTATATCACATAGATACTTCAAAATAATTATTTTATACAGAATAGCAATAACAATAATGTTAAAAAATTTATTTTAACATAAAAATTAATATCAGATATTATATAAATACTAGCATAAACAAATTAATTATTATTTTTATATTATTAGGTTACATCTTATTATAAATTTAATTGTTTATTAATTAAAATATTAGTAGTGGGCTAATATTTAATAAAATGTTTGTACAAACAAAATTTTATAGTATTTTCATATTATTTTATTTACAAGATTATAAAATTTAATTATTTATAAATTTAATAATATATAATACTAAATATCTTTTATTACAAGATAATTTTGAACTATTGAGTTCAAACTATTCACGTGTGTTAAAGATTAAATTAACTGTTACAATAAAAAATTTTAAGTTTTGTTTTATATATATTTGTTTTATACACTCTGAAAAATTTTTTCAAAATATATTTCATACCTGTATATAAATTATGATATGATTTTATTTATTTGTTCAGAATAAATTGAAAGCTAATTTTGGTGAATTATTATTATTATTATTATATATTTGTAAGTCGGGAAAATTTAAAAATCATAATTAATTTAATTAAAGTATTCAATCATAAATTATTGCTATTAACGTTTAATAATAACCTCTTATATTTTAAGAATATCGACAGAAGTCAACATAATTTAATCCAAAATTTGAAAGCAAAAGCAAACTTTGCTGCTAATTAAGAAGTTCGTAAACTTGCTTGTGATTGTCAACATCAGCAATTTACATTTTTTTATATACATTCTGTTTTTGACTTTATAATTTCTTTTATATTTATTTTTCATTTTAGCATTTATCTGTTTCGTATATTTTGATTTTACCTTTGCTTTTTTCTTTTCTACATACATTTACTTTTTTGAAATCTTGTATTATGAAATGCTTATTTTTTCGTTTCTTTTCCTTTTTTATAATTTTTTGTTACAATTCTATTAAGTTTTTAGCTCACTCTCAAAGAAATTTGACCCGCAGTAAATATAAAATTTAAATTAAGAAAATTTTTATATTTACAACTATTATTATATGTATACTTCATTGTAGCAGAAAGATTGTGTGTTTATTTAACTAGGAAAGAAAGATGATGTTCTCGTTAAAAAAAAAACCTTTAAAAATCAAAAGAATTTTACTTTAAAAATATAAAAAAATAATTTCTTATGTTTTTAATACTCATTATTAAATTTTTAATATATTTTTTTAATTTTACAATAAAAAATTATAATAACTAAGTAATAAACAATTTTCTGATTGTATTTGTTTTATATGTATATTGTACATGTTATCGAACAATTGGTTTTAACATAATAATTTAATATTTAAAAATATTAAATGTGTTATTGAATAAAAATGTAAATTAAGGGATTACAATGAAAATGTATGAAAAAAATATATATTTAATTTAAATTTAAATATATATTAAGTAAAAAATGTTGTAAAAATTAAAAGAAAATAATTTCAAATAGCATATTTTATTTAAGTTAAGCAAAATTACTTGGTCTCTTCTCAGTTTTTAAATTATGGTATATAAAGGTTAAGAGAGTTAAAGAAAGAGAAGGTAAGAGAGAAAAAAAGGAAGAAAAATTAGTTTTTTAGAAATCTTTGAAAACTAATACTTTGATTCTTTTTGCAGTAGTTTGAAATTATATGAAGAAGTTATACAAGAATCTTAAAATTACCCCGATAAATTTGACTGAGTTTAAAATATTTCTTAAATACAAGTTAATTAGTAGACACATGAAAATATATATATATATTTAATTTAAATTCATTATATTGAGTAATGTATTTTAAGTAATTCGAAATAATATTAAAATAAAGGTTGGGTTCTAAGCTTTATATCTCATAAATCTCCTTTACAATATATAATGCAGGAAACGTGTCGTTTAAGAAAAGTCTTTTGTAACAAAATAAATAAATTGTTAATATGAAACATGTAAGAAAGCTTGCAAAGATCGATAAATAAAAATTTGAATTAAATACATTTAGAATTTAATTTTCAAATACAATCATTAAACTTATTACAGTATTATTATATACTTACAATTCTATATATAAATGATTTTAAATTATAAAAATTCCAGAAAGTTAAAATATTGTTTAATATTTTTAAATATTATTATTATTATTTAATTATAGTATATTACTTTTATATATAATTATAAGCTTTTATTTTAAAAAAAATAAATATTTATTAAAATTCTTTTCTACATATTAAATATTCAGAGATAAAACCATGTTTTGACAATATACACCTATTTATTTAAAAATAATAAAATTGTCTTATTAGAGCTTATTAAAAAATTAAGGAAGATTTAAATTAAAAAAAATTTTTCTTGCTTGTAATTGTACTCTAAACTACAAAATTTTTAATCTATGATTATTTCTTATGTGAATACTTTCATATTCGTTATAATTAAACTCTTTATTACAATAACATTGAGCTCTATTGCATTGCAATCCTATAATAAAAAAATCTAGTTATAAAGTTTTTAAACCTGAAATCTTTAATTAGTAGTTTGGACAATAATACATTTTAAAAGAACATTGTAAAGTATTCTCTTTCATTATATATGGCTAAATGAAAATTTTAACCATCGTTTTTATAACATAAATGCAGCCTTTTAAATAGAAAACTTAAAACGGTTATAAAACGAAGAAATTGAATTTTCTGGAGCACCAATTTCTAGACAGAAGGCTTTCCTCATCTTCTTTACTCCTTTCTTTAATTAATGATTTCCTTACTAAATTCATATATAAAATCCAAACAAGTACATACCTATGCATTCACGCTGATAAGTATCTATATTAAATCATAAAATCGATCGCTAATTGTCCTCATGACTCTCTACGATATAAAAAATAAAGAGTTTTTGCGATTATAGTGATAAATTATAATTAGATATTACGCAAAAATAATTTTTTATTAGTAGTGAAAAAAGATACTTAGATGCGTCTGAATAGCGATAACTTTTTAAATTGTACAATTTCATTTACACGATCTTACCAAAGCCTTTTAGTGTTATGGTTTTCTTTTTCTCTTATTTAATTGAATTCAAAAGAAAATATGCATTTATATTATGTTTCACTGGAACCAAATAAGCGTCTTTACGTTAAGCTAACATAACTGCAAACAATATATATATTTTATATAGATATTCGTGAAAACAAAAAATTAGAAATTTTGGATTTCAATAAGAAGAACAAATTTAATTAAATTAAAAGCAATGAAAAGCAGATGAAATATTTTTTATTTGTATATCTTGGAATTTTAATATAATTTATTTTTTCTCTGAATATATTTTTTCAAATATTCTGATTCAAAATCTTAAATTTTCATTTCAGACTTAAAATATATTTTTTTTTTAAAAAAATCTCATTGAAATTATTTACAAACTTAAAAATATGTATGAAGATTATTCTATCTTTAATAATATCGATGAGAATTAAGATATTGATGCTGTTTAAATTTGAATATTTATTTAATTATTTACCTCTGTTGTATAATGTAAAATATTGTATAAAATAATAATTTGTTATAAAATATATATTATTAACAGAGTAGCAATACTATTGTAATTTTATTGTTGTTTGATCCATAATTTTACGTGTTCCATTAGCAATATATACGTGCATATGATTTAAGCACGCGCGCGCGCGTGTGTGTGTAGTTTTGTATTAAATTCAAATACAAGTTTCCTTCAAATTTGTTAACTAAAGTTTTTTTAAAACAAATATACAGTATATTTTTCATTTTTAAACTTGTTTATATTATATATATATACATAATGTTAACATTATTTATATATTATTATTATATTATTACGTAATAAAAGTCAATAATAAAATTTTATTCTTTTTATGTTTTTAAAATGATTTTTGGTTATTACAAGAAAATTTTTTGCAATTGGTAGAAAGCAATTATTTTAATTCCAAGTTTACAAAATTAAAGAGATGAAACTTTGCAGATTTAAAATGCGATCAAGATTTTTAAGTTTAATTTGCTAAAGTTGACGAGCGATATATTTTTGTCTTGAGGGTTTTAATAAGGCTATATCATTTTTATTTTTCCATACTACTTAGATTACTTTTCATAGTTTTATGTGCAATTTTTCAAATCTGAAAAAGAATTTTATTACATGTTGGAAGTAATTTTCGTTTTTTTATACTTATGATTAATATTAATAACATGAATAAATTCACGGATAAAAAATTCTAGATATATTATTTTTGTGGACACAAAATAAATAAAACTGTATTTTTAAAGTCCTTTGAAATTATAGTTCTCTTATAGAAATTAATTTATTTAAATAAATTGGTAAATTTTATTAATCTTTAATATATATTAGTTGCTAAAGTAGCTGTTATCTACAGACATTTTAGCCAGATTTTTGTAAAGTCGTTAAAATTAAATAGCTAAATAATTATGATTAAGTTTGGAAAATTGAATAATCTGTTTATTACGTAAAAGTTTTAACTTAATATTTAAGTATATTTAAAGAATAATTTCATATTATATTTTAATAAAATTAAATGTTTGTATTTATAGCGGTTTAATTATTAAATAAAGCTTCAAACATGATAATGTAATGACACGTGTATATAGACGTGAATATAGAATTAAATAATTTTTTATTTTTTTAATGCGTCAAAAGTTAAGCTCAAATCGTAAATAGTTACATTATTATAGGTATTTAGTGATCTAATTATATTAAATTTAATTATAAAGGTTATTATTTAACAAATCTTAATTTAATCAAGTATTAATATTTGTTTAAATATTTACATACGTACTTTTGTTAACCTTTGAAAAGATGAATATGCGGTACATGCTAATATTTCAGTAGCATACCAGTAACAATATCGCTAAGCTATAGTATATTTTACATGGTTTTAAATGTAGTGTTAATAAATAAAGTTACAAATAGATTTTATATCAGAACTTAGATATACGTATTATTATATTTATAGTATTTTATATTATAATAGACTTAACCCTGGGCTTTTAGCCTCAGTTATATTTGGACATCACAGTAGTTCGACTTTTCCGATATATGCATGTTAAGAATTTCGGAAGCTCGAATTTTTTCACTTATATATATAAATGTAAGTAAAATTTGCGAGGAAGTTTCAAATTTTCTTATAATAAGATGTTATATTTTTTATTAAATTTTGAAATGATTCACTTTGTTTGTATCATAAATATATAGATGAGAATACATGATCATTTATGAATGTCTCTGATTTCATATACAAGTTTTAATTCTATGAGATATTATATAAAAAATGAATTATTTTTAATAAAAACTTAAATTTTGTGATGTTAATTCTTGATTGAAACCAAACATTCATTTATATGTTAGTTTGGAAGATATGATATATCTATAAATGCATAAGTGAATTTATTCATACAGTTTGTTAATGCTTAGAACATGTTGGCTTTAATGCGATTAAATTTATTTCTTTTTATGTGTTTTATATATACGACTTCCTACATATGTGAATATATGCGCGCATATCTCTTATTGTGTATATAAGCTTCACTGCACTAATAGCACTAATAGTGTATTTTAGAAGGTATATGGTATTTTGGAATACGATGGTTTCGAAATATGAAGTATTTGTCAAATATTCATTAGAATTAGAATGTATTGCCGAATTATGGGTCATGATCAACTTACCTTTCTATCATACATACATTCAAATTTTTAACAAGAATACATAGCACATATACATTAAAAGAAACTAGTAAATATACCAAAATGATTTTATGATTTGAAGAATTTTAATATCTTATGTACTTTTCATAATATATGCATATATATATATATTTAGAAATGACATTTATAATTCCATTTTTGTGTTATTAATATTTTTCATGTTACCCTAAGAGCATATTTTTAATACAATTGTAAAAAAAGACTTTTAATCAATTAGAAAAAAGAGAATTAAAATATGATACGTACTTAAACTGGTTTATGAATATTGTATCTAGATACATACACAAAAGTTGATCAATAAACTTATGGGTTTTTGCTTTGTTATTGTTGTACAAGGTTTTATTTTACTGGTTATAATACTGGATAAATATGTACGTATTTATACCAGTTTTTTTCTAAGTTTTTATATATGTTGGTATTCAATGATGTTAATAAGAGTTTACGTAGGGAATAATTTTTTTCTTAAATAATCATCATTTTATAATAACTTAAAATATAATTTTTCCATATTTATTCTATTCCATCATATAACTATGAAATTATAAGAAATTATTTATTCATCATTTGGATAAGTAAATTATTTTATAAATTGAATTTGATAAGACAATTTAATTAAATAATGTAAAGTCATTTTTATATTAGAACTTTTTAAAAGTTAGCAAATCGAGATAAGGCGTGTTTCTTTGAAATATTTTCTAAAATTATAGCCGTAATAAATCTTGAAGCTACAGTAGAAGAGATAGTGGATGTCCGACGGGTCGAAGAGCAGTAACTGGGATTATAAACGCTATAAAATCTAGGGACGATGACGCCCATTGGTTGGAGCTAGGGAAAGTAAATCTCGTGGCAACAGCTGAATTATGCATCACGTTTACCTTGAGAAAATTAAAGACAGCTTTTGTTAATAATTAAACCGTGAATTTATTCACCCTCCATCCTTGAATATTATAATAAAAGCGAACTTGATATAAAAATATTCTACTTACCTTCATAATTATATGCAAAATAATCTTTGTGTACAGAGTATTTTTTTCCCAATAACACTTATTTGAATACTTATAATTTAATATTCATTGGTAATACCAGTTTCTTACTTTAAAAATTCAAACCATTTTGGAAGTATTCTTTGACATCTTACTAAAAAAAATTTAAATACATATTTATTATACAAATTGAATAAAGATTATCAGTGTTTTAAATAAAATTTGTTTTCTATTGGAGGTGTCATATTCAGAAATAAAATTTAATTTATAAGTTAGCTACTTAATAAAACTGTTTATATAGTTTTTGAGGTAGATCAAAACATTATATATTTTAAATATATTATTGCTGTTAACTGCGAATTAATACAAATAATACAAATATCTTAAAATATTGTTTTTCCAAAAGAAAATTTCACAATAAAGAAAAATTATACAAAAATTTAATTTAAATTTTATGTGCATATTTTGTTTATTATACTACAGTTATCAGTAATATTAGAAAAAGTGATTTCAATAAAACATGTTCATATTACATTTAAAAGAATTTTTTAATTTAGCACAATCTAAAATATTTTTATTACACATTAAACGAGAAATTAATTATTATTCTTTTATTTTTTATCTTATTTGATTGATAATATTTATTGGACATTAGTAACCAATATTTCTGGAATACAGTACATGTCAGCTTTTTCATCATAATTAAAACAATTTCACTCTATTATAAAGAAATGAATATCTATAATAATATTTTTAGTATTGCTCGTAATCTTTTTTCATCGCTCATTGTTGTTTTCATTGTTCTTAGATCAAACAATGTTTTTTATATTGTAATTCCTGTTTCTCTTCAAAAATATTAAAGATAAAAGTTTCTATTATAAAAAAATCTAAATTAATTATTTTTCTAATTATATCAGTATAAAATTATTATTAGACTATTGTATTTCGACAATTGTGAATTATTCTAATTGATTAACTCATGATCTACTATTTTTATTCTTGATATTGAAAAATAAACAATTTATATTTATTCGTTTGAAATATTTTCATTTCACATTATTAGATTGATATTAGAAGTTTTTATTATTTTGTAGTTATATCCTGAACATTTAAAATTATTTAAATCTATCGATTGAAGAAAAAAGAAGGAAAATATTTAGTAGAAAATATTTAATAGAAAATAGATAGTAAAAAACAGAAAAAGATAGAATACGAAAGTGGAAGTCTAGAAGTTAGTATTGATATTACAATAAAAAATACCATCAAACTAAGTCATGTTTCATGAATTGCATACCATTGACAAATATGCGAGAATCAAGCTGCTCTAAAAGTATAGTCAAATAGAAAATTAAATTCCTATTTCTGTAGTAGATGAGCGTTTACACCTCAATCTTAATAGTCATTTGTTTATTTCTATTTTTATCTTTTACCCTTTATTATTTAATAAAAATGGTATATTTTTTTGTAAATATATTATTCATTCCAATTAATATTTGATCCATTATATTCTCATAATTTAATATTGTTTATAGCATGATAAATGTCTTATACGTATTAAGTAAAGTAATAATTATTATTCATTCAATGATTCAATAATATTTCATATTTCAATTACAAAAGATATTTGATATAAATAATACTATTTTAGTTTTCATAGAAATTGTTTTTTAAAAATAATTTATTGTTTAAATGCTTGCATTCATACAATATATATAATATATAACTAAAATAAGAAAATATTTTGAAATTCAGATGCATGCAAATTACTAGATAATCTATTTCCACATCATATTTTTATTTATTATGTATAACATGTATTTATTTATTATGTATTAAAAGCGATGCAAAAATTTTATTTGTATTCTTAAGTAATATTATTTAAAAATATTAACGCGTATTATTTATAAATAATATTTTTAAATATAGAAAAAATAGCTTTTCCCTTTTACAAATATAGAAGCACTATTTATTATCTATAAAACTACATTATTATCAAGTATAGCCTATTTATTATTATAAAATCATCATAATACTTACAAAATACAACTTATGAATTGTCATAATACTTATTATTTGTAACTTATTCTTACATAATGGACTATATTTATATTTAATTTAAATATTTTTTCAAAGAAAAATCTGCTTTTATTTCAAAATTAAAAAAAAATAAATTATTAAAAGAATGTGTCAATGTTCCTAAATAAATAAAAATAATTAATTACGTTTTTTAAATATTTTTGAATTTATAAATTGATTTTCTAAGATTCTATATGCTTTTTGAAAATTTAAATATTTTTTGAAATTCATAAAATTTTATTTAAATTGTTGAAAGTCCGAATAAATTGATATTAAATGCCAAATACTATAGAAAAGATAAAATATAAATAGTGTGTAATTTTTTATCTATAAACATTTATAATATAACATTTTTATACATAATTTTATATAACGAAATAGCATCTAGAATAAAGACTGATATTTTATAATTATATAGTAATAGGATTGAATTGTTTTCAATTCGTCGAATATAAATTAAAGAATTGTTGTTTTATAATTAATGTAATAGTAAATAATGAATAGTAAAATATATTAAATTTAAATCAAGGCTATTCTATTACATAATTAAACTAAAAAAATATAAAAATTATAATTAAATTATTTTACAAATTCATTTAATAAATATTTCTAGTTCAAAATTTGTTTAGCCAAATACTAGAATTCTCGTATATTTATACACTTAAATATTATACCTGAAATCATAGCTATTTATTGTATATTTTTTTATTAAATAGGAAAAAGATATTTATAAAATACATAGTGTATTACTATATATTATATTAAAAAGGAAAGAAGAGAAAGAAAGTGAATTAAAGAGCAATTTTTTAAAAGATTCATAGAAAAAAGATGTATATATAAAATAAATAATATAATAGTAGTATAGATATAAAATTTGCTTTTGGATATTTCTTAAATTGCGATAGATTACATTGTATTTTAAATACGTTGTATAAATGGTCTATATCTAAGATAAAATGTATCGATATTCGAATTCATTTTTTACTACTACAGGAAAGATCTAGACAGAGCATAATCAGACGTTTAAAAATAATTATTTAGAAAAGCAAGTGGATTAAATATTATTTTAATTATTATATCTAAAACACATGTGAACGTAAATGTACTCATAGATACGAGAGAAGGAAAGCCTAAAATAAAAGTGAGAAAAATTACCTTTGATTTGACTATTCGAACATACTGCTCAAAGTCTTTTAATTATGAGCAACGGGATTTTAGAGTTGGAGAAGATACTAAAATCACATGGTTTCATCAAGAGACGAACAGAAAAACGTAAAATCAATCCGATAGACAAGTTGTACAGGAATTCGTTTGGTTTAAATAAATACCGATATTTTGTTAATTCAATAAAAAATAATAATTTGCTTGTACCTATATTAGAATTACGTAAATCTGTGCACTAAAATAAAGTATATCATATACATAAGTATCAAAGAATTATAATGTATTTTATTAATTCAAGACCACACAATAGTTACACTATTAATATTTATTTAAACCCAATAAATACAATATATATACAATATATTGTTTTTTTCAATCATAATAAACAATGATTTTAAATATAATAAATAATTACTTGTGATTATTCTGCTGTTATATACAGCGATAGAAGTTTTTTAGATTATTTTTTTTATTTTCTTTACCTAAAATAATTTTGTATATGTGAAAATTTGTTACAGGAGAACAAATTTTTTTCATAAAAATGTTGGGTTTTCATTTATATATAAAAAATGGGTAGAATTAAAAGCTGTACTGTCGATTTCTTCATGATGCTTTTGTGTATATGTGTGTGGGTGTGGTAGAGGAAACGAGAATGTTGAATAAATATGGGAAATTAGGCATTTATATTTATTTACATATGAATATATTCGATTATAAAATTTTTAAACATATTTAAGAATTAATTACAAAGCCGTTAAAATTATGAGTTTTATTTTTAATTATATAATTATCAATTATTTGCTTATATATATATTTTATACCCTTAGTCTTATATAGTTATGTAATCCACCAACATCTTTTCGTATTTTTTCGGCATTTATCTTTTTTATCTTTTTGGGATATACCTATATTGTATTCACGTAAAAAGTTTTTATCATTGCTATATAGATTTGATTTTGATTCATAAGTTATTTTTATATTTAGTTTTTTTTATTTATGTCGTAAATAATTGGTATGATGTTTTTAATTTGCAGATGTTGTTTATTATCTAGAAATGTAAATGTTTCTGGAGGGATAAATCCTGTTTTTAAACATTGTGAGAAGTAATTTGGGTTAAAGTATATTACATTGGAAATTAAACTATTTTCTATTATATGGTGTAATTTTGAATAATGATTTCTATTTAATTTTAATACATGGTAATCTATTTTTTGTAGATTTGCTTTGTTGTATAATATTTTGTTTTTTAACATATTTTTTATAAGAGCTTGCCTCAGATTTGTACAATTTAAGACAGGCTCTTATACATTTTCTTTCGAAGATTATTATTTTTACAATTTGATGTGTCGCTATATTGTACCAGATGGGATAAGCGTATGTTAGGATTGGTCTGATAAGTCCTTGATAGCATAATAATTTTATTTTACTGTTTACATGCGTTGAATAAAATAATTTTTTGAAATGGCAAAATACAGTTCTTGCTTTTTGTCTTTACTTTTTTTAATTGAGTTTTAATATGATGATTAGATTATAATTTGGTATCTAGATATAATCCTAAATATTTTACTATTTGTTTGTGAGGAATTACCTGTTTTTTGGTAGAATTATTCATTATTTGACACTTTTTACAGATTTTTCTTTCAGAAAAATTTATTTCAGATAACTTACTTCGAAATTAAATAGGTTTGCATTTATTTATATTAATTTTTAATTTCCATGAATTATAATAATCATTTATTTTATTGAATAGTTCTTGTAATTGTGTTTTTACCGGGTACGTAAATTATTGAATCGTATGAAAATAATATCGCTTGTTTTTTAAATGATTCGTTAAGATCAAATAAATGATGAACGTCACTATTGTACATATTAAAGAGTATCGGAAAATTTACTGTGCCTTGTTGTAAACCATTTTCTACTTTAAATTCTAGACTTGATTTGTTATTTTCGTTTATTGTAATAAATAACTTGATCGTGATTGTATTACATATTAATTTTTAAAGAATATTTTCTTAATAAGTTGTATTTGTTTTTCCTACTCGAATCATTTCTATTTCTAGATTATTATTATCTCATGATTCTGTTATTATTATTTTTTTTGATTTTACATCGATTTTATTGATATCTTGTTTCATTTTATTAACTTCGGATAAAAATTGTAAATTAACAATTTTTTCTCTTTTGTGATAATCTTATATGTTGAGTTCCAATTGTTTCTATGGCGGCATGTGTTTCATTCTTGTTTAGTTGAATTAATTTATAATTTATTTTTAATAGTCTTTTTAACGATGTATATTTAATTTTTATCATGTCAAAATTTGATCATTAAGTGTTTTTTATTTATTTTTTTGCTATTTACAATTTTTTGTGTATTTGTTTAAGGTAAATTATTATTTTAGATCAATTAATCTTTAATAATTATTCAGATTTTCACTTGTAATATTTTTATTGTTAATTTTCATTTACTGTTTAAAATGTATAGTTCTCAAATAAGGGAAAGGACAGATATATAATTGAATCAGTGATCTTAACATATTATGAAATTATTGGTATATAATCATAATTAAAAAAAAATTTAGATAAGAATGAGTTCGTAAAATATAATTGAAAATATATTGAATATATATAGTAATTTCGATGCTATTATTTCCATTTTATATAGATTATGAATATGATATATGTGTAATATTTAATTAATTAATTATATATATATATATATATATATATATATATATATATATATATATATACTTAAATATTAAAATCAGTAAATAAATAATTTTTCTTTATATACCAAATTTACGCTAAGTGTTTTTATTTATTTATTTATCTTAAAACATTAAAATAGAGTTTCTAGTAAGGTGCATTTAAATATTATTATATATCATAGGATATTATAGTTACCAGATTATTAGTAAAATTCCGTAATATATATCTTAGGATTATTTAATATTTTTAGTGTAATATAGTTATATATAAAAGTTTCATTCTATTATCTATAACATCATACAAGTCGACTATATTTGTTGAAAATTAGATTAAAAAATTTATGAATAGTTTTAATTGGAATGTTTCTAATACTTTATCATTCATCATTTATGATTATAAACTTAAGAATTTTCGATAAAATTCTACCAGTCGCAGGAAAATAAACACCTTGAATGGGCATAAAAGAAAAGCATAAGCGAGATAAAAATGCATTTCTCGTTTCCTTGTACTGTTGTGTATCGTTGTTTTTCAGACAAATAAAGTAACTAAATGAAGATTTTCAAGTTCACTCAATAGCATAATCGTAAATAAAATAAGACTTGTAAGAATTCAATAAGCGAATAAACTGTAGGTTCACGTTTTTTCGTATTGTTGTTTAATTTTATCCTTCTGTTTTTTTATAAAAATTAATATTTGTTTGTTAAAATCGAAAGTAAAATTATTGTATAAAAAAAATTCATTTTTAAAAAATATTTATATATATTCGATAGACTACTAACTATTGTTTATAATGCATTTTTACACGAAGAAAATATGTTATATTTATTGAGTATATAGTGATGAAATATTGTAAAAAAATTAAAAAAGAATTATATAAAATGTGAATTTTTATAATATAGAAATATAATAATTTGAAAAATAAAAAATAAGTGTGAATAAATTTTATAATTAAATATTAATAATATTACGAGAGGTAGTGATTAATTAAAAAAGATCTGTATGGAGACTTATATAAATCTATAGCAACTTATAAAATTAATTTTTAAGAGAATGTATGGAATGTCGATATGTATTATAATACTGCGAATGTTTATTGAAAAACTAATGTTAAAAGTTGAAAAAAAATTTAATTTGTGATTCTTTGAATATGTTAGGTAATTTTTTTTTAGATATAGTTAAATATCAATAAATTTTCTAATATCATTAAATATCATTAACTGTAATTGTTGAAAAAAAAAAATTTTTTTCCTTTTTTTCATGTAATATTAATATTATTTTATATTTCCTGTAGTAAAATTATGAAACTTGACTTATTTCAAACATAAGAATACTTTCTGTAATAAAATTAGATAATATCGTTTTGGATATGGTATAAATATTATTGAGTAATGTAAGAAATTAATTTGAAAATATAATTTTTACTAATGAATAAAATTGAGAGATATTTTTTCAAGAAATGATACGATTGTCTAATAAGAAAGAAGTAAAATGTAAATTAATTCTACGTAAATATTAAAAAAAAAACTATTCAATTACGAATAACCAACTATTAATTAATATTTCTATTATTATTATTCGGATCACTAATTTTCAAAACAAGTTTCTAAAACAACTGATATTTATATAAATTATCATTTTTTATTAAAAAAGGATAATAATCTATATAAATTAATGTAATAAGTAATGTTATAAATTAATTTGAAAATATATTTTGAAATAAATCTGATTGAGTATTTTGAAAAAAGAAATAAATATACATATGTATTATTAATACTTAATTTTTTACTCCTTCTCAGGTTCACAATTTAATGATTCTTGTATTATAAAAAAACATAAAATTATTAGAGATTAAAATAAATTTATTATAAATATAATTTATATCCTTCTAATTATTTTTAGGTGATTCGATTCTCGTTTACAAAATATTCGGTGTAATAAAATAATATTTTACGTAAATTAATTATAAAGAGTATTTTTTTAAATTTTCTACATGCATCCCATATTGTGAATTTGATACTGTAAGCAATGTTTATTGTAATACCTATAACATAAATTAGATTTTAAATAAGATTAGAACGAGTAATAATATGAAATATTAAATATTTTGTAAATTTCAGGAAATATTTAGTACTCTTATATGTATTTATTGTTAGTTTAATAGTAATGATAATAATTATATGTCCATTCATTAAGAAATAATAGCAATAAAATTTGAGGAATAAAAATTCTATTGAGTTAGTAACAATTAATTGTTTCTAATTGCATAATTTTGCTTTTAATTATACTTGATATATAAAACTAGGTTAGATACTTAATAAACACATGACTGATGATCTTTATGAAAATATAAATAATAAAGTATTGTGCTGCATAATCTTTTTCTTATTTTATGTTAATTTATTAGTATGTTATATTTAATATTTTATATACTTTATTTGTTTTCAATTGTTTACTTAATTTTTTCTTTTATTAAAATTATTTTGTTGTAATTATCCCTATTCTATTGTATAAAATTTTTTTCTTTCTCTCTCTCTGATCGTTTCTCATTTTTCTCTTTGATTCTTTTACAAACTATTGGCTCTATAACTTGCATTTTATGATCTCTCAATAAGAATATAAATTAATATTATCATTTTTATATGATATTTTTTATCGTAAAGTAGAATTGATATTGAAAATTATATTATATATAAAATTATATCCATTATATTTTTTAACATATATATGATTTATAAATTCAAAATCACTTTTACGAGAACAATATTATTAGTTTGATATAATAATATTATTATAACAATATTAATGAATTCTTCATCTGTATAAAGAATATTACACTTCCAAATTCATTTTATGTAATAAATATTAAATATAATGTATATAAACTTTATGTAGATTAGTTTTTTATTTTTAATTTTATATAAGCATTTATATCTCATATTATTGAATTTATTTATTATTTTATTGGTAATTATAGAAAATATTTATTAAGTGATTATATTATGGT
Source organism: Dolichoris vasculosae (assembly GCA_018907195.1). Lineage (NCBI taxonomy): Eukaryota > Metazoa > Arthropoda > Insecta > Hymenoptera > Agaonidae > Dolichoris > Dolichoris vasculosae. Next base: position 4,500,232 of record JACCHY010000018.1, read on the forward strand.
CAATTAATAAATATGATTGAGATTCAGAATTTAATTCAAAGAATAAATGTCTACTCTGTACAATATAAAAACTGGTAAATAAAAATTTGGTTATATTGTGGAAAAAGTTTCCCATGCATAAATTTGAATACACGACAAGTACCATAAGATATATAATGTCTATATACACTTCGTGATAAAATATAGGAAAGGTACGTGTAAGAGTGTAACTGAGTACAGAACTGGCCACTCGTAATCGTTGCGTGCTTAAAATAAACGCATTCTTAGTACAAAATGGTAAGTAGATCCACCCGTGCTAGGGCGTGATTCACTTGATTTCGTCACTAACATTACTTGTTTTTTATCTATTTTACTTTTTAGTATTTTGCTATACTTCTAGGATGTTTTAGTTCATAAGTTTCCTGATTGTTTTATCATATCTTGTATCATATATTCGAGGTTTTTCTTACGTATGGTAATAACTTGTTTTTTTATGTTTGATCCATATAGATTTTTACATGAATAAATTTTCAGATGATCTGTCTCATAAATTTCAGTTTTTTATTCTTTTATATACTTTTATTTTTCATTAAGTTAAGGACGAAATGAATTTTCACTTAACAATTAAAATATTTCATACATTTCGTTATCTAATTGAAATAAAATAAGAAGATTTTATAATTCTATATAAATTGAATTATGTAAAGAAATTATCCATATTTACTAATTTTTGAATAATTATAATCATCATTTTATTTGCAATCTTATCAGTATGCATATATATATACATCTTATTTTAGGTGAGTAGAATACTTATAAATTTTTTTAGTGATCATTTAATTTTAATAGTATAAGTTATTGAACTGAATCAGTATATTAGATAATGTGAAGGTAATAAGTTTTTTCATGTAAAAGATAAAGTAATTGTTAGAATATTGGTATTTTATAAATTATCGTATTCAAAGTAATATAAATATATTATTTATTAATCCTATCGTACTGTTATTAGAGTAATTTTTTTCTTTTGTTTATAAATAAAATGATTTTAATAAAACTTGCTCGTCTTTTTATTAAATTCATGAAAATTTAGTAGACAAGAGAAATTTAATGTAAATACGTATCGAAACAACTTTTATGTGAGTTCTTGAAATTGCACCATGCACTCGATGCATAGGAAATATGTGCAAATGATAAACAACATATCGTATACATATAAATAATTAAAAGATTACCTTTTCCATGATAAAACAATGTATAAGACTTGATGAAATATTTAATTACAACAAATAATAATATATAGAATGTTTAAAATAAAATAATGATATAAAAAAATAGAAAATAATCTCATTTCTACTTCATATTTTCAATTTATTGTGAATTTGATATATAAAAAAGAATATGATGAATATTATGAAAATAAAATAATAACAACAGGAAATATTTTATTTAAAAATACAAAAGATGATAGAGGAGAGCAAAATAGAAAACACAAATTATCATGCAAAAGAATATGTGTGTGTATATATATAAATATGTATGTATGAAAATAAAATGTTTATGAAATAAATATCACAAGGTTAATGTAACAATTCCTATTAACAATTTGTTCTCTTATACGTACATAAGATATTATTGCATATAATATATATTGAATCTTCATAGAATAATATATATTCTAATATTTATAATATATTATTAACCAGTAATGGTTATATCATATTATATTATATATATACATATTTATAAAATTTAGTTCTCTTACTATTACCAAAAATTTTATATTAATTTCCCAATCATTTAAATCATGAACAAAAATAACATATTATACCGTTCTTTTTATAAAATTATTTTATGAATATTTTAACTATATCCCAATAAGTTACATTAATTTAAATAATTAAATTCTTTTTTTATATATTAAAATATTTTTTTTTAATTTTAAAAACGTAAAAGGTCGCATAATAAAATCAACATTCTTTATATTACCATATCATGAAAATACCTTAAATCATAATTTGCATTATTAGGAGAAGATGTGCTTATATTAATTTTTGAATTTGTAAAAGGTAATAAAACACCTAAGTCAAAATGTTGTTCGATTTAGTAATTAGATATAAAATTAATTATAATATTTAATTATATATTTAATTTATAATATATATTTTAATTTTAAATTTTAATATTGTTATAAGAATGAAATTAATTTTTAGTCTAAATTTTGAATATAATAAAAATATTAATTAATAAAAATAGAATTTAAAGTTAAAGAAAAAAAATACATTAATAGCTGAGATTTATAAAGAAGTATATAGTTTGTGAGTAGTTAAATCAATTGTCATTGGTCTTATTTTTTATGTATAATTTATTTTTAACTATGATACGTTGATAAATTGCTAAATTTGGACAGACCAGGAAAAAAGATATTTAGATACATCAGAAAAAATCGAGAGAGTATGACACAAAATGAAAATTACAGAGATAGATGCAAAATCACGATGATAGGAGCTATTTTTTGTAAATATTCCGTATGTACAAAGATCGCAACTCATTGTAGAACAATATTCATTCGTGCCAAAGCTATTTCCGCAACTGAATGCTTCTGCTCTCTTAGATTTTTCGCACATACAATGCGACATTTCTCGTTTGCCTTTTTCCCCACTCTCTTTCTTTCTTCATCTCTTTCGCTGATTTTCCAAAGTACGTGGAAGTAGCATCTGTAAGAGTACTTGTCACTGTTGCCAATAAATCCATCCAGAAGGCGGGGATTTCACGTACACTTTGGCTTTGTTTAGCTCACTCGCTTTCTTCTCGCGCTACTTCTTTGTTCTCTTTCTTCGATCGCTCACTCTATTTTATTGAAACTTTAACTTTTGTCAGTTTGGTGCGTCTGTCCCCATGTTCGGTCATGCGAGCGTGTACTTTGTCGCAAAACTAGAATCGAAATACATCCATTCGCTTGGATAATCAAACTCTTTATGCGTTACCGCAACAACATCAATTTTTCTAAAATTAAGTTATTGTAAGGAAATAATAGCTTTCATTTGATGTTGTAGTTTGTCGTGATTGAGTCAGCAAATGAAACACTTTAATAATACATTAAAAAGCCTCTTACACTCGCGATATAATTGTATTTATTAAATATAACTTGATATTATATCATTTTAATATATAATATATAGTTTATAATAATTTTTATAACTTCAGGGTCTAGTTTATAGATTTTATTAGTAAGAATATTTTGCAAACTAATAAAATATAAAAAAAAAATATAGTTTTAAAAAATTTACTTAATGACATAAAAATGGATTCTATAAAACGTAAAATATCAGAGAAATATCAATAATCGATAAATTGGAAAAAAATATATAAAAAGAACCCTAATTTATATACAATTGATCAGATTGATTCAGAAAACGAATTATGATGTTCGTTTTTAAAGCATAACTGGAGGGTCGAATTTTTTTATTTCGAATTCTTCTGAATACTAGTCATTGTGTCGTTCACAGTCGAATTAACAATACCTCTCTCATTTCTATCTACGCTTTGTTCACGGGAGTAGTCTTTTCATTTGTACGCTTGCGTACGCCTTTCAACTCTTTCTGTGTCTGGTGCCTCACAGCTTCTAGTTGGACCTCCCACATCAATCAACGACGCATTCTTGTTTAAGAGGCATTTCCACATCTATCCTTATGCTAATGAAATAGAGCGCGGTACATGCTATCGTTTTTTATGCAGGCGATGCTTAATTGCATCTATACGTCGAAATGTCTAGTTCGTTTGGCTTCGACTTACTCAGCATTCATTCGCCAACGAGATACCTCAGTAGTCCATCGCTCCTGTTTTCTCTGAGCTTGAATTTATCTTCTTATTAAATTCCATTTTTCTTTATCCAGCTAATTAATTTTTTATAGAGATATAAGAAGTTTTGATATGAGTAAATATATTTTTTATATTAAATTTTATTTTAATCACTATATTATATTTTTGAAGAAATGTATGTTTTTTTTATAAAAATCTTCATAAAATATTATTCAAAGTTAAAGGTTAAAGAGACTGAATCTAAATGATTGTATAATTAATATTATAAAAGATATATAACACATCGAATCAATTTCAAAAACAATAATATATAATATACAATAATAATAGTTTATGCGTTCAATAATATGTACATTTCGCATAGTGGCTTTATCGGCATAGAAAATTCATAACAAACAAATGAGAGAATGAGAGTTTAATCGCTTTGACTTAATTAATTCTCGGATTCTCCATAAATTCGTCAATGAGTAAAATCATCTGATGTAAAAGCGAGAGTAAATGAGAAAGATAGATAAATAAGTAGATTGCTAGATAAATAGTTAGTGAAAGCAGCAAGAGGGTGAGAGAAAGAGAGAGAGAGAGTAAGATATGTATAGAGAAGCAATGTAGAAGTAAGAAAACATAAATGGAAAGAAATTATACGAGTTAGTCCTAATAAGCAGAAGAAATTTAAATTTATTCATTTAGTATATATTTACTATATTTAAAATGATTTATAATTAATTGATTCATATCTTTAACATAGTTTATTATATATTTCAATATTAAATAAAATTCTGCTGTTCTATTTAAAATAATATTGTGATACATAAAAAGATTACTTATATTTATGATCAAATATCTTTTTTATAATACATTTTTCTTTTATAATAAAGTATTTGTTTGGTATATAAAAATTATAATTGGGCGAGTAAACCAAATTATTCAGAAAATCAATATATTTTTGAAATAAAATAGTTTGAACTCTAATCGAATTATATTCTATTACACATTAATTTTTAAATTTATACCAATATTAATTTTAGTATTAAACATCATATAAATATTATAAAATGTCAATTCATACGAGTAATAAGTTTTTATTTTTATAATTTATGTTTTAAAAAGTTAATTTTAATTGACATCAGTTTAAATATTTATGAATAAAGTAAATTTTAAGGATACAAATTTGATAACGTGGATAATGAAAAATCTAAATATGAAAGTTATAAGGAAAAAATGAAAGTTAAAAATGAAAATAAGAAATCATGTACATATATATCATATAAAATGAAAGAATGAAATATAATAATATGTGCGATACATCATATTATTATAGCATATATTTAAATATATATTTTACGGAATCTTAAAATAAGAACAATAATTATTATTAATAAGAACCATATTACTATAAATAGTGAAAACATTCTTTGAATACTATTTTTATTTAAAAACTGGTACTTCTTAATATAGTTTATTTTAATGAATTTTAAATTTATTTCTCAATGGTATGAAATAATATTCAACCTTTTATATATAATTATAGAAAATTTTTTAGTGTATTAACTATAATAAATAAGAATTGGTGACTTTTCATTATAATATATTTTTTTTAAAAAAGAAAATGTAATAATATGAAATTAAAAGACAAAATAACATGATTTTAATTTTAAAAAGTAATTTGAATATTTATGTATTAAATAGAAATTAAATATTTTAATGATAATTGTATAGCTATAATATAGTATCATGTTACTATTATACACTAAAAATATTTCAACCATAATTAAATTATTTTGTTCTTTTAAAATTTGATATTATTTATTTATTCAAAACCTTCAATATTTATTTCCTTTCTAGTTAAAACTTTTTATTTTTTTTACTCTTGTATTATTAGCATTCTTAATCTTTTTTTCTAATTTTTTTGTGTTTTACTTTCAAATGTCAGACAGTTATATAGCTGACTAACGTTATAGTTGAGTGCTTAATTTGAGTAGCAATTCTTGCACTGTATTCTTCTCTCTCATTCTGCATATCTTTCTCTCCTATTTTCTGACACCCTCGTGAAGTTTACTACAAGAAGCAAAAACACTAGCGGTCGTGGTCAAAGCTAACAATAAGTTGGTTTTCTACATTCAAATATCTGGGTACAATCTTTTACCTTTGTCTCGATTTTCCATTGAAATTTAACGCTACTACATATACAAATAAATATCAAGCTACGCACATATTTCCAAACACATACACTAGTGTACATATATAAAAATATATGTATATGTTGCAGATGCATATGTTTTCAGGAAAGAGTAATAAATAGTGACTATATGAGGAAGTTGTATAACGGTAACGATGTAGCCGATTTGACTTAAACTAAGCTTGCGATTATTAATTTCATTTTCACTGCAAGTTATATTTACTTTCTGCGACACAAGAGATTTTTGACAATATCGTATGCGGGAATAACTTGAGGTGTTTATGTGTGTACGAGTTGGTGTGCTTACTTTAGTTTTTTTGCCCAGTGAATTGTGAACAGATATAAATCAAGTTGGTACGAAAAATTATTAAGATGAACAAATATTTAACTTTTGATTATCTTATCTTTAATATATTTTAATTTTTCTTAATTATTCGTATATAAAAAGACTATTATTTACCAAATATGTATGAAAATATAATAAATGTGTACATGTTATTCTGGAAAATTTTATTGCATTGGAATAAATATTTTGAACTTGTGAACAATATATATATATATATATATATATATATATTAATTAAAATTTTTATTTTTATGAAATATATGGACTTACCTAAAATATCCTATAACCAGGGTTCTGTAATTCACTTTCTCGGATGGTAATAATTAATTTGTTTGAAGTGACCGGATAATGTTTTTCTGTTATAAGTTTGAACTAATTTGTAAATCATGTTCTTTTTGCATAGGAATAAGCTAATAGTATTAGATCCAGTTTAAAATTAAAATTAAAACATAGAAAAAATAAGGAATTCATATTATTTTGAATATAAAATTAGATAATTTAGTATATTTCACAAGAAATTTAAAAAATAAAATAAATTTTTGTAATTACTATATAGAAATTTTTTCTCTATAAGAAAATAATTAATATTACATAAATTAAAAATATGACATCTCTTCTTTTAAATTAATTATTGATTTAAATATATTTAAAGCAAAAAGATGAAATGTTACGTAATTCTAAAACAATTAAAACAAAGTAAAACATTTTATATTTCCAAAATTTTTTAAATTTAATATATTTTTTATGTAATTAAAAATAAAAATGTTAATAAAATCGTTAATTTGTGTTGCGTAATATAACTTTTCTAATTTATATAGTGAATATAATTATATTACAAATCAAAAAAAATAGAAAAGAATTATACAAAAGTATTATACTTGAAAGATTTGATACAGCAATATTAAGAGATTTAGTTCATTAGCTGATGAACTTATCTTTTGAGTTATCGAAAAACCACAATTTTTGATCCATAACAAATATTTTATAAAAGAAATTCATTAGAAATCTTCATATGATAAATACATTGTTAAGTAAAAACTAAGACAAGTTTTTATAAAATATGGTAAATTGAATAACAATATACTAAAAATTCCAGCATTATGATTTTTATTTTGAAATATGGATATTAGAAGATTTTCTATAATTTATCAAATTCCTACTATTGTAAAATTTACTATTCATCGATTTACATCCAGTGCAACGAAATAAGCTATTAGAGAATGAATTACTAAAGAAAGAAAGAAGAGAGGCATGAAAATTCAGAATGTAACAAAGTTTATCCTGCGGCATCGGTGTCTTTTTGGTTTTTTTCTTAACAGTATTCGGGACTTGACGATTTTCGAAGTTAATAAATCTTCTTTTACTTTTATGGTGGAGCGTTAAGATGGAGTAACAAACTTTTTTATGCCTACCGTGTGAGAAACATTTTCGAAACACGCCGAAAAACTTTTTCTCCTTCTACTACTTTCATTTTCACTCTTCCTTCTACTCAAATGTTTTTGTTTTCGTTTTGAAGAGCTTGCCTTCATGTATACACATCGTGTAGTAGTAGAACAGAGTACCGGTAAAAAACTTTAGTCTTTTTTTGTACTGTTTTACTTAAACAATATTAAAAAAGAAGAAAATACAGCGAGACAATTTGAGTAAGCGATAAAGAAAATAAGAGAAGAGAGGAGAGAAAAAGAGAATGCAAAAGTTCTGAAAGAAATTTTACAATAAGTTATAAAATAGTTCATTCATAACTATATAATCATTTTTTACCAATCCATGAAATATTTACTTCGAAACTTAATATAAATTATGTTGTTAATGAAATTTAACATAAAACATTGATTTATAAAATAATAAAAAAAGTATTTTCAGAATAAAAATGTTAAAGAATAAATATATTTTTATAGTATAACAATACAAATTTATATTTTTCTATAAAAATTTCTGTACAATCAATTTTACTCTGTTTTTGATGTCCAATAATTCTAACTTAAATTAATCTATAGACATTAAGTGATAACAATTTTTGAAAGCACAGCAAAATATAATTGAAAATGGTTAAAAATAATTTTTAAATCATGTTTTAAATTTTAAAAATTTCAAAAAATATTATATTATCTATTATAAAATGAAATCATTTTAAAACTTAAATGAATCAATCAGAAATCATCAAATGTGTTCATTTAGTTCGTTCTGTACATTCGTGAAAAATCTAGTTGGCAGTTTACCAGCTTCCTAATGCACAAAGTGTATTCTATAATTATAGGAATTAAGAACATTGTACGAAAAACATAAAATTTAATAAATGAGAATCAAAAATATAATATATAACTAAATATTCAAAAAATTGAAATTATATTTATAATTAGTCATATTTTTAGATTCATACTTTTTATTTTTAGCAAAGAATTACTTATATTTATAAAAATAATATGTATTACTTAGAAAATGATTTTTAAAAAATGATTAAAATAATTTAAGATGACTTATTAACAGTAAATATATTTCATGAATAATATTTTGTATATATTCAATTTTTTATTATAATAAGGTAATATAACATATAGAATATCTGAATTATTTGCAAAAAGTTGCTTTTAATATTTGAAAAAATATATCTAATTTTTATAAATTTTTCAATTGCAAATAATTTTAATTAAAAGACTAAAAAGTCCTTATTGTTTTTATATATATATATATATATATCTTTTAACATTTATTATTTAGCATTAATTATTTAAAACGAGTAACGATAAAATAAAAAACGTTTAAATCAATATTAAATACATTATATAAATTTTATAAGTATATGTTTTATCTAACAACATTGAATATAATAGTAATTTTTTAAATCTTGGTAGATTCCGTTACCAGGCACGAATATCTTATAAAATGACCGCAGACGGACTTAAACACTAGCTTTAAATACAAATGACTTTTAATACATATCGACAAAAACAATGTTCTTATGACACTACAGCAGAGATGTATAAAAAATTTTTACGACTACATTTTGCTTATTTTTTTAAAATAGACTTTTGATAAAAAAATACGTATATTATACACTACGATAACTATTTATCACTTTGGATTCTGTCATATATAGTTCAGTATGTTTAATAATTTTTTTTTTATAATCTATAAATAATTAGTAGTTAAAATAGAAAATAATTATTTTTTATTTCTTATATTAAAAATAAATATATTTTAATGAAAAATATAGATATCTAGTTTTAGATATCTAAAACGTATAATCTATAATTTATAATTTTTGTGCTTAAAAAATTGTGAAATTATTTATTTAAAAAATGGTATAGAGTAAATTTACCTACTAAAATATTATGTGAATATAGTATATATATTGCTAAAGAATTTATAATTATTTAATTTTTTATATTTTTTGACATAAAATTATTGATTTATAAACGTAAATTCAATATACAAACATCAAATTTCATTATGTAACAACTATATTAAATGATGTATTCGAGGGGTATATTCTAAAATTTAAATTTTATAATAATTAGTTGAGATATTTATTAAAAAAAATAATATTTTTTAGCTATTGGAATATAATTATAATAGTTTATTATCATTAATTAAGTAACATCATTATAGATAAGTTTATATAATACATCGTATTGAAGAAATGACACTTTATATCAAAAGTATATATTTCAGTTAGGATTTAAAAGATTTAGTAATATTATATAGTTTCATAAAAAAGAATTTAATTATGTTAATTGAATCAATACTTTCAAAATAATTTAATGTCTATTTTAATTTTAACTTTTAAATTTATAGTACTCTGTAAATTAAAATAATTATTGTGTATAATACTTTCGGAAATAAAAACTAAGTAAAATAAATTTCAAGATTTTATCAATGATAATCATGTTTATAAATAAATAGGAAAATGAAAAAAAATTATTGCAAAATTAATGTAAATATTCGATTCTTTTATATAATAGATATGATTAGAATCGACTAAATTATTAAAAACGGATTGTTAATTTTTTTTATATTTAATAACAATTATATTGCATTTATCATTTATACTTCAGATTACGATGAATAGCAAAACTTCATAGTTATAAATTCTTGTTTAGTTCATCTATTATTTTTCGATCCTTATATAATGATAAAATTGTATAAGATGATATGACCTGAATTTAAAATTCGTTTTCGAGAAAAAAAATTATTATAATAGCAGTATCTTAATATAGTGAAATAATTTATTCGATTCATTTATCTTTACTCCTTATCGATTCTTTATGTAATCGATCACTGCAGCTAACGATGCCTGAACACTTTGCACGCATTTCTAGTTGCATATATATTCATAAAACAGCTGCACTATGAGATACATGTACTAAAAATGCACTAAGCTAGAGCAAAAAAAAAATTAAAAATAATGTTGTTACACAATACTTTTATTGATAATTGGTATTTTCACAAAGTAAGATATAGAATATTGAAATTATTACATAAATTAATATCATAATAACCCAATACAATCAAAGCGTAGTTTTAAATACGTTTCTTTTAATAAAGTTTTCTATTTACGAAAATAAATAAATTCGTCATAAATAATAATAGATTTGAATAATTAAAATATATATAATACTTATGTAATTAATTAGTATAATAAAATATTTTTTTAAGTTAAAAATGAAATTATATAGTTTAATTCTATGATATAAATTCGTTATATATGAATAAAATTATTTTTTATATGAAAATAATTCTACAAAAATATCGTATTTATCAAAGAAAATAAAATTAAACATGATTTTAAATATTACTTAAATAAATTGATTTATTCACATAATGAATATTTTATTATTTTTCGACTGTGTAATTCAGAATCAAAATTTATATATTCAGTAATATATAAAATATTTCTGATTATATTAATATTTAAAAAAATATAAATTATTAATACGATAACATAAAATTTTATAATATTTCAAAATAAAATAAATAGTATTATTTAGTTTAACTTTAATATGAAATTCGTATAATCTAGCCGAATGATATTGGTATCATGAAATTTTATGTCAACATATATATTTAATAGAAACTATTCGAATTATCTTTTTTTATATATTAAAAAAATATTTGGATTTGTAATAATTTTAAAGTGATACATAAGAATAATTAATTTCAGCTTAAAACATCAAGAAAGTAAATTTTAAACGAATCAGTGTATTTCCATTGTAATTTAATATCTAATATATAATAATAAATTTTACTCATATGATATTTCTACATCATTTTTTATTTCTTTATATTAAAATATAATGAGCTAGACAAGAAAATAAATGATGAACAAAATGAGTTTCCAAAATGAGAGAATGCCAAAAAAAGTATTTTGATTACGTTTGAAATGTGAACATTTTATAATTCTCTTGCAAGCGTATCTTAACGAGTGTCGCAATTATAACTCCAACTTTTGAAACTATGCAAATGTTTTTTTGTTTATTAATATCTATGCTGAATCATCATTCTGATTTTATTCAACTGTTGCGATCAGAAAATTCAAGACAGCATAAACAAACTCGCTTCTCGAAGTTCGGAGTAGCCAGAAGAAATGGAAAACCCTTGCGGGATTCCTCTTGCGACCTCGGCGCAATGCTAGCCTCCTGCGCGTTGCCGCGGGAAACTTCTCAAGGAGTTCGCGTGAACTTCCCAAAGGAGGTAAAAACGAAATGTATCGCGAGATTGTGATATTCAAAGATATCGCGACTCACTCAGCGTCATATGCTATCAGGTTCGTCCAGATTAGAGTACCCCAGAGCCAGTGGATTACTTACGAATGATCTTGAAGAGAGGGGGAAACATCGTGGTGACTGTCAGAGGACCACTCCAGGCTAACGAGAGGGAGATCACCTACCCAAAGGAGACGTCCGGTAGATTGACGGTGTCCCCCTCAAAAGAAGGGAGAAAGGTCGCGTGCCTATGAAGACGCATGGAGCTTGACGGCAGTCTCCTCAATTTAGTAGAAAGAAGGTAAGTAGGCAAGTATGCGAGAAATCGTAAAAGTCCGAGGATAATGATTGCCTTATTGGGGCTCGACTTCCCGGAGAAAATAAAAGACTCGAGATTAACGAGCGAAGGAAAACAGAGTTTTCAAAAGAAAAGGGGGAAGTTTAAAAAGAACAATAGGTAATAAGGGTATATATACATGTCTGTATTGGAAGACGGACAAATTTTCTTACTATACGGGACACCGCAATTATTGTATTCGACAAAACTGAACTATTGTACAGGACAAAACTGAACCATTGTACACGACATCGCAAATTATTGAACGTGACCGATTAAATACGTGTTAAAATATAAATTTATTGTGAAGGGAATAAATCTTTTTAAAAACAAAAGTGTTGTTTTTATCCCCAACACCAACTTACTTATGTATTGTTTCATTTACGTATTTACTCAACTCTTCTAGATAAATATTTTTATTAACATCAAAATTTTCAAATATTATATCTGCATTTCAATTAATTTATTTATATATTTTATTATTAATTTTTTTAGCACATTTTGGGTTTACTTCATTTATTGCAATAACAAAATAATGAATTATTATAAAAAATGATAAAAGTTCAAATAGTAAATTGTGTTTATTATTTAACATTTAAACATGTTTAAAATTTATGAAAGTAATTTAAATAAATTTTCATGATTGAAAAACTTTTTTTTTTTTTGTTTTTAATTGTTTTCCAAATTTGAGTCATAAACTTAAATGCTCATTTGAAATCATATGTTAAATTACGATTTACATAATATGTTAAAATAAAATTTAATATATAAATATTATTAACCGAAAAAAATACTAAAAGATAGTTGAATTCTTTAGATTTATGTAAATAATTCATTAGAGAATTATATTATTCTCAATGTTTTGTGAATTTTACTAATAATTCTTTGTTAAAAACTATGTCGATATTAGTAAAGAAAAAAGTATGTATAAGAGATCTAACAATTCTTCTGCTCTCTCATTTTATATCTCTCTCTTTCTAACTTTGTTTTTTCATTTGTATATAAGCATTTCAACTCCAATTTCTCGTTTAAAGCAACTATGAAATATTGTCTACATTTTCTTCTTGATAGAGATGTTATGCTCAAGCGTAACAATAAGGAAAGCCAAAAGTAGACAGAAAGCCCACGCTTTTAAGACTAAAACTTTCTATTTACACGCGATCGTGTTCAAGTTTGCTACTTTTTCCTCAAGAAATGCTAGAAATTTTATTGACTGATATTATTACATTGTTCCTTTGTTAGAATTTTCTAGTTTTTTCAAAAACTGTGACAACCTTTTTATAGTAAAGGATTTTAAGTAGAAATAAAAAAATTATGTTAAAATTAGGATGAATTCTAAAAATCAAGTTTTCTATTTCAATGTATGATCAAATTATTATGTGTAATTTACAGTTCATTAAAATATTTAATCATAATAACTTTTTAAATGCATATTTGCAATATGTACATGTAAAATAATCAGTTTTTTGGATGAAATACTTATTTTAATTTCATAAATGGACTTTATTTAATATTTCAAAATATAAAAAATTAAATTAATCTTATTTTTAGCATTAATTTGTTCAATTTTTATATATGGAAAATTGTGTACATAAAGTAATTAATAAATATATATTATAAATATTTTAAACTATAAAGTACAAACATTTTTGAAAATTTATGTTTTGTAACTTCTTTTCTATAATACACGAGAGTTGAAGTTTTATAATTTCATATTCGAAAACAAAAAGAATAAATGCTTTTATATTTTGATAAATTTCAATTTCTAAAATTATAAAAACAAGAATATTATTCTATAATTGTTTATAATTTAAAAAATAGGATATATATATTTTATTCTAAATATCAGATAAATATTCATATAAATATTAATTAAATTAAAGAAAGATATTAATTTATTTCACAGAACACATTATATATTTTTCTGTTAAAATTTGTTATAGTAATTTATTAAAAATATAGAAAATATAATAGATTAAAATTATATAAGTTATGAAAGTGGTATTTTTAATTCATAATAAGTGAAATATAAATAATTCCTAGTATTTTTAATAAATTTATTTTCAATATTGTATATTAAAGTTACATTTATATTATATTAAAAGTAATTAAATGTAATTTTTTAAAACAAATCTACTAATGAAACTGTAATATCAAAACAAATTTTTATTGAAAATTAGATTATTTAATCGCTTAATATATTTTAAATTTTACGTTGTAATTTTAAATTAACAGGTTAAAAGTAAGACATATTGAATACATTAATTAAATCTACGTTAAAATATCATAATATATATATTGAAATATAATATCATTTAGGTTTTGTTTCGGTTTAATTTTTATTTCAATAAAGTAATTTCTAATTAATACATTGAAATGAAACTAAGAAAATCTAGTTTTAAGCTAGAGAAAAAACGTTTATCTAAAATTAATATATTTGACATCGTATATATATATAGGCTTCTGTAAAAATTAATTTCATGCAGTATTTTACTACTTGTTTTTAGTATTTTATTTTTACTTAGTTTTTACTATTTAGTTTTTAGTTTGTAATTTTTTAATTCATTTGTTTTTAATTCTATTCGAAAATATATATCTGATCTTTAGTCAGTAGAATAGTTTTAAGCTCTGGAAGACAATTGCAATAAAAAATGCAAATTTACCAAGTAGAAGCTATGTGATATCGTAGTTAATAGAATATATACTACATATATGCATAAGAAACCATAAAACTGCTTTTATTGGCCAGTTACCCTCCTGAGACAGAATGAATCATCATCTCTTAGACGTGTCAGTCGATAGCCTGCATATCGTATTTCAAGGTGGAGATATGATTTATGATCGCATGCATGGTCGAACGTCTTTCTATGAACTTGTACTGCATCAAAATTAAATTTTAAAACTAATATTCAGTATCGTGCTTATCAAAAGAGTAAACAATTTTAATAATAATCTAGTTAAATTATAAATGTCGTTTCACAATTGTTCTTATGACAATCGATGAATAACCAGTTATTAGAAAATCGTGATAATGTTACATATTACAATTAAATAAAGTAAATTCATTGAACCTAAAATATATGAAATTTTATCTTAATATATTAATTGTTACACACGTGAGTTATACACGTTTGTAAATAATTTCAAATCAAATAAAGCTGTTTAGAAATATGAAACTAATATACATTTAATAAACCAATGTTTAATTATTTAGATGTTTTAGTAATTTTTATGAATAAATGTATTCAATTAAAATCATGTAATTCATAAAACAGTGAAATATTTTACAAAACATATTATAAGTTATAATTTTAATACATTTATAACTGTATCTTAGAGTCTTTTTGTTTATGCAAAAAAAGCATTTAAGGAAGTAATTAAATTATTAAAAAAAACATATTTTTTTTAATATTTATAATAATATAAAATGAATATCTTTAAATGAGAAATTTAAATTTAACATGAGAAAAATCTTTAAACCTCCTAATGTATTTTACTATACCAATCATAATTATTATGTTACGTGAGTCGTAGAGACTGAGTGCGTGTACGAAATTTACAATGCAGAAAGTTACTTCTATTACGTCTTAGTGACTTTATGAGCAGTATTTGCAAGATCTCACAAAAGAAATAATAAAAGTAACATAGAACATGACACTAAAATCAAACAAGAAAATCGAAGATTTAATTAATCGTGAAATTTATTAGTTGAGAGTAATATTTTTATATTATAACATTTAAAACAATATTCCAAATTCATTTTTATTTTGGTCATAACTATTTATTATTATAACGGTTTTTTAAAGAAAGTAATATTGATAACTTTACAAAATATTTTAAATTCATAAAATATTTTGTAGGCAATTATTTTATATATTTGTAATATAACATATAATATATAATATATAATTATACAATTATATAATTTCAGGTTATTAAATCAGCATTCTTTAAATATATATAGTTTAACGATAATATATATTTATGTTGTAACTTCTTACAAGTATTAGCATTTTGAAGTGTTAAGCATTGAATATATGTTATATGAATTTATTCACTGTCTTTCTACTATTAAAAATATTTTTGATACTTAGATAAGACCTTCTGCTTGAGTTTTAAATTATTTCAATAGTTTTAAAAAATAAATTACTAAATTAAAATAGTAAAATTTTATATGATTGAAAGAAGATATTTTCGTCAAACTTCAGTAATTATTATTAATTTTTCCATGTTTATCTATTAATTTTTTAATATCGTATTCATACCTATTAATGTATAACATATAAAAATAAACAAATATAAATACATATGTACTTTTATTTTGAAAAATAATTTCTGTAAAATATTTTGAAAAGAAATAATATTCAGAACAAATCTAAAAATTTACAAATGAAATATTATTTAGAACACAAAAATAGAAATATTATTACGAAATTATATTTCTTAAAGCTTAAACTCATTTACACTAAATTAAAATTTAAAAATGAAGAGAGAAAATTATTGAAGTGTACTATTCAAGTAGTTATGATAATAAGTCATAGAAAGGTCTAATTTCATTTTCTCCGTGTAAAGCATAAAATCGATACTAAGTGTTTTATTAAGTTTTGTAATGTAACGACTAATGAGAGACGAAATTAGTATCTAAAAAAACTATTAACTGTAAATAAGTTTATTATTTGTGATCGAATTATTTATAATTAAAAAAGTTTTAACTATAAAACTAAAAAACTGATTTATTTTTCTTTTTATAGTACCATACATAAGAGAAAGTAAAATTATATTTTTATTATACATTGTTACTCATTACTCTATTTAATATAAAAATTAGAACTCATAAATATTGAAGATTTTAATTTCATTCTTTATTTAATAATAAAATTTTTACATTTAATATTAATGTATATTACTTAAAAAGGACATTTTTCGGTATAATAAAATTGTTGCCATTCTAGGTTCAATTACCAAATTTGAACTGGCTATCGAGTATATGACTTGTTTAGTTTACTAGCGTATCATATCTATGGAGAATCTCGGTTTTTATCCTCTATAAGTATGCTCATACGTAGATTAGCCGTTATTTGAAGAATAATTGTAAATTTTACTTAATAAATACTTACATAACAAATAAGATTATACATAAGATTTTTCAAAATTAATTTTTAAAGTGATATTCTTTTGTCTACATTAACAAAGATAATATATATAAAATAATAAATAATTTTACACAAAATTTTTATGACAATAATAGTACTTTCATATATCACGTGTTAATTATGCAAATATTATTTATAATAATGAAAACAAGTTGTACTAAATTACATTTATTCAAACTGAATCTAGAAAATGAAATAATGGCATTTTTGTATTTCTTAATGTTTATTTATTTGTACTCAATAAATACAATATTTATACAATATGTTGTTTATCGTTCAATCATAATAAACAATGATTTTATATATAATAAATTACTTATGACTAATATACTGTTATATACAACTATCATAGTCTTATAGAGTATTTCTACATTGTTTTTTAATTAAGATTTTTTTTGTGTGTGAGAAACAAATGAAAACAAATTTTCTAATATCAATCATAATTGCAGTTTTATTTATATATAGAAAACGGGTAGAATTAAAAACTGTACATTCATTAAATGATGAAATGGTATATCATTCGTGATTTTACCATTAATTTTTAAAGAATTAATTTTTTTATATGTATTTTCAAGTTATATTTATATACAAATTGTTGATATGAATTCTAACACTTCATCATTTTTTTAACTATATAGACAATCAAATAAACAAAACTGTTTTTTGATAATTAAAAAGATAAAAAATGATATCAGCGTTATTATTATGAAAGGTATAATGATGAAAACATAATAGCACCAATATTATTATTAAATATATATTACATATTTGTTATGCTTTCATTTGTAATTTTGTATTTATCATTAAAGTTTTGAATAGTTTGTTCACGGTGAAAAATAGTATTTTTATCATTTAAAAAGACGTAATTAGATTTCTTAATAATTTATTTTTAATTCGTCTATAAGAAATAATGGAATAAACGTATAAATTATATAATTAAAAATACAACTCATAATTTGAACGGCTTTATAATTAATTCTTAAATATGTTTTAAATTTTTATAATCGAATATATTCATATGTAAATTCATATAAATTCCTAATTTCCCATATTTATTATAACATTCCCGTTTCCTCTACCACACCCACATACATATACATAAAAACATCATAAAGAAATCGTCTCTACAGCTTTTAATTCTACCCATTTTTTATATATAAATGAAAACCCAACATTTTTATGAAAAAAATTTGTTCTCCTGTAACAAATTTTCACATATACAAAAATATCTTAACTAAAGAAAACAAAATAAATATTCTAAAAGACTTCTATCGCTGTATATAATAGCAGAGTAATCAGAAGTAATTATTTATTATATTTAAAATAGTTGTTTATTATGATTGAAGACAAAGAAAATATTGTATGTATATTGTATTTATTGGGTTCGAGTAAACATAAGTAAACTAAAAAAATATCGCAGATAGAATTATTGAGATTATTTCTTTGTAAATTCTGTTAATTTCTAAATTAACTAACATTCATGAAAAATACGATAATTAAATTATACTAATATTATGATAAAATTATAAGAACTATTTAACGTAATAAAAAATATTTTAAATACTAATAATAAAAATAATAATATCGATAATTTTAATTTAATTATACACATGTTTTGTTATTTTTCAATTATTAATTATTTTTGTAATACCTCAATAGATATAATCAGCTATCTCTATTAGAGTCCTTAAAACCTTAAGAAATAGACTGTTAAAAGATAGTTTGAGTGGAAAGAAAAAATTTTAGTATCTGCTTTAAAGCACTAGCCCCAATGAGAAAGCAATGAGTATGTTAGTAAGTGGGTAATTGTTTAAAAAAAGTCAGCAATTTACAATATATTTTTAAATAGGGGAGTAAAAAATATTTTTTGATATAGAAAGTAAAATAACATTGATAATGTCTATAACGGCTTCCTTCATCAGTAAAATGTTAAAATATTTTAATGTTAAAAAGGAAAAAAATATATATCATATCATTAAAAAGATGGTAATAAACGTTTTTTTATTTTAAATAGCTACTGATTTATAATATACTTAGATTCAATGAATAATTAAAAATTATAAGAATTATTTTTTTAAGTGACAAAATTTATTTTTCAAAAAATTTAAATTCTTAAATTATTCATTTCATTGAACCATACATAATTATATTAAAATATTTTCTTTTCTTATAATAAATATCGACAAGAAAATTTAAAAAAATTAGTTTTTAATATAAATTCAATAACAATTATAAAAATTGGTAATATTCTAGATTTTTATGATTAAATTTTCTTAATATGTATTAAATAAAAATTATTTCGCTCATTCTAAATGGCAACAAACAAACATTGCTTTAAAAGATGCATAGGAATTACTTTTTGCTCGGTACATATTTTTCATGTTGTAATGCTTCTATCTCATTAACTTAGAAAATTAAGACAGGGTATTCTAGAAGTTTTAGAATAATTGCCCTTTTATT
Organism: Dolichoris vasculosae; assembly: GCA_018907195.1. Classification (NCBI taxonomy): domain Eukaryota; kingdom Metazoa; phylum Arthropoda; class Insecta; order Hymenoptera; family Agaonidae; genus Dolichoris; species Dolichoris vasculosae. The sequence goes on from JACCHY010000018.1 coordinate 4,520,204, forward strand.
TTATTGTAGTTAGGATTGCATTTTCCTTCTTAATAACAGATTTTTTGACATGTTTCCTTGCTTCTGGCAGTACTCTTCATCAGGAAAATATAACCTATTTTCTGCACGAAGTAACTTTACATTAATGCTAGAGTTACATCGATAAATTATATAAAACTTAACTTATCATCCTTATGTAGTCAAATACTATTATCTTTACTTTGATCTATGTAAAGGATACCATTAAAACTGTTTTACTAATCTTGAACATATCCATTTTCTTCTTATTCCAATTATATTATAAGTAACATCAGTAAAAAAACAAATATTAACCCATTTATAATAATATGTACTAATATTTGTATTTTCTACATCCCAAAAATCTTTTTATTTTAATTTATACTTGGTCTTGTTTTTTTTTTAATAAATGAAAAATTTCAATAAACTAACTAAAAAACTATACAGAAAACCAATTTTTAATTTAAACAAACTAACTTCATTTTCTTTTAGTTCTATATTATAAATAATAATTTGAAGATTATATTATTTTACATATTATAAAGCAAGTAAAAAACTTAATTACCTAAATTTATAAATTTAAATAATAAAGTCTTATGATATTACTAAATAATTTTTTTTACTTCTATTAAAAATATAAAACGCCTTATTTAATTTACATAAAAGAATTACCTAAACAATGCATAATATAAGTATTAAAGAAGTGAAAATTATAGTTTTATTTTAAATCTAATAAAATAAAAAATTAAAATTTAATATAATGGTATTTTCTGTATTAAGATTATAATTAATCTGTAAAGGAAAGTATATATGTATGTGTTTCTTCAATTCTATGTAGGATATTCATATATTTATGAAAATATATCTAATAAAAAAAAATTTTGTTTCCACATTTTTAATATACTAAGGAAATAGTTCTTAGTAGTTTTAACATTTTCGTATTATGAATTAAATATTCTCTGTTGATGAAGTAATCTATTGATCACTTATGATAAAATATCTTAAATATTTCTTAAAATATATACAAAATACTAGAATAACATTGATATTGAAGAAGCAAATAATTTTTATCATTTTTTCATAGGTTACGAATGTTCTCATAAACCTCATTTTTTCATTAAGCCTTATACAAGTTCTAATGATTATTTTTTTAATACATCACCATAATTTTCAATATATTACTCATATTACTTTTAAATTTTTTGCGTTCATTTATTTTCAATTGAAACAATAACAGATATTCTCCATATAAACTTTCTGAATCTCTCTTTTACAACTTCTTGTCTTTTTCTATTTATCGAGCTTAACAATTATTCTGATGTATTTACTTATAATTAATATAAAAATTCTTTTGAATACTATATTTTAATTAAAAAAGAAATATAGTTTAGTATGTTGAATTTAATAAGTAAATAGTACCGAAAAATATAAATTTTAATTTTAGAGAAACGAAAATACATATAATTTCAAAATTTTTCAAAAATAATGTATGATTTCTTGGTATTATATTCTCTAAAATTACAAATTTTCTTATAATGTTAACAGTTTTCTATTTTAATGCTTATTTAATTATTGTACATAATTTAAATTGTATAGATTCAAAATTTTTGGTTAATTACAAGTAAAATGAATTTCCTCAAAGCAAAAACTTTATATTTTTATAAAAACTTTTGTGTACTTCAGAATTACATATATTTTTATATTCATTCATTAAATTGAACACTCAAATGCTTATTTAGAAGATTTCTAATACTTAAATTTTAATTTTCTCGTAAATAGAAATTGAAGAAATATAAAAAAGAGAATTTTTCACTTCATATTGTCCCACTTTTTAATTACTTTTTTCACGCAATAAAAATTTGTCAAAGTCCTTTTTTTAAAATATACAGAATATTTTTGTATTTCAATTTATTAAGAGAATTCAGAACTAATAATTCCTTACTAATAAAAAGGTTTTAACACTTTTAAAAATAAAAAATCTACTTAATATTGTTCAATATTCGTTACGATGCAATAAATGTTTATATGCAATGTTTAAATGTTTTATACAATAAATATAATTGAATATGGAGATATTATAAATTTAAATTCTTAATTTGATGACTGTCTATTTTTTATTTATGAAAGCTATTTTGTCGATTTAAAATTTACATTCTTTATACCAATTTTCACTTATTTAACAAAGATAATCTTTTCTTTTACAGTATTTTATTTTTTCTTCTGATAAGTAAGCTGATATTCGTTTAGCAGATCCTAAAAATTTCTGCCAACAATTTCTACCTTTGTCATTAATCTACCTGATATGCCGAATAAACAACAAAATAGAATATGTTTACTAATTAACTATACAATGTATTTGAGCATAATTTATTTACTTATATGATTCTATAGTTGAAAGGTTTAATGAATAAATTTGTGTAATAAATGCAATCGTGTATATATGAATTATCGCATATTTAAGTCCATGTTTAATTAAATTTTACTTTATAGTTATTTTGAGTATTGTATTAAAAATAACTTGAGTAACAATGTTACTTCTCGTTGAAACCATAGTAAAAATATAGTGAATATAATTTTGTATTTAATACTTAAAATTTAATCAAGTGTATCTTGCTTATAATTAATATACAATGTATTTAATATTTAAAAATTGATTATATGCGTGCATATTTCATGTTCTTAATCTAAAATTTTTTTGAAGATTATTGAAAATATATATTTATTATAAATAGAGTTTTAAAATTAACATTTTAGTATATAAGAATATCTTTTAAGAACAGTTCGATATATTTTATATATTTTATATGTTTTTAAGTGCATGTTTTAATAACACGTAAATATTTGATATATTCATGATATAGAATTATGAACGATATAAATATAATGCTTCAAAAACTTGATAAATAAATCTAAACTGTTCCAGTACTTTTCTTTATGTATACATAGCATAGTGTTATAAAATTGTCACAGTACAACTAGATATATTATGAATTATAAAACTGACCGTAGCCTTTATTATTTAAATAAGTTAAATATTATTATGCATAATTGTTGAAAAATACAGTAAATTTGTTATAGAGATTCTAAATCTTTAATTTTAAACTTTTATATTTTATTTCCATTAAACTAAAAAAATATAAATTAAATGAACTCTATTAATTTCATTTCATTTTCATGAATTTTCCAGCTCTTTCTAAATAGCTAACAAGAAAGTAAAAATTATTTTTTTTAATATTTTTATTTTGTAATTTGTTTTACTTTTTAGTCATTATATTGTAAAACTTGATGTAATATGATTTATACTATATATAAAAATACTTTAACAGGAAATCCAAAATTTCTTCAGTCCTTTTGTATTTACAATATTATGTTTATAAAATAAAAAAATGTTCATTTTATGACAATGATCATGATATTTTAAGTCAAAATTTTTAAAAGTTTCTTATTTTAATTATATTATTATATATTATATATAATATATCATAAATGGTTATCTGAAAAATATAAAACACATATTACTTCAAAATTTTATCGTTTTATTTATTTCAAGCCATATTTTGAATCTTGCTATATATTTGTATTCGTAAGTAAATAAGGAACATATTTGTTGTTTGATATATTTTTAATTTATAATTTAGTATTTTAAATTCTATATCCATCATCTTAAATATAAATATTTTATAAATCTATTTATTTTTATTTAATCTCAAATGAAAAGGAAACAAAAAATTTCTTATCAATCTTATTCAATTACTCCTAAAGTATACAATTATTAATTAAAGCCATTTAATGAAAAATCCTTGTATTATTATTAATAAGAAATTTATTGATATTAAATTTCTGTAGTTATATAGTTTAGTATTTTAAACTTTTAATTTATTATTAATTTCGTGATTTTAAAATAATGATTAGTTATGCAATGTTGATGTTTACATAATCATAATATTTTTCATAAAATATAAAAATAGAAATAGTAATTTCATATAATTAAAATTATTTCAATTAATAGAATTATGAATATTTTAAAACATGGTATTTTATTTTATAATTAAAAAATTTGAAGATATGCAATTAAATAAAGTTGAATATAAAAAATAAAACATTATATATACAATATTTATGAAAATTTTATAACTGAAAATTTAAATAAATTACGAAATCTCTTACTAATTCCTAACGTATATTCTATTCTACTTAATTACATACGTCAACCTATTTGCTCTATGAATTTTTTTTATCGTTCGGAAATAGAAAAAATACTTCTTTCTCTCATTCTTATTCGATCTCATATAGCACAAATTCTCGTATAGTTTCCAGACATCCTTTCAAATATGGGACGTGATTCGATTTAGAGCATTCCGATTTAAACTTTTCTTCAGGGTTACAGAAGAGGGTAGAGCAACTCCCACATGACATCTTCGTGGGAGCAATTTCCGCTTGATTAAGGTGAGGAATAGAACGAATTGTAGAATGAGAGAAAAGGGTTAGGAAAACTAGTTTCATATTAGAGAATCGAAATACGGCATTGGTTCACCACTATGAATGCATCAAGTCAATTCCTCGATCTCTCATGCATTTTTTTATAACTTAAGTTCTGACTTTCCATTTCTTTTCTTTTTTTATATTTTATATCATCTCTTCTTATTATATATTTCACGAAAATACAAAAAAAAACATAAGGGATCGAAATACACTGAAACTTGAAGATATGAGTTTTTTCATTAATTTATTCAATGACTAATTAGAAACGTGGTTAGTAAAAAATTCAAATCGAATGTTAGCATTAATGTTTCTAATATTTTTTTTATTTCAAAGAATTTTTCTGATAATAAAATTATATTCAACTTTTAACGATAACAGTAAAACCACTAAAATTTAGTTTTCATATTTATGAAATTATTAAAAAGTATGATTTAGATGAAAAAACTTTTGACTTTTTATAAATACTAATGAATATTAAACATAACTGAAAAGTGTAATTTCAATATTAAAATTCAAATTATTACTGCAATAATTTTTTATTTTTATATTCAAATTTTTCTTTAAATAAGAGTTCACATATTAAATAAAATGTTTTATTTGAAAAATAAAAATTGAATAATGAAAAAAACTATTTATGGATGGTAGAAGTCGTAAATCTTATTTTTTCAGTATAAATATAATTTTATTATTAGTACTACAGCAAATAATAATTGATTCATTACATTTCTATATATATAAATTGGAAACGTATAATTATATAAATTAAAAACATTAATATCTGTGGCTAATAAATTGAATCAAATTAATTATAATATAAATCAAAATTTATAAATTCCCTAATTACTTGGCTTAATTTTATTAAAGGTGAGCGCTGTACCTCTACATCAATTTTTTCTTTTTCTTTATTTTACCTTCTACCTCTTTTGCAATCATTTCCTGTTCTATCATCTAAAGAAATGAAGTTTTGGGAATCTTAGTGTCGTCAAATTTAATATTTTTTTATAATTGGTAGTGAAAGTCGATAAACACTACAAACGTAACTTTAATCTATTAATAATGTCTTATTTCTTAATATTCGACTCTAATAATTGAAGTTCGTTTTTTACGCAAAACGTGAAATTTTACTTATATTTATCATTATATTAAACTTTGTTAATCAATATACATTTTGCATTGATATCCAAAAGCTTATGAATTCTTAGTAAATTTGAAACAAGCTGAGAAAAGCAAAAATATTTTGCCGAAATTTTGTCGATTTTTATGCATTTTTTTATATTTTATATTTAACGTATACTTTTTTAAAAAGAAATCTATAAATACTAGGATATTTGAGAATGCGTAATTAAAAATATTCTTTTCTTTATTAAATTTTATTAATGGAATTATAAAATATTTATTAAGTTATTAATATCACTATGTTTAATTTCAATGTATGCAAATTAATTTAAGTGTAGATTTTATATTATAGATATTATTATTATTCATAAAAAATTATGTATAATTTCAATCATATAAAAGTATCTGTTATTTTGATACAAGATTATATCTATAAATAATTTGAATTGAAAAATAAAAATTATACTATTTGTTTTAATTTAACATAATTTTGTTTTTTTTTAATTAAATAATATAATAACAGCTCTAAGCAAATATTTATATTTTAATATTTATATTCAATATATCAATTTTTGTATACATATCGGCAAATTTAATATAATTAGTAAAAATTTATAGATTATAACCAATATAAAATATTATATGAAATATCAAATTACATTTCTAAACAGGAACCATAGGGTAGAGAGAGAGAGAGAGAGAGAGAGAGAGGGGGGAATAGATTGTTCGCAAAGAGAAAAGGAAAAAGAAACAGAGATGTTAAAGGAGAAAATACAAAAGAAAATAAGTTAATAATATCCATAGTAAAACCGCTTGGACAAACTCATTCGAGCTTCTAAAATTCGCTTTAACACCACCATGCAATTATACAACTGAAGAGAAAAAGTGGTTGTTGGGAAATACATGGAAGTCTACGAATCTTTCTTCTTTACCATCTGACTATCTACTATACTCTCCTATTTTCTATACATTTATAGTTTTTTTCACTATTTCTACGTATGATTTGAAGTACTTATATACTTATTTTATTACTCCATTGAACATCTTTTTCATTCTGGAAATCATAGTCTGTATTTCTGAAAAAAATAGAGAAATACAGCTTATTGAGATGTACATGAATATATAAAGCTCCTTTACATTGCATTGTCATAATTATGAAACTGTATGATATAAAACAAATTCACCTGAATGTGTTTATAATTATTATAACATTATATAAACCTATATTGAACTAAATATGTATCTTAATATTGTATTTCAGTACTTATAGAAATAAATAAATAAGATATTCAATAAATTATATTATTTCATAAGATTTATTCAATATTTATGAAATTTAAAATACTATTCTTTATTTATTATAGTAGTATATATATTCATAAGTTATAATATTTTCAATTATAATAATACATTAATAAATGTGAGTAAGAAATTAATATTAAAACATAATATTAAAAAATAATTAAAATTTGAATCGATTATACAGTAAAACCTTGTATTACTATTTATATTCATTTTAATTAATAAATGAGTTTTATAAAGTCTTTATAAAAGTAATAGTTTAAATATTTTAATAAATAATAGTTTCAATAAAGTCTTCATAAAAAAAGTAAATTAAAAAAGACTAAGTAATCAGAAAATTTCGAATGAGAAAGGGAAAAAGTATAAAATAATTGTAAGGCATTTGAAATAAGGCATGCTAATTATTAAGTCAGTGCATACAAAATTAATCGATTATCTTACAGATTAAAATTTGATAAAATAAATAGATTCATATGTAAGCAGTTTTATGTGAAATTAATTATTATACTAAAAACCTCATAGATTAATACTAAACACGGAGAAAATGTTCATTTTTGCTTGTAATGGTTACGTCAATGGGTAAAATATGTACAAATTAATAGAAAAAAGGTTTGAAGAGTGTAGAGTTAGAAAAAAGACAGAAATTTTTTTCGTATTTTTATTATCCTACATATTTACCGAATAAACGGTTGTAGTAATTGTTATACATATATTTGATTAATATATTAAATTTTTTAATTTACTGTATTTATTTATTTTTTGTTATTTCATGACGTAACTAATATTTTATTTCTAAACTTTCGTATACCTTAAATAGTTTCGAAAGAATAATTCTGATACAGAATGTACATAATTGACAATATAGAAATGTGTGAACTCTATCTCACGAATAAACATTAAGTGAATCAAGTAGAAAAACGGAGTATTAAGAACATTCTATATTAATGAAATGCACAGTAGCGGAAGATATTCATCTATAATATACCATTATACTGAATTACGTAATATAATATCACAGCAATATTAAAATTTTCTTTAGTTATATATATATTTTAAATGTGTAAATGTACTAAATAAAAGTTGCTTGTGAAAAGTTATTATCTATCTTATAGAACAGTTTTTAAAAAATTTTTTATGATAATAATCAGGACATGTGTTTTCATATTTAAATTTTTACATTTTTATTAGAACCAATACTGGATTAATTAGATTTTGTTCTTATTAAATTTTACACGTATAGCCATACTTTCGTTAATAAATATATTTTATTTAAGTGTGATGAGTTACACATACATAGAATAAAAATTCTTAATTTTCATAATAGAATTTCTTACATATCAAAATTTCATATACTTCAGTTTATTATTTTCATTTATAAAAATAGAAATATAGTTAATACTCACGTTATTGTAAACGAATTTGAGAATATAAAATTTTATTTTAATAAATGTAAATTTACATTAGATCAAAATTTACTAGAGATGAAAAATAAAATATAAGGGCATTTTTTTATTTTTTATGTAGCTGATCAACCGTGAATTGCATAATTTTTTTAATATTCAATAAATTATATCATTACACTAGATAAATTAGTATTTAATTTATTAGTTAATCTTATATTTTTATTTATTATATAATAAATAAAGAACTGATAAATACTATCTCATGATATGCATCATTGTTATATTATCATTGATAAATAGGACATTAATTATTATTAACGGTTGTAAATAATTGATTTATTTTATACAATTCTCTTTAAAGTAGTACATAATGAGAAAATTACTACGAATATTTTCATGAATTTTTTATAGGGGTTAATATTTAAATATATTTGTTGCAAAACGGTAAAATTTTTAATATGATACATAAAATTTAGATAAAATTGATTTAAAAGTAAATTTATATTTCATTTGAATTTTGTATAAATCAAATTGAATTCAAAACATTTTGAAAAAAAAACATGAATATATGGACAAGAAAAGGAAGATTTTTAAATTTTTACTATTTTGCTTATTATTACAATAAAAAACTTATTCTTTTTTTATTAGCGTACTTTTTAAAAGTAAATTGTAGACGCAAGCACATACTTAACAAATTAGAGAACAGAATGTAACCCCCGTTTTTATCAGCTTGTTCTCTTTGTATTGAATCTAAACGATCTAATCCAATGACTCAATTAAATGAGTTTCAAAATGGATCTACTCTTATTAATACCATCTTAGAAAGCTTTAAAATATAAAAATAATGTTTTGACAGTATTCACTTCTAATGTAAAAAGAAGGTTCAAGTTTGTTTGATTTTTCGTAAGAAAAGTTTTAAACGTATTTTAAATATTCTTAGATTATAATTAAATCATAACTGAATTGATTCAAAATCATTATCAATTATACATAAATTTGTAAACAATATTTTATACCATAATTTTTCATAAAAATATTTAAATAAATACTCAATTTATTTATAGCTGCTAAAGATTAGTTTATAATGTATATAATTTAATAAATATATAAATAAATATTTATCAGAAATAAATTAATTAAATATCGAATTGTAGGAATGATTAAATATTGAAGCAATATTTTTCATAAAAAACAATCTTTAAATTAAAATCATATTAAGGTCTTTAAAAAGAGATACTGGATATTAAACGAATTACTAATTGTACGAATACATCTATTTTATAACATATCAAAAAGTAAAATCTATATAATACCGCATTTTTACACTTTTACTCGAATCGAACGAAGACTCATATCATACAATATATATAGTTTAATGAGTAATTGTAAACATAAATATAATGTAAATATTCAATGTCTGAATTTAATTGTTCTTTGCTATACATTGCATTATTTTCAAATAATTTGTTTTTCAGATAATCATTTTTATATAAATAAAGTAAATATTTCATATATATTCATGTATTCAGTAAAATATAGAGAATATTTTATACTAAAGTTAATAAATTGTAAACATCAAGAATTGCAGTTAAATAGAATGGAAAAGTTGGTATATAAATAAAATATTAAGTAGATGTAAAGAATTTTATATAATTAAATAATTTTAATGTAAATGCTATTTTAAAAAATTAAATAAAAAAAGATTTGGAACAATTTATGATTATATCACCATAAATTTATTATATCACAACGTTTTTGTAAGAATTTTATATTTTTCAGACGATTATACATAATGCATTTATGAATTTAATCTGATAACTTTTAAAATGCATTTTCAAACCTTATATTCTAAATCATTTTTAAGAAATTCAAGAAGAGAATGAAAAAAAAGAGAAATGACAGAAAGAGATAAATAGATAAATAAATAGACATATAGATAAATAGAAAAAGATACAAGGATGATTTATCTGTACACGAACGAAACATATCGTACAATAATATTAACGTGATCAATGGCCGGCAACGATTGAATTACTACATGAAATGTATACTTCCCATAAATTTTGTCAAGCAATATGTATACTATACTAGCCTACTTCCATTCATAGACACAGATTTCTACATGATATATCCTCATACATATATACATATATACATTATACTTATATTATATATGGAAATTTGTTATATTTTTATCTCTTTTAGTCACAATATATCGACATTCATATGTATAGACCACGCTCGTAGCTATGTGTTTAAACATAATTGTAAGATTTATGCATCATCCATAATTTCATATATTTTAATAAAATAATATTCATTTATTTGATGATATGATGTTTCCATAATTATTAATCTAAGAATAAACTCTAATGTCGTACATTCGCATTTTTTTACAATTTTTGTATACATGTACATGTATACACTAGCATTTTTTTCTTAATTTATTCTCAATATGGTTGAACATAACATTTGCAAGTTTATTTTTACTTTTTTCGTACTATCAATATAAAATATAATATTTTTGAGTAATACTAATACAATTTAATAGAAAATTTGATCATATTTTCATAAACGATTATTAATATCAGATTGTATTTTGTAGTTAATGATCCTGTAGTCTTATTTCGTTAAAATATACATACTCTATTATTTAAATAAATTAAGGTATTTTGGTAATAATTAAAAACAAAAAAAATTAATATAACCTAATTAATAAATAATATTAGATTTAAATTCACGTACAACATGCATTTATTGGATGTTAAAATTCTTCATTAGTTTAAATATAATAAATTGAAATTGAAAACCATTAAAAATATAAATAATTGTTTTTTTAATTCTTGAAACTATTTTAGATATTTTGACACAAATATTATATATATTTTCATGAATTGTTCTAACTTAAATAATAATCTACAAACAAGATTTTGTAAGTAGTAAAAGTATCTAGAATAATTTAAACACAAAGTAATCTTATGTTTTATGATTTTAATTAGACTAGATATTTTATTTATTTATATACCAATAAAAATGCTGTCAAATATTATTAAAAAATTTTTATTATATTAAAAATTATTTTTTAGATCTTAAAATGAAATTTAGTGATTCGATTCTACAACTAATAATATAACCCAAGTAACACGAGAAGTTATATTAATTTACTTAAATCTTGATTTATCTTAATGTAAAAATATATATAAATTTATATAATATTAATTCTTTTAACATAATTAAATCATATTAATTATAACAGTATATAGATTCAATTTTTTCTAAAGTTTAATATAAATTTTTAATAGTTGATCTTAAATTTTTACTAATTTAATATAAATAATCTAGAATTTGCTATTTTAAAAGTAATGGTGAAATATAAATATAGTGTTTTCTTTAACAATATACTCTATATAGTTAAAAATTAGATAAATCAGTAATACAAAGGTTTAATTTAAGGTAAACTACTCACCGCCACTCATATACGACATGCGAATTTTTAAGGGGAAAAAATGCTTCTCCTCTCTCTCCTCCTCTTCAGAGACGACGTTATTGCTAACAAATATTTGCCTGATCGAGATCGAACTCGCTTTTGTATGCAAATATTCATAATCCCATTATATGTTAATTTTTAGAAGTACAATTTTCAATAATATTATACATTTTTTATTTATCATAATAATTTTTTTCTTTTATAAAAATCACGAAATTTCAGAATCAATGTATAGATTTTAAGAATAGATATATTCAATTCCTGATGTTTTTAGAATATAAAACCCTATAAATAAATTAGACATGAAAATTACAAGCACTTAATTACAATGGACAATAATATAATCGACAAGTTCGACCATCTACAGTTGATAAATAACGAAAGGTTACCTAATATGGTATTATTGCCCATGAAGAAATATCTTCCACTCTGATTTCGACAAAGTAAAATTGTACTTTACTCAACTAGTTAATAAAATCATGTAATTATAAGGCGTAGCATAGTGCAAATGATAAGTTACAATAGGGAAAACTAACCATTATCTATTGTATCTTAATAATTATCTAAGTTCAGAGCTCAGATTATACCGATCCTATTTACAATGGAATTTTTAATTTAAGAGCAAATATTTATCTAATCTATTTTTTATTCTATATTTATTAAATTTTTAATATTTTAACTTGATATTTTAATTCGGAAACATGATAAATAATTACAATGTAAAGTATATTATCGATCATTTTGTTCGATTCTGTTTAATTCAATTGTTTTAATTAATAATAATATTTATCATTATTTTTCATTATTTAATTAAAAACTCTTAAATATACAATATATTGAAATAACCTTAATTGTAAGTAAATATGTGGTATATAAAGTTATTCAACTTTCTGATAGTTGAAATTAAATATATAATTAAAATTTTATACAAAATAATTTTTACTTATATTTTATACTGGAATAAAAAAAATAATTTGTATATATGTAGTAAACTTTTAGTATACTGTAATTTAGTTTCTGGAAGTTTTTAAACTTAGATATAAAAAATTAAAAATATATCAAAACATAAATCGGAAAAACATATATATATATATATATATATATATATATACACGTAAGTTTGCGTGAGTTTATGGGTATGCATATACGAGAAGAGAGAGACAAGCAGTAATATATTTCTTACATTTAGAAAATTTTTCAATTGTATGATTCAATTTTCTTATTATTCGTTTATATTTTCATTATAATTAGATCACTATTCCGGGTCTTATTTTTTTAAGAATTTATTAATGTTGGACTGAATACAATATATTCTAACAACTAAGTTTAGTACAATCACCAACTACCATCTTGATTATACTATTTAATATTTTATAAGTTATACTTTAAATGAATAATATATATTTTATTCTCCTTATCGATAGTTTCTCTTCCTTTTTCGTATTTTTTATACTTTGAAATATTTTTCTCTACCTTTCTAATAAATTATAAAGTTATCAAAAATAGCTTAAAAATATATTCATATGTATATATATTTGAGGATATTTTTTAAAATTAATAACAACTATAAAATATTATTAAATATGAAAAGTCAAACCCAATTTTAGCAGTAAATTGAATTGCACTATTTTTTAGTTTATAATTAATATCTAACAAATAATGGTTAATTAAATTATCTAAATAGATGATAATTGCTTGTATTTAACTTGTAAATTTGTTGCACTTTTTTTAAATACCATGCAGCATGTCAATCACTTTCTTTAATATAAATTAAAAAATTTATGTACAATTTACTTTAGGCGTGAAATACTAATTTGTAATATTTTTTTATATATATAAATTAAAATATAAGTTTGATTAATTGTTTATTACTTTATTATTAACTAAAGTAACTCATTTATATTTTAGAATATGAAGATGAGTAAAGTGGGAAATCAAACGAACTCCCAAGATCCGCAAGCTGTTAATTCACGAGTTTTTGTTGGAAATCTTAATACCTTTCAATGCAGTAAAACTGATGTAGAACGTATGTTTCAGAGATATGGTCGATTAGCAGGTAAAAATCAGCAAATATTTCATTCTATTAAAAAAAACTTTTTATACATATATAAATTAAATTAATACTATCCTAAATGATCTATAAAAAAATATTCGATTCAGTTATATAAATTCTAAGATTAAAAAAATGTATCTTACGCGGATTAAAAATGAAAGATTGGAATAAAGTAATTTTGAATAGAATAAATTTTCGAGTATTCTTAAAATAAAATAAAATAATATTTTTATTATATTAAAATTTCAATTATTTGCTAACAAAATTTTTTTATAAAATTTTATAATATATTAACTAAAATAATAATAATACAAAAATTAATTAAATAGTAATAATCGGAATTAAAAATGAATTCACGTACATGATGGAATAATCAAAAGTCACAGATCATAGTATAAAAAATTAGAATTTTCTTAGAAATTTAGTATCTTCTTCTTTATTTAATTATTTTTAACACAATTTATATAAATTCAATCTATTTGAAACGTAATATATAAAAATAATTAAAACATAATTTTAGTGATAAATATTAATTTTATATCCAAAGAAGAGCCTATTTTAAAATAGCATAATTAGTAATAATTTCTAAGTTTATCTTCTTATATTCTTTTATATTTAAATTGTTTTTTTACTTTTAAAGAACTAATTTGATTTAATTTTTAATAATTCATTTAAAATTTTAATATATTTTATAAAATATAAATTATTATAAAATTAAATTCTTAAAATTTAATTCTTAAAATTTTTATTTTTTGTTAATAATAACAATAAATTTCAATTAAAAATAATATTAATTATTTTTTATTTTCAATTTAATTTTTACTTTTAATTTATTTGATATTTTATAGTATTATAGATTTCACTTACTTTTAGTTGAATGTGATATTGAAATTTAAATACAATTTAGCAATATAGAGTGTAAACGCTATCTAAAAATAAAAGAAGAATTTTTTAAAAATGAAAAATTTTCAGTATATATGTATATTTATTTTATTAAAATATGATATTAAGACGAAAATAAATAATAAATAAATTTAATTTGGTAAATTTATATGTATCATTACTTATAAAATCTTCGTTTTGTATCAAGAAATTATGTATATAAAAATACTATATATTAAAATTATATGAGATATTTGAAATTATAAATATTTTTTACATTTCTAATACTTATTTATTATTTATTTTTGTGAAATATTGTTTACTTCTACTGCATCTATAAAAGAAAGAATTTTTATGTTATACAATATAATTTAATTTTTTTGCATTTGATAGTGTTGTTTTAATTATTTTCAAATTTTTTCTAATTTACTACTAAAATTTATTGTTTAATTAAATAATAATTTTAGAAATTTGTAGTTGAAATAGTTATAATCAAAAAATTTTTTTATTTTCTCACACTATTCTTAATTCAATTTATGTTAGCAAATGTTAAAATGACTTTTTATCGGGCAACGATTTATTTACATGAATAGGGTTATAAAAATTAAAAATTTTTGTATCAAAAACTTGATGTAAATGAATACTGAAACTTAATTTGCAAATATAAAATAAATCATATCTAGTTTCATCCAATTAGATTTTCGAAAATATTATTAATAGTTTATTATTAGTGAAAGCCAATATTTCGTCTGTGAGAATTGTCTTAAATGGGTAATTAGTTTCTTATTTGTATATTTATATTTATATTTCATTATATTTATTATATGAAAATTGATATATTTTATTGTGTATTTTTTTTTAATTTTTATTTCTAAATTATATTTGGATGTAACAAAATATTTTAATTCTTGACGAAACTGCACGAATTATTGATAAAAATTGAATGTTTATATTTTTGTTTATATGTGATTAATCCCTACATGTCTCATATCTTAGTAGTCATACATATACATATGTATACATATATATACGTATATACATATATTACAATTACAATTATTTTAACTCCGTTGGAAAATAATATAATCATTTTATTTTAATTGATTTGCAAAAAGCCATCTGTGATAGTCAAATGAAATACGATTTTTTCGAAGTGTGAACAGTTTTCATCCGGACCCTTTGAATATGAAGTAAGAATGCGTTTTTAAAACCTATTAACGATAGTGAATCTAGTCTTTATTTAATATTTATAATAAGATGAAGATAAAGTAGTATCATTTTTTATGCAACCATCCATTTTTTATTCGATAAGATCTATTTATATAAATTCAAATTTTTTCTAAACAAATTCTATAAATTATCTTTTTCAAAAAATTCCAGAGTATAGGAGACATATTTTTTATGAATTCAAACTTTTATTACTTTTATTAGAGTAAATGCTTTTTTTTAAATAGTAAACTCAAAATTATAATTTTATTTCCATATAAATTAAAACTGTTATACACTTAATTAATATATCATTTCTGCTATAAATATATACAGAAAATATCTAATTAAAATCCATATTAGCTCAAGAACATTATAAAATCTAGAAGTACATCGAATATTAAAAGTCCCTGAAGAGATGAAGCTTTTAAATCCCATGAGACAGTCAGACTTGCCTGCTAGCGACCGATAAAAAGCTTATTTTTCCGCACTATTCCTTCAAATAAAATACCTTAATATAATAAGGATTCAGGCAACAAAGGTAGATATACCTTTATTTTGAAGGGCGCGAATGTGTATGAAAGATTGAATAAGTTTTTTGTCTACGTTGGATGTGATTCGGCTCAAAAAATTAGTACTCGATTACCATGAGAATTCAATGGAAGTAAATTAAGTTTTTACTCGAATCTTAGAATAAGATTCTTTTATTTTAATATAATTTATTTTTTATTTTAATACAGTAATAAAGATTTATCTGATTAGATTAATAAATAATCTTTTATATAAAATAATACCAAAATTAATTATTAAAGTATTTACTGT
Source organism: Dolichoris vasculosae (assembly GCA_018907195.1). Lineage (NCBI taxonomy): Eukaryota > Metazoa > Arthropoda > Insecta > Hymenoptera > Agaonidae > Dolichoris > Dolichoris vasculosae. The sequence continues at coordinate 4,536,954 of JACCHY010000018.1, forward strand.
TAAATTAAAATTTTATTTATTTCTACATCGAATTTTAAGTTTCTTTAAATTTGTATACATAAAAAATATATCTTCTTCTGAAATATATGGTATTAGATTACTTAAAAATTATACTATTCAATTAAAAGTAAAAACCATTAATATCTCAAATAAATTAAAAATACTGTAATTTAATTTTTATTTTGTTTATATTCATCACTTTTTTGCTATATATATATATATATATATATATAGTAAATTAGAAATGCGGTATACAAGTAAAGAATAAAATACATATAAATAAAACAATGTTTTGGAATAAGTGCTCAATTTTTCAGTATATATTAAAAATTTTTTATAATAAACCTTATATTAATTAATTTTTACTAAAATATATGATATTTTTAGTGTTCGTCTAGCATGAAGTTGCAGGTAATATTTTTTTATAATTTTATTATGAAAATTAATTTAAATATTAAGTAATTTATACTGACGCTTAGAAGAATGACTAAATATGTATATACATGTATGCACACATTACTTATACTAACTACATAAAATTGTATTTAATTATCCTGATAATATTATATAAAATATTCTATATAAATTTTTTAAAATTTGTTATTTGAATTTTATCTTCTTTTTTTCTTAGGTATTTCGATGCACAAAGGTTATGCATTTGTTCAATTCACAAATCCTTTTGATGCCCGGAGTGCCTGCTTAGGAGAAGATGGTCGAACTATCTTGAGTCAAATTCTTGGTGAGTTTATTTTCAGAATATAGTTGTATATAATATTTACTAGGTATTCATATTAAAGAGTAATAATAAAAACTTATATATAAATATCTCATATAATTTATCCACAAGATCTATAACATAGAATTTGTGACATTACTGACACCTCATTTTCAATATTACTTTAATATAATATAAATTATTATATTCGAAAATTCATATAAATATATACAGTTATTAAAATTAATATTATAAATATTAAAAATATTACACAATTAATTTATTTATACATATATTCATATGCAGTTGTTTTTATGCAGTTAATAACTCAAATAATGTTATTATTCATTTAAAATATAATACAATATTAAAAACTTAAAAATAGTTGAAATTTATATAAAAAATATATCAGAATAATAAAAATAACATTTAAAATTAAAAAGTGTAATAATACTTTGTATACAATAAATATAAAATATGGTTTTTAGATATTTATTAATATAAATTTTTATTTTCTAGTTTTGTGCAAATTAATCAATTATATATGAAATTTATTATTCGTAAAATTATGTATTTTATTATATATTAGAAATCCATGGTAAATTATTTTAATCTTAAAATTTATGAAGCTCTATGAAATAATTCTTTCCGTCGAAATAAAATTCAAAGCTTTAATGTAGCATCTATTACATTCAGATAAAATATAATTGCAATTCTTACATAATTTAAACACTGGATATATACATGTTAAAATAAACGATGCACAAAGCGATTATTTCATGATTTTATGATTTAAAATTGTATGAAAATACGAGAAACCAATGTTGTATCGTACGTGTCATGTTAGAAATGTATGGCGTTTTCTGATGCTTGAATAAGCCTTTAATCTTCTTCCTTTAAAGTAAAATTCAATCCAACTAAAAAGGAAAAAAGACGAATGAATGAAGACAAAAGGAAATAATGGGAAAAAAATTATAACTAGATATTCCTAAGATGATTTTATGAGAATAAAAAGAAATCATAACATTTATTTTGTTATTCTACAAACTGAACATATTCTGTTGGATAATTTAATGCTGTACATTTACTTGTATATATATTACAAACTATTTCAACGATACTATATTATAGATTAAGCTAAAATAATCTTTTTGTTTTTGTAAATTTTATATTATTTACTCTATCTACAATTTTTTATTGTATTTTTGGTAATATGAAATTTTTATTTTATATATTATAATTTTATTTTTAATTTGTCAATTTGAATATTTATAAATATTTAATATTTTTACAATATAATATCTAAAAATTTTGAATTAATTAAATATCTTTCTTTTAATTGAAATTTAAAAACATATTATAGATCAATGTATAGACATATAAAAATAATATTAAATTTTGAAATATATTTCATAAGTATAAATCCTTTTTCAATTAAAATTGTCTAGGAAAATATAAAATTTTTTTTCAATGATTTTAATTACAGTGAAAACACAACATATTTTTCAATATACTTTTTTCAATGTTAATTACTTTTGTTAATTTTAAGTTATATATTATCCAGTAGATGATTATATATTTGTGTGATAATATACATTTTCTAATATAAATAAAAATATATAATTTCACTTGTATCGGATAGTGTATAAAGTAAGATATCCTTTCTATAAACCAAATAATTTATGGCTTCTATATCTGATCAAATGCTTGCCTGATTGCGGTAAACTCCCATGATTTTCGAAAAGGCAGTCTATTTGTTGTGATACCGATTACTCATATAAAATTCAAACATAAGATTTAACATTTCATACCATTCTTTAAATTATATGAATATCTTCAGGTGTGGGGAAATATTTGCATTGTCTTAAGATGTATTCAGTAACAAATGTATTCAATGCGTATTTAGATCTATTCCGTAATATTGTCTTCTAATCTTCTTCTAATATTTTCATTTTTAATAATAAAATTTGTCTTCACTTGAGTAGTTTATTATTTATTACATTTTGCGATGAGATAATCTTTATATTTTTAAATGTAAAGTGTTATTACTTAAATTCAGCTGATGACTTACAAACATGTAAATAAAATATAATTTACCTGTTTAGTGTTGTCAATGCATTGGTTACATGGTGATGCGGCAAGGCATACCTTAGATATCACATTATTTAAGATTCACTTGACGTAATCAAACTAAAATCAGACAATACGTATTTAAATAAATCATCTAACGAATATATATATATATAATTATTAAGCAACAGCTTGTTTAGCCATATGTCGCTTGCGAATGCATTTGACGCTGTTTGATCACGAATACACGTAAGTTTAGGAAACCGCAATAATTCATTAGAAAATTCAAATTTTATCACTAAATATCAATAAATGATTAAAAATAATACTTTAATTCTTTTTTAGATTCTTACATATACGTGTAAATAAACATTAATCATAATTGTATAGAAATTCTTGTATAATTTATAATCATAAAATTGTTTAATTAAATTAAAAAATTTCTTGATTTTAAATTTGATTTAAATCTTATTTTTATTAATGTGAAATAAACCTACCTTATAATATGTAATATTAATAATATGACCTTCTTATAATTTAAATAATATGAAAATGAAAAAATATTGGTTAAATGATTTGCAAAAATCTAGAAAAATGAGATAAGAGATATTTTGAACCTATAAAGAATATTCCAAGAAATATTGTATTGTAAAATTTTACTAAATTTTCGATTAAAGATGTATTGTGAACGAATTATTAGAAAGAATTTTATTTAATTGTATTTTGATTTTCAAAGAGGGATCAATAATTTTGTATTTCCTAATTAGATAAAATGTATAGATTATATTCTATTTTTTTATTATAATTAATGATTATATTATATTATAATAATTATTATAATATTTGATGATAATGCATATATTTTATAAAATACTATTTGATACAATAAAATTTCGTTTTACATATTAGTATTTTTAAGCTAGAATATTAGAATATATTGGAAAAATATTTTAAATATGAGAATTTTCCATTTTAAAAAATACTCAATACTTATATATAATTTTTTTTTTCAGAAATAGTTATTAATTTCATTATATTGAAAATTAATTATTATTAGTATTATATTAAAAATTTCTAATACGTAGAAAAAACTAAAATATTCTTGTACTTTAGTTTATGGTAGTTTATACTTTGAGCAAATGTTATCAATATATAAAAATAAGTTTTTTAAATATTTATTTTTATATCCATAAATTATGATTTATTTTTACGTTAAATATTGTTTAAATTAATATAAAAAATTTTCATTTCTTATTAATATTTATATACATACAACAACAAAAATGTAATAAAAAAATATTTATTAGTTTGAACAATGAAAAAATTTTAATTTTATAAATTGATAAATATGAATATAATAGAATTAAATGCATATAAAATACTAAATCTATGAATAAAAAATTTTTAATTTTAAAATTTAAGTACATAAATTTTTTTTTATCTTTACAAAACGTTTAACGTATTCATCGATATGTTAATAAATCTTAGCAGATCTGAAATTATATGAGTTATATCTAATATATAATTGCATATAAATTTTTGATAAAAACATTACAAATTTTTATTTTTTATATAAATTATATATGAGTGTTTATATGGCTTTTTATTCATGATAAATTGGTTTATTTTTTATAGAACAGATTCTAAATTTTCTTTTTATTAATTCGGCTTGAATATAGTGTTTGTTAATTTTATAACAGTATAAAAATATGTAATTTTAAATTTACTTTTATTTATTTATCGGTAAAGTAATTTTTTATTATATATGCAAAAATATAATAATTGTAAATCTAATGAATATTTTAACGTATAAATTATAAGTAATAATAAAAGATGATGACTTGCCTTATATAATAAAATTTTTAATCTCAAATATATACTACAATATTCTATTGAATATATATATATGGATTCCGTTTTGAAAATATATTTATTCATATATATTATTAAGTTATACTTGGTTTTGAGTGTTATATTAGAGAACATACATTGCAATTTACTACTACTACTAATATATATTCAAGTTAATATTTACTTCACAATCAATCTTATAGAAGAATCAATATTATTTTGAAATTAGAAAGGATATCATTATATAAATATTTAATATGGATAAATAAATAAATATATATAATATTATAATAATTTGTAATACATCTATAGGTCTTTAAGAGTAAACTGTACAAAATATTACGTCATCTATTTTCAATCATTATGTATTATAAATGGTAAAATTATATTACAAATTTTACAGCTTACAACAAATATGTTTTATAAGATATATTAATATAAAATATATTTTATTTTCTTTACTTATTAATCAACAAATTTATTTTGTTTTAAGTAAGAAAGAACAATAGTATCGTTACAAAATGAAATCCAAATTGATCAAGACCTTTAATGAAGTATATGCTTTTTTATTATTCAGTATTAGTAGCTAAGAAATAATAGAAAAATACTTTAATTTTGAATATAAAATATTTTTTATATCTATTTTTAATATTTTAAATAAATATTATTATATACAATAATTGAGTTATATATGTATATACAATCTGAATCGTTGAAATTTAACTTTCCTAAATTTTATCCTGACAAAAGAAAAATTACTTCTACCTGAATTTATAATTAATTTTACAGAAAACACTTTTTAATGATAAAATTTATAAAATATTATGTCATTTCTATCGATTCTATTTAAAGTAAATTACAACACACGAGTAACTTATTTTTCAAATATACATTTTTACGAGTACATTCATTTTAAAGTGTGGAATAAGTAAATTAATCTGTGTATATATATATATATATATATATAATTATTAATTATGAAAATTAATAAAAAGTTCCTTATTAAAAAATGTTACTTAAAAATGTTCGTTTGATTGCAAGTTCTATCTGTATTATTTTATTTTATATTTTCATCTTTTATTATAAACTTTATTACTAACAGTTTTTAAATAACATATTACAATTGTTTTAAAGTTTTCTACAATTAATGTTTTACCATATTTCGCCCATATTTGTAATAAAATTTAAAATACAATATTTTTGGATGATAATTAAATACAAAATAAATATCTAAAGAAATTTTTAAATTCATTGTTTAAAAGAAATATAGCTATTTTTATAATATAAATATTAGCAAGGATAACAATTAGAGTTTTTTGTAAATATTTCGCATCGGCATTTTCTTTGTATTGGATTTTTGCATTGCTGATTCACTAAAGCAGGTATACATGTGAATATATGAACGCGCGTGCATGTATATACAAACCCAATACGCAACATATATATAGATAAAAAGAAAGAGAAGAAAAAAAATTTGCCTCAAATATTTTTTAGGCTAATGCAAGAGCTGTGTTCCGGTGAAACCGGACGTCGCCAGCGGCAAGGATGCATTTCGGTAATACACGCAAGCTTTCTTTTTCCGGCACTTTCACGCTCTTTGATTTTTTTTTTCATTTTATTTCATTTTTTCTACATACTTGTCCTCATCACGTTGCATCATTCTTTGCTGGTATCAGCTTACAGCTATTTCTCGAATTTTATTTTTGTATTCCGTGGTGAACTGAATCTCTTTTAGTAGAGCTTGTTATATACTTTAAACTTTTTCCCTATTGGGCATGGATTTTGATTTACGTAAAAAAGTAAGATTGTATTTACTAAACGAAAAATTTTTTAATATCATTCATGCCATACTTAGTGAATCAATAATTCTAGAATTTATAATATTATTAGACATTATATATAGACACATTATATTTAAATTTAAAAAGTACTATTTTAGTAATATATATAACTAAATAATATATATATACAGTTATTTGTTTAAAATAGAATTATATTTATCAATAAAATATATTACTTGTCATATACTATTAAATTATTTATTATTTGTCACATTAAGCATTATTTTTAAAGTTGATTTCAGTGGAGAAATCAACATAAATTATAAAAATAAAAATGTAAAATGACGATTAAAACTGATGAATTGCATCTTAGTAAAGATAATGTATCAATATTCGAATAAATGATAGTAATTTTTTAATAATCAGTATTCTAAAAAATAACATAAATGAAACATATTAAATTGGTTTGATACAGAAAAATTATAAAAAATGAAAAAATCTTTTTTTGTCAAGAATATTGTTTTAACTTAATGAATAAGATATATTATGTATTAAATTATTATTACAAGATATAGAATTTTTTTCTATAAATGATAACAATTTGCATATTATTTGCTGTAATACTCTATTAAGATTTACAATCATAAACATAATATGTAATTGCAAATTGCGCCCAAATTTTAGTATTTAAATAAAAATTAATTTAAATTTAATATTTTATTATATGCCTTTATAAATTATTTATTTCGCTTAAATAAATAATTCAGAATTAATTAGAAGTCATGTTCCATTCATGAGATGAATCTTTGCTCATTAATAATTTTTTAAATTATAGTGTTATAACAATCTTTATTATTTTAAGAGCATTTTTATTATCAGTATAATAATTCTATTTATATTTATTGTATTTCTATCATAATTTTTTCTTTAACACTTTTTTGTGAATGCTTTTATTTTATTTTAACGTTACTATATTCGAATTTGAATAAATAATCAAAAGATTTATCCATTTTAATATAAAAAATTAAATTTTGTAATGGAAAATATTTAATTCAAAAAATATAATTAATATTATTAGATATTTATGCATTGTAAATAAAATATTTTTAACACACAAGTATTTAATAACTGCATATAATATGTTATACAATTATAAACATTCAATTTGTGATTTTCTTAAATATTATATATTATTAATTAGGTACTTTTATATGAAAAATTTTATAAAAAATTTTAAAATGTTTTATGAGGATACTAACATCAAAATGAATATATTAAAAATACTTCGTACTCAAAAAGATTATGTCAAAATACATTATGATAGAAAATTATGTCATGTAAACGTTTGGTATATATACAGTAATGAAATTAATACTAATTTAACTACAAGATTTTTTTAAATCTGTATTTCCTATCAATTATATTTTTTAATATTCTAATTGAGCAATAAATTATTACTTACCAAGTACCAGTTGAGAAAACTTCAAGAAACTATACTTTTTTATTGTAATTTTGTGTATTTAGATTACTAATAAGAATAAATAAATTATTTGTCATAAATAATATAACCTAATAATTAATATTATTGAATGATATATGTTACACCCTCATATTTTTCAAACATTGTAAGAAAATAAAATAATTTAAAATAATGAAAAATATCTTTTATATCGGATCTGAAATTTTGAAACTATTAATTCAATATGACTCAAAAAAAAAATTTTTTTATAATGTAATAATATAAAAGTATTATAATATATATAATATATTATATTATAATACATTATAATAATATATAATATAATAAGTAAGAAACAATATATAAAATTAATTATAATAATTTATGTAAACTTATTATAATTATACAATGATTTCATGTACTAAGTGCTATTATATACTGTAATGAAAATTTTGATTGACGTCATTTTGAAATAACTGATTTTATAAAGATTATATGTTTATTAAATAAATATTATTATAACATTAATATATTTGTTAAAGCTAATCAAAATTTGACAAAAAATTTCAAACAATATGTCAGATATCTTATTATATTTTAAAGAAGTTTTTTTTAAGAAATTAATTATGAGCATCTACAGTTATAATAAAATATTATTATTATAAAGAAAACTAGATAATCAAAATATTTTTTTTTTAAATAATTTTTTAATATAATATTTTTATTAAATCTATTTAAAGTAAAGCACATAATTTTTTTGAGATTAAAAAAAAGTAATTCCTAATCTTCTAACACAATAATAATAATTAATTATACATTTTTAATTAAATACTAAAATGTGTCGAATGATACGAGAATTTGTAATGGAGAAAATTCATTTTATATATAACGTAATTGCTAAAAATATCAATAAAATTATACATATAGTTTCCAAAACATTCTTCATTTAGCAGATATTGATATTATTTATTTATTTACCTCAATTCAGCTATTAGTCTCTATCTACCTATTTCTCTTTATCTTCTATTTGTTATCTTACTCTTGCTTTTTCGTATATTTCTCGTATTGTGACATATTAACGGAAACAACATTTCAGCGAACAGCAGGTGCAACTTGTGTAGGACCACATGGAGCAACGTGTTTTTCTCACCCTACTTTCTCCCTTTTTCGTTTTGTTTCTACCGCTCCCTTCTATTGGCACTGATAACAGTTTCCGAACCTGAAATGAAGTATATACTTTACCTATATAAAATTGTAAGCCACCAATATGTTTCCGACCTTTCTATTGTATAATGATCATCTGAGTCGATGCCGACGATAGTTAAATTTTCATTGAAGAGAAATAAATAAATAAAACGAAAATAGCGAGTGATTTAGATCGAAAGTGACAATCTTTAAGAGAAAAATGGACAATAAGGTTAAACTAGTATAGAAGCAAAACTAGAAAAAAACTTAAATAAGAGCGAAATAGACACATGTATCTCTTTTTATTGATTCAATAATGTCACTTATTTTTATTTTGGAAATCATTCATTTTTTAAATATAATTTTTTTTTTAACGTACAGGTAAAATTTCTTCCATTGAAATTGAAAGTGTTGATACTACTTATATAATATAAGCAAAAACATAATTTATATGATTGTGTTTCAAAAAATGTAAATATAACATGATTTTAATATAAAACTAAAGAATGAAGCTAAAGTGATATATTTATAAAAAATTTAAGTAAAAACTTATTAAAAAAGTATATTTTTTTAACATAAACATTATTATTATTATTTTATTATAAATAAATATGTTTAGAAAATACTTTAAACAAGTATACAGTTTTTTAGGAATAAAGAAGAACTAAAGGAATAAAAAATATTATATAAGTTTTCCTTAATGCTATGTACAGAAGATGTACTAAAAATGTATGCAATTCACTCTTTGTGATTCTAGTACTATTGGTATCAGCAACATAGAAATTTGAACCAAGATTCATGACCAAGAGTTCGCTATTTTTCTTTAATTTGGCAAACTATTAAAAAAACTGATCTTTTTCTTTTCTTTCGTCTCTATTTCTCTCTTTGTTCCTATATACTTATCTATATATCTTTATATTTATTTTTTATTTTGTATATATCTTGCCCTTTCTCGTTCGATTATCAGAAACATTTTATTTCATAGAAGTTTAGTTGGACAAACCAAAATTTACAAATACAAAAACACATTATACTTATGTATGATATATACTGACATATTTATTTAATTATTATATACTATAAGCAATAAAACAAAAGAAGGTAGATAAATATAAGGATTTATGAAAGTTTGAATAAAATGCTATTGAGTATAGAAAAAATTGCATTCAAATCTAACAAGTAGTAAAAAAGTAAAATTTATTTTTTTCTATAATAATGATAAATGCATCATGGTACACTTTTTAAATTAATAATTAATAATAGAACATTTGTATTTTTAATTACAATATGTCAAATATTCATATGAAGTATGAAAGTTTCAATAGATAAATTAGAAGAAAATAGTCAAAAATATAAACTATAACGAAGTGCTTCTTAAATACATATTATAGTTATATTTGAATTATTCCAGTATATTTTTAATAAGAGAATATAAAGATTGTTTGTTTTCAATTGAGTAATTATGAAGATATTTTAGAAGATCAAAATAATAATTTATTATAAATATTGAAATATTACGTAAGAGATAAAAAGTATTGTTCAAAAGGGTATTTTTTTTGTTATACATTATTAAAAAAATATATTCATGCTCTTTCCAAAAAATATATTATTTTAAATGTTAAAATTGTAAATCACTTTAATATTTTGAGTTTGTAACAATCGATCATACATATGATAATTTAAAAAATGATTAAGTTTCTTATTAAAGATTGAAAACATTATACAATTTTAATTACAGATATTTTATAATTTTAAATTGTAATTCAACAAATTATTTTTAAATCATAAATTTAGTACCAAAAAATAATAATGAATTGATAAAAATATTTAAAGATTTTTTATAAATCATTTTTTTAAATTAATAAATATAATTTATAATATGATTTATATTATTTAAAGTAAATCTTAAAATATTAAAATGAAAATTAATAAACTTTTTAATTTATTATATAACATTCAAAAAGTGAAAATTTTATAAAAGTATTTAAAATGGTAAAAAATACAAAGATTGGAATACGATTATTATTATTTTTTTGCTTACATAAAATATTAATTTATTACTTAATATCTCATATCTTGATATGTCTCAATTAATTTTTTTATGTTACTTATCTTATTCATTTAAATTAACTAGTAAAAATATTATATAATGAGAGATTCAATGCTTGCTCCCTTATGATAGTACTAAGTATTACCATATTAAGAAATTTTATATATTCGTATAATTCAGAAATCTTATTATTGAATCACCATTACAAGTTTAGTATTTTTAAGAATCAGAGAACAAGTATAGTGATTGATAAATTCATATAGTATTACTACACCCAAATTGCATCGAGTACCGTGGAAAACGGTACCCGATAATGAAAGTCTCCATGACAACCGACATACTCGGTTGAAAAGTACGTATGTAAGCGAAAATAAAACCACGTGGTTTATTATAAAAGATAGGAGATTACGTTGTACATTTAGTAAAGGAGTCGTATGCATGAAAAGTAGTGCCTGAGTCAATAAGACAGTAATGATGATGAAGAATCTGTATTTGATACAAATGAAAGGATTTTTGGATTGTGTATTGTTTTCTGTTAGACAAATTTAACTACAATTTTACTTTTAGACAAAATACAGATATGTTGCTTTTATTAAACCCTCAAGCTATCTAAAAATAATAACTTTTTAAAACCTAAATTATATATATATATACTATTCAGAAAACTTATTTGAATTGTTTATCTAGAATTACTGTTATTATATAATTTAATACAAACTTGAATAAAAATTTAATTAAAAATAAAAGAAATTAGATAAATAATAAGGAATTTATTTTGAATGCTAAATTCTTTTCAGACAATAATTATACTTATATTTAAATTCTTGATTATATAGATAAGTATAAATTTGATTGATAAAGTATGAAAAATAATTAATTATGTAACAAATAATAAGATTTAAAAATTAAAAAAAAATGAAATAAATTTGTATAGAATAATAGTAAAAGAAATATAAAAAATGGTAAATACATTTTTTTAATTTTAATGACAAAAAATAAATCTTTTTATTGACGTAAAATATAGTAGTATGAGTATCACATCATATAATTACTTTCACATCTTTACGTAATTTCCTCTGCACGAATAATACAATTTTCAATTGAAAAGATTCCTTATAATCAGATAATATATTTGAGATCTTTGCAAGTTATTTATAGATACTTAACATAGTTTGTACGGTACTTAAATTGTCACAAACTATCCAAATAATTTAATAACTTAGTTCCTCGGACGAGAGCTCACATAATTATTCAAGTATATTACAAATATACAGAATACTAATATTAAAAATAGTTTATTGTAAAATTGAGTTTTTTAAATTGAAATTTGTAATTACTTATGTAGAAAAGAAATTCAGAAGTATCTAACTAAAAGTAATTAAAAAATTTATAATAAAAGATTAAAAAAAGATATGTTTTTATTTAATTATTTTTATTTACGTTGATATTAAATTATATTTTGACATTTTTTTATCATTTATTAATGAAGCTGAAAAATTAGTCAGTAATGTAAAATCTATATATATTTAAAAATAAATTATATATAGAAATATATAAGCTACTTATGAATTAATTTTAAAATAAGTTTCGAAAATAATTTGCAATTTTAAATAAAATTTTACAATTAAGTTAGTCATACACTTGTTTATCACTAATCAATAACATATATATATATATAAGCATATAAGAATCTTGTAAAAAATTAAACGTGGATTAGAAGATAAGTAACATATGCATATGTATTTAATATGAATTTATTAAATTTATTAAATTTATTCAGAGGAATTAAAAATTAGTTTCTCTTTTAAGTACAACATAAATACTTGCTTTTATTTATTCTATGTATACCTACTTATTTATAAATTCGAAAATATTTATTTTAATCCTTACAAATATCTTGTAAACTAAAACTTTTTTAATATAAATAAAATAGTAGTATATTTTAATACCGTTTCATAATTTAAAGTAAATATTGTTGAAAAATTAGTTACGCATTTAAAATTTGGAAACCTATTGTGATAAGCTTAATAAGCAACATAAATTTTTAATTCAAAAAGATTTAAAAAATCACTTTACTTATTTTATAAAACTTTAAGCAAACAAAAAAAATATTATTCATACACTAAGTGTTATTATAATTTTAATGTTTATTTAATTGTTCATTTTTTTATGTGTGACAATACCGTAGAAATTTAAGAATGAAATGTAATAACTGAAAAAAATGAATGGCTTTTATTGCTTTATTTACAGTTTGAAAGTTATTAGAAGGTTATTTTTCTGTAAATATATGTAAATTATATTACTATTTTCAAATACAGTTGATTGCATCATTACTGATTTATAACTAACTGAGACATTTGTTAAGAAAGACAATGAAAATAATTTTATATTTTCATAACATATAGAAGAACTGTTGAAATGACAATTATTTTTATTTATAAATAGTGGTGTAATTGCAATTGCAAAGCATTTAGATAGAAAATACTAATTACCAGAATTTGTTTGGTTTAGAAAACTAGAAAATATAATCAAAACATAACTTTAGTATTAACTAGAAATCTAATAAGCGAAGAGAATATTCTTCCATAACGAAGTTGTGAAAATTATATGAAGATATATACTTTTTTTCAAATATTAAAATCCATAAAATTACGTAATAAGGTTAATGCATACTAATTAATTTATTATACTTATAAAAAAAAATTATATGCACAAATAAATTTACGACAGAAATAATGAGGACAATAGTTCGATTATGCAATTTTTTTGCAAGATAAGCTTGGACTAGCTGTATTCATGTTTAGAAATATATATAAAAATAATTTAATTAACGTAATCAATATGATTACCACAAACCATTATTTTCGAGAATCATTCCTCGCAAAAGCTAAGTATATTCGTATTATTAAGCATTAAGTACCCTCGAATCAAGAGAATTTTTTTATTTTCGGGGTATTATTTTCTTATATTTGTATTACATTAAAAATTGTATTTCATTACAAAAAATGTGTACAAAAAAAATAGTTTGACATAAGTGGCAATGATAAAATAAAATTGTTACTTTCTCTAAATTTTTAAAGTTTCGTACGTCCTAATTTAAATGCAGTGATTTAATAAAAATTATAAAAATGTACAAAATTCTCGTAAAATTTTTTTATTGTTTTGCTTAAGAAAAAACTGCTTTTATAAATATTAAAAGTAAAGTTATATAAAATATAGTATTTATTAATATTATTTATTAAAAAAAATAAAGTAATACATACGAGTATCAATAAATATATTTGAAGACTTGTATATAAGTCTTCTTAATATTCAAATGTATTTATATTCTAATAAAATATTAGAAATTTCTAAATCAAAAAAGAATTTTTTGAGAACTAGAATAATCGAGACCACCATTACTTTATAATAAAATAAAATGTTTGTAAATTTGAAAAATAAAACATTTTGAAGATTATGTGTAAACGTCATATAAAATATTGTTTCTATCCTAAATATTTTTGTGCGATTTGTCAATACATTGGAGCTTCTTATTTTTAATGTAAAATAAAAAATATATATATATGTGATAAATTGATAATTATACATATAGCAAAACATTCGATTAACTAATGCTGCATCAAAAAAAAAGATTGAGTTTAAAAAGGATTGTGATCAAATAACGATGAAAAAGTTAACTGTCATGTTGTAAAATTTCTGGATTATCGAATATATATTCGGTGGTATTTCAGTCAATAGAAAGATTTTACTCAAGGTTAGAAAAACGAAAAAAAAAACAAGAACTTTTAAATAAAAGAAAATTTTGTATTCGTCAATCACTAATTTTTCAAAAAAGTAGTGTTTGAAATGTTTTTGATAAGTGCCATTTAAATAAAACTTTCTTAAAAAGTGAACTTTCAATTATTTCTTTTTAAAAATCTAAATATACTAAATTACATGAATTTTAATTGTAAACTATAGTGAAATATTTTTAATAGTTGATAATAAGCTATATATTATTTATAAAAAAATTGCTGTAATATAAAATACCGATAAAAAATTACTATTAATTGTAATTATTTTAATTAAATGTATTAAGAAGTACATACATATAAAATTATTGGTTTACAATTTCAGTAAAACGTTTGTACAATCTATTATTCTATTATTAAGATATTATAAATAATTATATAGTATATTTAATTATTGATACATTAAAATTGAATTTTTTAAGTGTTTTCTTATTGCAATATCAGAAAACTATTACAATACAATAAAATATAAATACAAAATTAACAAATTTAGAACTAATGTGTTCAAAATTTATGTAGACTCAGTAATATTATTTTCACAAAATGTTTTTGTAAAAATCTTACGAATAAGTACAACTTGGCTTTTAAATATACTTATTAATCTTAATGTAAATGCATCGTAAAACATCATTTGTTTATATCTTGAATAAATTTTTAAATACAAATACAGAAAATTATATACTATAATATTTACTACTTTAATTACGTCTTATTTTTTCGAGCAATTTAATTTTTTTCGTTCTGTATATTATTCTTTTTTGTCCTTTAGTAAGAATATTCTCAAATCTCAATTTATGTTCTTAGAAAGTAAATATCGTTTTCTGCCTATCTATTGCTTACGTTCTCTACCAGTTTACTCATATCTACAGAAAATTGACTTTTATGAATTCAATATTTATTGGCTATTTACCAACAGAGCTCATGTATGTTTCATGATTTTATATAAATTATGCAATTTATTATAGGTTATTTGTTTCAGTACCAAATAATTATAATAGTTTTATGTAAAATATTGAACTTTACTAATATTAATTTACGAAGCTTGTTTGTATTGTTTGGAATATATACTTTACCAAAAATAATTTATTAAATCTACATCTACTTAATTTATAAATGCGACATACCTATAATTTTTTAATGAAAAGGAAAATGGGAAATAATTTAAAACTTACAAAATACTTTTAAATAACCATAACTCATATTACTAACTTAAGTATAAATTTTTAGAAATATAAATATAAAAATAATTAAACATCAGAATATATTGTGTAAGCATTTTACTGTTTTTTAACATAATGAACACAGAAAATCTATCCAAATACAGCTTACTTTTTATGGTCTCTAAAATATACTTGATATAAATTTTGTGTAATTTTCATTATTTAAAAATACTTTCCAATAGAACAATTTTGATACAAGTAAATACATGGTAAATAATAATATTATTTTTTAGAAATTTTGATTTAGAAATTTTATTATTTGGTTCTATTTACACAAATAGTAAATAAAGAGTTGTAAATATTAAGATCTAAACATAATATTAGATATATAATTTAAAAATAATTATTTTTATTATTTGTAATAAAATTTGAATTAAAATAGGAACAAAAAGTTTTTCAATTAAAGTAATAAAACGGTAATTCTTTAAAATTATTCAACAACGTTTATTACATATAATTAAATTGTGGTATAAAAATAATAGAGCTGAATATACAGTACAAAATAGTGTTTTAAAAGCAATAAGTAAAATAAAATAATAAATAAAATTGTGGAGGAACATTTAGAATTGTTAATTGATGGGGTAGTAATCAAATTATAGTTCACTCTTTTTAGGTTTTAACTAATAATAAATTTTATGAAAGATATAATCTTTGATACTATCTTTCATTTCAGACAGAATAAAATATTATTATCAAGAAACTTTAATATTAATTAAACTTTTATTTTTCCTGCATCACAAAAAGAGAAAGACAAAAAATAGATTATATTAAAGATATAATAAATATTTTTTACTAATGAAATACGTAACATTTATTTCTTCGTCATGTTAAAATAAACAAGACAGATTCAGTTTCAGCTATATAGTGTAAAAATATATGTCACTTTTAATAAATGAAGAAAAAGATATTTTGTTACATATGCAACAAAACATCGAAAAGTACATTAATTATTAGAGAAGATTAATTATTTAACCCAATAGTTTTTGAATAATTAATTAATATTCTTCAATTAGCAGAAACGCCGAGTCTTATCGCCTTAGTATTCGTCCATTGGTTTAATTTACTTGAATGTATATAAATTGGAAGATTTACAAAGATAATATACAAAGTAAATATAAGAAAAAAAAAGCATTATAAAGATGAGATAAAAGGTGGAGATATTATGCATATATTCGCAAAAGATGGAAGGGATAGTAAATCAAAAGGAAGTAAGGAAGACACCATCCCCGAGAAATACATTTCTTGTATTTGAATAAATCGAAATATCTAAAGTGATTCACCAACTTAAATTAGTTTCTGTCTGTTTCTTAGAGCATGAAAAATACAAACTATGTGAGTAAAGTAAAATGAAAAAGCAAAGAAAATTTGAGGGCATTGAAGAAATCAATAAAGAAAAAAAGCAAAATAAAAATATGTTGAATTAAATGGGACTAAGTAAGTGTGTTCATACATATACAAATAGGTGACTATCGATCAATCTAATCAAAATATAAATAATTATTTTAATTTTCTTTTGTTTGTTCTTGAATATTTAAAAAAATACGAGTAATTAGTAGATGTCTGTCGTTCTAAATGGTATATTATAAACAATATTTCAAGAAGAAATTTTCATTTAATGAGATTTCGAAAAATAAATAAGCCAATGCATACGAAAATTATATTTATTTAGTGAATATATTATATTTAATCATTACTACAACATTAGAATATGTTTATATAATAATAAATTTTTTTAGAATTCTAAATTTTCATTAATTTTATATTTCAGATAAAAGTAGTATTCTGATAAAATATTTCTAACAAAAGCATACTTTTAAAAAATTTTAAAGAATTCATATTATTTTTGTAAATAATAATTATGATTATGAAATATTTGGAAAGAACTCGATAGAATTATTAAATAATATAATTCAATTATGAAATTAACAACAATTTGTTTAATTTATTGAATGGAAGTAGAAGAATCTTTAATTGAATATATTTCCTTAAATGTTTCAAAAATATAATTTACAATAAACAGCTTAACTTAATCAGTAAAATTTATATTATATATTCGTAGAATAAGACTAAATAATTTAAAAATTTTATTATTTTATTATATGTGACTTAATAATTGTACAATTATTTTATATTATGAATTATCCTTACAGTACCATTATTATATAAATATAATATTAATATTATCACTAAGTACATATATTAAGTTTAATAAAGTTTATTTAACAATATGTAGCACTATTGTTATTTATTACAAGATCGCAACGTTTGATACATTTTTTACAAATAATAGTAAAATTAATATCATAAGTTGCACATAACAGGCAAAATTTTATATATTTTTATATGTAACACAATTTTAATTAATAATTTTAAATAAATTAGTGAATATCTATTAAATCTCATAGAACATAGTATTACATGATTTTTTGAAAGTTGAGAGTACTAAAATATCTTGCAATAAACTATCTCTTCTAAATTCAAAACACAACGTTACATAAAATATTTTTCTCACACATTTTAGTTATATTTTCTTTTTTTAAAACATTAAAAATCTTTTGCACTTTATGTGATCTTTAATATTTCGAGTAAGGTATCATCTTTTGATTAAAATTTGAAGATGATAAATAAATTTATACTAATCACTCAATTTTAATTATATAAAATGTTATGCAAATCATTTGGTTTGTATATAGAAAAAAATTATTTTCATAAATTATTTTATTTTATTGAAAAAATAATAATTTAATAAAGATACAATGATTTAATCAATTAAAGATATTTTTATTACAAATACCGAATAAATGAATAAATTTTTTAAAATTATTTAAAGCATTTATAATGTATATATATATACTATTTATATGTGAATATTATATACAATAATATACGATAAATAATATATTAATAAGTATATGATATGATATACATGATATTAAAAGTGTTTTTACATAAAAATATAATTGACTATAAAATACATAATACATTGATCTACTAGATATTTTCCGATAACAAAGAATTACACATGTATTTTCTAATCTGATGTTGTAGATTACTGCATTCTCATATATCAGAACATACTGTAGTAGTATACCTCAAATTTCAAAAATTCTAGAAAAATATATTAACATTAAATATTTCTAGAATAAAATTATAACTTAATTCCAATATTAATTTATTTAAGAATTTTCATAACTCAATTTCATACTTTTTGCGTATGGATGTAAATCTATTAAATCGATATTTTAATTAAATATGAATAATGTAGTGAGTAAAAATCTGTTTTATTATTAATTCATACAAAACATTTTATTCTTTTCGTTCTCCTGCGTTTAAATAGCTATTCCATAAAAATATTTTTTATACAGCCGTTTAATTTCTTTCACGCTTAAATTAGAGAAGTATATTCAAATATTGGAAAGATTTTGATCCTTCGGATATTTAAAATCAGAGAACATCATAACGAGAAGGCTCATCATATTGAAGCTAGACATGGTAAATTTTATCGCTCAGAGGTAATTAGCAGGTGATTGTGAGATAAAGATAATAAAGATAAAGTCACGACGTCTGTTTGCTTTAGAATTCGGCCTCTTTTGTAACTGCCAGACCGAGGCAAGAGCGGGCCAATCTAAGTGACGTACGAGCGAGTAAAGGGTAGCTTGGTGGACGAAGAGGCATTACCGGAATCATTGCCATGCATAATGGTTCTTTGGCTCTCGCTTGGTGTTGGTGTCGGTTTATGTAGCAAGCTTCTGCCTCTGCCACTGCAGAAGTAATAGCTGCAATTTGTACCTACGAATCCGCGTTCCAACATGTTACGCGTGATTCACAAACTTGTACGGATTCACATTCATCCTCCCAATTCCACCCCTCACCATTAACACCTTCCTAGTCTTTTTCTATTCTCGTACTAAAATTCTTCGCATTTCTGCAAATCTATTTTTTTTCTTTGTGAGACAAATTTTATAGTACATGATGCTATGATAAAGCAACTTACATGGAATTACTTGACAAAAATAGAGACTTTCGTTTATTCTATATATTACAATTAAGTAACAATTAAATCATTCTTTTTTCTGCTTTTGTCTTTCAATCGTTTTTTTCTTGTCTTTCTTTATAGATATAAAAATAATTGCAGAAAAATACTAATAGCTATTAAACTATCGACATTCTTTATTTTCTAGTTTTTCATTCATGCGAGTTTGAATTGGTAAATTTTATATGTAATCTAAAGTTTCTACTATAAAAGTATTATAGCCTGTTGAAAAGAGGCACAGATTTTAATTATTATTAATAATTAAGTAAAATAAGCACGAAAACAAAATAAACCATAAGTCTTACCAACATTGACAGGCTTTAATTTTCGTACGACTAACCATCAATAAAATATCAGATGAGAAAATTTATATTATAAGAGTGTGAACGAGAGAGGAAGAGCAATTAGAGACAAACCAATTTAACGCTTGTCGTGCTTTAATAGGTTCGTTATTGAAACCTTTGTAATAGTTCTATGAGAAAGGGAGAGTAAGAACTTCCAAAAATTAATTTTTATGTGTATATGTACATCGACAAAATATTAATTCGAACTTTTCAATACTTTTATAAAAAAGTTTAAAATTTTATATAATTCTATATACTATTTTTATATTATAAATTAACGTTTACTATTATAGTATAAAATTTTATTGCAATTTATTTGTATAAATACGACAAATTTTTTTATAAAATTTTATGATTCATGTTTATATAAATAATTTTTATATTTTTTTCTTCATATCAATACATAATAATCATATACATAAAACGAACATAAAGATTTCTTATATAAAAGTTTATTTGTCATACAATATACTATTAATAAATATTATATTACAAGAAAAACAATTCTTGTATTGAAAATTATTAGCTATATAAAATTATTAAAATTTAAGCAAATTAATAAAAAATCTGTAAAAGAAAAAAAAGAAGCAACGATTAATTAATCCTCTCTTGAAATAAAATAAAATCACTTGCTTCTGCAACTTTCAAAAAAATATGAAAAACGATAACGGAAAAAAAATGAAATAGCAACAAAAATTAGAAAAACGTTAGCCATTTTCGCAAGCAAGGATAGTGCTTTTCAATGTCCAATAAATCTCTGCAAAAGTCGTTTCCAAAAAAAAGAGACTGAAAAATTAAAAAAAAAAGGTAATACAATGAAAGAAAGAGAAAAAGAGAGAGTAAATACATCTAAGATGATTTAGACTCAACGGCAAAGATGTAATTACTTACAAAAAATTCCAGTCAGGTGGTCACAACTAAAAAAAAGGAAGGGGAGAAGAATGAAGAAGGAAGAAAGGATAAAAAAGTAGTTATAGAGAGTTAGTGAGAGAGAAAGGGGAAAAGGTTTAGTGTTATCGAGTTAAGAGAAATGAAAAACAGAGGAAGAGGTGCACATGTAGCAACCCAATACCTCGTGCTACGTCTCAACAAATGTTTTGCCGTTTTTTCTCTTTCATCTTTTATAAATCTTCTATTTTTCAAATTCTTATTTATAATATATTCTGACGCTTAAAGTACATTAGCAGAATTGGTTATCTGTTTAATTATATCTATAATTATAAGTTGATTATTTTATGAATCCATTGCTAAGTTTTAATACAAAGAAAAAAATTAAAAGTTCATCTATATAGGTTAAATTAGTAATTATTTATTTGTATATAATAAATGTATTGCGATTTTAAAAAATTAAAAACTATTTCATGTAAATGATGATATAGCATTATATGAAGATGTGTAATTAAACAAAGGTATTATGCCTACCTATTCATTTAATAATTGTAAATTTTTTAATATACATATATCTACATTATCTCAAATAAAATGACATTCGACTGTATGCCTCAATGAATTTTGAACTATCGATAAATTCTTCATTATTTTATATTCTCAACTGTTTAACATTTATGTATTTATTCATTTAATAATTATAATCTTATCTGAATATAATGGTATATGTAGTTAATATTGACATATTTAAGTTTTTGAAGTTTATACAAAAATTCTGTATTTTATCATAAAAATTTTATAATAAATAAGAAACAGTGATCTATCTCTAACTCTGAAGTTATTATATATATGTATATTAATTATATATATTAATTCTATAGTAGGCTATATAAACGTAGGAACTTATCATCCTTTTACATCATTTTCTTAATAATAAATATATACTTAATTAATTTAGCGTAATTAAATATAACTCTTTTAAAGAGGTTCGTGATTTCATTACAATTAACACAATATCTAAATTTTTATTTATGTTAAATTAATAATGACATTATATAGATTTTATAAATAATATAGAGATCTTATAAACAAGGATTTTATTGAAAATAGTAACTTTAAAGCAAAATATATCATTTTATATGCATATTTTATAATATAGAATTGCAAAAAGTACACATAGTTTTTATTAATAATTCATCCTATACTATTCTGAAAGTTTGGATTTAGATATTAATCATAATAATTAAAAGAATTTCAAATCGAGAAATCGATGTTTTTTTATTATATTTCTTCAGAAAATTTTTTTCTAATTATTATTTGATTCGACTTACATAGAAATTCTCAAGTTTATATATAATTTATGATATAATTTATGGTCATATAATTAATGAGATATGTTATAGTTAATACTCGTAAAAGTAAATAATATACGTCCATAGCTTCAAAAGTGTTCAAAATTTTTTATTTTTCACCTCACGTTATCTATTTTTACAGATATCGATACAAAAATTTAAGAACTTATAAAATATGTTTTTTTAAATCTTAAATAAATTCATGAAATTTTTACTACTTTTATACAAAATTATACATAAAAAATTTACTAGAATTCATTTATTGAAATTTCATTTTTTTAAATAATAGTTTTCATATAGAAAATATATTATATTTTTACTTTTTTATTTTTTAAATTATGACATATAATCCATATTTATAAACATATCAGGAATAAAAGATTTATATTTAAATTCATTTATAATTTTTTTTACAAATTCATTTCGTAGATAAAAGAAAAAAATATTCGGATTACAAACAGACAATAATCTAAAATACCAAAAAAATTTGATTCAATTCCAACTGTATATGAAATTTTATGTTATTTTTGTGAATATGACTTGTATTTTAATTCAAACTAAATAGAAATATCTGAAGTAAAACAAGAAATATAATTAAGTAGTACAAATCAATTTAAAATAATTCAACAAACACTTGTACTTATTCATTTTCTATATATTCTATTCTCAAAGATATATCATTTATTTAGTTTTATTTTGATTTTTATTTTGTTAATCTATTGAAATTTAAATAATTTTTAGAAAAATACTATTGTATTGCTTTATATTTTGGAGCTTAAAAAATTAATTTTTTTATCTTGAATAATATATAAGAAATGTGATTTTATTTTATCTATATTTATTCTTCGATATGCTTCAAACTCAATTTAAATGTTTCTACTTTACTTTAATTAAATACACAAATCTAAAGTTATAAGTATCTTTTATATAGGAATATTATTAACTTACAATATTCAAAATTTTATGATACATTTACTATTGATATTGAATATTCATTTAAAATTCATTTAAAGTAAGAACTTAACGTTTTATCAATTTACCGGCAGTAAAAATGGAAATTAATAAAGATATATAAAAATAAACGAAATAGAAAAAAAATTATTTTTCATGTAGTATTGTTTTATATCAAAGATATTACTTTTACATACTTAAACATAATAGTTTTTATTATTATTTTCAAACAATAATATATAAGATATAACTAAAATCTCTAAAAAAGAAAATATTATGAAATTCAGCTGCATGCAAATTACTAGAAAATCTATTTCCACATTATATTTTTATTTATTATGTATAACAAACACAATTTAAGTGTATTAAAAGCGATGCAAAAATTTTATTTTTATTCTTAAGTAATATTATTTAAAAATATTATTAATATTTTTAAATATAGAAAAAATAGCTTTTCCCTTTTACAAGCATAGAAGCACTATTTATTATCTATAAAACTACATTATTATCAAGTATAGCCTATTTATTATTATAAAATCATCATAAAATTGTATATACTCTATTTCTAAAATTGAGTGTTTGTTTTTGTATTTTTTTTGTTCTTTTTCTCCGTTATTGTTATTATTATTTTTTTTATGAATTGATCAATTATTTGTTCTAATTTATTATTTTTGTCTTTTAATTTTTTAAGAATATTTTCTTAATAAGTTGTATTTGTTTTTCCTACTCGAATCATTTCTATTTCTAGATTATTATTATCTCATGATTCTGTTATTATTATTTTTTTTGATTTTACATCGATTTTATTGATATCTTGTTTCATTTTATTAACTTCGGATAAAAATTGTAAATTAACAATTTTTTCTCTTTTGTGATAATCTTATATGTTGAGTTCCAATTGTTTCTATGGCGGCATGTGTTTCATTCTTGTTTAGTTGAATTAATTTATAATTTATTTTTAATAGTCTTTTTAACGATGTATATTTAATTTTTATCATGTCAAAATTTGATCATTAAGTGTTTTTTATTTATTTTTTTGCTATTTACAATTTTTTGTGTATTTGTTTAAGGTAAATTATTATTTTAGATCAATTAATCTTTAATAATTATTCAGATTTTCACTTGTAATATTTTTATTGTTAATTTTCATTTACTGTTTAAAATGTATAGTTCTCAAATAAGGGAAAGGACAGATATATAATTGAATCAGTGATCTTAACATATTATGAAATTATTGGTATATAATCATAATTAAAAAAAAATTTAGATAAGAATGAGTTCGTAAAATATAATTGAAAATATATTGAATATATATAGTAATTTCGATGCTATTATTTCCATTTTATATAGATTATGAATATGATATATGTGTAATATTTAATTAATTAATTATATATATATATATATATATATATATATATATATATATATACTTAAATATTAAAATCAGTAAATAAATAATTTTTCTTTATATACCAAATTTACGCTAAGTGTTTTTATTTATTTATTTATCTTAAAACATTAAAATAGAGTTTCTAGTAAGGTGCATTTAAATATTATTATATATCATAGGATATTATAGTTACCAGATTATTAGTAAAATTCCGTAATATATATCTTAGGATTATTTAATATTTTTAGTGTAATATAGTTATATATAAAAGTTTCATTCTATTATCTATAACATCATACAAGTCGACTATATTTGTTGAAAATTAGATTAAAAAATTTATGAATAGTTTTAATTGGAATGTTTCTAATACTTTATCATTCATCATTTATGATTATAAACTTAAGAATTTTCGATAAAATTCTACCAGTCGCAGGAAAATAAACACCTTGAATGGGCATAAAAGAAAAGCATAAGCGAGATAAAAATGCATTTCTCGTTTCCTTGTACTGTTGTGTATCGTTGTTTTTCAGACAAATAAAGTAACTAAATGAAGATTTTCAAGTTCACTCAATAGCATAATCGTAAATAAAATAAGACTTGTAAGAATTCAATAAGCGAATAAACTGTAGGTTCACGTTTTTTCGTATTGTTGTTTAATTTTATCCTTCTGTTTTTTTATAAAAATTAATATTTGTTTGTTAAAATCGAAAGTAAAATTATTGTATAAAAAAAATTCA
Organism: Dolichoris vasculosae; assembly: GCA_018907195.1. Taxonomy (NCBI): domain Eukaryota; kingdom Metazoa; phylum Arthropoda; class Insecta; order Hymenoptera; family Agaonidae; genus Dolichoris; species Dolichoris vasculosae. The sequence continues at coordinate 4,562,774 of JACCHY010000018.1, forward strand.
TTTTTAAAAAATATTTATATATATTCGATAGACTACTAACTATTGTTTATAATGCATTTTTACACGAAGAAAATATGTTATATTTATTGAGTATATAGTGATGAAATATTGTAAAAAAATTAAAAAAGAATTATATAAAATGTGAATTTTTATAATATAGAAATATAATAATTTGAAAAATAAAAAATAAGTGTGAATAAATTTTATAATTAAATATTAATAATATTACGAGAGGTAGTGATTAATTAAAAAAGATCTGTATGGAGACTTATATAAATCTATAGCAACTTATAAAATTAATTTTTAAGAGAATGTATGGAATGTCGATATGTATTATAATACTGCGAATGTTTATTGAAAAACTAATGTTAAAAGTTGAAAAAAAATTTAATTTGTGATTCTTTGAATATGTTAGGTAATTTTTTTTTAGATATAGTTAAATATCAATAAATTTTCTAATATCATTAAATATCATTAACTGTAATTGTTGAAAAAAAAAATTTTTTTCCTTTTTTTCATGTAATATTAATATTATTTTATATTTCCTGTAGTAAAATTATGAAACTTGACTTATTTCAAACATAAGAATACTTTCTGTAATAAAATTAGATAATATCGTTTTGGATATGGTATAAATATTATTGAGTAATGTAAGAAATTAATTTGAAAATATAATTTTTACTAATCAATAAAATTGAGAGATATTTTTTCAAGAAATGATACGATTGTCTAATAAGAAAGAAGTAAAATGTAAATTAATTCTACGTAAATATTAAAAAAAAAACTATTCAATTACGAATAACCAACTATTAATTAATATTTCTATTATTATTATTCGGATCACTAATTTTCAAAACAAGTTTCTAAAATAACTGATATTTATATAAATTATCATTTTTTATTAAAAAAGGATAATAATCTATATAAAATTTTGTGCAAGATTTTTTGTAAATTTATTACTGTTCTAATACATATTAAATATAACGATAATTTTATACATACTGCTAGAGTATTCAGATTTTTTAAATCTTATTTAAGTATGATTTTCACTTCCTACATTTATATTCCACGTATTATTTTGTACTTTCCCGAACTTACAGTATTCTAAGCTAATTAATTTAGAATACCAATTGCTTTGAATCTCTACTTTATTTTATAGAATATTCAACAAAAGACCACACTTTTTTAGCTTTTCAAAATATATATATATATGTTTGTAAATTAAAAATATTCTTCTTTATCAAAAATACTATATTGATTTTTTGTAGAAATAGAGTAGCAATGAATAAGAATGAAACTAAAATTGATTTCTATATAAGTATTTATAGTCTTAATTTAGTTTTTGGTATAAAAAACGTGTGTTGTAATGATATTTTACTTAGATATAGTTTTACATACATTGATGTATTAATATTAAATTTAAACTTAAAAAAATTCCGTTTGACACTAATCAAGACATATTATAATAAAGAATTTAACCAAATTTAACTAAATCCAAATATAAATAGTTACTTTAAATATGAATATGATTATTTTTTTTTTAATTTCTCAAACTATATTATTTAGATTATATAAAATTAACTATTAATTATATGAAATAAATTTTAATTTAAAAAGTTTAATAAAAACTTTTTATATTTGAAAAAGTAATTTAAATACTAAAATAACTTAAATAATTTAAGTTGAAACTATGTAATCTTATTGATTTATTATTTTTCAAAAAATTTTATTAAATCCAGATAATATAATCAATTATCTGGTTAATAATTTTAATATATAAAGTAATTATTATACATTGCCTATTATTAGAAATCCATATAAAATTTTTAAAATTTCCAAGATTCATCAGTAAATTAAGAACATTATAGTTATAAAAGTTGTTGATTGTATTAAGATTTACATTATGTTACATTTATTATTGGATTTTTTATAAGTTAAATTTATAAGCTCAAGTATTTATATATATATAAATGAACTCAATATAAATTTACAAAGTAGCGCATAACATGATACTTATTACACATACTGAGTTTTATATATTAATAATTTAAAAATTTTTGTTAAGAGAAATTTTTAATTTTATAAATAAAAATTAAGTCATTAATTTTATTTTCTTTTTTAATAAGTCTATGATTATATACTTTCTATATTTATTGCACTTTGCATTTTTTTTAAACAAAGAAAAAGTGGAATCTTTTCAAAAATTCAAAATATCTTTATGCTCAAATGATATATTATCAAAATTAAAAATGAGTCATATCTAAAAAATATTATTAGCCAAACATGTGTAGAAATATAAAAAGATATATAATTTTATCTGGTATGCATTTACAATTTATTAAATGTGATTAATATATATGAAAGCTAGATTCGTATGTACATTTTTTTATAAAAAAAAATAATCCTTATATTTTATACATAAAAGACCTCGTTGGAAATAGATTAATGTGCTGTTATCTTTAAGAAATAGACTATAAATAATTTTAACAATCATTTACATATATAAAAAATAAAAAAAGTATTTTATTCTTTTTATTACATTAAATTTTTGTATTATTTAATCGATGAATTAGTAATTATAATATTTCTACTAGTAAATGATACATAATATTTATATTCAGCTCATACTTTTATGTTGTAAGTAATTTCTTATTACCTATTTTTGTAGATACTTTTGAAAGCACAAGCGGTAAATTATAATTTTATTCTAAAAAGGAATTTAATTATTCTGAAATAAATAATTTTAAATTAACAATTTCTATGTTTATGTTATTTATGATTATTGTTGTAGCAAATACAATTTGCAAGTGCTTTTTTCTTAAAAATTGTAAATTGTAAATTCTAAATTACTTCGAGAATATAATCCGGCTATACGCAGATGCTCGCTTTTTCATTTAGATTTTGTTGTTAATCTAGGAATAACAGCGATCCTCTTTGTTTTCATCTTTTAATTTTACTATTACCTCAAATTCCTTTTTTTCTTTTCTAACTTGAAAACAATCAGATTTTTCAAACTTAATCCTACCGTTCAAAATAAATAAAAACAAAGTAAATTGAAATTTATTTTGCAAAGCATTTCTTGTTTCTTATTTGTGGTATTTTGTACAGCTTTAATTAATGAAGCTTATACAATAACTTATTTTCACAAAATTATAGATAAAAAAATAAGAATATAATCTCGAAAGTATATTTGATTTATCGAGAATAATATAACATGAATGAGATTAATTCGGTATGTTAGTAAATTTCATTCGACAATTAATTTCTACAGTTTCTATTTTGCTGTATTTTTTTAATTATTAATAAAATAATCTACGTATATTTATTCAGATTATGTTTAATAAAGTTTTTTGAGAAATAGGAGTAGAAATTACAATGTAAATAAGTTGTATTAAATTATTGATAATAAATACAGTATGTAAGAAAAACAAAGTGTCTTTATAAGTCTATCTGATTTTTTACTATGAATAATATGATAAATAATTAATATATTGAAAAATAAAATGTTATCACTATAACATATACATATATATATAAACTGTAGACTAAAATAAAATATGTTTTAAAATATATTCATCATCTTTAAATGTGTTCAAAAAATGAAACTAAACTGTGAGGAATTCCTTCTTAGCATTAAGCAATCAGTTTTTTTCAAATTAAACATGTATTTCTTATATTGTTGTATATACAGTCATTCGAAAATATTCTTCAAAAATTATCAAATAATAATTCTTTTAAAATATTTCTTCTTTCCTTAAAAAATGTACGTTTTATTCTATTTTTAAATATTCAAACTATAGAAAATATTGAAAATTCAAAACTGCATACAAAATATTGTTTTACACTACTGTATATCATTGAAATGGCTCAGAATAATATTATAAATACTAAATAGGAATACATTGAATAAAGGTCAAAGGTATCTTTACTTTTAAAAAGATTTTTTTGGTTTAAATTTTATTTGAAATAATTTTAAATTGATGAAATACCTGAAATATACCTAGATATAATCAAATAAATTATTGTTACGATTAATTTTATTTTTAAACTAATTCCAATATATATTTATTTAATTAATTTAAAAATATTTGCACCATTATATAAAACTTTTTTATACATGAAATGTATCTTTGTATTTACTTATATGTTGAGAATTTAACAACGATATATCATAAATTTCATATGGTTGTCTACATTGAAAATAAATGTTTTCAATTGAAAGTCATATCTTGCTTGTCTATGCTATTATATTAAAATATTACAATCGTTACAATCGGTTACGTTATTGGTTACTGTACAACAATAATCGAATGACTATAAAAACAATGGAGGACTCAAAGGATCGAAAATTCGTCGCAGTTCGTGGAATTTAGTCTAATTAATATGACTGGCTAATTAATAGTGCTGGATAGTAACATCGTTAGATTTATCGCAAAGCCGAGGCCCTTTAGGGAAATGCTCCAATTGCGTGCATGCCTTTAATTTAGCCGACACCTAACTCCTGTATAGCACTAAAGTCGGCTTTTCTTTTACGCACTCCCTTCTTTCTCATAAGTTTTTAAATTACAAGACTAATTTTTTGTTTCCGACGGTTTTAATTGAAGTTTTGAAGTGGTTTAAAAATGTTTTCTAATCTGTCAAGTGAATGACATCAATTTTTTAAAAAGTATCAAAAAAATGCATGATTATTTTTTAGTTTATAGAATATGAAAAAATAATATTTCTTAAATACGAACAATAAAATGACTAAATCATGTTCTGCGAAAAATTTCAAATAAATGGAGCAATAAAAAATAGTGAAATAATTAAAAAATATTTATGTTATAAGCTGAAATTAGGTTAAATTAATGCTTAATTATAATTATATAATTTTAAATAAGATAAACATTGAATAATTTAAAAAATTATTTAAAAAATTTTTAAATATTGTTATAAATATTTTTATAATATACATATTTGCTAAAGTAAGTATATTATTCTGCCAGTTTAATCAATAGATGTATATGCAATATAAAATTTATGATATCTTCTGTCAGTAATTTTCATTCATCGCTTTTTATAACGCTTCTATTTTGATCAATTAATTTTTATTTTTATCCTTATTATTTATCGAATAGTTATTGAAATCTAAATTATAATTTATGTAATTTTGAGAAAGAATCAGAACTATTATAATTTTTTTATTTTAAATGTTTATATAATTTCCAATTTACATTTGAATATCTTCTAAAAATTTTTTTTATTCATTCGAAGAATTCTAGATATGAAATTAAAAAATGAAACATGTAATATATTATTAATGTATTATTATAATATTTTTGAATTTGCTTAATTCTGTGAGAACATACAAATTTTTTTTCTCCAAACTATTTCTTAATGTTTAAGTTCAAGAAATTGCACTGTACTAAAAATGATGAATATTTTTTTTGCATCATTAGTAATGAGTATTTAAAAAAGTTTTTAAAGCTTTATTTTATAATATTTAATGACAAAAGTGTTAATATTTTGTATTTGTTTTATTGTTGTAATCTTTTCATCGATTTGCAAGTATAAATTTTATATTTGAATATCAGCTTTTTAAGAATTAAAACTTTAAAAAATATTCATTTATGATATTTATTGCGTACATTTTTTTATTGAAAGGAATCTTTTATACAAAACTAATTTTAAATAAAAATCTTTGATTCAGCTTATTAAATATAATTAATTATCTAATAATCTTATATTAGTTATAATAAAAAATGGTACAACAATTTTTTTAAATATTGTAAAATAATGATGAAAACTAATTATATAAAGTTTATGCTTTTATTGAAAACTTAGTATTTTAATTTATATTCAGCCAAATTACTTCAAGCAAATTATCGGCGCAAATCTCACATAAGATATCTGTCAATTTTTCCATGAATAATTTGGTGATTCATAATCGCAAGTCAACATGGCTTTGTGGTATTATCATTTTCTTTATACGTTATATTATCGAACCTCCCCTTGGGACTTTCTTAAGCTTTTTCGTAGAGTTTCCATACCAGACAGTCAGTCCGACTCATATTGTATAGCAAGGTCGGTTACTCTTAGGTTATAACGGCCTAGTATGCAGACATCCTAACAAATCAAATAGTCAAGAACTTTCTTCTATTCTGTTCTTTATTCTTTCTTCCTCGTCTTGCACAATACAGCAAATAGACTACTGCTTTATCGTTCTATTTTTTCTCTCCCTCTCCCTCTGTCTATCCTTTGTCTTGTCATTGTCTATCAGAGGCATTATTTTAGAGTCACGTGAAAAATAAAAAATATTGATGACGAAAAGAGTATCATTACTGATGTTTGTTCAAAGATAAATTTGAAATTTAAATTGAAACAAACATTTTTCTAACTGATTTCTTTCCTCATATATATTTAAAACTCTTATCTCTATTTTAAATTAATAAAATGAGATTTAGATGAAATCAAAATATTTGAAAAATTTATATGAATAATATTATCACATAAACACATATCATTTACTTTTATTTCATAATAAATAAAAAATACCAAAAAGCATTTTCTTCAACAATTTTGATAATACATAATTAAATAAAATTTTTATGTATAAAAATTTTATCTTGCTTGTTTAAAATGTATTTATATAATTTTATGTAATAAATATTACACAAGTATTAAAGTATATTTTTATTTTCTTTTTATTAAAATATATTTTCGGAATAATTTTATATGAATAAAACTATCATCTTTATTAATTACATTTTTTCTTACTCTAGCTTGTTATAAATTATTCTTTCTACTAAGTAGGTTTTTTATTTTTTAAATAAGTTAATATAAATAAAAAAGTTTTTAATTGTATTATATATTATTAATACCAGTTAAAAGAATTCTTGAAAAACTGTTATATAAGCTAAAGTATATAAATTAAATAAAATTATAAAATGAAAAAAATAAAATCACAATATGTTATACGATTCTGTATAAAAAAATGATGTAATTAAAATATACACTTGATAAATAATTAATTTTAACAAAATGTTCATGTTATCTTTTATTGACTTAAGCATTTACATTTATTTATATAACATATGCTGTTTATGAAAGGAATAATTCTGCAATTTTATATAAATTTTAATTAAAATAATCATATATTTTACAATACTGAATTTTAATAAATTGAGTTAAAATGAACTTTTAACTACTTTTAAATTATTTACTTAATTAAATATAATTACATATAAATTTGAGATAAATAATATTTTTTATAGATTTCTTAAAAATTGTAATTTATTTGATTTATTTTGTATAAAAAAATAAGTTAACTAAGAAAAATAAGTTAATAAGAATTAAACTAAGTATATAGTAGCTATCAAAAATATATAGCTGAAAATGATAGTAAAAGCATATATACATATATATATATATATATATATATATATATATATAAACTAATTGAATTAAGTTTTATAATTATTTTTTGAATATATAAGCTACTTTATCTAATAAAAATTTTGTAACTATTTCTTTGATATCTGATAATTATTCCTTATGTGGTAAATATTTAATTAACTTTCAAAAAATACGGACACTTTTAATATTTTAATCTTAGCCAATAATTTATCGACGTGATTCGGCAACTTTTGTTTAATGTATAGCACGACATTACAAATGTAGAGGAACACTTTAATTGCGCCTCATTATTTATTACCGAAACTTTTATCGAGCGTATGCTACATTGACAGCTTTCCAAAGACGGAGTTGTAAATAACGTGTGGAAGAACCTTCCACTATTATATCTATACTGCAAAACTTTTCTGCTAGATATAAACTTGTAAATTTTCTTACTCTTCCTCTCTCTTCCTTTTTCTCCATTATCCTGAAAGATTTCTTTATATTTTTTCTCTACTAATCTTGAATTTATTTATGTAGAATAGCATCAAGTTTATATCTATTTTATCGTATTTCATTTATTATTTATTATTTTCTGATTTATTCCAAGGTGAAATAAGCCCCCTTTTGTTTCATACTTTTATATTATAAAGTTTAGGGAAATATATGAAATAATGCTTTTCATTATCGTTGTTTAGAATTTTTTAATATGTTTTATTCTATAATCCTAATTAGTTCTGAAATGACGTTAGATTGAGAATGTTTTCGAACATTTTATAAAGAATATAATATATGCATATATACTGTTTTACAAAACTAATAATAAATTATTGCAGATTGATTGGATTAATAATAACAAAAACAATGATTGTAATATCTATTTATAAACAGAAGAGAGAATTTAGAAATATAAATTGTAAAATTTTGTAACTTGTTTTTTATTTTCTAAATCTTTTACAAAATAAATGATTAAAAATATTCAATATTGTAATTCGTATAAAAGATAAGTATTTTTTCATTGTACTATTAATATTATTCTCAAAATACTTCATTTATATAAATGAAACTTTTTTATTCTTATTATAATATACTATTATATATATATATATATAAATAAAAAAAGCCAATAACAGGAAAAAGAAAAAAATATCAAAATCGAGACTGTATACATATATTAATAAAATATAGTGCACCAAATATTATAAGAAATGAAGATTTATAAATAATGTAAATATTTATAAATTAACTAAAAAATAAGATTTGTTAAGAATACAAAAAATATTATTTACTAACATTACATCATCTTTATATTAACTGAGTCAAATATACTTCTATGAATATTTGTTATATAAATAGTCCCGTAGCCATGCAAATATTATAAAATTATTAAACCCTTAAATTATTTAAAAATTTTAATACATTACTGTAGTTAATAGATAATATAATACAAATATACAATATATAAGTACAACTTAGTAGCATATCTAATGGTTACAAACCGAATAAAACGAAATTTGGAAAACCAGTATACTGATATATTGTTAAATATATGAGTATTGTAAATCTTTAAGAAGTTAGTTATATATATTTAAGCATTTGATATAAAAATTATAAAATATTATATCTACAGCAGATATGAAATAAAAAATATCTTTATAATTAATGTATATTTTATAAACATATCGAATATCTCATAGAGATACCATTTGAATTTTGCTTTTAATTTTAAATTACAAGAAATATATATATATATATATTTTAATATTTCGTAAAATCTATAATTTCTTTATTTAAATTTTTTAATTTAATAGAAATATAAGAAACAGTAATTAGTTATTTTTCAAAATAATTATAATCCATATACTTTTTAAACCCTCAAGTTTGTTCGAATATATAATATTATGCATTTTTAGATTATATTATATCTATATACTTCTTTCCCATCCAAACTAAATATTTATTTATAAAAATATTATATTAATAAAATACTTCAGTGAAAATATTGATTTAAAACTAAAATATTATTTGTTAATTATTATGCAACATAAAGCATATTATTGATATTGTTATTATTCACACTCATTCGCATAAATGAATTATAACTAAATCTAATACTGTACAAAAGATTATTCAATTTAATTGTTTTCGAATCATTTTTTATTTCTCATTTCGTGTTCTTTCCCTTGTTATGCATATAAATTATTGTTATCTACCTATTATCTATTTTTTTCTTTACGGATACTACTCATCAGCTGTGCTGACGTCAGCTCCATGCAACCGACGTCAACACGGCATCTTTGCGGTGGCATAGCTGGAAGGCTTCATAGCTAGAATGCGAGAACACGAACGTCTCCACTGGTATTGTCAATTGTACCGTGTCGTCAACAATGTTCGTACTAACAGAGCTCTGGATATCTCTGTAAGCGACACTCTGTAATGGAATATGAAAACATAAAGCGCATAATAATCAGCCGATCTTCAACTCAGTGTTTCTCTCTTTCTATCTTTTTATTTTCACCCTCTGTCTTTGGTTCATTCTATCTGTTATTATATATAATTTTTTTCTGTTTGACTAGACTTTTGATTACTTCATTTAAAAGATTAAGTTAAAGTACAGTTTATCAAATAAAGTAATAAATATTTGCAAAAAATTACTGTATTAAGATATTCAATATCTAATACGGAATTTTTATTTGTGATTTACGTATATATATATATATATATATATATATATACACAATACTTTTTTAAAATAATATGTAATTGAATAAATATTTGAGTAACTATTTTTAAATATATAATTGTTATAAAATATTAATTATAAAGAAATAATTTTCAAAATATGATATTTAAATAATATAATCGTATTATTATTTATGATACATTAAAAAAATAGATTTATAAGTTACGATACTCTACTATTAAATGTATACTATAAGTATAATGTAAAATATCCTGTAAGTGACAAACTTTCTTTTCACATTTTTAACTATTTCACTTATTTTGGTTTTCTATTTGTATGGTTTTTAATCCTTTAAGATATATCTTCGTTCGAAACATTAAACTATGAAATAACCAATGAATTTTGAAATACTTATTTTTTCTTTCAGAAATTTTATTTCTCTTTAAAAGTAACATAATCGAAATCTGATGATTTATCAAAACTACGAAGATTTAAACAATTTTTTTTATGTTTTTTCTCATTTCTTGGAAAATTATGTTTGAGATATAATTCAACTACCTGACTTCAAGATAAGGTAATGACGTTCTGTTCATAATCATAATAGTTTACTCAAGACAGTGCACCTATTATAAACGTATAGAGTACTGCAACTGACTTATATTAAACAATAAATTCGTTCAAATAAAATTGAATTGACATATATATTTCATTATACTTTCATAATTTCTATAAATCAAAACGTAATTTAATTTTCTATTTTAATAAAATTTGTATTCTTTTATATTCTAATTATTTAAATTATTCGATGATATTTTATGGACATTTATTATTCATTATTTCAATTATACTTCGATATATTTGTCTACTATCTATATAGAAATAAAGAAATTGTAGTTTTTAAAATAGATTTTAAAAATGTCATAAAAACAGAATATATCATTCATGTACTAAATTTCATTTCCTACTTATCAATATTCTTTACTAATTTGAATACATTAAAAGTAAATATTGATAATAATATTTGTAAGTAGTTGATTTCGAAGATAATACTACAAAATAATGTACTGAATAAAACAATTAATTTTAATTTAAGTCTATATTCAAAGTGATTCCTTTGCAATAAATTTATAATTTAATCAAACCAAAAAATAACTATCTTATTAAATATTTTATATATGATATTTAAAAAATTAATAATACATTTAATTAATTAATATTAATAAGTAACATAAACTATAATTTTCATTATAATTAAATTAGTTATTAGTGTACGAATTAATTTCACTGACTCATTTTTCTTCAATTTCTTTATTTTATTCATTATTTTCTCACGTTTCTCAAACATAATTATAATATCTCTTTCTCAATAACACTATTAATGAAATCCTTATTTTTTTGTCTTTTTCATTATTTTGTGTCGATCTAAAAACCATCATTATATTTTTAATTACTTCGAACACGTATTTGTAATTTTAGCTGCCGTATCATCACACAAATTTCGTACAGTTTAAATTTCTATGGCGACGTAGATCAATTCATTCACTAAATCCTCAAATCCATTTTGGTTGAGATTGAGGTCTGACTATAGTCCAATAGTCACTACTGAATTCTGTCAGTCATTATTCAGACCTATAATTATTGTTAAAACATAATCGACAACAATTAATAAGGAGCCAATGAATTGTAATAACGTACCAGAGACAAACGCATTTTTTGAATGGTTATGTAAGGCGAATAATATGTTGTGAGAAGACAATAGGAGAAGGAATGAATGCTCTTGCTAGACAGGTGTTGTTTCTCATTTCTCTCTCTTTTCTAACCCTGCTCTCTCTATCTCTTTCTCACTCTACGTTTTTTTCTAATTTTCAATTCTCTTTATTCATTTCAGAAAGCTTAACTATTAATTAACGAAAATAAAATGACCCCATCTTTTATAGCTTCAAATGTAATTATAAAATTTATTTTACGAGTTTAATAATTTTTTCATTCAATATAAACAAGATGATCATTCCCGGTTAACATGTCTTTATTATCTTCATAGTTCAAAAATTTCAAAAAAAATTTGTTATAAAATATATTTATAAATATTCTAATTATTCACTAATAATTAATAATTTATTTGATTCATCTTTTAATATAAACAAATAATCTATACAAAATAAAACTAGAAATGACATATTAAATAAATTTTATCCTAAGAAGAATAAAGTCATGAGCATAAATTTAGTTTAAAATTTAAAAAATATATATATGAATGTGAACTCATGATTTAAATTATATTTCAGAAAAATCATATATTATCCATCTTGTTTTTATAATTTAAATAATTATAACTATTTCAATTTAAACTAAATTATTTAATTATATGTTACGATTAGTAAAATTCTATATTAATTCCTGAATACTTTATTTATATATATTTGTATTAACAAGTATATGTATAAATAAAAAAATTATATTTAAAAAAATAATTTATTTCTTGTATTTTATATTACATAATCGACGAAGTATTGTTAATAAAATTAATAACATAAACAAAATTATAAAAATAATAAATTTGTTTGTAAATCTTTAATTCAAAACTATAATTATTATTATTATCTCGCATTCTCTAAATATCTATTCTTGATATCTAAATAGAAATCAAATAGATTTTTCTAAAATTTATTTCATTATTTTATTTTTGTTATAAATTATATATTATATGAGTGATACAATTATCTTATATTACGGTATTAATGATATTTAGTAAACAACTGATCAATTTCTGGATTAATTCTTATTAAAAATCATATAATTTCTAATTATATCAAATAATTATTTTTCTCAAAAATATTATATTTTACTTTTTGAATATAATCAATTTAATAATTTTAAGATTAATATTTTTTATTTGAAAATTCATAAACATATATATATATTTTAATTGAAATAAGTAAAATTTGATATTTTGATATGAAAAATATTTGCTCTATACTATTATAAGATATACACATATATAATTAATCAATGAACAAAATACAATTAATATAAATCGACAATAGTGAAACTGCAACAAGGAACTGATAATAAATTTTACAAAATCGTTTATCCTTAGGTGATATGATCTTGAATTTTATTCTCTTCGCTTATATCAGCTATTATATTTTTATAACTGCATATCTTCCTTAATTAAAATGACTAATATTTTTGCAAGTATATTCATTCAATTAATATTTCATTACTTAAAGCAATGATATAGTTGGTTTGATTCATATTATTAATTAATGTTTATTATTAACCCAATTCTATTATACTAAATGCAATTATGAGTTTTATATACAAAAATAATTAAATTTAAGTTCTAAAGACCATATTTCAATGAATTATATAAAATTACAGTTTTTTTAATTTCTTGTTTATGTAATTATAAAAGTTTTTTCAGACAAATCATTATAAGATATAAAGCAAAATATATGTCTACAAAAATATTTACTAATGTTTTTTTACGATTTCGTTAAATTATTTCGACTAATAAAAAATAATAATTGTTGATGATAATGATAATTGTTCACAATATTCAGCTAATAAAAAGATAATTAAAAGATATCTAGTATATGAAAGACTATACCAGATTCGTTTGTTTCCATTATAAGACAATTTCTTGCAAAACAAAATATAATAAGAAAAATTGTTTTTATAGAAAAATTCATCTTTTTTCTAAATATAGTGTAGTTTGACAATTACGTGAAGTTCAATTTAATTTCTCAGTTTATACAAATAAAATAACATAAGTTTCAAATAGACAATTCAATAAAAATTTAAAGTTTTAAAATAAATCTATTTGTGTAGAAAAATTTCTAAAAATAACAACAGTAATTAATGCGTATGGAATATTGATAAGTTGATCGCAAAAACAGTTTATAATTGACATAACAAAATAATTTATAATAATTCCAAAAGAGCAACTTTAATTTAAATACTTTTTCAGCCTTTTTAATAAATTTTTCTCTTATTAAATTAAATTAAATTTTAATATAATAATATAAATAATATATTTTTATTTTATATTACAATATTATATAAATATAATAATATTATTCAAGTATTATCCCATGTTTCGTTAATATTTTTTCATATTTTTGACCTATTTTGTGTTATTTTAAAACTTTTCCCTTCTGCCTAAATTTTATTTTATTCAAAATTTTATGTGAACATTGATTTAGAAGTTTGAACTGATAATTTATTTAGAATGTTTTATATAAGTCATGTTCAAGTGATTATCTAAAATTTAATTACAATCTATTCGAATTTCATTAACAGATATACCATACAAAAACTTTTCCTTTCAATAAATTTTATAATTACTATAATACATTAATTTTAGCCTTACATAATCAAATATAATAATATTCTATAAAATTTTTTAAACGTTATAGTTAGTTTTAGATATAGAGTATAGTATCAAACTTTGCATCTATAATTGATTATTACAATCAAATATAGTTTCTAATTGATATAGCGTTCAATATAAGCAATAAGTTAATTTTTAGATGAAAATAATAAATTTAGATAAAAATATATTACGAAATCGTGAAATAAAAAAATTAGTTGTCGTTGAGAGATACAAAAAGAGAGCAACAGAGAAGAAAAAGGGAAACAGTGAAATTATATTTTTCTTCATAATCAATAATTTCTTTTTTTTTGTAATTAAGTTCTAAGTTTCCAGGTTTTTAAAACTAAAAGAATAAATTAGAATAATATCAAGTAGAATTTTAGTTTTTCGATTTTTATTTGATGAATGAAAATACTAAATTAAAAAAATTAATTCTAAAACTCAACAATCTTAAATGACTCATAATTAATGATGAAATTTAATTATTTTCTTATTTTGTAGCATACTAAAATAATATTTTTATTTTAAATAATAAAATTCTTTTTTAATAAAAAATAATGAAAAATAAATAATATGCGAGAAAAATATTCAGAAAAATATATTGAAAAGAAATAAGAGAAAAATTAATTGATGCAGTATTGAACTCTGTCCAGTTGAATGACCAGCACTTTTATGTCTTCACTCATGTTCGTAGAGCAAACAACAAAATAGAACTATTGAGTGCTCACAGGTAGTTTACGTCTTGTTATGTGTTTGGGTATTGAATTTCCTCTTACACATGTTCGGTAGCTTTGTCATTTGATAGCGACGTACTGTTGCAATGTACGTAGCATAAAAAAGAGGTGCTTCATTTTTTAGGTTTCT
Source organism: Dolichoris vasculosae (assembly GCA_018907195.1). NCBI lineage: Eukaryota > Metazoa > Arthropoda > Insecta > Hymenoptera > Agaonidae > Dolichoris > Dolichoris vasculosae. Next base: position 4,578,070 of record JACCHY010000018.1, read on the forward strand.
ATTTTTGAAGAGTTCTTTCATTAGTATACTCAAATTATATTTAATACGTATTATAAAATAAATATATTCGATATATTATTATAATATAGTCCATTTCTCTTCACAGTTTAACTAAAACAAGAATATAAAAAACTTTTTGAAGATTTTTTAAAAATAATTTAACTTATTTTTGTTGATTATTATTTAACGTATGAATTAAACGTATTTAACTTTGAAGAAGGGTATTAAATTATAGTTTCAAATAATTTAACAAAATACAAGTAATTTAAAAGAATTTCTATAATAATTTTATAATGATGTTCTTTTAAAATTAAAAATTTATTATATTAATATTTGAATTATTCTAATTTATTAAATATGCCTAATATTTAGTTGCTAATTAATAATTGTAATAATCGTATTTTAAAAAAATAAATATCCCATTAAATATTCTTTAAAAAATATTATTATTTTCGTCACTTGTCTTAATTAAAAAAAGATACAGCACAATTTCTCTTTTACAGTTTAGATAGAACGAGTTTAAATGAAGTTTCAAATAAAAAAGTGAAAGGAATGAAATGAAAACTAAATAAATTTCTTTCATATCTTCTTATATTGAAACTGAAAATCGCATTTTTTACGGAAAGTTAACTACTATTATCAAGTACGAATTAGTAAGTAAAAAGGAAGTACGAATACATATATGAGTGATTCAAAGAAATAAAAATGAGAATAAAAAAAAATGAATTATAAATGTGCATATTTAAAGTACGGTTTTATCTTTCATTGAAGCAAATTTGTAACTAAGGTGAAATCATAATTCTAAAAAAGATATACATGTATATATGGCACTCCTGAATAAATTAATAACTATCTTATTAAGGTATTCGAAATTCTTTTGCAGTTATAATATACACATAGAAGATCATTTCCTATTATTTTTACGATTTCTAGCTATTAATACTATTTGCTACATTTTTATGTGATTGTCTTTCATTAATTTAAAATTTAAAGTTTGGCTTTCGACTGGGAACTTAAATTCAAACGGTATACAAGAAAAAATCTATTCTAAATCTGCTAAAAAAAGAAGTACTGCTAATTAATTAACTTTGAAATTTTAAACATCACTATAAATTGAAATATAATAAAAAAGAATGTAAGTGAAGAAATATTATTCATATTTTACTTTTCTGTCATTTATTTTATGAAATATAATTTCATTTTAAAACTAAATACATTTTAAATTAAATTTATGCTAGATAGCTACATGCTAAAAATATAGTGTCATTATGCATTGTTTTTTTTAATTTACTCTTATTATTTTTTATTATATTATATAAATTAATTAATATTTTTCCATATTTTATATTATTTTAATAGATAAATTTCATTTTTAATATTTTTATAGAGTTTAAATAATAGGAGAAACTGCATAAGCTCGATACTACATGAATGCATAAGAAGCACTTATGTATCTTTTTTTAATTCAAATTTAATCCAATTATTTAATCAAAATAAAAATGAAATATATATTAATACACTTAATGTTTATATATTAAAGATAAAATAAAAACAGTATTTTGCAACTATTTCTACAGGCTATTTTATACTTTCCAATAATTATGTCGAATGTAATGTTCATAGATAGAGCAATGGAATCATAATATTTTATGTTAAATAAGAAGTGGGTCGAAATAAATGAAGCATTGCTCAATCTTAGAGAACTATTTTTCTTTGGCTTCTATAATAAATGATTTTTTTTTTTAGTCCAAGTGTTTAAAGAGATCTTCTCTGTATCACCTAGTTTTTTTTATTTGCTGGCATATCGCAAGTATAGTAATTAATAATACTTTTTCCATTAAATTATCGATATTACGTAAATTATTTATTATTATATTACTTAAATTATTATATTACGTAAAACCTTCAAAAACTTTCCAAGTAAAGCTTTATAAAGATAAATTTTTTTTACGAATAACTCAATTTTAAATATACCTGAAAATTTTATTCAGCTGATATAATATAGTTTTCTAACAATTTTCAATAAGTCTTTACTAGTATTTATTATTTAATACATAAACTGAAATTTATCAAGAAATTTATTTTCTGCACCAGAATTTTTTAATATTTTTAATAGGTATCGACATTTGAAAAAGTATTGAATTATTTCCTATTATTTAAAATAAATATTTAAATAATTTAAGTTTCATTTAACTATCTTATAATTTAAGTATAAAATAATAATACAGAAGAAAATAATTAATAAAAAATTTTTTACAATGTTAAATTATTAATATATTTCTATATGTTTCACGTAAAACCTATTTAAAATTTATGATTTGAATAGAAAGGTATTTTTCTTTAAATTTAATATAATTAAAGATAGTGAAAAATAAATCTTAAAAACAAATATTACACAGATTTTTAGTTTATAATTTCTATTTACTTATTTTCAGCAAATAATACTTACAACTAATTCTTCAATTATAGAACAAAAATAAATAATTTCAATAATACGAGTTACTATTTATATTCTTTCACCTAGAAACACTTTAAAAAGTTTCATGAGTACGATATTTTGTTTCATTATTCATAACATAAATTTTTTTAAATTAAAATTAAAATTTTGAAATTAAAATTTTTTATTATTTAAATGTATATAGGTATATAATAATTATTTTCTTGAATAATCGTGTATTAAAACTATTAATCTTTTATGATTTCAGATGTTAACATGGTTGCAGAACCAAAATCTCATCAAACAGGTCGTAAACGACAAAATATGGCCAAAACTGGAGATGATTGGTATGTTATTAATAAGGATTTTTCACATAAAAAACTGAATAAAAATCCGCATTATATTATTATTAGTTCAAAATAATATATATTTTTTTAAATATTTAAAATATGAGTATCTATTTTCGGTAAAATAATTCTTAATATTTATGAATTATTACTGTCATCTATTTTAAGTGCTAAAACTGAAAATAAAATAACTGTAATTAAAAAATAAATAAAAAAATGTAGGAATATCAAATAATTATTGAGATTAATTTCAGAATTTTTAATACTCTCTTAAAAATTTTTGAGATGTTCGAAGTTAAAATTTTATATATATTTCTTCTGTTTGTTTAACAAATTCTTATTCTTTAATTTAAATTACAAATTATATGAAAAATTAGCAATAAATAATTTTGTACACTAATAATATATTATTTTTTATTAAATTGTACTGATAATAATTATTTCAACGTATTGTAAAAAGAAGTCTTTTTTATTAATAATATGTGCAGCCTTTGATATTATTAATAAATATCTTAATATATTTAATGATTACTGAATTTTATTATCTAAATAATTACAGAATTATTTTTTATTCTCGTGACATAATTATTTTCTTCCTCTTAATTATTACTTGAGTAATATAAATATATTTGGATTACATTTAATTGAATTTCAAGTATAAAAGAAAATTTTTTAATTCACTTTGAATATCAGTGTACGTATACATTTATATTATTTCACATATAGTTTATTCAAAATTTTACAAGTACTTTAAATTTTCGCGCTAAAATGTACCTATTAATGGCCTTTATTTCAATCTTTCTACATTCTATTATGAATTATAATATAAATGCAGAAAATATATAAAAATTTCTGACATAGTCTTTGAAGTATAGTAAAAAATTTGTTTTTTTTTTCTTCCAAACAAATAATACATTTTTTTTGTTATAATAAATATTCTTTATACACTGCTTCCTTATCTTTTTTTAGTATTTTGTGTATAATCGATAATTAAATTTTATTACTTATCATTTGTTAATAATAAATATTTCGGATAATATTAAAAAGTATTTCAATGTTACAATCATCACTTACTCTTTGTTTTAACTCTTTCTCTCATTTAATGTTTTCCATATTTATTCTATTAATTTTGTTTCTTTATTCCCTTATGACTAATTTTCTACTTTGAAAAATATAAATAAATTCATCTACTGTTTTCTCTCATCTGTTTTCTTCTTTCATTACTATTTTTTTTTAAATTTATTGATAATATCTTTATTATCATAATATTCTTCTACTTTATTTGTATAACATACATCTATTTCTTGATACTGTTTCACTATTTCAATACTCTCTAGTCATTTCGACTAATGTTGTACAGATACAAAATTGTGCTTTATATGAGAAACGTGATCGGCTTAACCTTCAAAGCTTTCATTTTGCTCTTTCTCTCTCTCTCAATCTTTATTTCCAGCTAACAAGTAGTTGATATGCTTCCTTCGAATTGCATTCTACAGTTTTGACATGGCAAATATACAAGAAGCAGACGCCATTGTATTGAAAATATAAATCAGATTTAAGAACTCTCTTTTTCCATAGTGATACTTCATATGAATGCTTGAAAAGCTCAAAAAAAAGTTTACAAGCTGCAAAGGATAAAAAATCTGTTTACACAACATGCATGTATATATCTAGTACCTGATAGTTTTCCTGTTTGTGAATCAACGATTTTACATTGTCAATAGTAAAAATATTGCTTGTGATTCCACAGATTAAATCTGCTTGTATATTCATCATATAATCTCGGATTAAGAAATGATTTCTGAAATTCTTGAAAATGTTGAATAATACTATTTTCAAAGGAAACTTTCTTGCTAAACATTAGATATTGTGAATTGTAATGTTAAAGTATAATTAAGATTTATACCTTAAACAATCAAGAATTTAATCAATTTTAATATGAAAAATAAATAATAAACTTTTTACGTACATAATACAATTAAAAAAAATTTTACATATCACCTACGAATGCATATACATTCATTTTAGCAGTCATGTAGTGACCGTTGAACCATAAACATCAGAACGTAATTAACGCAACTAAATTTGTATAAGTCTCAAAAATGAATAAAATAAATAAAACAAATAAAACAAATAAAACAAATAAAACAAATAAAACAAATAAAACAAATAAAAAAAATAAACAAAATAAACAAAATAAACAAAATAAACAAATAAAACAAATAAAACAAATAAAATAAAATAAACAAAAAATAAACAAAATAAACATAAACTACCATAGAAACAAGTGTAACAGTGCATAAAAGGCTATCTCAAAAAAGAAAATGTACAATTCTACAATTACCGAAAGATTCTAATGAAATAAATCAAGGTTTAATTAAAACAGAAATTTATACAGAAGCAATGAATAATAATAACTTAAAGTTAGTACTGTTAAAGGATAATAAAAAAATAACAATTATTATGAAAACATTATCAAAAATCAGAAAAAACATATTCTTACTTATTAAAAGAATTAAATAAAAATTACAATGAAACGGAAATTTTAAATGAATTAAATAACTTGCAAATACAAGAAATTCAATTCATTAAAATAACATTATTTGAAACACATTATTCAACAATAAATGATATATTATTTGATATTTGTATAGTTCAAATTTCAGCAAATAGTAACATAAATAAATTATAAAGTATCATATATTTACAATATCACAAAATAAATTGAGAAAAAATAATTTAAAAAAATTTTATACAATGTCAGAACTGCCAACTTCTAGGCCATACCTCACAAAATTGCAATATGTAATACAAATACATTAAATGCATTCACCAACATAATTCAGGAGAAGGTAAAATAAATAAAAAAATAAATATTGAAAACAAAGAACTATACTGTATAAAGTGTAAAAATTTTGGACACACTACTTCGTATATGGGTTGTCCAAAATATTATAAATTAAAAATAAAATAAAAGCAATAAATTGTGAAACAAAATAAATAGAGTGAATGAAATAGTCAAAAAAGTTATACCATCAATATTCTACGCTGGTATGACCAAAAAATTGAAATAACAAACATAATCAACAAGTAACAACAAAATATTACTAGATCGACATACACAAACACACATAAACAATAATAGTTAAATACTCAATAATATAATGCAAGCAATACAAGAGTTAAAAAAAATGTAAAGAATACTCAAATTCAACAGCAATCACAAATAATCGAAATTACAGAAGCACTAAGAAAACGTGAAGAAAACTTTGAAAAAATATTTTCAAATAAACACATAGTATAAATATTGTATTTAAAGGATACCAATAATTAAACATTAATTATAAAAAAAATACATCAATTTTAGTTACTTATAAGATATATTAGTAATTTTATATTCAAAAAATTTTTTTTCTTAAAGTGTATTTTATTATAATATAGATATTTTAATCATCTAATTCGTTGAACTTCTTAAAAAAAATTATTACATAATTAATATGATTATATGCAAACGATTTTATCGATTATTGAATAATTTCAAATATAGTGAATTCTTTTTCTTATATATTTTAAATACATTTTAAATGAAAATTTTTTTATATAATATTGAATATTGAATGCTTATTTATTTAAAATAAGTACAAGTATTATATAGATAAAAATTTAGATAAATAAGTCTTTATAAAATCGCAATAAAAAATTTCTTGGTAATATTTGTTTTAAAAAATATATAATTATTTTACGACATACTTGGTATGTGAGAATCTGATAAAAGAATTCTTGCTTATTACAGTTTCATAAAATTCATCTACTAAAAATCTAATAAAAAATAGTACAATGAGTCTAAAATCTATTAATGATTATTTGTAAAATTATTTATTATATATAAACTAAAATTCATCTTTTAAAATATTTATAATTTCTATGTGAAGATTTTTTCTATAAAGTAATATTAAAAATTACCAATATAAAATTACTTTCTACGTCTGAATAAATTTATTAAAAATGAATATAAATTTAAGATTTATGATTATTTCTATTTATATTGAATAGTATGTTAATAATTTCAATTTTACTAGAATATTATTAGAAAAAGAAAAGTGAATTTCTATTTTGAATTAGATTTATCAATCTACAAATTATTATGATTATTTAATAATAAATTAATAAAACTGTAATCAAATATGAAACAAATTGAAAATATAATTATTTTTTGTGATATTATATCAAATTATATACTAAAAATAATTTTATCATAAAGATTAGCATTACAACACTTTAGAAATATCATTTAATTCAAAAAGAGAAAGTTTAACAAAAATAATGCCATGATGAATTTTAATTAGTAAAAACGCTAAATCTAAGGCTTAATTCTTGTATATCATGATAAAATTAATAAATTATTATACAATAATTTCTAAAGAATTTTCATGTTAAATATGTTAAAGTTATTAATATCTACAGGTAATATATTTATGAAGCACTATGTCTTATGTACATGTGTTTTCTTTATTATTTCATATTTCTTTTCATAAATTAAATAAGTTTAAAAATTTGTGTAACAACATAAGAGCTGATACATAGTTTCAATTCAAGGTTTTTAATAAAAAATAAATCATGAAATAAAATGAATAATACTTTTAATGAGACTCTGATATTATGTAGATATAGTTAATTTCGTCGTTTTGATTTTATTTTTGAATTTCTGCCATAAAATCCATTTATATTTATTCATTATTATGATTCTGCATTTATTACTGCCTAAATTGTATTTAATGAAATTATACAAATAATGTATTAATCGTAAATATTTTAATTTCTATCTGAAAATTCATATACATATATATAAGTATTATAATTCCCAAAAAATTTGTCATAAATTATATTCTTATAAAAAATGTTTAATATAATTAATAATTTAAAAAATTTCAAGAAAAATTGCTTTACTTAAGAAACCACTAGTCGTATATTGATTGTATCAAGAATATAAAACAGTGCTGAATTTAGTTTTTAATATTTTTACTATTATAATAAAAGTTTAAGAAATGTTATATTTGTAAATATGTTATTATAATTATGCAAATAAAACAGAATATGGTATATTAGGCATCTATGGTGTGTTAGGTTACTTCAAATTTTATAAAAATTAAAAATTATAACTGAGAAAAAGAAAGCAATCTGTATTCAAATAAGATAATCTAAACAAGTTCATTCAGACAAAATATTATCCTTTGAATCAAGCTATGTAAGTTGTTGTTCTTAATTTTTCTTTTAATTTAAAAAAAATATTGCTTTTAATTGTATTAACTTTAAAGTAATAAAATTGTTCATGTTAATTAACACAATATTTTCTTTATTAAAATATAGAAAAAAATTTCATTATTTTATACTACTATAACTTTTGTGATTTATATATTACAATTAACACTTTGAGTTAACTCAAAAGTAACTCACAATATGAGTTTTTGATTTATAGAAAACTTTTAAAAGATGTGTAATACGGATTATTTTACAAAAGCGTTGTGTGTGTGTGTGCGTGCGCGTACGCGTGTATATAACGTAATTTAAATTTTTATGATTATTTGAAATTTTATGATATAAATTTATATATTGTTATATTAATAGTCTCAAAAGTTTATACAATTTAAAAAATTAAATTTTATTTTATAAACTTTATATACTATCGTTGATTTTTTTAATAAAAAAAAATTTTTTTTTAAATATAGTACATAAATAAATACATGTAATTGATATTAAATAGATTTAGAAGTTAAAAGTAAATTACAATAATAAAATATTAATAATGATAACTGTAAATACTATTGCATTCATTTTTATTACACGAAATAATGGTAAACATTGCCATCATTTTTATAGATTTATTTTTAATTTAAATGATAGTATTATCAAAAAATTTGTGAACATATAAACAAAATATACATATTTTTGTATAATCACGCATTAGATATTTATAAAAATCGAATTATTTTTTCGAAATTTAAGTTATTTAATTAAATTTTTTTATTTTTTCTTAAAATTTTAAGGATAAAAGATTTATATATTAAAATTTCAAAAAAATTTTAATTACAGAAAATTCAACTTAATCTAATAAATGTATGAAAAATTTGAAAGTTTAATATAGACATAAATCTATTTACTAAGCTTTATAAAAATAATACTCTCACTTCTATCATTTTTATCATCTAAAATATATAGATTTTGGAATATTATCATTGAAGAATTTATTTTATTATATTATAACATACTTACTATCACAAAACTTATAAAATTTTGAATTATCTCAAAAATTCTTGAATTATATAAAAAATTGATTAGATAAAAATAATATTAACAACTTTTCATTATTATCTTCTCATTATTTATTATTTTCATATCAATTTTTTGGTTTATTATTTTGTTTTTAATATTCACATAGATTTACAGCCTCAAAAATGCATTAGTAACTGTACATTGCTAATAAGTTTGGTTGTATTCTCTATTTTAATACACTCGTGAATTCTAGTTCAAATACACAACAGAAATTTTTCATAATTTAAGAAATAGATTAAGTAGCCAAGCATTTATTATTTGAATTTCCATTTCCTTTCAGCCTTTCTTATAGTCTAGACTTCTTATTAACTTTAATTAGATGTAAGATGTTATTATGAGAACTTCAAAAAATAATCATAAATCTCCATATCTAACCAATAATCTTAAAACTTCTTATATTTCTTACGAACGATAAGTAATTTAAAAAATAAATTTAATTGTTTTAAAATTCGAAAATTACTATTAACCCAATGATTTTAGACGAAAAAATTAGTGCATATCAAAATTTTCTTTATTTAATGAAAAATATGTTATTATGGTAAATACATGAACGTTTCATCAAAATTAAAAAATGTATAAATAATATTTGTATGTTTTGGAAATAATTATTATGAAATATGTGATAACTGTAATATATTTTTAGTTCTGGCTTCTTAAATAAAACATCCTGATTTTAAAATCTAAAACAACCTTTATTATTAAACCGCTAAAAATAGTTTTTAATTCTTTTTACTTCGATTTCTTTTTTTTATATTATATCGCATTCATAATAATTATAAACTAATTAGGATTTCCATAATAACGGATTCATTAAATGATGTTGATTAGATTTTAAAGCTCAATTTAAATATGTACCGCAATAAATTAATTTAAACTACATTTTATATATTGTATGAACTGCAAAATAAATACAGACTTTTACTTTTTATTTAGAATTTATTCTGATAAATTTTATATTTTAAAGTTAAAATAAAATTTTTTTACTTTCATATTCTTAGTGTGGAATTTTATAAAATCAATTTAATGTAAGTTTAGTTATAAAAAAATAATTTATTAAAACATTATAAAAGTACTGAACTCATTTAATTTTCCTTGTAATTCCTCATACAATAAATTTTTCTCAACTCTTCTGATTTAATTTTCGTAAAAAATCTCTAGTTTTTACCACATTTTTTATAGATGTCTCTTTCTGTCTCTAGTATTCAACATTATCTATTTCGTAATTTTATAGTATCCTTTCGTAAGTTTATAATATCCTTCTTTCTGACTTTACTATACCCCTATAATTCTAAAAATCCTAATTCAGTTTCCGATATCTATTAAATTATAACTAAGTATATAAAAATAAATAAATGATCAACTCTTATGAGGTATTTTTTAGAAAAATGTATAAATAATATTCAATTGATTTTTATATTAATAAATTAATTAATTGAATAAAATTTTAGGTTTGGTTTAATGAGATAAAATATTTAAAAATTGAATACACTAAACTTAACATGAATCAAATCATAAAAAAAATTATTAATTAATATATGAACCTCTCATTACTATTATTAATTAAACCCGAATAGTATTTTTAATATACATAAAATTTTTTAAATATTAAAAAAATCAATACTATATAAATAAAAAGATTTAGTTGGTACATCATATAAAATGTACAAAAAGATTTACTTTAAAGTAATTAGTAAAATATACTTAAAATATATATAAAAAAAAACTTAATACTTTAAAATAATTTTTGAATCAGTTAAATGAGCGGTATATTACAAATGAATTGAATTACTAATGTGTAATTTATGTGTTTATATATATATAATGTAGATAACGATAATAAAATGAAAAAAAAGTTACATCAGAGTACTACTTAAGATAAAGTAAGTGAGAAAATTTTTAAATACTCTACAAAGAATATATTTATAAAATTATATATAAATGAAAAAAAATCAGTTATAGTACTTCAAAATCGAATGGAAAAGTTATTCATTTAATGATTGTTTGATATTTACATATTTAGTACTTTATGCCTTTGTGTAATAATTAAAATATCCGAATCACCATTACATATTAGAATAAAAAATTCAATAATTATCAATATTCCTTAAAGCTATTTAATATATATTTGTGATTGGAATTTTTTATTTATAATTAAAAAATTAGTCAATTATTAGGATGATACCAAAAGTGATATATAATAAATGACAAATTCATATTATTATACACGTATGAATAAGAAATTCTTTTATATTATTCAGAAAAAATCTAAAATTCGTACAATTTATTGTTAAATATCTATAATAATGATAAATAAATTATATATTTCTAGTTCATATATATATTTATATATATATATGATTATAACATAGCTTAAAAACAAAGATATTATGAAATATCTACTTTTTTTGATAAAATATATGTAATAATTTCAACAAATTTAAACCAATATGAGTATTTAAAGTGTTTTCTTGTATTAATTATATAAAATTCCATTAGCTATATATATAGTTATATATTTTTACAATTAAATTTAAGATTATCTTTATATTATAAATAAATAAAATAATATAAGGAAATCATTCTTGCGAATTATTGAATATAAAATAAAAATTATCGATATAAGTATTTTTGACAAAATATAGACAGTAAATAAATATTAAAACTTCTAATAAATATTAACAAAAATAAATTTTATTCTTTAATAACATTATTCAGAAACCAAACTAAATACAATAAATAATTAATTATATTCTAGTTATGATAAGATAGCTTATTATTATTTCATTTTCATGATATTTTAATAAATAAATTGTTATACATATTTGAATGTAAAATATGGGATCAAATTAGTTTATCTCTTGAAAAGGTTTGAAAATTTTTAATTATTAGTCGATACTACTATTGTTAGTTATAATAGTAAAAAAATGTGCTATACCATTTTAAATATTACGATCAATGTACAAATATATATTAAATATTTAACATATTACAAACTTCAAGTATAATATTTATATATTTAGTTATGAATTTGAAATCAATGGAAATTGAAAAATAAAAAAAAAATTAAAACCATGCACAAATGAAAAATTTTCATATATATTATTCTAAAAATAAATAATTTAATTTCTTAAAAATTTTTTATTAAATTATTTTAAATATTTTTTATTAAATTATTTTAAATATTTTTGCTTTAAAACTATTAATATCAGAATCATTTATGAATTTGTAAATTCTTTATTAAATTTTAAGTATAGACTTTAAAATCTTATCCATAGTAGTTATACTGTGTAAAACATTTAACCTAATTACTGATAGTTCTTTTTTTTTTTACAGGGATTACTACTACGATAGGTAAGTTTAATAATCTAAATTGAAGTATCAGCCAAAATTTTATCTTCGGTGAGTGATATTTAAAATTCAAATTATTATATTTACATGGAATAGAAAGTAAAATAAATTTAAAGGTATAGAACACAAACAAATAACCTAATTACACTCTCGTTTTCTTTATATTACATATGCTTATAAATTAATTATTTCTATTAGGTCTACTACTGTACTAGATCAGTACAGCGTCATTAATCAATTTATTTTTGAAATTAGTGATTGTAAATTCAGCTTAACAAAACTGTGAGTATTACATGTCAAGATCTTTGAGTTAAAAAATATAAAATTTTATATGTGAAAGATTATCTAAATTTAAATGAAATATAGAACTATAAATAATGTTAAATTTATATTATAACACTATTTTAAAATTTTTTATTGCTAACAAACAGAAACTTTTTTTCAATTTATTTATCTACATTGAACGACATAATAGTTCAAAAGGTCGAAAAATTGATATACTTTGAGCAAAATCATGAATACAAATCTTTAATCTTAATTGAAAATTTCTTACCATATTTAATATTATAAATTTCTGAAATCGGTCAATAAAATAATTTATAATAATTACATAAATATTATAGTACATAATAATTAAATAAATTATTGTGTAATATAAAGATTCACAACCGATACTAAATCATTAATGTTTCAAAATAATTAGCATTGTTTAAAGTTACTAATATTCTTGATAAAACTATTCATTATAATTTTCATAAAAATTAAGTAATTTTTATAAAGCAATATTTTTAGCTTGATATTTTGATTAATAAAAATGCTCATGATACTTAATTTTTATAAGAAAAACAAATATTTTCAATCTATATTTTTAAAATGTTATCATTTCTCGAAGGTTAAATATAATAATAAAATAACTATATAGATATTCTTTGATTTGTTTGAATAATTGTCATGAAATAGTTAGCATATATATATATGTATATATATAATATTTTGTTCAAAATAAAATTAATGGTAATATTTATTGATAATTTTATCTATAATAAATACAATATAACATTTAATTTACAAAAAAGCTATTATTCTTTTGTACAAAATTTGAAATTATTACGAATGTATAATGCTTAAATACTGATGCTATGATTATTTTTAAATAAATGACAATTTTTTTATTTTAAATTTACGTACATATACTTTTAATGATACGCGAATCAAAAAAAAATTTAGAATACACATATTGTAAAAAAAAATATATATTTACATGCTCTGAGTGTTTGAAATTAAGTATTTCGAATGATCTAACGTTTAAAAAAAAATTATACGTCAATTGTTTTTACAATAATTATTCTATAAAGTATTATTCTTCAAGTGACACAAGAAGTAAGGCGAAATGCAATGCATGATTATCTTTTTCATATGTAGCAGATTAGTACAGTGGTTCAGAAAAGGCAAATTAGAAAAATAATACCGTAAACATTCGTGACAGTAGTAATAAAGACATAAATGAGAATTCAATATATACACATACAATAATAAACAACATAGAAGTACTCTTGGGAATCGCGATCATAAACATATTAGATCGGGTTTATGAAGAACATGTGTATTGAGTCTTGCTAAAATCAATTATCCAATGCAATATCAAAAGAATAAAATTCACATAAAAATTAAATCTTGAAAAAATGGAAATAGATCTACCATTTTCAGATTTAGCATAATTGAACACGTGAACAAAGTTTAAAATATAATTTCAAAATAGTAATTTTGAAAAATTATTAGACTTTAAGCTAAATATTGGTAGATGCAAAATTTATTAAATCAAATGAAATCGATGCATTGATAGGCGTAATTGTATATAATAAATTGCTAAATAATTAGTAAATAAAATTAGATAGACATGATAACGTAATGCTTCCATACCGTTGTTACACTATAAATAAATGTACCAACAAATTTTTCATAAAAAAGTTCTATTTAATTCAAGACGTTGAATGACAATTAAAAGCATTTTGGGAAAGTGAAAAATTTTCGAAGAACAACTACATATCACAGAAAGAACAAATTTATCAAAATTATAATTTAAAAAGTAAGAAATGCGATGAAAACAAAAGATCCGTCACTTTATTACCTTTTAATCAAAATATAAACAGGCTCTAAAAATCGTAAGTTAAAATGATATAACTTGCTTGAAAATTATTGACTCATATTCCTATGTTAAAAAATGCAACAGTTTTTTACGTGAGTATATAAAAGCAGTTACTAACTTGACGTCTGAAACATGCATTGATGTAATAAAGCACTTTATTGGTCGCGATGTAGAATCGAGTCCTATTTATTCGCATAATACGGCAAATTTTATGGAGACTAAAAATATATTTACAAAAACTTGCATATTTTTTAATGAGAAATGCAGAAAATTACAGTTTCATAAAATATTTATAAGGGTAAGGTATTGAATGATGTTATATCTGAAATTGCATCATTTTGGAGGATTGTAAGAGACTATTTTTATGGTATTTAAAACAAAAATGTATGCAGCAATATTAAATGCATTATGTATATACATAAGCAATTTATTTAAATATAAATAAACACTCGTTCACTAACTCCTATCTTCTGTGACCCGAATGACTTTACTCCCTGGATAGACTGTGTAAATGCAGAACTTTCAACAAATAAAACAATATATTTAGAAACATTGGTAACATCACGATTTAAATTAACTTTAGGCAAACTCATTAACAGCAGACTCATCCGCTGGAGAAAAAGAGACGGCCGTGACCATATTTTAATAAAGAGTCAGTCGTAGAAAGTAATAAACTCATTGTCACAGCACAATGACCCGCAAGAGGATAATACGATCCGTATCGGGTCACGAGGCGAACTGGCGTCACGTGTAAACAGATTTGTTTACGAGAGTCGTCTAACAGTAATAAAATGAACCAGGATTATCGAGCGATGGGGAAAAGTCTAATTTTACAATTAGAAAACAATATTGGGAAAGTCCAGACGGCACGAGGAAAGAATGCTGAAATAGGCGAGTAAAGAGAAAGCGATAAGATTCTTTTTCCGCTACTCCACTGAAGCGATCGATACTTTGACGTACAACCAGTAAACGCATATAAACACATCAGGACGTAATGCAAAACAGTTGCGTGTTCGGGCCACGAAACAAAATTGTGAAAGAAATAAATTGATTAAAAAAAAGAAAAACTGTGTATTTTTATCCCCAATAATTTCATATAATGAACAATATAAAACATAGATAGAATAAACTTTGAATTTTGATACTGTTCACATTAATATGTAAATACGAAATAAAATAATTATACATATTATGTTCAATATTAATATTTTACTCAATTTTTTGCATACTAAAATTTCTATTCAAATACATGCAGAACCTATTCAAATTATAACATGATTAATAACAATACTTAATATATATTATCTTATAACTCAATATATATTACCATAAATCAAATTTGATTTACATATGCATATTTAGAAATAAAATAAAATAAGGATAAGATCAATAAAAATATAATTAAATTTGAAATATAAAAATTCTAAGTTCATCTTATATTTAAAAATTAATAATAAAAAATCTTGTATATATATTGAAATTTTTTTTTATTTTAAAAGAATCTAATTACTTAATATTCATCGATGAAAATCGTAAACAAATAGCTGTTTTTATTGTATAATTAGGCCAAAAAAATCATGTTGTATGATCGAACAATAAATTATCGTTCAGCAATAAACATGAAAAAAATAAGAAAAGTTTTGCAAACATTCCAAAGAAACGCTTGAACTTTAATATTTGCAATGTGTGCTTAGAAAAAAGTTAACGTTTTACATATCCTACATTTATTGTCTTTTTTGAATTTTATTCCATTGAATGTGTCAATATTCTTTATTTATGATTTCAAGTATGTACAACAGACAATGATTTTTATAAGTACAAGAAAAAAATTATAAAAATGAAACGTATAAATCGCTGTATTAATATTTATACTTATTATTTTTTTTTCAGTATTTTCATATTATAAAACTGAATTAATTTTACAGAAAAATACAAAAAGATGTAACTTTTTATAAATTGAAAAATTCTCTTAATTATATTTTACTACAATTTGTTACTAAAGCAGTTGTACTAATTTAATTAAATTCTTTAAAAATTATGCTTAGAATATTGATTAGGACTATTATATTATTATCGATTTGTTATATTTTTTATTATGACTAATGGATAATATTCGAAAATTTTTTTATTTTGATATGTTCTGCAATCTCAATTTTGAACTGTCCTCATCTTTTCATCTTCTTCCACAGTAATCACAAGTAATCACCAAATAATAGATTTTTTCCGCAGTACTACGATAAAAAAAGTGTTTTGCCAATTCTTCAATTTATTCCCTCTATACGTTTGATACTTTTTAATATAACTTTATTTTGATCATTGACTTTTCAACTCATGAAAGATATCTACTTTTCTGGTACAGTATGTTTTTCTCGTAAAGAATTGATTTAATTATTTAAAAAGAATTTAATAATCTATAAAGTAAGATCATCTGTCGTACGTACAATTTATTTACATTTTATTCGCTTTATTTTATCTATAAGAAGTATTTCTGAATAAATAATTTTTATTTTAGATTTTTAACTGTGAAATAAAAATTAAATATTAGTAGAAAAACTAATAATGCAAGACATCAATTTCATATGTTATACTTAAATTACATTTATTAAAAAATTTGTGTATGTATATAAAATTTAAAATTTATGATAGGAATTTAATTTTGAAATTCTCTAAATGTAAAAAATTTAGTATGAGAAATGAATAGTATTTTATATTATTTTTTATTCTAATGGTAAGCTATATTCTTGGTACTTTAGTCATCAAAATAGTTTTAATTTACATAATAGCTTAAATTATTGAAATATTTAAATATTGCAGTGAATCTAATTTAAATATAATTTATTTCTTTTTTTTATTTATATTATATTGTATAACTAATTTTATGATAAAATATATACTTTTGAATAAATTTATCTAATTACATTAATTAATTTTGAATAATATAAATTTCATATAAATTTCAATCAAATAAAATTTTTTCTATATACATATTTAATTAATTCTAAATTTCTTTAAATTTCATTCAAATATAAAATAAATTATTATTAATTAATGAATTATATATTACAATATTCTGAAAATACATACAAGTTATTTGAATAATAAATTATCAATATAATCATTATTGCATGAAAGAAATTGAAATTCATTATTATAAAATTACTTTAAATTCAAATATATATTTACAATTGATCCGAATGTAATCTGCTTTTTATTTATAATATATTAATATATATGATAATATTAGGTAAAACTTTGTATATATATCCTATAATAATAATTATTTATTTAATAATATTAAGACGAAGTATGTTTTACACAATTTAACTATTAATTTAATATATTTTATTGAATTTATAATAAAAATTGAATTCAAATTTTATCGAATGAGAATGTGTGAAACAATGTATTAAATTTTATTGTACTAGTTGTATTACTTTTTATGTTTTTATTAAAATGTGCAATGGATTTATTGTCATAAAAACATTTTTTACTCTAATTTATATTTATTTAATTTGCATAATTTTTTTTTATTGAAAAATATTCAATTTATTAAATAGTTTTCTGAATTTGTTCGTTTTTTCGATGAGAGAAGTAATTCAAGAAAATTAATAACGTAATCAGTCACTCAAAATTTCTATCAGAAGTAGAACAATCATCCAGTTCTAAATACAACGTCACTACCTACGTATACATGATACTAATCGGCATTTCGACGCATTTACTTTCTTAGGCGAATGAATATTCAGGCAGTTAATTGCAATACTAATAAGTAATATTTAATAAATTTATTTCCTATCCATTAATTTTTATAATTTAACATTATTTTACTTTTTATAATCACACAAAATGTAATTATAATTTCAATAAATCTATACCAATTATTCGATAATTATTTTTTATATTCTATTATGATTCTATATATTTTCTTTCTATAATTTTTACAGTTATATTTTCATAAGTCATATGTAATATTTTTTATAACATTAACTTTATATATAATCTTTTAAATTGCTTCGCAGTATAATTTTAAAGTAATATTATGATATAACTCCATATAAGAAAATATTTTAAAAAAATTTATTCTTTTAGATATTATATCTATATTAAATAAGCAATATCATTGATTATAAAAATATAAAAATAC
Organism: Dolichoris vasculosae; assembly: GCA_018907195.1. Classification (NCBI taxonomy): domain Eukaryota; kingdom Metazoa; phylum Arthropoda; class Insecta; order Hymenoptera; family Agaonidae; genus Dolichoris; species Dolichoris vasculosae. The sequence continues at coordinate 4,596,822 of JACCHY010000018.1, forward strand.
TATTTGAAAAACTTCAATACTTTAATAAAAACATAAATATAAATTTAATTCTTTTTTATTTAAATACAGATGTCATAAAGTAGAAATATGATTACTTAATAAAACATTATTAAAAAATTAATGTATCATCACTGAATCTAATATTTTTATTTGAAAATAAATAAATAGTTATTGATTCTAAAATATAAAGAATATAACTATAATTATAGTACATTTAAAAATAAGACAACAAAGATTGATATTATTGATGCTCCATATTTCACATCTATAAGTTTTTCTTTAAATATATTTAATACATTAAATTTCTTGTATTTTGTATATAGTTTATTAGAATAAAATAATATTTTTAATTTTTCAAACATTGTCAAAATTTAAGAACATAATTTTGAAATTATGTTTAATACTTTATTTATATTAATTTGAAAATTTTTTCTAAGTACAGTTCTAATAATAATTTATAATAAATTTACAATAAAAATTCTAATTTAAAATTACTCAAATATTTATTAATTTAATTATTGATTTAAAACTTAGTTTCAAATATACTATCATATATTATACTATAAAAACTTTTTGATGTAATAATATACTTAATAAATCGATAAAAATAAATATCTCATTTAAAAATATAATCAATATTATTTAAAGTTATGCTACTAATCACTCCAAATCACTAAAATACTATTTAATTTCACAATTCAAAATTATCCACTTAAAATACCAACTTAATTTCAAATTAATGGTTCTTCTTTCTTTTGTTTATGGTTTTCATTTTCATTACATTTATTTTTATAGAAGCTGATATCAAGAGATAGAAAAAGAGGATGAATTAAAGTGAAAAGATAGGATATGCCATGATATACGTTTTAATATCTGGACAACTCAACCTTCCATTTTTCGCATTGTTTTTTCTTTGTTATTTTATGATCATTTATTTTTCTCTACTACAAACTAACCAATCACTGATCGCAAGATTCATGTATTTTACTATTCAAACATTACCCTCGAGTAAAATATGTAATACTAAGTAACAATCGATGGTAAACACGTGTGCATATATTATTTAAATCTAGTGCAAATTTGAAATATAATTACTTATAAGAATTGATTATTTTATATTTTAGAAGATAATCAAATATTTTTTATATTCTTCAAATACAAAGCATAAAAAATAGAGAAATTTTGATAACATTTTATTGTACTGCGAGGCTTTATTATACTTTAAAATTTTGTATTACATAGGCCATGTACAAAGAGACGCGATTTCTCTCTGAATTAAAAATTGATTTATATTTAGTTATAATTCTAATACTTTAAAAATTCATATAAGTTTAAAAAATGACTATTCATTAATTTAGAAGTGTATAGTAATAATCAGAAATCGGTAATTAAAATTTTATGCGTAAAATTATTTTATTTCAATTTAATTATTACACTCAAGATGTGATTTCATTTCATAAAAATATAGTATTAATCTTGATATTCATAATCTTATTAAAATGTAAGTATAATTATACAAGAATTATGAAATTAACAAAAACATTGACAAAAAGCTTTCTTTTTCTTTGAATGTAATTTATTATCTGATATAAGTATTTTTATAAATAAAAAGGCTCATATAACTCCATTATCAGATTTTTTGCTCATAGTATTGTAAAATGTGAAATAAAATTGCATTTATTTCTTCATAATGTATAAAAATAACCCGCATCTCCATATTCTTATTCTTATAGATACTACTTTTTTCATGAAGAAAAAGATACTATTCCTCTTCAGGTAAATGGATCTCCGCGACAAATATTCATCCAATCTGTTTTTCTCGCTATTAGATTCTTATGTATTCATTGAATAATATATAAATTAATAATTTAAGCATAAATATAAATATTAATTATGCATTGTATAAAAAGTAAATAGTACATATGAGTTTCATTTCACAGAAATAAAACATATCATATTATATTTATTTTACTCTTTTCATTATCTTATTACATTTTTATACATAAAGATATATAATATTTTATTCTAGGATAAATTTTCATGAAATCTACAATCAAAATAAAATTCTGCAAGAAAAAATTTGTGATTTAGTATGAAGCATGAATTATACTTCAATTTTTACATCATTTCTTTAATACATTTAATTATTTTTATAATTACAATATATGAGATGTTGAGGAATCCTATCTTTATGTTTTTAAGTATATAGATAAAAAAGAAAAATATTGTCATTGGTCTCCGGCATAATTTTTAAACTTAATTATTCAATACATTTATGAATTATAATCAAAGAATTTAATTTAATTTAAAAAGTATTTACGATATTCAACAAGATTTCAAAAATAATAATGCAGTGTTTTAAATATTCATTCTTTTATTTTTTATTTATTATATTAATATCAATATTCTCAGGAAAATATTTATTCGTTATATACCGTAGTCATATTATATGTTATCAAGATTAATATTATATTAAATATAAAATTTATACCTATGCATTCTAAAAAATCTAAAATTATTCCATAATTTTATAAATATTTTACATTTTCATATTATAAATATGTAAATTATTTTTATAATATATCGTACTTCATTAAACGTATTTTAAATATGTATTTTATTTCTAAAAACTAAAATTTAAAAATCTTAATAAATCAGATATAAATACTATAACGTAATATATTCTATCAAAACTTCCAGCTGGATCTTCATATTAATTTATTTGATACAATAAAATTCCGTTTGATATAGACGGTAATTTTAAGAAATAAATATTCTTTTAAGAAATATAATAAAAAATTTAATAAATTATAATCTTATAATTATAATAAATGCTAAATATCATTGATCGAAAGTCATAAAGTTCATGATTCAAAGCATCTTTTGTAATTTTATATATTCCATTTCTTCAAATTTTCAGTTTTAATTAAAAATTATAATTGTTACATAATATAAAATATAGAACTCTCTTTTAAATGTTCATAATTTATAATTAGTGTTAAAATCTATTATCTACTTACAATAAGTAAATGAAAAATTCTATTGCTTTATTGGGAATAAAAATTGGTTATTGATTCAAAATTATAGCAAAAGCTATATTTGTGCATTAATAATAATCATAATATAAAATAAATAATGAAAACTATGGCTTTATACTTCATAAAATTATTTGATTGATAATAAAGAATTTTAACTTATTTAAAATTTTATAATTTGATCCAGAATAAGTCATTAAACAAGAATTTGCAGAGAATTAATTTTTCATTTTTTATATAAAAGTATATATTTTCTATTTTTGTAAATAAAAAGCTACATTTTAAGATATAAATTTTTAATATTATTAACATATGTTGTATATATATGCATAATTTAAGTAAACCAATTGTCTGTTACCATGGTATACATATTATATAGCATTCTTATGTACATCCTAAGTTTCTCACTACAAATAAAATATTATAATAAAATTTCTAATAAATTCTTATTCATATAAAATTATAATATATAAAAATAAATTTAGTAATTATTATTTGGTAATTTTATAATATTATTTACCATATATTTAGTTACTGTGCGTCCATGGCATTTCCTTTGCGCTTGGCGCCTCCACTGAAAAGACCACGTCTAATGCCACCATCTCATTCACAACAGCAACAACAGCAACAACAGCAACAACAGCAACAACAGCAACAACAGCAACAACAGCAACAACAACAACAACAATTACCGCACCAACAACAACAGCAACAACAACATCAAAAGCAGCATCAATATCAGCAACAGTTAAAACATCAGAAAGTATCGATCAATGTCGTGCAGGATCTCAATCAATTAAAAGTTTATAGTGAGTGCCTCTTGACTTTTATACTTTTAAATTTTTCTTACACAAATATTATAATATAACAAATTTTTTACATTTAATTCCTTTTCATTATATTGCAAATATGTATCAAATCCATGAAGTAGTTACTTTGATAGATAGGCATCTAATTAATACATATTTCATAATTGTATGGAATTCTTTTTTATTCAATCATATTTTATAATTTCTGTTAGAATTTTTTAAGATTTCATATTAAAATTTAAATCATTAACATATATAATTATTACAATAGAATATAAGTCTAAAATACTGAAATCAATTTTAATATTACAATAAAAGATATAACAACTAAGCGATAATCACGTATTTATAATATTAATTCAGCACTAAATAATGAAATATATAGAGTAAAAATTTTAGAAATTTTTTAAGAAAATCAAAGAAGATTGAGTTTAGAGGTAAACAAAAAACATAGTTTATAGTTATTAATGAAATACAATTAAAATTCTGATCACTAATTTTTAGATAAAATTTTAAAAACACACACGTTTATATATACATATAAATTCTAATAATTTTATATAATAATATACAAAAAGTATAATAAAATTAATAAATTCTAAAGATACTAAATTGGATCAAATTTTGATTTTTCTCGACAAGAAAATATAAAATTTTAATATTACTATATAAATTTATATATTCATTTTATGTACTGATTAAATTGCTAAAACAAGTATCAGTCTTAAATTATTTAACTAATATTGTATGAATAAGATATACGGACTGTATTAAGAATAAATAAATAATATATATATATATATATAATTTAGTAAAATATAGTATTTTCAAAAATATTTAGCCAATCATAAGCGAAATATCTAAAATATAAAAAACAATATTACAGTACAACAGAAAATTTTATTGAACAAAAATGCGAATATAAATTATATTACGTGGTTGCAGAAAATATTATAACTAAAGTAGAAATATAGAAAAGGTATTACACATTCAAGTATTAATTTAGAAAAAAATAAAATATTTCTCAGTCTTTGAAATTTAAGACCTATTCATAATCGTTAAAGGAATTAAACTTAAACAAATATTCTGACAATTTCCGCTTATTATGCTTACTATTCAACTGTATCATTCACTTTATCATATCACAAAACAAATAATAATAAAACTTAAAACAATATTACTTAAAACTTTTTATTTTATCAATTTGTAAAAAAAATATAAAGACAATCACAAAATATCAAGTTCTTTATATGCAAAAGTTTAATAATGCAACAGATTTATTCTTTGCTGAAATTAAATTTGAATAGTATTAAATATTATTTTGGTTAATAATGATTAAATTCCTTAATTACGTAATTAACTTTATACTGGATTTAAATTCGAAGTTTTTTTATTAAATATTATTAAAATAGTATTTTATATTAACAAACCAAAAATACGAGATAATCTTTCACTGTACTTTTATAAATTATCGTTACTCAAATCTTGTATACTATTTTATAAAAAAAAATAGAAGTCAGTGATGTGATACAGCCATAAAAAAGTAATTTTAAATGAGAATGAATACTTATGAATAATCATTAAGTCAGATTTTATTATGCTACTGTGTTATAATCTTGTTGACCGTTCAAGAAAAAAGCTTTTCTATGTTTAACTTTTCAAAAGATTTAAACACTCATAAGAAGTTGCACCTCATACTTAAACATTTTTTTTCTACTTTCTCTCCCTCTCTGTTAATTTATATCCTACTAATTCATTTAATAAACTTCAACTAATTTAATTATTCTTGTTACATCATATACCTATATATAAATTATTAATATTATACATCATAGGCTCGAAAAAATAAAATTTATTTAATACATTCATTTTACACTAAAATGCGTTTTAAGTAATTACGATCATATCATGAAAAGTATATATTCTAAATAATATACTTAAATATATAGAAAAAATATATTTTACATGAAATCCAAACCTTCTCTTAATATTTTTAATTTAAATGAATTAAATAATATTGTTCACCTCTTATTGTAAGACAAAATACGTAGAATATAATATAAATTAAATGAAAATATTCAAAGCGTAAATTCATAGCACAATTTAAAAATTCTGGGAGTATAAATCACTTATCTTTTAACTTTTCTTTCGAAGCTCATTTACAAATCTTAAATATCACTTATTTGCTTTTACAGATTAATAAACAATTTATAAAAAATGGTAGTAGTAGGCAAACAAGCCTTAACTTTTATTGGCTGTTCCAGGCAATCCCGACATATTAATTTGTGGCAACTGCCGAGAAATGTTCATGGATCTTGGAGAACTGCTCGAGCACAAACGGGATTATTGCAAGCTGCGGTTTACATGCAAATGCCACACGTTCAGTAGTGCCACTTCGAGTAAATATGTTATTGTACAGTTCGATACAAAAAACTGCTTCCGCGTTTTTAATTTTTTGACCCAAAAAAGAGGTTCAACTAACGAAGTTGAAAGTCTCGTATAACCCATTATTCCTTATTTAAATTTCACATTTATTTCATTTAAGATATAGAGTGTTGTATTCTGTTTTTATCTTTGTTTATAGAAAAGGTTAAAAGTAATTAAATTTTTTTACGTTTCAAAATTATGCTAAAATATATATTATACAAAATTTTATGTATACGTACCTAAAATTTTAATTACTATATATTATATAAATTTTCATTTTTTTAACAAACAGAATTTTCGGAAATACTTGCTCGTTCTTTTTATTTTTAAAAATACTTGCTCAGTTTAAATTAAAGTATTCGTTAAATATTAACGATATAAATCTTATATTCTTAGGTAATATAAATACATTTTACATCGAATATAGTTTTAATGCTATAAACATTTTTCTAGAATATGTATTTTTTGAATACATATATTTTGCTATAATTATTTTTGAATAATAAATATGTAATAATAGTTTTACAATGTAATTCAATTATTAACTGTTTATTTAACAATTTAACTATTTATTTTTTATCAAATTTAATTCATAATATTACACTCATATAAATAAGATTATTAGATTTTATTTAACCATGAATATTTCAAATTAGACAAAAAAATAAAATTAAAGTACATGAAATTACTAGTAATGCTAAGATATCTTATTTTGTAATATACTTATAATAAAATTAAATTCTTCATTTATGAAGCAATACATTCAACTTTTATAGTGATTCTTTAAAAACTAACTACAAAACTAAAAAAAGTTCTTAAGAATTTGAATCATCATAATTTAATTATCTATAATAGGGAATTCAATGGCTTCACTACTGTGTGTCCTTTGTAAGGATTCTTTCCCATCTGCATGGGAACTTATGGTCCATGCTCAAGCTACCCATATGATTAATATTTACGAGATTGGCTCAAAATCAAATACAAAATATTCACATAGTTTGAATCTAAATAATAAAAAATCTTCAGAAGCTCCTCTACCACAAAATCAGGTCAGTATTTGTAATTATTTTCAATGAATTATATTGATTTTAAAAATGAGGAACATATAATAAATTGTGAATGTATTTTTGATCAAATATTTTCATTGTAAAGAATTTCATTTTAATTCTTAAAAAATCACATACTTACTACTTGTATAAAATTTAAATATAAAAAGACTTTCAAATAATGTTTTCAATAATATATATATATAATTTATTCATTTTATATTAATTCAATCTCTCATATAATTTCATATATTAAAATAATATTTTATTTATATTATGTAACCGAATTTATTTAAATTTTCTTAAACATTTACCAAATATTGTTATATATAATTATTTAATTATTAATTATGCTTTTTATTCTTTTTTTAAAATAATTTATATATCATTTATAAAGTTAAATTACAATAAAAATCAAATACTAATCGAATTAATTCATCTTAAAATTAATTGTATTTTAGTACTAGGTAATTCGTTTAATAATTTGCAATACTCTTACGATAATTTATTTGCTTATATCTGTCTTTTTTAATATATACTTTTTTCTTTTGTCATAATATTTTTTCATATAGTTTAATTAATTTTCAGAGTTTTTAACATGTGTACCAAGATTTTATGTATTGAATAAAAATAAAAATAATTAATAGAAAAAATATGTTTAAGATACTTACAATATTAAATCTAATTTATAAATTAGTTTAACACCTTATTTTATAACATAATGGTATAATATTATAAAATTTATCTATAAGGCATAATTATTTTCAGGAGATAAAAATATCAGATGTAGATGAACAAGTGGAAGAAGAGGAACTCGACGGGCACGCACTATTGCCATCACCAGATAGTGGAAAATCAACTGATAATGAAAATGCTTTATCACCCATCAAAATTCAATCAGAGGTAAATGGATTGGATCAAGAAGACACAGATGAACTTATTATTGTTGAAGACAGGAGTTCTTCGATTCAGTCGTGCTTTACACGGCGTCCTATTTCCATTGTAAGTTACATTTACTCTTAGAAATTTTTGTTATATTCTTTTTTAATAAGCATAATTTTATATTCTTTCGTAAAAAATTTTTTAAGGTAAAAATTTTATTAAAGTAAAATAGTTAACAATTATCAATAACTAATTATTAATAACTATTAATGACTTTCAAAATATCTAATTAATTTATTATTACTATCTTCTTATTGTCTAGTCTATTTACTTGTTTTTATTTACTATTTACATTACATAAATAAACTTGAAAATATATTTTACATATACATATTTGTAACTATACATTATTTTCAGAAATACTATTTACTATATACTATATACTACATATGAATAGTTAATAGACTTGTTTGTTGTATATAAATTAAAGAAGAAACTACAAATAGGATCTATGAACAGTAAGGTTTAGTAAGCTTTTCATCTATTACAAAAATAAAAAATAAAAATATTGCAGGTAATCAATGTTTTAATAGCAGGAAAATAAACGAAGGTTATTTTTTGATATTTTATGTATATAGTTAAAAACTCTTTTCATTATTAAACATTTAACTACATCATTACAAGTTCTTTTGAACTGAATATCATAGGAATATCCGAAATTAGGAGTTACAGTGAAAACCGTAGATTAACCACAAGAACTAATTAAAGACATTTAAAGATAATTGAATTTATCTACAATGTGAGAAATGGCAATAGAAGATACAAAAAAATGTAAAGCAAAAAGATATAACTGTTGAAGAAGGACGGATATATATCCTCAAAAATATTTAGTACCATAAGATTGTCATTATAGTTAAGAAAAATATGCTAGGGAGGTTTTTCTACGATTGTTAACAAGATTCTTGAATGTATTTATCAAATTGAATGTATGAGTCAATATTGAGATATTATCGTAGGTGAAATGCGATTCCTAATTTAGCAAAATATATAGCAAAAATTACCAAGTTCCAGTAATGTATACTAATGTATTTATAAATATTATCGATTATAAAAAGATACAAGAATAAACATAGATTAAATCAGTTTTAAGTTGTAATAAATAAAATAATGAATCATTAAATAATCAAATACATGATGTATTTAAAATTGCACATAAACTAAAGAGTTAAAAGAACTTCAAATCATAAAATGATATTAAATACGTAACAATAGTTTCAAGAAGCAATGTGTAGTACAAAGTCGAAAATCCAAGTGTATAATAACAAATTAATTTTGTAAGGAAATGAAATATATGTATCCAATACCTTGTACAAGTAATAATTATTATTATTTCTTAATATTTATGTACTGTAAGAAATGATGAAAATAGAATAAAAAGAAGAATGATTATACAGTTATATATATATATATATATATATATATATATATATATATAACTTTTTCTAAATACGAATTTTTAATAATGTATAATAATTTATACATAACATAAAATTTTTTATAAATAAGTACTAAAAATTAATTAAGTATTAAAAAAATTAACTTACTTTTAACGTAGTTTCAGATTTATAAAAAAACTCAGGATTACGTGTAAACTAGGTTTCAAAAAATATTTTTAAATATAATAAGGAGCTTGTACCAGTACTTAATTATCAAACTTTATGTATTATTTTTTTAATTATTTATATCGTCTGCTTTAAATTGAATTGTATAATATTCCTTTAATAGTAAGCTAGTTTTCCTTTTAAACTACATCATTTGGAGTTTGTATTAAACTTTTGTCCTTTTCAATTCTTAATAAATCTTTCATTGAATTAATTTATCCTACAATTGAATGTTCAATCTGTGCATTTACGCTTCAGCATATTCAAGAGGTTTTTGCTTAATTCTGGATAATCAAGAATATTAGTATTGTTGATAAGTATTTATTTATCGGTAGAATGTATTTAAATATTTTCTTTCAATAGTCGCGTTAATAAAAATTAAATCATCTTAAGTCTAAACGAGATTTATGTGACAGAAAATGATCGATTTTTTGTAACGGTAACTATGATTGTGAAGAAAAAAGTTTTTATTTAAATGATGTTTATTATGCAGAATTTTATAAATCACTATCTGATTCATTTAATAGGATATTGATAGAATACAAATCATGTAATACATTAAATGCAGTTCAGTTGTGATAGTACACTAATTTTTGACTTATCTACTAAGGAAATCCAGAAGGAGTATTCAGAAAATGAATAATCCACTATTTTTCGTAATATATATCAGCTTATGAATGGACTATTAAGTTTACAATATTTGATTGTACCGTCAAAAATTGAGAAAGGAGTCGGTGGTACCACAAATATTTATCTTCGGGTTCACAGTTTTGTTAAAGTGGTTTCAAAAATACTTTTAACTATTATTTACTTTTATTACATAAAAATTCTCAATATAAGTATATTTTAATGGTCTTTTAGTTATAGCAACATTGTGACAAATAAAAACCTCAATACTGCATGACTGACAATCTGAAAATTCCATTTAATTCAAAAGGTCATCTCGTATGAATACGGCAAAGTTAGTACGAGTTATAAAGCACACTAAATCTCCGGTAACTCATACACACGTGTCATTGGTGTTGCAACCGTAAATGCTTACACCATTTGCTTCGGGCTATCCTCTATTACCCGTAAATCATAGAACTGATGTTCGATGTCCAGTTACGTAATGATTATAAGTTTCATCTTCCTTCTTTTCGTCATTATCAAAGCCGTTGTTCTATCGGCCAAACCATGGAAGATACAGAGCATACATATACATATAAGCACAAATCGACGTCATAACCTCTCGCACGATAATCCATAGATCTAGTTTTATTGTGATAATACATGGTTGATGATACGTCGAGTTATCGGCATTTTATGCTGTTCATTGTGTTTATGTTTCTCCAACTTACGACTTTAAGTTTTTGTCGTTCTATGAGATCCAGAGATGGACAATGGTCTTGTCAAAGAGGTGACCATAAAAAACATATATTTCTACTTTTAGACCTTAATTTCAGACATGCTTTGTCTATAATTTGAATTTTTATTTCAAAGATATTTTCTTTTATATTTGTGCGTGTTAAAAATAAAATAAATTACATTTCTGTATAGAAATTATGAATAAAAATCATGAATTAAATAATATATTTTAAGTTTATTACGTAGCAATTATTTTAATAAAGTAATACATTATTTCAATAAAACTAATATTACATTTATCTTTTTTATATTCGTTAAACCGTATATAAGTTTATTAAAATTCTATAGATTATAAAATATTTTGTTTGCGTAGATCATTTTTGTAATCCTTCTTTTATAATAAACCTACCAAAATAAACATAAATTATGTATTATAATATATATTCTAACTATAATCTTTTGTTTAAACGTCAGCATAAACAAAGAATTTATAATTTTTTTAATTTTCTGAAAAAATTTGTAATAGTAATTAACATATTTAAATCTTCACAATTTTTAAAAAAAATTTCTATAAAAGTATTGAAAGTATTGAAAATTGAAATATTTAATAATTTAATAATTTTATTTTCAATCACTTTCTCATAGAAATATAAATTTACTTTATTATCAACCAGTATATTTTTACAAATGAATATCGTACTTATTTATATTAATTATTTTGATGTGTACCAATATTTACATTGGTTAAAATATTATCCTATATTCTCACAACTAATTTTGCAATTTTTTTATTTTCGTCATTATGTAAATAAGAATAATAGTAACAATAATAACAAGTAAAAGAAAGAAAATTGTTTGATATAATATATAATTAAAATTTTGTACATTAAGTTTTGTAGTATAGTATATAAGATAAAGTCTTTTGAACTATATTGAATTTTAATACTTTATTTGAGTAGTTAAATTCTTTTTTCTTTGATCTATCAAAAGATATTTATTACAGTCTTTCTTCATTTTCAAAATATCAATGCAACAAATATAAATAATATTATTGATACATTTAATTTCCAAGTATTTAGCTATTTAATATTATCGAAAGAAATGGATCAAGAGTACTGTTTACTTTCTCACTTTCAAATTTTTAAGTTTTTTAATTAGAAAAAGCTGTAAAGTATAGTTTAAAAAATATATTTAATATTCTATATAACTGATTCTTATTTATAAACATTATTATAAAAAAAAATATTAAATTTTATTGTAAATCATGCGATATAATTCACTGGGTTAAAAATTAGTTCATGAATTATATATGAAGTTACAAATCAATCAGATGATCTAAATTCCATATTTAACAGTTTTATAATAACGTTGATGACGATGAGTATAATAATAAAACTTTTTTTATCTTATTGTTATTCATAGTTCATTAAATCGATCACAAAATATTATATAATAAATATCTTATTGTAAAACCATAACTAAATATAAATTATAAATCTATTACTATTTGATATATTTGCGTTAATAAATGCTATAGTACATAAAAACACACATATATCTTTCGATTTAATATTGTAAAAAACCTGAAAAAAAATTTTAGTCTTGAATCATACCAATATTTTATATGTACTTGAATTAGCTACTACATTAGAAAATAAAATATATCTGAGATTAGTTTATTAATTTGTAACAGTGTACACAACTATAGTAAAATAATAGTAGAACTTTCGTAAATACTTTTGCATTTCTCATATTTTTCGTATTATATAATCTAAAATATACAAGTGCAATTCTTCTATATGTGACACTTTTATAACACACATAAATTAAGTGCGCTTACTGTAAAATCATTTTATAACTGATTAAATAGTAAAGTGACGGCTTAAACTTTTAGTATTATAATACAATTTATTTCTTGAAGTTCGATTCTCAGTGTATTCGAACTCTACTTTAAAAAATAATACCATAAACAAAATAATAACTATCAGATATAAATTATTAGATTTTTTATGTACCAAAATAACCATTTGAAAATTATATGATAATAGTCAAGTATAATAATAATTTCTATTTTGCAATATTAATATCAGTTTTTAAATTTTCTTGTAAATACTAATTAAAAAAGTATATTTTTAAATATTTACTAATATTATTAAAAATAAATTATGTACGAATTTTTTTATGTAATAATAAAATTGAACTTTTGTATCTAATTCATACATTTATTATAAACTTTATTTTATACTTTATTTTATTATAATTATATATTTTTATTGATGATTTCAATACCTGAAATTTCTTATTAATTAATATTCTTTATTTTTAATTTTTTATATGACTATAAATATTGTTTAAAATCTTCATTACTTTGATATTTCAATATAATCTATAAAAAATTTGTTACATTCTAGTATTTGAAATTAAAGTACCATTTTTAGTTACGAGATTTAAAACTTTTTAAATCTGTTAATGTACAATGTCGATCATAATTATTCAAGGATATGTCATAAAATATCGTGATTGACATTCTGATCGATAATTCTAAGAGAACGGAAAAGGCTTTTAAAATGCATCGAGTATAACATATCATTGATTAAATTAATCAAAAATAGATAATATACATAATAAATTAATTTATAATTATATTAAAATATAGTACAAAATAAGAATCGATTTCACGAATATGAAATCATAATTTTTTATATAAGAAAATAATCTGAAATATTTTCTGATATTTATCGAAATTAATACCATTTATATTTAATTATGTGTTGATCATCTTTTCCATTTTATATTTATATTTATGTACGTATTTATTGAAAATATATTAATATTTTATTATAACATTAGAGTTGAATTTGCATAATAACTTATATATATTTAAATGTTCCTCAGGAATCAACAGTTGAGGTAAATGGTGGTACGCACAATTCATTGACTAATTCTAACGAAAGCACACTCACAACTGTGATCAACGGAGTAATTACTGCAAAGGAATAATCTTACTTATCTTCTCATGAAGTATTGATCAAATTATCTTGATTATCAGCAAAATAATTCAGGAATAAAGAACAATTAATACAAATATGTGTATATATACACATCTATATCCTCACAACATCATTGAAACATATCGTTGTATGCACTATAGTTACATAAAAAATTTGTAAATAGACGCTTATAAAAATAAATAAATCTAAAAAAGGAAAAACATAAAAAGCATTTTTAGACTTTACGAAAGTAGATTTGAAAAGATTCATCAGACCCACGCAAAATCACTCGGTTTCACTTGTTTTTGATTTATTTATTAAAAAGTGTAAAAAAATTTAAATCTTGCGTATTAAACATTAAATAGATAATTATGTAATGGTTAAAATGACTTCTTATTCACGAATAGTCATTATTATTCGATTTTTTAATGCTTAAAATTTATTTATAAAATTACACTGCTTTGGTATACTATCGCCATATCTAATAGAACCTTATTTCTATTATGATACAATATTCTAAAATAAGTTTAAAATATGAAAATATTTAAAATTTTATTACTACTATACGTACCTTTTATTAATATCAGGTTTGATCTAGTGATAAAATAAATCACATTGTTAAATACAAACAAAAACAAACAATTACGAATACAAAATATTATTTAATACTTTTTAATAAATATTATACTAAATTTAATACTTCAATTAAAATATAATCAACTTCTATGAGTTCAATCCCGTTTATTAATATTGAAAACGTTATTCTATTTAATGAATATATTACATAATTCCTTAAAAATAAAGAAAATATTTTTAATTTAATAATTTTATCTAATTAAAATAATAATTTGCAGTTTAAATAAGTAATTCAAATTTTTAATTTATTTCTAAATAAAAATTTTTTATAAATTATAAATTTTTTATTATATATAATAATTATAATCGTAAAAATACAATAATAAAAATATATACTTTTTAATATTAAAATTCAATAAAACTAAATATTTCACGGGTTATATATAAAAATATACTTTAAATATTTATTTTTGAAAGTAGATAAGAATTAATTAAATGTATTTTACTGCAATTTATAATTATTAGTCAGATATTCTGTTTAACATTAGTCTTTATAAATAAAATACTACAATGTATTAAAAAAAAATTTTTTGATATGCACTGATTGAAATATATATAAAATAAAAATAGTTGGATACAATTTGAAATATAAATAAAAAAGTTTTAAGTTTCTTACAAGTTTTATAAGAGATGAAATTCTATTTCCATTCTATTTGAGTCGAAATGAAAATCTTTTTAAAGATCTCAAAAAAGGAATGTTTTGGTATCTTCAGTTTACAAGAATTATGAAAAAAATATATAATCATTTATTGGTTTTAATAAATTAATATAAAATAATCCATATTTAAAATGAAATTTGCTTTTTAAATATAAAATTGTGGCAAATAAAAATAATTAAATCGATATGTAATATAATATATAGATTACTATGACTAATTTTAAATAAGTAATTAATTTCTATAGACGAAAAATATGGTTTAAAAAAAATCATATCAATAACTGTAGCTATTTATACATATTGATTTATTATTCTTACAAATCTTATATATTATAATAATGTTCTATAAACAAAATATAATTAGAAAAGAAAAATACGAAAAGTATGATTCTACATATAAAACATACTGAGAAAGTCGATAAGAATAGGATAAGCAAATAGATGGACGAAAAAATGTTTCATTTTATAAGCATGGATAATACTATTTTTGTATTATATACATTATTTATAATTGTAATTTTTTTGTCAGAAGCGAAATAACTTTATGAGAAAAATAAGAGATAGAAAAAATTTAATTTGGATGAAGTGTATGCGATAATCATACTTTTCGTTATGATTTGTTAAATTTTGCATATATTTTATCTGAATACGCATTACAAATCCATACATATAGTGTAAAGTAGGTAATTTATATCAATTCTAAGTATGAAGCAAATATAAATTTATATTCATATCGAATTACAATTTCTCAATTATAATCAAATATAATACATTCGTAATTACATAAATAAAAATGAATTTGCTTTTAAAAAAATATTAATACTTCTTTCATTAATTAAAGTTTAACAGTATTAAAATTTTTATGAAATTTAATTACTAATTTAAAAATATATCTAATAACATTATTTATGTAATTTCAAAAATTTCATTTTGTTTAAAAACATGTTTTTATTTTAAAGAAAACATGAAATCATATTTACAAAAAAATAAACGCAATTTGTGAAATGTGTAAAGATATAATAGATTTAAATATAATAAAAAATTAATGTAATGATCTTAATTTAACAATTTTTTAATATATATAAACTATTCTGATACTTTCTACTAATTTATATGCGGAATATAATAGCAATGTACTACAGTAACATAATTCAAGAAATTCATTAAAGATAATGATGGTTGGTGGATCTTTAAGAATTCAGAGAATAGTTCACAAAATTTAAATTTTATGCTTTGAATATAAAAATAATATCTAATATAATTAATTTTCTTTTTTAATGATAAAACTGTAAGTGTTTAATATTAAAAAATTTTAAATATGGTAACTAAAATGAGTATTTAAAATAATATCTAAGATATATTTTCAAAAATGTTTATTTTAAGAAAGATATTAATCCTAATCATTTTCAATGATTCAAAATATTTTTCGATAATAAAAAAATTCTTTTATCGCATGTATTATATAATTTAATTTAATACAATAATAAATGCAACGAATTAAATTATTCAAATATAATTATACATAATTATAATTTTACAATATTCGTTCAACTAAACATTTTTAGACAACAATTTTTAAAAGCATAAGTTATTTTAGTTAATATGTTTGTGGACTTTTTCGGGTGTTTCCACGTCTATGTATTAGTATATATATATATATATATATGTATCTATAAATAGCTACAGTTATTGATATGATTTTTTTTAAACCATATTTTTCGTCTATAGAAATTAATTACTTATTTAAAATTAGTCATAGTAATCTATATATTATATTACATATCGATTTAATTATTTTTATTTGCCACAATTTTATATTTAAAAAGCAAATTTCATTTTAAATATGGATTGTTTTATATTAATTTATTAAAACCAATAAATGATTATATATTTTTTTCATAATTCTTTTAAACTGAAGATACCAAAACATTCCTTTTTTGAGATCTTTAAAAAGATTTTCATTTCGACTCAAATAGAATGGAAATAGAATTTCATCTCTTATAAAACTTGTAAGAAACTTAAAACTTTTTTATTTATATTTCATATTGTATCCAACTATTTTTATTTTATATATATTTCAATCAGTGCATATCAAAAAATTTTTTTTTAATACATTGTAAGTATTTTATTTATAAAGACTAATGTTAGACAGAATATCTGACTAATAATTACAAATTGCAGTAAAATACATTTAATTAATTCTTATCTACTTTCAAAAATAAATATTTAAAGTATATTTTTATATATAACCCGTGAAATATTTAGTTTTATTGAATTTTAATATTAAAAAGTATATATTTTTATTATTGTATTTTTACGATTATAATTATTATATATAATAAAAAATTTATAATTTATAAAAAATTTTTATTTAGAAATAAATTAAAAATTTGAATTACTTATTTAAACTGCAAATTATTATTTTAATTAGATAAAATTATTAAATTAAAAATATTTTCTTTATTTTTAAGGAATTATGTAATATATTCATTAAATAAAATAACGTTTTCAATATTAATAAACGGGATTGAACTCATAGAAGTTGATTATATTTTAATTGAAGTATTAAATTTAGTATAATATTTATTAAAAAGTATTAAATAATATTTTGTATTCGTAATTGTTTGTTTTTGTTTGTATTTAACAATGTGATTTATTTTATCACTAGATCAAACCTGATATTAATAAAAGGTACGTATAGTAGTAATAAAATTTTAAATATTTTCATATTTTAAACTTATTTTAGAATATTGTATCATAATAGAAATAAGGTTCTATTAGATATGGCGATAGTATACCAAAGCAGTGTAATTTTATAAATAAATTTTAAGCATTAAAAAATCGAATAATAATGACTATTCGTGAATAAGAAGTCATTTTAACCATTACATAATTATCTATTTAATGTTTAATACGCAAGATTTAAATTTTTTTACACTTTTTAATAAATAAATCAAAAACAAGTGAAACCGATGGGTCTGATGAAACTTCACGAATCAAAATTTACCTAAAATATTTATTTATTTTATGATCGTTTTATATTTGAGGATCTCTTGAAGTATATTAATTCAATTCTTTATTTTAAAATTTCATATGATCTTTTTAAAAATTTCGAATATGAATTCTAGAATTTATTTATTAGATTATAAAATGATTCGTTAGTCTTTAACTTATATTATTTTTTACTGAAACTGGAGGTTGTTATATCTTTAATTTATATATACTTTTTTTAATTTATTATAAATTAGGTTAAGTATAAATAAAAAATATGAATCATGTCTAAAACGAAATGATCTAACTTAAAGGTCTTCACATTTTATGCCCTCGACGTATCTTGTAAAAACTCGGATTGCTTCAAAAGTTTCCATGCCGACAGGAAGTATCTCAGAAGGTGGTGCATCGAATCCAAATCTGTCACTGGGAAGTTCCATAGTAAATGCCAGTTCGATACCTGCAGTTCCCATAGACCAATCATCACTACCGCCAGCAGCTGGATCTGCAATTACATTCATTATTCACTTTTCATTATAAATTCGTTTTTCTCTAAAATTAAATTATAAAACCAAAGTATTGGAAATAAAAAATTAGTATACGTATAAATGTTTTACCAGAAATTCTTAACTTTTATGTATATTCTTTTCCAATAATAATTGTTTTACCAATAACTTTTGAATGAAATTATGTATTCATTTTGAAATTATTTTGAAAGTAATAAATTCGATTTATACCAAAGTTTCAGCATTCCTATATTATTTTATTATCAGAACATACTATATATTGGATAAAATATAATTTATATATAATTTCGAATAAGTTTGTACATTATAATTTTATGTAAATTTAAATATTTTTAAAAATATATTGCCCTTAAAAGTACATTTCATTTTCAAATTAATTTTATTAATTATTCGAATAATCATTTTAACAATGAATAGTTTTTCAAAAAATAAAGTAATAAATGAATATACAAAATTCATAGGTAATAACATGAACTTTTTGAAAAAAAAAAGTTTAAAATTCGAATTTAATTTGTTTTAATTAATTTTCAATTAACATAATAATTTTTATAATACTTACATAAAACATTAGTAGAGCTACCTATTTCATAATGAGTTCCACGAACTTTAGAAAGATTATTTTCTGCTTTTTCAGCAACACACTTCTATTAATAAAATTATGTTTAAATAATATTTTTGTAGATGTTTCTTAAAATATAATGCCAGATGAATATTGATACTTACAAGCGTTGGTTCATTATCTGGAAGTTGATTAGTATAACCCCATGGGTGAAGTAAGAACTAAAATGTAAAGTATATTATTATCATTTTAAACATTCAAGATAGATGTTGAGAATGGAAAATCTCAAGAAATTGAGTAAAGTGAAGGGGTTACGAGTGTCGACAAGGTAAACTAAGCAATTATAAACAAAACACGTAAAATTACCCGGAACCGGTCAAGAGACGGCAACGAGTTGCTCGCCTCCATTTCTCAAAATACGTGGCGCGGGGACGCCCGCAGCACGTAAGAAAGCGTATAAACAAACTCACTTCTCGGAGCTCAGAGAGATGAGGAGTAACGAGAAATCCTTGCATGGCTTCGCTCGGGGCGAGGCGCAGTGCTAGCATTGTGCGCGTCATCGTGAGGAGCCTTTCAAGGAAGATACGTGCCACTGGCGAGGGACACAACGGCGAAGGTGTTGCATGAGTGACTCGGGATCTGAGGAATCATCGGATATGTAGACGGACCTGCCATTGCACTGGAGGGACGGACGTAACCCCGAAGAGGAAAGGCGAGAAGGGGTTTAACGTGGACCCCTCCAAATATGCGAGCAAAAGTCCGACCTACCGAAGAACCATGAAATGGCAGACAACAGAGAAGCAGCGAAACGTGAAAAAACAACGGTACGATGCACAGAGGGTAAGGGAATTACGCAACCGGGAATTACGCGATATATAAAACAAATGACATCTTGTCAAGGTTCGATCCCTGGAAGACAGGAAAAACAAAGGAAGGCGGAAGGTGATTGAACTAGAAGGAGAACGAGCTTTGTAAGCAATAATGCGACTCAGGGCCATTAGCAATAAAGACATTGTCGAGAGCGGTTGCTAACATTAACGGCTGGTGAAAAATTATACGCGACAGCGGGAATTTTTATATAATTATATATCAAATAAATAAATTGTAATAAAACCAATCAACAGTAAAAATTATTTCAACTCCAACAATAGATAATAGTTTTAATTAACTAATATATATTAATTTAAGAATAAAGCAATAAATATTCAAATTTTTTTTTAATAAGAAATTCAAAACATTTTTAGACAAAGTAAAGAAATACTTTAGTAGAATTACCTATATATTATAAATTTCAAAATAAGTTTACGTTTAGAATAAGCTATTTTTATTTATTATTGATTATATTTTTTACTTTACTTACATTTCCATACGAGTGTAATGTAAGGTAAACTTTAATCGTTTTTTTTGCTAGAATAAAATTTCTTAAAGCAATAGTTTCGGGTTCTGAAAATGGTTTAGAACCGGCATAAATTTCACTGCATGGGTCAGATGATGCTCCTACAGCTAAATACAATAAAGTATTATTAAGTATTATTACATATTAATTATCACATATTGTTGTAAGTATGTTAATATTCAAATAAATAATAATATTATATAATAATTAAGAATAATTAAATTTAATTATTCAAATGTAATTTAACATTGTATATTATCATATCATTAATGTAAGAGCTTGAATACAAGTTAAAAAATTAATTTGTGGAATTGAACAATTTTGTACTTAATTTACGAAATTACAAACTATTTTTATCAAAATTATGTAAAAAATTATATTAATTTATTTTATATCTAAAATATTTTATACTAATTTTTTTAATTCTTTATTCAAATTATGTTAAGCAATTTTTATTATAATTCTTTTCCGACTCGTTTTTCAAATTAATTTTTTTGTTTCAACCTACTTTCTTGATCTGATTCAAAATAAATAATATCATCCCACTAATCATTTATTTTTATACTATAAATGTGACTATTGGATAAAAGTACGATAGAAGTTTAATAAAACAATATGAAAATCATTTGTTGTTATCTTTAATTTTGAACTTTAATAATAAAATTTAATATTATATAAAGAAGGTTCATTCATAATTATTAAGAATTAATAATTCAAAATTAATTTAAGAAAAAATATCAGAGTTTAAGAATATGAATTAGTTCTCAAAAGTATAATCTCAAATAAATATACGTAAATGTATTAATAATGGTTACGTATGTTATCATTATTAATTAAAAAATGGGAATTATTTTTCGTAATAGATACTAAATATTTTCTTATTGTACAAATAAATCGTAGAATATAAAATATATAACTTAAAAATTTTCTATATTTTAATAATAATTTACTCATCCATTCCAATTCAAAATTTCGGTTAGCATCAGTTCCAAGGCAACTTGTATCTGTTCCCATAGATCGTGTTTTTCTCCACATTCGTGTCTGTTAATGTTTTATTAAATTAAAATTGACTCATTTAAAATAATAATATGATTATTACTATAATTAATAGATGGAGACATGGAATTAATTGTAAAATACTTCAAGGATAAATAATTAAAAATAAGTAATATATGAGATTTTACATGGATATTATACATTTAATATAAAAATGATTTAAGAAATTAAAAATCTTAAATATTGTATAATAATTTTACTTACCGAAGGACTTTGATGCGTGAATTCATATCCATCCGGATTGAGACAGGGAATAATATAGATATCAATATTTTTAAAGATATCACTATTGCTTGAATTTTCAGCAAGTTGTTTAATTGCGTATAAAGCAGTGGTTGGAGCAATCCATTCTCGCGCATGGATTCCAGCGTCAATGAGCAGAGCCGGTTTTTCTTCACCGCCGCTAGAGATTTTAACACCTACAATATCTCGACCCTCATAACTTTTGCCAATACTAAAATTTTCTACAATATCACCACGACTTTTTCCAAGATTTTCAAGATATGATATAATCTGTAAATTTTATTTATATTATAATAGAAATATTTTAAATAATATAACGAATACTACCTGTAACAGTTTATTAAGGTTATACTTTCTTATTATGATATTATAAATACTAAAGAGTCGATCAAAAAATAAAATTTTTCATACATTACATATTACATTTCTAATTCATAATCATGAATTATTACAAAAAATATGTAAAAGAAAAGAAAATATAATTATAATTTTTAAATATGAATAATATTCACATTTAGTCATTTTAAAAGAAATATTTGCAGTATATGAGTTTGAACGCGATATACTAGAGAATAGTGTAAATGTTACTGTTACGATAAGAAAACTCCGTGGAAAAAGAATCTCGCGAGGGAAGTATCGGGCGGCAACAAGACGAAGGAAAACGACAAATTAAAAAGCGCTATTGAGAATACATGGACCGTGTCGATCTCCAAATATTGAGTTACTCACTATGGGTCTACAAACACACGGTGTGGGGACTCCTGTAGTCAATGTAAAATTGTAAGAACAAACTCGGAGCTCGGAAAAGCGAAATGAAACCGAAAGACACTTCTCTCACGACGGCGCGTAATGCTACTATCGTGTGCATCGCCGTAAGGCAATTTCTCAAGGATTATGCGTAAACTCCACAGAGGAGATAAAGCAAAGCGGTTTTGCAAGGAGGCGAAGTTTATAGATCGGAAAAAGATGAGATAACGCGAGTATTATACGGAATGGAGTCCGATGGGGCGACATACACTAGGTCGCGAATAGGCGGGAAACATCACCAATGAGCTGTCGGACGACTTCTCCGGTCAGCGAAGAAAAAGAGAAGTTACCCGCCCAAACAAGCCGGACTGACAGGTGACAAGTTCCTCCTCAGGAGGAAAGGGAGAAGTCGCGAATCCAGGAAGACGTTGGGGTATCTGTTGGCGGACTCATATGTTGGAGGAAAGGGGAGGCCGCGAGCATATCATAAACCAGAGAAACTATCGTGCAGGCAGACGTTGAATTATAAGACAGTGAGAGAGATCCTAAAGGTCCGGGGATTCAATCGTGGAAAGTAATAAACTCATTGTCATAGCACGATGACCCTCGGGAGGGTAATACGGCCCGGATCGAAACGCGATGCAAAATAGCTTATATACGCGTTCGGACTACTAAAGAAATTATTAAACAAATAAATTGATTAAAAGAAACAAAAATCGTGTATTTTTCTTCCCAATAGTTACGTAAATGAAGATATAGTTATATGAATGAAGGTCATTCTAGATATAAAACGAACTCTTTAATATGTTACACATATGTAATTAATAAATAGTTATTAAATCAAAACAAAATCTACTGAGCCCTTATATATCTAATTTCAATAACTTGCAATATTAAGTAAGTGCATAAAGAAAATCTTAAGGAAGATAATGACATGAGTACATTTTCAAAAATAGAACTAAATAAAGTGAACTTGCTGTAGAAACTGTTTTTTGAAATCCTAAGTTACCATTCATTAGAAATATGAATATAATTACTTATTACATTGTAAGAATATATAAAATGTAGTTTAATATTAATCTTAAAAATCTAAAATATTAATTATTTTTCTTTATTTTCATTACTTATAATGATAATATTTAATACTAAGAGAAAATATATTTATCTATCATGTGTTTATCTATTATTTATAAATATTTATTTGTCTTACCTCACTATACCTTGGAAACGCTTTCAACGAAATATTATCGCCAAAATTATCAATATGAGCGCGTAATTGCAAAGCAAACTGTTGCTCAATAATCTGACCAACGTCTTGTTCAAAGATCTCATAGTTAATGTGATTTATTTCAAGGCTGTTTTTAAATGCTTGTACCTTTTCAGCTGTTATTAGAACTTCGATAGGTTTATGTAATGTGCGCGGAATTTTAAGAAAATCAAAACCTCGAAGGCCCTCATGAGCACATACGAACTTTAGTTTCGATTCTGTATCACAGGTTATTTTAAGACCTTGCATGCTGAAACATAAATAAATCATGGAATATCATAAGTTTAAAGTAATATAAATATTATTACTAAATTACTATACTACTATTAAATCTGTTTCAATTTAAAATAAAATGATTCAACGAAATTAAATAATGTATAAGAATATGCGAATCTGTAAAATCTTATACTATTATTACAATTGATTAAATTTTATAAAACCTTAGTAATTAATTATTTAAAATAGTAATATTTAGTTTGTCATTAAACCAAAAATTTAAATGTGATTTTTATGTATTAAAAATATAAATAATGTATGCATGTAAATTAAGCGATGAATATCTTTCATTTTTAATTATATATTTTTTGTGTAATATGTGTATGTTCAAATTCTGTTTTAATTTTTATAAATGTTACAAAAAAACCTTAATATTTTTAAATTGAGGATAGAATAAACTAAAATATCAATTGAAAATATTTCCTAGTCCTAATTTTCATTTTTATGAAAATAACGTTCAAGAAATTAAAACTAAAATACGGAATATGTATAATCATTTATTAAATATTTATTTAGTGTTATAAAATTTAATTTTTTATTTTTCAGTTTTTTATTTTATTTTATTTTTATTATCAGTCCTTAACATATTCATATAAGTATTTTCTAATTATCAGTAACTAGAATATATTATATAGAGAATCAGAAACGTGAATATTACAAATATTTTAAAAAGAAAGATATTTAGAAAAATTATATAAACCGTATATAGCAAAGATTTTAAGATAAAATTTTGCAGCTAAAATTTGCCGTTTATAAAGATGATGTAGATTTAATAGATAATAAAAATGATGATTAAATATACATAAAATTTATTATAATCAGATAAAAATTTAAAGTTATAATTCTACTTTAAAGTATCTAAGAAGAAAATTATCGTTAGCAAGAGTTTATGAAAGTATCAGTTGGAAATTTAGTTTTAAAACATTTTAAATTTATAAATAAAAGTTTAAAATTATATCAAATTATTAAACAATAAACTTAAATTAAAAATGAGATAAACTTATGAATTACATAATAATTACTTCTTTTAATTCATTATTTTGAAATATCTAATATTTTAAATTATAATTTTAATTTCATGATCAATTATTAAATTTATATCTTAGAAATAAAAAATCTTCACAATCGATAAATCTATAAGTATTAAATTTAAGCACTCATATAATTGCCTAAATGTAAATAATTTATAAATCTATATCTCTAAACATGCAAAAATTTACTTATTAAAAACTTTATGCATTTAAAAAGTATTATATATAATAATATTGGAGAAAGTACTTATGAAAAATATGACGAGTTTAATAGAAGAAAATTATTATTATTATACTAGTATTAATGGAAGAAAACAATTCCTTATATATAATTATCCAATCTCTTTAAAAATTAACAAGATCAATGATATTTTAATTAATTATTATTATTCAATTAGTAATTATTAAAAAAAAATAATACCTACCCATAAATAGATGGTCGATACTCTTTACCGTGCGTAAAAACGAAAACACCAAAAACAGCCAAAAAGACTAGTTGTACATTCATGTTTCCTCGTATTTTTACAACGTTCACCTACAATCTTGGGAATTTATACATTTTAACTGCATACATCAAATCAGTGATCGTTAATCAGTGTAGATTAATCGTTGGCATAATATTTGTCTAATGATTCCTAAGAACCCTGATCTCATGTATCCGTAAGATAAAAAAACGTGTATATCTTAACTAATTGTCTTTTAGAAAACGTATGTTAAAGCAAATAGAAATTTGACAAAACTGTAACATGTGATTTTATATACTGTACAATTTAAAATAAGTAGCTTTATTTATTTTTAAAATATTGATTTATTCATTAATAAATATACAAGTATTGATCAATGATTATTTTAGTATATTACCAAAATATCTTAAATATTATATATTAGATTCATATAATATGTAGTTAAATATCCATATAATATATATATATATATTAAAAATTACAGCATTTTTTAAATTTCTATATTTTCAATTAATTATATTCGATATATGTGAATAAAATGAATTTATGATAGAGTCGATGAATCTTTTTCAGTTAAAATTTTTTAAAATTATTCGTAATGTATTCTAAAGTATAATACTATAAAAAATAAAAATTTTTCTGTTGCAAAACATTAATATACTTCAATATAAAATATAAACGTATTTAGAATATTTTAATATTTTAGACTATAATAAAATACATACTATATATTTAGAAAATATATATAAAAAGTCAATGCTAATAAGAAACATTATTAAATAAAAAGATATTCTATTATTAAATGTATTCAACGACTATACTCGGTTCTCTTTAAAAAAAAGTAATGTTTTATAATATATTAAAATACTAATATATTTGAAATTTGATTTAAATTTTATATAATTGAAATATATAAAAGATCGTTTTAAAGTGTTTAATGTAATTAAAGTAGAAAAATATATCACGAATACTTTGACGCGGTAAAAAGTACAAAAATTAGTATTTGCATTTAATAAAAAAATGAATGTTTCAAGAATCTAAAGATTCACTAAATAAACTATATAATATTACAATCACGAGATATATTATATATATTAGCAAAAGTTATTGTATCAAATAACAATGTAAAAACTAACACAAATAAATAATAAATAAATAGAAATTATTTTTATAGCATTTGTCACAAAAGTATTAACAAAATAAAATATTCGACTTTAACGAATATTTTGTAATAAAATAATATTTGATACTAATAAATTAAAATACAGATTCAAATAATCACTGTTTCAATGATGAATTAATTAAATAAATATAAATAATTTAGAACATTCCAAAAAATTGTTTAGATAATTTAAATGAATAATACATTTAATGATCATTAAGACTATATTATAATTACTAGTTTTAATAATGAAATGATCTTCATAAATAATGTTAAAACAATGTTTTCGTTTTATTTCAATAATAATACTTTAGTTGTAAAGTTTGCTTCTTCTACAAAAGTATAATTTAAGATTATGAATAGAGATTACGATATATAACACTGATAAACAATCAAATATTAATAGTCAAAAACAAATTTTAAAAAATGAGTTTTAGGAAATATCATGAAATTATTCCATATATTTATAAAAGAATTGAATTAAATACCTTAAATAGTAGTTTATAAAAATGATTTATTCTTTGTAGTAAATAAAAAAATGAAGTTTAAAAGTACATTCATTTTATTAGAGTTAAAGAATAAGTACATCTAGAAGTAGAAAAGATAAGAATCAAAAAGATTTGCTGATCAGTTGAGATTAGATTATAAATGTTAATCTAAAGATTAATTATAAAGTATGTGATATAACGTACAAATATAAGTGGTTTTATAAAAAATTCTATATTCTAAAAAATAGAGAAGTTAAATCAGAAATTTAAAAAACAAAAACAAAAGATTGAACAGAAATAATCACGTAATAAAAGAACATAAAAATAATTAAATAAAAATCTTTATTTTAAGCCATAAGTTATAATGAAATCATATGAATTAATTTAATTAAATAATTATTTAATTTATACTATTAGATGCGACGCATATTAAATTATAAACTTATAAATTAATAATTGAAAAATTAAACTTAATAATGTATTCATAAATAAAAATATAAATTACCAGATGATAAATAGTCAATATTACAAATATTAATTGTATATCTATAATATAATTATAAATGATTAACATTTTTGTTTTTATTTATTATCGTGTTTTATTTTTTATTATTCTTTGAGCTATCAAATTTTTTATTGTTCTCGTTAATAATAAAAAAACTAGAGACTTATATAGGGCATAAATCTAATGCATGAATTTTTTTATATAAATACTACAAATAAATAGATAGTATTTGTGATAATATTTATTAAAAATTTAGAAATAAATAAAACTATTCTAATTTAAGTTTCAAAAGTAAAAGATGACTTTTATCAATCATAATTATATTACAAATGTTTTTAAATTAACATGCTTATATAAATATAATATTAACTACACGTTCTTCTATTTAATTATGTTATTTTCAAGTAAAATTGTGGATTGCTTTTCAAAGTATCAGTAAAAATCAGTTATATCACGCCTTTCATTGTTATCTGGAAATCTTATGCATTTCTTTTATGTATTGCTTTTGCACTTTTTAGTTTTAGCTTTCCACGAACCTAGTGAATAAATTTTTACAATGAGATAATTCTATTTCTTACTTTTTATGGAATAAAATACTTATAATAAATATATTATTTAATATGACTATCTCTTCTATTATAATTTTTTGTGATAAAATAATTTTTAATATATTGTATAAATTATAACTTATTGTCTAATTTTCTAAAATTATTAAATTATCTGTACTCGATTCATTAAGCATTTTAATGAGAATAATTAACAATAATAAATATTTTAATAAATTAATAACATAATAGATATTTCATAATATATACTAATTCTAAAACCGAATAAATAGAAAATCATAATTACGGAACCTATAATGTAGAAATTTAAATAATAATTTATTTATATTACAAATAATAATTTAAATTAACTGGAAAAATATAAACTATAAAAATATAAATTAATATAATTGTCAGGGTTGTAACGATTACTGCTGTATATAATACTAATGATAAAATTTAAAACAATCGATCATTTCTTAATAAACCACTAATCTAATAATTTAAATTATTTTTAAAATTTTGAATTTTTTTTAAGAGCAGTCTTTGAAAAATATTTTATTTTATAAATTATTTAATAAATAAACAAACAAATAAACAAATGAGATTCATATACTTTATACAAAAAATATTATCTTTACTAAATGA
The DNA here is from genome assembly GCA_018907195.1 of Dolichoris vasculosae. Classification (NCBI taxonomy): domain Eukaryota; kingdom Metazoa; phylum Arthropoda; class Insecta; order Hymenoptera; family Agaonidae; genus Dolichoris; species Dolichoris vasculosae. Next base: position 4,626,218 of record JACCHY010000018.1, read on the forward strand.
AAAAAATTTAATATATTGGGTTTTACCCTTCAAAGGAAAATTTTTTGATAGTAAAAATATTATATTTATATTTGTTTTATTTCTTTTAGTTATTTTGATTTTCTGAAAGTAATCGAAATTTAATCTTGTAATATCAATAATTGGATTATCAATCGTGTTATCGTTATCTTATATGATTGCGAGTCTACTCACAAAAATTTTTTCTGGTCTGATATAATGTTTGAAGTCGACTGGCTTGCATTAATGATATTTGAATATCAATAAGATAGATATTCAACTAAATTAAAAATTTATTACAGACAACTTTCACCAAAGAAACTTTATACAGCGAAAATTCTCGATTATATGCTATTAATTATTTTATCTTTCTAACAAAATAGAATATACCAATAAAATTTATATGTCGCACATTTCGTTCATATATATTAACTTAAAATAACTTTAAGGGAAGTTTATTCACACTTTTTATGTAAATATGTATACAGTGTAAAGTTTCTTTGATATAACTAACAATTTCCTTAAATTTACTTTATTTTTTATATAAATATAGCTTTTATTCATTTAAATTTTCTCTTATTTATATCATTATAAATTATATACTTCGCATAGAAATTAGAATAAAAAAATGTAGTGAGAATCAAATCAATATCTGTATTTTTAATATAAATATGAAAGTGGTCGTTTTTCACCATTATTTAGTTATATAATCCATTTTTTCATTTAAAATAACAAATCAACAATAAAAATAATACAATATTAATACAATATAGTAATTCTTTTAATTTATACCCTTATTAAATAAAAAATTAATAATCGTAAAATGAGTTTAACGTAAGTTGCTACAAAAATATGTTTTTTGTCAAACGATTAAATGTAAAATTACAGTAATCGATAAAAATATTTAATCAAATTTTAATTTAAAATTTATATTTCAATCTCAAAATTATAAAAATTATAAAAAATATTTTTTATTATATTTTAAAAGTTATAATGTAAAATTTAATCTAAAAAGTAAATTTATTACACAAATTTTAAAAATCAATAATTTACATATTGAACTTTTTTAATTTTAGATTCATCTATATTAATTTTATGAAACAATTGTATTTTTATATATAAAAGGAATATAATTTTCAGAATACAAATATAATAATATAATTATACGGTTCTAATATTTAACTGGATTTTTTTGATGAACTAAATCAATGATAGGTAGAAAACTGAAGTCAAAATCCTGCAGCTGTTGATTATTATTTTTATAAATGGGCACATATCCGCCCATTCACTGCTTGTGTAAAAACTTTAATACCTTCAAAAATTTCTCTACCGGTAGGAATAATATGCTGAACTCCTGGTATAAATCCATAATCACCGCCACTCATTTCAATAGTAAAGGACAAATTGATTCTTGTATTCGCCATCACCCAGTCCATACTATCACCCGAAGTTGCATCTATAATTTACAAATTATAAAAATATTTTCTAATTTCTCTTTTATATTAAAACTTTGATCTTTTTTAGTAGAAAGAGTAATATTTTATTTACGTAAATTAAAATATTTAAGTAAAATAATATACAATATAGACAAAAGATTTTTTAATTATTGTTTAAAATATAAAATATACTCATTATACTATTAAGACCTCTATTAATTATATCTAGTTATAATTAATATTTCAAATACAAAAAATTTAATTATGGTATTTTGAAAATTTGCAATATATTTTGAAAAATTATATACTAAATTCTTCATAAAACCATAAATTTTTAATTATATATGTAATGCTTAATATTTCTTTGAATTGTAAAATATTATATATTTTTAAATATTTTTAATAAAAAAACTATTATTATAAATAATATCTTCATTCATAAAAATTAATGTTAATATATAAAACATTCATAATACATAATTACTTATAAATGCAATTAGCATTTTTCTTTATATCAATTTTTAGAAATGTCTACAGAAAAACTGTTGAAAGTAACTGTTTAGATATTTATTTTAATACTTACATAAGAGATCGTAACTGTTACCAATTTCGTACAAGGTGCCTGAAACCCTAGCAATAGCAGACTTTACTCTTTTTGCGATACAGTTCTGAAAGTACATTGAATCTAATAATATTAAGTTCTAGATTATTTTATACGCTATCAATATAATTTTCCACTTTTTAAATAACATTTTAATTTCTAATTGAACGAAGTAATGTATAAATAACAATTATCATATTTTTTTATATATAATTTTAGAGTATGAAAAAATAAATGAGTAAATACTGTTCCAAGAATAAAATCTTATAATTTTTATTGCTAAATTAAAATGAAAAATTAATTTTTGTATGTACTTTTGTAGTTATATTCAAAGAAATGAATCTTATTTTTATAAATATAGTAATATTTTTAATAAAATGAAAATATTTACCAATTTTCTTATATTATGTGGTGACTCATTGGTAAAAGACCAGGGGTGGAGAATGAGCTATAAAGATATATGGAATCATTATTGTTTTGAAAAAATCATTAAATACTTTTATTATAAAAAATATTCAACAATTACATTTCTACTTAAGTAAAAATACATAGATATTATTACCCATATATATAAATATTTTACTTTCGAATAGAAAATAAAATATGTTCTGTATTTCAAAACTATTATTATTAATTTATGAAAATCAGAAATGAGAAAAATAAAATATATAATGTTGACTCAAATTTCTCTTTTGTATTTCAATTCTATAAATATATAATTTCAAATGAAAATTAAAATGTATTATATCCCATTATTTTGATATAATTAAAAACATAATTTGATTCGAAAAAATTAAATTTTCATATACAATTTAAAATAATTCCTATATTTACTAAATATATAAACTTATATATTGGTGTTTTTTTTTTAAAAATTACTAAATTATATATTATTGACTCTTAATATTACTCTAAATTAAAAAATTAGTTCTGTGAATTTTACATTTTCTAAAATTATATATATTGAATATAATTATTATTCTTGAATTTTTTGCTAATAGAAAAAAATTTTTATTTTAATTTACATTACTTAGTATTATAGTAGAAATATTGTCAAAAAATAAATGTTATAATATTCGAGATTCTGTTCAGTCTTTTAAGAAGTAAAAAATGTAATAATAATAAAAACTATATAAATAAGAATTTATATTATAACATACACCTGCATAAGAATGTAGACTGACATAAGTAGTAATTTTATCTTGTAGAGGCAAAACAAAATTTCTAAAAGCTTTAGTTTCTGCTTCAGAAAATGCTTTTCTACCAATATAGATTTCACTGCATGGATCACTCGAAGCTTCTCCAGCTATAAATAAATCAAAATCATGTGTTTACTTTATAGTATCAATATTAATAGTGATAAAAATGTAATTAATATAATTAGAATACAGTACAGATAAGAATACATGACAATTCTAATTTTAAATACAGTATTTATTCCAATAGATTATTATTACAACGTGCAATTTTAAGATGAAAAGATATACAGTATCAAAGATGAAGATTAATAATATAACAAATACTAGAATAGTAAATTATTTATTCAACGAAATTTTTTAATTACTCTTATTGTAAAATGTAGTTATAATTCTTTTACATTAATGTTATTGTCTTTCATAATATTAACTTTTATTAAATATTTAATACGTAACTACCACTTTATTGACATAAAATTAAAAAATTTATCTGGAGCAATATACGTTAAATTCACAAGTAACAACACAAATAATAGATTAGCTCGATAAGTATTATATATGAACTAATTTTTCGTGATGATTCTAAATCAACAGATATCTAAAATATTCTAAAATATGTGTTTTCTAAAATATTTTAAAATATGTGTTATCTAAAATATTCTAAAATATTCTAAAATACGTGTTATCTTAAATATTCTAAAATATGTGTCTTAAAGTATAATTCAAGAATAGAATACATTATAATAACTCTATTGTCTTGCATACCCTATTTTACAACTACAATTTGATATTGACATTATACAAAATATAAGATTTCTTTTTTATACTTCATGCTCAAATGTAATGTAACTGCAATATGAATCGAGTATTTTTTTAATCAAAGCATCTTCTGTGGTACTACTAATAAATATTAGCAACAATAATTTATACATTATAAATTATACTTTATTAATTTATTTATAACTTATCTTGTATTTATCTATCTGAACTATTATCTAAACTTATTTTATTATTTTAACCTATAATATACTTTACAAAAAATTTATACAACTTAATTATTATATCTCTAATTTATATCTGAAATCGAAATAAATATCTTATTATTAGATGAATACGGTATCTTCTACGTACATTTAAGATTTTATATAAATTAAAAAAAAATTAAAAAAGAAAATATTTAAAGCAACATTTTTACCTTTTTGTGAAACGCGACTTAATATTAATTGAATTTATTAAAAGAATAAATTACAAAATCAATCAGAATAATTATAGATTAATAAAAGAATAGAACAAGTTAAAATAACTTATTTTATTTTAAATTAGAAAAATATAAAACCCTCTTTCGATGGAACAAACTATTTATAAAAACTTATTGTATAATTAAAGAAAACTATTATTGAATTATGTTTATTTACAATACAGTAAATTATTTAAAGTTCAGTTTATAAATAAACGTATTTTAGTTTATTAAAAAAAAATATTACTCTTGCATGTAAAATTTAAATATAACATAAAGTAAATTCGTACTACAATACTTTAACATTATGTCAATAAATTTAGTTTTAAACAGATTTTATAATATTATATTTACAATTTATTAACTATATCAAAGAATTTTGTATGATCGTTATTATTTTTTATATTTTATATATAATTTATTATTTTCAAATATATTATCTAAAATGCATTTTAAATATATACTAGAAAATAATTTTTTTCTACGCAATAACTATGAAATATTGAAATATAAATAAAGTGACGTAAGATTTCTAACTAGAATTTTATAAAAAATTTTCTTAAATTGATTTTCTAAATCATTTTATATTTTTTTATATCAAAACTTATAAAGTATTCAATGCATTAAATGTTAGTGTTTAAAACTTTGTACAATTTTTTTTATCTTTTTTTTAACGTTATGGATGTCACAAATTTATTTTTGAATATTTATTATAAATTTTTTATATTAAAAATAAACATTACATACTTATAATATATATATATCAATACCTTATAAGTATATAAAATACAATTTTTAATAGTACTGAGTTATAACTATGTTTATATGTAGTCATGAAAGTTTCAATCATATGTTTTAGGCAGAAATATTATGTACTACAAATTCTATTTTGATATTTTTTTTCTATTTTTTTCTATTTTTATTATTTTAAATAATTAAAAAAATTTTCATTCATTATTCTCTATATTTTAAAATATATTAAATAAAATTTTTCGTATATATTTTTTATCTTATTATAGCTTATAAAAAATTTTGGAAATTTTATCTATATTTGAAGAAGTTGCAGAAAATTTTAATATTTATAATATCGGATTTTAAAAATTTATTATATATTCAAAATAAAAATAATAATATTTATATTTTCAATTAATAAATAATTTATAAAACTATAAAGAATACTCACATCCCCATTGAACATCGTAATTTCGATTAGCATCACTGCCTTTACAGAACGAAAATCTATTTGTAGATCTTGTTTTTCTCCATAGTCTGTTCTATAAAATTATATTACATTAAAAATTTAAATTTAAAATTGTCTACCCGAAATATTAGTTTTTAATTACATATTTTGATATATTACATACTGTATATACTTCATAATACTAAATAGTTTTTAAGTCAAGAGAATTTTTATATTTATAAATTTTTTAATATCAAATGTATACATTTTTTTTAATTTCACTTTCATAATATAGCATACAATTTAGAAAAATCAAATGATATAATTTTATTCGATGAATTAATAAAGTTAAAAAGGTACCTAAATTCTTTTATTTCATTTTTATATTTTTGGTATATTTCTATTCTTATTACATATATTATTATGTTTTATTACAAAATTATTTCAAAAATACTATAGGAATTTATTATAATATGAATATTCATTAGAACTTTAATACTGTATTTTATTTATTTTTATTCTTAAAACTTAAAAACTTTATATTCAAAAGTTATAATAGCATAAAAACATAAACATATTTTGATATATTTTAATAAAGATGTATGAGAATTATAATTAAAACTATTTCTTTGGTAAAAAATGAGATATGTTCAGTAAATAGAATAATAGTATATAAATAAAATAATATTATATAAAAGTATATAAATAAAAAATAAGATGACATAAAAAATGATATTTCTTTTATATTACCACGATCAATTTCTACATACCTAATAATTGTAAATATTATTAAATAACATAAAAAATTAAATCTTTAAGAGTATGAATTATTTTATTTTTTTAAAAGTTGTATGCAAATGTAAAATAAATATATTATTAATGAATATTTTTTATATAATACTTCTTCAAATTTTCAGTTAAAATATAGTCATTTAATAATTGTAATTCTTAAAAAAATTGTAATCTATAAAATTAAAGTTGAATTTCAAATGTTTCAAATATATTTTTGGGAGATATATTAAGGTGCAGTAGAGTCTTCAAATAAAAAAGAAAACTTTAATCCTCAGTTGTGATGTTTTAAAATAATTAAGTACTCTAGTAATCGCAAGGTACCCAAAATCTACGACTTAATTAATATACTCAGACCTGTATTTAGAATAGTAATTAAATCAAAGTACATTCGTGATGAAACAACATGCCAATAAATCTGACAAATAATTTCATATCCTTGTTAACTTCTATTTTTCGACCATTATATTGAATATGTCCGAGAGGTAGTCACTTTTTAGTATTTAAATTATTTGTTTTGTTTAGTAAATTATACACATTTCATTATCAGAGAAGTATAGCCATTCGTTCATTCGTTTGCGCGTATATATGGACATGCTCATGCACGTACCTAGACCTATAAATGCTATTAAATTATTTATTAACTCATAAAAATAAATAATATCGAAGGAAAAGTTTCTTAGTGGATGTTACAATTATGAAAAAATAAAATGTGAAATACCGTAATTTTAAAAACAAATGTCAAAAGTATTTCAATGAATGCATTGGATAGAATAAAATACTTGAACATCTAAGATTATTATTTCAATAAAAAAAATTGGATATAAGTAATTTTATAACATAAACTCTTTGAAGTGTCTAATAACTTTAAATAAACTAATATATGATAAATCAACCAGATAAATAAATTACGATATTTATTTTATATGAAAATTATGAAAACTACAAGTGTACTTAAAATCATTGTAGATAAATTAAAATGAAATTTATCCATTTTACTTTAAGTAAGCAATAGTACGTAGTAAAATACATTTTCAAAATTTAATATCCTTATAAATTTTTTTATAGAAATGAATAATTTGAGTTCTATTTGACAAATTAATTATTATTAATTATTAAATATGATTATTAAAAAGCTATTGTAAAAAAGTGTCTTGTATTTTAATAATAAATTATTAGAAAAGTGTATTACAAGATCGCATTTATGAATGTATTATACAAATATCTTTAATATACTGTTCATGAATGTTATATTAATAGATGAATATGGACCATAGCATATAATAAAATATGTAATAGATGAAAATAAATTAAATAAAAGTACTGTAAAAATAACATTCATTGAAGTAAGATACAAATTCTTAGAATGAAATTGACATCTAAACATAGAAAGAGTTGAAGAAGCATATTAATATCTAAAATAAACGAATAAAATAAAATTTGAATAGAAATAAGTGAAAAATTTATATAAAGACATTCAAGGTACCTATCAATAGTAATATTCATAATATAAAATGAGTTTAACGCCTACTTTCAAATCTTATCTGAATAAGTCACAAGCGATTTATTATGTATATATAAATATATATATAAATAGCGATATTTAATAGTGGTATCTTACTTCTTCTCTTTTAAATGTATATGCATAGCCATCGGGATTAACACAAGGAATTATATAAATATCGATCTGTTCGAATATATTTCTATTATTCTGATTCTCAACTAGCTCTTTCATTGCATAAAGAGCAGTGGAAACGCTGATCCATTCGCGACCATGGATTCCAGCCTCAATAAGTAGAGCAGGTTTTTCATCACCACCACTTGAAATTTTTATACCGACTATGTTTTTCTTCTTGAAAGTTTTACCAATAATGAATGACTCTACAATATCTCCATAGTTTCTTGACAAATAGTCTACATAGTCAATGATCTGAAAATTATAATAACATTGTTATTGATCTAAACTACAATTTATACAGATGATTTAAAAAATTTATAATTAGAAAAATATATTTATATTACCTCTGAATAAGTAGCAAATCTTTCAAGATTAATTCCACGTCTTGGAGCACGACGAACTCGTTTATTTTGTGACTTTACTTCATTCCTATGGAGAACTTTACTAACATCCTGAACAGTAATATTAAAGTATATATGATTGGCCTGTAGTTCAATCTTAAAATCTTTTAATCGATCTGCAGTAACAAGAACATGAATCGGTAATTGGCGTGATCTTGAAATTCTCAAAAAATCAAAACCAGGTTGACCCACGTAAGGTTTGACAACGTTTAACTTTTTATCCGTATCACAATAAACGTAGAGACTTTGCATACTCAAAAAAATACATAAAAATAAAAATCTACGTACATATATTTGAAATAAGTTTATAAGTTTATATAAGTCTGTTTATATACATTTAAAAAAATGTGTATATATATTTAAAACTTTTTTAAAAGAATCTAACACCTTTAATATACTTTTGAATACGAACCACGTATAGATATTTAACCAAATTTTTTAGAAATTATCATTATCTCAAAATATTTTTTAATGTCAATAGTACTGCGTTTGCATATTTACAAAAAATTAATCAAGAAACAGATGTATTAAGTAAGCTTAAGTCAACAATTGATAAAAAATTAAACTAAACATTTACAAATAAATATACTTCAAAATAAAAATTCATATAAGTCAAGATTATTACTCTATATAATAAATATTTATTTATTTTTATTTCTAAACTATACATGTAAGAAAATGTGAATAAAAATATTATTAGCGATATTTCAAAGTATACCATTTCAAGTATACTTAGTACTTATTTTCTATTGTTTGTACAACCACTTATGAAATTAAATCACATTTTTTAAAAAAAAATTTATTAAACGGAGATTTTATAATTTTAGATTTAAATGATGAACGTACATTATTTAGAAAATACCAGTATTATTCAATGAATTTATAATTAAATAAAATTCTTTAGTAAATATTATTCATATAAAATATGAATAAAATATACATGATTTAAAAAGTTAATTATGTTAAATATAAGAATGAAATTATAAATAATCTAGAGAACAGATTACGTATTAAAAAAGCAAATTATAAACTTATATATTTGAGAAAGCATGAATAAGTTATTCAAAATTTATTAATAAACTCAAAAAAAAATCTCCAAATTTCTTCTTATTTTATTATCATTATTAAATTTAGGAAAAAAGTGTATGCTGAAACGCTTTTGCGATAAGTATCATAGATGAAAAAGAGAGCGCATATTTGCATTACGCATCAGCGTAACAATATATTTATATGATTTTTATTTTCTGGCTAATGAATATTTGAGTATATTATTTAAAATATATTTTATATAATCTTAGTCTGCATGTGATAATATATAAAGCATTCTAGAAAATATCTTTTTCACTTACAATTTAAATATTTAATAACAATTCTATATTGTATTTATCATATAAATTCTTAAAATTTCTTAATGTACTTAAAGTTTTCCACTGACTGATAAGTTAATACTTAATTATTAAAAAGTGATTTATAGTTGAACTATTGAAAAATAAAAAGAAGTAATTATTAAATTTGTGTTCACAATAAATAATCTTTCATAAATTAATTTTATTATTATTTACATTAGGAAAAAAACTGATTTAGAAGAAAACAACATAATAATTAGGCAGTATCGTAGCAAAAGCAATTAAAAAAGTTGCATAATATAGTTAGGATAATTGAAATTTAAAAAGTAAAACATTTAAATTCTAAAAATTTTATAATTTTTTCGATAATAAGTATATCACTTTAAGAAAATATATAAAAACAATATTAATATATGATATATTTTTTATCATAAATTCTTTTCTAGTGCACATTAATGATAAAAGATATTATTATTTAAAAATTATATGTTATTGATTTTATAAATGATAGTTATTGCAATGATTTTCTAAACTTTAATTGTAGTTTAGAATAAAGTATGTAAAAACATTACAAGAATATAATATGAATTATTTTCAATGTTTATAAAAATTAGAATGTGACAAGTGCAATAAAATAAATAAATAAATGAAAAATAAAAATTATTATTTGTCTTTAAATAAATTACTATAAAACTTTTCCAAAAAATTTTATTTTTATCGAAGATGAATTTTATGATTCAAATATAATTTCAGGAACTATTAATGTATTATCATTTACTTTTTTTATTAGTGAAAAAAGATAAAAATAAACAAGAGAATAGATATAAATTTTTCCTTAAAATGAAAATATAAATAATATCGATACACTTTACAAAATTATGTTTAAACAATATTATAAATTCATAATAAGGAAAAGAACTAAATACAAATCATTGAATTTAAAAATAATTTAAAAAATTTATATGAAATATAGAATTAATTATTTTTACGTTTCAGATATATAAAATAATATATTATTCTTAAAATATCTGTAAAAATGATAAATGTTCTTCTTAAGTTAACAACAGATTTATTATCGATAGAAAAAAATTTCTGTTAAATTTAATATTTCCCAATATTTATATTTGATACAAAACGCATATTTTATTGCAAATATATTTACTTGAAATATAAACTTATATAACAATTTCTTATTTTAAGAAATTAGTTGGTTTAAAATCTATGAAAATTGTTAAAATTTAAAAATTTAAATAATATTTCAAATAAAAATCTTGTTTTTAACTTTATAATTTATTGTATTCTTTTAAATGGAATAGTATGGAATATGCTTTAATTATGTTTCAATTAAATATTTAATATATTAATATTTTAATCTCTATAACACATAAAATAAATATTATGAAATCAAATATATGTATCCGAGAAAGGAAGAGTACAGATATATGAAAAAAATATTACGTATGATAGGATTCGAAATTCACTAATAGCAAAATAAATAAATTTTCCTTAATAGAAAACTCAGATATCGTTAAACTACATACAAGATTTATCACTCCTAACCAACAATAATTTTAATATTTACTTTCGTCTTTTTCAATTTTTTGAATCGTTCTTCTACAAAATGATAACATAATAATTATAATCATATAGATTGAAATATATATATATATATATATATACTATTTATAATTTAAAGTAGTATTTAATAATAAAAACATAAATCAGAATTAGGTTAAAAATTTACCCATAAATTGATGGTAGGTATTCCTGTGATTTGTCTCCAAGTACATAATTTGTAAGACTGACTAAAATTGTCATGAATGCTTTCATAATTATTGTATACTGCTAAATCAAACAACTATTTTTTTTTAAATTGCATATTTCTTATTGTCTACAACATATGTATCAGTATATTTATGAAAATATGTCAATCATATTTAGATCAGTTTAAAAAAGCTATAAATTTTTTTTAAAAGTCAAATATGTAACAAAAATATTTCTGAAAATTATTTAAATTTAAATTTAAAAAATGTACATTTTTTAAATTATACATTTTTAAAAATTACACAAATAAATATCATTCCATTATTATGTTAAATGCATTTAGCACTAACGATAAATAATAATCAATTATAAGAATATCTATATTTAATATAGAAAACCAAAAAATTATTCTTCATATCTACATATATTGAAATTGAATATAATATCAGTTTATTGTAATTTTACAATATTGAAGACAATAATAATGATAATTGATTGTATAAATTTCATTGAATATAAAAACATTTTGTTCAAAAATATGTGACATAACTTTAAATTTTTTGTTCCATTAAACTGAAATAAGCTTGAAAAAAGAATAAAGAAAAATATTTTTTATATTAAACTTAGACTAATTCAATATTATATTTATTAATAATTTAGAAATATCTTGAAAATTTATTTAATATATATTTGATATAAAATTATAGTTTTAAAAAATAATTACGAACCGTAATTTTAATTATTTTTATTAAATATTATGACTGAGTATATACGACTAAAAAAACCTTTATATATAAGATATGTTCACTTTAAATTTTTTTATACGCTAGTTTCATTTACATATAATAAAATTTTAATTTCTCTAAAAAAAGGTTAAAACTCAACTTATACTTATTTTTAGAAGAATTCTAGGCGTTCTTATCTACTGTACTAGAGTTTATATATTTCAGTTTATTCTAGTAAAGACTAAATATTATATTATATTTTCCTCTTTTAAAACTTTGAGTATTAAATATTCCTTATTATCTTATCAATTCTTTGTCTGGTAGCCCAGAAAATTTTAATATTTGAGTTACTTGTTGTTTAAATATAGCTAAAATAATTATTCAATATCTGAACATTTTTAAATCAATCCCAGTATTTTATTTATAATTAATTACAAATTATATTACTGTATATTGTATTTAAAATAAAAAGTGTCTTTTTATCTTAAAAATAATTTATTTTTCAACAAAAATATATTAATTCTTATAATTCTGTTGTATAAAAACATATAGAACAAGTTTATATTTTAATAAGATAAATAATATAAACATGAATTTGAAAATTTATGTTTCTATTAAAAATGTGCATCTTTTTGTTTAATCATCATCTAAACATTCATCTAAAAATTAAATAATAATTTTAAGTCTATAGATCTTCTGAAGCAAAGTTTATAATTATATTTTATCTATTTAAAGAAGATGATGTCATAACACTATTGCTTATAACACTTCGATTGAAAAATAATATAAATCAAAACAACTTTTAACGGTAGATCACGATAGAACTAAAAAATTTCATGTAAAACCAAGGAGCATTAAAAAGTTTTTTAAACAAACTTTTTAAAAGTAATATTTAAAAAATTAAGCTATTTATTAAACGTTATTTTTAATTTTCTTAAAACAATGAATATAATAGTAATATTAATTTATCTATATTTTATATATTTCTTATTTTTGGTTGTAATAATACTATTAAGAATTTATAAGAATATACATAAAATTTAATTATATTCATGAGTTCTAATTTTTCTATTTTTTTAAAATTATGAATATTAGTCAATAATTTTGATTTAAAAACATTTTGTATTCGTTTATTCCATTTTCTGGATTTCATTATAATGTATGTTCTAATTTTATGCAATTTTATGTATATATATATACAAGAATAAAATGTTATTTGTTCAAAAGATATTACAAAAAATGTTTGAATAAAATTTAAAAAGATATTATTTTATGAATAATGATAAAAATTTGAAGTAATTTAACATTAATTTTATCAACTCATAGTTTTTTACTATATCATTTTAATCATATATTTTTAATTTAATAAAAATAAGCCTATAATTATATTATTATCGATGATTAATTAAAATATTATTTGAAGAAATCTAAATATTAGGTAAATAAAACACATTAAAAAATATTTTCAAATAATTACTGTAATTAAATGAATATATTTAAAAATACTGAGTTTTTAAAAAATGATCATTCGATTATTATTTGTAATAGGATATGGGGTTCTTCTATCATTACGCATTTATTTTTATACACAAAATAATTTTAATTATACTGTACCTAGTCTAGTTGTAAAGATAATTATTAGATTCAATAAATTAAATTTAAAATCGGTTGTATAAATATAGTAGTTACAATTAATTCATTTTTAAATCTTTCTTCCTATGATTAACACATGCATTTACTATTGTACTCTAATAGCTTTATTCAATAGTCTCTGTGATGTTAGATAACCCATACCTATCGATAAATTCAAAATAAAAATCAATTTACTTTAACACAAAAATATTTGCAAAACATTAAAAAAAGAATATTTGTTAATTTTCTTAATTACAAAATATAAATGATTAAGGATGTTAAGTAGAAAAATATTAAATTATTAGAAAAAGTGTTTTCAACAAAAAAATAATTTTCTATATTGTTAAATAAGTAAACAAAATATACTATTTATTATTATCGAATTAAGAATGAAATGAGATTTGGTATAATTTTTTAACTATGTGTATTAAAATAAAATTTGAAATATCAAGTTTATAAAATAACTGGATTGTAAAAATTTTTAAAATATGAATTTTACTTTAAAGTAATTTTTAAACTATCGTATACAATAGTTTTTGAAGGTATATGTAACTACCACTGTACCATAAAGATCATTCTCTAATAAAATGTTAACTTAATTCGTATATATAATTGATTTCCTATACATAATAGACAACAGTTTTAATTATTCAGAAGACTACCTTATATTATTTTATTTTTAAATTATGTACTTTAAAAGTATTTTGCTATTTATAAATATTAATTAAAACGTACTGGTAAGTTATATTTTAACATTTGTAACTTATTTTTAATAAGCATTTTATTAAACACATTCTTTATGTTTGTGACAAACCAAAGTGAAAATTTGAAATATATTATGAAATATAATTTTCATAAGTTTTTTTATGTTTTTGCTATTTATTAAACACAATATTATAATAAAAAAATATATACGTACAGTATTGTAAATGAAACTGTTACATTCGTAATAATTAAAACAAGCTATTTTTATTCGTAATTAGATGCTAAATAATTACCATAAATATAATTTTTATTAAATAAATATTTTTACATAAAAATCATCTTTATACATTTATTAAAAAATTAAATAATTTAAATCATTTGATAAATTTAACATAATTTTAAAATACTAATAATACATTTATATATAGTATGAACATTAGGTACAAGCATACCTGTTTTCAATTGAATACTAATATTTTTTTCAATATTATAATTTTTTTAAATCATTTTTAATTATTATTTTATAACTAAAATATTAAAAAATTATTTATTTATTAAATAAAAATTATTTTGTTTTATGCTTTCAATATTAAAGTTTATTCTAAGCTATGTTTTAGTAAAAGACATAAATAATTTGAAGTAATTCTTAAAGATTCTTTCATTACTAAATAAGATTAATTTCAAGATAGATTTGGGTTTTCATAGAGTAATTTGAAAGTAAAGTAATTTAAATTTTTTTACTTATTAATTACATCTCTCTTAAATTGTAATATTTATTATATCAATAGTATACGTGTGTATATGAGTATATACAGATATAGATATATATATATTATAAATTTAATTTTAAAAAATGTATAACAATATTAATTAAAGATTATTATATTTTTATTTATTTGAAACATGATCAGATTAATTTTTCAAAATACAAATTCTTCATCGAGGTTTAATTTAATTACCATAATTAATCCAAACATTCTGTATTATTTATTAATTTTCAGTTTACTTTCACATAATTTTAAAATTATATAAAATTATTTTTCTATTATCATAGATGTAACCAGTTTTATATTAAATAAGTTGTCTAGCGTTTATTTAATTTCTTTTGTATAAGTTACATTAGCTTATATACATTGTATTGATAAAAATATTTATATTGATAAATACAGAACAATTTTTATCTGATAAAAATGTCAATAAATATAACATATATGTAAAACAATAAAAAACGTATCAAATTTAAGCTATTTTTATTCACTTTTACAATTATACAAATTTACAATAATACAACTAAATATGTTTTAAAAGACATATTACACATATTATACATATACATACTTTCTATTTATTCGTTTAAAAAATATTTAATAAAAATAAATAATCAAAAAATTTTTTTTGTATTTTTTGAAAGTCAACTTGTTTGCAAATATAAAATCGTTAAAAAATATTGATATTTTAGTTGAAAATACAACTCGTGTGGATACTTCTTTCTTTGGTTACGTAGAAGAATTTGTTCAGTTAAACATTTTAGTAGCAAAATATTTTTCAACAATTTATAAGTTATAAGCAGTTCTAAATTTTATAAAAATAATATACCCTAGAATAAAAACTTCATATTTCTTGTTATTCTAAAATGATATAAAAAAATCTTTTATAAAAAGCTTCTAAAAAAATATTTAATAAAATTATCTACGTGAAAATTATAACTATAGTTTTTATCCATTAATATTCTACTACATATGCAATTAAAAAACATTAATAAGTAATAATTGAAACAAGCATTAGTGAAGAAAATACTCCTAAACTAGTTTGTTTATATTTTTTTAACTAAACACAAAATAATAATTCATTAATTCTTCATGACACACCATATTTTATTCTTGATTTTGTATTTTCTACATAACCACTATTTAAACTATATATCTTATCCAATAAAATATACTAATTTATTTTCTTATATCTATGGTATTCATAAAAACATATGTTTAATTCTTGAACTAATTTTTAAATAATTATTTTGTAAGATACCTACTGTTGTTTTTATTGAAGTATTCAAAATTGTAATGAACATATATTTTTCAGAAGCCAAATGATTAGACATAAAGTGAAAAATCAGTTGTAACAAATTAATATATTTACTAATTACTAAATTATAACGTATAATATTTTTTTTAGTATTTTTTTTACTGAAATTCGTCATTGAATAAAACTTTTCCTGTACAAAATTTTATTTCTTCAAAATCTCATGACCTTTATATAAAAATAATAAATTTACTTATAGTTTCATCTTTACTTCAGCTCTTATAGCTCAAATACATAAGATTTATTATACTACTTTTAAATTCATATTTTTGCAGAATCTCATTACTAAATATTTTGTATTGCCAATGATTGAGCGAAGAACTTACTTAGTACTAATGAATATACAATAAAAAAATGAAGAAAAAGTACTTACAACATCCATGCATATATACCATACTGGTATATATTTTATAATATATACATAAATATACACACGTACATATTTTCATATACGTGTTATGCAATAATAGTGCATGAAGTGTGGTGGAATTAAGCATCTTAAAATATTTATGCAGTGCACTTGATGCGAACAAACAACTTCTAAAAACGAGGACTCTGATTTTCAAAAGATTTTTACTTTAGAAAACTAGCTACTCCAGTTTCAAATTGTAAATCTAATTAACTAGAATAATGTTTCCTAACTAACTGTTAAGATGTTATTGTGCTTGACAGGATAGCTAAACATATAAATATTTTTAAGATATTATCGTTAATAAAATAAAACAGTTAAATTTTGACAACGTATTTCAATAAAATATTCGCTTTTGCTTGTCACGTTCATTGTAGATTTTTTCTTCTCGGTACGACTAGTTTCTAAACTATGTCCGTTCTTTGACGACCTAACACTAATAAGTTACCAATCATAATATGATCTCGGCAATATTATGTCGACTTGTCGAGAACGGTATCTAGGACCTAAATTCCTTTCCATCTGTTAATGATTTATTCTTTTAATTCTATAGACACACTTTTTTCATTCCCTGTTTTCTTATCTATACATTTTGAACATTTTCTATAACAATTATTAATTTCACAAGTATTATCTTATCGTTTGATTTTTTTCTTATCAAATAAGAGATATACATATAATAGAATATCAGTAAATAATTATTTTTGAGCACGAAACTTGTATCTAAATTTTATTTACATATAAAATCCTTCTTTTATAAATCCTTTGTAACTTTTGCTAAAATAAAATCTTTTTATATTCTTTCTTATTCTAATCGTTTGTTTATTTTAATTTTTATTTTAATCTTTAATTGTATCGCTAATAACTACATTATTGATGAGTTTAAATTTTATTTATGTATAAATTTGTTTATATGATTTTAAATTTCACGTCGTTTAGCAAATTTCATAATCTATTTACTTATTGTACTAACGAAGCTATTTAAACTATAAATAAGCTTTTCTAAAACTTTTATTTAAAATTTAAAATTTCCTTTTTTGTATATTCTATATACTTGCATTTTAGTTTGATGAATAATTTATCTTTAATATCAATAATTTTTGTTTACAATAAAATTTTTAGATATCAATTTGTTTTGAAATGAATTTTTAAATTCAAATAAAATTTTTATCACAAATTAATTTTCAGTCTCTTACATTTTTCAAATTAATAAAATAATTTTCAAAACTTTTTGTCAATTTTATTTGAATTTTATTTTAATTTATAAAAATTTTATATGATATATACTAACCTGCTTTTTTTCTTCGAATTTGATAAACTACAATATATAATTTGAATAAAAATACAGCTTACTTCTTTTTCTTTTTTAAAACTCAAATTTATTACCTTAATTTTATTCAAATTTAATTATTCAAATTTATTGATTCGAATTTTGTAAAAATATTTCAAATAATTGTATAAAATATTATATGATACAACATATTATTGTCTTATAGGATTACACTACTGTAGAAAAAGTTAAAATTTTTTTACATTAATTATTTTAAAATAACAAAAATTCTTATTATTATAAAATTTCGTTGTAAAATTTTACTTCAATGATAAAATCATAATTTCTCAATTAACGTCATCAATTGAAACTAGACCAAAACAAATTTTCTCAACACCGTATAACAACAGTTATAGTGCTACATTGTGAATTTAAAAATTATTATCTGTTTGAAAAATGGTAACTATTTAAAGCAAAAAAATGTAATTTCTTTAAAAAAAACTGCTCGTGACTTTAAAATTCATCATTTTCTTAAAATTCTAATTTCAAATATTTTTCAGAAAACACAAGTTCAATTAAAATACTAAGAAAATTTTTATTTCAATTTCAAGTAAATTGAATAAAAAAACTACGGGAGAATTTAAAACTATCAGTTAAAAAAATTTAACTGTTATCCATTTTAAATTTTTTAATTTTTATTTCAACAATGGTTCTAGGATAATGTAAATACCTTCTGTACAAATATTTTCATTTTCTGCATTTTACTGAGGTCATATAGATCACAGATTTATTCTACTAATATTTTATATTATTATTAAATTAACATATAAAAAAATATTTTTAATTATAAATTTTAACTAATAGAACATTTTCATACATCGCTAATAATGATTGGATAGATAACTAATATAATTACGTTCAAATATGTTAATAAAAACTTAAAACTTATTTTTTAAATAAAAAAATTATGTATTTATTATAATATAATTTATTTCTAGAAGGTACATATATTTACTAATAAATACGTTATATATAAAAATTGTATTTTATATTTTCTCTTTTAATAAATATTGATTTATAATTTTGTTAATATGAATAATTCTAATAACTTAGTATATAATAATAAAATAATTTTTTAAATTATAAAAAAATATATGTGTATAGTGTTTTTTAAATAATGTATATAGATGTTATAAATTTATTAAAAAATATATAGACTTGGGTTGAGGCGTAAGAAACGGCTATTTTCATGCTCTCTATTCAACAACAATTTAATCGATATTGAAAATCAACAGAAAATAAATTAACAGTGCCAAATAAATAATACAATGTCTGCAGTGTTATGATTAAACGTCGCTCGTAAAAGTACGATGTAAATAAATTACTTGCACTGCATTTCGATTACTAGTCAATGCTTAGTCGTACAAAATGTGGCTTCTAATTCAACTGCTTTTTGTTGCATTTTTATCTAGTGACACAGTTGGAGAATTACTTAAAGATTACGATGGGTAAATTTGCGTTAAAATTCCCAACTATGATTTAAATCATAATTTATGATTTATTTATTTATTTATTTAGATATTTACATTAGCAATGTTAACGTTTTAATTTTACATATTATAATAATAATATTTTAATATTTTTAATGAAAAGTATTTAAAAAATTTTTTATTTCGGACAAAAACATTATTTTATCTGTAATTATATATTTTCTTCTATTTTTTACTGTTTAATTAATTTTAATTGATTGCAATCTAATATATTAATAAATAAATATTGACAATATGTGTAGATATACTTCATAATAATCTGTTACTATTTTATTTAGCGTGATATAATTTGTAAAAGTTATTTAAATATATAATTATATAATCAACATTTATTAATTATTAATAAAAATAAAAATTTTGTAATTAGTATTTTTATTCTTTTTTATCCAATTATTATTATATGTAACTATTTTTATCTAATTACCACAAATTAATTTTCGATTATTAATTAGAAACTAATAATTGTACATTCTGTTAAAATTAAATTTAATATATTTTTATTAGTCATTTATCCAAAATTATTCTTTAATTCTTTACGTTGTTAATGATTTTCCTATTAATATCATCACCTTATAGATATTTAACTGTATTTATTAATAATACAAATATTTTTATGATTTATCAAAATTCTTATATTTATAATATAAATATTTTTATTCTTAAAATGTATTACATTATATGCAATTATATATTAACCAAAAGGTATAGTATCAAATTCTCATATATAAAGTAATAAATAATCAATAATTTATGTTATATATTAAAAATAAAAAAAAATGTGGTACTTATTGAGAATAATATAGAAATATTATTCACATCAAGACAGAGATAGAAACAGAGTTTTTATATATAAGCTAGATATGTTTTATAAACTTTATAATTCATAAATTAAATTATTAAATATATGCTTGATAAATTACATATACATGTTTAAAGAAAATTTCAAATTCACAAATACATTGTAAAAGACTGTAAAAGTCTATATATATATATTTTTATTGTGTCGACTTGTATTATAACTGATATAATATATATTTACATATATTTGTAAAATAATATATATAAATAAATATATATATATATATATATATATATTTAATGGACATAATATTAATGAAGCATGTCGAAGATTTAATTTTAAACACTAAATTTTAAGAATATATAGTCAACAGTATATTTATATTTACACTTTAATAATACAATTGTTATTTATTCTAAAAGAAAACCGAGTTTATGCATCATATCCAAATAGTGTTATAATATCTAATTTCAATGAAGTTAAAAATGATACTGTTCTTATTAGTTATTTCCGTTAATTTCAGTCAATATTAAACATACTAATAACTTAATATTTACAACTGTATATTCTGTCATATTTGATAATAATTTTTAATAAGCTCACAGTACTTTTTACTACAATATATTCGCACATATCAATATACGTTAATTTCTTCTAATTATTATCTACTGATCAATATTTGCACATTTCTTACAACCATCCATTCCAACACAATCATAGATTTTTTTAAAGTACAACTATAATAAGTGAATTAAATTAAAATAAAAAATATTTTATATTATTTTTATATCATTTTATATAAAATATAAAATTTTATATAATTAAAAAATATTTTAATAATTTTTATTATTAATTAATTAAATTAATTATAATCTATATAAATATAAGTACGAGGCCAAGATAAATAATAAAACCATTATCTTTAATTTTAATGAAAAGTTGATCTTGCAAACGTCAACTTGAAAGGATAATCTTTGATTTATTTTTTCTCTTATTTATATCATTGTATTTTCGAAAAAAAATGAAGCTTAGATCGTTATCCTCTGATTTTCTTTATTCTTCTTTAGTTCTATGTACGTTTGACAATCGAAACATAAAAATTTTCCTGGTCATAAACCAAATTTTTGAAGCTTTGTATTAAGCTCTGCTTACACCGTTTTTAAAACGGTTGATTTTCATGAATATATAAAACATCGACAATGAATCGTAATAAACTTATATCGTATACCGGGCAATCGTTGATTTCCATGTCTTATATTTTATCACCAAACTTATTTTTTTCATTATAGGCCTCTACATATAATAATTTGTTAAAAACTCTTCGTATGAAAGCAATGCACTTTCTATCTTTTTATTAACCAAATTTACAATACTTAGCATTATTATTTATATATATTTATTATTATATATATACTATTCAATTCTTAAAATTAACAATTACGGTTTACATAATAATATTATATAAATTACTTTAATACACATTTTAATAAACTATAAAATTATTCCCATATAATATATAATAATAAAAATAATTCTTCTGAATGAAATCCTTATATTGTTTTTTAGAGCGTTTATTTACGTTGATATCAAATATCGGCGTCATGTTGGCAGTTATATTTTAAAAAATACTCTTGAAATACTCTTATATAGTATAAAATAATCTGGAATTATTCAGATAACTCTTAGATTCAATTTACTTACATAAGATTCTATAGTTTTTAGATTTTTATATAATTAAATTGTTTACATCACATTATATTGTATTAAATCATGTTGCAGCATTAAAAAATCAAAAGAATTCAGATAAATTTATCAGAATAAATTTTTTCGGAATAAAAGAATGCTTTTATAATAAAAATAAAATAATAATGACATTGACAATTATAATATACAATTAATATAATAATAAAAGACTTCAATCAACAAAAAATCTTATTATAGTACATCCATTTTAGAAGTTTCACGATTTTAGTTTCTGAATATTTTCAATATTATTAACATAATAATATAATATTAAAACTGAAAATCCCATTTTTTTTATATTTAAAAACAATAAATTTGTTAATTTTCATTATTTACACTTTCAAATAAATATTTACAAATTTCTATTAAATGACACATTTATTTTCAATGTTTTAAAAAAAATTAGTTCAAAGAATCAATTTTATAATTATAAGTACAAGATAGCTTTAAGAAAATTTTTTAATTATTGTATAAGTATCTAGAAAGATATTTTCTAAATACTTTTCTAAATTTGTACTATAATATATTAAAGTTTATAATGCATTAACAAAAGATATTTTATAAAAAAAGCAGAAATTCTAAATTTTTTAAAAGATTCTTTTATTAAAATGTATAATAAATATTATATTTGTTATTTTGTAAATACAAGAAAATATAAATATATAAAAATATAAATTCAACTTTTTAATGAAAAATAAACACAACCTCGAGCTTATACATATAATTTTGAAATTGAGTCTATAATAAAATAATAATAAATATAAATTATCATTTTACTTTTTTGTATAGGTATAAAATTTACAGTGTAACTCAATCGTCTACAAAATCTAAAATTTTAAAAGATTATATTGGTATCAATGGCTACGATTTTTTTTTATCAACAAAACATAATTATTCGAATCTCATGGTGTCCCCTGACTACCAAGCATCGTTTGAAAGAAGAATGATGGATAATAATATTGATTACAAAGTAATATTTTTAAGAAAAATAATAATCCAATTAAAATAATCATAAGATATTATGGAATATTATAGGAAAATTTATAAAAATTATTTAGTAAAGAATTAAGTTTTTTTAATTGAATAAAACATTTAATATGTTTAAAAAACGTTCTCTCTTTATGAAAATCACACTGCTTAGTAAAGCGTTTTTTCAATAATATAAATAATATAAAATTATTCATAATTTTTATAATTTTTATAATTTTTATAACTTTTGCTTTATATAAAATAAACTATAAGAATTGTTTGTTGTATTTATACTAATTGATTTTTATTATTATTTTCATTTTGTAAAGTTTTTAAAAAATTACTGAGTGTGTTGTATAATATTTTTTTTAATTTGAAAATAATATATTATTGTTCAAGGTTATTAATGAAAATGTTGGTGAATCAGTAATGCATGAATATGAACAAAGAATACAAGCTACTACAAGGGCATTTGGTGAATACGATTTCACTTATTTTCCTCGCTATAACGAAATCATGGAATTCATGAAACAGTTGGTAAGAAATCGAAAATATTCAAAAGTGATTCGAATAGGAAAAAGTTTCGAAAATAAACCCATTTTTGCTGTACGCATAGAAAAGAATCCTAACAATCCGGTAAGCTAATCTGTATCTAAATTAAGATAATTTTGTAATTAAGTATAATAATTATTATATATTAATTAAAATAATAAATCTTAATAAATTTCTTCAAAATTTAATAATGATTTAATTATGTGATAATAATTTAATCACAAAAATTAATTATTTTCAATATTTTTTTCACTATGTAAATAAAAATATTGCGTATTATTAATATAGACTGACAGAATTATTACATTAATAAAATATTTTTTAACTAATAATCAGATAATTTTTCTTTAACCTTTTATGTATTTAATTTAAATTTAAAAAAATATTTTGAATAATTATATCATTAAAAATTTAAATCATTTTTATACAAATTCAAATTATTATAATAATAATATATAAAATAGATGTTTCTAGTAAAAAATTTAATTCCATTATATTTATAGAGAAGATTTTTTCAGTATAACAAATTTCTAGCTTAAAATATTTATACAAAAAAGATTATTTGTATCTTACATCGCTAAATATATTCACATTATTATCTACTATTTTTATTAGCAAATTTCAAAGTATTTTGTAATCTATTCTTATAAAAAAAATAGGTATTCGTAATCGATGCCGGAATTCACGCACGTGAATGGGCTGCTCATGTTGCTGCTATGTATTTTATGAAAAAAGTTGTGAAACACGAAGACCATTTTGGAGATAAAATGAGCCTTATTATTATTCCATGTGTTAATCCTGATGGATATGAATATTCACATACTACTGATCGTTTTTGGCGAAAATCCAGATCACAGTATACAACTTCGTCATGTCAAGGAGTAGACCTCAATAGAAATTTTGATTCTCATTGGGGAGGTAATGATAAATTATATGAATTATAAAATTATTGTTTTAAATCCATATATATTTAAATTATTATATAAAGATTCTTTTTTTATTTTTTACTAGATTAGAATCGGTATGAATATAATAAAATATATTTTAATACTCTATTCAAAATAATACATAAAGAATTAATAATATATCGCTAAATTAAAAAGTTTTTTAACAATTGAAATTTTTGTAAGTATTGATTCATAATACAATAGTAAATAGTGGATAAATACTAAATAAATAAAAGAAGTTTTAAACTCTTGAATAATTTAAATATAAAATTTTTTATTTGTTAAGTACATAGTAACTTTACATTAATATTTTCAGAAAATATTTAAAAAAATATGTTATAGTAGTATAAACATATGATTTAGAAAATACTATATTATTCGACAATTAAAGAATATTCAAGAAAATATGCAAAATAAAATTTTTAAATTGAAATTAATTTTTAATGTTAATATAAAGTGCTTTTAAAAACGGTTTTACAATAAAAGTGGTATATTATGATAAATCCATTAAAACAAATGAAATAAAAGTTCTTAAAAGATAAGCTTTATTACAAATTTTTTATTTCATTATGTTTCATAATTTTTTTTAAATATTATACTAGACAGTGTAATTTTCATTCATTATTGTAATATTTTATAAAATAATATATATATAAGCATAAGTTTGATATTTTGAAATGTGAAATCTTGTTAAATATTGTTATTTAATAAAATTAAAAACAATAGTAAACACCGTCAGGTGCTTATTAAGATGCATTATAAAAATTTTCATCAGAATTTACCAGTTTCAAATTAAAATCATATTTTCTTCTCTGAATAATTACTTTTGAAATCTACATATTGTACCCAAAATATTTTAGAAAAACTTTAGATACCTGTAGGTTGACATCAGTCAATTATTGTCGAAAACATTGTTTATAAATTTTATATATATTCAAATGTTTTTTAATATCAAAATTAATTATTTCTTCAATACACAATTCAGGTAAATAAAATCTATATTGACCTTTAATATGTTTCAATATGTGCTAATAATTTCTTTAATTAGCTATACTTTAAAAACGATAGACATAAATTTATTTATTGCCATATGAAATCAGATAATTTTGGAAACATGATAATTCAAATTCATAATAATTCTCTTGATTTTCCTTTACTTATTCTATAAATAAATATCTGTTTTTTGTATTTTAAATATTTTATTTTAGAAGATCATTAATACTTAACATATTTAAAGACCAATATCAATTAATATATATATCTTCATTGATAATGAATAATAGTATTAAGATTAAAACGGGATTAATTAGTGAGTTTAATTTATATAGCAATTTTATAATTATCAGATACAATAATTTAATAGCGACAAATCAAGAGATTAAAATTTATTATTGATCCGTAAATAACTTTCAAGATATGTCTGCACCTATTTGTAACGGATGTATTCTTGTACCAATAAATGCTACATTGCCTTTAACATTCTTTAAATTATTATTGTAAATAGCTTTTTAAATCAAAACATAGTACAAAACAACATTTTTAACAAGAACTTTATTCCCAAAGTACGGAATAAATTGTGATGTATTTGTAATACAGCACATAACTTTGAAGATCCTTCTTACGATAGTAAGAAACAAAAATGTAGATATGAAATATTGTGATACAGAAACTAATTTTGTGAATAGATAATAAAATAGTATTTATACTTTTGAATTAAAATATATGATAAAAATACCAGAAGGATTAACAGTGGCTAATGATAAAAATTACATAAATTTAAAAATCAATAAAATGAATATAAATATTTTTCTAATAAGCACTTGATATCATCGTATCTCATAGCAACTGCTAGTCGATTGTAGAAAAACAAAAACGATGTTTCGTTACTTCACAGGAACAAAGAATATGAATTGTGACTTGGACAAGTACAATGGAGAAAATAATTGATTGGCTACATGAATGAAAATTATAAAACACATACTATCTATATATATTAATTTGAAAATATATTCATTATATTGAAATCCTGAGAATAAACTCAAGTTATGCTTTCATCTGCAAATATGATGTATATCGCTTTACCGAAAGCAAGTCAAGAATGATTCTGAATACCCTACTTCTAAGAATCATTTTTAAATCAAAAGCATCTAATAAAATTATTTACAAAAACTATCAGAATTATTTGAATTATACTACTAATAATAATAATCAATTTTATTTTTTAAAGAAAAATATTTAAATTTTCAATACTCCTCAACTGAGAAAACATTATTAAATAGATTGACAAAATCATTAAATAGAAAAAATTACAATTTTTATGTGGTTTATTAAATAATAAAATTCAGATTATCAGCGATAAATCATTTTATATTGTACCAATAATATATGTACATTATGCATAATTAGGAAAAAATATTTTTGACCTGTAATTTTATTGATATCCTTCAGAAACCACCTAGATAGATCATTACTTGAATTTTTGTCAAGTTATTATCCTAGTATTAAATATATTAGATAAACTTGTATTCAATTGTATTGTATTAATATTAAAGAAATTTTTAAAGCTTTATTTTAAAATCAATAATCTAACAAATAATTTAAGTTGTATCAGTTAAAATTTTAAGTTATTAATGAGTTTATATAAATTGTATTAAATCTGTAAGCTGTACTTTTTATTAATTACATAACAGATTAAAAATTATAATGAATAACTTTATTAAAAATCTTTGGAAAAATCGTTAAAGTAATATCAAAGAAAACTTTTGAAACGATTGAAGCTTCGTTTTATTGTCGTAATCATATATCTATACTTCGTAACTAGTCATCACGTATTTAAATAACTATTTATTAGTGATCTCACAAATATCAATTTAATTATGGTAATTTGGTTATTTGTGTGTTATAACATTATACGTTATCTTATAAGAGTGCATAATTAAAATTTGTTTTATTTATTTTGTCATCTTTCAGAATTATTATATTATGACTTTATCTTATGCTAATTAAATTCTAATATTATATTCGAAAATGTAAAGTTTATTTAATATTAAATATAATTTCAAACTATACATTTAAACATTTTATATTTCATATAAAACTAAGTTAGTATAAATTATAAATATATATTTATTTTTAAATTCAAAATCTAAAATAAGATTTTATTTTTAAGTTTATTTTTAATTTTATTTTTCTGTCGTAAAAGTAATTAACTACATCCTATCTTTTTTTTTCAAGAATTCGAAAATGAACAAGACCCATGTGGTGATACGTATGCAGGACCCACACCTTTTAGCGAACCAGAAACTACAGCCATTCGTAATTTGATTTTGGCAACAAACCCACATGCTTATATAACAATTCACAGCTTCGGTGCAGTAAGTTTATCAAAATTATTTTGCTAACGAAAATTAATTTTAGGTACATTTAATGACATAATTAAATATATTTTATGAGACTTTAAACATTTTACTTCTTTATTAAAAGTATTCTAAATTCATATTTCAATTATTTGTTAAAGTATACATATTCATAATAAAAGATAATATTTATATTTAAAATATGGTAAAGATTAAAATAAAATTTGAATTTTACTTCTAATAAGTTCTTTAAAAGATAAATTAAATATTTATTATATATATATAATATATCAAATGTATAAATTTCTATTTAATTTTTTGGATTTTAATTTATATAGAACTATATTACGTTTGAACGAGTGTATGCACTATTGTATTATGTTTTGTCTAATATTTTTATATTTATAAACAAAATAAGCCTGATTAAAGAAATAAAGAAATACTTTTATAATAATTTTATACCTAATTTTGATTTATAATAAAAATTTTTTTCATAAGTTATTACTGTATCCATGGGGCTTCACGAAAAAACTTCCATCAAATTGGCAAACTTTAGTATGTAGTTCATGACAATAAATTAAGATCAATTAAGTTAATATTTATTTTAAAATAAATAACGTTTTAAGCATCACATAGGTCTAGCAGCTGCTACAACAGCTAAAAAATTAAGCGGAACCAATTACATCGTAGGTAGTTCTGCCAGAGTTTTATGTAAGTTTATAATAAATCTCTTGTTAAAAGTTAAATGGAAGAAACGTACTGAGGTATATATAAATTTAATTGTCTTCTATATTAATATATTTCAAGACTCGTATAATATTTTATACAACTTGACAGAAAAAATAACAATATATTAAATTTAAATAATTTTCAAAATAGTTTAATTTATTAAATGATATACCATGGAATAGAATTTTAATTTACATAAACTATTTATTATCGTATAAATAATAAAATTAAAATATTTATAAATATAAAAATGAATTGTAAAAAGTAACCTTAGAAATGATTGATATAAATAACACGTTAAATGGAAAGATTCTGAGATGTGATGATTTGTGATCTTCTAAATCAATTAGCGCTTTACACAGTAAGTATTTGAAACGTATTATTATTTGAGATAAAAGAAAAGAACGATTAATAAATAGCCACATATATACATATAAATAATGTATAATATATTCTTTTATGTATATATATATGTATACACACACGCGCGCGCGCACATAAATATATATAGAAAATTGACAACTATTTATTTTAATATGTAATGTATTATAAAAAATAGATGAAGCTTCTGGAGGTAGTGATGATTGGGCTATGGAGAGAGCAGGCGTACCTATAGTTTACACTATGGAGCTACCAGAATATGGTAACGAGTTATTCATTTTACCACAAGAGGAAATTAAGCCGATGGTTCGCGGAACTTATGCAGTAATCACTACTTTGTTAGACAATATTCATAATAAAATTTATGAATAAAAAATATCAATTACAAGTTGATTTCTTCTTAAATATTTTATTTAATTCTCTCATGTGAAAAGTATTCGTATCACATTGATAACCATCAAACAAATAAAAATTACTTTTTTAAACATATATAATTTTTAAAAACTTACTACATAATCTATTTATTTGTTTACGTGATATTTTAATGTGCAAATGATTTGAATAAAAAAATACTTTTATTTCCTAATACTAAATTACTGATTTATAAATGTTTAATGAAAAATAAAATAAGGTTGTGTTCTTATGTTGCATATATATATTTATAAATTTCAAAAAAAAAAATAAAAACGACGCTGTTAGATTCAGGTCTCCATTGCTTCCATTGTAGTGTCTATTGATGACTCTAATGTCATTGGTATATCTGTATTATGACATCTTTTTATAGAATAAATCCTTTTTAACTTTTCGTAATGTTTGTTGTCCTAAAAGTAAACATAAATTATTTTCATAAATTTTTAGAAAAGAAGATATTAAATCCTACTAATGTATTTTTTTCAATAATAATAATAATTAATTAAAATAAATGAAATATCTAATTATAACTTGCATATCTTTAATACATCATTATTATAATTTAAATAAATTCTAATATTTTACTAATTAATTAAGAAATTAATATTAAACAAAAAAGTATACTTAAAGAATTTTAACTGAAAAATGGAGTACGTTATTGTAATTCCTTAATATGAATAACAAGTTTTTATTCAATAATTGAAATGGCATAGATTATAGAAAAGTATAAAAAGAAGCATTAAAATTAATTTATAAAATAAGTATTTCTATTCTTGTATATATTTAATACGAATAATATTTTTTAAATAATTTCAAATAACGTATTATCTAACTCAATTATATTATTAAGATTTAAATAATATTCAATATATAACTTGCAAAGAAAATGAAAATTTTTTCTAAATTAAGAATAGTTATAAAAGAAATATGTAACATCCTTCATCTTTTTTAAACAGTACTATTAACCTTATATTGCTTCTTTTTTTAAAAACACTAGAATAATATACCAATATATTTTATTATATAATATAAATTTTTTAAAATATTTTTATTATTTTCTATAATAAATATTAATTCTTTTGCATTATACATATTATAACAGTAATCATAAAAATTCTATTGTAATCAAGCTTTATTTATATTATTAATAACTAACAGAAATACATTTGCATTAATTTAACCTTTTTTAAAGAAGCGTTTATTATAATTATCTCTGAAATCAAAATTAATTATAGTTAGTTTAATATAAATTAAGAGAAAAGCTCACCTTTTCTTGTACAGAAGGTCGAATTTTATCAAATGCTGCATTCAAGTGTCGTGCGCCAATTTCCACCGGACCAAGCATACCGCTCATAATCTCGCGTAGAGCTTCAACACCAGCTTCTCTCACTAAAGCTGCAAGATCGGCTCCGGTGTAACCATCACACCTATCGCTACTACCCACCGCTTGTAGATTTACATCTTCAGCTAACTTTGGCTTTGTCCCATTCTTTGAATTACCAAAAAATTTTATTATTAGTTCATTATGTTTTGTATTTTTTAATTTGTCTTTTTTTTATATTTTGTTAAATACTGAATCTAACATTGAAATTAAAACAGTACCATCATTTTTGTAATGATAGTACTACCAAATTTCTTTTCATTTTTATACAAGAAATAATTTCACAATAATATATCTAATGGTGATAGTTTTCCATTGTAAACAAAATCTTATCATTAAACAAGATATTTTTTAATTGGCCTAAACTGTATATAATATAAATAAATTAGTCATTTAATATACATATAAAATATAAATAAATTAGTCATTTGAATTTGCAATAAGAAAGACATTTTTCTAAAATATTTGCGTGTATGTTTGATAATTAGAAAATAATAATTTTTAATTGTTTATTTACTATAAATTAAATTTTATCAAAAAAAATTATTTGCAAAAAAAAATGTAAAAAAATAATCAAAGTTAAACTTAAAAATATATTTTATTGAAAACGATAAAATGATTATAAGGAAATGAATAATAATAAATGGTATATAGTATTTCATTTTTTCTTAAAATAAAAAAATTGAAATAAATCATAAGTCTTTTTTTATCAAAACTACTACGTTTATATATTAATTGTTACTTTTATCAGAGTAGAAGTTTTAATTTAAATGAAATAAAAAAGATTTTATCAGATTAATAAAATGAGAAAATTTAATCAATTTTTTCTATAATTTATGTTAATAATTAATATTACAACTAAATTAAGTGAATAAAAAGGAAAATTAAATTAGATATTGTTACACTGTAACCGCATATTTTCCAGGATTTATTTATTACTTTATTCACTAGGAATCTCTGAATACCTTTGTGAGCGCCTGTAAAATGTCAACTCGATCGGATGCATTTGGTAATCCTACATACAAAATTTTATCGAGTCTACCAGGCCTAAGTACGGCTGGATCAATGATATCCGGGCGGTTGCTCGCTGCCATAAGAAAGACTTCTTTTCTACCCTCTACGCCATCCATTTCTGTGAGCATTTGATTAACGACACGTGACGTTGCAGTACTATCGCCTTCGGATCGCTTTGGACAGAGTGCATCAAGTTCATCAAAGAAAATGACACAAGGGGCCGAGTTGCGAGCCCGCATAAAACACTGGCGTACAGCCTTCTCACTCTCCCCAACGTACTACACATAATTTTTCATATATAAACTTCTTTAAACAAACATAAAATTTTTATTATTAGAGAATCGTTCGTTTATTTCGAATAATATTTGCGATATTTTTATACAGATATATTAGGTATTTTCTACAATTTAAAAGAATTAATATTTATTATAGAAAATAATATTAATAAAATAAAATGACTAATATTTTAATAGTAATTTAAGTTCATCTCATTAAAACTCTCCTATCTTTCAGGAAAGCCTAAAGTATTTTAAGTAAAATAAATAAATGAACAATCGTAGGTAATCAAAATTCTAATGAGATTTTAAATACAGAGTAATGTATTTTTTTGTATAACCAAACCTTTAAAGCCATAGACTATCTGACAATTTTCATAAGCATACCTAAAAATTGTTTAAAAACGTCTTATCGATCAAACATCAAATTAGTTTTCATCTATCGTAACTCAAAACTTTTATTTAAAACCACTTAAACCAATTTCCTTAAACCGTATGTTATAGGTGTAATTATTCTATATTTATTCTTATAAAAAATTTCGGTTTACAAATAATTTAAAATTTTTATGCAATATATCTAGAAATATCAAATTATTCGACAAATTTCAAGGTGAAATACTTCTGATTTTATATTCCATTATACTCAGCATTTGTACAACTTCTCTAATCATGAATTACTGAAAATTATCTCATTTCAGATAATAAAATCAATACTTTTATCAATTTAATTTTTTAAGAAATACTTTAATTTATAATATTTGATTGTATTTATTTTATTTGTATGTATTTATTTTAATTAATGCAATTAAATCAACTTATTTTTTGTAATCCACTCAAAGCTTTACATCAAATATTACACGAATAATCTTCAGACCTGCATTTTATTTCTTGTTTAGTAAGTATTCCTTTTAATTAACATTAATTATTCCTTGAAATGTTAATATTGGTAATATTCTAATCAATTTTTATAAATACGATTTTGGAAAATTGAAATTCATCTAATTTTGATGAAGTATTAATCAGCATTATTGCCATTTTTTTTCTACAGAATGAACTTATTTATTACTACTATAAATAAAAAACTTACCTTATAAAATTGTTCTTGAGGATTAAAATTGTAAAATATCAAAGACTTTAATTATTAATTTATTCAAATAATTTAATAAATGTTAATAAATTAAACACTTATTTTTAATTGCATTAGTATTTTATAGATTAAAAGAAGTTTTTACTTTAATTATTCTAAATATTTCATCTTATTACTTTTTAAATTATTTCATAGTATATCAATATATGAACATATAGCATATTATAAAAATAATTACAAAAATCATTTTATCTGCATTTATATTGTTTTTTATAATATTTATTTGCGAACATCATTATTTAGAAAGTAATATTTCGAAAGTTTCATGAAATTAATAAAATATTATTCATTTTATTAAAAAAATATCAACAACTGTATCGTAATTATTAGGAAACCTATGCTTATTATTCTCTTTTTGGATAAACAAGTCAACGCTAAAGGACATTGCATTCTTTTTCAATTTGTATCTGATAAGTTCTGTGAAGTCATCAGCAATATTTTAATAAGCCAAATGAATAAAATAATTAATCTTCTATTTCTTATTTAATAGACTTCAATCAATATATCAAAATATGCTTACATCAATACTTATTAGAGAATTTATTTAGTTCAATAATTTACTTATTCATTCTATTATAAATCATTTATACTTGTGAAATATTAAAATTCTTAAATTTACCTTTCTTCTATTTCATACAAAAATAGTTTTCTTTATGCAGCACTTTGTATTTCTGTAAATATATATTACTAACATATTTAATATATTATCTTAAAATTATAATCTAAACTGAGCAAATTATTTTACCACACATTTAATTTTGTTTTGCAATCCAATAAAAAATGATATATTATAAAACTCTATAAATATAAAAAATACATCACTGACACTAATACATTTTTTTTAAAATAATAAGTAGAAAATATTCGCTCAAAAGATATTATTCACAAGCAGGAAAAGAATTAAGTATTGAATATATCAATAAAATATATCATAATAATAACAGATACTTAAAAATAATAAAAATAATACATTAATAACTGTGCAAAATCAAAAATAAATACACGTACACGCACACCCAATTTAATAATACTCGTATTAATTACTAGTTTTTAATAGAATATAAGGAAGTTTAAAAATTTTAAAGTAAATTAATTCTTTGAAATTTTAAAATATTGAGTTAAATCAATGAAATAATTTACCATATTTAGAAGTTCTGGACCTTTAACAGAGATGAAATTAATTCCAGCTTCATTGGCAATTGCTTTAGCCAACAAAGTTTTTCCACATCCTGGAGGTCCGCATAATAATACACCAGTTGAAGTAGTTAATCCGAGTTTAACAAAATGCTCAGAATGTCTAATAGGTGCCTGAAGATTTTACATTTTTCATTATTTTTAAAGAATGCTTTATGATAAAAAATGACATTTTACTGATTTTCTTAATCTTCTATTTCTAATTATAATTACATATTTCATTAATTAAACAAGCAATATTAAATAACTATAAACTTTTTTACTTTATAATTATATGATTTTCCACATTATAATTAATTGTATTTTTTCTATTAAGTATTTTACTTCTATATATGAATAATATAATTATTTTATAAATTTAGTTCTTTGTTATGAAATTTAATTTAAAAGTAATTATTAACAAGAAAATATTATATTTATTGTAATACATTTCTATTTTTTCTTCTTTTTTGATATGGCAAAAAAATACTAAAATAAAATATTTCTATGTTCTATCTATTTAAGGCTTTTAGTATAGATTTATAGTACATAATCAGTTTTTTGTTTAATTTTTTTTATTTTTAAATTGACTTTTCTTCTATATCATTTATAATAATATTTAATACCATTTCCTATCATATCAAAATTAACTATGTATGCTGAAAATATATTTTATTCATAAGTTGGTGATAAATACTTAAATAAAATAATATTAATTAGTGCACGGAATTTAATGTAAAACATTGATCCCTTTGTCCTAGTTATAAATCTTTAAAAAATTAAATAAATTACGTAATAACAGAAATTTTTATTCTAAGAAACAATAAAGAGTTCCATATATATATATATACAAGCTTGAATTTCCAAAAGAATATTATCAAAATACCAGAATGGTCATTTGTAATTCCTGACGAATATCCTGTAATGATCCGATATCATCCCACGTTACATCGGGCACGGTAGCGAATCCTTCTCTCTTGGCTGATGGTTGAACATTTTTTAATGCTACTTCAAAGTCCTGGTTTTCAACACAAAGCTTCATCAGCTGCTCGTTAGTTAGAGGTGGTTCATTTTGTAGCAAAATTAATATATTCGACAACTTTTTGTCGCTTTTAACCTCTTGCATCTCTATAATTGCAGGCTTTGGTTCTTGAACGTTTGACGAAACAATGATCTGATCCGGAGAAGGTACATTCTTGGTTGGTATTAAAGGTTTATCAGCAGAATATGTATCTATTACTGTTTCAGGTTGTTTTTCTTTTATTGGTATTGACGGAGCTGGTGTCTGGGATACAGGCGGTCGAGGTGGAGTAGAATTTGGTGGCTGTAATCTTTCTATTTGTCCTTCAGATTTGATTTGCTCATTTGATTTATTTTGTTCTTCATTATTACTAGTTGATCCAATATCAACAGAAACTAATAAAATATAAGTAACAAATTTATTACAGAATTTTGTTTTAAAAAAAGTTAATCGAATTTCATGAATTAAAAATTATAATTTTTGCTAATCCATCTTTATGATTAGAATTTAAAAAAAAGTTTTGAATAGCTTTAACTAAACCTTAAACATATACAATGTTAAATTTTCAAATAGTATATCTTTCAAATTTAATAGATAAATTATTTTCGTTTTTTTATAGAAATATATATTAAGGAAATATATAAATTTTAAATATTACTGCTACATTAATAATGTATTAATTTAGGAAAGTTTTTTTAGAAAGAAATTTTAACAAAATATATTTTTAATGTTTTTAAACATTAAATTAAATATTCTTGCCTTCTATTTGATTTTCCACCACAATTGTGTCAGATATTTTAGATGACTCTTCACTAATTAAATCTGTAATTTTTGTTTTAGGAATTTGTAGTAATTCCTTTTTCTCTTCAACATTATTTTCACTTAAAATTGGTTCTCTTCGAGCTGCATCAATACTGGTATTCCGTTTCAAGCTTTCAAATGTTCTAAAATCATACAAAACTTAATAATTTTAATTTAAAAAATATAAATTAAATATTTATTTAAAATAATTTTATTGAAATTTTGTATATAAAAAATGTATGTTGATAAAAATAAAATTGCAACAGAATATTACCTATTTACAGCTGCCATTGCAGCTTCTCTGATTAAAGCAACCAAATCTGCTCCAACAAAACCAGGAGTAAGTGAAGCTATCTTTATCAAATCAACTTCCGAAGATAAAATTACATTTGTTGTGTGAACTTTGAGTATGGCTGCTCTTGCTTCTTTGTCAGGAATTCCTAAGGAAACTTCTCTATCGAAACGACCAGCTCTACGTAAAGCTGGATCCAATGAATCGGGTCTATTTGTTGCACCTAACACTAGCACCTTATTTCCATTGTCTTTCATTCCTAATTCTAAATAAAATAATAATAAAATTGTAAAATATAAATATTCTTATAATATAAAAATAATTATTAAGTAAAACTGAAAACTAAGAGCTATGATCGATGATTTAATTTAATGTATGTATGATAAATGAATAAAAAAAATAGCGATCTATAAATTATTTCATATACATGTATTTTTCTAAAAAATAATTTAATAATAAAAATTATGTATCTTCTCATATAACTTTTTTCATATTCCATAATATGCAAAAAATCTAATCAAATAAAATGAATACATCCAATACAAGCCACTTTTTACGAAAAATAATTCAGTTTTAATAATAAAAAATTTTTATTTTATTTTATTAAATATCCACCAAGTAAAATTTTAAGTATTTCTAATCTATATACAACAATAACTTGTTAAATTTATAATTTATGCGAAAAAACATTACAAATATAATGTCAAGTATTTTTATTTGTAATTCGTCACTAAACAAAAAAATATTTTCAATAATATAATTAATTTTAGTTTAATAACTAGGCACAAAGTATTTAAAAAAATCTATTTAATTTTAATATTACTTAAATATGTGTTTAAACAGCAGCCTTACCATCTAAACATAAAAGTAATTGTGAAACTATTCGTCGTTCCATTTCTTTTTGAACAGTGGCTCTTTGTGGGGCAACAGCATCAATTTCGTCAAGAAATAGAATACAAGGTGCTATAGCAATAGCTTGTTCAAATAATTCTCTTATTCTCTGTTCACTTTCTCCAGAAACACCTGCTATAAGCTCAGGAGCTGCTACTTTCAGAAGTGGTATTTTTAGTTCCTCAAGAAATTAAAAAATGAAAATTAAATTAAAATTAAATTCATGTTACATTTTTTACTATTTCTGTATAATCAATTTTAATAAAATTATATTTTTAAAGTAAGTAATCAGCAAATAAATTTAAAAACGTTAAAAAAAATAATACATACTCCTGCAATTGCATATGCGAGCAATGTTTTTCCACACCCAGGTGGACCATGAAGTAGAAAACCTCTGGGTGGTGATATACCGAGTTTTGTGTAAATCTCCGGATGTTTCATATGGAGTAACAAATTAGCGACCGTCTGTAATACCGCAGTATTACCACCAATATCTGAAAACTTCACCGTTGGATTGGCAATCGGAAGATCCCTAGATTTCTTTTTTGTTATTACATCAAAAGGGTTATCATTGTCTATCTCTCGAGGTCTTTTCCTTGATTTTTCTGTACGGCTTTTTAGTTGTAAGTCCATTACTGTTTCTTGATTCTAAAAAAATTTTCATTATTAAATTCAACGATATAATTTATATTTATAAAATAAATTGTAATATATTTTATTAGGTATTAAAAAGTTTATTTTTTATTCCAAATAAAAATCGTATAAGTTTTTTATTTAAGAGATATCATGATTTAAGAATTAGTTTAAGAATTAAACTGAATATATTCTGAAATGAAAATTTTTTAATACTTTACAAAATTTTATATTAATATTTAATATTTAAGATTTATATTTTATATGAAAACATAATTCATAATATACATTCATCAAGTATCTATACACTAATAATAATACAAATTTTTTATTATATACTTAAATTTATATATTTATTTATTTTAAAATTTAATAGACAAAATAAATTTTTAAATAATTGAGGTTGCAGAAAAATGTTAAGAAAGGAAATAATGATTGATTTTATATAATATTTCAAACGAGTATAATAATTTAAAATATATTGCATCAAAACTACAAATAAAATGCATTCTCGTGCATTAAAATTGATTAACTATTAAAATAGTTAAATGAAATCATGATAATAAATCAAATCGAATAAACGTATTCAGAAATAAACTGAATTCTTTATATAACAATAAAAATGCACTTAAATTTAAATGAATTGAAGTCAATAGAAGAAGTAAAAAAGTCATTTTTATCTTAATTTTTATATTATATTGTTTAGCAAACTTTACTGTAACCATTTTAATATGTTTTAAAATGGCTTGAAAGAGTTTGAAATTTTTAAATTGCATTATAATAAAAAAAATTTCAAATAGTCGAAAAATGTTTTTTGTTTGTTTTCTTTAAAAATTTTATATTTATCATTTAAAATACAGTAACATAACGTTGGTAATATGTATAAAATAAAAAATTTGAATTTAGGCTGTATACTAAAATTTTATTCATTTCATAACTTTCTTTTATGTAAATTATATGAACGTATATCCTTTTTACTTAAAGATATACGTCATAAAAAATATTTATAGTCAAAATGAAATAGTGTCAGAAAAAAAAGAATAATTTATATTTTTTATATTTATTTCTTGAATAAAAAATTTATTGAAATATGAGATAAAAAAGTGATAAAATCAAGAAAGTAAAATAGCTTACTATCAAATAGAAAGATCTTGTTATCTAATAATATAATAAAATACATAGTGGGTGTGATCTCATTAAAGAGAGTAATAAAATTTTATAGAACACAAAGTTCAGAAAGATTAAAAAAATATTTTGTTTTTAAAAAAAGAAAAAAATTAAAAAACATAACTAAAATAATAGAATGTAATTAAAATAAAATAAAATAAAATATCAGTCAAATAATTATTATTTATAGTATACATGTAGATTGCAAATAGAAAATCTAGTTGCGGATTTAACATTTTTATGTACTACAAATGTTTAAAAGTAAACGCGAAAAGAAATTTTAAATATTAAGTAAATTAGAAAATTCAAATTTTCTTTTTGTATTTCTATATGTTTGAAAATTCATTGCAATAAAAATGATACTATGCAATAAATTCTTATGTATTATTTTTAGAGTGAAATCAAAGTTATTAAACCAAATAATACGTGATGATTAGTAATAATAAATAGAGCAAATTATTTCCAGGCTATAATTAACAAATCAATTTCTATTACCAAGAATGAAAGTAATTTCCTGAAATAGCATTGCAATCCTCTCCGTAAAAAAGAAATTTATTAAACAATGATTATGTGATGGCATAAACAAAATAATTAAAAAAAAAAGTCCAAGATTTTTAAAAATTTTAACGAAATTTTTTGGAATATGAAAATAGATTGATTGGTACTAAATTATATAAATTATAATTTACTAAAAATTTAAATTACTATATCTTATACAATATACATTAAAAACTTACGGATATTTTAAAAAAATATAAAAATTCATATTTTCTAATACCGTTTAAAAAAGCAATAATAAATGTACACATAAACAAATTTTTATGAATATCTGATCACGTAATAATTTTACTAAAGAGATTTTAAATTTTCATAGTTACTACATTTTACATTATAATTTGCAATAAAAATAATTTTTATTATTAAAATTTTTAACAATAACAGATCATAATATAATTTTATAATTATAAAATTTTATTCTATTAATAAGAAATGAAATAATGTCCTATAATTTTCATAAATAAAAGTATTCAAACATTTCAACAATTATTCAATGATAAGAAAAACTTTAACTAATAATTAGTTTTTATTGAGAATAAAAAATTAAATTTTTGATACAGAAATTTATCTTTGTTAAAAAATTATTGACTTGTATACATAATTAATATTATCCGTTATTATGTAATAATAAAATTAATACAGTGCTTAATATAATTAATTATCTTAATTACTTTATTTTAATTGAAGTAATTAAATAAAAGCAAATAAATAATTAAGAAATAATACCTCATGCGTTATAACTTTAGTAAGTTCGATATTACTAGTACATAAATGTGGCCTTTTGCTCACATGTGTAGTCTCAACATCCATATTTTCCTTTTCAGGTTTACAAGATGTAGTTGTACAAGTTTTAGTTTGTTCATCATCGCTACTTATATCAATCAATTCCTTATCACTCGAATTACCATTCTGCCTTCCTGACATTTGGCGTTTATATGTCTGAAGATACTCCGTAGGTAGTGCATCAACCTGTGAATCAGACTAAAATGAAAAAAATATTATACACAACATCTCATATTTATTTTCCGAATAAAATTTAATTCAAGTATTAGTTTTTATCAAATCTTTTAATTTATATGTAGTTATAAATCTTAAGCCTTAAAAAATAGAAAGCTTCTATATAATAATTTAACATCTCGCTTCTTCGGATTCATCGGGAAAAAAGAACATTTCAACATGCATTTCTAAAATTAATTAAAATTTTTTGAAAAAACGAAATAGAGGATTATCTATTAACATTCATATTTTCAGATAAAAAATCTAACATTAATAATTTTTTACAATAAATATTTCTAATAAAAAACATAGAATAATTTGAATATCAAATTTATTTATTATAATATAAAACAAATGTTGAAATCAATGCTTGAAATGTTTGCTTTAAACGTCAATCAAAAGTTTACTCCTTGTTCATTATATCCCTAGTTTTTATTACTATCTATTGATAAATATTTAATTTTTGCACAATTACTTTTTTCTTTATTAAAAATTATTCTATATTAAATACTTTCGCCAAAAAATATCTTTTAAAATGTATTTTTTTATTTCAATATAAAATAAAATAAATAAAATAAATAAAGTATGGTAATATGACACTCCGTACCGTTGATTTAAGATAAATAGTAAATACTGATGTAATAAACAATAACTTGATTTATTATTTTAATTCAAAAATAATTTAAAAAATTAATTTTTCATAATTCAAACATTTTTTTTATTATATTTTACCCAGTGCTACGTTATCAATTAAATTTTACAAAAGAAGGAAAATCAAATTAATACACATATTTTATAGATAAAAGTGTTTTAATATGAATGCAGCAGATAAAAATATCATTAAATAAAACTTTTAGCAGACTTCCTCGATTTTCCTTCCCTGGAAAGTCTATTTGACATGGCATTAAACTATGGCCAAGCCCAACGCTGTTACTCGGTTTCCGTCACAACTCCTCTAGATATTTTCAATAGAAATATCAATTTTTTCAAAAAACTTTTCTTTATATTTTCTTTTTAATTAAAGTATATATTATTGGACAATTAAATCCACACAAGAAAGGACATTTACGTCAATGACATTTGCTATTTATGGCGCTTTCATACATTCTACAAACATACAATATTTCTCGTATTATAATCAACAGCTGTATCTTAGTAAAAAGTAAGAAAGCAACCTGAAATCAAGCAAACTCGCTGCTAACAATAAATATCAAATAAATACATTTACAAGTACTTGCAACCCTCGATACCTTCAATCTGTAGCGGAGGGGCGATTCCGAACGACTTCCTTTTGCTTCTAGTTAAGCTAGCTACTTTCTCTCTCTCTTTCTCATTCTTTCCCCCCCTCTGGCCCTTCCACGTATCCCTTGACCTTCTGACCCTGCAAACACACGTATTCCCACCTCTGTAATAAGCAAACTTACAACATTCCCTCATCATAGTAAATAATTTTTACTGTTAAATAAATTGATCAAAATTACTAAAGATTCTAATATTATATAGAAAATATGATAATATTTTAATCATTAAATAAAAATTATAAATTCAACTATTGTGTAATTCTTAATTTAATTAATGTGTTAGAATTTTTAGAAACAGATACACTCATTTTCTGACCACTGATGTAATATTATTAACCTACATTTTAATTTCAGTTTCCTTTTATTCTAATGACTTATTTCACTCCTATAAAAATATCATTTTTATACTTAAAATTATACTTAAATGAACAAAATACAGTACCAACAATAATTCATAAGATGCGTACAAAAACAGTTGTTAATTTCAAAGTAAAAATTTATATATGCTTCAATTTATATTTATTTTACAACAGTATATATATATATATCCATATAACTATGTATTCTTATATTTTATAAATAATTTTATATTTTATAAATTATCATTTATTATACACATTTATATGAAGGCTTTTAAAATTGTTATTAAAATTTTTTATCCCATAACGCATATTTTTATTTTGAAAGATTATTTTTTTAAAACCTTAAATTTAAAAAATAAAAAAATAATTTCTTTTTTTGAAGTAACTGTATATTTATAGAATAAATATTTCCATATTAAAGCCTATTATGTACAATAACATTTTTTTGAACCATCGGCAATATAATTAAAACATTTAAGTTCGAAGATTAATAAGAAATTAATGTATAACTTGTCAATATTTACTATTTTCTCTTCTCAAATTAATTGTACAAAACGTCACATTACCAT
Organism: Dolichoris vasculosae; assembly: GCA_018907195.1. Classification (NCBI taxonomy): domain Eukaryota; kingdom Metazoa; phylum Arthropoda; class Insecta; order Hymenoptera; family Agaonidae; genus Dolichoris; species Dolichoris vasculosae. The sequence goes on from JACCHY010000018.1 coordinate 4,669,684, forward strand.
AGTACTAATGATATAAAAATGAAAATATTGGAATATATTTTTACGAAACATTCTTTAGACAAGTTCATTTGATGTAAAACATATATTTTAATAAGATAATAAATTAAATAATAATAAACATATCAAAAATAAATATAGTTTATAAAAACTTTAAAAAACAATAAATGTATTAAAAACTTTGTATTTAACTTTACAAATAAAAGTATTTTTTACATTCTAAAATAATTGAATATGTAGGAAAAAATAATTATCTTCATATAGAACAGAATAAAAATCATTAAAAATGAAAAATGAATAGTCTCTTTTTAAGTGTAACAATCTAAAATTTTTTGAATAGTAAAAATGTTTTAAATAATAAAAAACTTATGGTATAAAATATATTTTATTTTGTTATATGTTAAAAACTTTCATTGATTTATTAATTATGTTTTAATTTATCAAACCTAATTAAATAAAGCATAAAAAATACTATTTAGGATTAACATCATTACGAAAAAATGTCTTCATAATTATATCATACTTATGTAATAAAAAAATTTACTTTGTAAATCCAGTAAATTTCCACCACTATTTAATATTATTATCCAGTAAAATTATATGTAAAATACATTTTTTCTTATTTCAAACTCAATACATATCAAATAACAGTATAGTAATCTTATAATGCATTGTAATTTTATTATTGTAACATATTAGTATTTCGATGTACTTATACTAGATAGGAAAATCCACCCATTTTTTAACTATTATTCTATTTTATTTAAATTATTTTATTTGAAATATAATTTAACTTACTATACGAATATGTACTTAAATTACATAAAAAATATATATTATAATACACTTCAAAATATATTCAGTAATCATAATTCTTAAATTAACTAAAATTTATTTTTGGTGAATTTAGGAACTAAAATATAATTATAAAATAATAATATGTGCAAATATACAATAAAATGCAAAATAATCTAAATAATAAAAAAATATGAATTTTACATATGCTCTACATATGAGGAGGAATAGATATTTATTTTAGAATATAACTATTTTGCATAATTAAATATTAACTGACCTTTCACATTTAAATAAAAAGATTTTAAAAATACTAAATCAAAATTAATATTAATAGTATATGATAATAAACTATATGGGTTGTTATACAAAATATTTTATAAAATTATATACAATTATATAAAATTCATAACATTATTTTTATTACATCAATAAAATAATTGTAATGCATCCTAGTAGAGGTTGATTCTAACATATATTACATTTATATATTAGAATTATTAATTATAATAAAAAATAATGTTATGAATTTTATTTTGTATAACAACCCGTAAAGTTTTATTATCATATTCCATTATATATATATATATATCAATTATATTAATAATCAAATAAGATTATGAAACATTGGGAAACCAATGAAATATATCCTTTAATACAAATTCAAATGAATTGTTCAAATTCGCTTTATAATTTCTTCAATATACTCCATAAAGTTTTGTAATTTTAAAATATTTCCAAGCACCAGTAGGAAAAGATAAAACTATATATAAAGTATTAAAAAACTGGTGTTTATATTTTTTACTTACAAAATTAATTAATTATCGATAATATTGATCAATCGAATGCTAATCGTTAATAAACAATTATGTAATTTGATGTTAATCAAGTTACGAAACTTTGACTCCAAAATTTGTAGAATCAAAAATAACATAATTTTCGAATTAAATTTTTGAATTTCATTAAAATAAAATAATGATATTATATTATCTTTTTTTATAATATAAAACTTTATATTGTAATATATTAATTATAAAATTTAATTCTGATAACAAGAATAAGAAATTTAATTAGTAGTAAAAACATTTTTATAATTAACTATAAATAATTAAATTTTTTAAATTACTTTAACATAATTTAATTAGAGAAGATTAAGATATAACTTGTATAAACTATTTTAAACTTCAAAATCGTCATTTGAAATAAATTCAAAATTTCATAATTTTTTATTATATCTATAAAAAGTCTATTTTATTAGATAATTAATCTTTCGAGAAAACTAAAAAAAATACTAAAAACTGAATTCAAATTTATAAGCCGAATTTCTAAGCATTTATTTCTAACATAACATAAATATTAGCTAACAAATTAATTAATATTAATTAATATTAATTAACATGAATACAGATTTTATCAGAATTCCTATATTATCAAATTTAAAAATGTTTATAGGACAAATATGAATATAACTTTTTATATACCCCCAAAAAATCAGTAATATTCTGATTCTGCATTTTGATTTTTTTATTCATCTTCATTTGTAATTAAATTTTTTTATTTTATGTCGAACTATAGGTGAGAATATTTAACTATAAATTATGCATTAACAATAAGACATAAATATCTATATATAGATTTTCAAAAGAATAGTAAACTTTCAATCTTAAATAAAAAAAAATAAGTTATGATATTTGTAAACCTTTCTACGAATGAGCGAAATTTTGTAATAATTTAAATATATATAATTATATAGCAATTCATTTTGATTATTTTGATCTCTCATGAAACTATTATTCAATAGATTATAAACTAATACTGACTTTAAAAATATTATAAAAAATTGAATAGATGAAATATTTAAAATTGTCTCAAAAAGCAATGACTACCTCAATGTCTATCTCATCTTCATCATCCCAGTGTGTATCAGCCTGTCTAGTAAGATTCTCTGTTATTTCGTCGTAAGCCCGGCGCACCATCGCCCTGAACGGGCCACGTTTCTTGCCCCGATAGTCACGATATTTCCTTTGAAGGTAGTCTGCCATCTCGGTTACATCAATGTATACCTTGTCTTCATTCTCATACAAATACTACAATATAAAAGAATTATACTGTTGATTTTTTCATATTTTTAATGTATGTATATACATATAAATAGTTAAATTTTATTTATTAATTTTCTTTCTTAACTTGAATATAATTTTTTTATAAAATTGATAGTTAACTTTCTTAATTAATTCATAATTGTTCATGAAAAGTAATAACATGAAGTTAAAATCTAAACTGACTTTATTCAAACGCGAAAGTTTAGTTTCATATTCCATTTTTCATAAATTATGAAAACAATTATTGAGTTTATTAATTTATCAAATATTTTATATGGTATTTTTATTTAAAAAAAGACTCCACATTTTTATTGATAAAAATTTCAAATAAATATAGTTAAACCAATATAAATTAAAAATTTCTAATAACAAAATTGAAAACCAAAATTAAAAATATTAGACTGAGTCACTTATTCATTAAAACTTTTATCTTATTAATTTAATAATTTAAGTTGTATATAACTTAAATTACTATAATTAAGAGTATATATTAATTATTATATAATTTGACCCATCACATTTATATCAATAAAAAATTAAATACTAAATGCATCATTCTAAGCAAATTTGAAATTTAAGATTCCAAATATGAATAACTATAAAATCTTTAAATTGAATTTAATAATAGTTTTGTAATAAAAATTTAATTGATTAAAATTAAATTTTTTTGGTTTTATAAGTAATTATAGAAATATAATATAAAATTGATTAGAAATATAATCGTGAATATAATGAAATATCGATTTTCAAAAAAATTTTAATTACTATTCAGTAAATATGGATATTCAATACATTTAATATTATATTTTTAAATAAAACAGGTAACTATTATGTTCTGTTTGTACATATGTGAAGAAAAGGAACGTGATTTTTTTAAATGAGATTAATTAATGTTACCATTGTTAACAATTTTTAAATTTTTGTATGATATTACAAATTTACCTAGATGTACATATTTTAAGCTAAGCACTCATCATACTTCTAAAAAATTTTAATTAAAAAATGAAATATAAATTTTAAAAAATTAACGATGGAATTATTAACAATCTGATATTTTACCAATGTGAACCGTCAATTATTTTTTATTGATACTTAAAAGTAAAAATTTTTAATTTTTAAAACTTTATATATCAATTACAAAAGAAATTTAAATTTAAATTTAATTATACTTGCAAAAATACTACAATTTTAAAATAAAAATATTTTTAATATGTAAATAAACTGAATAAGTTAATACATATGTTTAAAAATTAATATATATTAAAATTTTAACTTTAATTTTTATTTTTAATTTCTTTAATTGATCAAAAAAAATTTTGTTGTCAGAAATTGGATCATTCAAATTCTCTTTTACGCGTAAAACCATCTGCTAACTTTACCTTCACTTACAAAATAATACTTTTGTTTTGCCTTTGCTGCCTACATAACTGCTTGGTCTTCCTTTGAACAACTTATTATTTTTATAATCAACAATTTGTTTTTCATCTTGCTTTAATTAGATGAATATTTTTATTCTTTACCATTAAATTTATTATAAAAAGAAACTACTTTATGCTATCTTTTGTATAAATTATTCTTTTTATTTTGCGATTATTATTTGATTTATGAAATGGTAATTTTCATGCATTAACTTTATAAACGCATACCATTTAATTTTCATAGTAAATATTATATAATTTTTATCATACGCATATCTGGTTATTTTAATAAATAAAATGTTACTAGTAAGATTATTTATTGTACAAATAAATATTATTTTCATTCTTTCTTCTTTATAATTTCTAGTACAATAAACATTTATCATATATGCTATTCCATCTCTTCACAGCTAAAGAAATTGAATTTATAGTTTTTTAATCCTACTCATTTTCCGTATATAAATAAAACTACAAAATTGTTATCAAAAAATTTGTTCTCCCGTAATAAATGCCCACATACAAAAAAAATTCTTAATAAAAAAGAAAATAAAATAAATAATCTGTAAGACTGTGATCGCTGTAACAGCATATTAGTCATAAATAATGTATTTATTGGGTACAAATAAATAAACATTAATAATAAAATAAATCTCTTCATAGTTCTTAACACTGTAATATTATATTTAGATATAATATTTATTTTTGGAAATTTATTATTTACCATTTGTAATAATGATTTATAAAATGAATTGATTTATAAAAATTGAATATTTTTATTTAAATTCCTTATAAATAATTCAATAGTTTATTGATTATTTCATTTTAATTTTTAACAAATCTTATAAAATGAAAATTTTAAATGTTTTCAGTTTTAAACTACCCTTGATTGTATTTGATAATATCGCATAATAATTTCTAATGAATAAAATCGTGCCTTCTTTACATATCTTACAATCATTGATATTTTCAAAGATATTTTATTGAAAATTCTTTTAAAGAAAACGTATAAAATGATCAAAATCGTATTAAAATGTTTTTAAATATTCAAAAAGATTTTTTTATTGATATATAAAACATGAAATTCGATTATTATTTTCGTACATTTATTAAAATTTAAAAAATTGATTTAAACTAAAATTTTTTTTTGATATTTCTCAATTTAAAATATATATATTTTAATTTTAGAAAGAAACGTCAACAAACTACAAAAGAGCCCGAATAAATACTAGGAATGAATGCCAAAAACCCTGAAGAGATTGAAAGCATCCGTATATAAGACCTTAAAGTTCAAAGCCGAAGCTTACAAAGCAAACTTCAGAACATCGGTAAGAAGAGGTCGATTGAAAATATAGCCGTTGTAAAAACAACTCCTAATTTTAAATATTTAAAACATAATTTCCTAAACTTGTATCGCTATTTCTTATTATTGTCTATTACTCTTTTCACGAATTCAATACTGGCTAACCTTATCTATTTTTAATGAATAGCGAAGATATTTGATGGAAAAAAAACATAATTTTAAGCTTCAGTTAAATCTTTTATATAATCACTTTTGTTTTAATGGAGCTCTAAAATTATGTAAATATTTGCTACTATTTCAAATTAAAATTCTAATGATTAATTAATTTTCAATATTTATTGTCAAAATGAAGTAGCATCCTTTGTGACAATATACTCGTGTGCAGAACATTTGTAAGGGTTATATCAACTAATTTTCTTTTTGTATTCTAAATTCATTTTTCTTTGTAAATCAGCTCTGACAACTAATATTCCTTCAAAAATATTACAGCTTTATTCATACGTCATTGAATGCAATACAATTGATCACATATTAAAAATACTCTGTAATATTTACATAATTTGAAAATACTATATTACAATATAAGAATCAAAATAAAAAGTGTAAAATATTTTAATTCATTGCTTATTATAAACATGGAAAATTTATCAAATATATACCAATTATTTTAATAAATCAATAGGTGTCTTTAGATTTGATTTCTTAGAACTCATTTTAGCTTAGAACTGTAAAAAATTTAAATTACAAATTAGGATTTTTGAGCTTTCATTACAACCCTTGATATTTATTTTTGTAATACGTTTGTCATAAGTTATACTCCCCTTAATAAAAGCGTGTGTTATAAACTTTTTCTAACAATTTTAATAATAAAAAAAAATTCTGATATAATACGTAAATGTATAATGAAACTATAAAATCAACTTTAAGGAGCTCTAAACTATAGTTAATATTGCTTTCAGTTTTATGCAATAATAAATATTTTAATAGTAATTTTAATAATAATAAGTTATTCAAGTACATACACCTTCTAAGAATTTTTGAAAATCAAATAACTAAGTTATTACTTAGTCATATATTAGAATGCTAATCAACATTATGAAACTTGTAGGTCATTTTATGTTATATATTTCTACTTAAAAAGTTTACAAAAATATATTTTTTATTTTTATTTGTAAGTGGAATACTATGACATTTATATAATAAAATTGTAAGTATTAACAGCTATTTACGTATTTTATATTTTTCGTCGAAAATTAATTTTTCAATATATACTTGAAAATTAAACAATTATCTTGAAAAACTTTTTTATATGATTTTTAAAGATTTTTTCATTTTTCTTTTGTTTAGGAATATTTATTTTTTATATAAATTATTGAGCAATCATGTAATTTGAGGTTTTTTTTTTAAATTGTTTCATTTTTTTTATAAATTGTTCACAAAAAATAATTTTTATATTATTATATAAAGAAATAATCTATAATTTCATGAATGTTTTAGATTAATAGCGAATTTGATATTTAAATCGATCGAATTAGTTTTGTTATTAAATTAGCATATTTATAAAAATTAGTACAATAGATTAGAATTAATAAAGATTCAGATATCATACAAAATAATTTATTCGAAAAAAAAATTAAATCTAAATATGAAAAATTAAAAAAAGTACTTGTAAATGAATATAATGAATTTAAAGATGATAACTTTAGAATAATAATATTCTAATTATTTGATTTTATAAGTAGATGTGTGTGTTTCAAGATTTTCTTGAAAAATTAATATAAAAGTAAAATATTTTTAAATAATTACATTCAGTTACATTTATTTATTAAAACCTCATAAAGCATAAATTAATTAAAATCATACAATATATAATCATATTAAAAGGAGTAATAAATAAAGAAATATTAAGAGAAAATTATAACTTAGATAATATTAATATATCAAATATAAGAATGACTTACCCCTGATATCAATATATATATATATTCGAAAGAAATATCTTCAAAATTTTTATATTTTTTCTCTATTTCCTTTTAATTATTTCAATTATAAACATTTTTATAAATTTATTAAATAAAAATTTAATATATTTTAAAGTAAAAAATTTTTGAAATCTTTCCAGAAATATAATTAACTCCTATTACAGTAGCCTTTTTTTCTTCTTCAATTTGAAAATATATTTTCATGAACAATTTTATTTTATGGCTCATATGAATATAAAAATATTTTTACTAACAAAAAAATAGAATTTGCTTAAAAGATTTTTCTTTTATAATAAATATCATTTTTTAATATTCATAGTTTCAAATAGTTTATATTTCAAATTTTTAAGCTTCAACAATAATTCAATCTTTCTAATACAGTAACATAAATATATTTTAAAAATTATTGAAAGTTTTTATCTCATATACATATATAAAGGGTAAACATGTTATTAATAATCCTATTACTTTTATTATATTATTTTCTTATTTATGGAAACAATCAAAATACCGATCATTTGTCTATTATAATTAAATTTTAACAATATTTGAAATAACTTTATTTGTTTATATAATATTTCAAGTATTTCATAACAAAAATCTATAACAATTCTAATAAGACAAGTATACTATAAATAACAAAAATTTTTTAATACAAAACCTTGCATATAAACATAAAATTTTAATTTAATAAAGTTCTAAGAAAAATAATTCAATAGCATAAGTTTTTTTCAAAACAATATTTTTATATAAACAATATCTCATTTTTAAAATATAAAACTATATTTGAAAATACTAATAATTTTATTATATTTAGGTAAAGTTAAGTACAAAGTATTACAGGAATCTTATGATTATGTATGTTAAGATTATTATAAGTTAATTAGAAAATTAAATAAAATGTGTATAACGTGACAAAAAATATTTACAGATTTAAATTTTTATTTAGTTCATAACTTTACTAAATTATATAAAACATAACTTTTTTAAAATATATGTAAATAAAACATTAAAGTTAAAAAAAAATTTCTAAATTGAATTTCAAAAATTTATTAATATCAGTAAACTTTTATTTTAAATACATTTATATTTTATATTTATATTTTCTCATTTAAATTAATTATTAAGAAAAAACATGAAATATTAGCATTAAATTAAATTTTGAAACTTTAAAAATATTCGTCTATAATTTTACATATTTGAAAACTATTTTTATGGTCAATTTTTTTTTCAGTATCTATACGGTTACAAATATACACATAAATAACAAAATTATGTTATCAATAATGAGATTTCTTTTAAATACAAAAATTATTGTATACAAATGTACAAGCTAATATGAATATATTCATTCTTTATATTTTACATAAAATCGTAATAATAAATTGGATTCAGTTAAAGAATTTAAAGATTATATTTTATATAATAATACTCAATACATCTTCTAACAATATTACGGAATTTTATTGAGTGAATTAATTTTGATTACTTATTGTTGAGTAAATAGTACTTAATACTTAACATTAGATACAATAATGATGAAGAATTATATGAAATAAAAATTAATAATAAAATTGATTTTGTTAATAAAATCCTAATCCTAAATAAAAATGTAAATTCTAGATGAAATAAAGTATACGAAGAATATTTTACAATTTATTAAAGTTATGTCTAATCACAGAAAACTGAAATAAATATATTGTACCGTTCTGACTCTCGAAATGATCATATGATCACGAAAGATGCGTCCAGTGACCTCGTCCATACGGGCCTTCTCCGTCGGCTTCACCGTGCGTCTTGCAGCAGCGTTATTACTGTTATCCATACTAGAGCTCTGAAGAGGTATTATGTCGATCGAGGAGTTAAGTTTTTCCAGTTTGTGCATTATCCTCCTCGTGTCTACCAGGTTTTTTGTTTCTCTTGATCGATGCGCTTTTGTCTATAAAATTCTTGCGTATTGTAATCACCAAGTCTAAGACGCGTTTTTTCTCTTGTTTACAATCCTCTTTGAGAGAAATTCGTTTTTTTATCTATTATTTCACTTTTTCTGTACTTCTCTAACCTCAAAAGCCGCGTAAATTCTGCGCGCGCCACTTCCGTATTTTATAGCCTGACAAAATAACACGCAACACGCGAACTTGATAAAACCAAAAGACGGCATTAGATTAAGTATATATATTAAAATACACGTTGTTTTATGCACATAAGCGTGCTTGCTTATTGGATGTTCTTGTTGTGCCTCTGCTAAATAAATGTAACTTTGATGGTTGGCCGCTCAATTCGCTGAGTTGCGTGCCATCGACTTTGTATAGTAATATACAGTGATATCTAGTTTCATATAGTATTTATTATAGCAAAGATGAAAAGGTAATGCATAAGTATGGTATTACTTACTAGAAATGATAATATAAAAAAGAGGGTTACAACTTAGTATTTTGATTCTTTATGTTATATATTGAATCTGGTTAATTGTATTAAAAAATGTAATGTTACAAATTAAAATATGTTTTAATATAACTCAAACCTAATATAGATATCACAATAATTTTTACTTTTATATTAATACAAAATTAATAATTTTTCTTAATGCACAAGCAATTCCCAAATGTGATTACGGTGTACATAATTATATAAAAAAAAAGAGAATATAACAACCAATATTTTTATTTTAACAATTGGAAAGACTAATGCATTTAATTATGATTATCTTTAAAATATTAATATATGATTTAACCGTTGGTATTTTTTCATAAAAATATTTTTGGAAATATCTGTAATTATATTCAAATACACCTTTTTAACTAATTTAAAAATGGGTCTTTTCTGTGCAAATTCCTTTTAAATTTAACCTTTTATTGTTAATTCAGTTAATTATTAATTTATAAAATAAACATCACGATTTTTTTATATTCAATCTTAGACTATTTTCATGTTGCTGCATATATACTAAAGATGCATACATGTGTGTTACAAGGTTATGCATGACAATTCAACTAGCAGTATTAATTTAAAAAACCCATAACTTTTATAGAGCCTTTTTGAAATACATAAAACAAAAACACTTGTAAAAATAATTATAATACTATTAAAAAAAATTTTTTTTAAAGCTAATATAATAATACTAAAAAATATACAAAACAATAATTATTCTTATTATTACAAAACTTAATAATAATAACCATTATTATTGTTACTACTATTATTTTAATGATTCATGATCATTTAATGTAATATTTCTACTGATTTCTCAAGATTTATTTTTTTAACTGCAGGAAAACTTTTCAAATAACAATGTTTCATTTGTTAGAAAAGAATTCTTTTAAGCAAATAGTAGTTTACACAAAAATATTATAACATTTTCTTAAGTATAAGTTACAAATAGTTTACAATCATGCAACATTTAATTAAAATTTTGAAAATTAATTAAACATAATATTTTTAAATTAAAAATGAATATAATGTGCATTTCGATTGACTATCAGTATCATATATTAGAATTCAAATAAAAAATTGTTTTTATATAACAAACGTACTAAAATTCATTTTAATATTCCAATGTAACAAGGTAATAATTGATCAAAATTTAAATAAATTCAAGATATTTCTTAGAATTTTCTAATATTTGAATAATAATTTAAATATTAAAATAATGCAATACTTTATAGTATGCTAAAATATTTTTATTGGTGCTTTTTTCAAAAAAAATTATAAAATAAATCATCGAAACTCAGAGTTCTAATAGAACTCTGAAAATAATTATAAGATCTAAAAAGAGATTTAATTTCTCAAAACATTGTTACCCTTTATTTTTGATAAAAAATAGATGAAAAAATGTAAAAAATAATTTATGCATTTTTAATAAAACTGAAATTGATCGATCGACAAATATGATTATTTATTGACTACAGAGTAATTAATAGTCTAAATCAGTATTAATAGCTTTGATGAAAAAAAAAATTTACATCATCCATGGTCATAAAATAAATAATTCAAGTACCGACGAATCATTAGGTGAGCAATAAATTGGAATACTAAAATTAATCAATTCCTTTATATTATTTGTACAAAACTCTAATATCTAAATTGTATATAGAATTTATATTATTATTACTATATATTATGTAAAATTAATTTAAATGGTTGTAAATAAAATCAGTGGAATAACAATAACTACTTGCGAGTTCAATGTACACTGTTCGTTTTCATATAAATTCTGTTATTCACATGCAGATGATATTAATTTACTCTTACATAATTATTTCATTATTAAATAATTATTATCAAGTAGAAAATCAATTAAATATTCAAATAATTCGATGTATAATATGAAATCCACTATCGGTTTCAATGGGTTGTGAGACATCACCTAGTTTAAGTGCAAAGGCAGCCTCTTCAAATGGCTTTTGCATTGTACCACGTCTAAAGGGACCTAAAAATCCTTTTAGCTTAGCTGAGCTGCAATCACTATACTTGGAAGGTAGAGAAGTAAATGAAGCTGCTCCAGTAAGAAGTTGTTCTCTGTATGCTAATTAATAAAAACAAAATTTTAATAATTTTCTCAATAAACATAAAAAAGATAAGCAAAACATAGACATTTTCAAAAATGTGAATAAAATAAAATTGAAAGCAATCGATCCAACACGAATTTATGTAAAAATTATTTAAAATTAACTTTTATTTTTGTCAATATATTGGATTATATACGTATATTATCATATATTACAAATTAAATTTTTAACTATTAAAATAATAATTTTAACAGAATTAATGTTTCAAATATTTAAAAAGTTATACATTCTGGTTATTATTTGTAAATCTCACATTTGATTAGTTCTAAAGCCTCTGTTTTAGATCTGGTAATGTTTTGTTCACGCCAAGACGATGGACGACGAGAACCAGAATGCTTAACAAGTATATGATAGCATTGCTCTTCGTCTGGTCCTGTTTCCTCGGTTTTACCATTATCAGTTGATGGATCAGCTAGCTTGTCTGGCCTATCCCACTGACTTTCCTTGGTATAAACATTTAAGTAATAGTGTTGACCTTAATAAAACATTATCATTCAAAATTTTATCTATAAATGTACAATTCTACAAATTTTGTAAATTAATTTCGCATTCTAATACAAACCCGTAGAACGACTCAATCGTTTTTCCCAACCAGAAGGTAATCTTAATCGCACATGAGTGATATAAAATTATCAAATTACTAATAAACGTAAACAAATAATTTTTTTACTTTTATATTTAGTAGTAGCAATTTAGAAACCTTTTAAAGACCTATAAAAATTTGAAAAAGCATTAAAAAAGCAAGAATACATTGTAACTATATTAAGTAAACTTGAAATTATTTATTTAATAAAATTAGACATGGTTAGAAGGGGAGAGAAAAAGGAGTAATGAATATATAGCTATATAAATTTAACAAGGTATGAAATCGAAATTTCGAGAAGGGAAAAAGTATCTGCGAATCTCCAATAAGAAAAAAATACAATAGTTACATTCAATAAAGTTATCTATTTATGTTTAATATCTCGAACAAAGGGTATTTATGTTAAAAAATTAAAGTACAAAACATTTCCTTTTTCTGTAATTTAAGTAATTGTTGTATAAGAATCATAAAAAAAAAAAACAAAAGCTGGAGATCGAGGCACTATATTTATAATTATAAATGTTTTTGAAGAAACAATCACGTACTTTTTCAGAGCAGTTTACTAATGAATATTTTACGCCAGCGCGAGCACCTCTTGTCGTAAGTGAGAAATCACGCCGCGTCTTAGGCAAGCATACAAAACTCTAAGTGAGGTTCGATTATATGCATGTATATACATGTAGATATAGATATGTGACTGCTCAGGTATATGCACTATGCAACCGTTTATATTATTTTGATCTATTCTTTATCCCATAATTGAAGTGTTTATATTACGGCTAGTGACTTAAGCTGACTATGGAAATGCAATTATTATTATGGAGGTAAAGAGATGAGTGATGACCGTTATTTATTATACAATAGACCTTCAAGATTGCAGAGGCATTACCAGACATTAGGATATATTACCTGCAATTAGGATAGATACGGCTCATGTCATCTGACGTAATTGCAAGAACCGCCAAATTTAAAGATAAAAATTATTCATATAATATAATCATAATTTCTTATTAAAAAATATATTTTTCTCTCTGTAAGAATTATAAACATTTTCTAAATATATAAAAATAATATAATATAGTTTATACATTTATATATTTGTTAATTTATTATTTATTATATATCTGGGAAAACCATATTGTAATTTAAGAATAATATTGCATTTAAGTTTTTAATTTGTGAAAAAATTGTACATCAATTTACTTTATTGCAATGTAATTTTGTGATTTGTTAATTAAAAACTTCAATTAAAAAACGTGTTATATATATACACATATGGGTCTATATGTATATAATATATATTATTCAATACAAAATTCAAACTTCTTTAGGTACGCAATCAATTCGTAAAATATTTTGAAAATAAATGGAATATTTAAAATTATTTTCAAAGGAACATAAAAAAAGATACCTGGAAAATAATTCAGTCAATTTATAGAAACTTGGTAAAATCTCACCGATTTAACCTATAAAATATATTTTTTATTTAAATTTATTATGAGAATCCTGGTCAGCCATTTTAAACGATTATTGTCTTAATTGTGCAGAATCTAATATAATTTATTTCTTGAAAGGATACTTTCCACTGTTCCACATTTCCAGATTTCATTTTATTTTTATAACTGATCTGTTGACTTGATACTTCACAGTTGACAACATTAGCATTGTTACTATAATGTGTGCAATGCTCAATTTTTTATTATTGCGTATGCATCTTAATTCTTTAAAATTAATCATTAATTCATTTTAAAATAGATGATTAACGCAGAATTATGTTTTTAGTTTATCGTAATATTAAAATACTATATATTCAATCAAAAATAAAATAATTATGCATCTTTGCAATATTTATAAAATTAGAAACTAGTTTAAAAATTTTATTATAATTATTTTCATAAAATTATCAATTTTTTAAATTACTTAATAATAAAAATTATGAATTCATTTATAACTGGTAAGTTAATTTATGTATAAAAATTATTTTTATATTTAATATCTAAATATATAAAGTATCCTATTGCAGTTTTAATAAAAAATATGTTTTAATAGTTCAGAATGAGAAACTGTATATCTATAAAAATTTAAATTTATCAAAATTAAGGTTTATTAAACTATTATTGATACTTAAGAATAATTGTATTAGTATACATGGCTCATAAAGAAGAATTGTTTTTTAATAGTATACAACCTTCACAAATTACAATATCACTAATAAGGCACATGTTAAATAATAGTATGAGTATTAATTCAAAAGATAAAAATGGTAATAACTTATTACATTTAGCAATAAAAGATAATAATGAAGATTTGGTTAAATTGCTTTTAAATAAAGGAGTTCTTATTAACGAAAAAACTCTTAATGGTCGAACTGCTCTTCATATAGCTGTTGAATGGGGGAGGCAAAAAACTATAAAGCTACTTTTAAATAATAATGCAAATATTAACGCAAAGGATGAGAGCGGTAGAACTCCGCTTCATTTGGTTGCTGGCAAAGATGTTTATTTTTATGGAAGGAAAATAGTAGAGAGATTTGAAAAAATTCTTATATTACTTTTAAAAAAAGGAGCTTGTGTTAATGAATGCGATAATCTTGGTCAAACTGCACTTTTCATTGCTGTTATTACAAAAAAGGAAAAAGCAGTTAAAATACTTTTGGATAATGGTGCTAAAATTAATATAAAAGATAATTCTAATATGACTCCAATGCATTTTGCAGTTATTTCAAATAGTATACGAATAGTGAAGTTATTAGTAGACAGAGGTGCAGATATTTGGTCAAATGATAGTTCTGGTAAGAGTAATTGTAAAATTGATACTATATTTAGTCTTATATTAATTATATTTAAGAATTCTGTATAATTACTTTAGCTTTTATATCTGAGGATTGTCGTTAAATTGAATATAATTTTAATAGATTAATAAGTGCTTGAATATTAAAAAGAGAATAATTTAAAATATGATATTAATAATATGATATGAATAATAGAAGTTTTTAAAATAAATTCAGTAGAAAATACTACTCACATATACCAAATAATATATCATTATTTGATTTAATAAATTTATTTGATTATTTTTAAAATTTTTTTATTATAAAATATTTACAAATGAAACAATTGATTTAGATAAATGAGAATAGATATTTTTGACTTGTGTTTTTTTTGTTACCTGGTAAACTCTAATAACCTGTAGAAATACTATAAATGTTTTTTAAATTGTAAAATATGTTGATGTTAATGTAACTTCTGCATAGTAATATATATATTGCATTATTTAAAAAATATATAGTTCAAAAGAGGATAATATTTAAATGAAACTAAAATAGTTCTGGCTTTATTTTTTTATAGATGTGTGCTTTTATAATAAACACATAGAATTTTAAAACAAGAATAAGTTTAATTGATTTTTTTATAATATATTGAAATTTATATACAGAGGAAGCATTATTCAATGATAGTTATAATAAATTAGCATTATTAAACATATTTAAACATAACTTAGAGTGTTTAGCATAAGTTTTATTTTACTTTTTGTCGAATGTTCATGTATAATAATTTTGTTATTATAAAATTCACAAGGTTATAATAAAAATTAATTTATAAACTTTTGTAGAAATAATATTCAGTATTATAATTATTAATTCAAAGATATTAAACTAAATATATTTTCTTTAGATATATAAAAATAGAATTTCACTATAAAATATTAGTATAAACTTATACAAGTAGCAGAAGTATTTAATATAAAACATTCAATAAATATCAATAGGAATACTATATATATAACTAATAATAGAAGAGATTTTTAGTGTTTAATCACATTATAATTTTTTATTTCTTTTTTATTTTAACTCTGTATTCTTTCAAAACTAAAACTTAAAAAAGATAATTTCATTATATAGGAATATATTTGATAATTTAATAAAGTTGTTATTTAAAAAAAATTAATGTTTATTTATTTATAATTATGATCTTATCAAAACTTATCCTGAACATTATTTATTATATAAAAAAACACGAATTGTTTGAGAAAAGTACATAAATAATATAATATATACTAAAGAAAAAGATTAACAATTATTTATCTATATTATAATAAATATATTTTATGAAGTCTCTATATTTTTTATAATGTATCGAAAAATTAATTAAAAATCTTCAATTTAAATAGAATCTGAATATATATATATATATATATATATGTAAATACTATAGTTGTCACTCTTAAGAAATTGAAAATAAAATGTTAAAGCTGTATTTATCAAATAAATTATTTTAATTTTTAAATTTGTAATATTAGATTATTTATTGTTAGAGTATTAAAATTATAATATTTGAAGATAAATAATTTGCTACTACTGTAATGCTTATGATTTGGGTATATTTATATAATTATAAGAAATACATAGTTGACAAAAATATTTTCTCTTGAAATCATTTTAATACGAATGGTGGCAAGATTTGCTAGTAGCGCCTCTAACTTTTGAATTTTGATCTACACAAATAATTTTCATCTGATTTCCTTGTTTCTACTTTTTCTCTTTATCGTTCTTAAGTTATTATCGTGTTTATAAAATGGTAAATATATTTTTTCAAAATAATTAATGACATATTATATGCATTATTAGTTTTATATTTGTTAAATTACTATCGTGAAAATATTTAATCAATTATGTTTTATAAATTAACTTTAAAAGATAATTGACTTTTAAGAATTAATTTTAAGGTTAATTTTGCCGAGTATAATTTTTACTTTAGAAAACATGAGGCAATTTTTTAATTAATTTTGGTGACATCTCAGAATAAACAAATATTTTTTATTCCCTTACAATATAATAAGAAATAAAAGCAACGAATCTTTCATTCTATTTTAGTTGCAATAATAATATGATTTTTACAAACTATTTTTTCCTGTTGGATATTATTGAAAAACTTGTACCATGTGAACTGCATATCAACATATATTAATTTATATTTACATATCTTTATTGTAATCAAGCAGAAATGTATTTTATAATTCGATTTTATAGTAATAATTTTGATAGAAAATAGAATTTGTAAGATGTAATAAAAATTGTTTTAAACTAGATAAAAATTATTTGTTTATAAATATATATATATATATTTAATATTATTAAGTGTAAATAATATGTATCTATATAAATTATATAATAGTACAATATAAAAAAAATTATAACTATTACTGTATTTAAAATATAATTCAAATTAAAGTATTTTATCAGTTGCAGAATTTTTCTACGTGTAAAACTTTTTTGTTAAAAGTAATTAGACCATCGAATATTGAAACAAAATTGATCATTTATTATCAAAGTATTTCAATAAATAATTCTTTACTTAGTATACTAAAAAATCAAACATGTTCAACAAATAAAATATGTCGATTTTATTCAAACCAACAAAATCCTGGCTTTATTTCAAAATTCATAGAAAATATCAAAGAAGATATACAAAAGAATAAAGAAATGAAGGAGTCTTTAAAAAAATTTAGAAAAGAAGCTGAAAAACTTGAACAATCTGAAGCATTAAAGTCAGCAAGACAAAAATTTCATTCTGTTGAATCAGAAGCAAATAAAAGATCTGAAGTTTTAAAAGAAAAATTTGAAAATGTAAAGGAAAAGGTATAAACTTACTTTATTTATTATATAATTTGTAAAATATTATATGTATATATAAAAATGTTTTGCTTTAATATATTTTAAATAAAAACTAAATACTTTTAAAAATAATTAAATATGTATAATTTAATTTCATTTTAGTTTCAAGGAGTTATAAAAGATGCAAGTAAAACTGAATTAGGAAAAAGGGCAGGTCTGTTAGGTGAAGAAATAAGTAAATCTGCCAAAGGAGCAGCAGAGACTATTTCAGAAAAAAGTCAAGCTCTCAGTAAAACAGGAGCATTTCAAACTATATCGCAAACTGCTGAAGCTGTTCGAGAGGAATTAGATCAGAATGGAATACAAGGTTTTTAAAAGAAGGTTATATTCAAAAATAAAAAAATTATACTTAGATTATTTTTTATCTTAGGTAGAGTTTATAGTGCTCCAAAGATATTGAGAAAAAGAAAAGAAATTATTGATTTAAACAATAAGAAAACAGTAGAAGCCAATTTTGATGAAAGAGGAGTAGAATTACACAAAGATTCAAAATTTTATCAATCATGGGAAAATTTCAAAGTACATTTCTTTTATAAAATATTATTTTATTAGTTATTCATCTAAATTTCATATAAATATTCTTTTTATTATATAAAATATTTTTTTATTTAATTTTTATTACATTTAGTATTAAATATATTTTATTGTTTAAGTAATTATGTTAATAAAAGACAAATAATTTTTAATATAATTTAATAAATTAATATTACTCTCTTAATAATGATTTCTTTTTAAACAAAGGATAAAAATCCTTATATCAACAAAGTACTTGATTGGAAAATTAAATACGAAGAATCAGAAAACCCTGTAGTTCGAGCATCAAGATTATTCACAGATAAAGTTACAAATATTTTTGGTGGTCTTTTTCAAAAAACAGAATTATCAGAAACTCTTACAGAAATCTGTAAGCTTGACCCCAGTTTTGATAAAGTCAAATTTCTTAAACATTGTGAAACTGATATTATTCCTAATGTACTTGAAGCAATGATTCGAGGTGATTTAGAAATTTTAAAAGACTGGTGTCATGAGGCTCTTTATAATGTCATTGCTCAACCTTTAACTCAAGCAATAAAACTTGGTTATCGTTTGGATAGTAAAATATTAGGTAAAATATTTTTTATAAATAAAGCATACTTTTAATTCATCTTTATTTTGAAAAGAAAAAGAATTAGAAATGTTTTAATATTTATTTGTATTTGAAATTATGTTTAAATTCTATAAATTAAATTATTAAGAACAGTATAAAATGATGTATTTAATTCATTATTGTAAAGAAAATTAAGATCTATAAGAACTGAATATTGTATAATATATTATTACATTGCTTACAGTATCTTAAATTTTGTTATTTTAGCTTATGTTTATGTAATAAGTGAATATTTAAAATAATAAAATTGTATTGAAATGTTAAAAGATATTTATCTTCTTATTAAAAATATTTATTTTTAATAAACATAAATGAATGATTATAATATTAATGTGTTTAATAACGCATTGCTAGTATTGTAAAAGAAACTAATATAAATTTTTTATAATATACACTTACTACAGCAGTAGATAATAAAAAAGATTTAAAGCTTACAAAAGTTAAATACACGTTATATAATCATCTTTAGATTTTTTAACTAGTTTATTAATCGTATTTATTTAGAAATTTACATAATAATTTTATTTAAATCATGAGAAAATATCAGATCCTTTCAAATTTTAATAAAAAAATCATACATTCGATAATGTTGTTCATTAATAAATTGATAAATATAAATATTTATAACTACCTTATAATGAAAGAAACTTCATATCATTAAAATTTTCTGAGTTAAACTATATTATTCATTTCAATTAAGTAATGTTATTTAAAATAAAATTAAAAATTAATTAAATAATATAATTATTGAAATATTTGTAGATATTGACAACATTGATTTATTGATGGGTAAAATGATGGACCAGGGCCCAATCCTGGCAATTAATTTCACGTCCCAACAAATAATGTGTGTTCGAGATGCAAAAGGAAATGTAATTGAAGGTGATCCAGAAAAAATCATGCGGGTTACCTATGTTTGGGTGTTATGTCGCGATCCATCAGAAATGAATCCAAAATCAGCGTGGCGATTACTTGAAATAGGTGCTAATAGTACTGAGCAAATCGTTTAATTTATGATCATAGACTAATCGCGTTTAAAGACTCAAAAACAAAAAATTTATGTGGATATTTTTTGCCATTTTGAATAAAACTTGAGTCTATTTTGTGTTTAAAAAATTCTATACGATAGACAAAAAAGAGAAATAAAAGTTAAATATTAAATACATAAAACTAAAGTAGACTAAGCATGCATTTTTTAATATTTTAAATACTTTTATTTTTTTACCAATAAGAGTAACCATTTTGAACTTTTAAGTTTTTGATATTTTGTAGTATGTTACAAAATTTATTTACTACTTACAGTTTAGTACTACGAAAAAATTTTTATCAATTTTGATTGATCTTCTATGTTGAATTCATTAATCAATTTGTTATAATTATAATAAAAAATTACATAATAAAAATTGGTTTTATTACTAAGAAATTTAGTATTTTATTTCAAACGAAAAACTAATTATTAAATTATAAAAAGAAATTCTTAATTTTATGTGTCATATTTAAATGGTTATTAATTTATTTTTAAGAAGATCAATCAATCATCAGTTTAATACAGAAAATATTCTGATAAAAATAAATGATATTAAAATTAATTACATACTTTTTTAGAGTAATTTAAATTTTTAAAAAACTATCAATATTTAATTTGATAAATATTATATTAGTTATAATATTTTATATGAAATAAATGAGCTTTAAATTAGTTATGCATCAACGAAAATGTAGCGTGTGAGCGATACATGTTAAATAAAAGTTATTGCTGTATATATAGTAATCGTAGCTGACTATAATTAAAAAAAATATATATGAAATTATACATTATAAACTTATAAAACTATTTACTTTGTAAATATATGCTTTTATTAAAAAAATTTATTTAAATTTTTAATATTTTGATAAAACATAATCTGTGAAAAATAGTATTACGTTTGTAAATATTATTGCTTAAAAGTAATGTTTGTAAAATATATATTAATAGCTTTTAAAGTTTTATATCAGTTAAATAATAATAAATTTATTTTTTATTACCATCAATATAGAAAAATTTCGTAAAATGAATTAATATAATTTTTAATTACCATTTATTCCATTACTACTTATATTAGCAACTTTATTTTATCCATGATAATTAGTAATAATACATATTTATACAATTAAGAATAATTATACATTTAATTTTATATTACTGTTTTATAAGAATAGCTACTGTTTTCAAAAAATATATTAATAATTTTAATAAACATATAATACGTACTATTATCTACAATAATAAAAAAATCATAAATTCCAAGATTAAAATAATTATTTGTATATGCCAATATTTTAACTAAACATTTTTCTTATAAATTTATTTATTAGAACATATAGAAAATTAATAAATTGTTCAAAAATATAGAACATGTTTCAAATTTTAAAAATAATATGTATGCAAATCAATACCACTTTATACTTATCTTATTAGTCAGTGTTATTATTTCGTAAAAAAGCTTGTTTTAAAATTGTGTAAAATAATTTTTCAATATTTTATAAACACTTAATTAATTGAAATTGAATATTTCTATTGTTTAGAAGTTAAAAAGATAAATTCTAATATGAACATAAATATAAAATAAAAATCCTAACATAGGTTACCATTCTCTATAGTACACATTATCAATGCGAAAATAACATTTTCATAATTTTGCAAATTATTACAAAATTATATATATATACAATCTTTTGTTTTTCCTTGAGCTTGTTATAATAATATCTAAATATAACTACTTTTTTAACAGTTATTAAAAAAATGACACTTTTAGTATTTCAGTTCTTCTCATTTAATAAAAAATTATATTTTCATAATTTTTTAACAATTTTAATAAAATACGCTGAATTTTTAGTACTTCAAAATATTATATAAATTCTTTCGTTTTTTAAATAGATTAATTACAATTAAAATATTAATATTTTTTTATATAATTAAACTAAATTCATATAAAATTGAGTTTATATTAATCTTGTTTTATGATCAAATCAATATAAAAATCAGTATAAAAAATGAATTTTGCTATATTCAAATCTATATGTTCATTCTAATAAATCTTATCAATTATTCAAAAAAAATTAAAACAAAAAATTCTTATAGAAGGTAAAAAAAAGAAGCTACAATAGCAAAAATCTAAAATAGAAATACCTTATTAAGTCTTTTTCAGTTATAAGATTTTTCTTAAAAGCAAGTAATCACAAATTAGCAATCATAAAGTATTTTTTCTAATACTAATAATAATATAACAATAATAATAATAATAATAATCATAATAATAATAATAATTAATACTATTAATTTAATGAATCACCAGAATTCTATAAAATGTAATACTACTACTGATTTCTCAAGATTTATTTTTTTAACTGCAGGAAAACTTTTCAAATAACAATGTTTCATTTGTTAGAAAAGAATTCTTTTAAGCAAATAGTAGTTTACACAAAAATATTATAACATTTTCTTAAGTATAAGTTACAAATAGTTTACAATCATGCAACATTTAATTAAAATTTTGAAAATTAATTAAACATAATATTTTTAAATTAAAAATGAATATAATGTGCATTTCGATTGACTATCAGTATCATATATTAGAATTCAAATAAAAAATTGTTTTTATATAACAATCGTACTAAAATTCATTTTAATATTCCAATGTAACAAGGTAATAATTGATCAAAATTTAAATAAATTCAAGATATTTCTTAGAATTTTCTAATATTTGAATAATAATTTAAATATTAAAATAATGCAATACTTTATAGTATGCTAAAATATTTTTATTGGTGCTTTTTTCAAAAAAAATTATAAAATAAATCATCGAAACTCAGAGTTCTAATAGAACTCTGAAAATAATTATAAGATCTAAAAAGAGATTTAATTTCTCAAAACATTGTTACCCTTTATTTTTGATAAAAAATAGATGAAAAAATGTAAAAAATAATTTATGCATTTTTAATAAAACTGAAATTGATCGATCGACAAATATGATTATTTATTGACTACAGAGTAATTAATAGTTTAAATCAGTAATAATAGCTTTGATGAAAAAAAAAAATTTACATCATCCATGGTCATAAAATAAATAATTCAAGTACCCACGAATCATTAGGTGAGCAATAAATTGGAATACTAAAATTAATCAATTCCTTTATATTATTTGTACAAAACTCTAATATCTAAATTGTATATAGAATTTATATTATTATTACTATATATTATGTAAAATTAATTTAAATGGTTGTAAATAAAATCAGTGGAATAACAATAACTACTTGCGAGTTCAATGTACACTGTTCGTTTTCATATAAATTCTGTTATTCACATGCAGATGATATTAATTTACTCTTACATAATTATTTCATTATTAAATAATTATTATCAAGTAGAAAATCAATTAAATATTCAAATAATTCGATGTATAATATGAAATCCACTATCGGTTTCAATGGGTTGTGAGACATCACCTAGTTTAAGTGCAAAGGCAGCCTCTTCAAATGGCTTTTGCATTGTACCACGTCTAAAGGGACCTAAAAATCCTTTTAGCTTAGCTGAGCTGCAATCACTATACTTGGAAGCTAGAGAAGTAAATGAAGCTGCTCCAGTAAGAAGTTGTTCTCTGTATGCTAATTAATAAAAACAAAATTTTAATAATTTTCTCAATAAACATAAAAAAAAGAAGCAAAACATAGACATTTTCAAAAATGTGAATAAAATAAAATTGAAAGCAATCGATCCAACACGAATTTATGTAAAAATTATTTCAAATTAACTTTTATTTTTGTCAATATATTGGATTATATACGTATATTATCATATATTACAAATTAAATTTTTAACTATTAAAATAATAATTTTAACAGAATTAATGTTTCAAATATTTAAAAAGTTATACATTCTGGTTATTATTTGTAAATCTCACATTTGATTAGTTCTAAAGCCTCTGTTTTAGATCTGGTAATGTTTTGTTCACGCCAAGACGATGGACGACGAGAACCAGAATGCTTAACAAGTATATGATAGCATTGCACTTCGTCTGGTCCTGTTTCCTCGGTTTTACCATTATCAGTTGATGGATCAGCTGGCTTGTCTGGCCTATCCCACTGACTTTCCTTGGTATAAACATTTAAGTAATAGTGTTGACCTTAATAAAACATTATCATTCAAAATTTTATCTATAAATGTACAATTCTACAAATTTTGTAAATTAATTTCGCATTCTCATACAAACCCGTAGAACGACTCAAACGTTTTTCCCAACCAGAAGGTAATTCTTCATCGCTCATGATTGATATAAAATTATCAAATTACCAATAAACGTAAACAAATAATTTTTTTACTTTTATATTTAGTAGTAGCAATTTAGAAACCTTTTAAAGACCTATAAAAATTTGAAAAAGCATTAAAAAAGCAAGAATACATTGTAACTATATTAAGTAAACTTGAAATTATTTATTTAATAAAATTAGACATGGTTAGAAGGGGAGAGAAAAAGGAGTATTGAATATATAGCTATATAAATTTAACAAGGTATGAAATCGAAATTTCGAGAAGGGAAAAAGTATCTGCGAATCTCCAATAAGAAAAAAATACAATAGTTACATTCAATAAAGTTATCTATTTATGTTTAATATCTCGAACAAAGGGTATTTATGTTAAAAAATTAAAGTACAAAACATTTCCTTTTTCTGTAATTTAAGTAATTGTTGTATAAGAATCATAAAAAAAAAAAACAAAAGCTGGAGATCGAGGCACTATATTTATAATTATAAATGTTTTTGAAGAAACAATCACGTACTTTTTCAGAGCAGTTTACTAATGAATATTTTACGCCAGCGCGAGCACCTCTTGTCGTAAGTGAGAAATCACGCCGCGTCTTAGGCAAGCATACAAAACTCTAAGTGAGGTTCGATTATATGCATGTATATACATGTAGATATAGATATGTGACTGCTCAGGTATATGCACTATGCAACCGTTTATATTATTTTGATCTATTCTTTATCCCATAATTGAAGTGTTTATATTACGGCTAGTGACTTAAGCTGACTATGGAAATGCAATTATTATTATGGAGGTAAAGAGATGAGTGATGACCGTTATTTATTATACAATAGACCTTCAAGATTGCAGAGGCATTACCAGACATTAGGATATATTACCTGCAATTAGGATAGATACGGCTCATGTCATCTGACGTAATTGCAAGAACCGCCAAATTTAAAGATAAAAATTATTCATATAATATAATCATAATTTCTTATTAAAAAATATATTTTTCTCTCTGTAAGAATTATAAACATTTTCTAAATATATAAAAATAATATAATATAGTTTATACATTTATATATTTGTTAATTTATTATTTATTATATATCTGGGAAAACCATATTGTAATTTAAGAATAATATTGCATTTAAGTTTTTAATTTGTGAAAAAATTGTACATCAATTTACTTTATTGCAATGTAATTTTGTGATTTGTTAATTAAAAACTTCAATTAAAAAACGTGTTATATATATACACATATGGGTCTATATGTATATAATATATATTATTCAATACAAAATTCAAACTTCTTTAGGTACGCAATCAATTCGTAAAATATTTTGAAAATAAATGGAATATTTAAAATTATTTTCAAAGGAACATAAAAAAAGATACCTGGAAAATAATTCAGTCAATTTATAGAAACTTGGTAAAATCTCACCGATTTAACCTATAAAATATATTTTTTATTTAAATTTATTATGAGAATCCTGGTCAGCCATTTTAAACGATTATTGTCTTAATTGTGCAGAATCTAATATAATTTATTTCTTGAAAGGATACTTTCCACTGTTCCACATTTCCAGATTTCATTTTATTTTTATAACTGATCTGTTGACTTGATACTTCACAGTTGACAACATTAGCATTGTTACTATAATGTGTGCAATGCTCAATTTTTTATTATTGCGTATGCATCTTAATTCTTTAAAATTAATCATTAATTCATTTTAAAATAGATGATTAACGCAGAATTATGTTTTTAGTTTATCGTAATATTAAAATACTATATATTCAATCAAAAATAAAATAATTATGCATCTTTGCAATATTTATAAAATTAGAAACTAGTTTAAAAATTTTATTATAATTATTTTCATAAAATTATCAATTTTTTAAATTACTTAATAATAAAAATTATGAATTCATTTATAACTGGTAAGTTAATTTATGTATAAAAATTATTTTTATATTTAATATCTAAATATATAAAGTATCCTATTGCAGTTTTAATAAAAAATATGTTTTAATAGTTCAGAATGAGAAACTGTATATCTATAAAAATTTAAATTTATCAAAATTAAGGTTTATTAAACTATTATTGATACTTAAGAATAATTGTATTAGTATACATGGCTCATAAAGAAGAATTGTTTTTTAATAGTATACAACCTTCACAAATTACAATATCACTAATAAGGCACATGTTAAATAATAGTATGAGTATTAATTCAAAAGATAAAAATGGTAATAACTTATTACATTTAGCAATAAAAGATAATAATGAAGATTTGGTTAAATTGCTTTTAAATAAAGGAGTTCTTATTAACGAAAAAACTCTTAATGGTCGAACTGCTCTTCATATAGCTGTTGAATGGGGGAGGCAAAAAACTATAAAGCTACTTTTAAATAATAATGCAAATATTAACGCAAAGGATGAGAGCGGTAGAACTCCGCTTCATTTGGTTGCTGGCAAAGATGTTTATTTTTATGGAAGGAAAATAGTAGAGAGATTTGAAAAAATTCTTATATTACTTTTAAAAAAAGGAGCTTGTGTTAATGAATGCGATAATCTTGGTCAAACTGCACTTTTCATTGCTGTTATTACAAAAAAGGAAAAAGCAGTTAAAATACTTTTGGATAATGGTGCTAAAATTAATATAAAAGATAATTCTAATATGACTCCAATGCATTTTGCAGTTATTTCAAATAGTATACGAATAGTGAAGTTATTAGTAGACAGAGGTGCAGATATTTGGTCCAAAGATACGATTGGAAATGGTCACTTGCATTTTGCTGTAAAACATAATAATTTAAGTGTTATTAAATTTTTATTGGAGAAAGGGGCTCTTATAGATGATGTAAGAAAAGATCTGTGTACAGGGCTTCACGTAGCTGTAGATTATGGAAAAGAAGAATGTGTTGTTCTTTTATTAAATAATAATGCAAATGTTCATATAAAAGAGAGAAATGGTAAAACTCCACTTCACTTAGTTGCTCAAAAATGTTTACAAGGAAGCTCTAAGGAAATTGTACAAAAATATAAAAGAATTGCCAAGTTATTAATATCTAAAGGAATAAGTGTGAATAGGTATTAACTTCTAAAATTTACATCCTTTTTTGCTTTGTATGTACAATGAATATATAAAACCTAATATTGTTTTTTAGTATCACGGATATTGGAGAAACTGTACTTCATACCGCTGTAATTGCAAGAAACAAAGTTATGATAAAACTACTTTTGGAACATGGAGCTAATATAAATAGTAGAAATAATTATGGAGAAAATCTATTATATTCTGCTGTGAAATCTAGGAATGATCATATAGTTAAGTTGCTTTTGAAAAAAGGTGCAAATGTAAACGATAAAAGAAACGATGGTAGAACTGCTCTCCATGCTGCTGTTGAAATTGTTGATATCAACATAATTTCTATTCTATTAGAACATAAAGCTGATATTAATGCTAAGGATAATGAAGGCAAAAGTCCTTTATTACTTGCAATTATTACAATTAATGATAGTTGTATACCTGAATTTTTTGCAATGTATTTAGCAAAATCAGGTACTAACAAAATATGTACTGAAAATTTAACATTACTTAAAAGTGATGATAAATTAGATAACTTTTATAATAACTGCTTAATAGAGATAGAAAAAATGAAAGAATATAAAATTTGTTATAAAATAACATTTTATAATATTTTAACTGCATGTAAAAGAGAACTTGGAAGGTATGCAAGGAATTTTAACATAGTAAGTCTTTTCAAATCCAACAAATATAAGACACATTTTCCGATATACTATACAATATTAAAAGAAAGATTTTATAAGGGTTTAGAAAGAAGACAGTTATTGGATATTGTAGAAATTTCTCTTAGTTTCCTATGGAAGTATTTTAATTTATCAGATCTTTTAATTGAAAGAATTCTTTATTACTTGAGTTATGAAGATTTACAATTTATAATAATGGTTTCACAAAAAATGACAACAAATTGAAAATAAATTTTGTATTTATTTTATGTGATTTCACGTTTTATTTAATTTATAATATTAAACAATAAAATCTCAAAATATAATAATGTATTACTTATTAGAATAAAATTATCATCATTTTGCGTAAATAATTAAAAAAGACATCTGATTTTGTAGTTTTAATTGACAATAAAAATATTTTTTATACGACTTAATAATAAACATTTATTATTTATCGAACCTTGCAAAACATTGTTTTAAAACCATGGTTAACTTTTGTCCAATGATAAGTCGGATAAAAACAGGTAAACTTCGTAATTTAAGGCAATTATGTTTATAAATGCTATTAAGATGTATATGCGACAGCACTTTAAGGTAGACTGTCACATAGTGTCATGAAATGGATGATGCGTAACTTGCGCGGGCTTGCACTGCTTGTTTATCATTTTCACATCAAAGTAGTTTTAATGAAAAAATGATTATTTACAAAAATAGCTGAGAAATATAAACATAAAAATATGTATACTTTATTTGTTGTTGGAATTGTAACTATGTACATTTAAAAAATTTTAAATTATAGTCTGATATAGTGTGATCAAAATTAATAAAAGGATCAAATAAGAGGTTAGACAGATCACTAAAATAAGTTTTAGGTAACTTTTATTCGTTTAATATTTTTTAAACCAAAAATTAGATTAATATTTTTCCTTTCCAATTATCCGCTCATAATTATAAATAATATTCTTTTTGTATAGATGTAAGTATGTACTTATTGAAGAAAGTAAAACATATTTCAATGTCATTTTCTCATAGCGATAAGCAAAGATGAGTGATGTGGAACCTATGTATGGGACAACATTGTCTACAGAGTCCATGAAAGTTATTGCTGAAAGTATTGGTGTAGGAAATTTGCCTGATGAAGCTGCAAAAGATTTAGCGGAAGATGTTAGTTATCGATTGAAGGAGATAATTCAAGTAATATAAATGAAATGTCAAATTAAAATTCAATATAAACTATTTCAATTTATTTACAAATATTTTATAATTGTAGGATGCAACAAAATTTATGAGACAAGGAAGACGACAAAAACTTACAACCCATGATATTGATCATGCTTTAAAAACTAAAAATATTGAGCCTACATATGGTTTTTTTGCAAAAGATCACATTCCATTTCGTTTTGCATCTGGTGGTGGTAGAGAATTACATTTCATAGAAGAAAAAGAAATTGATTTAAATGAAATAATTTCAATGGCTGGTGGTCCAAATTGGCCAAAACTACCATTAGAAACAAATTTACGTGCTCATTGGTTGTGTATTGATGGCATTCAACCAACTATTCCAGAAAATCCACCACCTGTATCCAAAGGTAATTATAATTATCTAATTAAAGATACTAAGTGAAATATATTTTTGTATTTTTATATTTTATAAATATATGTTAAAGATCTACAATCTAATTTCGTTAAAATCAAATAATTATTCATTTTATAGAGGTACAAAAATTGGAAAGTGTTGATCCAATAAGTAATAGAAACAGTAATGCTAATATTGGAAAACCAGGTGGTAAAAGTCATAAATTGCGTAATGTTGAGACAGTACATGTTAAGCAATTAGCAACTCATGAACTAAGCGTTGAACAACAGTTATATTATAAGGAAATAACAGAAGCGTGTGTTGGATCTGATGAAGCTCGAAGAGTGGAAGCTTTTCAGTCACTTTCAGCTGATCCTGGTCTTCATGAAATGTTAGCACGTATGTGCACATTTATAGCTGAGGGTGTTAGAATTAATGTTGTTCAAAATAATCTTGCAATTCTCATTTATCTAATGCGAATGGTTAAAGCTTTACTTGATAATCCGAGTCTTTATTTAGAAAAATATGTAAGTAGTGTATAAGATTTCGTAAAATTACGTCTTGAAATTTAAAATTAGAAAAAAATAATATTTATATTCATATGATATATTTCATATTTTAGCTTCATGAACTTATACCATCCGTTGTAACTTGTATTGTATCAAAGCAATTATGTACACGACCAGAAATGGATAATCATTGGGCTTTAAGAGATTTTGCTTCGCGTCTTATGGCACAAATTTGTAAGAATTTTAATACTTCTACAAATAATATTCAAACAAGGATTACAAGGATATTTAGTCAAGCATTAGCCAAAAATAGTCAGGTAAGTATCTACATTAATAAATAGTATCAATCAGGTAATTATTTTGACATATATATATATATATATAATTATATGCTTATTTTTAGACTCCACTAGCTTCCTTATATGGAGCAATTCATGGTCTTTGTGAGCTAGGACCAGAAGTAATAAAAGCATTAGTTATTCCTAAAATTAAATCAATTTCAGAACGTATAGAAACATGCTTTGAAGGTTTAAACTCTTCTAATGTTGATAAAAATGCTGCTGGACATATAAAAACTTTATTAATTGTAAGTAATTTCAAAACTTCGTCTATATTTGTCTATATATTTAATCAATTAAGCTACTTTTTAAAATAAATAGCTATTAAGTTATAAAATAATTTAAACAGTTATATAATATAAAAATTATCATATAATATAATATATAATATTAATTTATTAATATTTAAGTTAACAATTACTATAAAAAATTTAATAGTTACTGCATTTAATAAAATTTCAAAACTATTGAACTTTTATGAACATTAAATTTTAAATGTATAATTTATAGTAATAATGATGTACAAGAAATCATTTTTTGGTTAAATATATTGAAAAAAATTATTCAGTTATAATTAAAAAAAAATACATTTATAATTTACTAAATGATATAAATATTTTATAATTATTTGCATATGTAATTATTATTTAATTTATAGTACGTTTAATAATATTAATCCTTATTATCTACAAATTTTAATTTTTCTTAAAATGTTTTTAATTTATTTTTAATTTAAATACAGTAACTTATTTCATTTTTAGTAATAAGTATTAACTACTATTATTTTGTTTTTTTTGTCATATTTAAAAGATTTAAAAAGTTTAATACCCATAAGATTTCTAAATATGCAATGTATTTTAAACAGAAGTCTGTTGCTCCAGTATTAAAAACACTTAGATCACCACCAGATTATATAGAAGAATATAAACAAGAATATGGATACATAGGTCCTCCATTATGTACAGCAGTTGCTAAAGCTCGTACTCAGCCACCAACTATAAGTCCAGCTACTACTATGTCTATTACTAATAATACCAATCAACAACAAAATCCAGTTAACACTAATAAAACAATATCACAAGCAGGTATGATATTTTGTTTATTAAAAAAATTTCAATATTTAGTAAGAATTCTTTTTTTAAATAAAAAATTTTGTACATCTTTTTTATTAATTTTTAAATTCTACTTTCTTTATAATTTCTTTATAAATTCTTATAATTTTTAAATGGAATAATTCTTAAACAATTTTTTTCAATAATAAAGAAATTTGTATTTGCAACATTAATTATTGTATAATGCTTATGTATTTTACTCTATAGATAATCTACTTTTGATAAATGATATATATGATATAATTACATTTAATTATTTTCAATTTGCGTATTAAAATAATTGCTTTTGAAAAGTTTCAATAAAGTTAGATTTTCTACATTACTTATTTTAATAATACTTAAATATAATACTAATAAAGTAAAATGAATGAATTATACAATAAAATTTTTACATTTAGGCAAAATAAAAAATTTAAATTGTTTTAAATATAAATAAATTAACATCATTACTTTTCATAAAACTATTTCCAATTGTTATAGTTGTATTAGGAACAAGCAGAGGCACAGCTGGAACAACGACCAGTGGTGGACAAAAATTTGTGATATTGCATTCGAGGTCTCAAACTCCAACAACCCAGCAACAATTACAACAACAAGTGCAAGTACAGCAGAAGTCAACTCAAGCTACAAAACTGGTTGTTGTCTGCATGTCTAATGCTAGTCATGGACAATCAACTGTCACACAAGTATAAATTTTTTTCTTTTTATAATAATAAGATTTATCTAAATTGATAGATAAATTAGGAAAAGATAATAGTTTTTGGTGAATATAACTCATATGTACATATTATTCATTTAAATAATGATAAATGACTCATTTACATTTATATTTATAAATTGTTGTCAAATATACTAGTAATTAATTAATTGATATTTAAAAGCTTAGATTAATATTTACACTATGTCCACATCTGCTTATCTAATATAATGTTACCAAATTATAGAGTTCAAGCTTACCAATGTTTTTCTAATAGATTTAAAGATAGAGAGATTTATTAACTTTCTTTATGCACACCATTTTAACTGTAAACTTATCCTAGCTAAGGTTAACTTCTACTCTAGTTTAAAATTCTTTCCATTAAACCAGTGGTCAGGAAAACCAATTATCCCTTTTTTCTGATCTTTTATCAAGACAGTTGGATTTAGTTTTTAGATTTTGAAAATCCCTTTATCTAAATCATTCGTTTTCTCAAAACCAAAAAATCCTCTACAAAACAGCTATACCAAAATAATTACTTTGTACTTGATTTCGTAAAAAAATCATTCCATATAATATTTTTTTAAGAGACCTTTTTAGAATGTGAACTTTCTCATGTTCGGAATATCTAACTCCAACGTTGTTTTTTTCAACTAATACTTCTAAATAAAGAAATATTTTATTTTGTTTAAAAAAAACGAATCCCAACTCTAGTTGCTGTCTAAACTGTTATATTCGACTTCCTTCGATTATTATTATAATTTTAGGAAATCTCTTGTAGCATTTGAAAATATTTAAGATTATATATATATATATATATATTTATAGCTTGGTCTTTATTAAGGCATTTACGAAACCAAGAAAGTTATCCTGTAAATACGCATCATGCAGTTGTTTTGATTTATATTTTTCCAAGGATCGCGCTTCCAGGAACTATCATTAGAAAAGCTTCATTCTGCCCATTATTCTCATGCACTCATACGAGCTCTATTTAAACTGATCTGCATTTAGTCATTCGTCAAACCTAGCTAAGTGTTAAACTAGTTTATATGCCTTTACAAACATGTACAATATATACTTAATATAACATTGGAAACACTTTTGTATGGTTATATAATATTTTATGACTTGTATTTACCAAGAATTTTAAGTTAACATTTCAGTATCTTCTTATTTAATAAAATAAACAACAAAAATTAAGATTTACTATTTATTTTAGTTTATCATAAATAGTTTATATCTTTATTAATAATAAAATTCAATGAAACATTTCTAATGTAAAAGTAAGTATTAACATAAAATGGAATTGATATTTTAAATTGCATATTCTTCTTTTATCAATGCTTTTCTATATTAAAATTATTTTTATAATAGATTTTAAATTTATTTTTAATTATTTATAATAAAATTCTTAAAAGTATTATAGTTTTAATATTTAATAATTGATAATTCATTAAGTTTTATTATGTACTTTTTGATTTTATTAGTTATTATGGCTTAAATGATTTATAAAAAAATTTATTATAAATTTTTTGTTCTTTACAGTCAAATTTATCATCCAAACCTCAAGTATTTGTAACACAGAGCAATGTTGAACAATTTTCAAATCCACTGGAAGAATGATGTGAAAAAATCTGTATGCAGTAAATTATTCTTATATAACATATTTTCTATAGATGATAATTAACCACAATTTATGACTTAATAATATAAGAATTCTATGTTTAAATCATATAACATTATTGTGTACAGTCTGTATGATTTTGAAGATTCTTTTAGTTTCATAAAGTATGAATTTAGAATTGTTTTTTCTTTTTATTGATAAAAATGTACATGCTGTATATGTAATAAACAGTACAAATTTCTTATTTTTATAACCAAATGCTACAATTCTCTTCTGATTGAACTGCTAATTGTGCATCGTTTAATCCGTCTTTAGAAATTTTTAAATTGGGTTGTTGCATATTATGTAAATAAGATTGTTTGGCAAGTTTCTTCAATTTTTTAGACATTTCTTTCCCAGTGTGATTTACCATATTTGAAAAATGTCCATTTGTATTCTCACTTAATAATTCGAATGGACAACCAAATTCCTGATTTCATAATAAAGAAAAATTATAAAATTTTAAAACATTTTTATTATATTATTATTTTATTTAATATATTTTATACTATACAATTTTTATTAAAAATTTTAACTATTAATATAAGCAAGTTTTCATTTTTTATTTTTAAAAAATCTCTAAATATAAATTTTGTATAAAAAAAGTAGAGAAATGAAAACAGTTTTACTGTATAAAATTGTTCTAATCACGTTTATCTTTGACATTTTTGCTCAGAGTAAATAATTTAAAAAATCTTTTGTATTATATGTATTTAAATACTTAGAAAGAAATTGTTCTTTTTTAATAAATAGCATTATGAATTTGAAATATACAATTCTAAGTAAACTTTATTATGACTAACTAAATTAGTTTAAAAATGTACTTTAGAAATGTAATTTAAAAATATCGCTACATATTTAGATAAATATAACCATGATTTAGTATTGATTGAGTAATTTATTTTGTTAATTACAGATGAAGCTAATTTTTCATAAATAAATAAATTATATAATTAAATAAAATACAATCACAAATAAACTTTTGAAAAATTTGAATTTTCTTATTTGAATAAAAAAAAAATAAAGTATAAAAGTAATATTTTATAACATATTTTCAACTTCATATTAAAACAAATTCAATTAAGTTAAATTTAGTAATGTTAAAAAAATTTGATCTGAATTATTTTTATTAAGTACATTTTTAATAAATGATTAATAAATAATTATTTCTTTACTCTTTTTGTTTTTATACAGTAGAGAAATATAAAAATTTAACAGTTTATTCCACAAAATTTCAATTTAATTATGTTATAGTATATTTGTATTACCACTATAGAGCCATTATCTATAACTATAATTCGATCACTGTCAATGATGGTATTCAGTCGGTGTGCTACTGTTAATACTGTACAATTAAAAAATCTTTTTCGTATTGTACTTTGTATTATGGCTTCAGTACTGAAAGCAAAATAGGTAAATTTATATACTTATAATTTGATTATATGTATGTATTATGTGCTATAAATAATATATGGATAAAAATATTTTTAGTTAAGGCAAAAATTATTGTTGGATAAACATAAAATTGTATATAATAAATATATATATCTTAATAAGATCGAATCGCCTAAGTAATTCTGAAAACGTTGTTCTTGAAAACAATTTAGTCAATAGTTCTTAAATTAACCTTGACCATTTTATAATCGTCATACTTAAATATAAAAAAGAAAACTTTAAATTTAAATTAATAAATTTTTATGAATTTATCATTATTAATAGAATATATTAAATAGAATTTACTATAAAAAAATCAAATTGCATACTAGTTAAAAATGATATATTTTATTAAAATATTAAGAGAATTTATTAAAATACAGGAAATTAATATTAATGAATACATAAAATTTATATAAATAAATGCGACATGCTGTTTTCGTTTATCTTCATTACTTATGATTTTAATTACTTATGATCATAATTAGAATTTATTTACTTAAAAATTACTTCATGTGGCTAAGAGAATAAAATAATTCTCGAAAGAATATACATATAAGATTACAGTAATTTATGTAATTCTACATGCATAAGAGAAAGGTATCTTAAACTCATGAATGTGAGTGTATAGAAACTTTAATATATTATCTGTTAATGACATAGTCATTAAAATATTTTATTAAAAATAGTATTATAATTTTATTATAAAAATATTTATAAAATAAAATTAAATATATAATAAAAATTAATAAGTTCATATAAATATTTATTTAAACCATTTCTTATTCACTTGTTTTTAATTTAACACTCTTTAGGTAATTATTGGGAAGGAATTAAAGTTATTTATGATTAAATGAAATACAATTTTTAACTTAATTATGTAGAGATAATCAGGTATCCATATATTTTCGTATGTATCGTGTTTTTCCAAACAATGGTCATTTTAATTTCTTTTATAATTTTAACATACTATTTAAAATTTTTTTAAATAAATTATTACATTAAATACATAAAAATAATCAATTTGTTATTTTATTTTATTTTTAACGTTAATCGAAACATAAAGTGTTTGTCAATTAGCCCCAAGCAACTTAGTTCTTAGTGTCATTCATTACTTAAATCTATTACTATTTTGAGCACATTAATAAAAAATTTTTCAATTTTATTCAAATTGAATATAAACTGAAAATTTGTACTTAAAAATCTAAAATAATCTCATTTAACTAACTTAATTACCTATGAAAACTTAATTTAACTTACTTTAACAAAAATCTATTTTTGATGCTCCAAATTTTGGAATCATTGTAATACGTAACCTTTTCAAAACTTATGTACTTTCTTGTAATGTACAATTCTTAATTAATGTATAATTCTTAATGTAACAATTCTGAGAACTAGTTATAAGATACGCTTCTTAAATATAAAATTTTAAAGTATAGATAAATATATATCTTAAGATTATAAATATTTTTGTAAATACTAGTAATAAATAAATTAAACTTTTAGTATTTTTCATACAATATGTTAAAAAATATATTTATTTTAATAAAGTTTAAGAATCTCTTTTCATAATTAAAACATTGAATATTCTAATAGAGATACTTAAAGTATGGTGTAACTTTTTTTGAAAGTAAGTTATAAAAATATTAAAGCTCCTACTCACTGTGCGTCAATGTTTGCAGTGGCCTCATCCAGTACCAAAATCAGATTTTGACGAATGATTGCTCTTGCCAAGCAGATCAGTTGTCTCTGGCCTACGCTAAAGTTGCTACCTTTTTCTGCAACCTGTTGATCCAGTGACAAATCATTGAGCTCGACTTCACTTAGTGCGTCCCACAATAATGAGTCTTCATACTGTCCCATCGGATCAAGGTTATAACGTAGGCTCTGAGAGAACAGAACTGGTTCCTATATTTATTCAAACCCAATAACAAAAAAATTATTCGAACAAATTAACTTTAACAAAACTTTATAAATTATATATGCAAAAATAGTATATAAAAGCCATTACTTTTTAAAGTTTGTTATAATAATCTTAGAAATAAGTTTTGAATATATAGACATATTTTTAAACCATTTATAAATTATTAAAATTACAATATAAGAATATTTAATCATTTAAAATATTTAGCCATTTACAATTTATATTATTATTTTTTTTTAATCATCTAATTTCTTTAATAATTATTTCAACGTAAAAATCTTATATATTATAATAAATTATAATATAAGTATAGGTAGTTAAATGCACAAGCAAAATCGCGCTTACTATATATTAAACTGTACAAAAATTTTTATTTTAATAGTTTTAAAAAAATTTAACATCAATTACTCAATACCACTATCTACTATTATTTATAAATAAAATAAACTGGTATTTTTTAAAAATTTAGAAATCAATGAAAAATTTTAATATATAAAATTTGAATACCATTAAATAAAATAAAATTGCATCGTCAAACATCGAACACTAAATAGTTATTTTAGAAAATAAATTCATAAGTATATAAACTCAATTAATTTTATTTTTATATAAATATGCACATATTAATACTACGTTTATAACTTATTTAAATGATAATATAAATTGACAGATTTACTTAAATAAAGATGCATTAGAAATTATAGTTTTCATATTGGTTTTACTGCATATAAAGAAAGTATTCTTTATTAAACTTGTCAGGAATTTTTTTTAAGTAAGTTTTTTTTTAAGGTATATAAATAAATATTAAAATTCCATTATCAAAACAAAATAAAGAATAATGTGTAGAACTAATTTTATAAAATTTGTTATATTTTTAAATTATGTATAATCAAGATTTATAAAAGATCAGATTTATTTTCAATTTTAATTCCAATAAAATATTTTTAAAATTAAATTCCTTTTTAAATAGCTATAAACATTATTATGTTATTATGTTCAAAATGTATCTTAATATTTTGAGTGATGTGTAAATATATTAATTATAAAATCTAATAATAATATATTAATTTCATCACTTTAAAAAATATTTTTTAATAATAATTGTATAAATAAATAAAGAAAATCGTATTTATTTTTATATTTAAACCTTATCATACCTGGGGAATTATTGAAATATTTGCTCGCAGATCTTTCAGACTAATATGATTTGTATTAATTCCATCAATTATGATTTCACCCTTTAGATTTTCGCCTGTCAGACGAAATAAAGCTGATATTATTGATGATTTTCCAGCGCCAGTTCGACCAACTATACCTACTTTCCAGCCAGATTCTATCACTATATTTAATTCCTGGTAATTTTTAAAATTAATATTAAAGAGAATTGTATAAAGTTTTAATGTTTTCCTTAGCTATTGAAGATTAGTGAATGAAGTAAATTTAGCTACAGTGGATATTTTTTAAACATTTAAAAAATAGTTTATATACATATCAATTTAAAAAATAAATCTTTGAGTATATTTTTTTATAATTATTCTTTTTAATTCTAATCAGTATTAAAAATTTTTAAGTTATTAAATTTTTTTAAGTAATTCCTATTTTTAAAGACTATATGAAAAATGAATCATTGCACTTTACTCTAAGTGTAATAAATAACAAATTAGTCTTTTCAAAATAGTATATTCTTAATTGATTCATTATATTTTTCTTATATTTATTAATTTTTCTTCTTTTGTTTTATAATTTCTGTATAAACTTTAAGTGCTTATTAAATAAATTGTAGTGTGTTTAATTTATTTATTTTTAAGGATTTTTTCTGTGTGATAAAGCAGTTTTATTATAATAATCAAATACATGATCAAATACAATCAGACTTTAAAACAGTTAAATTAATACTCAACTAAATATTGTAATTTTCATTATGATGCCACAGTAATTAAATATAATATTTTAACATTGAAAAATTGAATGAAAATTAATTTACAAAAAACATTAACGGATTTGCTAGTCATTTATTCAATACAAAGTCAGTAATAATTATACGAGGAGTGCATAATTGTGTTCTATATTATGTATAATTTTAACAATTGAAAATTTTTGAAACAATATTTATAAGTATTCATATTAACTAATGTTACAAATTAAAAATATTATATTATTTTGTATTATAAACAAATATAATTAATATAAATAAATATAATTAACATAATAAAATAATATATTTTTAATTAAATAATTATTATATAATTTTTTTATCATAATATTTCATAGTATTTATTTTTTTAAAAGTTAATTTTTAACCAATATAAAATGAGATTTAAATTTTATAATTTAATTTAGTGAATTAATTATGATAGAGTGTTATAAATATTGTTTTATACATTTAAAAAAAATATAATTCATTTGGAAGAAATAATAATTTATGAAATTTAGAAAAATAAAAATTATATTTATTAATTGAATAACCAATAAATAATTTTTTCAATACTTTAAAGTTAAAACTATATTTTTTTTAAAATTTAGATTAAATTTTTATGAAATAATAGAATTTATTTTGCTTTAATCTCTTATATTTAGATAAAATTACCTTTAAAACATAAGGTTGATTTTTTTCGTATCTCATGAATACATTTTTCATTATGATACGACCTGTTGTAGGCCATTTTTTTGGAATTGGAATAGAGGATGTAAGTGGATATTCATTTGGAAGATTTGTGTAATGAATAATTTTTTCAACGGATGTTAATTGTGACATAACTTCAACAAAAAGTCGAAAGCCGTACTGTACCATTCCGGTTAAAATTGATGCCTGTGACAATGCCAATCCAACGTTTCCACCAAGAATATTACCTAAATATTAAATTGTAATTAAACATTAAACAAAATTGAAAATGAAAAAATTGACTTTTTCATTTATGTTGGTCATGATTCTCAAATATTTAAAAAAATTCTCTAAAATAATATTAATGAAATGAATATTAAATAAATTTATAATTATATAAAAATAAAATCTTTTAATTTTTAAATAGAATCTATAAGTATTTATTGTTATTTTACTTTAATTATAAAAGAGGTAGAACATCTTTAAAATAATAATAATTAAATTCTTACCACTATTTAGTAAAATGAAACTATAAGCGATAACAGCATTTAGTACTACAAGTAAAAAATCTAAGACCATGCCAAAAGCTGCAGCTGCAATAATTGTTAAGGACCATGCACCAGAATGTTCATCTTGGTAACGATCAAATTCCATTATTAATCTATCTTCAATTTTTTTACCGCAGCTTCTTATTGTTGTTAATCCATTTAAAGAGGCATTTACATGTGAAAAAACCGGACTTTTGGCTTAAAAAAAACATTTTTTTAAACTTTTATTTATGATTCATATATAATAATATTATATATACATACACAGTACTTTCGTATATAATTTTTGTATAAAATACTATTAAAATATGCATGCATTTGAACTACTTATATTTGAAAAATCTCACATTTTTACTTGGTAATTTTTCCTAAAAAACCCATGGGTTAGTGGTAAATGTTTGATATTAACATCATTTTATTTACATTTACCAATAATATTCAATAAACTTTAAAAGTAAATATTTTATCAATTTCAAAATTTCAATAATAAAATATTAAAATATTTGCAAGTTGTAATTTCGTATCTTTAAAATATCTCTAAAAATTTTTAATTATACAACATTTATATTTAAAATGCACGTTGATATTTTTTGTAAAATATAAATGATTAATTCCTTTGAGATTAAATAATTAAAATTTATAATGAAATTATAAATATATTTTATGAAATAAGTTTCAATTTTATTTCATGATTTAATAGAATGATAATTACATTTAACTTAAAAATAAAAACATTTTTACTACGCACCAGCAGTTTCTAATCTTTTAATTTTTTGAGCAGTATTCAAATAAACTGTTTTTGCAAACCAAAATATTATTAGTACTATTATAATGGTTATTATCATCCAATAATTGACAATTAAAATCACTCCCAAAATTCCAACCATTACAGAAAAAATTTGAATTGCTTCCATATAGTTTCTTGAAAGTAATTCATCCATCGCTCCAGTATCTTTTGAAAATCTATTTAAAATTCGACCTAAATACATAATTATTATTTTAAAAATAAAAATCATTATTAATATTTAAATTAATATTATTGAATCTACCCTATTTTTCAATTTTATAAAACTGTAATAAATTTATATTATTCATTTCGTATTTCAATAATGTTTAATATTTATAAATAAAATATAGAAAAATATACTTTTAAAGTTTTTAAATTAAAAAAATTTTAAAAAACTTTATCATTGGTTTCTTGTTTATTATGAATTATATCAATAGAAATTTAAATACATTCATAATAAAAAATCAATTTTCTTAAATAGTTTGTAAGTTTATATGAACTACCACCATGTGTTTATTTTGTGTACAATTATGTTTATCTACTTCAGTTACGTTTAAAAGTATATATATAAGCATATGTATGTATATGAACATTCATTTTTTAATATTTAAATACTAAAACAAGCAAGTTATTATTTTATATCATTTTCTATTTTTTCTAAGTAATCTAAAGCAAATATGATTTTTAAAATCAGTTGATTTATTATTATTGGATTCGAAGTTAATATTTTTATAAAACGTATTATTATTTTTATTGATTATCGAGTCAAGTCTAAACTTTAAGTAAAAATTTATTTAACATAATTCACAATTGTTATTATTGTTTAGTTATACAGAAAAATATAATAATAATAATTTTCATATAATTTTATATAACTAATTTTATCAAATTTTCAGATTCATTTACTTTTAATATATCATAAATAGTATATGAAATATAAATTTTTTAATTTTTAGAAAAACCAATACTAATTTAATATTTATATTTTACAATTAATATATAAAATATAAAAATTAAAAGATTTTTTTATTAAATATATGACATCATGAATTATTTAGTAAATAGCAAAAAAACTGTTGTTCCGTAACTGAATCTTAAAACTACGTTGGACAATGGACAATTATTATATAATTTCATATATAACAGATTAAGTTTTGATATATAAGATTTTTAATATATAAGATTTGTTTTTGCTTATATTATTCGTAATACTTTTGTTAATTATAAATAAGCATAATTATTTGAATGAATATCGTCAATGTATTTGATTTTGTATTATAAAATTAAAAACATTAATTCATTAAAAATAAATAATAAATAAAATATAATTTAATTACATGAAACAAATAATCAATTATATGTTTTTAAAATATTTCGTATTATAAATAATTTACAATTTTAAATTAGCAGAAATATAAATTCAATTTTATAAATATGATTATAAATAAAAAAAAATTATAATTTCTTGTAAATGTAATTTATACAGAACATTAAAATCTTCAATTTTATATTTATAATTAAAAATTTTGTAGAAATTTATTTGGATATTATATAATATTATATTTTTTAAATAATTTTTTAATAATATTAGAGTAAAGTAAATTTACTATGAATTGAAAAACATGATTTCTTTATATTGTTTTCTTACTGTAATATAAAGTCATAAATATAAAAATAATAAGAATCTCAAATAATTAAATAATTTTTACTTTAATAGAATTATCTTTAAAAAGATATTATATATAACTTATTTAATTTTAATTTTCGTTGAATTTTCTTTGTAATTTAGAGATAAATATATTTAAAAATATTTTTTTGAATACGGATATTCATAAACTAAAATTATACAAATATAAATTTTTCTATAAAATTTTTTACTTAGTGAATTAGAATTCTAACTTTCTAATAAAAACTTATTTATCAATACCTTACCTGATGGATTTTTATCGAAGAAGTTCATTGTAGAGTGTAAAAGATTGGAGAACATTAGTTTATGAAGTCGTTGACTAGCTCTCATACAAATTCTAATAACGAGGTAACTTCTGATTAGACATAATAATGTACAAATTCCCAAAATGATAGCATAAATATAAACAGAATTTTTTGTTGATAGCATATCATCTTCATCAATTCTTATATTAATTTTCGAAAGGTCATCTATCAATTAAAATAGATTTTATTTAAAATTATTGAATACATATATAATAAATTTATACCTAAAATGTATAATTTTTAAGAAGAAATATTGTAAATATTTTTTATTAGTGAAGTAAATTTTTTATTTAAACTTTTTAACATTTATTATATATAATATAAAATATTTAGCTGTAGAAAATGCTTTTACCAACCAGAATTATTTAAAATTAAATTGTACTTAGTGTTGAATATTATCATATCCGATTTATTTTTCCTGTTAGATCGTGCATATTCAATATTAGTCCAATAGCTAAGCCAGTAATCTGTTCCACTTGTTGCAATTTGTGTAAGCACTAAAATGATAACATAAAAGACTAAGAGACACCATGAGCCACCAGCTCGAAAATATGTTTTGAAAAGGCTAATGTTGCTATAAATACGATTTACTTCTTCTTCATTTGTACTTGCGGATATTGATTCTAAAATCTTTATAGTAATGTGTTTATATTAGTAATAGGGGTTATATTAGTATGAAGGAGAAAATTTGA
The DNA here is from genome assembly GCA_018907195.1 of Dolichoris vasculosae. Lineage (NCBI taxonomy): Eukaryota > Metazoa > Arthropoda > Insecta > Hymenoptera > Agaonidae > Dolichoris > Dolichoris vasculosae. The sequence goes on from JACCHY010000018.1 coordinate 4,714,168, forward strand.
ATAATGTAAGTGAAATTTAAAAATTATGTATAAAGAAAAGAATTGTATATTTATATAATACATATAAATAAATTTTTTTAAGAAATTATATCAAATATTTCAATATTAAAAAAAAATATTTTTAAGATTGAAAGTATATTTAATCTCTTTTTAATTACTTGTAATTTTATTTGATATTCAATTTTAATATGAATATAATATTTTATTATAAAGTAAAAATAATAAAAATTTAATATAATTTTTTATTTTATAAATTTAAATTTGTTATAGAATATAATTTATAGCAATTTTAAAAGTAAACAAAGTACTTTTTAAAGTGTTTTGATTTTTAAAAAATAAAAATGAATTTTAAATACACAATCTGGATAAAATATAATATATTATTTACTTTCTCATTTGGTAAGCTTTAAAACAAGAAAAAAAATTTTTAATAATACATTAACGTGATATATTTGGAATAAATAATAATTAAATATTAAGAAATATTAAAAAGTCGTGTGCATAATTTATGCACACGAATAAGTGTGTGCAAATTAAAGAGCTAAAAGCAAAGAAACATAAATCGTGATACATTTTTAATTAAATTTTATTTGAAAAGATTTATTTTTTTAAAGCTAAAGCATGAGAAATATTGATAACTTATAAGTATTATATTATTAATTAAAATTAAGTAATTGCAAAGACATTTTCACCTTTTACCAGACTTTTAATAAATAAACAGTAAAGTAGACTTTTAAGAGTATTTAAATTCACATTTTACGATTTTATATAAATTTTTGATAAATCTTGTATTTTTTTAATGATAAATTATGAAATGATAAATAATTCTATTAATTTACATTTTTGTATATCTTTTTCGTATTAATGCAATAATTTTAACATTTACTTTTTATGTGAAATTTTATAAATTTAAGAAACTTTTTCTTTGAAAAAATAAAAAATAATTGAAAAGTTGTAATATTTCTTTGATATGTAACTTATAAGGAATATTTATAAAAATAATTATCATTTTATGTATTTTATAAATTAAAAATTTAATTGAATTTTTAATTTTATTTCAAGGTAAATATTATCTATATGTTGAAAGTATCGAATCTTCTTACTCACATCAAGTTCTTTCAATGCAGATTCATCACTGCTAAGATATAATTTGTCTTCAGTTATTACTCCTGTCGAGTCACTCACGTTTACATTTTTTATATTTTTATTATCTTCTTCACTATTTATTTTATCTAACATATCCATAATTTCTGGATTGAGATTAGTAATGTTATTATACAATCCATAATATTTGATACAACCCTACGTAAATAAATTATTATATTATTTATCGACTAGATTTACTCTATCTTCTGGAATACTCACACGATTGATGAAGAGGATAGAATCAGCATATTGTAGAAATTGTAGTTGGTGTGTTACGAGGATGCGTGTCTTATCGTGTAAGAAGTCACGGACACAATGTTCAAAAAGATGGCGTGCCACTCGAGAATCTACCGCGCTTAAAGGATCGTCAAGTAGATATAGATCAGCTTGCCTGTAAATGGCCCGGGCTAAGTTGACGCGAGCCCGTTGACCCCCGGAGAGGGAGGATCCACGCTCACCAACGATTGTTAAATCGCCTTTGGGTAGTTGCTCAAAGTCTCGAAGAAGTGCACACACTTCTATTACCTGTAATTTATTATTGTTTTAACCTGCTCAATAGGTAGATTTATTATCAATCGTAAAATTAATATAATATAAAAAGTAGATCACTTAAGTTTGTCTATTATTCATATAAAATGTTATTTATAAAAGCTGTATACATAAAGAACCTTGACTATGCATGTATAATTTTTAATTTTTCGCCGTTTCATAAATCACGAATTGATAATTGAATAGTTGTATAATTAATACAGTAAAAATATTATATTTTCGTAATTATTTTATATATATATATTTTTTTTATGTGGTAATAAGATTTTATAAATGTGATGCTATATAATTTTATAAATTTTGAATTTAGATATTTTTATCAAAAACAAATGATAGCATATCAATAAAACGGAAGAGATAAATATAGATTTGCTTGTAATTTCTTTTATAAGAGATTCATGTATTTTAGTTGCCTTTTGAAAATAATGGCAAATCCACAGTTAATTACAAAAATTTAATAGAAGCTTTGATTTTTCTATAATTTATTAGATTTTAATTATTGTAAACGTATACTTTATTATATCTAATTGAATCAAAAGATTCGCCAAATAGGATGTTTTCTCGTATTGTACTGACAAAGAGCCATGCATCTTGACTAGAATAGGAAATCCGTAGATTTTCATTGTCTAGATGAAAACCAAATCGTCGTAATTTATCATCTAATTTCTTATTCATTTGCCTAAGTGTAACTGATCCTGCACCTATTGGTAATTCTTGCAGAAGCAAGTGTAAAATAGAAGATTTTCCCGAACCAACATTTCCAGCTAAAGCGCAAAGAGATCCAGCTTCAATTTTAAATGTTAAGTCGTTCAGTGTTGGTGGTAATTGTCCAGAAATCCAATTAGCTGATACTCTATGAAAGTTAATCTATAATTGATTTTTATATTAAAATATATAAAGAAATTATTAAAATTATTATGTATATTTCAATTTACAAATAAAGAAAATAATTTTTCATTACTAATAAATATAATTTGAATATAAATATATTTAATTATGTAATTCAATTTTTTGCAAAATCTTAATAATTATAATGAAAGTAAACAAATAAATAAAATTAATTTTTTCAAATACAATTTTTCAATAAACAATTTAAACCATTGATATTTTATGAATTAGCGAAAGTCATTAATTAAATATTACCTCTACTGATCCAAAAGAATATTTGTGTTCTTTATCGTTCGTTATAAATTCATTTTTTGATAAATTTTCTGGAAGTTTTGAAATTTTATTTGTAATTTCATCTAAAAGTAGAAATTCCTATAATAAATAAATTATTATTGTTACGATTTTCAATAACTTATTGGTTTTCAACATGATTAATGACATTAATAATTACTAAAATTCATAACAATGTTTTTATTTAATTATTACAAAATATAATTATTAAATATGTTTTTCCTAAGCTAAATTTCATTTAAATAAAAATCGGTTTAAGTTTATGTATATATAAATTAATATGAAAAAGCTCCATAATTTTATGTTGCATAAGAGATAATATATTTTCTATATATTTTGTTATGACAACATATTATTTTATATTTTTTCTTAATTTACATTTTCATCTAGTTATTTATTATTTTTAATCTATTAGGAGATAAATAAAATTTTATTCTGATTCAAAATCTCAACACATTTATGACTTTATTTATATTATTAGTTAGGGATATAATTGTATAATCTTAGTGAAGAGTAGATGTATTGAACTTAGAATATAACTATGATTTGAAGTTTTATTGTACATTTTGATGATTTATATTTCAAATTATTAATTTAAATACTAAATACATAACATTGTTTTTGTTTTAAATAATTAGAAAAAAGTAATTTGAAGGAATTTTATAATTTTTATAATACTCTTATTTATTTTAATTTAACATTTTTTAATGTAATGAAAGTAATATTTTTAATAATATTTTCTTGAATTAAATGAGTAATTACCTCGATTCGTTTTATTGATACAGATACTTCTCCAGCAGCAATAAGACCGTTTGGCATCATATATATAATCGATAATTGTAGAATATTAAAATATGTAGCCAAGACAAATGAAATCTCGGCGGTCAGTTGATTTCCCATAAAAACGAATAATGCAAGAGTGCTAAAAAGAGTCGTACGTTCTGTATAAATCATAGAACTGAAGAAAATACTTCGTATATGTGATGTAATGGTTATCTTTTTCATCTCAGCAAATCTAGTGTTGTTCACAATTTTTTCAAACGGTTTTTCCCATGCATACATTTTTACAACCTTCATAAAAAAATCAAATTTGTAAATTTTTAAAGAAAAAGTATTTGTGTTGAATATTTTTGATACTGTTATATTTAAACAATATTTTAATCATATATAATTAAGTTATCTATGAATTTCATCTTTTATTTTATTTTTTATGATATTTTAGAATGTATTTTATGATATAAAAAGATAAAATAAAATTATCTCGTTTGAAGTACACTGAATATAGTTTTTGAAACATCATCAATTTTAATTGAAACTAAAAGCTTACATGTATGAATACACTAAAAATAAAGTTATATTTTTAAGTCAATAAATGATATTTTGATAATACTTTGAATTGAAATAATAAATGTTTTGAGCGCAAATTTCTTATACCAAAAGAATCATAATTTATGCTTTTTAAATTCAGTTTACTAATTTAATTTAGAAAACTATTTTTTTCTATTATATTTATTTTGTATCTATTAATATATATATAGATAAAATTCTTTATTAAACGTTTAAAATGACATGCATGTCTTAAATTTGTTAAAGTTAAGAATAAATCAGGATTAAAAGATACACGATAGTACAAATGGCTATAATAATAACCTTTTGTACTTCAAAAAAAAATTGAAAGAATATAAAATTAAAAGATTTTAAAAGTATACCTGTATTCCTGATATTAGTTCGTTCATTAATTGAACTCTTTTATCTGTTAAAATAGCAATTTTTGAACGTAAAATTTTACTTGTATAACTAACAATTGATTGAAGTGGGATAGCTATTATAAGAAGAATTGATATTCCTACAAGTAGCATAGTACCTATAGAGTCCCACATGATATATATTATTAATAGAACCTGTACAAAAATAAATTAATTATAATTTCTCGTATTACAGTATATATTGTTATAAGTATTTTAATAACATTACAAACTTTTTAAGGAATATGAAAATGATTTGTTAGATATTTTAAATTAAAGTATTCAGATTATTTGAAAGATAATAGATGCATTAATATTATGCTTTAAAAGTTTTAATTTTAATTATTTAATAATAATTGTTTGATTTAAGTAAATGATACACGATATTATATTATGCATGCATAATATACTATAAATTGTATTTATATTTATTTATAAAATCTACATTAACAGAATATACTTACTTGAATTGGTGTTATCCATATGAAGTTGAGACATTGAAAAGTCATATCAAAACGACTCACATCATTACTCATTAGGTTAATTACTTGACCAGCAGCAGTTTGATGCAAAACTGATTTGCTAAGTCGCAAAGTCTAAACAAAAATATTTTTTTGTATTCATAAATAATGTAAAAAATGGATGCATTTGAATATTTCCTTAAAAAAGTATATTCAGAAAATTTTTATTTTAATAGGTAGAAAATTTCATTGTTATAACATCAATATAAATTTATGAGTATATAATCTAAAATATCTTAATACTTCAAAGATGTTAAATTTCCTGAATTTATAGATTGTAGAAAAGTATATTAATTATGAAATGTATATAAAAAGCTCGATATAAATTTTATTTGTATTATATCTCTTATTTAATTAATTCATATTATATTTTAAGTCAATATTAATAATATATTATAATTTTCATAAAAACATTTTTGGAAAATTATAATGAGCTTAATACTTTTAAAACTAAATTTCAACATATAAATAGTATTTATTATAAAAATATAAAGAAGAAATATTATTTTATACATTAAGCTTATCGATAGTAGTGTAGATTATAGGGAATATACTCTTGTTCAATATTTGATGAAAATTTCATTGCTATAAAAGTGAAAAAAACTATGGTTCATATTATGAAACCAATCCATGCTAAGGGCCTTATATATAATTTATTATAATTATATAAAAGACCAAATTTTATTTATTCATAAGATCATATTCATAAATTATTTGAAATATAATACTTATTTAAGATAGTTCTAATGGATAAGTAAATTATTGATCACATATAAAAAAAAAATATGACTGGAGTTATTAATTTAAGAAATAAAATAACTGACACACATATTATTGAAAATATATTTTAATGTAAAAGAAATTTAGTTAAATTTTTTATGTAATAAAAAATTAAAAATATATGTCGATAAAAAAGCATAAAATAATACAGAATCTGTATTTTATATTTCGAAAGAACTTGTGAATTTTTAGATCGATCAGTGAAAAATTATTTAAGGAATTTTTATTACACATATTGAAAATATATAATTTAAGAATGCAATGAGATAATTTCGGGAAAATATATTTTTAAATTTTTGGAAATCTAAATTTTTCTTTTTAATTTCTAATTATCTATAAACTTTGATAAACGTAAGAATTTTTTAACTTTAAATATCAGGAATAAAAATATAGTAAGGATTATAATGGTGCATATTAAATTTATTGATATTTTATTAAAGATTCATATATTATTCAATCTCGTCCTTAAATCTTATATCATATCATAAATCTTTCTCTTTAGTGAATATCGATACCCCTATGATGATGCAGGAAATAGTGCAACTCGCAATCCCTTTGCCTTTAATGTCAGTGAGAGTAGCATGGATGAAGATCCCATTCCCTATTTTTCACGAGAGTTTATGAAATGTATAGCTTGAATTCGAGAAATCTACATTATAACAGTGCTTGTTAGAAAAAGTATTTTTTAAAGCACTAATAAATAATTATTTCTTGAAAATTTATTTTAATGTAACTATGCACCTTACAATAGTTATGTAATTATTTCTTTCGAATAATATATGTAAAAATAGTGAAAATTGTTTTAAAAACATTAATAAAGTTCAATAAGTATAATATTATTGTATTTTTTTTTAAAATTTAATTAATCATAAATAAATATATAAACATTATATACAATATTATGTTTTATAAAATTATGTAGCTTTAAAATCATTCATAATTACTTGAATTTATCGAGTTACAATATAGATATTTTCATCGATGTTACGTAAATATATTATGTTGCGATAGAAGTAAGTATTTAAAATTTTTGGCATTATTATAATATTATAATATTATAATATTATAAACATTAAAAATAATTAATTTATATCAAATTACCTTTCTATATATTAAAGTACAGCAGGCGACTCGAGCTCGCATTCCCATGAGGCAGGAATATCGGTAACTATGTTGTTGTAATAAGACGGTCAATAGCTTCATGAGGATCATGTTGGTAGCATTAAGAAGTGCACGATTTCGTTCATCATTTCCACCGTTCATACTCATCTTAAAATAATCTATTACCAATCCTTGAAATATAGGATAGCATACTATAAAAACCAAAAAACTGATTGCCTGTAATGTCCCTAAAATTATATTCTGCCAAAAGAACATACGGAAGAGGGCTTTTAAAAGACTGGGTTGGATTAGTTTTGGTAATATTTTTTTTCCTTCATTGTTAACCGTGTACTCTAATGTCTTCTGTTTCGCCAACTCGCGTTTCCATTCTCTGTAAATTGAGACCAGGCTTACTAGAATCACTACATTAAAACTCATAATATTTTATTATATTTAAATAAATCATAGTCAATATGATAAATTTTTATAAGAATAACATTTAATGAATACTTTGAAATCAGAAAATTAATCAAAATTATTTGTTAAAAAAATATAACGAACCATTGTATAATAATTTTTAATTTTAAAACATTTCGTTTTTTAAAAGAGCATTAAATATAACTTTCAAATAAATACATATACAGTATTTATTAATATTTTTATTGTAGAATTTTATAATAAGAATATATAATCCGTCAAGTATAAAAAATTGCAAGTATTTATAATCCGTACCCAATTATTTTTAAGAGAATAAAGCTTTATTCTTTTATAGTATATTAATGTAACTTAAAATAAATTATAATAATCATATCATATTAATACATATTTGCAAAAATATAGATAAAGAATTATAATATAATCTATAAAATAGAAAATTAATTTAGAATATATTTACTTTCAGTAAATAAAAATGTTTGTACTTTTATAGCATTAAAAATAAAATACACGTACATATATTTTATTCTATGTTTATTAAAAAGTATATTATTAAATTTTTTTTAAATATTAATATTTAATAAGGGCTAAATTTTACATTAACTTAATATTATATTTTTCAAATATTCTTAGATTTTCTTAGTATGAAAGTTTAGTTTTTTCGTAGATAATTATATACCGGCTATTCATTATGTGATTTCACCACTAGATTGGTGAGTTAACTTGTTTCCTTAAAGCGTTCGAATGGTATAAAATTAGTACATATATTGAATTAATCCTTCTTTTCTCTCGATATGTAACACAGGCTTGATCTCATGACCTTACTGGCGAGTCTAGTAAGTTTTTATAAAATGTTTTTTATAAATATATATAAATAATAAAAGCAAATGATCTATATTCATTTTAAACTTTAGATTATATGTCTTGTTATACTTTGAATATATTAAAAGAATTAAAGATAAATTTTTAATTAAATAAAATAAATTATCTTTATTCACCTAGTTTTTAGAATATTCAAAAGAACTTACTGTTATACGATCAAATAAATTAAAAATATTGAATATTCGTAACTTATATTAGACAAACATATAGATAAAATATTAGGTCACCATTGATGCTTTCAACTAGTCCTTCTTCATACCATAAAAGACCTTGTGTATTCTTCTTATTTAAAATATATACAAAATCTTGAATAAAATATTATATATACGAAATATCAAAATAACAGTAATATCTCGTCAAATATATTTTTATTCCCCAAGCTCTAGACGTACTTTAAATATGTTATTTGATTTTAAATATATATACTTATATATATTTTTTTATAACACCTTTTTACTCATGTGTATTTATTTATTTAATATTTAAGAAAAAATGAAAAATGAAAATTCTTTTTTTATATTGATAATATATATATAAGAATTATGTAATTTTATTTTAAAAAATAATTATTAAATCTACCACTTATAGTTAAAACTACATTGATCTTATTTTTATTTAATTATTTTATATGATTTCTTTTAAAATATGAAAAATAATATAATTCAAATACAAATTACATGATGTATTATATATAACATGTCTACCATAATATTGATAAATAATAAAATATTCTTTGCGTTGCATCACACAGAATAATTGAAACTTTAATATTATAAATAAAAAAGTAATAACAAAATTAATAAAAATTATAAATAAATAAGCTATATATAAAATTAAACAATCAATTTAATATTATGAATATACGTGTGTAATTATTAAGTCTAAAATTATCTAAAAATTTATTAAATATAATACTATCACTACACTGATAAGTATTTATGAAAATTTATAACACATTTTAATTTAGCTTATGTTAGTGAATAATGATTTAATGCTTAGTAATAGTAATGCATACAAAAAAATAAACAAGATAAGACTTTTATTTTATTTGGTAGTAAAGACAGTATACCCGTTTTTTTTAATTGTGATTGTAATAAAAATAAATTTTAATGTAACGAAATTAATTTATATAATTAAATAAAAAAAATCTTAAATTAATAATTATTTTTTGTATTATATAGTAACCATTTACATAATTATAAACGTAAGTATATTATCAACATAATTATTTTAAACTTAAGATGTTAAATTAGAATTGAACTATTTTAATCAAAATGAGAAATTTAAAAAGATGAAGAACATTTATAATAACTGTTTAAAAGCTTTGTTAACAAAAAACTTTACATTTTTGTATTTTTAAAAACATTTTTTTTATTTATCTTAATTATTATTCTTTATTTATTCATGTATTTCAATTCATTATAGTATACAATTAATTTTTCAAGAGAAAAAGTAGATAGATTATTTTGCGAAAATAAAAACTTATAATAATATAAGATAATTTATTTTTTTTTAATTTTATTTCAAAAGAAAAAATACATATATTTATACATATATTTATAAATGTTAATATTCATAAAATTGTATTTTATAACTTTCGAAAGCATTTATGTATGTTTGTTGCTATTATTTATTACTATTTGTTATATATTTTTTTGTTTAAATACAAATTATTCACATTGATAATAAAAATAATAAAAATTAAATGATAAATAAATCATCAAAAATTTTTATTAATAATTACTTTTCCAGTTGATTTCCGAGATATTCTGATTGATCAGTTTCAGTAGGATTATATATGTCATCGAAAGTTATATTTCTGCAATTGCTTTTGTAAAAAATATCTTTTGTATACCTGAAAAAATAAAAAAATTTATTTTTAAAGCTATAAAAAAATTAAATTTAATATAAAAGATTAACTACATTAAGTGTAACTGAACTTAAATCTAGAAATTTAATTATTATGATCTTTTTTTCAAAGAAATAAACTTTTTATATAATTATATAGAAATACAAAATATAAGCATATATTTAAATTTTTTAAATATAAATAATCTCGATTTACGAAATATTTCCTAATATGACATTACATAATACTATACTGAAATTTAGGATAAATTATTTTTATTTACAATTTTCTTAATTATTCATAGCTATGATTATTACAGTATCAGGTAAATTATATATAATAAAATATATAGTTAAGTAATTAAATGTAAAAAATTTTATACTTTTTTCAATAGATTATAATTTTAGTTTTTAATTATACATTCTAAATGAATTTTCTATAATTTCTAAAGATTTGTTTTGTAAATAAATAAAAAGAAAATAGAAAAACATAATAAATAGATTTGAAATATAATTGTAAAAATATCTTGTTTATAATAATTAATTATAACTAAATGATTAATTATCAATTAATAATTTTATTTTTTTCTAATTTATACAAATAATTATTTAATCGATAAAAATAATATATATATATATGTACACTAGTAAAACTAAAACAAAATTTTTTAATAGAAAAATAAATAATTTGAATTTGATCGAATAATGTAAAATTATTCAACAATTAATGACAAAATTCATGTGCAAATAAAGTAATTATTAATTATAAAGGTACTAATTAAAAGTAATTAAAGCTTTAAATCTATTTTTATTTAAATATATTAATAACTTTTTAAATAAATAATTAATAAATAACTGTATTTGTGAATCTTTAATGCGTGCTGTAATTTAAAGTATAGTATTTTCTAATCAGAATAAAATAAAAAAAAGGTTTAAATAAATTGATTATATTTAAAATGTATTAAATTTTTAGAGATATAAACTAACTAAAATATTTTTAAAATGTACTTTGTTAAAATCTAAAATTAATGTCTTCATTTTATATTATAATATGTAGATAAATAATGATTTTTAGATAATTCATAATGTAAACATTAAAATATTATTCATATTGTATATTAAAAATAATATTAATATTAATAAAAGCATATATTTTTAACACTATTATGTTCTATGCATTAGCTGCCATAAACTAATAAATATTTAATTATCTTTTCAATTTTAATTTAAAAATAATTTTTTAGTAAATACCGATTGATATGAATAAAAAATATAATTAAAATAAAATTTATATTTATACTATATCTATTTAATATATAAGCAATACTACACACCAAAAAAATAAATAACTTAAAAGATTGGCACTGCTTGCAGGATTTTTCTTTTCCACTCTTTCTTTGTTATCCATAACTTTAAAAAAAATAAATAAAAAATAAAAAATAATAGAAATGAAAAAACTATAACAAAATTCTGACGGTATAATTCGTATAATCGTCTTGTATATATTTGTCGTTACTCAACGAATAACGTTGCGATACTGAAGTGCGGCGAAAGATTTTCTAGTTGTTCACCTATTCTGTAAAGAAAAGAGAGAGGCACCTTTAGTTACATGACATGAAGAATAAAGTAAGCTATGTAATAGCACTAATCTTAATCATAGAAACATGTTGAAATTATACATTCTGATATACTTGATAGAAGAGAATTCTAATATTAAATATAACGATAAAATAATAAAAATCAGAAGAAAATATAATAAAAATAGTTTTATTCCTTGAAATAATTGGAAATTCAATTATTACTATTTACTAATAAGTTTATAAATTGTTCCTAGTTCAAATAATTATTTTTGCACTCTAAGTTATTCTTAAGTTATTATTGTTATTTATGAATTTAAACAATATATATTTCCATATTTACACCTATAAAAATATTAATATGTATTAATATGATATGTATTAAATTTATTATTTATTTATAAAAATAATAGCTTATTTTATATTATATAATTTCTTCTAAATGAAATATATTTTTAACCACTTTAAATACAATAATTTTATATGTAATATTCACAATGCTCATATATGTTGTAATATAAATGGTATGTCGTAATGTATTAGTATCAATATCTCTATACATAATAGCGTATTTTTATAGCAGCTTTATAAAAACCTATTGCATATAAATGATAATGGATAGTCAGGTAATTATTATTCTTCAAGAATCCTGCTTCTTTTTAATACTATTTTCCTCTAATATATCCACTTTTGGTATCAATTCTCTATAGTATCATTTTCAATAATGTTATGGAATAAATAATGTTACGAAATCCAATGACAAATAACATAAAATATAACCCATTTAAATATATAGAATGATAAGATACTTGGTTTTCATTGTATATGTGAGTCTGTAAAAAGAAATTCTATCATACAAACTTTATTAGTATAGTTTGATATATATATAACAATTCTTTTTTAAAGTATAACTTATTTTTTATCTTAATTATAAATATTTATAATAGTCATCTCCGATAGTCCATATATTACAAGGTTAAGATATAGTATAACAAGAAATTTTATTTACTTTATGAATAACACATTGTAATACAATATTGTGTAATACAATGAATAAAATATTATTTAATACGGTAAATAGTAATAAATATTATATTTATTTTTTATTCTTAATATTTTTTAAATATTAATTAAAAGTATATTTGATTTAAATTATTTAGTAAATAACTAAGATAATAAATTAAGTAAATAAATAAGAATTGATAAAATGTTTCTTAGATGTTTATTATTATATGTACTGCCTTGTTTCTTTTAAAAAATATGGATTGATTGTATATATATAGATGTAACCTATTTTTTCACATAGCAAAGAAACTTGCATATAAATATTACTCGTTCATAATTGATTATTCTAACTCTTATTTTTATTAGAATAAAGAAAATTAGAATTAATTATTCAATGAATCTTTAATAGCAATTATAGCTTCTTTTATTTGCATGTTAGAATGTTATTATATTAATCTTCATAAATTTTCGAAATATTATATATTTTATTAAACAAGTTGCTTATTCTATTAATGATCTTACATTTATTACCAAACTATTAATCATATTTTTGATTTCACTTAATTAATTAATTTATTTATATATTTTATATTATATTCTTTCTGCTTTATTCTTATTCATTCTCATTTTTGACTCTATATATTTCAATAAATATTTACATTATTAATATATTTTACTTTAATTATTTTAACTATTTTATTAATATTTTTTTCTATATTTTACAAACCTAAGTTTTTTATTTTTATTTATTATTTTTGTTATTTTTAAATTTATTTCTGAAATTTTGAGATTAGTATTATTTCAGAATATTATTTATCATTAAAATATAATATTTTAGTAGATTGTAAGTTATAAAATATTGTTAATTTTTATTTCTTTTGTTTTTATTTATTATTAACTAAACTTTAAAAAAAGATTTATTGTTTTTTACTATTTTTACTATTGATATCACATGAGCTTTCTTATATTGTGTATATTAAGAATAATTTTACTTTTCTAAGTTAAATGTTAAACATATTTAAAACTATTTACGTCTAAGAAAATTATTTATTTTAGCCTAATATTGTAAATATTGTAACTACTAATATTTTTTTATAAATTAAAATATAAGTTTAGAAGCTTCTATTTAATTATGCATTTGTATAGTATAATATAATTATAAAAATTATTTATCACTTTTATAATAACATTATATTTTACTTATAATTTCTTTGAATCATCTTAAATAATTAAAATTATATTTCCAAAAAAAAATTATTTTCAAACAGATAACATCTGCTTCTGAATATATTATTATAAATTATATTGAATTTATTTAATACATAAATATAATAAAATATTATTCTCTTGAGAAATTATGAAAATTATATATAATAAACCGTTAACGATTAAAAATGTATATGTTTAAAACAAGATTATTTTTTCAAATAATATGATTTTGATGTGATTTTCCATTTGGAATTTAAATTGATCAAATAAATGTAGAAACTTCGAGTTTTAATCCAAAAAAATTATATTTTATTTGAAAAATGTCTATTATATATATTTATGTGAGCATATTGAAAAAAGGTTAAGTTGTGTATTTTTTTATTCTTATATTTATCCAAATTTATGATTTCTCATAATATTTTTAATATTATTTTTATGGGGTATAACTTTGAAACTTAATAAAAATCAAATGACAAAAATTATCATACTGATTAGCTTCTTATATTTATTAATTCGTTAGACATAAAGTTGCATCATCACTTTTTTTAATTAGTCTTTAGTATTTTTATTTATTGTATTAATAGTAATTATTTTTTATAGTAAATTTTAGTATTATAAATGAATTTTTTTTTATATTTGTTTTATTATTTTATTTTATTTTGATATCTTTATTCATTTTAATTTATTTTAGAAATAATTTTTATTACGTAAATTTAAATCCAAATAATTTGAATTCAATAATATTAAAAACTCTTCAATCTTAAATGAAATAAAATTTGATCTAATTTAATGTTATTTAAGACGATTCTTACAATTAACTCTAATAGTTTTCACTATATTATATGAAATTAATAGAAATTTATAAGTACTACAATTTCTCATAATTTTTTGTTTGTATATTTTTCTATGGAGTTTGAAAAAATATATTAATAGTAATTTTAAAATCAATTAGTTGCATATATAAATCTCATCTATTAATACAACTTTTTATAATATATTTATGATTCATTTATATATTATTATATTTAAAAAATGTTAATATTTTATGTAGATGTTAATATTTATTTTTATTTTAATCAATGTTATGTATTAAATAGAACTACTATACATAATAGATTTGATTATTTCAATTTTTAAATATTTATATGACTATGTAATGAATTTATTTGCTTTAAATTTAGTGTGTTAAAAATTTTATTTTGTTAAAAGAGATGAGCCTTAAATAAAGTTTTATTCAGATATATATTGTAAAATAATTGACTGATAGATCACTATATATTATTTATTATTTAAATAAAAAAAATTATTAATAAAATTGATTAAAATATATTTTAATTACACATGCAACAATTAGTTCAAACTTTTAAATTATATTTGATTATTTTAGTTTATTTTGCTAATTTTTTTTCATCTGAATCAAAGTTTTTTATATTCTTGGGCATCAAAATTTGATAGACTGGTATATAACTAGATACAATTAACTCCATTAATCATTCTATATATTAGAATAACAATAATCTGTACGAAAAATATCTATTCATTAAATTTTATTTTTAAAAAATTTATAAAGATGCATACATTTTTATACTTAAGAGACTACATTAAACAGCACCATATACGATTATATGTAATTTATAAATTTTTAGTACCCTCAAATACTTTATTTAAATATCTAAATGATAATTATTTCATTTGCTTAAAAAATTGGTATTGTTTTTATTTGAATTTTTATATTTATACTTTCATACAAAAAGGTTTATAATATAATATTTTTTCATAGAATAGTATTCTTGTTTTGTCTTTTGAAATTTTTAAATTCATTAAAGTTATGATATGAATAAAAAATTCGATAAAATTAATTTTGAAACAAATAACTTTGAAACATTAAAATATTTGTATTAAAAAATGCTTTCTATTTAAATCTATAAATAAAAAACTTGAAAAAAATATTATTTCTTTTACTTATTGAGATTTATTTATAAAATATTATAAAATTGAATTTAAAAAGAATTGCCTACTTTCTTGAATTTGAAAGATTCTCAAAATACTCATTGAAAGAGAACATAATTAAATAATTATTGAATAATAATTGAATGATAAGTTAATCGACAATTTATTTAAATTTTATCCTAAAATGGTTGCAATAAAATAAGATGAATTTTTACAGAAGTGAACAGACATTAAAGTTTTATCTGAAGTCGTTAAAAATGTTTCTACGATTTTTTCGTTTTTTTAAAGTGATTTGCATTTTAATATTAGAACTATTAACGTAATACAGTTTCGATTTAAACTATAGAAAACTTGCTTAATTTAAAAAACTTTTAATTATTCTATTTAGGTTTTAATAAAACTTCATCATCATGAGAATACTGTTTTCTAATTTTAATCGATGTCTTATCAATGTGAATATGTAACATCTATATTTACACTTACTAAATGCAATCTGATTATAATTATTTACATTTTTATAAATTTACTCTTTAGACTAATGTTATTTATAGATGTTCAAAACTATATATTATATTAATTTTGTTTTATTATTAAAATAAGTAACAAAGAGAAAGTTTTTATAAACAACAATTATTTAATTTATTATAATATATCTTTAAATATATAGATCTTTAACAATCTTGTACAATATTGAACATAGTACATATAATATATATAATAACCTGTATTTATGAAATTACATTATCATATGTTGTTACCGTGTAATAATTCCCTTGGGATTAATTAATGTTGATAGCTTTTATTTTTAATTTTTAATTAATATGACATAAGTTAAACTTTCGTAAAAAAATCGTTCGATGTCAGGTAATTATGGAGTTAAGAATTTTTTGTTATATATCTATTTCGATTGATAGATGATTGTTTTGTCAACAGTAATCTCTGCAATGTATTTCTTATAATCATATAATATTGCTAATATGCATGACGTAGTATATTTATGGGTCGTATCTATTTTGATGTCACCAATCAAGTCGTTACAAACATTTTTTTATTTTTTATTTCCCTAGTTTTTCTTTTTTGTTACAATGATTAATAATAAATTGTAAAAGATATTTAGAATTTAGTCTCTAATTATAATTTTTGCTAGTATAATAATGATTTTATTACTTCTGTTTTTTAAACGTTTTATTAATAACTACGTACGTATTTTTCTAGCTATGAATCGTTTTGAATGATTTATTATTATATTTTTTCGAGATATAAAAAATTTTTTCCATTTTATTATTTTTGGACTTGTAAAGATGTAAATTATTTATTATATTAATATATTAATACAAAATATATCTATACAAAACAAAAATGAAGTATTTAGCTTTTCAGTTTCACTATCGTTTATCATATTGCTTTCGATTTATATATATATTTTTATATATCTTTGAATTTTCTTTTCATTTATTTTCCTTTTATGAATAATATAATTAGTTTATTAAAATTGTACATTATTTTTCATATATTTGATAATATTTTTGGTTAAATTTTTCCGTAATTTTGTACATAAAGGAAAAAGAGAATATTTTAATAATATTTTAAGATAAAGATATATTTTTTAATCTATTAAATTATAACTAGTCGTTATACTATTATTTATATTTTAAATTTAATAAAACACATTAAAACATGTGCAATAATTATAATAAGAAACTAACTATCTATACCACATGATTCACTTTCTAATATCCATGAATTGACTTTGGATCAGATATATGGTAAGTATAATTTATATTACAGTTGTTATTGATCTTTCACGTTATATCAAATAATTGATTTTTACAATAAGACTTTTCCTTAATGAAAATATTTTACTCAATTATCGTTTTTATTTTTATATTTTTATTTTTTTTCTATCTTGGTTTTTTATTTCTGACAAAACATTATTATTTTAATTTTATTTTTTTATTTTGTTTTATTTTTAAATATTTATTTCTTACTATTAAACTTGTTAACTTGCATATTGTAGGCTTTATTTTTTTATGTTATGCACTCTACAATATTTGCATATGATGTACAATTTAATTTCGATATCATAGCTATCCAGTGGTTTTAGTTTTAGTTACATTCGTGACGTCAATAATCTTATCTCAATTACGACGTATTCAGTGGCAAAGCTCTAAATGTATATAAATGTATATATGATGTATTTACTTTTATTACTTTTATTCCGTTACTTCTTATTTCAAAAATTATTATTTTTTATTAATTCAAAAAATGTTTACATAAATCTGTAATACTGTATTTTTTTAAAAAGAGTTCTCATCAACCAGTTTTCTTAGTTATTTAATGGATGATTATTCATATGTATAGATGTTTCTATTGTTAACACTTATTTATTTGAATATATTGTTAATTATTCATACTATTGTTTCATTTTTCTAGAGTTATCGTGATTCTTTTCTTACGTAACTAATTTAACTGATTGTACGGACGGCTACTTTTACCTTAAAATATTAATTATTCTTATTGCTTTCTTTTATGATAATTATTAATAAATTTTATTTTCATTAAATTTTTTTGTCTACAAATAAAAAACTATAGTTAAATATATTTTTTCTTATATGGGATATATTTTCTGTCTTCTTTTAAAGTTTTATAAGCACAAATTCCATTACCTTTATATTCGATATTGATGATTACTATAAATCATCAAAAATTTCTTTTTGAAAATTATGGTCTTGAAAACGTTCAAATAATATAATACCAGATTCATTTGTTTTATTAAAAAATATTTTTTTATATAATGTAGTTATAATAATATTTTTATCAGATCAGTTTTAAATGGCAATAGTTGAACGATTACGAATTTTTATCTTATTTATTTCGCTTATCTTATTCAAATTAGTTAAGTAATCGTTAATTTTTGTAATTCACGTTTCTAAGAATATTTTAAAACCTCAAAGACTTCAAGGAAAGATTTTTCTTTTTAACTCATTTATTTTTTTTAGAAGTAATTTATATGCAAACACTTTAAAGTAATTTTATTTCGATTTTTCTGGTTTATTTTGTGATAGGAAGACACAATGATATTTTTTAACAAATTTATATAATGCGTAAAAGCTTACACGACGAATTATGAAAGTTTAACAAACTTGTAAAAATTTGCGTTTTTTCATAAAATTTTTAATTAAAAATATTTAAACCTTGTGTTCAAAATTTTTTTTCTTGTAAATTTCTTCTATATTTTCCTTGTATCATTGTTAAGTAATAAGTTAGTTATAAAAGACATTACAATGAAAAGTTATTTTTTAATTTTCGTATATTGTCAATATTCAAAAGAATATTTTTTGGCAAAAACAGACAACAATATTTTGGGTAATAACCAAGAAAAGTAATAATAATAATCACGAAATGTTTTTGTAAATATCGGCTAAAATATCAAATATGATATGTTGTGTTTTAAATTGAAATCATGTTATATGTAAATACTATTAAATAAAATGAAGGTATAATAATATACTAGTTTATAATATATTTTCTTATTAAATATTTTATAGTTTTATTTAGAAAAAAAATTATATCGGAAATATTTTGTACTTGTTTTAATTGTATTTTAAAATTAAAATAGAAATATTAAGAAAACTACTAGATTCTAAATTATAAACCCCAACGCTCAATTTTGCAAAAACTATGATTTTTTTTTATTTTAAACTATGGAAGTATTACAATAAATTTATATAAAAAATTACTTTCATATTAATAAAATTTTTTCGTAATTTTAAGCAGATGTATCGACAATAAATGAATTTACGATAATGTTTTAGCATGAATAAAGAAAAAATATATATTAAATGATTCCTATTTACATATAAAATTTATATAAAATTGGAATTTGGGTTTGATTAATTTTGATAAAAGAATATTTTTTGATGGTATATTTACTGCCAGAAAATATTTTTTAATCATTTTATGATGAAATTTCATATATTATAAATTAAAATGGCGCTTTCTGAAAATTTATAAAATATATAAATAGAATGTAAGAAGTTAAAAATAATAAATTTTATTCTTTTTCTAATTGCATTCCCATATAATTCATTTATTATACATTCTTAAGTTAAAAAGATGTAGAATGGAAGTTTAATAAAAAATTGCCAAATTTATAAAATCACGTAATAAACATTAGTTTTATCATATTTCATTAACAAACACTCATTTTGAGTATTTAAATTTTTATATATCTTTAAGGAAAAAACTTTGCTCAAATATGAGATAAATAATAATGAGATTAGTTTTTTCAGCGACAAACAAAATTTTATTTGATTAGTATATATTTTGATTTATATTATCAAATTTTTTAAATTTATGATACAATACTATTTAGTATTACAATTTATTAAATTTTTTCTTATTATTATAATAATTGTTATTTCATTATTAAAAGATAAAATAAAAGACAACGAAAAAGAAGCATACTGAATATTTTGAATAATACTTACATCTCCTCTATAAATATTAATAGGTAATTGATATCAGAATAACTTCTTTTTATCTATTTATCAATATTTGAGTAAAATATAGACCTTCTTTTATCACTTTTCAATTTTCATATTAAATAATTACGTTTCACTAATAATAATTGGTGTCTGTTAATTTTCTAATATTATATTTAAAAATAATCTCAAGCTAATGGTTTTTTATACTTTTTTAATGTTATTATTATTAAGTATAGATAACATGTATATATTTTTCTATTTTTTGAAATATTTTAATATTATATTATCTACAATTTTACATCCTTTTTGATTTATATGAAAAATGCAGTAATTTAGTTGATGATATATTATATTTTTGTATGTATTGCTGTACATGAGAGAAAATAAATATCTAAATTGATTATGAATTTAAAAAACATGGGATCATCTATGTTAATTATGTTAAATATAGTTATAAAAAAATTGTTATAGATACCATTATTAGTAATTTAAAAATATTAAAAATACATATAAAATAAAAACAACAATAATAACAGTAAATAAAATATTCATTAAAATATAAATTTGAAGAATAACATTTTATAATTTATAATAAAGTTAGATATCCATAGGTATAAATATTTTTACATGATGATATTTTTAAAAATAAAAGAATTTTCCAGAAAACTCAAAGAGTAAAATACAATATATCTTATTATTGAATTTTCTGAAAATGTTTTTAATTCGTGGCAATATCGTGAATCAATAATAATTATTTATTTATTATTTACTAAGAATAGTCCTGAGAAAATTTAAAAGAAACAGAAATTTTTTGTTATGATAGCTATAATTACATAAATGCAGTTAGACTAATTGTATTGTAAATTTTTTCATTAGTGTTGATACATCTAAGAAATACTGCTAATTAATAAAAAAAATGGTTTTCTTGTACAGTTAAAATTAAATTGTATTAGGAAATTTAAATATTCAGCTTCATTTTAGTAACTATATCTCTCATAAAAGAATATTTTTATTTTATATGACACAGTTTCTTTTTTTATGATTATTTCACAAAAAGTAACTTTAAGAATATAATTTAATAAGAAAGTTACATAAAAGTTTACTACTTAACTGAAATCTGAGTTTGCACAATAAATACATTTCAAACATAATTACATGATTTATTATAACACTAAATTTATATATTAAACATTTAAAATTTGGTCTATTTAGAATGTAGAAGAAGATAGACTTATCTTATCTATATTTCTTTAATTGTGTAAAATTGATAGTTAAGTAAAAAAAGTTAAAGTAATATTTTATCAGGTATCTTATCTATAAATTTTCTAGTTGCTGTTTTATAATAAAAAAACAACTAAACGAATGCGTCAATTTTCATAAAAGTACTTCTTGTTTCAAGTACTATAGTGAAGTATAGATATATTATAAAACTAGATTAGACTTAAAATTGTGAAAAAAATAAACTCTTTTTTATTTGAAAAATTTTATTTTTAAGATATAGAATAAATATGCAAGAAATATTCATAATAAATAATTTTGAAAGAAGGAAATGAATTTTATATTATTTTAATTTTTAGATAATTTGAAAAATATTTGTTTTGAATAAAAAAGAATTATGTTGGTATTTATTTGCGGATATTCAAATTCGAAATACTTTTATTTTTTCTATAAGTCATTTATATTATCAAATAAGTTCTCTTGGATATTTGGGTGTTTTCTCTTACTATCTATTATCACTTAAAAACAATAATAAGAGCGTCACGAAAAGTAGGAAAAATAAGAGTAAACATTCACATTGTAATGTTTTAATGATTAACAATTAATCATTTAACACTTTTTTCTTTATAATTTATATATTTTATTCTTGTTACAATAAGTAAAATAAAACTAGCTATGATAGGATAAATTTTAAGAGCTTCCTTATATTGATCTATTACAATTTATTGCATTTTGTATTTAATATCATTTGTTATTAATTTATGTTTCTTTTTATTTCATATATATTTCCAAGTAGACTTTTACAAAATCTCAATAAAATATTTAATAATATCTGATTTCATTTAAATATCTGATTAAGTTTAATATTATCTTCTTATTTTTGGAATAGGTACATTCATTTTCTAAAATATATATATTTATTTTTTTTAAATTATTATATTAATTATTGGTGTTAAAAAGAATAAAAATAATTTTGTAGATTTCTATCACTAGAATGAAACACAGCTATCATTCAATTATTTGGAAAGATGTATTAAAAAAATTCTATTTATAATATATTATTATTCTTTTAGAAAACGATGGTATCAAATCTAAAATATGATACATTAAAAATTTGTCTATTTTTAACGATTTTTATTTGATTTTTAAATATTCTTTTGGTTTGGAAATATTTTTTTTTAAACTATATACATTTTCTCATATTTAAAATTATTTAGCTCTATTCAATTATATATATAAAAAAATAAATAATTATATTCTTTATAATAAAATTATTAAAAATTCTAAAACTTACACAATTTTTTATATTAAAATCGAATTAGTTATCTATATTTTTTATTTTTTCTATAATATATCAGAAAATAATTGAAATTATTAAACGTGTAGCTTTTTTGATTTTAGTTTTTATTTCTTTTATTATTAAATGATTAAATTATAATACAATATTAGTTAATTTATTCTGAAAATAGTATAGTTATATAAAATTAATTTCTTTTTTGATATTATACCATATTAAATTTTTTTATTTTCTACAGCGGATACAAGATTCTTAAAAACATAATAAAATATAGTTTTTATATTCTATGATTTTATAATATAATATTTTGTATGTCTACATTAAGAAATTTATGTATATTTATGTACATAATAATTATATTTGAAGATAATTCAATAGTAGTTATAATTTGTTACAAATAGTATTTATAAAAATTTAATAAAATGGTACAATTAAAAAGAATAATAGAAAAGTAAAATAAAAAACTTTTTATATTTTAATATTAACTTGCAATTTCCATTTCTTATATTTATAAATTAATAGATATATTTATTGATTTATACTTATTATTTCGAGAATTATACTATAAAAACTCAATAAATCTGCAGATATAAAATAAGAGCAAGAGAACAAAAACGGATTTGATATCATACAGTTACTCACAGATTGAAAATAGTCGAATCTCATCCTAGCCAATTATAATAATATTAATATTTTTATTTATCGCTAGTGGAATTATTAAAAATATTTAGCTTCTATTGGATAATAAAAATTGATTTTATCATTTTTTTTTATTTTTCAACTACTAATAGATGTGTAAAATTTTTTTAAAACAATTTGGAAACTATTATTTATTGATATAATAATTAAGAATATTAACCACAAGAAACAAATTTATATATTAAAATATATTAATTTACATCTTTAGATTAATAGTATACAATTTTGTATTTAATCTATAGTTTTATTACATAAATTTTAATAGATATATTAAAATGTAACAAGAATAGTTATGTAGTAATGAACAAAATATGGTTTTTATTGTATATGAATTCGAATATATATAATAATCTATACCTAAATATTATTAATTGTTTTTTACAATTAAAAACACATATTTTAAACTTATAACTAAAAATATATTTTATCTATAAATATATATTTTTGTTTTATTTCAATAAATATATTGTGTTTCTTTTTAATAATATTATTAAACACAAAATTTATTTAAACATAAGATTTATTTAATTTCATTTAAATTCATTATTATGACTGAAAATAAAATACAAAAATTTATTTCAAATATAATTTTTTTTTAAATTTAATAGCTTAATAAATATAAGGTTTATATAGAGTATAATATATTAATTAATTATAATAATTTTAGTTAATATTTTGTTTTACAAAATATAATATTTACTCAAAAAAATACTAAATAAAAATTCTTGAACTTGCAACATTTCATACTCAATCAGAATAGTAGAATTGTTATATATTTAATATTTTATCAAAATGGTAAATACAAAAATAGTGCTAAATTTATTGGAAATCTATATAAAATAATTTTTTACAAATTGTTAATCAGTGCATTGAATTGAACGAAAAGAATGACAAATTTTATTTGTTTTGATTTTAAAACGTATAACGTATAAACGTTGAAATATACTACGATTGTACTGATGTGATTGAAACTTTATAATAATTATAGGTAATTTTATAATTTCATATTGAGATACAGATAGATAATAATTTTGTATGGTACAAATATAATTACAAAAATTTTGAGTATTTAGAAAATTCTTTTAAATTATAGTAAAATAATAGTCTAAAAGAAAATATAGGAAAATACAGAAAAAAATATTAATGAATAACATTTTTTTATTTTTTATATTTGATTACTTTAAAATTCAATTTAATTAAATATAAAATTTATAAAATATTATAGTGGAACAAAATAATGTTAATAAATATACATATAGATTATATGAAAAAATATTAATAGAATAATAGAGTTATCATAGGTGAATATTTAACTCTGTTATATATAACTATTTAATAAAATTCTTTTGGAATTTACTAGATTCTGAAATCAAAAAATAATTAATAGTGAATTTCTAAATTAATTTTAACTTTTAATTAATTTTATAATTTTAAATGACACATTAAAAAATTATTCTTTTCTTTAATTACTTATAAATTGAAAACTTCAATTTCAATATATATATACATATTTATATATTTATATATTAATATATATATACATATTTATATATTTATATATTTATTTATATATTCTAAATAAACTGAATAAATTCATAGCAAATTATAAGATTCAAAAATCTAGTTTCTAAATTTAGTTTTGCATATTATATCTTATTTGTTATAATTCTATAAATTAAAAATATATGTAGCATAAGCGCACAATAATGATAATAAAAGAAAGTATTATAACTATCAATATAGTGACATACATTTTATAATATAATATAAATTTTTTAACTAATACTAATTGCTGACTGAAACAACAACAAAATTTTTAATTATGTAATAATTAAGAGTATGTTTAGTACTATTAATAATATTTAAGTTTTATATTTATTTAAAAAATCAATATATAAATTTCTTCTATAACTTTCCTTTTTAATATAAAAAGTTTTTTTCAATAATAATAATTTTTTAATATTTATTATTTAGATTATTTTATATTTATATCGTATTGAAAACTAAATCTACCAAGTTTTTGAATAAACTCACGTAATATTTTGAAAAAATATTATTGATAATCAATACAGTATACTATAATATATAAAAGCATTTATTATACAAATAAATACATAATAAATTATCGCCGTTTTTTATTAACTGAAATTGAATTTAAAAATGATAAATTTAAAAATATATAATTATTTTATTTAATTAGTCCATTTTTACAGAAATAAAATTTTTAATTAAAGTTTTAAAATTTGCATGTGTTACCGAATTTTTAAATAGTTAAATTTACATGAATATATACGAATACATTAGAACTACGTAACTCCAAACCTTATCACCTTCCATAATATAAATTAAAAATGAAAACAATAACTATTTTATTAAAAACAAATATTACTGAAACATTATATACTAAATACTTACACGTGTAATATATTATAATTAAGTTTTTTAATACAATGTTATTGCATAATTTAATCCATGCTCTTTCATTAACATTAAATACATGCAATTATTTTATAAATTAGGAATATGTAAATATTTTTAAGAAAGTATATTCAATCGTATCTTGTATTAAATATAATGTGATATATGATTCAGCTAAAATATTTTAGAATACTTTCTATTCATTAGATAATTTTCAAAAAATTTTAAAACAAAAAGACAACAGTTTTATAGTTTAAACTGTAGAGTATATAATTACACAATACATGTACAATTATTTAGATAAATACAAATATGTTATAAATAACGATACACGTATACAAAAGTTATTGCTTTAAGGAAATTTTATATTATATCTGCATAAAATCTGCATATATATATTCTTTTATTCATTTTATAGAAAAAATTTCAAAGTATGTAATGATAAGTAAAAATATAATAATAAGATATTTTTTAATCATAAAACTTTTTAATTACATTTAACCTACATAATTTATAATATAAGTTTCAGCAAAACGGTACATCTACAAGTTTGAAAATCAAAAATCAATATTCCTAAAAAGTACCAGATTATAATTTAATACTAATAAGCGTGCAACATGAATAATATAAAGTTCGATAAAAAATATATAAAACAATCTATTTTAACTTGTGTACTGTATAGCCATGTAGTTAAAATAATTCACACTATGTATTCTGATCGTGGCTGTAGAAATATGGTTTTATAATATACGTATTTTCGAAAGAATAGGAAACGAAAAAACAAAAAATAAAATACTAAATTATTTGATTGATTTATGAACTCAATAATTAGCATTTCATCAACTAGCCAATATTGAATTTTCATTTAACTCCATACGTAAAGGTTTTCTATAACAATTCAAGCAAAAATAACTAGAGCGTAAAGGGAACCATAACATTAATTGTGTGAATCCAAAATATTCAGAAAAGTAGAGTGATATGATAAAATTTCTTCAACGTATTTTTATATAAAATAAATATTTTTTGCATTATATATAGATGCAAGAGTTGTAAAAAATTAATTACTTAACTTTTGATAATTTCAAAATTTTTAAATTCAGGTCCAATGTATCAACTAATACTCTTTTTTATTATATTTAAAATATACATACTTATTTTATAATTGAATATTTATTTACATTAACGTAATTACAAAACCATAAGTGATAAAAACAATTATTATACTAAATCATTTTTTAAATTTCTATAGTTATTCTATTACAACTCAGCATTTCAAACTAAAATATGGTAATTATTTCATAACAATAATAATGATGATGATATTAATACAAAATTTTTATTTTTATAATATTTTATTATTTAATTAGTGAATTTACTGATTAAAAATTAAATTAGATTATTTTATTTAGACAATTTTTTGTCTTTAATTTCATATCAAATTTTAATTTTAGCAGCAGTATTTGACATTATTCATTCATTTATTCATTAAATTCTTTAAAACTATTTAGAATAAATTTCCTGGTGAAAAAAAAATAAAAATGATTATACAACTTTAGAATAAAGAAATAAATTCGCAATATCTTGTCTTTGAATTAAAAATTGAATAAACATACTTATATAATAATTATTATATATAAACATATAATGATAATTGTTTTTCTAATTAAAGTTAATTGTAAGAGAAATATTTTAATTAATACAATTTAATATATATTTTTCAATATTTAAAAATTACAATATTACTTATTTAAATATAATTTCTATTACAAAAAAATAATTCTTTGACACGCATTTTATACATGTAAATAATATATAATAATTAATAATTAAATATAATATCAAAGAAAAATTAAAAAATATAGTTTAAAAAATTAAATTATAACAATCTACAATCTAAATATAAACTACACTTATTTATAGTGGAAGGATATAAATTTATTTTGTAAATATTGATAACTCTGAAATCTAAGAATTTGGTTGTTATTGTAAAAACAGTGTATATTACTTTATAGAAGTTAGGTTGGTATTCTTTATAAATTTAACTATACAATTTTATAGATGGCAATAATAATAGAATCACGAATAAATGATTAATAGTACAAGATCGAATTGGATTTGAAAGCCAAATAATGAAATTATTGTAGGAATATTAATAGAATATTTTAGAATGTTTTAATCATTTTATATTTGAAAATTAAAGATATAAAATTAAAAAAATATACATCTCATTCAGTAAATGTGATTCAAAATTCAAAATTTGATGTCTTTTAGTTATATTAAATTTAATTCAGTATTATAGAATTTGATATACCATTATAATAGTCTTAATCAATGAACGAGCTCAATCGATATAAAAGTAATAAACCAGAATAACAGTTATTTTTCAATATTGAATCTTTTTCATTTAAACCTAGTTTAACTTTAATACTTCATATTTTCAAGTGATAAGGAAATATTGGTTTCTATTAATACGGATTTACGTATAAATTTTAATTTATCTAGCTAACACCATCTGTAAAATAAATTTATGTTTTGGCACTATAATCATATTACGTGAATTCATTAAAAATTGGAAAGTATGATCTAGTAGACGAGTTAATGAATTCATCATTTCTAATACTAAAATCAAGTCAATTTATAAATTTTATAATTGATTCTGATCATAAGACAGTAAGGATTCATATCGTATAAAAGTTGAGATACAAGGTGATATTAGAGCGTTTGTCACGTTTCTTTATATTTTACAATTCGTAGGTGGACAGAATTTTTCGTATAATTTTGATATTTACATTTATATAAATTTTCTTTATACATATTTATAAGAATAATAAAAATATTCTTTTTTAAAGTTTATTATTCTAAATTGTATAAACATTTTTTCAGAGATAATAACAAGTCAACAAGTTTGCATAAATTCCTTTTTTTTTCAATTAAATTTATAAAATGAGTCATTAATTTTATCCTTACTAATGTTTTAGTTAATTTTATTGTTTATACTATATATATTATACTTTATTATATTAGTTATTAATCTTTTCCTTACCTTATTTTATTATTAATATTTTAATCTAATTATTTTAAGAAATTTTGTACGATATTAATTATAATTGAAAGCCTCATTTAGACTATAATAGAAAGAATGATTCAGTGTTAAATATTCGAATTATATTAGATCACATAAATTGTCATCCCAACAAATTTTTTTTGTCAATAAAATTGCAAGGCCATTTCAGAATTAGTGTTCTGATATAATTTACTCTTTTACTTTATTCACGAAATCAGGTAAAAAGATTTCGACGTTTTACGAGATAATCACTCAAGTGCTGTCTGTATAGTCTGGCAACGTTTCAAGAGACAGTAACTTTATTACGATAAGGCAATCTAATTGTCTGATTCTCTAAACACTTCTATCCATTTTTATCGTACTAAAAGTTACTACTACTCGGCTTTTGTGTATAAAAGATAGTGCATTACTATAAGCTCATCATAAGACAATTATAATACTTAATTATTTTACTCCTGTAATGTCAATTTTCATGGTTAATTTTGAAAAAATATACTACTTAAAATTACTCATATATTTATTCAAACATATCTATTTAAATTCATCTATTTTATATTTAGAATTAATAAAAAATATTTTTATAATTAATTAAAAATATTTGTGGAATTTGTACATTCTATATATAAATAAATTAGTTATTTTTTAATTAATTATTTATTTTTATAGACGAGACTGATCTTAATAAAAATTATTATTGTGATTGCAACTATTTTTTAAATTAAAAGAGATATTTGGAAAATTTTTAAAACAATTTAACAAATTTATACGTTTCAATTTGATCGATTTAATGTACTCAACAATCATTTTCTTAAATATACCTTATTGATCTGAGAGTTTTTAGTAATATAAGTTAATATATTATTAATTTATTACATTAAATTTATAAAAAAGTATTTGAGAAATTAAAAAAAATATATAATATGTAAAATAATCTTTTTAGGTTTAATACAAGTTTTATCTATATAAAATAATTATACTATAGTATAAAATTAAAGTAACGATATAAAAAATTCATAAAAATTGCATACTTAGATTTAAGATGTTTTAAAAAAATGAAAGATACAAATTTCAAAAATATAAATTTGAAATATATTAGGATCGTTTAAAGATATTTTTAATACCTAATTTAAAGTAACAATTTGAATTAGAAAATATCTTAAAAAGTACTACTATTTTTTTAATATTATTTTCAGTATAAAAAATAGTTTTATAAAATATTTATGAGAAATATAAATTAAAATTTTTTTATTTCTATAGAATCATTTCATAAGGTATATTTATTATCAAAGAATACATCGTTCAAAGAATTATTATAAAATTTTTTTTTAATAAGAAGAAAAAATTTCAAAGATAAAAATATCTCCTCGTATTTTAATTAATATATCGTATTTAATTTAATCAAAAATTCTAAGACTTTACGAACTCGGATATTTCGAGGTGAAGTACGTATAGTTTCCAATGAACCATCCTGACGTGATCTACTGGTACCTTTCCAGGGTTTTTACAGCATTTTCATATGTATAACGATAGCTAATATAGCCAAACTACCATAAAGAAGAGCCCCGGATAATTTTGTAAACTCCAAGTTGTAATAATTCGTACACTATACTGACGCAAGGAAAACGATTATTGCTGACCATAAAATTACGAGGGTGAACGCTTAAGCGACCAAGGCGTTAGAGATGAATGGTAAAGTATGATGGTTGCGTACTCGACCAATTTAATAATGGTGAAAATTAGGGGCGAACTTGCTATGAACTCTGCTATAATACAAGTAACAGTTAAATTTTTTAAAGACAAATTGATGTTCAAAATTATGGAAAAAATATATTTTTCTAATATAATCCCTAATTAAAAATTTTTTGTTTCATAAAATATTGATTTTAAATACAATTAAATCATATACAGATTTTAATAAGTAACTATAATTTATTTATATACATATATATATATATATATAGAATTGTAGAACTTAGAGTCCTATCATGGCTTTATATTTGGGCAATTTATTATTAAACACATACTTATATAAAGATGTGATTATATCGTACAATAGATATTATCTATTATTTTAATAGAAGAATACTGTGATTAAATAATTAAAAAGTTTATAAATATTAGAAGAATATATTATAAATAATCCATTCATAGTATAGATAATCTATCTCAAAATTTACCAGAATTTATTTGATAGTATTATTTTATAAACAAAATTCTATAATTTATTTAAAAATCTCTGAATTTACTATTGTATTCTCTTTTTATTTTATAATTAATAATATAATCATTAAATGAAAATAAGTTAAAATTGCAAAAATTTAAGAAATATTGATATTAATGTAAAAAATAATAATTCAAAAAGCAGCTTGTACTTTAATTTAAATGGAAGTCTAACCCAGACCTTCTGTTTATACAACCAATACATTTTCCTCAAATAAAATATCAATATGTATGTGATTTTTATAAATTGATATTCATTCACGTATATGAATATATGTTTTTTTATTATCTACAACGTTAAATTTTTAAAAAAATAAGTAAGTTGCCCATGAGTGTAATGTAAAATATTAAAAAAGAATTTACATGAAAGTCATCACTAAAAATAAAATTAATTATAGTGAAGTATATATAATATTTAAAGGCTATTGGTAATAAGACAGATAGAAAATACATTTTTCTAATTAATAAAAATGTTGTTAGTACTCAAGTATATCAACCAATAATAAAAGTCAAAAGTTGCTTGTCGTAAAATTACAGTAGATATCTTACTCAAGAATTTTAAATCATTTATAATTAGGATAAAACAATATATAAAATAATATTTAACGCTTCAATGTAATTTTCATAATAATGTTAACATCAAAAATATATATTTAGTAACAAATTAAATAAAGTTTGATTGTATTTTAAATAGTATATTAAATACTAAATAAAGAATGGAGCCTGGCCAAAAAGTATGTCCATAAAATGGATTATGGCTGCTTTCCTTCGCTATTTTGATTAACTGACAGTAAAATCTGACAGTATCATAAAATGTAAATGTTATTTATTTCAACTAATATAGATCTTTAAAAAAATTTCATTCATTAAAATGCGAAGTACAATTTATATAAGAAATGATATTATTTAGGTTTATATTATAAAATAGACTCTTACACATTATTTGCTTATATAATTTTTCTTGTTTAATTTTCTTGTTTATTTTTTTTTGTAATTATATAAAATTTAATGTCATAATAATTAAAAATTGAAATAATTTTTTCAAAATGATAAAGTTTTGTTAAGATTACGTAGGAAAATTAATTTTTATTATTTTATTGAATATTTGTCAATATGATAAAAAATAAATATATACTTAAAAAGTAAACTAAAAAAAAGTTAAAAATTTTTTTAATTACTCTGTATTGTAAAAAAATAGTAAGAGCCAACATAATGAAATTAATAAGAAATTATGATATATTTTATTCGCTATCAAACAATGATATTTTGTTATTTATCTTTGAATTATTTTCAAAATTTCAAAGATTGATATAATCAATCATCAATTCGGTTAAATTTATAAAATAGAATTGGAAAAAATTTAAATGTTTTTCTATAGTTTATTTTACAAGATTTAATATTAAGATGTAAATATTAATTTATAAGAATATTAACCGATTAAAATGATATAATTAAGAAAAATTAAAAAAAAATTTAATTAAAATGACATTGATTTTTAAACCAAATACATTTGTTATAAAATATTCATACAAAAGATTATACATAAATTTATTCATTTATCTAAATTTTTTAAATAAATGTATGTAATCATTTGTCAGGCTGAAACGTTTTCAGAAAATGATTACAACGTTGTTTCAAATTTTATATTCACAATTGTAAGCACAACTTTATGAAAAATATTTAATTATTATAAAAACATTATCTAAAAATTTTAAGTATAAATGATAGTCATACATTTTTACTAGCATTATTATTAGAATAAGAAAATGACTCGAGAACAAACGTGTAGATATAGTATCTCAACTAGAAAAGCATCGACCACTAAAGTAGATGATCCATTTCTTTTAGATTATTCATTATTTCTTTTAGATGAACTCAAAATTATTATATCAAAACTATCTTCAATTATAATTATTATTAATATATATAATAATATGTAATAAAATTTAATATTTTTTAGAATTAACTGAAATAATTGTCTGTTTTACATTTTTATCTAATTATCTGTGTATTATATAGTTGAGTACTTATAGAAATAAAATATTTTAAATTTATTATAAATTAAATATTAGACCAAAGTTTAAGATAAGATTTAGAAAGTAATATTCTGAAGAATTCTTTTTTAGAAATTTAAGAAAACATTTTTTATAAAAAATGAAGTTGAAGAATATATATTTCAGTATTTCTACAAATATATAATTGTTGTACAGATTTATAATTATACAGTATAATAATAAAGTTTAAATATTGTAAAATTATAATAACTGAAAGTTATTTTGTATTAATACAAAATTTTTTAAATAACAAATTAATTATTATAAATTATAAATATAATACTATTTTTTAAATTTTCATTTTATAAAAATATACCTAAAAGTATACTACCATTATAATATAATTATGGAAAAGTATTGTGATTAAAATGAAGATTATTAGAATTATAAATATCTAATAAAGTTTTTAAATTACACATGATCTTAAAGGCCTTACTCAGCCTAATTGAAATTATAAAGAATGTCCTTAAGATTCTAAAATTTCAAACGATCTTCTAACAAACTTGATCCATGATGAAAAGATCTCACAGGTATTTAGACTTGTCTTTAAAACTCGAGCAAACTTTTCTCTGATGCGACTTTATTTTACGTCGAAGGTGGATGATTTTATTTTTGTGATTGTCTGCATAATATATAATTTAAGTGACTTGTCTTCGAAACATTGTAGCCTCTTCAGGAGCATGCAAGTTTTGTAATATTATATGTAATTAACTATAATAATCAAAATCGAATTTAATGTGTTCTAAACACAATAATTTAAAATCACAGTATTTTATAATTCATTATCGCAAAATAATCTGCGTTGTAAGAAAATGTTTTTTATATTTAAAGTATTGTAATATTTTAAGAAATGTAAAGTAAGTTAATGTTGATTGTGTAATATATTCATCGAAATTATTTTGTCTTTACTATGTAATATAACGTTTCTTTTTCATTACAATTGCAATTGTAACTTAATTTAAGATCTCAAAAATAAGTTCTTTATTTCTATAGAAATTATAGTCAAATTATAGTAATAAATTTAAGTAGTAATACAAAAAATATACTATAGTCGGAATTTCTTTTTTAAATATGTATAAAAAATTATTTAGTTTATTAGTTAATTTTATAGTTACATTTTTATATGATTTATAAATACATGGAAATATCAATAAAATTATATCTAGCAAATTATAACTTCACTTTCATCAAAATATTCATAATATTCAAAATCAATTATTTATTATTTTTAAAAGAACTTTATATTTAATAAAATTACTAAAATAATAATAATAAATACTTAATATATTACTTAATATTCATCATTTTTAAACTAACTATTTTCGATATATATATATTACTTTCTATATATTTTTTATATTGATTTCTCACAAGTATTTGATTCATATTTAACTAATTATAATTTAATTATATTATAATTTTGACTCAGAATACAAAATGATAATTATTTATAGAATTCAATTATATCATATAAGAAAAAAAATTCTTTTTATGAAAAAAAACTTATATATAGTGTAAAAATATTAGAATCCACAAAAACTAAAAAGAAATATAGAGAGATAAGAAATCAAGGCACGTTTCGCATTAGTCTGGCTTCCCCCTTCATTGTGGAAGCATAAGGAGAAATAGATCGCTTCGCAAACCCTGTAATTGGTAAATCAATTTGTATTTTAATCCCATTTATACATGAAGAATGAAAACCAATTTAGAAATAAAACATTGCGTTAAAAATGGAGAAAAAATACGCATTACAAAAATTAGTAATACTGAAAATAAAAAAAAGATTATTGATCTTAATATTTGAGTTAATTATTTCTTACATTTTATATAAATTAAAAATGTTCGAATTAATTTTTTTTTTTTACTTTAAATATAAATATACGTCTAATTAGTAATTAAATATATTGGAATACAACTTATTTATCTATATATTACATGTCTAAAGAGAAACTGTTAGGTTTCTAGTTCTAATTCGTGCCTTGAAAATCAATAAAACTATCTAACTACTTTATTTTAATTCTATTTAAACTTATTAATATTAATAAGTAATAAGATTAAAGTCTAAAAGCTGTAAATAATCTTTACATATAATTTTTTATATTTTTACGTTTTTCACACGCTTTCGGCTAAAATATTTATTTACTTTAAAGCTCAACATATTTAATTTTACACATATTTAATTTGCAATTTAATTAGTACAAAGCTATTTATTTAAAATAATAGATTTTTATTTCTAATACAAATTTTTAAAATATTATTCTTTTCATATTGATATTTCAATACATAAAAACTTTTAGTGCATATATGTAGCAATAATGTTAAAATTAAAATTTCTACATTTTTATGTTTGCTTTCATATATTATTGTAAAGAGTAATTAATTATATAATCAAAATTATATTTTTAACTATTTCTTTTAAAATTTTTAAAAGTATTATTATGTATAAAAAAATTAAATAAATGCAATCTTAATATCAATATATAATATTTTTCTGCTTATCTTAAGCATTCATTAAAAAATGACAGATCATAAAATAGAAATAAAAAAATTTAATTATGTTTACATATTATATATTGCAAAAATATTGATTCATTATATTATACCTGGTATCTATTATTTATATATATACGATCGTGAATAAATACATATATTTATATATAAATTTTCATAGAAACTTGTATAAAAATTAAAGTAATAAAATAATGTAAATAATATAATAAATTAGGTTAATAGAATTATATAATGTTATTTTTATATGATAGTTTACAATATTTAAAATCTATATTTAATATCAGAAGCTTTACGAAATTTTAGTTTTGCACTCAAGATACTACAAAGAACGATAAAAATTGAAGTAAGAGTGCAAGATAGAATAAGAAAGAATATAATGACAGAATGAAGACAAGATATTTAGGTTTATATATGTAAAGGATCAACGAAAGTTAAATTTCCGTCAAAACTAAGATTGACGCACACAGTGCGTGTTTTGTTTGAATTATTCTTGACTACTGAAAAATGATATATAGTAGAAAGAAACTAAATGGAGAAATGCAAAATGATAGGAAGAGATGAATAGAAAATGGAGAGATACTGAGGAAAAAAAGGATGAAGAGGGTTTGAAATGAGAAAGAGAATAGTGTAAGAGCAAGCACAAGATGATGAGTCGAGGAGTAAAAAGGGAGAGAAGTATAAAGGTTGAGAAAAATAGCAGGAGGGTAAAAAACAGGAATATAAAGGGAAGCGGCGAGAGAGTCTGTAAGAATGATGAACTGCTGTGTAGAATGAAATTAAAGAATTTTTATATAAAATTAATATTATTATGAAAAACTATTAAAAAAAAATTTAAAAAGAAATCAAAAAAATCTTTAATTTTCGAAATGTCAAAATTATGTTTTAATTACAAGGAAAAATCACGATTGTATTAAGTTTTCATTTATAATATCTGTAATATGAACTAAATGATTCAAATTTTAAAAAAACCTTAGCTTTCAGAAAATTAATATTCTATCTATGATTTTTTATTTCATATTTAGAATTCAGAAAACTTCAGTAAATACGACTAATATTTATAAAAATAATTTTTAAAAAACCTTATGTTAACATATAAAAACCATTATATATAAATCGGTAGGATTATTTAAATAAATAATTAATTATAGACTTATACAAAATATTTTATTAATGTATTGTATATGACATCTATTTATATCAAAAATAACAATTATGATATTACAATTATTCTGGGTATATAGATTGGAGATGTAGGCGTTTGTGAATCATAATCTAATATATGGATTGAAATATGCAAATAATTGCACAGGTTAAAGTTCAGCATATTTCTATATGTATAATTTATATTTAGAAACTAAATAAATGAAGAGTCACCATTATAAAAAAAATCAGTATTTTAATTATTTTAATATTTTGTAAATTTAAATAATAAAGAACTGTTCATTAGTTATGGGATTCTGATGGTCTTTTTAACAGTTATAAATAAAGAATTATTATATAAATTTAATTGATAGATATTAAAAATAATATAGCAAAGTACATTCATGAATAAAATTTCATTTACTAATATAATATAAATAACTATTAATTTATGAAAATAAATTTGAATATTCATATAAAAAAATTTTTTTAATTATAATTATAGATATTTTAATATATATATAAACATAAAATTAAAGAAATAAAAATAATAAGAATAAGAATAATTTAGATCAATGAAATATATTAATAATTTTAATTAAAAACTCAAAATTTGAATTGAATTATACATTTATTAAGTACTGATTTGACATAACCCGATTATTAAAGTTAGAATATTGAAATAAAAGTATTTTTTGTATTTGGAAGCAAAATGATTTGAATTAATATGTGATTTAGTAAAGACTAACAACTAAAACTTACTAAAACATTAATTTAATTATTCTGAATATCAGCCTTTATTTCTTTATAATATAAATAAAATTAAATAGTTATTAACGATTCCAAAAAAGTATTCCTGAGTTTTTTAATTTTAAGACAGTTAAAAAATATTAAAAAATATATAAGTAAAAAAAATAATAATATTTGCTTGAAAAAAATTTTCTTAATAAAATATTAAGAAATTGGTATTCTTATTCTTTTAATAATATAACGTATTCGATTTTATCTGTGTATTCTATAGATAAAAATTATCTATATTGTCATTATAAATATCTCACCTGCAAATAATTTAAAATATTTCCTAACTGCAAATTGAAATTGTAAAAAAAAAACATAAAATTTTTATGAACATTAAATTTAATATAATTAATTTGGATATTAATTTTAAAGCTACAAAAATGCATATTCAAAAATATAGTTTAATATATTTTAAATATATATAATATATTTAAAACAAAGATATTTTATTAATAAACAATATGATACTTTCTTTTTCATTCCTATTGCTGTGATAAAATATGTTGAAATTATAATATTGAATAAATATCCATACATATAAATAATTCAAATTATATAAACAAATAAAATATATCTTTTTTTTTAGAAAATTCATTTTCACATAAATGATAATTTATACAAGAAGCTTTCAAGTCTTCGTTTTATTTAATATAAAGAAAATAATAATACGATTTGTAAGTTATTTTGATTGGAAAATGTAGTAGTATAAAACTAAAAATTTAGTACTAGTGTACAAAGTATTGCAGACGATCAATAAAAGAATCGAAATTAAGTAAATAACAATATAAAAAGTTACTTCAAACTTCGTCAAAAAGGGTCAACAAGTATTACAGATGAAATAGCTCCCTCTAGCGTAATTAAACTATTTCGTCTAAAAAAAGTCACTGCTTTAGTGATGAGTATTTACAAAAAGAAAATAGCAGATTCTAGTGTCCTCTCTATTTCTATAGTTACTTTTTAATTAAAAGTTTAACTTTTTCTACTCTGTGTGGACTAGAGATATGAAAGCACCAGCGGATTTCGTTATTACTTTGTAGATGAACTACTCACTGTTATAGGTAAAAAAAAAGGTAAAGAAAAACTTCAAAAAGACCATTTATATTCAAGGCTTCATGAGT
Organism: Dolichoris vasculosae; assembly: GCA_018907195.1. NCBI lineage: Eukaryota > Metazoa > Arthropoda > Insecta > Hymenoptera > Agaonidae > Dolichoris > Dolichoris vasculosae. The sequence goes on from JACCHY010000018.1 coordinate 4,753,119, forward strand.
ATTGTACTTCCATGATATATAAAAATCTGCATAATAAGTGTTTTCTTTGTCATACTTTTATATATAAGTTTTTATTTTTTTTAATAGTACACTTTTTTAAAATATGTGTTCGAAGAAAATATTTTACTTTTCAATTAAAAAAATGACAAAAACACTCTTATAAAAGAAAAATTAATCTTAAAACATATAAACGTTTCTATGTTCGAAAATAATTTTAATACAGATTATATATATATAAACTTAGCAAATTTAATTTAATTTTCATAATCTTTTAATATAAAAATATTTACATTTAATGAAATCAACAGTTTGTTAGGTACAAAAAATATAATAAAATTTTAACTTATATTTACCTTTAATTCATACTTTAAACTATATTTTATTTATTTATTTATCTGTTTAGATAGTTTAATAATACAATGAGAATGCTAAAATCTTTTATGAAATAAATTAAAAAATTTTAAATTATTAACAAAATTTGAGAAATAGAAAATAATATTATTTTATAATATATAACTGTCAAATAATAAATAAAAACTTTAATGAATAGATATTTTCATTAAAATTTACATTAAAAAATATATTTTTAAAGATAGATTTTTGATTACATAATAATATCGCCATTCATCCGCTTTAAGTCAATTGTTGATATCTCACATGAGGACCTCGAGATCTTCAGGTTAAGATACTCTTACTTATTTCGTGATATTCATATAACTATAAAGTCAAGAGAGTATACATTTCATGAAGAAAAAGAGAGATAGAAAAGGAAGAGCTGCGCTAACATAGCTCCATGTTAAGGACTGGCTATTAAGCCCACGGGACAACATTCTAGAAGGAACATACTGATAGCACTTCACTCGTCGGTTCAGTCTCATTTTTATTAATTAAATTATTCCGAAAACATCACGGTTGTTACCGTTTTCAACAGATGAAATTATATATACTTCTAGCAATTATAATGAAAATGAAAAGGAAGAGAGAGTAAGACAGGAAGAGAAAGAAAAAGAGCGAAAGATCCCTAAAGAAAAAATGAGATTCATGAAAAATTATAATAATATTTATAAGTTATATATTAAAAATTCTCATAAATATTTTGTATCATAGATGTGAAATTTTTATATCATATTCTTTATGTACCTAATTTAATTAATTTCAATTAACTAAAACATTGAATTTATCTACAATAATTACTTTGAGTACTTCCTAACAATCTTTGTTTAATTAATTAAAAAAAATATTTGAAATAAATCTCATAGATTTTCATTAAAATCTAGATTATTTTTACAATAAGAGCTAGTTCAATATATATATATAATTTTAATGAAAATTATTTAGTTTCATTAATAAAATAGTTTACAGAAACAGATCATATTATAATTATTCAAAACATAAAATTGCCTATTTTAAAAAAAAATTTTTAGAAAAATATAAATATTTTCAAAATTAAAAAAATAAATATCTAATTTATTATATAATTATATAAATATTTTATTAATACGATTAAAAAACTATAAACTTGAAATGATATACAATAACTATAATCTTAAGATGATAAAACTATTGCACTAATAAATTAATCCGGTATATTATTAAAATCAATTGAGAATTTAAGTTTTCCATACTAGTAAGTTAAATATTTATCGTTTACTTTTCTCATAGAAAAATTTGAAATTATTAAAAATTATTACAATTTAGATTGGGAATTATTAAGATTACATAAATTTGTGATTTTTTAATAAACTATCATTAAGGCAATTTTTCTTATTACCATATAATAAATCAAGAACTATATATAAAATATAAGAGATAAAGTTATAATTAAATAATTTAGTACAAGTATATCTATAAAAATTTAATTGAAACAATTTTTTAATGAACAGAAATCAAATATTAAAAATTTGAATCTGTTTTTTTAAAAATCACATTCTCTTTTTCATCAACAATAATAGAAATACTTTGGTTATTATTAAAAAATTAAAAACTATCACATTTATTTTGCATACATTCTTTGTAATTTAGAAGAAGACTATCAATATATATCAATATAATCTAATATTTACTTTTTATACGGTAATAAAATAAAAATCCTGAATTCTTTAATTAAAATAAAACATTTATTATAATTGTAATTAAAAATTTCTAAAATTAAAAAATATTTTAAAAGTTTGATATATTTATTAAAATTTTAACATTAATAGCTATTTTTTTAAATTAATATACTTAGAGCATATCATTCTTTTATTTTTATTTAAATTATTATTTTAATATTTTTAAATACGTATATAAACTCTACTTTATATTAATTTAGAATTTTTACACTTATTTTTATTTCGTATATTCTTATAATTTTATCCTTAAAAGAATAGTTTATATAAATACTACAAAAATTAATGTTTTTATCAAAATATTTATTAAATATTTTATTTGTAAAGAATTTATTGATATAAGTACGATTTATAAAATAGTTAAATGGATGAAAACTTTCGGTAAATAGCAAAATATTTGAATCTAAGTGATTCTCAAAGAACCGGAATTATTCTTACTGGCATTGTTAATAAAAGCGGCCAATAGCTCAAAGCTTTAGATAAACAAGATATGAACTTGTTGGCCACGCGGTACAAGGGGAAATTAGATTAGCATACTTCATCATTGTCAGTGAATCTTTGACTTGTGTAATCTTCTTTATTGTAGTTCCAATCTTCCCCTTTATCGTATTACACGTATTCCAAGAGATGTAGAATGAGAAAGAGACAAAAACAGAAGCTTCTAACGATATCGTCACAATACAACCACAGAATGGAATGAGACTTCCATGAAAGTATAACGAGATGAGGCGCTGTTGATGGATACACGTCTTTCGAAAGATCTTGCATTTAACACTGATTAAACGCTTTCGTCTAAGAAGCTAAATGACGAGTCGATGGATTCTGAGTCTGGTAAAATCTTCTTTGCCATTTCTCACTCAATCATCCAATGTTTTAATTATATATATATATATATATATATACATTTATGTAAATAAAAATACTATGAATTAAGGTATAACAACAGTAACTTTTATTTGTAAATGATTTTAATATAAAAACTAGATTTTCTTTTTTAATTTTTTTTATTATTAACTGATAATGAGTAAAAAAAATACGGATTATGATATAAAAAAATATATTATATTTTTTAAATTAATGTAAATTTTAAATTGTAAATTTTAAATTAAATTGCATTAATAATTTTAATACTACTATTTTATATATTTTAATAAAATAATAAAAATAAAAAATGGTTTCAAACATCATATAATAAATCATAAAACATAAAAAATATTTTGGATTATTTCTATTTAACGAATGCTTATATATATATATATATATATATATATATATATATATATATGTATTTTATTAAATATGATTAAATTTAATTTCAATTGTTGTGATCTACTTTATCTTATTATTATTGCTTATACTTTACTCATCGATTAATATAATACAATTAATCAAAAATAAAAAATAATTCAAAATAAACTTTTATAGATTTTAAAATTATAAAATTTTGTTTGTATTGAATTAATAATAGAGAATTGAAATTAAATTCAAGTTATTAAAAATAGAATATGTTGTAGTACATGAAATATAGTTGACAAAAAAAGAGTAATGCCAGTCTAAAATATTGATTTAATGAAAATAATAATTATTATTAAATTAAAATATTATTTTATTTAATCAAATATTATTGTTAATAATAAATTCTAAAAACTTTAATTGAAATATAAAAAGCTACAAAAAAATTGAAACTTAACAATGACAATAGGTACATTACATCATCTTTAATTATTAACAAAATAAAAGTGTAAGTAATGCCATATTCATATAATTAAATTAGAAATATCAATAATTAAATGAAAAAAAGAAATATATCGTATCAGTTAAAACTTTGTTGGAAAAAGATGTATTTATCAAATTGCTCAAAATTAGAAGTCTTAACAAAAAATATATAAGATAACAATGTACTTTTGTTTTATTCTAATTATAAATTTTAACTTTGAATGAAACTAAAAGACTGAATAATTTAGATTGTCTGAAAATAAAAACCAAATTAACTTGCAATTATTATACAATTGGATGTATGAAAGAGCTTCACAATTTTTTACTTTATACAATTTATATTTTTACAGTATACATATATATAAATCAATACCTATTTTTAAAAACACAGTATATCCTATCGAGAAATTCCGGAAAAAGCTTTTGTAGTTAGCCGAACACATCTCGACTAGGCTTGTGGTTAATATGGGAACTTACTACATATATTTCCCTCTTCTCTAACTCATACTTGAGGGTCGTATATTTGCAGAATAAAGGCCAGCAGTATTAGGAATGGGTATGCTATCTAGCACCGGTTTATCCCCTGGAATTCACTAGTCTCGATGTGAAATTAACATTGTTTAGATTTTGCGCATTCTTCCTAAATCATGGCGAGTGAGAGGAGCTTAGAGATGAAAGAAGCATCAAGGTTATTGGTTGACGTTATATCCACGAAAGCTTGGACTTATGCATTTATATATATGTAATTATAGACACGTGAGCTTGATTACGTATTGTGTTCACTTTTCTGAATTTAAAGCTTTAATGAGAACTGAAATGTACATTGAGAATTGGAGTGTTAAAGGATATAAAGCCACAAGGATTCAGTTTCAGAGTGCATAGAGCAAATTGCCAGATTTACTCGATCATTTACGAAGGATTAAGAGCTTCTGAGTTTTATTAGAAAAACTAACAGAAGTTATTGGATTTTTTTTCGCTAAAAAAACATTTGCACTTTGTAAAAGTAGCATTACCTTTTTTTTTTAAAATATCGAATAAACTAAGGCAATTTAAACTAAACGTTTACTCATTTTTATGTAGTTTATTTAAAATTTAAAATTAATTTACACTGCGTTACTTAATATACAGGCGCGAATACACACACACACACAGTTTATAGATTTTACAGTAATCCATTTTTTATTCATTTGGTTTATTGTAATTTGATTATCGATATTTGCCTAATAGGAACAAAGTTTAAATACAAAGTTATGTAAAAATATTAATAATTTTGCTTTAAACTTGAAATAACATTTTGTAATAACATTATATAATATTATTGTTTATGATTATATATGTTTATTTTAAATACAGTATTTTTACGAGAACTAAACTATTCTAATATTGGCAATGGTTTCAGAATTGCGAATATATTTCATAAAAGAATTATTCTATTAAATTTTGAAATACTTAATTTAAAAATATGTGATCTAATAATAAGAAATATCTTTTGAAATCAATAATGAATTACTGTTTCTAGATTTAACAAACGATGTAAAATTATTACATTCATATATTTACGAATGTAATATTTAAAAATTATTTAAATTTAATAAAATTTATATAAATTTATAATTGAAACATAATTTTTCTTTCTTTTTTTGAAATAAAAATAAAATAGTATAAACATACATAAATTTGAATATAAATTTTATGTTTGTCGAAAGTATTTTATGAGTTCAATTATTATCGAATTAAGCAAAATTATATTTCATGGATATTTCACCGTACTTTACATCATGAATTTAATTTTAACTGAAAAATTATAGATATCATGTGATACTCTTTTCAAACATGTTTTCATTAACAATGGATTAATTTAACAATATAAGTTATCTTCCAAAACTGTAAATCATACTGAAATTTGAAAAGCTTTTTTAAATATAAGTCAATAATTAAAAATGTATTAATAACTCATAATGTATTATAAAAAGGAAAAATTTCAGATTTAAATTAAATTTCTTAAATGTAGCTCTTAAAAATATATAACTTATGAATTTATAATTAACTTGAATGAAATAGTTTTAGAACATTAAAATATACGCATATTGTATATAAAAAATTTATACAGACGTATTAAATTTATAACATAGAGATGTGAATTATAAATGAAAAAAATGAATTACTTTTTCTAAATAAAGTTCTCAATATAATTAAGAGTAATTGTTTCATTACCATAAAATGTTAAATATTAACAAAAATTTTTGTGATGAAACTAATAATTTTTTATACTAATCTCACGAATTAACGTTTGTTATGAAAAATAAAAGAAAGATTTTAATTTATTTACAATAGTATATATTGATATATTTCATTTTTAATTTGTAGGTGGAGTACAATACTTATTATTTAAACTTATATTACATAATTGAACAATAGGTGTTATATGTGCATGTTATACATTTTTTTGAAAATCTATGATGTTTAAAACTTGATATCCCATTTCAATATGCTTTTTCATAATACCAAACATATCTTTATTCAATTGAATATTTTCAATTTCACGTTGAGTGTGATGAAGATTAATGTTGATGAAAACAGTAAAAATAATTTATATTTAATTGATTTTCTTTTAAGAAAAGATGTGTCAATATTTTAACAACTTTTACAATTATTTCTTAATTTCTATTATAAATTCTATTAGAAATTTTACTATTAAAAATATTTTCATAAATCGTTTTAAAGTATAACGTTACCACGTTTTATCACTGACAGTATAAAATAACTGAAATTCTTTAATTTGTAATTCACATTTGTAACAAAAACTTGTATATGATTCTATTAGTAGTACAGCTGTATTTATCAATATAACTATTAAAAATTTATAATAATTTATAATTAAATAATTTCCAAATTAGTAAATATCATTGATATATTTAAACATTAAAAAAAAGTGCAAACAAAGTGTGTACTTCTTGAGAATATATTTAATATACCTATGAATTGCGGTATAATTTTTATATAAATAAATATACTGCTATAAATTATTTAATTTTCATTATGTTCCAAATACAATATCTTAACTTTTTTTACAGTAAAATATTTGATAAAATTTTTAATTAAGATCAAAATATATTTATCATAAAAATAAAAATTTTATTTTTAAAATAAAAAATATGTGATTAAAAGAATAAAATTTTTCAAATTCATTATATTTAATTTTTTAAATTAAAATTTTTATTTACCTAAAAATTTAAAAATTGATGGCCGAATTAGTGGAATCATAACAAGGTATTTTTATTTTATAATCTCAAAAATCATTTAAAGCATATTTATACAAGCAGTAATAAATAAAAATATTTGCTATAAAAAAAGTTTGAATTTAGAATTTATTTGCGAGTGGTGTCAGTGGTATAACTAATTAATAATAAATAACAAAATATTTATATACAATATTGTAAACAAAATATTACATCGCATTGTTACATTATTATATTACGTAACTTATGGTACTGTTTCTAGAGAAAGGAGGGGCGAATGAACAAAAAAGAAGGGAATAATATGAGTTTCAAATTTGCACGGGTTAAAAGATTCGAGATCACTGCGTCCGTTTATGAACATCGATAAGAACAAGTGACGGGGGTTTTTTGTACTCTAAAGTTCAATCAATTATTGTCATTTTCACATACCTCCTATCCAACAGTATTACCATAATGTTAATACTTTTGTTTTATATATAATAACAGAAAACAGCTACTAATTATATAATTTGAATAAATAAATTAACATTTCAAAAAGTATTATTTTATTACATTGAAATATATCTATTTTATAATAAATATATTTGAGGTTAATAAATGTAACGAATAGTATTGATAAAAGTTTTAGTATAAGTAGCGTAATATGATGTAATAATACGTAGTATGTTATCTTAAACATTATCAATATCGTAGAGGTTATACTTAGGTATATTGCTATGCACGTAATGAAGCGGTGTTGCAGTTGTGTAGGTGCAATATAGTCTCTATTTTAGATATTATAGTCACTATATTTATGGTTTATGTGTTACAATAGATATATAAATCGATTAACGTAAATTATTAATATTGATATGGCACATTAATTTATTATTGCAATATTATTATTTGATATTTAATTATATTTTTATAATAAAAATGAATTTATATTTATGTATATTCATAAATTGTATATGTAAATTATTATTTTATACGTGTATTAAACTTAATTTTTTATGAAAACAAATACATAATTTTAGTATAAGAAATCTTTATTTGTTCATTTTTTTTTATTTTAAATAATGAAAATATTTTAAACATGAATATCTCATAGAGTTTCTTATGTATTATACTTAATATTCTATCTGTAAATAATTTACTTAATTTAAATAAAATTAATATAGTTTTAAAAGTTTTAAAAAATATTATTTTTGCTTCTGAAGAATTTCCTTTTTACGCATAATTAAGTATTGATTTTAATTTTTCATTGTAATTGAAAAATTTTTATATTATAATAAGATTTTAATTATTATTAGTCTATTTTGTTAAAGAAAAACATACACGTATAAAGTAAATATTAATTGAAATTTATATTCACAATGAAAATTTTATGTTATGTCATCTTATATATAAGATATATGATATATAAACATCTTATATAGGATATATAAACAAACAATTTATATAAAAATAACAATTTATAAAATATGAGTGTAATATCAATTAGAATACTCGTGTTTATGTGCAGATTATAATAAAATTCTGCTCAGAAATTCTTAAATATTACAGGGTTAAATTGAAAATATTTTTAATTTCTCTTAGTTTTTTTCAGTAAAATAATTTCTTTACACTTTTTTGATTAATAATTAGTTTAATTATATATTTTATCATATGATTTAAAATCATTTAATACCTTTTCTTTATCTTAATTTAGTAATAATATTAATATATTAAATTAATAAGATGATTAAGTTTTTATAAAAATTTTACATACAAATCAATACAAGTATATATATATTGCATAATAAAATAAAAAACTGTTATATTTTAAACATTATTCTATTTAAGCCAAAATAATAATAAATCTTGCTTTCCTTTTTTATAGTTACTGTATAAAAATACGGAGACAGAATAAGTACTCTATGTAAAAACAGATAAAAAGAAAAATATTGCATCACCCACATTTATTTAAGAGTTTGTCGAGGAAGACTTTCGTTAGGTATTCTTGAAAATTTATTCTCTTATAAACTTTTCTATATAGAAACGGTTTTTACTCAGAAAATTTACAAATGTTTCTTTTCCCTTCACTATAACTTATTCTCCGAAAAGAAAAAAAAGTCTAGAAAAAATGACACTAACATCTGCACAAAAAGGAAACCATCTGTAAGTGATAGCTGCGACTATCCCTCTTTTTTTATTTATTGTAACCGAATTAGAACGTTATATTTATTTATAATAAATGTAAATATAAACTAGCCCTTTCTATTTTTTATTGCTTATTTTTCAAATTAATTAGAACTTGATTCGTTAAATTTTAACTAAAGACGTAAGAATTACTGGAAATTACTGGAAATCACTGAAAATCATATTATACATAAAATATGAAAAAAGATTATGATATTATTATTGATGCTCTTTTTAAAATTGCTTTGATATTTCTGATTCAATTTATTTAATATTAATTTATTATCTTTAAAAGAATTAAAATATTTGAATGATATTCAAAGTAATAAAGATATAAAAATGATTGTCGTGTAAGTCAAAATCTATGATACTTCAATTTTAAGTAATCCAAATAAAATTAAAAATGAATGAATCAAAAAATAATCAATAAAACAACGTTACTAAAATAGTTATGAAAATTATAATAATTATACCTTTATTCTAGTCCAAACTAGTTTTTTAATATGAGTTAATTTAATAATCTGTTAGTGTATAGAAGATATGTCATATTTTTTATAAAGCTTATCTAAAAATCGTTAATTTTATACATTTTAATATCAATTAATATATTTATTTATTTATTCTATACTTATGTGATTTATAAATAAATTTTTTTTTATGAACAAACAAATTTACCATTTTTTATCTATAATGAATTATAATTTTGTATTTATAACGTTTACTTTTAAATGAAAGATTTACATTTTGTTTCTTTTTTCTCGAACATTCCTTATATTATAAAGCGTAGTTAAATGTTATAAAATATTTCCAACTAAAATTAATAAAACATATAGACTGGCTTATTTACTTTATGAGTACAATAGTTATAGAAAATGTATTGTCTTATATATATTAAAACTATATTATGCATTTTTAGTTTACTTTACAATAAAACAGATAAATGACAGATGAAAATTGAACCAAAAATTTTACATTTATTAAAAATATTTATTAAAAATTATTATTATTAATGCTTTATTAAAAATTTCAATTTTTAGCTTAAAAAATATTGAATTTATTGGAAGAGATAAAAATTTCAAAATTCATATAAGCATTACAGAAATTTAAAAGTTTCAAAATATTGAAGTAACAACTGCGAATATATATAATTTGAATATGCAAATTGTAAAAAATTATGATAAACTAATATATACTGTTTAAAATTTTTCTAAAAAGCAGCTTCTTCAAGAATAAAAGAATATGAATAGATAATATATCAATATAGTTATTGTTAATATTGTCTTTTTAGTAATTATATATTTAAAAAAAAAATTTAATATTTACTAAAAATTAACTTTTTAATAAACTAATGAAAATATATTAATTAAATAATAGTATATTAATTAAATAATAAGATATATACTCGTGACAACTGTGTCAAATTATTCCTGTAGAAAGTTAAATACAATAAATCAGATATATTTGTAAAAAATTCAAGATAATATTCTATTATATTAAATAATATTAATCTATTTTTAATTTAATGTTTATTTTATTATTATTGAAAAGTAATTCATTAATGTTGACAATTGTATTCAATTAAAAATATCTGTATAAAATAATAAAATATATATATGAACGGATCAACTTTTTTATAATATTGTACGAGTTATTTCAAATATTAATATCTATTAATATACTCAAAATTTGTTTCTAACAAATTTTAGTCTTTTCTGTTTCGTCAAAATTGTTCATTTGTCTTATATTATTCAATCTCACGAATCTAAGAAATCAAGAGATTAAGTATAATGTATGAAGGGAAACTTTGAATAGATGTTCTGTAACAACAAAGAAAAAGGGGAATGATCATTTTCAATATTTAAACTTTACAAAAATTTAAAAAACTTTGTTTCTAAAAAATAAGTAAAGATTTTAACATAATTATTAATTACAATTGATAATTTAAATAATTATTAAAAATATGAATTAATAATTATTTCAATACAATATTTAATTGTATTGATTTATAAAAAGACTTTGTTTTGTTGCGAGAAAACTTATTCATGTCAAGACTTTTTCCAGAGATAAAAACTTTAAAATTTTATTATTTAAAAAATACTTATTCAAATTAAACATTCCTAATTTTTTTTTTTAAATTTTTATTATAAAAATTCACAATGTATTATTATAAGAAATGCTATTTTTAAGAAATAATTAATTGAAATCTACAGCATAAAAATAGCTATAGAAAGTTTAAATTGAGTGGATATTAGAGTTTACGTTTAAAAATATTCGCAGTTTATAGTTGCGCAAATTATGCATAAGACCGATAATATTTACGCAAAAAATTGAAAAAAAATACTTTTAAAAGTACATTATAAATTAAATTAATGAAAATTTATTATTATATAAAAATATATAATTTATATACTAAATTTTTAAAATATAAAATAATTCTTATTTCGTACAGTTCGATATTACAATAAATAAATCAATAAATATTTATGTATATAGAATGATTGAAATAATAGATTTTTTAAATACAATTTTATATACTAAAATATTAAAATTCTAAATCACTAATTTATTTTCATATTATTGATCAAGAGATTAACATTTTTATTGTAAAATACTTCGCCAATATTATGTTATTTCACACTTATTTTAGTTTGAAAAAAATACCTTGTTCATATCATGTATTGAAACTTTTCTTGAAAAATTAAATAAATATAATTTTATATACGATATATGAAATTTTCAAAATGATTAACAACTTTTTATGTTATTTTTATAAAGAAAATTCACAGGTGCGCAAGCAACGAACAATTTTTCTTTTTCTTTACTCATGAGTATATGTAACGATCTTTTGAAAGAGTAACTCGTACTTTATGAAAAAGGTGGCGCAAAACTTATTGCTGTTTCGCGACGTATAGGGATTAAGATAAGAAGGGTGAAAGATGGAAAAAACTCATCCGCAATTTCTGTAGAAGGCAGGTCGACGAACAAGTTTATTACTCCGTAGAATACAAAGCAAAAAAAATAATTTAAAAAGCTTTGAATTTATAAGAATACGAATATAGTTGTTGAATTTTTGTATTTACAAAAGTTTATATTTTTAATTCATAGAATTCATTTAATAATAAATTAATTTTAATTTTTTATCTTGACATAAAAACTACATAATATAAAAAAATTGTACTTTAATAATATTTTACTTCATTAATTATATATTTGTACAGATAAATAATATTAAAATTGGATAACAAAGTAAAAATAAATAATTACTATGTATTTAGTATTATAGTTATATTAAAGAGAGTTATATAATAAAATACTGTTATAATTATTTAAATATTATTATAAACAATAACCAACCACAAAAAACCTTTAAATTCTTTACAGTATGCAATAACTCATTTTATACAAAATTTATAAATTATTATAAAAATTATTTAAACTTTTAGGTTATTTAAATGTTTGATAATTTTGTTTATTATTTTATGTACTTGAATTCATCTCTTATCTAAACTGAATAAATTTTTCTTAGAATCACATTATTTCTAAATAATTTATTTCTTTTTCCTTTCTTTTATATTATACATTATAAATGATGGATTCTTGTTGAGCCATATTTATATATATATATTTAGTAAGATTTATTAAAGTCTTAATAAATTATATTATATCTATTTTAATATACTGATTTAAAATAAATTTATTATAATTTTTAGTTTTATTATAAATTGTGTTTGATTCTAATATTTAAATATCTTATCTGTAATAATATATTCATTAGTTTTACTCACAATATTTTAAACAATATGATAATTTTTTATATACATGTAATAATTAAAATTTCAAAAAAGGTGTATATCATAATCTATAAATATATATTATATAAATTGTAATCTATTTTAATGTCTCAAATTAACAATCGAATATACTTTTATTATTAATTGAATATCATGTTTATGAATTAATGATAAAGTAAAGAATGAAACAAATGAAAATATTTATTTACACTTTAACATAGTAATAGATATATAAATATATTCATGGCGTACGATTATATCTACCTACGTTATGGTAACGTGTATCTTTTCGTCTTCTAAAATAAAGTGATCAAGTATTTTTCAATCCTAATATTTCTATATTATTATATAAATCTATCACTTTTATCTAATATTTAAAGAAACTGAGGATTCACTTCAACTGTAATGATAATTGTTTTTGATAAAGTTCTTCTCAATATGCACCATTTTTAATAAATTATTGTACGAGATTTTTTTTAAATTTAATATTTATAAAATTAGTTTTGATATATTTTATTTTGATATAACAACGTATTAAACATTATATTTAAAAGTATTCCGAGATTATAAAATACATATTTAAATTTTCTTGCTTATGACTATTAACTTTTTATTTATTATTTTTTATGTGTTAGACTATAACTACAAATCTGATAAATTCATAATGATCAATTATATAATTTAATTATATTATTATATATTTAGTTTCAAATATTTACATTGTTACATTCTTTAATATTTTAACTACATAGTGTATCTAACTTCTATACTTATAAAGTTTTATGATTGATCTTCAAAAAGATTAAAAATATATGAACCTAAAATAATAATTCATTATTAATACATCATATTCTACAGCTAAAATTATTTTACTGATTTTACTTTCTTTTGTTTTAAAATATTAGAACCAAATAAATATGTAAGACTCCGAAAAGAAAAATTATACAATGTTCAATAATTATAAACAAATAGAATTAATATATTACAATAATTAAATAAATTTATTTAAAAGTATAAAAAATCTCTCGTTCACGTGCGTAATGCAATACAAAAGATCGCTTTACCGAATGGTCTGATCAATTAAAAGTCGTTCGTATTATTGAGAGCTCTTTTACCGTGAATCAACGAATGTATCGTGGTTTGTAGGTGCTTTATCCATGAGAATAGGGAGTATTCGCTGAGAATTGATAATAGTGAAAGATTTAAACTTCAATTCCGATAAAGTATCTTCACCACATCAAATTTCTATATTTTGAAGATTTACGATTACATATCTCGAGATGACGCATAGATTGTCTTTATAGGGCTCGCTGTCTCCTCCATAATTGTATTTGCATTGAACATGAATGCACGTGAAACAAAATGCACAATTCTTCTATATCGTATTCACGAACAAAATATCTAAGTTTTCAATTGAATTTTTTATATCAGCGAAGAAATATGCAAAAAAATTTTAAATAAACGGTAAGTATCGGTCTAAACATTCTGTTATACTTCTAAAATAATTCAAGAAATTGAATTTAATATACGAACTTTTATTTATTTATTATATTTTATAAATTATTCATATAAAAAAATTAATATATATGTTTTATATGTTTTAATATTAAATAAGAAAAATTCATTATAATATTAATAAATGAATTAAAATTTATAAAAATGTTAAATTACTTTTTTCAATTTTTTTATAATTTTTTAATTCATATATACTATGACATAAAATTTATACTATTCATATCTAATATCCCAAGGAAATAAATTATTAAAATACATAATAAAAATTTAATATTGTATAATAAAAGTTTGATATCAAACTAAATTTAGATTTACTATAAATTATAATAAAAAACCATTTTTGTTCGGTAGATATATTAATAAATTTTTTTTAAATTGTGTTCTTCAATATAAAATACTTAAAATTAGTTTTTAAAAGTTATAATAATGCCTGTAATAATGAGATAAATTATTTTCAAGTTAACAATATACTTTAGTTCTCTCATATAAATTATAATTAAATCTTTTATATAATATGGTTAGGAATTTTATAATATAAATTATTTTATAAAGAATTTTATTTATATTCTAATAAGTTTCTCCAAGTAGTAATTATATAATTTTATAAAAATTAATGTCAAATATAAAAATTTAAAAATCTTAAATCTTAAAAATATTGTATAAATTCTTTAATATATATTAAAAATTTTGAGTCTGAAAACAAAATGTTTCAGAACAGAATAATGTTACTTTTTTCTTGATTATACTAATTTTTGTCTGATTTTGTCTGATATAAAAATAGAATATATTCTAAATTGTAGAAAAATATTTTGTTTTCTTGACTTCTGCTTTAAAAATATATTTTTTAATAATAAAGATTTTAAATTCATAATTTCAATAAATATAATCATATTTATTGGATGCAATCCAATAAAATCTTTATTCAATATTATTCGCAAATATAATCATAGATAAATATTCTTAAATATTCTAATTTTATTCCCAATTAAAAGTAATACATCAATGTATACAATTAGTCAAAGTGTACTCTTTATTATATCAGATATTTATGCAAACATTTATGACAAATTTAAAAATAGTTATATTCAAATTACTACATTATATGTTTTAAAAATAATTTTGTATTGTAGCAGAAGAATATATTCACATATAATTAGTTAAAAAATTATTTATAACTAACATACTAAATTATCTTATCGTTTTATGTAGATTCATTTAATTTGAGCTTAGAAAAATAGTAAATATATCGCTCTTATCGTTTCTGTTCATAGTTATAATCAAAATTTCGTGCAATCCAAAAAATCTATCCTGCAGGAGTTAATCTTATCTACCTCACACTTGTTTGAAATTGAACTCGGCAAAAAATAAAAATTTAACCTAGTCTGTTCGAGCAAACAAAATTCTATCTCTGTACCGGTCCATTAACTTTACAAGTAGCTCTACTACTATTAATCTAGAGAAAGCAAAGAAAAAAGGACGAATTTAAAGGATTCTAGTTCATGGTGTAATTCGCTGAGATTCTCACGACTATTGCTGACGACGAATAGTTACTGGCATCGAGTGTCGAGGCCGATTAAAAACCCGTCAAAGCATCTTCTTCAACTATAGACTATTTTCTTTCTCTTTTGGTTTAGATGTATTACGAAACAGCATGAAATATATAGAAATCCACAGGAATCCCCTTTATGTCTCTGTCGTTACTACACGAAATGATGTATTATTCGTAGGGAAGCAACAAAGGTAAATTTTACGAGAAGTGAAGGAAAAAAGAAAAGGAGAGATTGAAAAAGAAAGAGAGAAATTGAAAAAGACAGAAATGAATTACATATCATTGAATTACAACAACAGGGAAATATTTCAATAAATTGACCAATTCTCACAGGATAAAAACCATTGAATTATTCTACATTTTTGTCGACTAAGCATTCAACTATTCTTCCTGCAAATTAATTGAATTATTATTAGATCTCTCTTTTATCTTTATTTCTTATTTTCCCTCTTACTGAATTTCAATATTTCAATATAATGAAATTAATGAAATTAATATTCAACTTATTAATTAAAAAATTGATACAAGAGTAATTAATTCGCTTTTTATTTTAATTTATAATATTAAAAATTTTATTACATGAAAATTATATCAATAATTATACTCTGTTAATTTTATAATGTAATTATCTCCGAATTGATGACAAATCATACGTATTTGTATTTTTTCTCGTGTTCATAATTATAAAATTTTAATGAATAATTATAAATTAAAATTAGAGTAGAAGATATAAAAATTGTATTTTCATAAAAAAATTATATTTTTCAACTTTAATGTATATATATAATTCCACACGAAATTAATTTTAAATATAGAAATAATTAAGAATTTCATGATTTCTTTTTAATCAAGAAAACTACTTTTCATATTTTATTATTTCCATTATCGTATTTACAATTGACAAAAACTAATATTCACATTGATAAATCAGAAGCTGTAATCGAATCTTCTATAAATTCTCGGCAATTAATTTTGAAACAAGAATGTCAAATATACAGTCTTTGTATAAAAAATTAAATCAATTCTTTTTACCATTATTATTTATTCAGTTATATAAAATTGAGTGTTGGTAATAATTATACGAAATATTGTGACGTTTTAAAAAAAACCAACATATCACGTTATTATTCCTTTATTAAATACATAAATAACTCATCTTTAACCCTGCGAGGACATTATTTGAACATCCTTTCTATTCTCCTGTAATACTATATAGGATTTTATAGTTACCATAAATTTGCACGAAATTGATGTTATACTGTGCTAGCTATATACTCCATTTTTGAAATTATAGTTGTAACAACATTGTTTGAAATATTATTCCTTTTAATTATTTGTTTTGATTTGGTAAAAAAATAAACAGCTTAAATACGTCTAAAAACAAAAAAAACAATTGGAACTATGCTATAAATAAGCTTTTCCTATTATTTTCTATTTTTCTAAGTATAATATTTCAAACATCTACTTTCGGAATCTTACATTATATTTTGAATTATTATAATTCAAATTATAGATAACTTTATTTTTTGTTATTTTTAAAGTTTTTAAATTTATGAAGTCAGAAAAATAATCAGAAGTAATATATATAATTATAATAAAAAATAATTATATATAAATTTTTTTGAAATTATATATAGATAATTTAGCATAAATATATTTTTTATTTTTTATTCATATCAATATTATTAAAAAATACAAAAATTAATCTTTTCCAAATGATATCTTTCACTGATATAATTTATTATAATTATTTAAATGAAAAAATAAAACTTATAAAATTTAATTATTCAAATTAACAATTCAAAAATATTTATTATAATAGCTCTTTATATAAGAACATATCATTTACATTCATATTGGAATAATTTAAATATTGAAAATTACTTATTATAGTAAAGGAATTAAAAATATTTCATAATATACAGGTAATTTTTTTAAATGCTATTAAAAATTATTTTATTTATTATATTTTAAAACTAAAGAAATAATGAAATTAAAATAATTATATTTTTATTATTTTCCAGTAGATAAAAATATGTTGCTGTATAGCAAGTTTTAATATATAATATCTTACATAAAATTATGTTTTTTTATCAGATAAATCATATATTTATATAATATAATGAATTTTTCAAAAAAAAAATTACCAAAATGGGATGTCAATAATTGATTTTTTATATTTTCCAAAAATCTTGAATCCTTTATAGTCAAATTTAGGTTATCACATGATTTATTGAAAATATTTAAAAGTATTATTAAAAGATTATTTTTCATAATTTTTTAATAATTTAAAATTACAAAATGTTTTAATAAAATAATTTTCATATTTTAAGCTTAAAAAAGTTTCATCATATTTTTCTAAGCTATGTATATCTTAAACTATAATAATTTAATATATAATAATTATAAAACTTTAATGTTGTTGATAAGAAGTGCATAAAAAATAATAAAAATAAAACTTTGAATCAATTTATTAGCACAAAACTTTAAACAAATTTCTAAAATTTAATTAAATGTAATATAAATGAATGATTCGTTGTAAAAAATATTTTATATTCAAAACTAACAACAAAGTGAGGATTGATCAAAATTGATATTTCATAATATTTAATTCCTTAAGAGTATATAAATTATTCATGAAATTATACTGTTTTAATTTTTAATTGATTTTTACATACTTTACCTAGATATTAATATATTTTATAAGAGAAAATATATTTATCCTATTTTCCAATTTTCATAAATCATATTAATATATATTACTATTGTAGCGATTCTTCGATTATTTTCCATGAATTTTTATACTAATATGAAGTTTGCTTTGGCATGCAATAAATACAGTATGGGTATTTTAAAAAGATTAAAGCAATAGTTACATTTGTTGTACGATTCTACATATATAAAAGTATTACATAATTACTCAACATTCAATTATATTTAAGTAAATTTAAGTAAATTTAAGGTTCTTTTAGTTATTTTCTCATGCATACTCATACCAATAAAGCAATGTATTTTATTAGAAATATATAATTTTTTATTTCTATAATTTTTTTACATGTATGAATCATGTTTTTAGTTGGATAAAGAAATATTTATTTATTTAATAAGTTTTTTTAAATTAATATTCTACGATTTATCGTTACTAAGATAAAAATGTTATTATTTTATAATCTTTTACAATTCTATTAAAATAATTTACACAATTAATTACTAAACTATACATAAATATAATCTTAATTAATTGTCACTTTTGGAAATGTTTGAGTTAAGTTCATATTTTATTCTTACAATATATTATATTTGTTCTCCTAGTCTGTTTTAATTTTTGAATTTTTTCTAATTTCCATTAATTCATTTTAAAAATCTTTACTAAATATAGGTACTTAATAATTACTGATTAAAAAAATCTATTGAAATCTGAAATACCAAAATTTTTGAAAATATCATTGTAACAAAAATATTATTTATAATACTGATCCTGTAAAAATTTATAAATTATTCATGTATATTTTGTAATCTTTAAATTATTAAATGAACCAATTAGTTACTTAGTATTAATTACTTTTAAATTTTATGTTTAAAGTATCTGAATAAAATAATAAATTTAAATTAAAATTTTTTTTTCCTTAATAATATTAATTATTGTGGTTACTAAGTAAAAAGTTTTTATTTTTCTACTTAATTTAAAAAGAGAGTATATAATAAATTAAAAGACTTAAAAAAATTTCTAAAAATGTTATATGAATATGTTGATACTAAAAAAATTACCGTTTTTGAGGCACTAATCTCATAATTTACTTTATAAATTTTCTTTTCTAGGAATCTCTTCTAAAACTTAAAATCAAAGATACTATAATGTATTAAATCAATGTACGTGTACATGTGTACCTAATACACACATAATTTTAAATAATTTTTACTAAGTAAATAATAGCAACATATTGTTTAAAATGATATATAATCAATTATGTATTTTTATTTTTTTTTATTAAATTATAAAGTAATTACTTTTAGTCAAAATTAACTACCGAGTCTTCTTAAGTTTAAATTTTGAAAGTATCATCTTTGTTATTTTTTAATTTTTATTTTACTTTATAAACATTCATTTGTACAAAAATTTATTTTTGATTATTATTAATAATGGGATATCCTTAATAATGCGTTATACTTTATTAAAGCTATTTGTATTTTTATCGATTTAAAACACATTTTTATAAAATCTTGCGATAACAATTTTCTGCTTAGTTTGTATTACAATAGAATTGAGCCAATAAGAATCCATAGTATCACACATTGTCGAATACTTTTTTTTATTTATTCTGGATTATTTATTGAGTAAATGGCTGGCTTGTTGCAATGATTTAGAATTTACTTGACTCCATGCACATATGTATACGTAAATTCATCACTTTTCTTAAGTTTTTAAATATTCATGGTAATTTTATGTAAATAAACAAGTTGATTAATTTGTAGTCTTTACTAATCACACTCTTACCATCTATACTTAGCTCAGTGCAAAAAATAACTAATTCACAAACGTTTAAGTCAAGAACTAATGAATTTTTGTAAACCTTTCCAATAGTTTGCAGTAACAATACAACGAAGTGATGAATTTAATCAATATTATCTTCAAATTGAATGCATTCAAATATAATTAAATTTCCTACTTACTCGATTTGAGCGGTTACAAACCTTGTTTGAGAGAGATAAATAAATCCACAAATTGATCGACGAGTTGATAGAAGAGAGTTTCATCAAAACATATTTAGGTAGCAAAGAAATTGGCAATACGCGTCCTTTTCAATACTCGGACGGTGAAGTCCGAAAAGCGCGCTGTCGTCGCATAGCAACGGAGCGCGTAGTAACCGATGGCTGTTCCTACAAGACGCACGCGCAATAGGCCCCTCCCCCTGCGAATCTTTACCAACACACGTATATGCGCTCGATCGCGATAGATCTTTTGACAACCCTCGTGTCTTATACCAGGAGGTACCACTATTGCTGGTTCTACTAAAACACCTTAGATATCTTAATAAAACTTCGAATCTTTATTTAACGAATTAAGTCTCCTATTTTCTTTCCAATTGCTACCTATATGTCTTTAACCTAGTTCCTTTGTTTCATTGTATTTTTTTATCCTTACTCGTCACATGGTCACATTAGACCAAAATTACTAATAGTATCGATATTATTGTTTTGATTACTATTGTTTATCTTCCTTTTATATACGTTTTTACTTAATATTTTTATTTTTTAATGTATGTACTGATTTTTCCCCCAAATAAATTTTCATCTGACCATGAATTATAAAAATTTAAGGAAATCGACGAATTAAAACTAAAAAATAGCAGTCTTGATGTATTTGAATGTATTTGAAGAAAAATAATCAAAACTAATATTTTTGATTAAAGGAATAATTTGCCTTTCGAAATTGCATAAACATTAAATCAGATATGTATTATATTTATATGTACAAAGAAATACGAGATTTTTATTTTTTGACTTTTAAAAATTTAACTAAATAATAGTATATTACTTTTTTATCTATTAATGTTAACTTTAATTTAATTGATTTATGTAAAAAGTACTTTATTAAGTACAATGAATAATAGCCTGCTTTATTTTTACTTCTGACAAATATGAATAAGAATGTAAATTAATTTCATAAATGTAAACAATAATTAAATAAATTTATATATTTATATATTGATAAAAACACCGATAGTCAAATTATTTAAATATTTTTAATATATTTCTTTTATTAGACTCTAAATAATGAATGTTTAAATATATTCATTGAATTTAGTTTTAAATAACAAAATTATTATGTTTTTATTATCAATTACACTTATCAATTGTTTCTTATCACAGCATTATTTATGAAAATCAAGTAAAAATTTATATGACTCAATAAAATAAAAATTAAAAAATTATATATGTATATTAAATAGAATTTCAATTTTCCAAAAATATTTAATATTTAATTATAGACAAACTATTCATTTCATTTTATAAAATTTAACGTAAACCATTAATATTTCATTTAAAATTTTTAAAGTATTTAAATATTTCAAAATTTATATTTTATATATATATACATTATTATTTTTTTTAAATCTCTTATTTTTACTTGACAATTAAGTTATATTTATTCAACCTATTTTTTAAAAAGTATGAAAATAATAATAGGTAAATTGGAAAAATAATTTTTTTTTCTTTATTTATTAGTATTTTTTCTAATATCATTTACTAAGATTTATAACAATTAACAAACTAACTTTTATTTTTCATATTAGAAAAAAAAATATTAAGACTAAAGAAAGATTATATTATTTCATTTCTATAATATTACAGAATATATATTTTTTCTAAAGAGTAAATATTTATAAAAAAAAATATATCTTTTCGGAAATTTAAAAACATTCTAATTGTTTTATGTAGCATAAATTATGTATAAACGTAGATTTTATAATATTAAAAATTAAAGTATTTATCAAAAAGAATTTTTAAATTGAAAGTCTTTATTTAAATAATGAAAATACATTTATATAATCTAAACATTGTATTTATTGAACATGGAATCTTCATTTCAGCTACCAAATTTTTACTTTAGAGATATTCATATGGCATATTACTCTCTCTTCTAACATATGCACATCGAATTTTTTAATAATTCTGTTGTCTTTCTACAAATTATATGAGCTAAAGTTTATTAAATTAAATACTTGTACTAATCTCTATTACTTTATATTAATTAATTCATTTATAAAACTTCATATTTGTGCATTATAAATACCTACTGAAAAAATTAATGGTAAACTATAATAATAATAATAATAATAATAATAATAATAGTATAGACAAATAGTTCAATAGTACTCAAATACATCCTTTTTCTGATAATAAAAAACGAAGCGTAAAGACTGGATTATTACATGGACTGGATTATTATGGGGGTCTATATGAATAGTTCGCAAGTAAACTAGACTTAATCGTATTAATACAAATCAAATCCTCGCAAACGTCTCCATATAGTGTCAATTGCCTCTAGAGCTTTCATGCATATGATCAGCTTGCTTATTATATGCGTTGATAATATATTCTCATGTATTAAAATCCATACTATATTACCAATCTCAAACTTGTTATTCTACTTTCGTTAAACTCCTACCTTCCTATTATATAATTCAATTAATTTTTTATGAACTTTTTTGTTATCCTATACTTCAATTAAACATTTTTTCCATAGAATTGTAGTATTATTATTGTATTATCAAGTTTATTATCTATAGTTTGTAAATTATAATTGATTATTCTAATTAAATTTAATAAATATTATACATATGGGTGTGGGTATGCGTGCGTATACATAGCAAGTCAATTGAAAAAATATATCCTTATTTAAAATAAAGATGCAAAAATGTTGTATTTCAAATTGTTTAATTTATCATTTTTATTTAAAAAAAATTATTATTTTTAAGAAAAAATTAAGTATTCTATTTTACTCTTACTTATTACAATTTATTCAAAATATTTAAATTAAAAAAAAACAAATTTTCTCTAAATTAATTAAAATTTTTTAATATTTAGTTGTTATACATATATTGGATATTAGGATATACTAGATATATATATAACATAAAAAAGATAAATTAAAAATTTCTGTTGAAAATATTAATTATCAAAAGATAACAATAAAATTAATAGTCAGATGTCAATAACATAATAATAATAATAGATTAAAGCTGAGAGTATATATATAATATATATATATGTATTTATTCATAATATTTTATATTTGTAATAAAATATATAAAAATAGAATTCATAAATTTTATTCGTTTTAACTTTTTAACTTAAGAAATTAATTAATTTTTATATTTGTAACAACTGTTTTAGTTAATTATATGAATGCTTTTAAAATATAATATAATAATTTCAGATGAAATAAATCATTTTAGCTAAATATATTGAAATACTATTTTCTCAAACTTGAAAATCTTTAAAGTTAACTAATGAAAATTTTACTAAATAACGAATAAAATCGTTAAAATTAATGATGAATAATTAGTTGCTATCAAGTTACATTATAATTATTATAATATTTACCAGAATAAAATTTGAATATGAATGTTATAGTACTAAAAAATATTTTAAATAAAAAAATATAATTATAAAATGGTACTAAATTTGAATAATTTTTATAAACGATTTTATAATCAATATTATCCTAATAATTTATGTTAATCTTATTTTTATATTCTTTTTTAATGTTCTGTATTTTTATTAATTGTATATTATAAAAAAATTTATAAAAAATGACAACCATTCACGAAAATGTTATTTATTTTGTAGTATTTTGATGAACAAGTTAAAAAACTACTTTATACGAATAATGATATAATAAAATATAAGTCTATATTCGTAAGAATAAAAATTTTCTTTTATTTCGATTGTTATTAGAAATTACGCGAAATAAATCATTTTACATAAAACTTTATTGTAATGTATTTCATTTCCTTTAAGAATAGCAAGCAAAAATAAATGCATACATTAAAATATAGTATTTATAACGAGTAATTTATATTATTTATTTCTAACTTTTTGAAAGCTTTATAATCAAAACACCGTATGTAACAAAAAATTTATAATCATGATATCGTGTGATAACTAGAATAAGCACTATTTTTGATTTTACAGTTTTTACTATTTTTAAATTAAAATTTAACTTTTTTACTAACTTCAGAAAAATCTTAATTACACAATTAAAAATACAATTTGTATTTTTAAACACTTTAATTGACTTATTTTCTACTTGAATATAGAATAAATCGAATATGTAAATAATATTTTGTCAATATATTATGATAGTTTTAAACTTTATTTTCAATTTTGTATAATTAAAAGACCTTAAAAAAAATTTGAAAGTAATTGTTGCATTTGAGATTAAATAAAGTAAAAATAGTGTTATTATTATTTACTATATATTCTAAGTAATAGAATATTTTAATGAAATTATTTAGTTTCTCTTATTAAATTTAAAAATTTTAATATATCTTTATAAAATATTCTTAAATAAAAGAATTCATATTTTTATTGTTTCAAAGTATGTTTTTTTTTTAAAAAAATAATATAAAGGCATTTTAAATTACATGTTTAATCGTGACGATTTATATAATTGAACTGAATGTAATCAATTTAAAAAGATTTTAAATATGAAATATGCATGAACTATGCATAAGAATAAAAATCTTTCAATTTAATTTGCTATCTTATAAGTCTTTAACTAACTTGTATAATAGAGAATTTATTGTAATGTATAATAAAATATATTTAAAAAATTAGTAACCAACAACAGATTATCAGATTAAGTTCGAATTAAGATTAATTTTATTTTAATGCTATTATTCGATGTGTCTTTTTAAAATTTATATCGTGAATTTTTATAAGAAAGGTCAATGGAGGAAACTAAGCGTTTGTTACCCAAAAGAAATATGTATGGAAAAAAGGAATACGTGCTTTTACGAAGATGGTTAGAAAAATAAAATAAAAAAGAAATGATGAAATAAGAAAAGAGCGAGGTAGTTGTAAAGAATTCAATAGATGTTGTCAAATCTCCCCGATTTAATATATATTTGGGGTAAATTGCGGAGAAGGTGGAGAGAGAGAGAGAGAGAGAGAGAGAGAGAGAGAGAGAGAGAGAGAGAGAGAACGAGTAGTCAACGGATGCAGCTCTCGCAGGTCTCCTTAAAGAGATACGCATGCGTCTCCCCACTCGCGCCTCCGATTCAAAATCATCGCGCTAAAGAGCGAGAGGAACGATGTGACACTGCTCAAGCCCCCAGGACAGACGGAGATAGGCAAATATAACGGCAGTGGTGGGGGAGAGAGAAAGGTTCGGAGATAGCGAGGGCGAACTTCTCTAATGCCGGGCATGCCGCGAATTCGAGAGGCCGCTGCTTTAGTGTCTTCACGAACGTCGGTGGTGTTGTGGTGATTATGGTATTCGTAATTTTGTTTCTAGTAATCTCTGTCTTACCGTTTGCAAGTGCTTTCTTTTTTTGATCCGCGAGTGCCACGCATTGTGGTCCAAACGCGATCCGTTTTTTTTGTGTTACGTAGTCTCGCAGTAGCGGAGTGCGCGTTGTACAGTTGCAGTGTGTGCGGGCTTGTGGTGGTCCTAGCGCTCCATGGCAACGAGGCAACATATATCATCTACGAAAGTCGCGAGCAACAAAAGTAGTAACTTCAACGACGACGGCGACGACAGTAGAAGCACTAACACCGGATACGACCATCGAAACTGCTCCACAACTTGTCCAACTTGGGTACAAGACTCTTTTCATCTTTGATTTTTATACTTTTTTGGAGTTCGAGTTTCTCGATAATTAAATAGAATGGAAAGCTTTATAAATCAGATAGCTGTACAAAACTAACAATAACCTTATTCAACGATGTGCAAAAAATAAAACATATTTTAGGCACTTCTTCGAATTTAAACAAGTGATAAATATCGATTATCACGCAGGACTGTTAGTCGCTTAAAATATGAACTGGTTTTTTATTCTTTGCCAAAATATAATTTATTTTGAAAAATACTTCTCTTTTTTGCTTATAAAACATATTTTTTCCTGACATAAAAATCATGATAGTTAAAAATGACTTTACTCTTTTGTAAATATACGCGTTTATTTTAGTATTTAGTTTATTCTCCGTAATCGATATTTACATATTTTTCTAATATCATACTTTTCTATAAATCTACCTGCGTTTCTCTAAAAACTTGTTAATTGACTTATAAAAAATGAAATTTTTTGTATAAATTTTTACTATTATATAATAAACTAATTATGATTCTCAAACCTCTTTATAAAAAATTCCAGTTTTATAAAATTGGCATATTAATTATTTGTATAACTGTTTGATAAATTTATTTTGTTTCATCGAAATTATCATTATCAAGTTTAGATCTTTTAAAGTATATTGAAAACTAATTAAGTGCAGGCGTATACTTAATTTGATTAAATAACTATATATCTTGTAATATTTGACTAAATATTTATTAATTATTGTCCCTAAAATTAATAAATAAATACTATCGATATAAAATTCATTAATTGTGTCTTCCGAAAGATTTAGGTAAAAAGTTTGTTGAAATAAAAATAAAAATTACCCATTTCTTAATTTAAGACATCGAAGATTATTATAAATAATAAACAATAAATGTATATAAATAATATAGTATCATATTTATATAGTGTATCTAATAGTCTTTTCACGAATATAACCAATTTATCTAGTTACTTTATAACTTAAATATACTTCCGGATTGTTTTCTATGCATCATGAATCATTAGTTTTCATATATCCATTCTACTTCTAATAATATTATTTAATAATATTACAAATAATTGTATTAATATTTTAATTAATATTGAATTATTTTATTCTTGAATTCCAAGATAAAAATTATATACATTTAATCTACATTAAATGAGCAATATAATATTTTTTTGATGGTATATATGTAAACGAAAAAGTATTAAATGTTAAACATAATAAAAAAAAATACAGAAATATTTATGTCTAAAAAATGAAATAAAAAAAATTTTGCAGAAAAAAAAGTTTTATATAAATCAAAAATATACTTAAAGTATTACATAATATAACAATTTGATTATTTATGAAGAAGCAATCCAATCTAATTATTTTTATAAAGGCTTTTGTATTTTGAATAAAATTTGAAAATCAGTCGAATATAAGTAATGCAGTAACATAAGCGAATGAATAATATTTTTAAACCTAACTGTAGGTGCCTAGCGTATCTGTTTTTAACTTTGATGGGCTTTCTTGAAATGTAACTTGATGCACCCAGAATATTACCTCATGGAATAGTGGATTTTATTTACACACAAAATTATGCGTTTATTCACATAATAATTCTTTTATTATTAAGTCTTTAACCCTATCATTTCGAATTTTGAATACCTAAATTAAAAATAAGGAATAACTTAAAACTTTAATTATAATTAGGCAAAATAGTCATTTTTTACTAACTATAGTAATAAAACTAGTTTATTATTGATTATTGTAACGATAATGTTGCGATAAAATATGAAAATATTATTTATTTTTAAATTAATAAAAATTAATTGCTTAAATTTCATGATATAGTTAAAACTAAAAATAAATAAAATCTTACCTTCGACAAATTTTAACATACATAACATCGTTGTGAAATGAATTCTTCCTCAAATTTCTTCATTTAGAAATTAAAAAAAAAAAATATTAAATTTTTATATTTATTTTACATATTTTAATTGAATAAAAAACAAATATATATATGAAAGAAAAAATTTGCATTATTATAGTTCTTCTAATTTAAAGAATATATTTTTGTAAGAAAACTCATACGAAACGAAAATTTCTCTTGTACATAAACTAATTTTAAATTGAAAAATTCATATTTAAATCTTAAATCTTCCATCGTAATTTAATAGTTTATTATATATACTTTATGTATATATGTATCCATTTTTTTGTAGAAATATATGTATTTATATTTTATATAATAATAATTTAAAAATAAATTACGGTAAAAATTTTAGGTATTTATTTCTTTTAATGATAAAAAGTTTTTTTATTATTCCTTCATTTAGTAATGTTTACTTAAAATTAAATATCTAATGAGGAATAATCAGTACAAATGTTATTGCTCCTAAATGTGTACTATTTAAAGTTCGAAAACAATTTAAGAATGAACATTGTGTAAATTAATTTCGAAAAGAAAACATGAAGATAAAAGAATATCAGAAAAAGAGAAATGAAAAAGAAAGATTGGACACTTGTTTATTGATTAACCTCTCATGCAGTTACTACTCGATTCCAAAAAAGTTTCTCGTTTTCTTATTAGTGATGACATATTTTCAAGCTGCCATAGTCGCTGATTCATATTAGTCATCAATATCCAAATCTCTTACTCTCCCTCTCTCTCTTTCTCACCCTTTCTTTCTCTTTGCTTTTTCTCACTATTACTAGATTGTTGATTTCACTAAATATCGGAAAGTTTATAAAAAAATATCTCTGAATATAAAAAGAAAAATATACAAGTAATATAGCATATTAAATTATTTCATTTACTGTCTAACAAAATTATCAAAATTACGAATTTTATAACAAATTCATAAAAAAATGTATAAAAATCTATATATAAAAAAGTAATAATTGTGAAAATGTAGTGAACTGCGATATAACTTGTTGACGTTTTTTTAAAATTTTTAAGAAAAAGAGATATAAATAATACTACAGATTCCATTTTTTCTATAAAATGTATGAAAAAAATCTAATAATTTCATTTGATTGAAATAATTGCCTTTTTTTACAGAATATTTATTTTTTCGTTTACTTTAAAATAACTATTAATGTGATTGAATTTTAATATAAAACAATATAATTTTTATTTAAAAGTTATAAAATATTTATTAAATGACAAATAAAATTTTTAGTACACGCATAATTCATAGTGCATGAATAATTATAGGTAACCAACAAGAATAGTAATAACTTTTACAAAAAATATGTTCATTGAATCAAAAATGTATAAAGTAAATTATACAAAATTGATAATATGCTTAGAAAAAGAATATAGAAATAGTAACAAATATTTTTTCTTTATATTTTAAACACTTATCAGCTTTGTAATTTATATTAGTATAAATATTAATGTTTTTAACATATATATATATGTATATTTAATGCAAATGTTTGTAAGAATATTGTTAATTTTAAAATACTTTTAAGTAAAATGTATATATTATTGATTTTAAAATGCGTGTACTGAAATTAGCTTATTATTTGTACGATTAAAATATCATGATCTTTAGTAAATTTTATAATTAAGACTATAAAAAAACAATAATTTATTTATATGTAGGTATATATTAATATACATGACCTTCAAATTTGTAATTATTAAATTAATTTTTAATGTTAAATGATATATTTTTGATTCTTTTGTATTAAATATTGGATATTATAATTGAAGAACTTAAGAATTCAAATTATTTTTTTATATGCTTATAATGAAAATAACTTTTTTCATATGTATTTAAAAATAATTAAAATATATAAGACTCACGCCTTATCATACGTATATATTTTTTTAATCTTATTTCATTCTTGATTTTTGAAACTCGAATTCCAGTTAAATGAAACATGAAGAAGTAACTGTGAAGTTACACTCAGTATATTAATAATTATGAAGAAAAATAAAGATGCAAGTGACTGAATATGTATTATTTTGAAAGTATTTCTGTGTTTATTATATTTTATATGCAATACTATTTTATCACTAACTTTAGCAAATATGAATTGATTTTCTTTTCTACATGATTTGTACATCAATTATTCATCAGATATTTCGATTACTTTGATATATTATCTAGTTAATATTTTTATAACCAATAATACTAAATAATATTACTTAAATAAATTATTTTAAACTTTATATTAAGTAAATAACATATTTTTTTTAACTAAATTATTTTATAACAAATTTATTTTTAAAAAAGTACAAATGATAATTATAAATTTCAATTTTATGTAAATATTATACGTAAGTAATTATGTGTAGTAAAAATACTAGGATAATAAACGCTTATTTATAAAATTGAATTCATACATGTTAAAAGAACTAATGGTAAATAATAAGTATACATTATTTACTATATTGCTATCGTAAATACTTATTAGTACACGAATTAATATTTTATAAAAGAATAAATACTAAAAAGATTTAAACGAAAGGTTTATATACAATATAGAGATGTATCTATATCCGATTTTTGCTTAATTATATTTCTCAATGTTCTGAGTAAAATATTTATTTCTCAAAAATATAAACTATCTTTCCCTTCTCTCTCTCTCTCTCTCTCTCTCGATGATTTCTCACAAAAAGAAAATCTCTGGAACCGCAACTGGTTTTATATTAACGAGTACCAGCAGATGATACTACTCGAAAATCATTGCATTCCTCAGATTTTTCATCTTGTTTAAAGTATCAAAATGATAGATATTTTAAGACTACTGTATATTTATTTTTCTTCAGTTTCTTCTTTATTTTATTATTTCAGCCGTGATATGTTTAGTAAATTAGAAAAATATAAAATAAATTATCATTGATACTTTGTTATATTTAATGTTTACATAAATCGATCTTTTCTGTAATTAGGGTATTAGCAGGATTATTTTATTAATTTTAAATCAAATCAACTATTATAAAAGTTTGCATATTTTTAATTAGGTTTAATATTAAAAATTAAGTTTAAAGAACTGCAGCTATTATAATACCATTTTAATGTTAGAACAAGAATCCTTTTAGGTTTAAAAATCAAAATTACGTTTGTTTGATATCTGCTAAAAAGAATATACGTGATATATTATTTATATTGTCCTTCTTTTATTTCTATTACAATATATATAAATAATTTATAGTGGATATAGCTATAAATTAATATTCTTTAATAATTCTAATCTATTTTATTTTCTAAAAAAAGGGAATTTAGAAATGTAATAATAGTGAAATACCTTCCTAGTATTAAATATATGAAAAATAACTATAAATTTTGTATGTGTAAGTGAGTCTTAAATAATACATAATAATTATATTCTCAACTTTATTTATTAATCCTTATTATATATACAAAGATATTAAATTTAATGTACTAATTGTATGTATTTTTTATTTATTTGTAAGTAAACTTACGTATACGACTGCTTTAATATTTTCTTTAAAAAAATTTGAAATTTTATTTTAATTTATTTCTACATATTTGTATAAAATTATATTAATTATAATTGTTTTTAAAATATATACATTTTTGTAATATTTAAAGATTATAAATTATACTTATTCAAGTAGGTTAGTATCAAAAAAATTATAAACTTAACCTAACTAAATAAATATAGTGATACAATAAAAATTAGTAAAACTCTATTATTATATTAAAAACTCACAAATCAATTTATAATTTGAAAAATTTTTTATAAGTAATATTATTTTAATTTGTATTTATATTTTTAAGTATAAATTGAGTATTAAAAACTTAAATATTCTGTTAAATATTAAAAATGTTTAGATTGTTAAAAAAATTGCGTTTAGTGCTTAACAGGAACTGTCTATGACAATATTAAAACTTATCATGTTCAATTAATCAATGTGATTTTAAAAAAGTTTTTCCCGATCAAAAAGATTTTTCAAAATTATATTTGAATATTTACGCTAGTTAATCAGACAATAATAGAAGCAAATCAAATGTATACTCTTTTTAATATTTAATGTTTAATGTAATCTAATAAAAAATATATACACTAATTCAGATCTAATATATTTACACAAAACGTATAACTACTTTAATTAATTTTTAAAATAAAGGCTTCGTTTATATGTATATAACATATTTTTAAAAAAATTTTTAAATATATAAATAATTTTTTTAAAGTTTATAAATATACATTTCATTTATTTTAAAACAATATATGTTGTTAATATTTTAAAGAATAATATGTTAAAAATACAATTTATACTCAATTGCAATAATTCCTTAAATAATCTATCAAAAAATTTTATTATATTCTTCGATTAAAATTTCCATCGTGTTATAAACATATTGATTCATTATTTAAATAATATATATAAGATATAAATATAAATATGCTTCTATAGTATATATAAATATAAAGTATATTCAAACCTTTTTATGTGAATATTACTTAACTAATTTTTTTATATTAATTAAATACAAATTTTTGTTAAGAATATTGCTTTTAAAAATCACCTAATTTATAATTATAGTTTACTTCTTAAATAAATTACAGTTTTAACATAATAAGTGTTAATGCATGTTTTAGTTACTATTTAGATAAATATTTCAATTAAATTAAAATATTTAAATGCTTTACTTACTATACTTACTATATATGTGTAAATATGTATATGTGTATATATAAATTGATTATACCTTATGTAAATGTAAATAATTGTATTGAATTTTTTTATAATATATACACAAAACTTGTACGATATACCTAAAATTTATATATATAAATATGATTAATGATCTGAGGAAATTGAATTTTGCTTTTGTAATTCATGTTTTTTTTAAATAACAAATACAGAATATCTATTTTAAACATAAAAATTTTATTCATATCATGTTATTAGCAATGCGATTGTATAAGATTACGGAAGAGAAAAATATATATATGCATTGCATATATGCATTAAGTGTCAATGTATATTGATAAGTTATTGAATTCTAATGAAAATCATAGGAGTGCGATATAAATAATAATATTATGTATTCTTTTTAGCAAATGTTGAAGAAAAGTAATTTGTATTTTTAAACCTAAGAAGAATTTTGTTCCTACAATAAAATATACTATTATAAAAATTGTAGTTATTTAAATTTAATTATAATTTCTGATTTTTTAAAATTATTTTCGAAAAAAATATATACTTATATATATATACATATATATGAATAATTAAAAATATTATATATTTGCATTGAAAATGATTTCACTGACATTAAACAGTAATTCGCGATAATGTATTTATTAAGTAAATAAAAGTATTTAAAAATATGAACTATGTGTAAAATAATTGAAAAACTATCCATTTACAAAAAGAATTTTAAATGTTAACCAATGACTAACTGTAGGTTAGGAATATATCAATTACATTAAATTTCATTTTGGACTCAATATGGTTCATATTATAAACAAAATTTATAAAAAAAACCAATGTTTAGTATGATTTCAAAGATATAAAAGTCTTAATCATCGATATTAACACGTTTTGAGGTCACTTCGAATTCCACTTCGAAAAAAAGTAGAGTTTTGGTTCCACATATTCAACAGAATACACACTGAATTCCAGAATTCTAATTTTGCACAGCATCTTTGTCCTTACACATATGCTAGTACTCCAAGCTCGTTCAAGAAGAAATACAGCTGCTACTCAATTAACGTACTCACTCTCTCTCTTTTTCCTTTCGCTTTTATATTCTTAATTCCGTTAGACCGTACTCATGTACGTAAAGCGTGGCGACAGTCTTTGTTAATTTCTTTCTTTGCATAGCTGCTTTTGTGTTTCTGTTTTTAATACACATCTTTTTAATACATAAATTATTTGAAGAATATATCATACTTTATATAGTCATCGATAAAGATTTTTTACATTCCATATACTTATAAAAATGTTGAATATATTTATTATTATAATATATTGTATACTTAAGCTTAATTTTAATTAACTTAATTTTTTATTAATAATGATAGATTGTAAAAATTAGTCTGTTAATCTATTAATAGAAAAAAATCATTAAAATCATTTTAAATAAATAATTATAATAGAAATTAGAATTATTAGGTGCACAATAGAATTATTAGGTCACACTAATATTTTTATTATCAGATAGTTCAATACAATATCTAGTTTTTGCTTTATATTCCATATTTTTTTGATTTTTTGTATATTTATAATACAACTTATAATTAGTACTTAGTATTTTATTAAAGAATTGTTTTAATATTTAACACTTGACTGTTTTAATTTAATTTTAAAGGGAAAATTTGAACTTGTATCTTTGATCTGAACAAAATAAAATCATGACCATTTTTTAATACGTTTTGCTTATGAAAAAGGCACTAAGCGTTACAGATAATTAAAATTTGACACGTATATCACTGAAAATAATAAATAATGACTATCTAATAATTACAAAAAATCATTTTGAATATTAATACAATTTACGTTCATTTGTTAAATATTGATTACTTTCGATTATTCCTCGTATATTTTCAATTATCTAGAATTATATGATATTAAGAATTATGAAAATTTATCATAATTAAGTTTATTCTCTTAAATTTTATACTTAAATTTTATATTATACTTATAATAAAATCATTTTTAATTCATATAATTCTATAACATTTTTTAAATATTACAAAATAAATATTGTACTTTTAAAAACTCGTGTAATATTTTTTTGATTTTTAGAATTAACAAAATCTTCATAAAGACTATTTTGTCTAATATCTTAGATAAATAATAATATTATTATAATAATCAATAATTAAATATAATATTATAATTTAATCAAATACGTTGTACATTCTAAATAGAATTTATATAATACGTCAATAATAACTTAATGTTTGATCTATTCTTATCAAACACCACAAAATTTATCGTTCTTACTAACATTAATTAATTGTGATTTTAAATGTATTCTTAAAAAAATATTATTGATCAATTTTTTATAATTTTAGTGTATACATAATTAATTTTGTTTTTACTGTTACATAAAATTATGTAAATGACAATACGTAACAAATCAACCTTTTTATTAACGAGGATATTTTTTTCTATTTATTATTTTAAACTGTTAAATTTATGTCAAAACTGAATATGCAATCCATTAACACAGTAACTCCTAGCTTACGTTTTTAAAATTTTTTACTTGTTGTTTCAGATTAGTAAATTTATACAATCGTCTTTATTCATAAATTATAAAAACATAAGTTATTTTAAGAAAATCTTCTGTTCTAAACTTATAATTATTTAAAATTTTAGATATAAGATTTACATTTTAATTTTATAAAATTTTATTTATATTCTATAATTAAAATATATAAAATTTAATTTTAAATATTTATCGATATGTAAAATATATAGAAGTTTTTATTTAGTAAATCTTCAATTATTAATGAAAACAATGAGTTTTATAATATACACCTGTTTATATATCTATAATATTTTTCATTATAATTAATGTTATCGTATAAGATGCGTAAAAATAAGTGGATAACATAGATTAGAATTATTTTCTACATTTATATAAAATAGAAACTTGTTGGTATTTGAATAATAAATTCAAGTGTATCATGTAATATTTTATGCTTAATTACACATTATAAATGATATTTAAAAATAGTCTATGAGATTTAGCTTTGGATTTTCATATCAATCTCAATATTAATGTCCGTTTTGTTTGTATTTCAACATTCACAAACTCTTTTTCTCCTATTATAATATACCTTATAAAATTTATTTTAGGAGATACCTGTGCGATTATTCTTTAGTTAATTTTACCTTTTCTATATAAATGTATGTATATATATATTTAAATAAATTTTTTTTACATAAAAAATGTAACATGAAATATCAAAATTCATATTCGAAATCATTTATAATTATTTATAAGTACTACTTTAATATTAGTCATCGATAAATAGAAGATTGTAGCACCTTCAACTTTTGAAATAAATCTTTTTATATAAATCTAATAATTTCATACTTTTAGCAAAGTAAAATTACACATATTTCATAAATATTAAAATTTCTTTTTTTGTATTTTGAGTGTACAATAGAACAAAATTAGCATTCCTAAAAATAATTACTTTTAAAATTAATTTTCGAAAGATTTTAATCCATTCTATATATACTTATGTGTATACGTATATGTATGTTTATATACTTATAGTTTAGAATTTGTATTCAAATATTTAGTTTACTAACTTTTCACGATATTTTTATATCAAAACTATGATCTAATAGATTTTCGTTGCTTATTGAATTGAAAGAAAGTAATGATTAAATTTATCAAGGTAAGAACATTTTTCCCTTTACTAATAAACTAGAAATTTTTAAAAGGGAAATTTAATCAAATTAAAATTTAATATATTAAATGCAAATAATGAAAAATTACATAATAGAAGCATATTGCATAATAGTCATCCAAATATGATTACGAAACAAATTTTAAAAAAAAATGTTGGAAAAGAATTAACTTTTAGTTATATTTATCATAAGTTTACGATTAAATTTATCACTGAAGATTCAAATATATACCTATATAAAATTATTCTTAACATTTATCGAAACGAAGTATTGTTAAATATCTATATATACACGCATTATATTTAATAGTTTTTAAAATATTTCATAAATCTCATAGAATAAAAGGAACATGTAAAAAAATAATGATATTTAAAATTTATATCTTTGTACTTTAACCATGAATTTTATGAATATTATCATAATCATTATTTTATCCGTTGTATTGTCACGGTCATATTAACGAATTATGGATATTATTTTATACTAAAATCATATTGTTATTAATATTGCACTATTTTTTGGAATCAAATAGTAATAAACAATACATTTATTCATAAAAAATTAATTTAGAGCTTTCAATTTTGAAAATAAAAGTGAAATATAAAAATACTTATTTTTGAATCGCATTATTAAAATTCTTTTAAAATTAAATATTATAAATATTATTATTTCTGAATTACATTATAAAAAATTAACATTATAAAAATTATTATTTATTTAATTTAAAGAATAAAGTTATGTATAAATTTAATTATAAATTCAAATTTTCAATTTTATTAAAACTGAATTTTAGATCTTTGTGTAAGATCTGTTTCTAAAATATATAAAACCACTTTTTTTATTACTATTTATATATATTGTAATTCAATTAATATAATCTAAATATAAAAATTACTATTAGACATTTCAATATCTAGCTAATTATGAAAATAGTTACGTAGATTAATTATTATTATAGCAAAATTAATAATTACTTTAAGTATAACATTATATGTGGACATTATGCAATGAATGAAAAACTGAAAAAAAATTTCCTTTATTAGATATGTAAAGATTCAATAATTGTCATAATTATGATATATATTAACACAGATAAATTTAATTAAGTTAGCTTCTAAAATTTACCAGCTCTGAAAATAGAATAAAATATTTCATGTATATAATAATAATAATAATTGAAATCATGCTAATTTTGAAAATATATATTGGCATCTCACATCTATGAACTTGGAGTATGCTTAGCAATAAATTACGAAATATGTATTGTAATTAGGGTTGATTGTTCAAACTAAAATTCTGGCTAATATAGAGAAGTAGCAAAGTTAACATAAGTAAACTAATTTACATATAATGCTTGATTATTCAATTATGTAATAAAGATCGATAAAATAGTATTAAAAATTATAATATGTAAGTAAAACTCAATGCGATGTTTTAATCAACTATTTGTATTGTACAAATTTCAATTTTAATATATCATATACTATTACATTAATATATTAATCAATTAATTAATTATTAATACCTTTATATATTTTTTAGCATACTTATAATATATAAAACGTTCCTTTATCAGTAGTAACTTATTTAGATGCAATCAAAATATGCAAAAATACCTCAAATAAATTGATTTAAATTATGAAAACAGAGAATGAAAAAATTTAAAAAATATTTAAACATTAGTATGAATTTGATAGTATTAATTCGGTATCTTTCATCTTGTATAGCAAAAATATCGCTTAGATACTACAACGTTACGAATTATAGATTTGTTATTTATATATAACATGACAATTTTTACTTAAAATAGATTATAAAATTCTTTATAAAACTCAATTACAAGAAAATTATTATAAATATTTTATTACATCAGAAATTCTGATAATGTGCATAAAAAACAAAAATTATAAAGAATTTTACAATAAGTAGTTCTTGGTAGATTTAATTCCATGTGTATAATGATAAACCGATTACTATTACAATTAATCATTACCTTCCCACTGTATCTAAAATATTAGTCAAATATCTTCAATACTAGATCATAATAAATTGTAAATTTAATCGATACAGACATAATTATATGCTAATGCAATTTTGTAAGTAAATTATATGAAAAAGGAAAATGCAATAGAAAATATCTTGTTAGTGACTAAAGAAGATATAGCTATCAAAGTAAAACACTTTAAAAATACGATCGTGATATAAACTAATTTCAAAATATAAAACTAATTTAATGAAATAAACAGTAATGATTAAAATTTTTTACTTTTATTGAAACTTTTCTACTGATACATTATTAATGAAATAATTTATAACTACTAGAATACAGAATTTTTACTCTTAAACTACAAGTAACTTTTAAAAATAATTTTTCTAAATAATTCTAACAAGTGAATTAGATAGTTACTTATTTACCATATCAAAATAGATAAACAGGTCACAATTAACATTAAAAATTTGTAAATTATCTGGTTGAATAAATAAATCAGTATCGTCAATTTTCTTATTAAATAACAAAAATATACCAGGATTTTATTCATATTTACTCAGTTTTAAATTATTAAATTATTATTAACAAGATCTAAATTAAGCAACAAATTTTTTGCTTTTTTTATAAATGCCATGAATATTAATAAGCAATGACACTATATTATCAAATACACTAACGTATATTAGGTCTTTGCATCAAAGTTTCTACAGAAATCTTGCCTACAGAACAAAATGTAAAAAATTTATATATTATGTTATACCTCAAGTAATTTTTGTTGTCAAAGATAGACAATATAAAACTAATTTCTCTTCAAATATATATTTAATGATCCTAGATATAATATTCTTAAATTAAGCAAACAATATTTCAAAATAATAAAGCATAATTTTTATACTGGGCAATTTAAAAAAATCACTTTTTTGTAAAAAAACTTAAAGTATTTTACTCATGTATTCTTAATACCGATATTTAAAAACATTTAAAGATAAAATTGATTTAATGATGTCAATGATGAGGATAACGATGACAATGATTACCACAACGGCGATAACGATGATGACAAAGACGATCAAAATTGTATATTACTAAAGTTTGACTGATAAAAAGTA
This sequence comes from Dolichoris vasculosae, assembly GCA_018907195.1. Classification (NCBI taxonomy): domain Eukaryota; kingdom Metazoa; phylum Arthropoda; class Insecta; order Hymenoptera; family Agaonidae; genus Dolichoris; species Dolichoris vasculosae. The sequence goes on from JACCHY010000018.1 coordinate 4,792,982, forward strand.
ATTGAACAAAAATTAATTGCGAAAAAGTATTTAGTAAATCTCTTGAGATAAAATTTAATATAAAGTTCTCAATCAATACTTAATTAAGATACATATTATGTGAATCGCAAAAAGTATTAGAAAATAAATAATAATGACATTATTATTTTTAACAAGGTTGATTCTATTTCTGTGTTACTAAAATAAGAGATAATCCAATATAATATGAAATGCTTTAAAAGTATATAACCGCTCTTCAATTGTATTTACTAAAAGATAATCTGTCGTATAATTTTAAAATTATATTGAGTCTCAATCAGTGATTTTATCTTGAAGATAAAGAATACTCTTGGCTTATTGTATTTATAAGAGATCATATGCAACAGTTTTGAAAAATTCAATGAATGTATTATTCTTCGGGTAAACATTAGCTGTACTAAATAATTAAGTAGAAGTTAAATTATAATTTTTAAATGTTTTAATATATCAGTTTATTTTATATTTTTAAATAATCTTTATTATTTCTCTATTTTAAAAATTAAAAAAAATGGAGAAAGATATAAAAAATGTATATTTATGGTTTTTAAATATTTCTGTAAAATAAGTAGGTCAAAAATATTTTTTTCAGAGAAATTTTTTTTATTTTTTAGTATTATATTCTGCTTTTTATATTTTATATGTTTAATAATTATTTTTGTTTATATTGTATTAAGGTAATAAAAAGAATTATAATTAATTATGTATAGCAAAACCATTGTATTAATAAATTAATGTAAAAGTACATGATATAAATTATTAAATTAATAAAAATACCTAAATTACGTTTTAAATATTATATAAAAAACATATATATTCTGATTTATCACGGAAAATATCAAACTACTATTTACAAGTTATAAACAATGTATTTAAATTATTGCATGGTAAATTATATTCTAAGAAGGGTTTTTAATATAAACATATTTGAATTTGAAAAAGAAATTTACTGTAGTGGCAATAAATGAAAATAGCATCGCATAATCCTTTAAATGCAGATGTACCATGTATTAATAATATTACAAACCCGAATAATTTTGAATAAATTTATTTATTGATAATTTTATTTATTATTTGAATGTAACATTACAGTTTCTTATAATAGACAATAATTAATTAAAGAAATAAATATTATTTTCAGCAATTAAATTATTTATATAATTTTTATTTAATTTAAAAATAGTTTACTTTCAAAATATATTTTTGATACAAATTGAAAAAAGATAATCAACTTTGAAATTAAAGCCTATCAATTCTAAATATTTTTATAAATTTTAAAAGAAATGATTTATATGTTTTTAAATAATTTATTTATTAAAAATTTGTTGTTGATAAAACTAAATTATATTTTTTAATAAAAATAATGTTTATTATATAATATTTTTAATAAATAAAAACAATAATAAAATAATTAATAAAATGGATTCTTTAATAACATAAAATCAACTAAATATGAAAAATTTTTTATTTAGCAATTTATACTTATTTTATATTAATAATTATATTATTGCATATTATGCTTTTTTAGATTTTAATTCTTTACTTATTAATAAAATGAATCTTATATTATTTTGAGCGAAATTAATTTCTTTTATATATTTATTATCTATTTAACTGATTTATTTTAATTTTTAATTATAATATGATTTATAATTTATAAATAATAAAGTACTTCTGGAATGTTATATTCAGGATTGTTTCGTTATAATATAATTAATATTATCATAACAAAAAAAATCATATACTTTTATTTCGTAAATGTATTAATGTCTAATTAATATATAATGCAAATCTAATAAAAAGAAGTAGATATAGAGAGAGTATTCCCAATGAAACTTTTTTGAAAAATATAGGTTTGTTTGGAATGTTTTGAAATAAATTACAACAATAAAATTTGTTGTACAGTCTAAATATTTTATTTTAATAAAAAAATTAATTTTGATCATTCACAATCATTAGTTTGTGAAAATACCATAATGTACTACTCAATAGTGTAAACAATGATGCAAAATAAAACGATTAGTTCGTATGTCAGAGGGTAACAATCGTATGTCAGAGGGTAATAATTTTTAACAACAAGGTCAAATAATGCTGCCTTGTATTGTTTTATGAAGAGTTACGTTATAAAATTCAACAAAAAATTCAAAATTTTACCGCTTATAGTAATATCTAATAATACTGGCATCAACCTTGCTGAAATTCAGAAAATTCATAATGAACTATATAGTAATAAACATATGAGGTGTGCATTTCCAAGGCAATATTTTTACTTCTACTATAATGTTTTCAATTACCATAAAAAAATAATGGTAAAAGTTCTTAATGTATTTTTTTCTTATTGTAGCGTAAAGTATATGCATACTTAAAATAGCACTAGACAATTGGGAAAAAAAAAGAAAAGTTGTTTCTTACCATACCACGGGAATATTACGAGACTTACTAAAATGAAGCTGGTTCTAGATTTTCTTTATGCCATATTGAAATAAATGGAATAAGAGTGCTGTAAGTGAAGTAATCAGTCAGACTCATAGACAAGATGCTGCCACCCATTATCAATAACATAAACAGTGAGATCTTGACTCTATACACAAATCGAAATGGTAATGAAAATAGTGAAACCGGAGGAGCCGTAACACGATCCACACGAACTAGATACGCTGAAATCGGAGTAAGGAGGTAAGTCTTGTACTTTACTTTTCTTTTTTCATCAAAATTACTTACGCATACACGGTTTCTCCCTCTTTCATCACTTTCTATTTTGAAGAATTTAGTCTAGAATTTAGTTTTATTAAGTATTGTAAAATTGAAGCTATGCCTTAGATTTGTATTAGGAACAGAAATGTAGTATGAGGAAAAATAGAAGAAAAGAATTAGCCTTGGTTAATACATAAACAGATGTAGTAAAAATTCTAATATCTAACTGCATATATATATACATAATTTGTGAATTTATTATTAACAATTACGTTAAACAATTTGAAGGAAATATAAAAGTTAAATATGTTCACTTTGGTATATTATCGACAATATCATTTTATTCTTTATTAAATCCTTAAAAACTAATTAATATTATATAGATATATACTATTACTGTAGATAATTATTTAGTACAGATTCTCAGTTTATGATACTTTGTAACGTTTTAAATAACGCGTTAGATAATTAATAAATCTTTAAAATATTAACTATATATCTGAAAGATTACTATAACTGTTTTAATCAAGAAAAATTTTTTCTTAGGTTAACATTTTTTATGTAATATTTAGAAGTTAATATATAATGTTTTAATAAAATAATCAAGATTAACATAAAATTTTATATAGTAAAGGATTTACAGTTACTTTTTATATTCAATTTTGTGTAAGTATGCTTATAACTTCTTAAAACTTTGTATCTTAAAATAATGTTTAATTATCGAATTTTTATATTTTGAATAGATTTTTTAATTCTAATGTTAATAAATTTGATTGAAATATCAAATTCTAAATATTATATATTCATTACAATATTATTTTTAATTTAAATATTTTATTATTTTATGGAAATATTCAAATATTTTAATGTGTAATATACGAATTATAATTATAATTATTAATTCTAAAACAAATTTTATGGTAAAACTGAATACATATTATCATTGTTATTATTAACAAGTGTGCTTAAACAAATCTTTATATTAAATAATAATTAATAAAAATACTATAAAATTAATTATATTTTATATTTTATGATAATGATTATCAATATATAGAAATTGTTGTAGATAATTTAAACTTATTTATTTTTATTATAGAATAAAAAGTTTAAAATTAAAAATATAGCTTAAAAAATAAAATTTAATTCCCAAAAAGGTTTTTAAAAGAAAATACATGATTGAAAAAGTAAAGGTAACATTACATGGCTTTTTTATAAAAGAAAAGATTTTATTTCATCCATTTAAGATTTAAATGTGTTGAATTTTACAAATTAATTAAAAATATTATGAATCCATAATATTGTTTGAAATTACCTGAAAAAAATCTAAACACTATTCATATTTTTAAAATTTATGTGAAATAATGAAAATTTTATAAGAATTTGAAAAAAATATGTATTAGTTTATTTTTTTCTATCTATATAAATAAAATATAGAGAGCAATTTTATCAAATGATTAACTAATAAAAATCAATATTTCCTTAATAAAAAACAAAATATATATCAAATTTACAATATGATATGAAAAATTAATTAAACAACTGTAATTTAACTTCAAAATATTTATTTATTTTTAAATTTTATAATTTAATACGACAGGCATAAAATTCGAAAAGCATCTGTATCGAAATATTAGATTTGTAAATAGTAGTACTATCTTCCATTATTATAATTATTGTTGATTTAAAATAGCAACTGAGCATATTAGACTTGTATTTATAAAAATTGTGAAAGAATCAGAATTACTAATAATATTAATATTTCCTAATATTTATATATGATATAATTTGTTTTTCAACTAATATTTTATTTTATTCATTGCTAATTTTCCAATATTTTCATTACTTTTCATGTATTTTTCTCATAGTAGACGTTGATAAACAATAAAGAAACAAGTGATAGTAATGTTTAATAGTAATATAAATAAATAATAATGAAGTTAATTACATTTCTTTAATTACAGAAAAGTAAAGGCTTTTTACTTTAAATTTAATTCTAAAATAATTTTAATATTAAGGTTATATTTTACCTTAAAAAATTATAAATATAGTCATTATCAAATCACTATTATTGAATTATTTTTTTAACTATATTCTACTAATAACGTATTAATAAGAAGATTGAACTGATATTATATAAAAATATGTTGCTTGAATATAAGAATATTAGATTCATCCAATATATTAATTTTATTTATTATATATTTCTACTACCACACTTTTCAATATCTATGCAATCGAATATTATATCGACTCTTCAAATTCAAAAAAACTAATATAAATTTTTTATTTATGTCAGTGCATATGTGCAGTGTGAGCATCCGTGTATGTGTGTACATACTTTCTAATAAAAATCTAAAATAGATGTTGCAAGGGAGAGTAAAATATCCATTTGTGAATGGAAATTTCTTGTCACTTAATATTAAGTACATACTTTTACGTTTTGAGTAATTTAATGTTTCTTGTACTTTTTCTGATTTCATAAGATTCTTCTAATTTTAATTTTTAAATTTTTATTTTTATTTGTCAGTAAAATCTTTCTTGATGAAATAGCAAAAACTTGAAAAATTTACATTATATATACTACAATGTAGCATATATTTTGATTTATTAATATATTATTAATATTACTATTTTAAAAATGTATTATTATTAAGCAAACTCATCTATATATTCAAATAAAATAATATAATACTAAAACTTCAGATAACATTCATTATTTTCGATTTTTTTTTATTATAATGTTTATTATAAATATATTGTATAAAGCAAGTCTCAATTATTTATCAGAATTTTCATTAGCACTACATAAATACTTTTAGAAATATAAGATAATTTGTTCAAATAAAAAAATATTAATCCGAAAATAAATTTTTATATTCTGAGAAAAAATGAATATTCTATTCATCTTTACATGTTAAAAATAAACTAAACATAAAAATTATGTAAATTTTACGTACAATACAATTTAAATATATAAATATGTATCAACTTTGAAATCAATGTAATGATATAATTTATTATAAATAAATAATATTAGTTAATAGATATTGATTTATAAATATTAAAAGCAGCATGAAATAAAATATTTAAAACTATATGTTATCTGATTATTAGTGTAATATAAAAAATAAATATAAGATGTAATAATAATGTCTTCAAAATTACAACTATTTTAAAATTCAAATACATCTATGACGAATCAAAGTAAAGTAAAAATATTAATACGTGTGCTATGTATTATATTACAATAAATTCTTTTATGAAAATTCAATATTATTTTATCTTTTTACCTAAATAAATTATAAAAAAATTTTAATCGTTAAATCTTGAACTTATTAACAATAAAGTTAGATATTTTAACATATTCTAAACTTTATTTTCTATTTTCTTCTATACTTGCAACATTGTATCAGATTCTCACAATATATTATTAGTACAGTAATTTAACTTTCCGAGATTTCAAAAATTTCACGCGCAAGCAAGATTTTATTTATGTAATAATGCTTATTTATTTTAGTCAATAAATACAATATTTATACAATATGTTGTTTTTTCAATGATAATAATCAATGGTTTTACATATAATAAATTACTTGTGACTAATATGCTGTTATATACAGCGATTGCGGTCTTACAAATTATTTTGTTTGTTTTTTTTTATTAAGATTTTTTTTTTTGTGTGAAAGTCTGTAATGGGAGAACAAATTTTTTTATATCAATTTTGCAGTTTTCTTTATATACAGAAAACGGATAGAATTAAAAACTGTACAATCAATTTCTTTATAATTATTTGTATATATGTGTGGGTGTGGGCGATGAATTGGGTATGTTATAATAAATACTAGAATTGGGGTTTCTTAATTTATTTACATATGAATGTATTCAATTAATAACTTTTTAACATATTTAAAGATTAATTACGAAGTCGTTTAATATATCAGTTATATTGTTTAACTATATAATTATCATTTAATTTTTGTTAGTTATGTCTATTTATACAGGAGTTTTTTATTTATTTATTATTTTATTTGATCTTATTTTTTTATATCATTATATATTATTATATAATTTTATATTATTATATATAAAATTTATATATTTTTTATTGTTTCTAATGTTTTTTGATCGGAGTTATCAATATATTTTTTTTATGATTATATTGTTATATTTTGTATTTTGTATATTTTGGAATCTATTATTAAGAGTATAGTTAAAAAGTTTTCTTCATGATTTTTTCGAGCTTCTTTAATTTCGTTTATTTTTTGATAGGTGTTGAATTTGAGTATCATTTACATTTTTTTTAATTCTTGTATTGCTTGCTTATATTATTAAATATTTGGTTATTATCATTGTTTGTGTATGCATTTGTGTATGTCGATTGAGTATTATTTTATTGCTATTTGTTGGATATGTTTGTTATTTCACGTTTTTTTTGTTATATCGGCGTTAAATATTGATGTTAAAACTATTGGCTATTACACTGATTATATTAATTTTTTTTTTGTTTCATAGTTTTTTGTTTCTATTTCATTTTTAATTTCTCTATTATTTTTGGGCAACCCATTTACGACGCGGGGTATCCATATTTTTTACATTTAACACAATATAATTCATTGTTGTCAATTTTTATATCTTTATTTATTTTAAATTCACCATGACTGCGATGGTGAATGTATATAACACATTTGTATTGCTTATTGAAATTTTGTGACGTGTGGCCCACAATTTTTCAGTTATGGCATTGAATTATATTTCTTCTAATTATTTTTTTCCATTTTATTTTTTGATATTGAATATATTTTATATTTTGTAATTTATGTATTTTACTGTTTAGTGAAATTTATACTATGAAATTCAGTAGTGAAATATTATGTTGTATTAAATTACTTGTTTTCAATCTTTTTACTTTAATGTATTGCTTTTCTTCTATTTGTAAATTATTCAATTCATTTAAAACTTTCATTTCATTGAAATTTTTATTGAATCTTTTTGGTAAATAAGTATGATTTTTTCCGATTTTGGATAGATGTGTAGTATTCATTACATTTATTATATATATAGTATTTATTATATATATTTTTTTTTGTATTTTTAAATATTTTTCTAGTGTTTTTAAAGTTTTTGATTGATTTAAGATATAAAAGATGTTTGTGTTGCATATGTGTTTTATGCTATAATTGTTTGTTGTGTTAGATTTTAATAGTTTCACCGTGTTTTTGAATCTTGAAGTATTTTATTTATAGGTGGGGATTTGTTGTTGTTTAGCTTATTGTTGATAATGTCACTCATATTAAATGTCATTGTCGCGCTCACTTCTATTTTCTTGAATAATGATTTCTTAGACCTCTGTTTATTTGTATTATTAGTTTCGGCGGTTCTTTTTTTCTTGAATTGTTTTTCTATTTTAATTTTTCTTTCTTATTACATTCAATATTGTGTATCTGATTTAATTGTTATCGGTTGGTAATTTTTCTGATTGCAATATTGTAAATTTTTTTTTATAGGTATATTATGTATTTGTTCTACTTCGTTTGTATTATTATTTTTTTTGCTTTCATTAATCAATACTTTTAATTTATTGATTTCTTCATTTAAATTATTATTGTATGTAAACTCTCAAAACATGTTATCGATTTATACTCAACAAAACAAAAGGATTTGATATACATTGTCGACATAAAATTAATTCCTCTTTAGCATACTGAATAGAATTTACATTTTCTATATTCTTTTGTATTTTTTCATGTACTTTAAAATTAGTAGAATAAAGAAATAAAAATTTTATTTTTAACTTTATTTCTAGTATACATTACTGGTAAACAATATGAATCAGAGTCTATTATCTACTGAAAAATTAGGTGTGATAATTTTTGTATCTAAATATATAAATTTTAAGTAATATAATAATTTGTTAAGAAATAGAATGGTTTGTAAAAAACTAAAATTTAAGTGTATTAATATTTATAGTCATCTCATCAATTTTTTAAAAAAGTTCTGTATTTACGTACATAATTATTTATGATAAAGTATACTTTAATCATATTCAATATAGATAAATCTAAAATGAATAAAAAATTGTTTTAAATATATAGAAAAGATAATGTATTTGTAAACTTTATTTTGTACTTGTAAACTAGCTAAATTTAATATTTCTGTAAAACTCGTAAGAATGAATTACTTCTCGCCTGGTTCTTCTTTATAATTACAATTTTCAAATTTGACAGAAATACTTGTTCTTTCATTATATATATAATTAGTTCAACTTATAAAATTTGTCGTGTTTCTCCTTCTCTCCCTCTCTTCCTCCTCTCTCTCTCCGTCTTTTACTGTCATATCCATTCATGTAGAATACAAGATTTACGATTCGTGCATTTTCTACAATAAAATCAGTATTCGTTCTTTTGTGATGTACAGTGGTCATATTGAGTGTTGTTTTATAGTGTAAAAATAGTAAGTCTTTTAAATAGCAAGTGCTCTGTTTATTTGTAAAAACATTATAATTCATAAAATTGCTTTAGTTGGAATTTATTATGATAGAACAAATATATTAATGTACATTTGTTTAAGTGCTACTATTTTTGACAAAGTTATATATATATATATATAAAAGAAATTTATATATTCATGAAAAGTTATTTCATGATTTTATGTATTATTAATCTTATTTATATTCAAATAATATGGCTTTGCACGTTCAATTTGTTAAAGGTGAATTTATTTTACTATATAATAGAATAACATAAAATTTTTTGAGTACTGAATAGAAATTTGTTTACACTGGAATATTAATCTATTTCAATTTTTTATTTTTAAAAATAAATAAACATGTTTTCATATTAAAATAAAATACTTATAAATAAATTAAATCATGAGTAATTTCGTTATGTAAAATTATTTGTATGTGTCTTTTTTATCGACTAAAATACTTTATTATATAAGAATTATTTTTATATCTTTAATTTAAAACATTTATTTTCAATGATATTCATTATTCGATGAATATCGATAATCATTTTAGTCCCGTTAAAATTTATAGTATATATAGAGAAATTTATTAATATAAGCAAAACTTGCAATCAGATCAAATATTATATATTAAAATCGATAAGCAAGTGAAGTTTTTGTAAAATAAATTTTAAGCATTTATATTCCTAAACATCAACTTATGACATTAACTATGACATGTAATGAATAAGCGCTTTATTTTCGCGAGGAATTACGCGAACGTTTTTGTATTGCATACATTAATTGCATATAACAACTGTTAATATGAGTAAGATGTTTAATATAATTACTTCTAATTTTAAATATATGTGTCAAAAAATACCTCAATATATTTGTTTATCTCTTACTTTTGTCTTTCTATAAAATGTATGTATATATTTAAAAAATGTTATCAATGAAATTTTAAATAATAAAAAATATAATTATTGTTAAAATTTTTAAATAATAATAAAAAATATCATACATTTATGTCAAAAAACTGAAAACTTTAAAATTACATTTATTATAAATTTTTATACGTAATTTATTTAGAAAAAAATTAATTTTGGTTAATTGATTTTCTTTAGAATGAAATTAATTATTTAATTTTGACAATACTTTTATACAACTTGCAATTTACATATACATTTAAATATTTAATATTCATTCTTAGAATCTTTCCATAATTAAATATATAAATATATATAAATTAAGTATGAAATCGTTAACATTTTTTCAGTAATGAATAATATTGAGTTTGGAATAGATATTTAAAATATATAATTATCAAGTAGAAATAATATAAATTTAAACACTTATAAACTCAAATATTTGAATAAACACAATACTAATACTTTATATGTATATTTCCACTTTATATTTATATTAACAGAAGATTATAAAAATGGTAAAATTTAAATATAATAAAACAATTATCACTTTCTCATACAGTATAAATTATAAATCATCTGTGCAAAATCATCATTTACAACGCGTAAGTTTAAATATAATTTGAAAATCTAACTGAGATCAAGAGATAACTTTAATATATTTAAAACCACCTACATATCGTATAGACAACAATAAGTGACGATCACAACAAAAAATAGCTCGGCCTGTAACAAGACAAAATTATGCAAAGTCGATAGAAGTAACTATTGAATCCACTCAAATATTTCCTGGGAAATTCATCGTTAAGAGCTATTGCTTCGTAGGTTTTCTTTTTCCACAGTATATATAAAAAAAGCGAAAAACTGAATGTTAAAGATGTAAAGCGAAAAATTACTGGAACGTAGAAGCGAAAATAAAATGCATACTATATGATATACTTGGAATCTCTGGAAGCTTCTTCTGAAATCAATCAAAAATCTTCGTTCTTTCGTCTTTTTATCATGTATTGAAAAAACGCTGACGGATAAAGAATATAAACATGAAAAGAATAATATAGTAATTATATTATGGATGTCATTACTCTGCAAATATTGTAATATAGTGAAAAATAATAGCTATTATTTTAATGGAATGAAGTATTTATCAATATTAGTAAGTAAACAAGTAGTAGTTAATAGTGCGTATAGTTACATTAAGTTTTTGAAGCTTGTTTTAATTTTCTATCTGAATAATTTTAGAAGATTGATTTGATTAAATATATTTTCATGTATTTTACAAAAAAAAATTTACTAATAATCTAAAAGATAGTTCAATCAAACGTACATATCATCAGAGATCCTCATAAAAAGTAAATAAAAAATAACTAAGAAATAACTATTTTTCCGATTTTTTAATGTTGAATAAATAAAAATATATAACATTAAGATCTAATATATGTTTAATTATATTGATACATAAATACTAGGAAGATACCCGTGATAAAAAAAAAATGTCTGGAAGTGATATAAAAATTACACATGAGTGTATCAGATATATAAATAGATAAAGAAAAATAAGGACAGAAAATTATTCGATTAAATTTTACCTAAATATTTTAAATAACTAAACATTTTAAATGTAACATAAATTATTATTCTTGTGTTTAATTTATTCCATCGTTCAATTACAAAGGAATCAATGAATTAGGTATATATAATTTTCAATATAAAAAAAATTTTAATAATTAATTAAATACTTAAATAAAATTGAATTCAAATTTTGTTACATATTTCATAAAATATTAGATATTTTAAAAATTTTATCTCTGCATAACTTTTCTATTACAATAAAAGAGAAAATATCTACTTTAAGATTATACTTCAACAACATTTTTTCTTGCTTTGTTAGATTATTTTATATAAATTAACCTATTGTTTATAATTTCTGTACTGCTTTAAATATGTCCGATGTATGGGTACTTTTCTTAATTTTAAACTTTTGAAATAATTTTAAATAAAACTCTCATAAGGATAATACGCAATCAAAGGAATGAAAGTAGGAATATATTAAATTTTTATTTAATAAAAAATAAATAAATAACATTAACAATAAAGGGTATTGAAACATAATTATATAAATAAGCTATACTATAAAGTTATACTTCAGGAGGCATAAGTAAACTTGTAAAGTTTTACTTGTATTCAAATAATTAAAACTTCCAGTCTTACTTTTTTTATCATTTGTATTTTTATCCTTCTAATCTATCTTATCAATTTTCTTCTTTATAATTCTTTTTAATGGTTTTATGAAAATATTGCAAACAAAAAAATTATATAAACGATGAATTTTCTGAATAAATATAAGCTAAAAAGAAAATATATAAAAGAGTGCAAAAACAATAAATTAATATAAACAGATAATTAAAATAAAATAAAACAACTAATAAGATAGTTATGCTTGTAAAATATTTTAAAATATTTTGCAATATTAAAAAATTTTATATTTACTTTAAATTATTTTTATTATGAAATCATATATATATATATATATATATATATATATATATATATATGATATGAATTAATTATTTACTATAATAATAATAACTATATATTATTTTCTAAAATAATAATTAGTGAAAAAATTGTATATAAATGTAATGTTTCTAAATACTCATAAATGATATTAACTTAATCACGATACAAATATAACATTTATTATACAAAATAAATTTATTATTTTTATTTAAAGTACATTCAAGTGAATTTTATGATTTAAGAATTATTAATTAGTTTATTCAGAAAATTTTGAATAAAAATATGTAAAAAATTAAGAAAATATATTTTAAGTTTGTATTTTTAACAAATTGTATCTTCACGATGACTTAAAACAATATGAAAGTGATATTATGCATTAATTGAAAATTGTTGTAAGCATTATTTAATTATTTATTAATGTTTATTTATTTATACTAAATAAATACAATATATATTGTTTTGCAATCATAGTAAACAATGATTTAATGTAATAAATTACTTATGACTAATATGCTGTTACATACAGCAATCGCAGTCTTACAGGTTATTTGTTTCTTTTTTTTTGTTTTAATAAGGATTTTTTATTATTTGTGAGAATTTTTTATGGGAGAATAAATTTGTTTCATAACAACTTTGGGGTCTTATTTGTATTCAGAAAATGGGTAGAATTAAAAACTGTACATGCGATTTCTTTATGATTTTGTATATATGTGTGTGGGTGTGAGAGAGGAAACAGAAATGTAAGAAATATGGAAAAATAGGAATTTATATTTAGATACATATGAATATCTATATTACATGCATAATTTGTCTCAACTGATTGTTTCAGATTGTATATAATTGAATTTGTTCTGATCAGAAGCAAATAGAAATTTAAGTTTTTGTTGATATTTAATGCACTGTAGCATTAAAACTTAAGGACAATGTATAAAAAAAGGCTATAAAATAAACGAGAAAATAATGTAGTGCAAGGCTTCTGAAAAAATGGGCAGATTATACTTTATCACGTGTCGAGAAAAGATAACATAAAAAATATGTTGTAACACGTTTTTATCTATTAATCAATATTTTATAATTTTATATTTCTGTATAAAAGTTTTATAAAAATTAATTTTGAAAAAATCGTAAATTTAATTCATATTTAAAATTTAATTTATGTTTTACTCATAAAATTAGTTAAAAAATTACTTTTAATATGTTGCCTGTAGAAAATGTTTATTTAATTCATTTATTTGTATTCCAAAAATATAATATACATTCTGAAATTTCTTAATTATCTTTTTTATTTTTGAATTTTTTCAAATTTGTTTTTACCATAGATTTTTAATAAAATTAAAAATAAAGTACATATTACATATACTTCGTTTCAAGTAAAATATTTTTACTAACAATTTTAATTATAGAATAATGTTTTATGAAATTTAACATATTGAAATAAGAATACTAATTATGTTTTATAAATTCTAAGATTTCTGTTTTTATTATAACGTAAGTGCCTATTTAAATATTATGAATATCAACAAGAAAATTTTTAAATAGTTGAAAGAAGGTAGTCCGATAATACCACTTATAAATGAAGAAGAAACCGGATATTCAAAGTTAACTTAATAAATATAAATAATACTTCAATTAATAATAAGTTTAGCGATTATTTAGTCCATGAAAATGAAAGATGAAATAATATTGTTATTTGAAATCGTAAACTCTATTTTTACAAAAATTTAGTAGTAAATATGATATTTTTACGGTATAAATAATAGTTTCAAGAATTAAGAGAAAGAAAAATAAACTTTTTCAATTGTCTTTATATGTAAAATTAGTTTATATTTTATTAAATTTCAAATTAATTTTAATGTTTTGCAAAATTCGAATATTATTATTTATTCGTACATTAAACATAATGTAAAAACATAATATACTAATTCGTATTAAATGTAGCGAATTAAAGATGAATATATTACATATTATATATCAATGTTTATGATAAATTATTTCAAAAGGTATTAAAAAAGTCCAAGTAAATTTACATTAGAAGTTATGTCTTTTAAACCTTAAAACTCAATGAAAAAATGTATTTTTATTTTTTTTAAATATTTTTTTTAAATAATAATTCTGTTTACAACACACGGCTATAAATAAATTGAAATACGATGATACTAATTTTCTGGTTGATCTTATTAGTTTTGTTTAAAATTTTAATGAGTAAATATCATGTTTTATATTAACTTACCGCTAAAGCAAAAATATATAACTCAAATATTTCATTTACATAAAAAAAATTTTGACAAAACCAATACATAAACATATATTAACTTTAAATAAAAATAGTAAAATCGCTGAGATAAATATTTATCGTATAATTTATATTTGTACAATTATAACGCAATTTATACATTTCAAAAAAAATCATAAAGAAGTGAAAAAAAATCAATGTGAATATTATGAATTTAGACTTTGATTTATATTATAATAATCTTAATTAATTTTTATCCAATAATTCTCACTATAAATAAAAATTCTTTGAATAAATCACCGAGTAAGTTTTATAATAAATTTTTTATATATCTGTAGAAAGAGGAAATTAATTTGTTTTATGAATTAATATAAACCGTATTATTTCTTTCAATGTATATTCGGTTATTATAATGAACGTGAATACACTATTGGTAATATTTGATTATTTGTGTACTAAAGTTTGAAAAGTTTTATATTAAATAACAGCGTGGAATTAATACAGCTTTATTTTGCATTACGATGAAATAAGTTCTTTTCGTTATTTTAGTAAAAAAAATTATTAATTTTCAAATAAAAGGAAAACTTATTATTATACTTATACTTTGAGGATAATGAAAGAGTGTTAGAATATGTAGAATAAATATCAGGACAAAGTAGCAATACTCTTTGAATAGTGTTGGTTGAATTGTATAAATAGAAATTGATTCAATATCAACTTAAATATTAGAAATAAAGACTCCAAAATTTATAAGGATATTTTAGAAATTTCTTTATATAATAAATAACTAAAATGATAAAAAGATGAAAATATTGGACGTGTAGTGAAAAAAATAAGGGGGTTATTTATAAACATAAAAATTATTCATAAACTTATAGAAAGGATTTTAACTAATACGTAAATCATAAAATTGATAAATTTATGTGTGTTTATTATTCGAAAAAATGTGAAAATTATTGATAATTTCAAAAAGGTTTTTTTAACTGTATCGAAACATTATTGTTTGTTACATGAAAATCTACAAACCGAAAATTGGTAAAGCTACAAAGTATACTATTACTGTATATAACAAAATCGTAAATACAATTGCATGGGTATAATAAATATTACTTACAGATAATATTATAAAGTGTCTATGAAGACACGTCAAATTCAAACCAAAATTTTAACGGAACCATTTAATGCGTAATTAAAATGATTCAAATTTCGACTTCAATTAACGTCAAATTTTTTCAATAAATTATATTTTGTTACAATAAAAATAAAAAAACTTTAAAAATTAAAATACTTCAGAAGCTTTAAAACTTTTTTGGATGATTATAACAAAAATATAGAACAGGCACAAATTCATTTAAGAAAATATTTTATATATTCTTCAAGAATAACATATTATAAACTCAAAATATATATATAAAAACAAAATTAAATTAAATTCCATTTTTTTCACATCCATGAAATTCTGTGAATTAAAAATGTATTGGTATTTTTGTGTATTAATAAGTAGTGTTTTTAAACTAAAAGAAATATTTTAAATAACCGTATATTTTAAATATTTTAAATGTCAATGTAAATTTCTTTCGTTACTTATTAAAATAAATTTATGAACAAATATTTTATAGAATACTGATCTTTTTTAAATGTACCATATTTATAACAGATATAAAATATTTATAGTCTTTTTTAAGATACACTTCGCTTATAATAATCAATATGTGATAAAAATAATAATATAAATATAATAAATATAATATAATATAAAATAATATTTATTATAATAAAATAATACATAATTTAATATTTTACATTATTTTCAAACATTTTAAAAATACCGATTTTATTACATTTTAAATTATAATTTTTTTTTATTGTATTCAACTTGATAAATAAAATATAAATATAAACTAAATATAAATATAAATAAAATAAAAATTTAATAATATAACTTAATGGACAATTCATTTTTTATAACTTAATATCTATATTAAATAATATGTATTAAATTGTCAAACTATACATATGTATAAGTTATAGTTATAATTCACTAACAGTTACAACAATAAAAAAACATAATCGATCGAAGTAAAAGAACGATTTTAATACTTTTATAAATATAACTTAATAATTAATAAAAATAGTTAAAAAATAAAATTTTTTTAATACTAAATAAGGAATGTATGTTTTACACAAGAAACAGAATAAACGAAATACTTTCATTTTTAAATAAATAATAAATACTAACACGATTTATACAGATCATTAATACTTATTTTTACATGTATCTACGAATTATAGTTTAGGAATCAACAAAAATCTTGAAATTTATAAGATTTATACGATTTATTTTACACTTAAGTACGATACTAGTTAATAATTAAAATAAAAAATAAATTATAGTATTTACTAATAACAACTACTTTACTTATTTATCGCTTTAATTTTCTACAACTTTTAGCAATATCAATCCTCTTAAAAGAAAATCATATTTTAATAATGCGATATTTTATTTATATATAAGTATCGATGTATAGTTTGTTTTTAAATAGTCATATATTTAAATAATAAAGCACTTCATTTTTATGATTACATTTACCTTAATTTTTTTAGTTTATTATTGGTCAATTAATTCATTTATATAAAAATGGATTTAAAGGAATATATAAACACATGTTACTTGGTCATCGTATTTATACTTTATATACTTTTAAACTAATAAAATTTTCTAATTTAAAATAATAATTCATAAATGAAGACTTATAAATTTAAGACTTATAATAAATTTATTTAGAAAAATTTTAATATATTTTCAAAGCTATTCTCATATTATGCATATCTACATAAATTCATTGTCTTTGCAATTTTTTGCTAAACAAAATACATTTATGTTGCAAATTTTATGATCAATGATCTGCAAAAATTATAAAATTATTATAAAATTCTTTGAATGTATTTTTTATCGATATTGTTTTTCAATGAATAAGTTGTCATTTTTATAATACAGAGACACTTTTGTAATTCACAAAATATTTATAATTTCTAGCGAAAATAAGTTTTCTTTTAATTTTTTCAAATCACATATAGATATATATTATTAAAAATTGATGATATAGATAACTAATAAAGTTTATTTATGTTTTATCTGTGTAAACAAAATTTATCCATTTACTATAAAAATACTTTATAATAAATAAATATGTTACTTTGAAACATTAAATGATATTAAACAATAAATATTTAAGCTAATAAAAATGCATAATATATACTCTAATATGGAAGAATATTTTTCACAGTAGTGGAAAAAGTTATGTAAGAGATTCGAATTTTAATTAAATTACATTTTAACTCATTTATTGATTTATTATGTTTTTATAGTTAAATATTGTAGAAAGAATTCTAAGAATATTTACGTAAAAATTTTGATAGTAAATTTTAATCACTAATATTATTAGTGATATCATATATGTATTATATTATTTTTACATATTCTAAAAATAAAATATGTTAAAATTATGAAAGAAATATATTAAAATAAGAGTTTTACAAAATATATATTTTAAATATATTCAAATTTTTATAGTAAAAAATATAAAGATATTTTAAATTAACTTTAATTAATACAGAATTTTAGTATAAATTAAGTATTAAACTAATGTTTTTGATAAAATATAAAAATTATTTCTGCAATAAAAACGCTAAATGAAAATGTACATCCAATAATTGGTATTATTACTAACTGAAATGGTGTAACACTTTTCTGAAAATCAGTTTGAGAGTCTGCAAAATCTTCCGAACGATAATATTGAGAATAAATTAGTTTATAAATTCCAGATTCGACTAATCTTAGTAGAATTAAATTAAACTTTTCGGGGAAAGGAGATGCTTGTTCATAAAAAATTGCCTCTGGCATATTGGGAAAGTTAATATTTGCTATTTTTATGATTAAAGAATTATCGGTTCTTCTATACATATTTAAAAAAAATTTTGCACGTTTTTTAGCTACAAAACAAATAATATTTTTTATTTCTTTTATGTATATAAAACAACTATCAGGATTAGTAGTTAAAATTGTTTGCGACATAATTATATCAGAATATAAATCATCATCAATTATTAATAACTCAGTGAATCCTTTAACAGTGTATGACTGTAGAGCAAATTTTAATATGTCTTGAAACGTAGAAACTATTTGTTCATCATTTGCGACTGTAACTCCCGTTATTTGAGCAATGATGTCAGGTGTATAAATTACAGATAATAGTGCAACAGAAAAAAATATAATTCTTTCTATATTTTTATTGGGTTGTCTTATAGGTTGACCCAATAATAGTTGAACATCGTCAAAAAAACTAAATCTCTTTTTCATAATTCCTATACAATTAAGTGCATAAGTAATAATCAAAATAATGATTATGCTGATAGCAAAAGGAAAAATAGTTACTATCGATACGTTAATACTGGTTTTCCTCAAGGCTTCATATAAGCCACAAGATTTTGAAAAGGATACAACATTGCCTATTTCCAAAGAAGTATGATACAATAAATCAGTGATAACAATTGGAAAAGGAAAAAAATTAAGCTCAGAAGCAATTAATTTTTCCAAAACGATAGAGTAATTTAAAACGTTATTATACATTACTTTTATTTTAAAGTTTAATGCAGATGCTATAAACTGTATTATCTCATATCCTGAACCAGAGTAAACTGATACGTTATTAACAAGTCGTTGTATAATATAGGGCTCGGCATTTACAAAAGGTACTAATAAAGTGTATCCATTCATATCTTTCAATTTATTCGGAAAGATATTCGTAATTGGAGTATAATATTCATAATAATAAGTCATAGAAAATGGGTTAAAATTATAAATTCTAGAATTTTCGTTACCATCTATCTTACTTAAATTAATAATAGAAAAATCTAAAAATTTTTTTAACCAACCATAATATAAAATAGATTTGATAGAAGTTTTAAAGGCGGAATTATCATAAAAGATAATCAAACATTTAGGTCTTATATGTCTAGAGGATAATTGAATATAAAAATTTAATATAAATTTAATTTCTTCAGATTGGTATTTCTCTTGAAAGATAATAACCAATATTGAACTTCTAGGTCGATGAATCAATCGTGTAACTGTAAGAGACTGATTATTCTTAATTGATTCCATTTTATTCAAATCAGCAATTACAGTTGGATTATTTAACACAATATTTTTTAGAATGTTATTTTCTTTTAATAAAGATTTGCTCGAACTATTAATAAACACTGTTATTTGATAAAATTTCATATTGTTAATATTATTAATTAAATAGTCTGTCACATTATTCTGAATGGCACTGATAAAATAATAATTATAAAAGTTTATAATCAATGAATACTTCAAAAGTTTTAATTTTAACATTTTACTGATCATGTATACATATTTTTAATTTTAATATCATTTGTTGGAATTAGCAATCCTACAGAAATCAGAATAAGACTAAATTTATTTTAAAATGTTTTGACTTCTAATGATAAAAAATATTTTAAATAATTATAAAATTGCAGATAAAATCATTTAATTTTAGTAATAAAAATAAGTATACAAAGAAAAATAAATAGGAATAATTAACCATATTTCTTACTCAATTAGATATAATAACTTATTGCATTGAAAAATATAAAAATAAGAATCATTTTTTAGTTATTATTAAATTTTATTATCAAAAAAATTATGAAGATTTAATGAAAACTCTTTGAAAAATTAACACTAAATTTTTTAAAATAAAAAACAAAAAATATTTTATTCAATATTTATAAAAAATACGAATCTTATACTTTTTCAAATAAAAAATTACATTTAATTTTACTATTTTATATTTTAATATTGAAATAAATTTATTTATTTTTTATGGATTACAATAAAATTAAATAATATTATAATATTATATAAAATTATATCATTAGTTATACATAAAAGAATAATTTTTAAATTTATATTTCAATAACTTAGTAAATAATCTGCTTTATTTTCAGTGTACACTACTAATATAATTTATAATAATTTCTATAAAAATGTAAAAAACGGATTTTGGTAAAGTTTTAATTAAATATTTATACATACTATATTTTATAATAATTATAATTTTTATTTAAGAAAATGTGCAAGAGATAAAAAATATAAATAATCATACACAATAAAATAGTTTGGTCTTATAAATGCATATATTATCAAATATATATATATATATTATATCAATACATTAATTAAAATAAAGTTTTATAATTATGTTTCATAAATAAAAAATAATAACTGTTTGTAATTTTAAAAATTATATTTTTTTTTATTGATTAGTATATTACGGTGCAATTTTCTTTATTTTTTGAAACTAAAATAATAATTTGCATTGTTTATGACTAAAACAATTATTTATGTTATAGACCCCATTGTAGTAATATTTTACAAGTAAACATTTAAATATTTTAAAATTATGTGTATAAAAAAGAATGAGTGAATATAATTGTTTAACAGAAAATATTATTTTGAATTTTAAAAACAAATATAAATTTTAGAAAAATTTAAATTATATAGAAATTAGCTAATCATATATAAATTTAATATTAATATAGATTTTTTAGGATTTATTCAAAACTTAAAGTTAATGCTTATTATATACAGTTAATGCATGAAAAAATATTACACATAATTATTAAATGTATTTAAATCTAATACTTAATAAATTATATGCAAAGTGTATGATTATATTTTTTTCTAATTAATTTTTATTCTTATTTATAGTTTAAATAATTGAATAAATTTATATAAAATTAATTATATAAAAGAACAATATGCATAAATATAATTAAACTAATACTAAGATTGAAAAATCATCATTTCTGTAATATATAATCATTGTTCTTTATTTTTTTATCCTTTTTTACAACCTATACATCTATTGATATAAAATAATTTTTGTTTGATTCTAAAATCTTAATATCTGTTCATTTTTTTCGATTTTAATTAGTTTAGTTTTTAATTATTATAATATAAAAAAGTAATTTATTATATTTAATTTTATTTAATTTTAATGTTATTACTTTATTTATAATTTAAATCAGAAGAAATTTGAAGTTGACATTTTAGATTTCTGTATGTTGGATATGCGTATTATAACGAATATATAATTATTTACTTTTATCGATGCTTATTTTTATATGTACAGTTATTTTATATAAAGTAAAGTTGTGAATTTTGTACATAGTCTAAAAGCATTTTTTTAGCTAGAAATATCAACTTTTTCAGTAGCTAATACTTATATACAAATAAAGGATAAACACATATTTTCTTCACATAAATTTCATTTTTTGAACTATTGAAAAGATTATTATATTTTATTCATTTATTTTTATCGTGCTACAAATAATGTAAAAAGTACAAATAATGTAAGAAAGATTCGTTTTAGTATTAAAACTATGATGACCCAATCTAATTTAAATTATCTTTCTCTAATTTAATGATTACTAACAGATTTTTTATCATACTTACAATTTGAAAATATAAAATTTAAGAAATTCATAAACAAATTTTGTAAATTTTATTTCTAAATAAAGTTTTTATTTTCTTTCTCTTAACTGAAAATTCGTGAAACACTAAGAACACAAAATGGATAAATAGCTCACGGCGTTCTTAGAGAGACTTCAATCCAACTTGGATATTCAATTTCCACATTTCGGATAGAAGATAACGAAGGGAAAAGTAAGAGGGTAAAATTGGGAAAGAGAAAAACGAAAGTTGGTGAGAAAAATGGATAAAGTCGTCTGTTACGCTTCTCTTGAAGGCATGAAATTCGAGGATCCATCGCAACCGTCCTTCATCTAATAGCATCATCGATCTTCTTGAATGCACATATGTCTTTTGTAGCATCACCGCAAGTACTTTCTTTCAACCTTCAATACATTTTCTTAACAAATAACGACCTACTACTTTTCCTATAAACAATACAAAGCACTATTTTATGTGAAAATATATTTTCTTTATTTATTTGTTTTCGCATAAACTTTATTTGACAACGATAGTATTTTTTTAATATAATAAACATGTCTATGAATATTTTTATTTTAATTATATACTACTTTTATTTTTACTGTATATTAAGTAATAAAAATAAATTTATTCATATTAAATAATTATAATTTTTATAATGAAGTTTAATTAAAGGATATATTTAAAATCAAGTAAAAGTAGGACTTTCTAAATTACATTTTGTTAAAGTAAATATTGTACTTTAGTTTTAAAAACTACATGCAAGAATATATAATACTTTATATTTAATGCGATATTTTTTTAATTGAAATAAAATTTTTATCTATGTTCATAGTTTTTTTAGAGAATTAGCTTTTAAATTATTGACTTGAAGTTACTATTAATGAATTTTTTTTTATTTAATGTAAATAATTAAATGGTTTTTCATAATAAGAATTTTAATTAAAATTAAACAAATAATTAAAAATAAACCTTTTAATTAAAAACAAACAACTTTATAAAATATTACTATATTTATGATCTATGAGCTTTTTAATATTACAATTTTAAAAGTTTTAGAAGAACAATTTTTTACTCATCACTTATATATTATAAAATACTATTATAGAGTATAGGCGTATTCAAGAAGTGATTCTCATGTAAAAAATTTTATTAATTTTTAGATGAAATATTTTGTTGAATATTAAATATAATCTTGTAAGCAGAATTTAATTAACTTTATTGATTCAAAAATTTTTCATTACAGGTGTAATTACTTTTACATAACGTTAATAAGACCTTTATCTATTCTTTTATGTTTGATTAAGAAGTATAGAACCATATTACTATAAATAATTTAGAAAGATTAAGATATCGAAAATGACAAAACATTAATTTTACCACAAAACTAATAAAAATTTTAAGAAAGAAAATATTTTGAAAATATTATTTTTGATAATTTTTGAAACGTTATGAGACAGGATAAAAATATAAAATTCGTACTAATTATTTAAACTAATTTTTATTAATATTTTATTTATGAAATGAGTAGCATATAAATTTTTTCAAAGTGTTAAATTTTCAATAAAAATACCATTGCATAATGTTTTTTTGTCAAAGCAGAACATTTTACAATATTTCATCACCCTTATTTATAAAGATACCTTTAATAAACTTTTAATGTTTTTCAAATCAGAAAAAAATAATGTAAGATAAAATTTTTTAAGAATATATGAAATAAAGGCGAAATGATAGAGTACATAATATTTAAAGCGTAATTTTACCGGAACATTTTAAACTAAAAGTTAAATTGATATACGTGTATAATATCACAATAAGAAGAGCAACATAAAGTTTTTAAATTAAATTAATACTTATCGTGAAAATTAAATGGCTTGCTAAATTTTATTAAAATATCTATTACATAACTTAAACTATAATTTTTTTTAATATATAAAAATTTATTTATAAATTAGTCAAAATTTATAAATATAAAATTTAATTTATTTAAAAATTGCATTTCAATTTTAATATAAATAAATTAAAAATCTAGGTGAGTAACTCCAAAATAATTATTAAAAAATATTGTCATCAAAACTAAATTTATGGAATAACTTTATCAATACTATTAATAAATATATATTAATTATTTGAATAAAACTTTTCAGATATTTATTAAACATTGAATATTTAAAAATAAAACTGAAAATAAATTTGAATGAATTCAATATTAACTAGAACTAAAACAATAGGGGTTTTCAACTAATGTAGTATAAGTCCAAAATGTAAATATTTAAAGATTAAAATACAAAGAAACATTATCTTCAATAATTAGAAATTTAAATCTATTATATTTGATATATTTTCTGCTATATTTTATAAAATTTATAAAGCCTAAATGCATTAAATGCAGTGGTTGTATTCTTTTTGTCGCGTAAGAAACTCATTTCATTTGTTCTTCCAATTAATACAGAAATGACACGTGTACTCGTCAACACTTTATCATTAATATATAAAGTCTTACGGTAATTGTGTATGTTTATACGTATTGAATAGAAAGGCAATCGGTATGCACGATACGTGTATCATCGCTGAGGCAGTGGTTGAAGCGGTAGTGCTAGGGAATGCAGGAATAATAAGAGACCGAGAGAACAAGGGACACAGAGAAAGGGTGAGAGGAGATAACCATGTTGGGGCTGGATAGTTGAAGTTGGAGTTTGAGATGGCCGTCCCAAAACCACTATCATGTGTTGAGAGTCAGTAGGCGAGTCGCTATGGCAACACCCAACTGATCTTGCCTTGAGAACAAAAAAGAGAGCGAGAGAAAAAAATAGAATCACAGAACTGAAAAGATAGATATCAAGATGAACGGATTAAATAGAAAAGAATTCAGAGGTAGAAATAGTAGAAATAATAAGTGAAATAGATTATAGATAAACTTTTTTGATATTGATGCAAGTAAATACCAGGCATTCATTTAATAAGTAAAAATCAGCTACTGTTTTCAAGTTCAATGTATATATATGTTTCATTTATTTATTATAAAATAAACCTATAATTTGGAATTTAGTAAAAGCATACTCTTAAATATTCCTAACAAATTTTTTTAAATTTCATTTTTTAATTTGCACATTTTAAATTGCTTTTGTTATATCTCAAAGTTTTTAAAATATTTTTAATAATTTTCTTTATACTAAATTTAGTTATTCTAAATTTTATATTGTCAATTTATCACAGATAAATGAAAATATTAACATTCATTAATTTAACTTATTTATATAAATCGTGTATTAGTAATATCGATATACTTTTATTAATTAATAGTTTAAAAATATACATTTTGTTAACAATATTCAACAAAATTATAAACATTAAAGCACAGATATTTAGTAAAAAAACTACGTAATAGAATGTAATACTATTATTAATATAAAATATTTCAACAATAATAATTAAAGCCTCGTTAAATTAAAAATGATAGAGGCATATAATCTAATAGTAATAGATTAAATATTAAATTTAAAATTTAATGTACATTATATTATATGAATAGAAGGCAAAAAATATTGCATCAAATTATAAATATTATATTCTAATATTTTACAAAATTAATTTTATATATAATTTTATATTTAAAAAAAATATGTATAATAATAAAGGAAATTAGGCTTTATATTGAATATAAACAATTCTTCAAAATTGAGATATAAGTTAACATACAAATTACTTACATGTAAAATATTAAATTTAAATAATTGTTGTAAACTTTAATGTTTTATATTATTTATAATTATTGTCTAAAAATATATTACTTCAGAAGAAATAAATTATGTGAGATAAAAATAAAATTTTTTTAATTTAAAAATGCATTGAAAAAAAATTTATTTGAATTTATTCATCGAGAAAAAATTTTTTAGATAATATATTTTGAATACTACTAAATAGAGTATGTATTAAAAATATTATGAACATTTAATTTTAGTTATTAAAAAAATCATTAAAAATGAGATTTTAATATTTTCAAAAACCTGGAAACTATTGACTAAGTCATTCAATTGAAAAATCATTCAAAATCACAAAGAAAAATATGACGAGCTTTTTACAATATTACATCTCAAAAAATTGATATATATATATATATACTAAATAGAATGCGTAAACTAAATCAAAGACAGAGCAAAAAAAAATAATGAGTAAACGATATTCGTGATATGATAACCATCACCTAACAGCTTTTGTGTATTTATTTTATTAATATTAATGTTTATTTACTTGTGTCCAATAAATACAATATTTATACAATATATTGCTTTTTTTCAATCATATTAAACTATAATTTTACATATAATAATTACTTATGACTAATATGCTGTTATATTCAACGATCGCCGTCTTACAGGATATTTGTTTTGTTTTTTTTTTAATTCAGATTTTTTGTGTGTAAGAATTTGATACGGGAAAACAAATTCTTTTTGTAACGTTTTTTGCATTTTCATTTATATACATAAAATGGGTAATATAAAAAACTTATGATTAGATTTTTTTATGATTTTTATGTATATTTTGTTTTTTTTAATATAATTATATATTAATTTTTGTGTGTTTATATATCAATTTAATTGGGATTTTTTTTATATCATTATTATTTTATAATCATGTTAGCCATCAATATTTTTTCATATTGTTTCGGTGTTTCTCTTTTTTATTTCTTTGTAATATATTCATATTGCATCTCCGTAAAGATTGTTATCATCTTTTTCTATTAATATTATATGTAATTGGAATGTTATTTTTATCTGCTAGGTATTATTTATTATGTAGTAAGGTGAATTTTTTTGGATGGATAAAGCCTGTTTTAAACATTTTGAAAAATATTTTGGGTTTGAGTATATGATATTGGAAATTAAACTATTTTCTTTTATATGGTGTAATTTTGCATAATGATTCGTATTTAATTTTCATACATGGCAATATTCTTTGTAGATTTGCCTTATTGTATCATATTTTGTTTTTTTACTTTTTTTTTGGTGTGCTTTTGTATTGTACCAGATGCAATAACAGTATGTTAGGGTTAGTCTGATAAGTCCTTGGTAACATAATTCTTTTATTCTATCGTTTAGGTGTTTTGAATACAATAATTTTTTGAATTGTCAAATGCTGTTTTTGCTTTTTCCAATTGAGTTTTAATGTAATAATTATATTTTTCTATCTTGATGTAATCCTAAATATTTGATTATTTGTTTGCGAGGAATGGCCTGTTTTTTGGTGGAACTGCCCATTATTTGAAAATTTTTACAAATTTTTCTTTCTAAAATATTTATTTGGGATAAGTTATTTCAAAATAAAATAGTTTTGCATTTATTTATATTAATTTTTAATTTCCATGAATTATAATACTCGTTTATTTTGTTGAACAATTTTTGTAATTGTGATTTTAATTTTTTGGTATTTTTCCCAGAAACATAAATTATTAAATCGTCTGCAAAATGAATATCACTATTATATATATTAAAATGAATCAGAGAATTTACTATGCCTTGTTGTAAACCGTGTTATACTGTGAATTCTAGGCTTGATTTGTTATTTACTTCTATTATAATAAATAACTAAATACTACTCATATTCCATATTAATTATATTAGATATTTAGGAAATTTTTTTTTTATTAATGTACAAATTTTGCCTTTGGTCTAAGTGGTGTCGAATGCTTTTTCTATGTCGATTAGGCTGAATGCTACTTGTTGGTTATCGAACTTCAGAATACTTATCCTAGTATCATGACTGTCGTGAATTAGCAAAACTACAGTATATGATATATATAAAAGCAAATAATAAAGAAAGAAACATAATAGATATATTTGAATGTAAAAAAATCAAGAATATAAATGTATAATGTAAATACAATATACTATAATATTTTCCGGTTAACGTATTGGTTTATTTATTTATATGCTTGGCTAAATGAATTTTTTTAAATTGAAAATAACTGATATAATAAAAATTTATTTATATTGTATTGATTAAATTATATTTGCTAACAAATATAATTAGTAAGTATAAATATAGAATATTGAAAAATGTTTTTTCAATTACAGAGATTAGTTCCAATTTATAATTTTCATATAAAGTTTAATATTTGATTTTTTAACTCTTTTTCATAAAAAAATTAATGTAAAATAAATTTAACAATATTAAATATAATACAATGATTAAAACAATAATTAGATGTTATGTTCTTTAGATTATATATAAAAAGTTATTCATTAGATATAATAAATATATAAATATATTGGTTATAAAATTTGTAATAAATTATTTCATATTTACTCCATTTTAATTATGTATTAATTTTATTTGATCGTGCATTATAAAACAATGAACATATGTACATTAATTATGTTTTACCACAATTATTTTAGATACATATAAATATGTGTTTAAATTATAGCAAATTAGTACTTTAAAAGTTTGCCATAAAAAAGCCATAATGTATATCTCCAAAATTGATATCGAACCGTGTTTAGAAATAATAAAAAAGGGTAAGGTACGATTGTTAAAACAACCATTTAGCATAGAATGTCCTGATACGTAAATTTAGTGTCTCCGTTTAAAATTATAGTCACACTGACAGAATATTCTGAAGCTTACATCTTCCTCACTTTCTAAGTCTTCTTTTCAGACTCATGTAGCAGATAGATTTATGCCATTTCACGTATATAGTTCGTCTTAAATCTTTATAAATTTTCTTGACCCCTTAAGGTGAAATTACTATACAGGGTTCATTAAATATTATTTCTATTTACAATAATATTATAAAATTGTATGTTAGATAAATATAAATCATTCAACTAAATATCAATATGTATTTACAATATTTTAGTCAGTGAATATATCATACCAATGATACATAATAACAGTTCTATTATCAACATTTACAATTAATTTTTGATAAATCAATTTAACTAAATATTTATTTATATACTAGTTAAATACAAATTGATAAGACGTTGATATATAACATTATATAAAATACCTCATTCACTTGATTCTATATAAAATTTTTATACATCTGTCACTAATTCAAAAAGTTCAGGGTTCCTTTCAAAAGTTTCTGTTTGAGTTTAAATGAACGAAAGAAATTAATGTATTGTTGATAATAAACACCGAGGCGAAAATATGATTAAAGAGGTTGAACACTCGCTACGTTGGTATACTTCTTTATTAAAAAGAAACAGAAAAGATCTTTTTTACAATATAAATTGTATTTGAAATACTTTTCTAAACTTGATTAAGTATCAGAAATTACAAAGGCTACTAGAAAAATAAAATTAGAAAAATAGAATTTATAAAGCCTATTTTAAGTCTTTATACAGTAATATAAAATATATATAATTTTATAAAATTTGTTGTAAAAATATGTTATATTTACATTTTATAATTATCATAAAAATATATATACATTTTTGATTATTATAAAATAAATAAAAAACTTGCAATTATTTGTAATTTTCAATAAATTTTTAAATAAAAACTATAAATATAGCAATAAAAACTAAATTATAAAAATATAATAAAAAATTTGAAAAATATAAATTTTACAGTACATATGTTAAACATTTTTTATTAATTTCTTAGTAATTAAAAGTACTTTAAAAAGTATTGAAAGATTTTTAATTTGTATAAATTGTTTTAAATTATAAGTTTAATAATATTTCAATAAATATTTATTTAATAAAGTTGAATATAGCTATTATTAAAAAATATAAATAAAAGTATTCGCATTGAAAAATCGATCATTTCCTAAAAATGGTAAAAATAAAAACTTTACAAAATAACTTTTTTTTTATTATATCCATCAAATATCATAATACCGTCAATTTAACCCAAGAAACTATACAATATCCATTCAAATAGCCTATTATACAAATCAGCTTTGTATAAGATGAAATGATACCTTCCCCTAAATTTCAAACTGTCCTTGCTCTACCCTGCTAAACGTTTTCCGTCAACCAAAACTAGAAGGATTGTTTATGTTTTTAGGAGGGGTTTCCTCTTCGAACCACATGTTCAGCATGAACACCAGTATCAACATCATCATAATTATCAGCAGCAACAACATGAACACAATAATAGAACTGTGCCGTTCATAAATTCCCCGAATACACCACCACCTGATCCACTTCAGCATCAACTTGCTCAATTCCATCACGTGCAGGTAATTTAAATTATATTGTTTCGACCGCTACAACCAATAATAAATCTTCCTACTCTCTCCTTTATCCTAACGTTCCCTTCTAAATCCAAGCACATCAAATTAGGATATCCGCCCACATCCTATCTATCGGTTATATTCTGTACAATTTTCTTTCTTTCTCTTATATTAAAATAGTAACGAATCGATAAGAAAGTGAATAAATTATATAGGTACTGATATTATGTCAAATTTATGTCATATTCGTACGCATTTATTTCTCCATTCAACTTTGCGATAGATATACCTTCTATGAGTTTTGATAGATATACGAGTACCGATTATCTTCTAATATATCTATAAAATAATTAGGTAACTTTAAAATAATTTTAGTATTTTTTTAAAAGGTTTTAAAATTTATTTTAAACATTGTTGATCTTACTAGAAATTTGAAAACTGTTTTATTTAAATTTAATTAAATAATTAATTTAATTAATTTGTTTTTCATTTTTTTCTCATTTTCTAAGAAACATAAATAAATATATAATAAAAGTTATATTACTATTTATAAAAGACATTTGAATTACAACGATTACAAAAAACTTTGTCTTGTCAGATCTAAATTCAAAATGTATACCATAGGGATTAATTAGATTATTTCAATATTTAACATATTTATTTGTTATTGAAATTATAAAAATTTTGCAAGAAAGAGATATTGTAAATCTTCTTGGCCAAGAAAAGTATTAATTTTAAATGCACTGCATTTTCAATTAAATTCAAGTATGTCATTTTGTTTTTACTCATGTTTATTATATATAAAATCGAATATTAGAATTATACATTGGTTTTCGAAAGGCAAAAATCAGCGGTATCCAAACAGACACTCTTTTTTGCTTGCATGAAGCTATACGACAGCTGTATAACCGGTAATCGAGAGGGGCGGGAAGGAGTGTCTCATTTACGAATGTAATTTAATTTGAAATGCAGACTGTCGTATGCAGTGGTGTTGGCAGTTTAGACGACTAAAAGGATTAAATGCGAACGTGCAACGCGTACCGAACGACAAATAAGACGACGGTCACTAATCGCAAATGTCCCTAATTGCTTGTCAAGAAAACGTTGCCGGTTTATATGTATCAAACAGAAATGACGAAGTAATTTTGTAAATTTGCAATTTAAATTTTCAAGTTCTTTCCTACTCTTCCTTTCTGCTTTTATTTCTCTTTTTCCATGTATATATATATATATATATATATTAGAAATATTTATGTATTCTACATATTCTTTATAATTTTACATGGAATATAGGTATTAGTTTGAAATATTTGATACAATATAGTAAAAAATATATTAAAAATTATAGATTAATTTTTTAATTCCTTCAATAAGGATTAATTATTTTATTATTAAAAATTAAGTTTTTCTAAATATAATTATAAATTCAGAAAACTGTGTTTTTAATTTTTAATTTGATGAAACACAATTTGTAATCAAATCTTTTAATATTATATAACCTTTTTTCATATAAAAAAAAAATTAAATAACAGAACTTATAACTATGTATGACTTGATTTAAATAAATAATATAAAATCTAAATACTTTACTTTTATAGGAAAATTAATAGTTACATTGAATGTTTGAATTATTTTTATAATATTAAAAATACTATTATTTATAACGATTATGATTTTAAAATTTCGTGAACTACTTAATAAAATATTCTGGTTCAATATTATTTAAGTATGGTATAATATAGATTTTATATTAGTCTTTAAAAACTTAATATATTCGTATAAAAAATTACAAATATAATGTATAAATTTATATAAAATTTATTTGAAAAATATTATAAATATAAGAAATACTTTAAAAAATTGGTTATTATAAGAATAAACATTTACAATAAAAAATATTAAATAATATAAATGCTTTCAGATGATTATGTTTCTAGTAGAAAATTATGAAACTGTTAACGTATAAATCTTAATCCATATTTATTATTTCATAATTATGTAAATATGCCATCTTATGGCATAAATTATATACGTTTAGATACAAGTATAAATTAACTGATTCAATAAGTATTCATCTCACTGAGAACTCAGAGTTGAATTTGTATTTAACATATATTATTTACGATAATATGAGGAAATACTTGCATGATTATAAAATATATAATATTATTCAATTTTGTACTTCAAGAATATATTATAATGCATCATTTTTTATTTTTTTATTTTTTGGCTCTTAATTACTATTTCTCTTATTAAATTAATAAATAGTAAACAAATTATTAGAAATAATAATAAATTTTTTTTTAATTTTGAAATACATATTTTTAGTTTTATACAAAAATGATTTTAGAGTAAAATATAAATATTATCTAATATGCTATATCATCAAATATTACAGTGATCTAAAAAATTCACCATTTAAAAATATAAAATTATTTAATGTATATCTAATAAATTAGTAAAATTATCTAAAATAGCTTAATCTTAAAAAATATTAAGACTTTCAGTTAACATATTTTATTCTGATATATTTATGTTGTTACAATGCTATTTTATAATTTTTTTTATAAATTTTAATCATTTGAGGATGAATTGTTTAATTTCATAAATTTTTTTAACTTTAACTCGCAAACTAAAACATAAAAGATACAAGAAAAACTTTGAATTGTCATTTATAATCTACTATTAATTTGAAGAATGTAGATATTTATAATTATTTTTAAATTATTTGATCGATATTTAATTGAAATTTTATAATTTATAATCATATTAACAAGAATTTAAATGTTAATGAAAAAGAAATTGTTTCTATTAACTGCATTTTATACATAATGTTTTTTATACTACAAGTTTAAATTTTAAATTAACCTACATTCAAATTAATAGTAAAGAAGAAAATTAAACAATACATATCAATGATCCTTCAGTTACCATAAGATTAGTTTTATTCGTCTCAATAGTTGTGATAATGAAAGATAAAGGTTTAGTTATGCTTAAGTCATAAATTCAGAAGTGCAAATCCCTGTAACAACAGCTTATATTTTAATTTAACTTGTAAGATTTTTAACTTTTCTTAAGATTTGTTTATTAAAAAAATCAAATAAACTGGATCTTAATTTTTAAAGTAATACAAAGAAGTTTATTTATTTATAAGTATTAAAACATACTACTAGTTAAAATTAATTTAAAAGATAATCTAACAAGAAGATCTATGTCCAACTTTATTTGCTCATTTATGAACAACAACAAACCTTAATAATGCTTCCAATGAATCCTTGTTACTATATAATGCAAAAAGCGTTGCAAACATCTTTTCATTCTCTCTCTTTTCCTCTTCCTCTCTCAACGTGTCTCAGAAACAAATTGCGTAGCTTTAACGAAGAGAACTGATCATACTATTGCCGACAAAAACATTTCTAAAGATAGTCAAGTGGACGATACGCTTACATAGCATTTTAACATAATAAAACGCGAAGGTCATTCTACCAAAGTTAAATGGACAAAGCAACACAAATAAGAATTAGAAAAGATCTTATAACTATATCATACTTTTATCATTTTTTCCAGAAAAAATACAATAATCATTGTATTATATATAGTATAATTTTTTTTTATTTATAGCAAATTAATTTGCTATTATTTTAAAAATATACATGTATTTATGAAATATTCTTATTTTAATTTTTGCAAAATATTAATTAAATTTTATTAATCAGTTTAAAAATATATTATATAGAAATAAAGTTTTTATAACAATGTTTAGTAAATAATAAATAATTAAACTTTAATTTAAGTATTAAAAGTCCAAATTCAAACCAAATGAAATTTAAATGAAATAAAATCCATAAGATTCATGAAGAATTAAATGAAAAATTTAACCAAAATTAATTTTTAGTATTTATCTATAACAATTATATAAATATAAATAAAATTTTAAAAAAATGTATAAAATATTTAAAAATAGAAAAGAATATTAAAAGGAAAAGCATATTATTTTCTATAGTATTAATTGTCTATAAGAGATATATACCTGTAGTAGAAATATATTTTTTATATATTTGAAATTTTTCTAGAGTAATTATTATCATTTTACCAGAAAAAATTATGGTATAATTTGACGTGGAATATTGGTATTATATAATAATTATTAATAATATTATTAATATTTAATAATGATTAATTTTTTTATTATTAAAAATTAAATTTTTCTTAATATAATTATAATATATATTATAACAAGGATTGAATACATTTTTTATAGTAATTAAAAATATTTCTATTGGATAGCAATTTGATTACTATATTTTGAAAATACAAAAGTATTGTTATGTTATGGTACATAAATAAAATTATTATGTAAAATAGAACATAATGAATAGACGTATAATTCGATTAAATATAAATTATTTATATTAAAAAAAACACATTACTGCATAAAAATATTAAATTATATTTATAAATAACACAACAATATAAAACTAAAAATAACTGAAAAATTACTAAATTAAAAAATATTATAAAAGTTCAAGTTTTTATATTAATTATAATATTAAAAAATATTATTTTTGTTTGTTACAAATGCTTATTTTTTTCAATCCAGTGCTTGGAGAGTTTAATTTCTAATAATGAAATTAACAATTTAGGTACATAAAAGGGATATACTTGAATTTCAATCAAAATCTTCCAGCAAATTAAGGTTTTCTTTCTATCTACAAATATAAAGCTGTTTTTCTGTTTAATTAACGATTTCGAATGTAGCATACTTGGCTAAAGGCAAAAGTTCGTCGCTTACTTTAATTGTACTTAATGAAATAGGAATGGTCGAGTTATTGCTTGAGATTGCTTTCCTGAGAAGGCTATTTGATAGTATTTCTTTTATTGTTTCCTTATATTATTTTTAACATCATTTCAAATATATCATAACAAATATTATAACTCTCTTATAATATTTATAAAATAAAGAAGTATAAAAAATATTTATATCAATAATAAATTAAAAATAATATTAAAAGATTTATGTACCATTGAATCTGAACATATAATAGTTTAAAACAATAACAAATATTTAGAATTTAGTATACAAGTATCCTATAATAAAAATTGAATAAACTTGTTTTTAAATGGAAATAAGTTTATTGAAATGAGATTTTTATCAAGTTTTTCAAAGAACTATTAAATTATATGAATATTATACATAAATTTGCATGTTATTTTTTAAATTTTCTTAAAATTAATTAGGTATGAATACTAAACTTTGAAATTAAATTTATTGTATTAAACATTTAAAAAAACTGTTTTAACAGTAAAACGATATTTTAAGGTAATATTTTAACCAATTTTAACCAATTTTTATTAATACTGAAATTTAATAAAAATATCTAATGGTTCGTTAAATTAAAGTAAATCATCATATAAATAAATGAGTTCACAAATTAGTTTATTAATTTAATTAAAGGTCTAGTAACTTCTTATACAAAAAAGATATATGAACTTTGAATATAATAAAATTAAAATCGTTTTACTAACCAAATAACACTAATGAGTAACAAAGGAAAAAATGTAGCCTATTTAGTTAAAATTTAGACAAATATATTAAAATTTAAATCATATCATCAACAGAAAATATAATCTATATATATATATATATATATAATTAAATTTGTTATAAATAATTAGAATAGTTTTCATAGTTTAGATTCTAACAGTTAATTTTTATGTACATAAACTTAGTTTAAAACAGAAAAAACGTAATAAATTTATATTGTTATTTTATCATTTTAAAAATTTATTCTCTATTATATAAATATTATAATTTAATATTATATATATTCATGCTTGATTATAATACAAGAAAAAAATTATGAAACAAAGAAAAAACAAAATAAATAGAATTAATAAATTAGTTAAAAGAGCATCCCTACAATATCCTACGGAAATGTAATAAAAAAAGAAATAACAAACAAAATAAACTAAGAACAACAAAATAATACTCATCTAGCTTATGCAAATATATTTATAAATAAAGATAATAATCAAATATTCAACAATATAATGTAAACCATATCAGATTTAAAAGAAAATGTAAATAATACACTAATAGAACACCAAACATAAATAAATGAAGTTAAAGTAGCTTTAAAAACTAATGGATAACATAATAATACACAATAAAAAATATATATATATATTGATAACTCAATTCATAAACATTATATATTCTAAAAATTATATCAATAAACGTCAACCCATTAATCTCAAACTAAAAAAGATATAATTTACTAAACTTTTTGGAAAAATAGAAACCAAATATAATATTAGTATCAGAAACAAAATTAAATAAAATACATAAAAATGAATTTAAGAACTATGATATTTTTAAAAATGGTAGTCCAAACTCAATTCAATGGAGGAAAAACAGCCATGTGAATAAAAAATTAATAAAAATATAACATAATATCTAATAATGAAATATTATGCAAACTTGAATGTACTAGAAACATTCATATTTCTAGACAACAAACAATATTTAAAATAAAAATAACATTCCCATTGTATATGATATTAACAGAAAAAGATGTACCACAAAAATAACATATGAAGTAAATCTAAACTGCAAAATTAATAAGAGCTTATGGTGATATGATATTGATATATCTCAAAAAGACAAACAAGATAAATACCTAAAAAATACGAAAAAATAATGGTGGTTAGCATGATTATATGATAATAATGATTTGAAAATTTTTAAGAAAATAATCATATATGAAGAAAAAATTAATATTTAATAATAAAAATAAAAACAAAACACATAAAATTAAACTTCTGTGTAGGTAATTTCTAAAATGACTAAAATTTTAATAATTGAATATATTCATATGTAAATAAATATTAACTAATTCTCAATTTTCCATATTTATTACAATATTCCCATTTTTTCTCTCATATACACACCCATATGCAAAGCAAAAAAGAAATCGAATGTAGTTTTTATACTACCCATTTTTTGTAAAAAAACCGAAAAATGTTATAAAAAAATTTTTTTTCCCGTAACAAATTTTCATACATAAAAAAAACATAAATAAAACAAATAATCTGTAAAACTGCGATATATGCTGTATATAGCAGTATATTAGTCATAAGTAATTATTATATGTAAAATTATTCTTTTTTATAATTAAAAAAAGCATGATGTATGAATATTTTATTTACTGGGTCTAAATAAATATTAATAAATAACATGCTATATGCAACAGAAAATTTAAAGATGATATTTGAATTTTCATAGAGTAAAGGATCGTTGACTTCCGAAGGTTCGGGCACGTCCGAAGAAAGTTGTTCGAATTCAACTACGGAAGAAGACTCTGGCGGTGAAGTTGCATGCAATATCAGCCTCATCGAACGACTTATTCGCTCGCATCCAATCTGGTTCCTTCCTGGCATTCAACGCGCTGGCGCCTTTCACTTACTGCAAGGAAAGGAAGAAGGGGTAAGCGACATATTGTTTATGTTCAATAAGCCTTGAATTATTTTTCTTCTACTTTTTGTCTTTTCCATTTTTTTTAATGATTATATCGAACTAAATTATTACAATTATTACGTTACTTTTATAAACTTTAGGATCGAGTTTTGAAAAAATTCATATTACTTCAATTTTTAAATTAATAATTTTGAATAATAAAATATTATAAATTATTCTGTATTACTATTCTTAAATTATATTATTATTCTACATTATTAATTATTCTATAATTAATTCTAGATTATTATACAAAATATTAAGTAAAAGATCATGGATTTTTTTAATAAATGATTAAAAGAAAAGATCAAGTGATTTAGATTGCTAAATAAAAATTAACGTTACGTAATAAAAATCTCTTATATAAATTTTATATTCTATAGAAATAACTTTCGAAGAAAAAATATTTGAATTTCGTACAAGATCAACTGAAGAAAAAAAGAAAATATGCGCTAGTAACTGATGCCTTCAAAAAAGCATATAAATAAAAAATCATGCTGATATATTTTAAAACATTATCACTAAGATAGTCCTTTGAAGGTAATTCAGAATTTATCCATTTTTTGTTATTATTAAATTTTTAAATATTATTATGATTATGAACATATTTAATAGTATATACACATGTGATAGTTAAAACTATATAAAAAATTCTTATGCATTATACTGTCTATTTTGAATTTTCGGGCTTAAACAATTTCTTTTATTTCATAAATAAAAATTAATTTTTTAAATTTATTTTTAAATCAATGAATTAGTTATATTATAAAAATATATTTTCTATTTCTCTTTCACTTACTCTTAATCCCGTTGAATACT
Source organism: Dolichoris vasculosae (assembly GCA_018907195.1). Classification (NCBI taxonomy): domain Eukaryota; kingdom Metazoa; phylum Arthropoda; class Insecta; order Hymenoptera; family Agaonidae; genus Dolichoris; species Dolichoris vasculosae. The sequence goes on from JACCHY010000018.1 coordinate 4,831,859, forward strand.
TTTATATTTTGTTGCTTCGCACACATTCTTGTACACACATAAAACTCTATATTATTGTTTATAAAGTAAAATCAATATATCTTTATAAATAAAAAATATGTCATTACAGCATTTTTATCCTAAAAGCGTATTTCTAATACGGTTTCATAAAAATTTCATATTTTAATTCTATAATCTGTATTACCTTTCCTAAATTTCTATTTATTATAATATAATGATGATTGAACAAAAATTTAAACAAATCAAATGGCAAATAGTATTGCTATACTATTTTAATATTTATTTATTTTGTTAAATAATGTTTATTTATTTAAACCCAATAAATACAATCTATTGTTTTTTTCTACAATCATAATAAACCAATGATTTATAAAACATATTGCTTGAAAATAAAACACATTCCTTTTTTTCATTATATTTTTGGTCTTTTTACCAATTACATAAATTATTAAATCATCTGCAAAGGTTATCTATTGTTTTTGTAATGATTTGTTAAGATCAAATAAATGATGAATATTACTATTGTATATATTAAAAAGTATCGGAGAATTTACTGTGCCTTATTGTAAATCGTTTTCCACTGTGAATTATAGGCTTTTTTCCATTTTTTCGAAGTGGACATATAATTTAATGCATTGTTAAATATTGTTGTGCAATAATGTTTGATTTTTTTGAAAGTACGTTTCAATACCATATTTGGTATATTGTCGAATCCTGATGATTTTTTGTTGTTTAATTTATTGTCAATATTATTTATCTGAATCTCATTAATAAAGTAATCAATTTTTTATCTGGGTTTTTTTTAGAGCATCAGCTATTTTCTACTGAGAAATGTGTTATTGTAATGTTTTGTGTTATATAATTTTTTATTTCTCTTTTTAATTTATTATTTTCTTATATAATTATATTGTTGCGTTTCAGTTTTGCAAGTGTAGTGTTTTGTTTATGTACTTGTGAATAATGTAATCCTAGCAGATTGAGTTTGTCTTTGGTGTTTTTTATTATATAGTTGCTATTACTGTCTTTATTTGATTTGTATATCTATTCCAGTTTTACTTAGTGTTGTGATATTATTATATGGTATTGTTAGTGGAAGGATATTCATATCTTTTTTGTTTTAAATAATAAATTAATTTTGGGGAACATTATTGTTGGATCATTTTTTAAGATGTTTTTTATTTTGTTATTCCAAAAGTTATTACTGATTCTGAAAATTTTTGTTGGAGATGACTTTTTATTTGAATGAGTAAGTATTTATAAAATTTTAATTCATGTTTTTTACTACCGTTGTAATTTTGTCGCGTTCTTTTTATTAGTGATAGTATATAGCTTTTATATTTTTGTAGTTTTTATGTCATTATTTATAGAACATTCACTGGAATTTTTTTGTTATTTTATCTATTAACGCGTTAATGGTGTGATTAACGTGATCGTTTATTTTATCGATATAGTTATCTGTTTCATTATTTGTTAAGTTTTTGTTCTTTTGTATATCTAGTTGGCAGTTTTTTATTAAAACTTTCTTGAACTTATTCCAGTTTGTTTTTTTAAAGTACAGTTTATAGTATACGTTATTAAATTCATCATTAGTTAAGTTTCTATAATTTTACTTCTATAAGTAGTGCATTATGATCACTATCATATTTCATTGTATCAATTGTATTTTTTGTACATTTTTTAGTTACTTTAATTCTGGCTTCTACTAAGCATAAATCTATATATGAATATCCATTGTTATAAGACGGGTGTTCCGAACTGTATAGTTTTGCTTTATATATTGTGTCAAGGCTATTTAAATAATTTTTTATAAATGTTCCTCTTGTATTATTTGTGTTGTTTTTCCAATCAACATGTTTGTATTTAGATCATCTGCTATTATGTAATGGTTTTTTCTTTTTTCTACATCTAGATTTCAGAATATTTTTTTTTATTCTGCAATTTCCATTTTTTACGTATGTTGATATTATGAATAGATTATTTTTATTGTTCATTTATAGTTTTATTATTGATGTTTCTAGAATTTTGAAGTTAGTTATTACATTATTAGAGATTATGTTGTACTTGTATTTATTTGTTATTAATATGGCTATTCTTCTTCCTTGAATTGAGTTTGGACTATCATTTCTAATAATATTATATTTTTTAAATTCGATCTTTTGTGTTTTGTTTAGTTTTGTTTCAGATACTAAAATTATATTTTTTGTTTTTGTTTTTGTTTGTTTATTAGGTTTAATAAGTTATATCATTTTTGTTTGATATTAATAAGTTAACGTTTATTGATATATTTTTTATTGTTTCTAATGTTTTTTGATCGGAGTTATCAATATATTTTTTTTATGATTATATTGTTATATTTTGTATTTTGTATATTTTGGAATCTATTATTAAGAGTATAGTTAAAAAGTTTTCTTCATGATTTTTTCGAGCTTCTTTAATTTCGTTTATTTTTTGATAGGTGTTGAATTTGAGTATCATTTACATTTTTTTTAATTCTTGTATTGCTTGCTTATATTATTAAATATTTGGTTATTATCATTGTTTGTGTATGCATTTGTGTATGTCGATTGAGTATTATTTTATTGCTATTTGTTGGATATGTTTGTTATTTCACGTTTTTTTTGTTATATCGGCGTTAAATATTGATGTTAAAACTATTGGCTATTACACTGATTATATTAATTTTTTTTTTGTTTCATAGTTTTTTGTTTCTATTTCATTTTTAATTTCTCTATTATTTTTGGGCAACCCATTTACGACGCGGGGTATCCATATTTTTTACATTTAACACAATATAATTCATTGTTGTCAATTTTTATATCTTTATTTATTTTAAATTCACCATGACTCGATGGTGAATGTATTTAACACATTTGTATTGCTTATTGAAATTTTGTGACGTGTGGTCCAGAATTTTTCAGTTATGGCATTGAATTATATTTCTTCTAATTATTTTTTTCCATTTTATTTTTTGATATTGAATATATTTTATATTTTGTAATTTATGTATTTTACTGTTTAGTGAAATTTATACTATGAAATTCAGTAGTGAAATATTATATTGTATTAAATTACTTGTTTTCAATCTTTTTAGTTTAATGTATTGCTTTTCTTCTATTTGTAAATTATTCAATTCATTTAAAACTTTCTTTTCATTGAAATTTTTATTGAATCTTTTTGGTAAATAAGTATGATTTTTTCCGATTTTGGATAGATGTGTAGTATTCATTACATTTATTATATATATAGTATTTATTATATATATTTTTTTTTGTATTTTTAAATATTTTTCTAGTGTTTTTAAAGTTTTTGATTGATTTAAGATATAAAAGATGTTTGTGTTGCATATGTGTTTTATGCTATAATTGTTTGTTGTGTTAGATTTTAAAAGTTTTACCGTGTTTTTGAATCTTGAAGTATTTTATTTATAGGTGGGGATTTGTTGTTGTTTAGCTTATTGTTGATAATGTCACTCATATTAAATATCATTGTCGCGCTCACTTCTATTTTCTTGAATAATGATTTCTTAGACCTCTGTTTATTTGTATTATTAGTTTCGGCGGTTCTTTTTTTCTTGAATTGTTTTTCTGTTTTAATTTTTCTTTCTTATTACATTCAATATTGTGTATCTGATTTAATTGTTATCGGTTTGTAATTTTTCTGATTGCAATATTGTAAATTTTTTTTTTATAGGTATATTATGTATTGTTTTACTTCGTTTGTATTATTATTTTTTTTGCTTTCATTAATCAATACTTTTAATTTATTGTTTTCTTCATTTAAATTATTATTAATGTTTTTATAATACTTTGTATTTTTATTTCCTCTTGTAGAGTTTCAATTTCTTGATTTATTTTATTTGTATTTGGCGATAGTAATAGTTTTGTTCTTTTTCTTTTTTGTGATATTCTTTTTTCTTGTGATCTACTTGTTGATGCTGTCATGGTTAGTGTTTTATTATTATTTATAAGTAATAATTTTTATTTATTTTTATTAACTTCTTTTTAACTTTTTATTGTTAATTACTAACACTAGCCTGCAGATATTTAAAAATTTGTTTTTTTATGTATGTGTAAATTTTTGTTATTTCTATAACCTAATATTTAATATAATAATTATTTAATAATGTACTATTTAGAATTTTTTCACTTGTAAATTTATATATGTTCTAACAGTGTTCCGATGCTTATTTTAATTTTTTTATTCTATGTGATGAAATGATATTAAAATTTAAAAATAAATGAGGTATTGTAACAACTGAGTCATCTTCTTTCATATTTATAGCTTTCACATATATAGTTACATGTATAATTCTACACAATGAATAATTTGTGTAATAATTTTAATTAAGTTTTTATTCAGGAAAATAATTGTAATGTAATCAACTACTATTTTTGATAGATTTCTATACGAAAATTTTTTGTATGGAATATACGTCAATAAAATAAGCTATAATATTCTTTTACTATATTATAGTGTTGTAAAACAATGCGAACTGTCGATGATTACATTGTTTAGTACTACAATTTAATAATAGTTTTACCTAGATAATTTTACTATTTATATTTTGATCTAATCATATTATATTTATCAATTATTATTTAAAATACTAGTACCGTATGATAAAACAATACAATAAAACAGAAAAACTAGAAACTTATAATTAATATGCAATATTATAATATGAAGAACAGAATCTGTAGAATATTTTAATATATTTCAAACTTACAACCAATAATTAAATAGTTTAAATATAGATGATTAAACTCATAAAAATTGTTTAACCAATAATACATATAACGCAAAATTTTTATATAATTTTCGTTGTTTAAAATATTTAAGATGAAATTAATAAAAACAATATGTGAAATAATTAAGTATTTAAAATTTGACCTTATATTATAAAAATTCCTTTTCAAGATTTTCATGGAGAAAAAGAAGTTAAGATACGCATTGAAAAATAAGTTTATATAAAATCCAAAAATACACACCGACAAATTTATTTGATATTAAAAGGCACAAGAAAGTTAAAAAGTAAGAGTAAGAAAAAATTGATAAAAGTGAAGAAGTTCTCGCACTGTTTTATCAAATATCTTGTAATATTCCAAAGAAGCCTACAGACTCATGTTCTAGGGGGATTCTAGATCCAGCTCCTGCGAGCTGCACCTCGCAGTTCATTATTTTTTTATTCCAACCTTCAAGAAAAATGAAATTTCATTTTATAATGCCAATAATTATTTTTACGTTTAAGTACTATATTAAGATTTTGTTGTGGTTTATTCGTAGTTTAATTATGTTAATTTAAATATCTATATTGAATAATAAGTATTTTTATTTATTTTTCCACGAATGTTAATAAAAAGAAGGATATATATACAATAAAGTAAATAAGTTAATAAAACTCATAAAATATACTTTCGTTTAAAATTTAAAATAAATATTTGTATTAAAATTAAAATTTTGATCTTAAAATATTTTTTTATAACTGAATATAATATTTTTATTTGTTAAGTTAAACTTATAAACGATATAGTTTTTGAATTGTGTATAAATTCTTAAACACTTAAATATATAAATTTTACATTAATTAATTAAAATTTAAAAACCTATAATAAAATTACTAGAAAACGATATTGTAATACATAAATACAAAAGAGAATTTATGTAATCTATGCACTTTATTATAATTAAGCCTATTGTTTGTTGCTTAACTTCGTTTTTTGTTGATACTACTATTAATGTGTATATTAGATGATCATTTATGATAAAATTTTTATTTCCATTTAACAAGTAAATGTACAAAATTTACTTAAATATTATAAAATTATCATTTTACATGTACCGAAAAATATCACTAATGATTTGATTTCCATGAATTTATCATTAACACTGATACTATATAAGTAACATAAAATATAACGTAAATATAACATAAAATAAGTAACATAAAATTATTACGATATCGAAACGAAAATTTAATCAAACTAATAGAAGTTTTCTAAAAAATAAGACTAGAAAATTTAGTCTAGTTCAGTTATAAACAAAATATTTTCAACCTTTTTTTTCAATTCAATCACGCATTTATAAAATAAATCGCAAATAAATAATTCAAATTGCGGAGAGATATTTAATATGTTTTGTGCCACGATAATGTTTATTATTTAGAATTTTTAACAAAACACTGTCCATTATTATATTAAAAATTATCTATTATTTAAAGAAATTTTCTGTAATTTTTTCTGTAATTTTTTAAAAGGATATTCAAAGAATACCATTTTTAATAATTAATGAGATAAAGATAAAATTTCAGTTTGTTTTACTAATCCTAGATGATAGGTTTTAAAAACATTTTGTTTTTCAGAATAAAGATTTAATTTAAATTTATAAACTAAATAGTAAATTCATTATTATATTTAATAATTTAAAAAAATAAAAAAATTAAAAAAATTAATGTTAATTTAACACGCTATGAAGTTTTTCTTTATCTTTTTGATTCGACAAAGACAAGCTTCTTCTGTGATGATTTTTTATCATGGATTCTACCACATAATTTAACGTCAATTGTTTTAATTGTAAAAGTTTTATACTGTTGGTTACTATTCCAACAGATTAATAATTAATTTTTATTGCCATATGTCGTCATTGAATATACTTGTAGTCAGACAAAAAACAATTTAAAAGATTTTGACGTCCAAGTTTAGCTGTTTTGGATCGATATATTACACTGAATTCTTGTTTTATGTCAATCATTATTCTAAAATTTTTAATAGCAATAAAAACTATTTTGAAAAAATCAATTATTTTGAATCATTAAATTAATTAAATGAAAATTATTATAAAAATATTACATAATATATATCGTACCATTTATTTATTTTTAGAATTTCGTTGTACGACAATCAAGTCAAAGTGACACTATGGCGCTTTCAGTAAGATTACCGCCCGGTAAAGGACCTTATATAGAACATTATCTCATTCAAGCGAACAAAGGAAAGTTAGGCTTAGAAACGAGCGAAAATAGGTTTGACAACATCCCCTCTCTAGTGGCCCATTATTCGCAGTGTTGGTAAGAGAAACATTTTAGACTCTGTAAACTTATTTCTGCATAATTCTTTAACGTAAAATACTTTATACAATTTTACAATTTAATAATTCTTTTGGTAAACTATTTAAAAACTATAAATTATAATTAATATACTTCTATTATATAACCTTTCAACTTATAATTTCTTAAAATCGTTATAATTTTTATCATTGCAATATATAAATACTATTCAAAAACAATAATAAGTTATAGGAATTTATGTTGGACGATAGAATTGATACCATACTTGTAATATTAAATTTTTTGTATAATATTAATTTAAATGTGATAAAAATTATATAATTCATAAAAGGAAGAATTTTTACAATAATCGTTAAAAGATAAAAAAGTTCTGAATTAGAAGAAATTCTTAATATTGTCTGAAAAATTTAAATTATACTAAATTTTATAAAATAATAGTTACTGCAATAATTTATAACTAAAAAACCACATGAAATGTGAAAAATTTTTAAGATTTTCTAAATATATTTAAAGTATATAATAATTTTTACAGAGTTAAAACTGTAAGTAGAAATATGTAGCATAGATTCGTTGTAGATTCTCTTATAATTTTCATTAGAAAACTATGTCATAAATATTTATAATGGAGAAAACTGCAATATTGTGATGTTAGACATTTATATTTAAATTTTTAATTTTGAAAAACAAACGAAATTCATTGAATCACTTAAAAATCTTGCATTGAATAATTTCGAAACAAATATTGTTTGATATATTAATAAATGATATAATGTTGAAAGAAGAATAATATCGAAACAGAAGAAACCTATATCTATCAGATCAATTAATATAATAAAAAAAATTAAAATAAAACGACGATACTTATTTACATTTATAAGATGTTCATATTATAATTTTTGACACGATTTCATCGTTGATAAAAACAGCGATGAACTACCAATACAACTTACATTACCGAGAGCAATGCGCGAGGCTAAGAATAGACAGCAGCTCTCATCACTGGCGCTTCTTGGACAAGAGTTCTGGAGATATCCGATGGCGAATCCGAAATCTGCTGGAAGTGGTGATAGTAGCAGTAACACTTCGAGCCTCAAAGGCTTTAACGCTGGTAGAACCCTTAAGCCTATCTTTTCGTTACCTGACCTTGTACCACTTTATCCAAAATTTTCAATTTCAATAGAGAATCTGTTTTAACACAACAAACTACTTATTTAAAATTAAAAAATAAAATTAGCCCTTTAATTTTTTCTTACAACTCTCTTTATTCTTATAAAAAATATTATTTCTACCATTTAAGATCAAAAGTAGCATTCAAGAGGAAGAATATTTTTTGCAAGCAAAACATTTTTAGGTTATAATTTATATTTTGTCATTAAATCAATTTTTAACCGATGCTGCCTAATTAATTTTATATGGTGACATATAATTATATTTGATGCATTTGAATCCATAAAAGACTTTTGACATAAAAAATGATATGTAAAAGATACATAATAATTTATAAAATATGACAGTTTAATAAATTAATTTACATTAATTTATAGTCATATAAAATAAAACTCTTACGTTTTAAATAAGTATTATTTTTTTAATTTCTATTCCATTTTTTAATTATTAGATAATAGATATTAGAGTTAAAAGAATAATCAATAACAAAATTTTAAAACATAAAATAAGTGATTTGTTTAATTTTTCAAATAATTGTAAATTTTAAAAATTAATTTCAATTTTTTGTATGGTTCCCTAATTTTTTTTATATTATTGCATATATTTTAAAGTTATTTAATTATAAGATATTTTTAATTTATTTAATTTTTTATTGTATTTATCGTTTCAGGTAATAATAACGATGAAGTTAACAATCTGAACATACCTATAACTGAAAATATTATACTTGATCTAATTCCGATCTCAACAAAAGATTCTCGTAAGCATTAAGTTAAATATATTTATATATAAAAATATGTATTTAGAGTATAAATTAATTATTAATAATCAATTGAAAAATTAGTTTTATAATAAAATTTTAAATAAAAGATTAATTCTTATTTTAATATTCCTTTTCTATAGGTACCCACACACACGTATATATTATTTATTTATTTTTTATTATAAAACAAATATCAAACTACATGAAAATTATAAATAATTGCATATATTTTTATTTTGTAAATAATAGAATAATACAACTTTATTCTATTAAAAATACTAATTTTTATAATAAATTCTATTCTATATTTTCATACATAGAAACATAAATCACATTTCCAAAAGTAAATATTAGATCATATATAATAAAATTTTCTAATAAAGCTATATTTATGTAACAAAAAATTTCTTTTTGAATTTGAAAAAAAAAATATGTTACAAAATGGTATTTTATATCATTTTATATTTAAAAAATTAATCATATTTATTATTATAGCGAATATATCACCTATAAACACAATAACAACTTTAACTTTTACCATGTCAGGATCACGTCAACCACGACCAACGCCACCGAATACTTTGAATTTAACCACCTTCAACGAACCACTACTGGAAGTTCAACAGAAAAACAAGTTATCTCCAAATGATAAATTATCGCAATGTTTAGTCTCTCCAAATCTTGTTCAAAATCTTGTGAGGTCTCCATCTCCAATAGTACATAATGTTGAAGCGAACATTCTAAGTTCAATGAATAACTCAAAAAATTCTTACGAATTCATACGAGACAATCAGTTCAATTCCAGTAACTCGTTGATTACGTCTAACTTCCATCGAAACATTGCAACCAGTTTTAAAGATCTAGCGATCAAAACGCCACCGGATATTACTCAAACACCTGGAGGAGGAAATAATTTACAAAATCCACCACCACCACCACCACGTTGGGCTAAACCTGGGCAGCAAATACTTGGAGCAACGCAAAACAATTTTACCGTTACATCTTATACGTCAATCAATCAATTTAACATCAATCAAAGTTTTAATATCGGCACTATTCAGGTAATTTTTTACTGGAGTAAAAACACTTGTATAGATTTTATTAAAATATAAAATTCTTAATAATGCCATATAAAATCGAAAATATAAATAAAATGTGCTTAAGATTTAAAACTTTCAACTATGAAAATAATAACATCAATATATTCAATAACTATCGAATTATAACTATATTCCTTTAAATATATTTTTAATTTATGTATAATTCAAGTAATGATATATATATAAGTTTATCGTGTACATAAACTTTTCAATCTTTTAAACTATAAAAAAGAATGACTACTTACTGAAAATTCTACTGAAATCTTTGAAATGTATTTGAATTATAGCATTTTATATTAAAGAAATTATAAATTTACTTTAAAATATACAATTTGAAAAATTATGAATTAATCATAAAACTAAAACGTTTCATAGAAACTTTACATAAATAATCTATCCTTAAAAAAAAATAATAAACCAATCTTATAAGTCTCAATATAATTCATTCGGAAAACTTAATTATAAATTCTAATAAACAAATTTATAAAAATGAATAATAAATAATAAATATAATAATAAATATAATAGCGAATACATAAAAGTCTGATAATATATTTTTTAATTAATAGAATCTACAGAAATCATTTGTTTAAAAAAATTTTATACATCTTTGATAATTTCATATGAACATATACGCTCATGTACATCTACACAACCAGATATATTTTAATGTTATTTTTAAATATTATCAGTTTTATTACATTTTAATTAATCTTTTATTATATAAAATCAGTTATTTATATATATATTTTCAGAGATAATATTATCTTAATCTGAAAATTAAAATCTTTGCACATTTTTGTACGAATTCCTTAGTATTTTAAATATATAAAATGCTTACTGTATAAGCAAGTTTATTACTAATTTTTCATTTTTTTTATTTGTAGTTAACTTCATTGGATTCAAATATAGATTCATTATTGAGTCCGCAAAGCGCCTTATCCAACAAATCCCTAAGTTCAAATCCCTCAACTAATAAATCTTCGTCAAATTCACCATCTGCAATGCTTTCTTCGATTCCTGTATTTTATTCAGTCTCTTCGAAGGGTACAAGTAACACAGTTCGTACAAATCAAGTTCTTACGCCAACTACACCTTCAGGTATTGGCAAGTCATCCAGGCGTCGAAAAGAACGGGATGTTCGTAAATATTCACAACATTATCAAGAATCAGATATCATGGAATCATACTACAGAAGTTCACCAGCTGATAAGATCTCTGATTATGAAGATATTTGGAATACCACTGATCAGTCAAATCCATCAACATGGTCACCGAAAAACAGTGTTTTAAAAGGAAATGTTGATGGATCAACAAAACATAAGACCGGGGATGAAATCGAGGATAGAATTTTAAAACTTATAGACAATAAGTATTCATCTGATAAATTAAGTATAAATGAACTGCAACCGCAAATATCATTAAATAACGACAAGCTCATAATAAGAAATAATAAAATGTGCTCTAACGAGAAGTTCAGCTATAAGGAGGTTACGAGTCCAGAATTCAGCAGTTTTAAACCCCTTCCAGAAACAAAAAGTTTAGATATTACACCTTTTACTGATGACAAAATAGTAGGGAAAAGGCCCGATCTTTTATCAAGAGTTTGTAAGTAAAATATATCATTATAAATACAAAATTTGTTAAATTGTTGCTAAATGTTACCATGTATTAAATTTACGAATACTGCGATAGAATTTTATAATGGAAACAATCTTAACTAATATGACTGTTTAAACAACCTAATTTAAAAAAAGAAATTTAACTATCTAAACAATTAGTAAAGTTATTATATTTGTGAATTCTACATAATTTTTTATAAATAAAACGAAGTATAATATAACTAGAAATTAATAGACCATCGATGCTAAAAATATAAAAAACACTTTCTTTAATAACAAGACTACACAAAATATGATTAAGAACTAGAATTATTATAATCTAATTAACAAAGATAAAATTCATTATATTTTAATTTGTTCAAATACTCAACTATTAAATTTATTATAATTCTTATGAGACAATGTAACTTAATCTGGCTCATAAATTTATTAATCAATTCTCTTAACATATTTATTACAGCAAAGAAATTTTAAAATAGCACATAATTGGTTGAAATAAAATATATACAATTTCATAGAAGCTTATAAAGAAAAATTTATCGGTTTTGTCAACATATCTTTCGTATTCAATATAATTTTCCAATATATTATTAAATTAATATAAAGAAATATATTAGAAACAACTTGAAATGATACAATATGAATTTTAATTGATAAGATAGGTATATTTTTATTACAATATAAAGATTATAAAACAAAGTAAGAAAAAAACATGGATAAAATGAAGGAAAAATAAAGTGAAAAATATTAGATTAGAATTGAATTAATTAGAATTGAATATGCTTGTTATCAAAAAACTTGGATCGGGTGAAATATTAAAGATCACCGATAAGTACAAATATTATAGAAATATAAAAGCAAGTTCTTATAAAAAAGGAAGCAAGGAAATTTAAAGTATTAAAAAATATTAGTATATAAAAAGGTATTTAAAAGAAATTAGAGAAAGTAAAAATATTTATTGAAATAAAAAGTAGATAAATTGTATACTAATGTAAATAAAAATTCTACGAGTTACATAATAAATAGTATTGTAAAGGGCCTTTCTTCCTCGATCGAGATAACTCAGGGTCAGTTTGAGTTTATTACACCGATTTTAATTTGTTGGATTGCAAAAGTACGGGAAGAAGTGGACAGGGGCAGTAATAAATTCGTTCATCATTCACTGCACTGTGAAAATTTTGTGATGATTCTATATGTTGACATAAAAAAATTTAGTTTTAAAGAAAATAAGAAATTAATATCGAAATAAAATTGAAAAAATATGCGGAAATATCGAGTTATCCGTAAAGGCTGGAAATTCCTTAACAAAGATAGTGTAATGTCGGGGAGAATTAATTTGAGGAATTTTCTAATAAAAGAATAAAATTAGGGCTCAGTTTTTATTTGCGTTTTCTCTTATGAATTAATAACGTCCAACTACAGAGAAAAGAACGAAGCATAGGATAAACGGCATTATCAAAGGAAGAAACGTAGGAAGGAAATTCAAATAAAGATGATATTGGAGAATACACGGTGTTTCTGGGTAAAGGTACAAGAGTCGAAGAAACTCCCACGCATGCTTACACGGCATCCCATGTACAAAACTCGCTGGTCTATGCAATTATTATAATTTATCATATGTACTTGTTCTACATGTGCTTCTACTATGCAATGTATATTCAATCGCATTAGCACTTAAAGTTTTATTTCAATCATAGTAATCCAATAGTTTTAAAAAAAAATATATAAACCAATATATACAGTTATTGTTTATAAATACTAGAATAATGCAAATATTCTAATTTAAAGGTATATGATTTATATTGTAAAGTATGAACGTGTTCTAATAAATATTTATAAATAGAAGTGAAATTTTATGAATTCGTTAATGAATAAAATTATAATAATGAATAAAATTATAATAATAATATATAATTAAATATCATGTCGTTTTAATTTATATTTCGAAAATAATTTTTCCAAAAATTTTACAGTTTAAATATAAATTCTGATCAAATTCTTACAGATCGATAAAATTAAAACTTTTCAGTTCGAAAAATTATTCCGTTTTCTTAACTTTCTAGTATCTTCGATTATTTGGAAATTTATGGTAAAAAGTAAAATTACTTGACGAAATTAACCTGTATAAAAATATGATTTCTCCGCACATCAGTAACGTTATTTTAGTTGCATATATCTAAATATTTAATATTTTAATTGATGAATTTACAGGTAGCGCAAACTCGCTCGATAGTCCTTCAATACTGACACCACTACGTAATAAACTTGGTCTCATGCTCTCTCATTCGGAAAGCAACAGTTCCACGACACCCGAATCCAAGCAAGGCAGTCCTTTTTACGCAGAGCCCGCGGATGCTTTAACCCGGTCAACTATGGGCCTCGTTACTCGCAGGCGACCCAAACCCATAAGTAGTATAACTAATAAATTTCGACATAGTGAACCAGGATGGCTACAAGCGCAGTTGACCTCTGGTTCTAACTTCGGAGTAACCGCGCTTCATCCTATTGACTGGAATGTTTCTGAAGAAACTGAAGACAAAATTCCCCTTATATCTTCTTCAGTCGATAATATTACTAAGAGATTTACTGATAAGGATCAGAAAAAGTATTTTTCTAGCGCAGCGAAACCTGTAGAACCTCCTAAAATTAAACCCAGAATATTCAATGATACCTCCTGGGCTGTTGATTCCAGTTGGGAATTTATTGGTAAGTCTCCTATAAAATATATTATTTCGGGAGCTTACTGCTATTAGCAACTCGTGAAAACATGATCTTTGAATACTCGCTTATATATATGTTAATTAATATACATTTTATATTATTGATCACATAACGATAATTGATATAAATATATTAACAAACTTGATTATATATTATCATGTTCAATATTAATTTTGAGTATATATTCAATCATTTACATTTTTATTTAAATATATATTCTAGTTAAAAATAGATTTCAAATAAGCTTATTTATGAAGATTCTTTAATGTGTATTATTAATGTGTAGCATTAAAATTAATAAGCAGGTAAAAATAGATAAAAAATGTAATATAATAATTAGATATTGTCATATAAATAATTAATGATGTTATTATTAATAAATTTAATGTAAGCTTTTGATTTACTTTACAAAAGTAACTATTTTTATTAAAAAAAGAAAAAATGAAAATCAATAATACAAAGTTCCCTACTTTGATAAATAAATTTAATTCTTTAAAATATTACTAAGCTACAGAAATCTTAAACAGTTAAAATTTTTATTATTGTTATAATAAGATAATTTATAAAAAGAAATAATGAGTTTCATATTTTCATCGAAAATTAAAAATTAGTTTGACAACAAAGTATAATTAAATTTGATTAGTTTAGTATACCCGTTCTATTTTTTTTCAGTGCAGAAGTAAATAAACTGCGAAGTAGATTAACTCGATTTTTTTCATTCATTAACTTATATTGTACGTTTAATATGATTATGAAATAATTTTTTTTAATAATATTTTTTAATAATACTTCAAAGTAAGTAATTATATAAATTTTGTAACTGTATAATTATAAATCGCATATATAACATTATTTAATTGTTTTTATAAATTAAAAAATTATATTAAAATAATTTATAAATATTTATATTGAATTATGATAAATGGTAAAAAATATTTATTATAATTAAATATTTGTTAATAATTACTAAATTTGTTTAATAAGATCTCTAGTATTTTTATTTATTAATGATATTGATATATTTATATTATATAATTAAAATTTTAATACAAATTAACAGATTGAATAAAAATATTTAAAATGGAACATATTTTTGATGCTTATAATATACTAAATTTATATTTTATATATTTTATATTTAAAATTATAAAATTGTATATAATTAACATTATGTCATTATAATTATTAATATAACTATTGTAAATTTTTTTTATTAGGTCACGAGGTTGATGATTGCGAATCCAATTTAAACTGTGATTCAGATTACGATGCAAATAATATAAGGCAACAATTCTCTGATGAAGAACAAAATAAATATATTGTTCGCAATACTTTGACAGCGCAAAGTATCATTTTACAAAGGTAAAATTAACGTAGAAAACTTCTTTTTGTAATAAGTACAAGATGTTTATTAACTTTAACCATTTAAATGAAGTATACAGAATTTTAATGTATATATCCGTTTATTGTTAACGGTATTAACTTATACATAATAACTTAGCCATATGTGATTTTTAATTCATACATACTACTTTTAAATTATATATGATTCATTCTTATTCATTTTAATCATTTTCATTTAAAAAATTGTATATTCTTTCAATTATAAGCTTAAATTTATTAACTAAAATTTATAAACATTATTCTTACAGATATTCATATACATGTATAAGTATAGAATATATTACTATTAAATTGATAAGTATACAAAATATTGTCTAAAAGAATATGTATTTCATCACGAAGTGAATATACAAACAAAAACTTGTCAATAATATATCTTTTATTTAATATTTTAGTAATTTACTTAAATAGTTAATATACTTTTTAATAATAATGTTTTAATATACTTAGTTTAATTTGTAAATAATATGTTATTAAAAGTAAGTTTTTCTTCAGCTTTAAATAGTAATAATTTAGAACAGAAAATAATAAAGATTGATTTTATTTTTACTAATTCATAGATTGTTTATAAACTAATTTAAAAAATCATAAAATTTTATAATAAAAATTTATTAAAATTTTGTAATAAATATTTATTAAAATTTTTATTTAATAGATTTTATATTCAACAATGCCAGAATTTTTAAAAATATATTTCAATTAATTTAATTTATTTGTAATTGTAAAAAATAAAACACAAACAAATCAATGGTATCATAAAAAATATGATAGTTATTTAACTTTTGCATTACTAATAAATAAAAATAATTTTTTAATTAAAAAATAAAATTATATAATCCTTAATTTAATGATCATATTTTGGAAATTTCATTAGCTTCTATTAAACTTGCACACAATAACATATTTATGTTCTTTAAAAATAATTTTAAAAATTATATTCTAATTTTTTTAATTTATATGTTCATAACTTTAATTTATAACTTAAATATATTCTGATGTTATCTTAAATTAATAATTACGAAAATTTGGTAAGTTTATTACTAGCAAATAGCTTTTTTATCCTTATTTTTCACATTATGAAAATCGGCATATAAGAGTAAGAATCAAAGACCTTATCTACTTATAATTTATCAACAATTAATTATTGTAATACTCATTATTAATCTTAAAAAATAATTAAATACTCAAGTACGTACTCTCTTCGTCTATTCATGTATGTTTGAGTCTGTTAAGAACGTTGCTTACATTTACAGATATCCAGGACTATTAAATCAGCCAGACACAACGGAAAGCCTTTACAGCGACCGCAACTCGTCGTATGATAATGTCGAAATGCGGCAAGAACGAGTTTGTCAGACGAAAGATGCAGTCAATACGATGACAACAACAACGGCAATGATGAGAACGATGAACCCGAGACAAAATCGAGTATACGAACCCTCCGAATTTGGAACATTATTGGACACGGACGATAGTGATATTGAGAAGGTTAAACGTGATCGTAACTTCAAAGAACAACTCGATCCACTTTTATGTGAGTTTTCCTTGAAATTATGTGTTATATTAAGTCTCTAAGGTGTGTTTAATTTATATAAGATTATTAAGTTCAATAATAATAATAATAATAATAGTAAACACAACAACAACAGCAATAACAATAATAATGAAAGAAAAAACAAAAATATTGTATGTTAGTATTCAAACTCTTAAAACTTCAAAGGTTTATTTATATTATTGAATATATAATTCAATTTATACTTATGCGAACGCAAGTTTTTTATTGATATTTTATAACTAGATTAGAATAATTATTACTTTACTATAATATTTTATACTTTAATATTAGATTTGGATAAAAACTTACATATGAATGTACGTAATTATATATATATTCTATAATTCTACATTTCTCTTAATTATCTCTATCGAAAAAATTGACTCATCAAAAATCTAAGTAAAGTTTTAATTTACACAACCTTTGTTAACATCATTCATAAATAATAAAAGTTTTCTTTTAATAAAGTTGACCTGATATCAATCAGATATTACTTAGTTAGTCTATTTGAATAGCTGTTATAATTATAAATTATAAAACTACCTATCTCACTACACATATAAATTTATATATAAATTTTATTGAGTGATTAAACTATTGTAAGTAAAGTAGTAAAATTGAATTAAATAAAGCGTTTCCTTATACTAAATTAATGAGCGATTAGTTTCATTACAAATTAATATTCTTTTATTCTACATTTTTCATTATTATTATAAAAAATTGTTGCATAATGTTTTTGGGATATAAATTTGTAATTTAGAAATTATTTGAGATAATTTTTTTACTTTGGTAAGATTTTTTATTGTTTTCTTGTAAATTATTCATACAGATCATATAAAACAACTTTGAATCAATAATTCATTTGATAATATTTCTAATATAAAGTTTTTTACTTATAAAATATCACAATAATTCATTTTTCTTCGTACTGAAATAGTAAATGTAATTTACATATAAAATCAATATTTATAAAACGATAAATATATATATAAATTAAACGAATGAATAAATATATATGTATATATAAATATATATATAAAGTTTATTAAACGTTGAATTTTTATTAAAAATTACACAAATGTATCTTTCTTTATAATAGAGTCAATAAAAACTTCATGTATTAGTGTTTTTTATTGCAAAGAAATTTCTTTATATTTTTATTCTTATAAACAAAAAAGAATAACAACTATATTTTTCCTGTAATAATAATAATAAAACATATAAAAAGAAGGTGAAGAAGAATAAAATAATTATATTAAACATAATAATAGTATAATATTTATTTTACTATCCGTTTAACAACTTTTTTTATTAAGTTTTGTAATTAATTGATATTGCAATTTTTAACATTATTCAATAATATTATTTCCTTCAAGCTATAAACATTATTGATTAGTAATATTTTTAATGAATTTGTCTCATTGCCTTTTTAAAGCTCAGTAAAAATATTTATATAGAATATATGTATATGTATATATCATATGTTCTGAATATCTAATTATTTAATACTGTTTCTTAATTCATCATGCATTTTAAAAATCATGCTCATGGGAATAAGAAAAATAAATTTTAAATTATAAAATTTAAATTTCAAAACTTTAAAATCCATTTTTAACAATTTTAAAACAATTTTTACAACCAAATTTTGAAATAATTATGAAAATATAATATTAAGAGTATACTGCAAGCATATCAATTTTCGAGTTTTACTTATTATTAGTTCCATTATTTAAGCCTATGTTCACTAATCATTTTTCCTACTCAGCGCTATAAGACGTAACGATAACAAGATAAGCCCACATCTTATACTAACATGCTATAGTTTACATCTCGTTTTCATTAAAACATCGATATTTCTTAACGATAACAAGATAAAATTAATGGATAAAACCGGTATCATTAAAAAGAAAACACACAATACATAAAAGAAAAATCATCACAAAATAAAATGGAAAAAAATAATTAGAAGAAATATAATTCAATGCCATAACTGAAAAATTCTGGACCACACGTCACAAAATTTCAATAAGCAATACAAATGTGTTAAATACATTCACCATCGAGTCATGGTGAATTTAAAATAAATAAAGATATAAAAATTGACAACAATGAATTATATTGTGTTAAATGTAAAAAATATGGATACCCCGCGTCGTAAATGGGTTGCCCAAAAATAATAGAGAAATTAAAAATGAAATAGAAACAAAAAACTATGAAACAAAAAAAAAATTAATATAATCAGTGTAATAGCCAATAGTTTTAACATCAATATTTAACGCCGATATAACAAAAAAAACGTGAAATAACAAACATATCCAACAAATAGCAATAAAATAATACTCAATCGACATACACAAATGCATACACAAACAATGATAATAACCAAATATTTAATAATATAAGCAAGCAATACAAGAATTAAAAAAAATGTAAATGATACTCAAATTCAACACCTATCAAAAAATAAACGAAATTAAAGAAGCTCGAAAAAATCATGAAGAAAACTTTTTAACTATACTCTTAATAATAGATTCCAAAATATACAAAATACAAAATATAACAATATAATCATAAAAAAAATATATTGATAACTCCGATCAAAAAACATTAGAAACAATAAAAAATATATCAATAAACGTTAACTTATTAATATCAAACAAAAATGATATAACTTATTAAACCTAATAAACAAACAAAAACAAAAACAAAAAATATAATTTTAGTATCTGAAACAAAACTAAACAAAACACAAAAGATCGAATTTAAAAAATATAATATTATTAGAAATGATAGTCCAAACTCAATTCAAGGAAGAAGAATAGCCATATTAATAACAAATAAATACAAGTACAACATAATCTCTAATAATGTAATAACTAACTTCAAAATTCTAGAAACATCAATAATAAAACTATAAATGAACAATAAAAATAATCTATTCATAATATCAACATACGTAAAAAATGGAAATTGCAGAATAAAAAAAAATATTCTGAAATCTAGATGTAGAAAAAAGAAAAAACCATTACATAATAGCAGATGATCTAAATACAAACATGTTGATTGGAAAAACAACACAAATAATACAAGAGGAACATTTATAAAAAATTATTTAAATAGCCTTGACACAATATATAAAGCAAAACTATACAGTTCGGAACACCCGTCTTATAACAATGGATATTCATATATAGATTTATGCTTAGTAGAAGCCAGAATTAAAGTAACTAAAAAATGTACAAAAAATACAATTGATACAATGAAATATGATAGTGATCATAATGCACTACTTATAGAAGTAAAATTATAGAAACTTAACTAATGATGAATTTAATAACGTATACTATAAACTGTACTTTAAAAAAACAAACTGGAATAAGTTCAAGAAAGTTTTAATAAAAAACTGCCAACTAGATATACAAAAGAACAAAAACTTAACAAATAATGAAACAGATAACTATATCGATAAAATAAACGATCACGTTAATCACACCATTAACGCGTTAATAGATAAAATAACAAAAAAATTCCAGTGAATGTTCTATAAATAATGACATAAAAACTACAAAAATATAAAAGCTATATACTATCACTAATAAAAAGAACGCGACAAAATTACAACGGTAGTAAAAAACATGAATTAAAATTTTATAAATACTTACTCATTCAAATAAAAAGTCATCTCCAACAAAAATTTTCAGAATCAGTAATAACTTTTGGAATAACAAAATAAAAAACATCTTAAAAAATGATCCAACAATAATGTTCCCCAAAATTAATTTATTATTTAAAACAAAAAAGATATGAATATCCTTCCACTAACAATACCATATAATAATATCACAACACTAAGTAAAACTGGAATAGATATACAAATCAAATAAAGACAGTAATAGCAACTATATAATAAAAAACACCAAAGACAAACTCAATCTGCTAGGATTACATTATTCACAAGTACATAAACAAAACACTACACTTGCAAAACTGAAACGCAACAATATAATTATATAAGAAAATAATAAATTAAAAAGAGAAATAAAAAATTATATAACACAAAACATTACAATAACACATTTCTCAGTAGAAAATAGCTGATGCTCTAAAAAAAACCCAGATAAAAAATTGATTACTTTATTAATGAGATTCAGATAAATAATATTGACAATAAATTAAACAACAAAAAATCATCAGGATTCGACAATATACCAAATATGGTATTGAAACGTACTTTCAAAAAAATCAAACATTATTGCACAACAATATTTAACAATGCATTAAATTATATGTCCACTTCGAAAAAATGGAAAAAAGCCTATAATTCACAGTGGAAAACGATTTACAATAAGGCACAGTAAATTCTCCGATACTTTTTAATATATACAATAGTAATATTCATCATTTATTTGATCTTAACAAATCATTACAAAAACAATAGATAACCTTTGCAGATGATTTAATAATTAACAGCTCTGGGAGGACACCATAAAATTGAAAACATAATTACAGGAATTATTGAACAAAATATATAATTATTATAATTCATGGAAGCTAGGAATTAATATAAATAAATGCGAAACTTTTATTTCGAAATTACTTATCTGAAATAAGTGTTTTAAAAAAACGATTTGTAAAAATTTTCAAATAATGGGCTGTTTTACCATATAACTGTTAATTCCTCATAATCAAATAGTCAAATAATTAAGATTACATCTAGACACTTAATTAAAATAAAAAAAAACAAATAACCTATAAGACGACTATCGCTGTATTTAATAGCATATTAGTCTTAAGTAATTATCAAATGCAAAATTATTGTATATTGTTATTGAAAAAAACAACATATTGTATAAATATTGTATATATTTAGTTAAAATAAATAAACATTAATAATAATAATAATAATAATAATAATAATAATAATAATAATAATAATAAATGTGGAATGTATATTTGATGTATGACTGCATAATTATAATACATAAAAATAAGCAAAAATCAAATTGTTCTCGTATCGTTGTTACCGTAATAGCTCATAGATTTTTAACTTAGCATTCTTTAATCAACTTATTTGTCTCTTCTTGTTAATACTTATAATTTGTTGTTCATAATTAATATTTTAAAGAAAACTTAAACTTAAGTTTTTTTTAAATAATAATATTTCACGTTCTATTTCTTTTGCTTCTGTTTAAAATCTTATAAATAAAAATTATAAAATATATAAATATTTTGTTGTATTATTCGCACGCTTTATACCTGGTCACAAAAAGCATCAGAGTAAAAATACTTACTCTGAAAAATTATAGTCAAAGAAAAAGTAATGACGTGCTGATTTGGAATAGTAATTATTTTTACTAAAATGTAGCATTAATTATTGAAATCTAATTTTTAAAAGTTTAAAAGTATAACAATCTGAGATGTATCTGCAAAGTAACCTTTTTAAATTAAATATTGTATACAAAAACAACGAATACATAAAATATATTTTAAGATTATTTCAAAAAATGTTTACGATTGATCAACACGATTATACTTTACATGTATAATAATTAAACAATATTTTATAAGGATAAATCATATATCTGGTTTATAATAATAAATAAATATAAGTAAATAAATAAATAAATATATATATTATAAAATTTTGATTCATAACTTTGAAATCTAGAAATTCAAACCAAGTATTCGTATTTAAATATAATAAGTTACCAGTATATTTTATATTTCGTATATAATTGTTTTATATATAAGAAATAGTTTATAACTATATGCTATTTTAATTATTATTAAAACAAAATTAAAAATATATTTTTAACTGTTTACTAATATCGTACACGTAATTTTATAATCATAAATCTATAATAAAATTTATATAAAAATAATTTTGATAACTATATGTTTTTAATAAATTTTTGTTAAATTGCAATCATTATTATTATATAAATTAATTTAATATTGATGCATAATAAAAAATTTATATTTTAAAAATTATAGTATCGACTTGTTTGATAGGCAGTCAAAATCAAAAGTTAATAAAATACATTTTTATTAATATTATTATTGGATATTATGCATACAAAAATATGAATGATTAATACATACGAATTTTTTTTAATTTATTTATAGAAATAAATAGATAATAAAGTGTAATGTCAACTTACTTTCAAAATACTGTATTTTTTATAGTTCTTAATTTGAATATAATATTTATTCATTCAATATAACACTTATTAAATATTTAAAATATTCTTATATTTTTAAAAAATTATATTTTTATCACTATAAGCAATATATAAATTTAATAATTATAAAAATATATCTCGATCTGAGAATCACGTATAATGTTTAAGTTTTTGTAATATGTATACAGAGTAAAATATATTCCTTCTTTGAATATTATAATCAATTTAATAATCATTAATATAAAAATTAAAATGAATAAATATAAAAATAATACAAAATAATTAATCGATAATAAATTTATAACAATATTAAAAGAAAATTCATTAAAGTTAAATTTTAATAAGTTATAAAATAACTGTTTTATCTGAAATTATATATATTTTATATGAATAATTAAATTGTTTGTATCAATAAATGCAGCGCTGTTGATAATTCGAAAGGTAAAAGTAATAATCGGGATCATCCATGTTCATATCTCGTTAAGATAGAAAGCGTCACAAATATACATTAATCGATCGATTAGATTAATAATAGGTCAATCACGACGTATATTATCATTATTCTTACATTCTCTGTATTAAAATTCTATGCTGTAATTGTACCAAATGCTCTTTTGTTTTTTTGTAATTTTAACTGTTCTTTTTTTCATGATATTTCAATTGTAATTGCATGAAACTTTTCGAATCAGAAAGTCTAAAAATTGTTTTAGTATCAAGTAAAGATATAAGAAGTCGGTTCTTCTCTTTTGTTCTTTCTTTACAGTTTTAAATATTAATTGTTACAGTTTATTATTTAATTATTACAAAAACCTATAGAAACCAAAAAATTTTATATTATTTATAATTACGCTGTTATAATTTTATTTTTCATATGCTTATTTTTATAAAATTTAATATATATATATAATAGAATATTTATGAATATTTTGAAATCTTTTTAATTCATGTATATATATAATCATAGAATTGATATTTTGTAATTTTTTAAGATAATTCAGTCTACGTTTAATAACAATAATTTTACATATATTTGAAATTTAAAAATAATCAATTTTTAATTTTATTATTATAATTAGTAATTACAGATTATTTAAAATTTTCAAAAATAAAATTATTGGTAATAAAAAATTTTAATATTAAAAATTTATTTAAAAAACTTGAATATTAAAAATTTATTTAAAAAACTTGAATATTAAAAATTTATTAAAATTATATTTGTGTATTAAACTATTTTAGATTTATTTATCTCTTTTTTTCATTTATATAAAGAAAATATAATTAAAAAAATTAAGTAAAAATGAAACAATTTAAATCAAATTAGAATAATTTATCTTCATATAACATAATTTTAATTTTATTGATTTCAAATTTTGAAAAATTATTTAAATAGATATCGATCATTTTTTATAGCTTAATTTATTATTTACAAGGTGTTGTTACTATTAATTAAATATTTCTTGATTGGATCTACAATCAATATAATTCCAGAATACCTAAAATTAACTTTAAAATAATTAAATTTTATGATCTTAAATAAAATTGTTGTAAATTATTTAATATAAAAAATTAAAAAATATATAAATATAAAAATTATTCTAGCAATGTTCTTTTAATATTTTCTGTACTTACTTTCCATTAAAAATTAAAAACTTGAACAACTTTTTTAAATGAATAATTAATACATTTAGAATGAATGCAAAGTTTACAAAATATCCAATAAATCATTATTAATCTAAAATAAACGATAAAATTATTAATAAAATTTATTTTTCTTCATTAATTGAAATATTACAAAAATACTGCACATTGTAAACAGAATCGCTATCTTGATATTTATAGTAATAATAATAACATATTTTTTACAGATAACCTTACATTTTTGGACATAGATATATTAAAAGAATAATAAAATTCTAAGTACGTAAGAACATAGCTTATCGTACAAACTAATTAAAAGAAAATTAAGATCAAAAGTAAATTTTTACTTTTTAAAATTCGATATAATATTCTTTATTTAATTTTAATTTTCTATAATTTTTTTTAAAATAGTTTTTAATCTTTTGAAGAATGATAATGTAATTATTTTTAATTATTAGGATAAAGTCTCGAAATTATTGTTTTTTTAAAAGATTTAATTATAGCATTTACTTTAGTGTGAAAAATTGATGCACATTTTTATACATACATGTTTACGTATACGTTAAACATATTATTAAATTCTTGTAAGCAATAAAAAATGATCAACAAATATATTTTTAAATATTACAAACTTTAGTCACTCAAATAATATATTTTAATATAGTATATAATACTCGTTTATACAAACACATAAAGATTTTTTAAAAGTTGATTTTATGTATACAATATACATATATACATAATTTAAAATTTTTTCAATATTTGTTACTGATTTTGATTTTATTAGAATCATTCTTTAATATTTAAATTTAAATTTTTAATAACTAATAAATATTTAATTTAATTTAATAAATAATAAATCTGACATTTATTAACTCAATCTTTTGATTCTAAATTATAATATTTATAATATACATTGTATAATTAATAATAAGCAAATAATTTAAAGTATTTAATATAATATTTATATTATCTATTAAAAAAGTGACAAATCTTGATTATTTTAAAAATTATTTCTATTTTCATGTTATTCATTTTCAAAATATATAAATTGATTACTCTTCTTTTGCCTATAAAATATTGTACTCATTAAAAAGAAAATGTTTTTGTTGTATTTTACATTTGAAAAATAAAAAAATATAAAAGAATATATATAACATTTTTAAATAATAGTTAATCCAGGATATTGATACATAAAATATTCCTTAAAATAATACAATGCTTTGTATATTATAGATATGCATTTTAACATAAACATATTTTAATTTTCTTGAATTAAATTATAACTATTTCTAAAATATTAAAAAATACCGAATAACTTACTCAATATATTTTTAAAAAAATGTTTAAAATGAAATTTATAATTATGAAACTTATAAAGTATAGTATTTGGACTACATCATCTACTTAATAATAGAATTAAATTAAATATAAAATTAAAAATTAAATATAATAGATTTAATTATAAGAAGTATGTATTTTAATACAAATATATTAGAAATAAAATCTGAAATTATAAATATAAATTTTTTAATTTATATTTACACTATCTAGATACTGTATTATTAATTTCTAAATTTATAATAAAATTGTATGCAGCTTAATTGAAATGAGACTAAAGTTTTGATCTTATAAATAAAATTATTATAGTTTGAATTTTTATAGATTTAAACAAAAATTATTTATTATAATAATCTTTTTTAAAAAAAATTAAAATATAGATAAAGTAAAATTTTATATTACACGATAGATTAAAACTTTAAGCTAATCTATTTTATCATTAGTAAAAAATAAAATTTCACTCATATCTATTTCAAATTTATAATATACTATAATCATAAAAGTATTAAAAAAAAATTCTAAAATAAATGCAAATCCGCCAAAAAATATTAATTGCAGTAATCTCATATTCATTCCAAATTTTTAGTGTAGAATAAACTTTTTTATAATGAATATTATTCTTATTAATTTCTTTTAAAGCGAATTTGTATTATTATTAAATAGTAATGAGCAATATAAGAAAATATAGTAAAAAATTATAAAAATTTATTGTTATAAATAAATAAAAAAGTAATTTTATTAATATATGCGATAAAAGTTGTTTTAATAAATTGATTATTAGCCTTTTTAACATAAAATAAGAAATTTACTTCATGATACATACAAAAAATTTGAGAACATTAACCGTTGTTTTATATTTTAATATTATACGTTCATTTAAAAATTAGGTTTAAACATTATTTGTATTTCAGTTTATACACTACCAATTTATTTTCCATGTAGTATCAATTAATGGGTATAAAATAAAAGATTTCATTCATATAATAATTGAATTAAATATCATAACATGAATCTCAGTACATATTAGTTGAACTTTATTAATAGATTTTATTTATTTATTTATATTTTGAATGTACTTTCATCTCGTAATTCAGAAATAAATCATTATAAACAAACTCATACTCTAAATAGAATCGCAAATATCTTTTCGATTTTTTCAGGTGAATTTTTGTATTATTAATGAAAAATTTACTATTTTATTATTATCATTGAATTGAAATAGAATTTTCTTATTTCTATACATTGCAAGAAAATTTTTCTAGAATTGTAATAAAATAATTTAATAGAAATTAGAAATCGTATTTAAAATATTGAAACATCAGCCGACTTTCATTTTTCCTTTATTTTGAGAATTTTTATACTTATTTATTTTGTATTATGTAAAAACGCACAAGTTTAAACAGACATGTTTTCTGTGCTTATGAACGTGCAAAAAATAGAATATACTGTGTATCCTTGCGCGCATGCGCAAGCATAATCATATGAATTTGATCAAATATCTATGCAGTGGGTAGTCTGATAATCGAAGCTTCAGTCTGTTTCGAATTGCCTTCCGTATATCATCAATACCCCTATTTTTCAAAGACGTCCTTATTGTCATTTTATACTACCAGTAACAAGAATTACTTTTTCAATAGATAAAAAATATTTTGAAACGAGCATTGATTTATACTTATACATCTATGAAGGATTTCAAGAGCGTTAAACAGGTAGCTGAGAAGCTAACCAAAAATCTGACACTTATGGTGCTTAGATTCACTGATACATTGTTGATCGAGGTTTGTTTTCCGCTTTTTTCAATGGATCGAGTGCTTCTCCAAAAATTTAAGAACTACACTAAAGACCTAGTGCTTATGGTCAGGGAGTTCCGCCGACCCTAATAAATCGGATAAGTATTTATTCTTAAATGCAAACTGTTGACTCAATCAACGAAAAATAATATGAATGAAAGGCAGCAAGAAAGAGAAAAAGAGAGAAAAAAGCGCATCTAGGACGACAAACTGTTGTATACTCCACTTCTATATATAGTATATTAAACCAGTTATATTATTAGTTTAAGTATGTAGTAGTTTATATTTGTATGTATAGTGTTTTTTTCTGACAAACTAAAAAGAAAAAATATTCGCTAGTGTGCGTTTTTTAAATAGAGATAGAATTTTTTAAAGCAATATTTGATCGCCACTATCGGCAAGATGTTAAACTGTTCGTGCGGTAGCGAATTAAATATTAAGCGCAATAAGTTATGTTTGAAGACACATCAACTCTTCCAAAAAATTGGTAAATGGTTTCAACGACTCTGTCAGAAGTTTCACTGGAAATGTAAGGGATTATCATCAATATTGTTATCGTATCGTGTTTATTATTTAAAAAGATTGTTTTGACGATATTTAATCGGTTTTTAAGCTTTCATACCTAACTTTTTAATAAATACTATATGATAACATTATTTTTTTCACAGTATAATATTCAAGAAGCCAGTATAATTTAAAACTTGTAGATAACAGATGTGGATATTAAATCAAAGTTGGTTTTAAAAATATAAACATTTAGAATAGTACAATATATAATAGTTTATAAAAAATTTATTTGTAAATATACCAATTATTTTAAAATCATAAAATATTCTAATAAATGTAATTTTTATTGTAATTTTGTAAAATATTTTTTGTAACGAAATAAAAATTTAATTTTTAAGAATATCATTTTAATTTTTCATTTTTTATTACAACCTTAAACGGTTCACTAAATTAAAATTTACTTAATATTTACGAGATAAATGAAATAAATTTATTCTAAGCTTTCATTGAACAATAATTAAATTGTTAGATATTACCAATATTTTAATTATCATCGAAGTATAATACAGAAAAATTAAAAATTAAATTTTATGCAATTAGTACATTTTTTCATATACTTTATTCTTCATACAATACATTAGTATTATGTGAAAAATTATTTTATAATTATATCGATGTATATTATATAAGCATATCTGTATATAATAATAATTCAATATATCTATATAAAAATGAAACAATTTTACTATATCATAAAACTTTACAATATGTAAAGAAAAAATAAAATACACTGATAAAATTAATTATTTCAATATTAATTTAGTATACTTTTAAACAGTAAATAGTGAAAATTACGTAATTTCTATATATTATAGCTCCACCTCGACTACAAGCACTAAGAAATCGTGAGAATTCAGGAGGATCTGGTGGCATAGGATCAGCAATACGAGCTTACGCACTTCAACTGGCTTCTGATAGAACGACAACATTTTCTCAGAATATCAAAAATTTCATACAGTGTACGAAAGAAAGCAAAGAAGCTTCACCTCATGTTGTCATGCGTAATATGCGTCAATTTATGTCTGGCATGAAGAATTACCTGGTAAAAATATAAATGCTTGTAATGATATATAATTATATGTGTAATATGAATATTTCCTATCATAATTTCATAATATATGATTAAATACAATGTACATTTAAAATGGAAATTAATTTTAATGTATATTAAAGGCTCGTTATTCAATAAAATCAGGAAGATAATTTTGATGAATTTTATAATAAAAATAAAAAATAAATTCTTAAATCTGTAACAAACAATATCTTCATATGATATTACAATATTATTTTACAACTTAAATATATTACGAAAATTTTATTTTATTTTTTATTTCACGTCCTAAATAAATTATAAACTAAAAGTTCATACACATTTATTTTATTTTTGTTTGCACCTAATGCATTATTTAAATAAAGTTTAAAAATTATCCAATAATTTTATTAGATAAAAAATATAATTTATTATTAATAAATTTATTTATGGAGTCTTTGTAAAGTATGCAATATCAAAAAATTTTAATATATCATAAATGTAATGTCTCTAACTGACAGTGGTATATAACATATTATTCAAAGAAAAAAACCAAAGATGTAATGGAAAAAATACTATACTTATATTAATTAATATTTACAATTATATTACACATCATTACAAAATATTGGTATATTTATAAATGAATATTATACACAAAATTTATACAATACTTATTAACAAGTATTGTTCAATTAAAAATATATCTTAATATTTACAAAAAAAAATTTAAATATTAAGATTTTTCTATACTTATAAATATAATATAATATAATATAATTACAAATATAATCATTAATAATAATTAATAACTAATATTTGCATCAAATTAAAATAATTTTTATTTTTTAAATCTTCAGACTGTTATGTACCTACTTAAATAAACAATTTCTTGAAAATTAAAAAATACTGCAGACAGTATAAGATATATGATATTCAATTTTAAAAGTACGTTATTAAAATTTTAAAAACTATATATAATTCAAGGTTAAACACGGAGAACGCGAATTCGAAAAAGAAGTAGAAAAAGAACGACTGAAACTGAAAGCTAACGAGTTTCTTAATCTTGACGCAATACTTGAGGGTGTCATGATGAACTTGGTAGTAAGACCATTACGAGAACATGTTTACATGCTTTTTGTCGAACACTATGCATCTAATGATTCAATACTGATTCTCGCTGACAGTATACAACTTGCACAGTCAAAACATATACAAGATCTCGGCGTCCGGGTAAGATATTTTTCAATTATTCAATAATTTTTTTTAAACAATTATTTCTTTCATATTTTTATTTGTATTATAAATTTTTTTAAATACCAATACTTGATTTTCTTAAACTTTTAAAAAATTAAATTCGTTTATATTTGACATAAAAACGTTAAAAATTTTTTTGTTAACGATATTTTATTTTAAATAAAAAATAACTAAAATAAATAATTCAAGCTTTAAAAAATTTATCTTATTTAATAACATAGCATGTAACTAAAATAAAATTTTATATATTTTATATAAATTTGAACTAAGAGCAAGTTTACAAAAATCTTAATTGGAATAAATATGTTTTTTTTTATAAAATAACATAATATAAATAAAATAACTTAATATTTTTTATAAGTTAAAGTTTAAAAAGAACAGCAAAACTCGGATAGATTTTGCAAAATCAATAAATAATAAAATTGACCATTTTTTTTATATTTTTAAAAAATCATTTATAAAATTATGATGAACATTATTTAACATAAATAAAAATATATATCCTGTATAAATATGTTTCATATTTCAGAAACTGCAGGTTAAAAAATAATAATATAAATTTTATAATTTTTTTATATTGAAAAATATCTAATCAGTTATTAGAAAAACAATATACTTATTATAAAATTATATTATAAAATATTTTTCACATAATTATTGTTTCACCTTTATTTTATATGTAAATATATAAATATAATACAATATAACTAAAATATAATTTATCAAAAAAAAATTTGTAAATTAATACATTAACTTGTTTTCTTTTTTCTTTCTAGCCAAAAATTATCCCTCCAACAGAAGCCAATTTGGATCGCATCTTGAAATACATCGAAAAATTACAAAAAGTTGATTCTCCGCTTGAAAAACTTGAAAATCTTCTGGCCGCTATTTCTGCCATCGTAAATTCGGTAAGTTTATTCTTTGAATTAGTTTACTAATATTTATTTTATTAGTTTTAATAAGATAATTATTTTTATTAATATTATAATTAAAGAAAGATTTTAATGATTCATTATTATTAATTAATCATTAGATATTTTATCAATTTATTTCATTATTAGATAATTTGTAATTTATTGTATGTATAGTCATAACTTCAAATTATTATAAGATGTATACTGGTATTCTTAAATGAGAATATATCGATAAAATAATATAATACACGAAGTAAAAATTTATGACTTTACGATATCAGTATAATTTACGTTTAATGGAAAATATATTTGCAATATTAATACATGAACAATAAAATTTTTTATTTTTATCATATTATTAAGAAATTTATGTATTTTTCTGAATACGAAATTAAAATTACATCATTTAATCAAAATATTAAAAATATTTTGATCAATTGAAATTCTATCATATTTAAATATTTTTTTTAATAAAACACATAATTTGGATATTTTTGTGCATATCATATTTTATATACACTGTTATAAAATAAGCAACGTGTTTTATCGAAATTATGAAAATATGCTTTTGTGAATTTTGAATAATAACAATGACTATGAAATAAATTTTATAATTTGATCATTATGACACTAGATAATGTTTAATTTATGCGTACATTATTCTTTTAAATATTATAAGATTTAATATTATAGATTATTAAAGAACTAAGAATTTGCCTTTTTATGAAAATTAATTACTATTGAAAACTGACAAATATTATTAAATAAAATATAAATAAAAAATTATACATATCATATTGAAATTAATTAAAATTTTAGTAAAAATATCTGAAATTGTGATATAGAATTAATAATATATTATATTGATTATTTTTATTAAAGTATTATTGTTTTTTTTATATGTCATAAAAATATGACAATAATAAATTATATATCAATTAAAGATATATATTACTCTTTATTCCATAAAATTGTTATTATTTTTTTAGTCGTGACATTACACAGTTAATTTAAGTTATCAATATAAAGCGATCTGATAAGGTATTTCATATATACTGATATTATGTAAGATGTCGTTATCAATGTACATTAAAATTTTTATAATAACTAATCGTTCTACATCATCAAAAAAATTACAGAATGTATAAAGTAGAATATTATTATAATACATTGTGACTCAAAATACGTTATATTATTTTACTATTTCGCAGTTTTGTCGTGAAAATAATTGAAATAAAAAATCTACAATTTGATATACTTGAATATGTTGTATATTTAAAAAAACTTTGGAAATATGTTTTTTTTTAATATAAGAAACATATTAATAAATTGTAATGAGTATTCACGCATTATTGTCTAAAAACTTTTTACATACGAAATCAGATATGTCTTATATTGTTATAAGTGAAGTGTGTAATGAATGATCGAATTAAAAACAATTTAATTATATATATGAAGGTCATCACAAATTTTTTATTCAATACTACATATTGTGATGAAAATATTAAAATTTCTTTACAACTATTTTAAAATTCGAAATTTTTAAATTACAATATGTAAATACATATATTCAAATTAAATTTTAAGAATATGTATTATTATAATATATAATTTATTCTTAATACATCATTGAGGAATTATGTATCTTTTCTAGTAAATTTTATATTTTATAATATCATAGCAATCATCAGTAATTACACATTGATATTTTTATTTCATATGGTTAAAAGAGAGAATTAATATTTAGATTATAATAATTATTACAATGACAATTTATAGGTAAAACACATAAATTCAGGCAGATCGGTAACTCTGGGTGCTGACGACCTTCTACCTCTTCTCGTATGGGTATTGGTTCGGGGAAAGATCGTCGATGCTGAAATCGAAGCCGAATACATGTGGGGCCTATTGCATCCGTCGCTTCTTACCGGCGAGGGTGGCTACTACTTGACTACGCTATCCAGTGCTGTACATGTTTTAAAAACTTTCAAATCTAGTCAAGGAACCATGTCTACCATGAACGTAAGTAAAAAATGAGAAGTTGAACATTTTAAAATATTTTATACTATAATATTTCGATATTAAGCAATCGATTATCGTTTTCGAATGAACATGTAAATATTGACTACGACTACCTGATGTTAACATACATATTTTTTAACAATGATCATATAAATGTATTCATTTATGAACAAGTTTTTTTAATACAAAAAAATGTTCTATGTAATTATCTAATCTCTTTTTTTTATCCATCACCATTAAAAATAAATTTATTTAAAATGGAATAATACAAAATAAATCAAACGATATTTGTAAGGACTTTCTATTAATGTTAATATTTTAAATTAAGACATTTTATTTTTCTTAAACTATTAATTGCTTTTGTCTTCATCCTGTGTTAATACTTTAAAAATATGTATCTAACATTATTTTAATACAAATACTGTTTAAAATATCATACAAACAATACCTGTATTAAAAATCATTATTTTAAAATATTATTAATTAAAGAAAAACTAACAGTTGTATTAATATTTTTTAAATAGTTAAAAAAGAAAAAAATTTACTTTTTAAACAATTTTTTCTTAATATAATTTTGTTTTAATCTTTAAACAATAAATTGATATTAAATATACGATAAATTTGAAAGTATTGTATCTTTTTTGAGCTTGAATATATTACAAAACTTTGGACTTAAAAATTAAAATATAAATATAAATTTTAGTGATCACTTATATAAAATTTAATTCATATAGTGTACAATTGATTATAAATTAGTAAATAACTAATTTTTAATAAAAAAATATTTAAAGAAATCAAAATTTATTCATTTTGTATAGAATGTAATAGAAAAATAATTTCGAAACTATTAAGATCTTCTTATAATATTTATTTAAGTAATAATAATTAATATATTCAAAACTTTAAACAATAATATGTGCATAATATGCAACTTTAACAATTATATGAATATACAACCGATCTTTTCTTCAATAAAATATTTCAGTTAATTTATTTTTATTTTTACTACTAATATTCGTATTATACTTAATTCACAAAATACCACCTATCTCTATAATCAATTTCTTTTTATTTAAATAGGGATGTGGAACAACAGATTGTTCTTCCGTTCTTCGCATTCTTGTACCCGATGAATTGCATGGTTCCCTTAATACCAGAATACTGCCAGTTCGACCAAACATGAATACTCGGGACGTATGCCGAATTCTTGCCCATAAAATACGATGTACGAACCCCCAGGATTACGGTCTTTTTAAATTAATCCAAGGAGAAGGTAAATATTAAAATTATATCTTTATATATTTTTTAATAATGAATTATACGTTAAAAAATTATCAAACAGATAAAACATAATTATGAATTTATAAATTTTATTTATATAAATATAATAACAATGAGTTGTATTGAAAAAATTTCACTTATTTCTAAAATACTAAAAGTGTAAATGAATAAATATATTTTTTACTATATATATATACATATTTCTCTTACTTATAATTATAAGAGAAAATAAATTCTGTTTTCAATTTGAAAATTTTATATCGTATATAACGGTATAACCAAACTTTTATTTCAATAATTTGTTATACAACATTGAATAACACGTAGTTTAAATTTTTAAATTGACTATACTATTTACATCTTATAGAAACGCTTCTTGGTGATCATGAATGTCCGCAAGAAATGTATCACTGTCTTTTTGCATACAAGCGTATCGATGCAAAAATTGCATGGCCAAAGACTACGAGTACAGCGAGCAATCCTGGTTCTTGATTGACTATTCTTCCGCGACGCATTACAAAAATACTGTCTATAAATCTATATTAATTGCAACAATTATAAAGAAATGAGAAAACAAAAATATAAAGCATTTAATAGGAGAAAAATTATACATTATGGCACTGAGATTATGTTATATGTTATTTATGTAAACATAAAAAATCCGCATTTATATTTTCTACCAATTTATAAAATAAGTAACCATTACATACTAGCTAAAAATATATAATTCAATTAGTACATTCTAAAACTTCTTCATACTTTATGAAATTTTAGAAAGTAAATATAATGTATGAAAATAAATATTCGAAAAAAAGAATATCATTGAACGTAACACTTAGACTAAAAAGTACATGTAAGATTGATTCTAATATGTTTAAAACAAATAAACGTAAATTTTTGTTTTTATTTTTATCATTATAAATTTTTATATTACAATTTTATAGGTCATGTGCCAGTGATCAAGTGCAATAAAAAAATATGATTGAAAAATGTTATGTACACCATATTACTTCAAACAATGAATATGCACGTTCCAGTAATGAAAGAATGTAACTTCTTTAATAAATATTTCCGGATTTTGATATCTAAAATAATATATTCATGAAAGTTACCAGAATAAATTATATTAAATACTTATCATAATATATACCACTTATATTCATTCTTGTGAAATGTATAATTCCAATAAAAATGTTAACCTTTTTTACCTTGAGATAAGCGAACAAAAGTAATAAATAAAGAACTGAGAAATACTTGAAATTAGATAAAAATATTCATTTTTTTTAAAGTTTTACCTAAAATTTTTTAAATATTCACATGTAAAAGTATTTGTGAAAAAATAGATAAAATTGTGTTTAATGACTTATTCTTAGAATTTCTATTTTCATCAAAGATTAAAATTGAATAAATATTAAATTGTGATAGAAAAACATATATGAGTGTTCAATAGTTAAGCTTCACCTGTGTCTTCTATAGAAAGACTTGCCTAAAGCTTTTACATTGTCATCGTAGTCATAGTACGATAAAACTTTGACAAACAGCGTAAATAAAAAATTAAAATAATAACAAAAACCATTTTTCTTTAAATTGAAAGATACAAACTTGATATAGCACCTTTTCTATGAAAATTTAGTTATATAAACACTTTGTAAAACATAAGATTCAATAGATTGAAATAAAAAATCGAGAACATAGATGGAGAACGGTGTGATTTAATGTAAAAAATAAATAATTCAGTCATATTTAGTTCTTTACTTAATAATAGTTGTTTCTATATTAATTAAATAATAAATAAATAGTAAAGACTAAAAACGTTAAAATTTTGGAAACATTTTTCTAATATATAATGCAATGATTCGATATACTCATATTAAAGTAGATATTAGAAAATTAAAGTAAATTAAAAGTATATTAAAAATTTATAATAATCAATATATAAATTTTTTATTATAGTAATTCAATTTTATTGCAAATCTTATAACTAATATAATCTGTTACATGTGAAAATTCTCCGTCCTTCCTATATTTTAAATACTGTCAATTTTTAGGTAAGAAAAAAAAAATCCATTTAATCTCAATATATATTCGTAATTATTAAAAAAAATCCGTACATAACTACAACTTTCAATTTTTATATCGATTTATTTATAAATTGTTCGATTAAAACATTTCCTTGGAAAATCTTTTTTAAAAAATGTTATTTAAAAATCTTCATTTTTAGACTCAAATTTCCTTTATTTTATCAAAATACATTAAAGTATATCCTAAATATTCATATTACAATTATATGATAAAATATAAGATGATTAACTCACAAGTGTATTAAAAACGTTTGTTTTTAAATAATTATATAAAATTAGATACTTATAATAAGCCATATTTAATAAAACAAGAAGACAATTATAATATTATATACAAAATGTTTAACCATTTATATCATCAAATTACAAATATAATAAATTTTGCCTTTAATATTAAAATAATGTCATTTCGGTCTAAAATAACTAAAATATTAATTTTTCATAGACAATATTTATCAATAAATTTACATTTTTAATAAATAATGCATATTTAGAGTTGTATCTTTTTTATTATAATCAATTTAGATGAAAATGTATTTTTACAACAACTTTTGTACGAATAATGTGACGTGATGTTCAATCAAACATCTTATTCAAAGTGCAATTTTTTTACATTAAGATCACATAACTTATTTAAGACAATCAAAACGCATAAATAATGAAAAACGCTATTTAAATGCATAATAGACTTTATTTATACAACGAATAAAATTAATATTTTTTAAAGTTACTTCAATAAATGTAATACATAATTATAATCATGTAGTTAATTAGAATAATAAAAAATTGATTTTATTCTAATTTTATATTTTAATTCAGTGTATTAATTTATAAGTAAATTTTTTAGTTAAGTAAAATTAGTTATTTATTTTTTTTTTACATTTAGTGAACGAATATTTTTATTTTATAAATAAATATTAAGAAAGATATTGAAAACATTTTTTTACAATATATTCCTACGTTTTAAAATTTATTTTCATCGTGTTTTAAAATTATTTTTAATAAAAATCAGCAAATAAATCTACATGAAAAGTTCTTCTTTACATAGTAAAATATATTTATTAATGATTTGTATTATTATTAATTCTAAGATCAATATGTTCTTTCATTATAATATTAATTTTTTTAATATACTAGTCAAGAAAAAGATGCAAATACAATACTTCAGTGAATTATCGACGATATGATACAAATAGACTTTTTAAATAATGTTTGTGATTTAATCATAATCCTTAATTTATATTATCGCATGTATAAAAACGCTGAATAAAAATTAACTACTTTAATTGTATTAAAACTAAACATAATAACTTTATTTTAGTTTTATAGTTCTTTACCAATTCAAATAATTATATTTTAAAATTGTAAATATATGTAAAATATTTTGAATTCAAATAAACTAGATCATGAATGATATTATATTGTTTAAAACCTATAGCTTTTTTAAGAAGCTTATAGAATATTTTTTGTAAAACGTATTGTTTATGTAATTTTATATTTATAAATAACTATTTATTCATAGTAAAAATAATAAAATAATTTTTATATGTTCCTAACTACTCTAATATTTTTAAATATTTTAAACCTTTTTTTTTAATTAAAATTAATTTTAGTCGGTTTAAAAATTTTTATAATATTAACATAAAATGTAAACAATATTTTAAATAAACAGAAATTTATTCCAGCATAATTATATTAAAACTGTATACTTTAAAAAAGTCATCCAAAATTAATAAATAAAACATAAGTTATAATTATATATTATTAAATTTATTTTCAGTACAATTCAATAAAATATTATAATAAACAATTTTTACAATTATTTTAAGTAAGAGTCTTGTAATATTATAAAATTAGATACCGAAAATATAACAAAATGTTGTAAAACAGATTATAAAACAAGAAATAAAATATTTTATTGAAAACAATATAATTAGATGTACTCTTATAAAAATTATATTCATAGTCAATTAAATTCATTAAATTCTTAAATCGAAAATTTCATAACAATTTTATTTACAACACTTTTTTCCTTTAAGTTTTTGTTTCATATATTTGACATCCTACATGATCAAAATATAGGTTTTTCCAAAATATATTTTTATTATACTACCTATCTATAAGAAATTTATACCACTGAGTCAATGCACAATATTGCTAATTTACTGTAAAAATATGTAATTATTAATAAATAGACATTTAAAAAAATAATTAACCCTTTTATTATATTTTTAAAATAATATTAAAAGTATTAAATTCATTAACTGTTATTCCTCTAGTGGTTGAAATTAAAATCTCTTCATATACACTATTAAACAACATTAGACCTTATGAATTATGTTATTAACATCATTCAAATCATAAATATCTTACAATAGGTTTAGTTGCCCTAGATTATTTTTAAAACAAAAACATTTCTTAATTTATAACGTTATTTCCAACATAAAACTATTTCATATATTACATATGAACATTTTTAGAACACTAATGAAAACTAAAATTATTGAATGCAATAATTATTATTTAACAGGTAATAGTATAGAAGAATAAAAACATGTAAATCATAATAATTTATAAAGATTAAATATTGATCATTGAGAAGATATTAATTTATTAATTATAAAGGTTCGTGAACATTTGTAAATAAATGATAATTGAGATTGAAGCTGTTGATTTAATTAAAAAAATTAATTACCCTAACCCGAGTGTAGTTCCCTTCATGTCAAAAAATATTAAGTTCCTCTTCATCATATTTCAATTACCTTAATTTCTTCTAAAACATTCTATTTATTAGATCGTTATCAAAATCAAATTTGTTAAACTATAAAAAGTAATATCACTAACTAATGTCAAGTAAATACATGTTATTCAAGACGACATAGTTATTATAAATCTATCTCACTTTCGTATTTTCCACCCCAAACTGGTAAGTACCCTTAATTGGTTGCTACATCTGACTTACACTACACGTACCAAATTGTAAATTTATAACCTATATTTCTGCATTACTCTGTCTTTCTCTTCCCCTCGTCTAACATTCTCATTATTGTTCTCTCAGTCAACCGTCAAATTTCGAACCAAAGCATTCTGGGAAATTTCCATCTAAATATAAATTACAGACAATTCTATTCGCACACATGAGATTTCTTTATTTTAATTAATGATTTTGAAATGATATTCCTTTCAACTTCTAAATAATTTTTTAATTTACAATTTATTCATTTAATAATTTTAAAAAAAAATTTTTATATTATTGATCCCATTTTTAATTTTTTTTTTTTCATAAAGTTAATACAAATTATTTTATTTCATTTCGATAATTAAGAATATTAATTTAAATCTTATATTTTTATGAAAACTAATAATGATTATACATTTTCATCATTGACTGTTCAAACAAATAAATTAATATGTATTTCAGAAAGCGTAGGAAAAAAATACATCATACTTGTGATACAATTTTTAAAACCCTATACTACAAGTTATATAGTAATCAAATATTGTATCAAAATTGTTTTCCACGATTATAAACAAAATAATAAAATAATGTATAAGAAATTATATAATTCTTTCTAATCATACTATTCTATAAAACATTATTTATCTGCATAAAATTTGTATACATAGTTCTTTTCATTAAAATTATATAAAATTTACTTTTAATTAACAAAAATAAAGCATTAACTGTACTCAATAGTTATATTTGTTAATTTTTTGATTTTTCTATATTTACATGTGTGTAACATTAATGATGCACTATATTAATAAACCATAAAACTATATGTCAATAAATAATTATGTATGCATTTTAGATTGATTATATTAATTGATATGCTACTAACATTGTACAAATATATTGTTAATGTTAACACAAGAAATATTGAAAATAAATTATCTTCAAATCTTCTAAGAAATGTTTCATAAACTAAAACTTTTCGGTCAAACTATGGTCTTAAAGTTACTTCACAAGAAACCGTTTAAGAGGGTCAGGTAATACAATACAAAATTACATCTGTCAGGTAACAAAGGAAGGTAAGTTTTTGTACGGCTAAATTTCTGACGAAATAGTAAGCTGCAAACGCAGGTATGCAGCTCAGTTTGTAATTTAAAATCCTCTAATATTCCTTTCCTATTCAAAAATTCAAAAATTATTGTTATTACAAAAATTTTTCAATTTATAGACTTTATGATTAAAATTTAATAAAAAACCAAAAATTATATTTTATAGATTTTTATTTAATTTCATTAATCTAATAAAATTGAATATAGTATTAAAATTTATATTCATATTTGATTGAATTTTTCAAATAATATTTAATTTAAATGTTTCTTTAAAAATAATAGCGTTATTATTGATAGTTTTATTTAAATAATTAAGATATATTGTATTAAAATAATTAATTTGATACATGAGTAAGCATTATAGCTATTATTGACTTTTCAAAATTAATATCTGAATTAATCTATTCAGATACTTATTGCATCAAATTAAATCAAGTATACATTCAATAAAAGTTAAGAGTATTTCTAAATTTACTTATATAAATAATGTAAAAAATTACAAATTAAGTTTTATAATAATTGAATTTGAATTAATTAAATTCTAACAACCATTAATATAAATTTATTTATTAATATGCCATTAACTAGTTTTGAATGAAAAGCTTGATTTTTTAAAATGTTTAAGTATGTTTAAATAATGAAATAAATTAAAACGAAGAATGAAATCTTTAATTAGTTCTTAATTTGAAGAATTCTGAAAAAAAACTTTAAAATTAAATACACACGGAAGAAATATAGAATAAAATATAATCATAAAGCAATGGAATAGATAATACAAGAATAATATATGAAAATAAAATAAGTGTCACTTGAAATAAAAAAAAATAAACTTAGCAAAGATTATTTACATAGTTATGTAAATATTGAGCTACATCAGAATTAAAATTTAAAGTTAATATTAAATCGAATTTAAAAACATTATGATATAATATAAACAGTACCTTAGCTGAATATCGTATAAAATGCATAACGATTACTATGTTTGTACGGATCGATCAATAAGTTTTGAGTTACTAGCAATAATAAAATAAGCTAATGAAATAAATTTTCTTAATATAAGAAAACTAATGATTTTTATAAATGTATATTTTAAAAAGAATATTATTTCCATATCAAATATAGTTTAAATTATATCAAATTTTTTCCAATAAATTTTATTATTTCTTTTTATTAATATTTCTTAATTAAAATATTATTAAAATTTTGTATAAGTATTATAAATATGTCAATTTTATATAACTATTATTAAATCTGAAAAAATATTATTAATATAATAATATTAATAAAATTATTAACCAAAAAATTAATAATTTGTTAAAACGAAAATTAAAATACCTAAATTCGTTGTTTTGAATCCGTAACATAACTATTTATTAATCTGTATGAAGTAGA
The DNA here is from genome assembly GCA_018907195.1 of Dolichoris vasculosae. Lineage (NCBI taxonomy): Eukaryota > Metazoa > Arthropoda > Insecta > Hymenoptera > Agaonidae > Dolichoris > Dolichoris vasculosae. The sequence continues at coordinate 4,874,811 of JACCHY010000018.1, forward strand.
AAGCAAATTTCTAAAAATTCTTAAACAAATGTTTTTCTGATTAATATATAGAAAAATTCAATTTTAATATAATTCTCCATTTTATAACTAAATTTGCTTCGACAAGAATAGTTTTTAGTATAATATATGATGCACATAAAATATAAAAATGTAATATGTCATAAATTTTATATGTGTAAACTAACCTTAATATATTTTATTGATAACGAATAAAATGGTATATTAATATAAAATTTGTATCCTTTAATGTTCATATTAAGATTTCTTTGGTATGGTTCTATCAAAACTCTCTTTAGATTCCATTGGAAATATGTCTTAATGAATATATGTTGAAAATTTCGATAGAATGCATAAATTAATATTTTCATAGAAAATACCTAACTTTGAAATATATATTTTTTGTGAAACCAATTGTATATCGGTCTATGGGATTTCTATAACGTTATATATTTTTTCATAAAGTAATGAAAAATATTGTCGCAATAACGCAGTTTATAACTTTCTGTTTTCTTTTTAACTCGTCTTTTTTTCTTGTTACAGTAACCACTATTAATTTTTAACATTCATTAATTATATATTTAATATTATAATTAAAAATGAGAAGTCTGATATATATTTTGTAATAACCTTTATGATATTTAGTACCAAATTAATAGTAGATTACGGATAAAAGAATATCAATTCTCTTAACTGTGTATATTCATACATACATTAAATTTGAAGTTCAGAAGTCTGTTGTTATATCTGATATCATATGCTGCAGTGTTGAATAGCAATGGTACGTACAAGAAGAAGCGGTTGCGATGGCTTTCGGCTTAGTGGTGGGGAAGTCATCTCTCGAACATAAGCAATAGCAGCCACGGCGGCAACGGCAGAGAGCGCGCATAACATAGTGGAATTTGGTGGAGTTCCACCATAACTTAACGATGAATAGCTATGCAGTTCGTTGCTTGTGAGCAACCCATAAACACTATCGGTTCTGATGCATGTGTGAGCTATCGCCTTTTGCAACAGACGTAAACTGTGTTTGCTTTATAACTGTCATACATTTATTTATATATACGAATTTATTTTGTGCCTAAGGAAGAGATGAAAAGATCGAGAAATATGGTATTTTTTAGCATTGCGAGCTACTGCTTTGCCTTACTTCCATTAAGTACGTATTCAATCGATTATCTTACAAATTTTTTTTATTTTATAATATAATATATGGAATTTTTAAGAATTTTAATACGGTTTCTTCTAATTTTAATTCTATATACACATTCGATCACATACGTATGTACACAAATGCACAGTTAATAAAAATTAATTAAAAATGGTTTTAAAATAATTTTCAATGGTCCTTATATATATTATATATTGGCAATTTTACTCAAAAAATTTACTGATTGATGAATAAACTTATAATATTTATTTTTTTAATATAGAATCAGATTAATTATAAATAGAGTATATATAATTTTATCCAAGAGTAATAATCAAATATCTTCAAAGTACTATTTATTATATTATTTAAATAAATTACTTATTATTTATAATCATTACGTATTATGATTTTTTAAATTATTTATAGACTACCTTTGGTTTGCAATTTTCTTAAGGTATTTTGTAACATTTTATATCAGAATTTTTACACGTATATTCGAATAATTCGTACTAAAAAATATTAAAAATATTTACTAATTACATTTTTAATTATTAATACTTTATAGTATATTAATATTATACTAAATAATTGTTAAATTTGATTCGATTCCGTTCAATTTTATATGTCATGGAACCAGAATTATTGTTTTGTTTTATAGAATAAATAAAGTAAAAAAATATTTTATTTCTTTTTCAGTTTTCTGTGAACAGAAACCTTTTATATCACATATATCAAAGGAGAAAATACAGGAGATCGGTGAAGAAGTTGAGTTTAATTGTAGCGTGCAAAATACTCAAGACTACCCAGTATTGTGGATAAAGTTCGATAAAGATCGACTTGATCGAGCACCTCTTTCGAGTAACACTTTTATGATTGTAAGAGACAAAAGGATTTCTGTTAAATTTGACTCAATGACTTCCACGTATTCTCTGAAGGTATAAATATTAATTGTATTTAATTAAATTTAAATATATAAATAATTATATAAATCATTTTTTAACATTTTGTTTTCATGTTTTTATCAATGTAGCTAATTAAATCATGCATTAGGTAACTTATAATATTTACAATTAATATTTTTAGATATTTGTTTGTTGAATTTTAATTTACTTCGTCAAAAAAAAATCCTATTAAACAAATCATGCTTGACGTTCTCTATCTAAACATGTACTTACAGGATAAATTTTCTATATTTCTTAAAAATATTATGAAAAGTGTAAATGAAAAAATAAGATTTAAATAATAAGATTTTATTGAATTATATTTATAATTAAAAATCTACTAAAAGTTCTGTGAAATTCTATTGTCATATTAATTGATGCAAATTGCTAAATACAATTATACAACATAGCTTGAATTTAGTTTATTTCTTGTAGATGGATATACATATTGTTTTCTAAAATATTTTATTATGCTTTATATTATGTCTTATTAAATTATAAAAAGTATAAAAAATTAAATAAACAATAATGATTGTATATTGTAGTTGTTTCTATATTTACGTTTGTTTATATATATATATATATATATATATATATATATATAATATATCTTTTTAAAATTGATTAAGTATGATTAATTTAATTATAATATTAAGTTACATTATTATAAATATAGCACATAACTATGTTATCTTAAAGCTTTTAATTTTAAATAAAGGAAACTTATATTAAACATTTACAATGTTATCTTTTTTATAATGAAGAAATTTATTTTCGAAGATCAAAAAGCTGCAAGAAGCTGATACGGGTTTTTACCAATGTCAAATACTTATTACTGTAGCTGAAAAAGTATCCGCCGACGTGGAACTTCAAATACGTCGGCCACCTATGATTAGTCATAATACAACTCGCTTCGTAAACGTTACTGAGGGAAAACAAATTGAGCTCCGATGCAACGCTGATGGTTTTCCTGTACCTCGTATATCATGGAAAAGAGAAAATGATATTCTCCTACCATCTGGTGGAGCCATTTATCGGTAAAAATCGGATTAAATGCTTGTATTTAAGTTAGATTTAAATTATTTAATTTATAATATTTTCATGAAATATAAAAATGAAATTAAAATTATTTTTACATATACGGATGAAAAATTGAAAGATTTTAGTAAACAAATTTTTTATTTAAAATAATATTTTGCACGATGGATTTGTATAGAGTTTGTACAAAATAAATATAATGTTATTTAGTCAATATTAAAAATAGAAATTTAAAAATATTTTTAAATTATATTTTGATTTAAATATTATTTTAATATTTACAAATATTTTCAAATTTAGAATTAAAATGAATATACCTTATTTAAACATAAAAATAATGCAAATTAATTAAAAAATTTTTTAATTTAATTTTCATTATTTTAATGTAATATATATATATGTAAATTTATGACGATAATAATGTTTAAATATTTTATACTAAAAAAATTAATTTAATTCTCATTGATGTAGTTTTATTAAACAATATTTTATTTATTGAAATTAATTTTAAATTCTATAATTAAACGAATAGATATAATTTTAAATCTAATAAAATCTATTATTATACATAAATAGAAAGTATTTTTAACAATTTATATTCTTTTACAAAATTGAAATTATTGAAAAAAACATTAAAAGTAAATATATTATGATACTAAAAATATGTATCTTTAATGCTTATTCTTAAAAATGAGTTTTTTAAATAAAATAGTTTACATTCAATAGTCTACATATAGTAAGTAATGAGTGATTCTTCTAAATGGATCTTTTTACACTTTTTATTTATTGTTAATTGTAAAATGCGATTAAATTTAACTATTATAACAATAATTAAATTTTAATTCATCAAGTTCTGTCATTATTTAGCAACTAAAAATAAAAAATATAATTTATAAAATTTTTATATTGAATAAAAAATACATAAAAAATGCAGAAATGAAATTTACATCACAAAAAGTATATAGAAAATAAATTAATACTCGATTTTTATAAATTCATATTTCTCAGATTCTACTCTTAAGTTTATAAAATTCGTACAAATTGCAACAATCCTTGTAAGCCTAGTTGTTTTTAGTTGTTTGCAATAGTTTCTAAAGAAAATAACAATTTAATATAAATTTATTTATTTTTATTCACAACATATATCTCTGCAATAAAAAATTACGTATTTACTGATTGACTCCTATCATGGTTTCTTATAATTATTAATTCAAATGAAATATGTGAACCTTTTAATTAATTCGTATATTAAATGTATATAAATATGACTTAAAAAACAAAAAAGTATCGATTAATGAAAATAATTTATGAACTTAATATATTATTAATTTAATTTTAGTAATAATAAATAAATTGCTTTAATAAGTATACAGAGTTAATAACTACAGCGCATTCAATTATAATTTTGTATATTTATGGTATTCGTAGAATTTCTCAATTTAGGTCGGCGACGTTGAATCGACGATAAACTCAAATTATTGCATCGTATTTATATAAATAGTAATATATTGCACATCCAAAATTGGGCGATTAAGCTTGGAAAATAAAAAAGAAATCTTTAATCTATATTAGTGGTAATGTGCTGATAATAACAAAGGCGCACAGGGATGACCGAGGCATCTACCACTGCATTGCAGAAAACGGCGTGGGTGCCGAAGCTCGAGCCAATGCCACCGTAAGCATCGAGTTTGCTCCCGTAATTACAGCTATAAGACCGCGTGTAGGCCAAGCGCAGGGTTATGATGTTGGCCTCGAGTGCAAGGTGGAAGCACATCCTCAGCCAGTCATCACGTGGCTTAAAAACGACTTTCAGTTGAAGCGGGAGGAGTCGACAGCTGATTCAGACGAGTTTATTGACACCTATCTTCACTATTCGGTCGGGGCCTCCGATTACGGAGAATACGTATGCCGAGCCGAAAACAAATATGGCGTCGCTGAGACCAAAGTTGAACTTTTCGGTAAGCTTCATTTAATTACTACTTATTTTTAAAATTATTTTCCTGGAAAAAATTCTTTTATTCTACGAACTAGATGGTTGAAATCGCTTTGTAATCATATCATATTTATATTAAATATCAGCATTTCTTACTTAATATTTTTTATATTTTCTGTGTTCACAAGAATTGTTATATTAATAATTAAAGTTTTAATATACCTAACGAAATTGTACAATATCTATCGAGTATAATCATGTATTATTCGCTTTTATATTCATAATATATTTTATTCTTAAGAACTGAAGCTATGAAATGATATATAAAATCTTTTAATAATTATCTTCTTATTTGATGTTTTTAAATTATAGAGTTATTTATTATTAATATTAATTTAGAATTTCCTAAACGTTCTTTTTAATACATAATATCATTTAACGTTAAAAATATATTTATAATTCTTACTTACACAATTTAAATTATTTAATCGTTTCATGCAAGTATATTATATTATATTATAATTTATTTAAAAATATAAACTATGTAATTAAAACATTAAAAATTACTTCACAATACTCCAAAACATTAATAATATTTAAAATGAATTCAAATTGAAATAGTATATAGTAAATTAATGATATATAATTTATTTTTTATTATACCAATATACTATAATTAGAATTTATTATTCAGATCTTATTTTGTGAAAATTAATAACACTTTTTATGTTGAGTTGGTTTAAAAAAATAAGATAAAAAGTAAAATTATTGTTGTTCGTTTACATATCATAAAATTTAATTTTACAAACAATAAGTACTACACATTTCATTATGTATAAATATAGTTTGTAAAATAATGCATTATTTTAATTGTTTTGTTTTTATATTTGGTATTTTACAGAAACTACTATTCCAGTGTGTACGAGTTCCTGTGGTTAAAAACTAATGTTTAAATGTAAATATTACAGTTATTGATACTTATATAAAAGAAATTACTCATAAATGTTTTATCCTTTTTTTACTCTTAATAAGAATCTGAAGTAATGAAAGAAATTATTCAAATAAACATTTACCTACTTTTTTAATATTATTTGTGTATTTATAATAAAAACAGATAAGTTAATTATTTTATTTTTCTTTGAATTTTACCTTTTTAAGTTTTTAAAACTTAATTATCCAAAATATTGTTTATTAAATATTATACACTACTCAGATAATGAACAACATCAATTATTTGTTAAGTTAAAAAATTTTATACATTTTTTAGTGTTTAATAAATGTTTATGATTTTTAAACTACGTAGATTACTTCTCTAATAATTCTGATATAAATTATAAATTATTTATACATATACAAAGAAACTGACAGATACCTAGATACTCTAATTCTCTTCTAAGACCTACGTAAAATTAATTCAAAATAATGTTTTAAACATTTAATATTGTATTTATATCTATATGTATAATAATATACAATGCTGAACATATTATGTGCACTTATATCAATGTGTATATGCATATGTGATTATGACTGAATATATGTATAGTTTAATAAAACAATTCTATACTAATTGGTATGAATTGAGTGACTAAATGATCACAAGTATTTTTTATCTCCTTCAATTAATGTTACAAGTGATATATATCATGATTTATCTTACACGTACAAAATCTATTGCTTGTAAATGATAAATTAACTTACACCGTACTTAAGCTAATACCCGTCTTCATTCAAAACATATGCATGGATATTTCTTTTACTCAACAATGTAACCTTTGTTGAATCAAGGATAATTCGCAAAATGAGTTGCAAACCGTTAAGTCTAGTATGATTAAATTATTGATTTTAAACGTTAGCTTGTACGATACACAGTAAACATACTTATATAATTTTTTTTATAAATACAAATTGTTTTGTGCACAAATAAATTATATTTTGATATTATTTTTACATATTATATATTTCATATATTTTATTGATTTATATATTATAACATATTTGGTTCTTAAAATCATATTTAAAAACTTTATGTTTATCTAATAAATTTATATAATTATTATAGAAAAATATTAATATAATAACTTGTATTTTTTACGAAACTTTAAATTAACTTATATTGTAAAAAGTATAATACACCTTAGCAAAAATTTTATAAAAATATATAAATACATATATATAAATACGTTTATTATATATTATTTTTATTTTTGAATAATCAATATTTATTTTAAAGAATAAAGAGAATTGAAATAAAAAAATTTAATTTCTTAAATTTAATTTAAATGCTTTTACAATATTTAGCCTATGCCTCTAATCTGTAATTAAAAAAATTTCAATAATACTCTTCCTATAAGTATAAATTATCTGGAACAAAAATTACATAAAGCATAGCATTTAATATTACAGAACAGTACTTATGACTGTAATGGAAATTTAAGGCATAATTTAATTATTGCGTATTCTTATGTAATGATTCTTGTGATACCTAGATAATGAAAAAATCAACTTTAAGCTAAAGAAAAATTACATTTAACTAATTCTAATCTAATATAACTAAGAAGTAATAAAATATACCAATATACTTATATATAAATAGTATGAGGTATGAATAAAAAATTTTTTTCATAAAATTCTACTCTTTCAAATCGTATACTACATACATCAAATAAACAATAGATTTCCGCAGTATTAATTTTATACATTATATAAATCGATAGAATAATTTAAATAATCAATTTTGATATATAAATGCTTAAATTGAGTATATTTATTTTATACATATTTATTGAAGTAAATTATTTTAATCGTATCGATTAAGAAAAACTATATGAAAGTTTTACATTGTGTACTTAAGCGTTGAAATACAGATAAAAATGTTTGAACTCATTTGAACTTCCATTTCAATTATAAATGAAATAAATAAAAGGATAGAATATAAATATTATTAAGTTAATAATTTTTGTAATTAGTTTTAAATTAACCATATAACTTATTTTAAGTATCTAATATTTAATACATTATATATATGAAAATAAGTCATGAAAGGATTTAAAAATAGATATATGTGTAAAATATTTCAAGATCAAATTTTTTTATTTACTCGAAAAACAAAAAATATATAATTAAAATAATTTGTATTTTGAATAAAATTTTTTAAAAACTTCTACTTCTCTTAATTACTTCGATAAAACATTATAAAAAAATACGTAAGAATATGTTAACAATAAACTTTTGTATTAAATATATTTTATACTGTAATTGGCAAAAAATACTACTGTTTTATACTTCACTCTGCCTTAATAGCAATCAATTGTTATTTATTTTTTCCATTTTATTTAATCTTTGTTTATTTAAACTTTTAAATAGTGTTTCGAGGACATTTCTGACGATCATTAGTCTCACAAAAAGTAAGGAAAAGGTAGAGAGAGAGGATAATCATTTGCGGCTTGGATAACATAAAGAAATTTTCTGATCAATTTTCCTATCTGATTTTTTTTCCAGTTCTGTACCAATATGTACCAATCGTTAGAATTGAGGCTTCGTCATAAGACCATAGAAAAATTGGTATATGCCTCCTCCATCTGGGATATGATCCCAGTGAGAGAATGTTTATTGTTTTTGAAATTTATTTTATTTTTAAGATAAATTTAAATGCTATTGATTTATTTTTGGCAATATTTCTTCATTCGGTAAGCGGTGTTAGTCATTCAGGTATTTCCGTTCAGCTTCGGATTCGAAATCTCGTTGTGAGACCTATTCATGATATATATATACCAGACATAAATTAATGACGGAGTGAATCTCCATCATATAACTAATATATAATTTCAGAACATTTTATTATTATTACATTTTTTCAAAGCAACAAATGTAATTAAACGATTGTTTGGAAATTTAGTTTTTAATAATTAAACGTATCTAAATGAATGAATTATAAATCCAAACTAAAAAAAATAAATTTTTTTCTAACTTTTTTCCTGAATAGAATATAAAATTTATTTATTTAAGCAAAAATAACAAATAATTTTTACACTTTATTTAGAATGCATAATTATTGAACTCAGTTTTTGCTTATATAATCAAAGGTTAAAAATTGCCTGCGTAGTAATGAAATTAAAAAATAAGGATAAATCTCAATATAACTAAGAAATACTTTAGTTCCTTACTCTATTGATTACTTGTATAATTTTAGTTTTGATTCTATTCCTATTCTATACTAGTCTATAATTATATCATTGAACAAGAAGTCAAAAAAAGTATGATTAGTAAAAAATTAAATTCATATAAACGAAGAATTGATAATATAAAAAATACACTGTCATATTATTTTAATTGTAGGAGCATAAAGTTTAATCTTATCAGATGGTAATTAAATGTTAGAATATCTAGTATAAATTAATTACCATAATTTGTATATTTAATATAATTATTACTTATTATTTTTCTATGAGGAATTGAATTTCATTAAATAAATTATGTTATTTATATAAATCTTGCACAAAATTAAATATAAAAAATTAATTAAAAAAAATACATTGAAATTTAAAAAAATATGACATAAATATATTTTAAATTAAAAAACTAATCTTTTAATGAAAAGAAAATAGAATAAACATAAAAATTAAAAAATAATAAAGTAATATTTTCTTAATTTTTGCTTAAAACATTTTTTTATTAAACCGATCAGGTTTTTAAATTTTATAAGTATAACCATTTATTTTAAATCACAACTAAAATTAATACATTTAAACTTGTTTTGATTTTTATGTATAGGATTACCAAATCCTTATTAAAAGTTTCTGAAAAGATATATTCTGCAAATATTAAATACTTTTTTAATTGTCTTATTTTATTTCTAGAAACAGGTATTTACAAATAGTTTCTTTTGTTTGAAAAAAAATTTTGAAGGTAATATTTATAGTTTAAATTTGTTAGGAAATGAAAATTTAAATATATACCAGATCTAAAGTTAAAATATATATTTCTTTATCAATATAATATTTATTCGAAAAATTTTAATTATGATACAAATATATTTAAATAGATAAATTAAACTATTTTAATTTAAAATTAAAAAAATGCTTTTTATGTAACCAGTTTATTATATATTTTCTTTATTTTAAATATTTAATTACAATAAAATGCTAAAATATCTACCAGGGAATTAATATAAATATCTTTATTTACTATTCTTAAGTTATGCATAATTATAAAATTATATGTACTATTTCAAATTATTATTTCTAACTACAGTTTTATAATCAATGATTTTGTTATAAAATTATAATATATGCAATAAAATTTAAAGTATCATATAAAATAATAGAATGTTTGAGTTCGATATATTAATTTTGAATATTTTTATTGTTATGGCTTTAATTAATGCAAAATATATTACAAATTATTATAAAAACTTACAGGAATGTGATGTAATATTTCTTTAATTTACTAAAATTTTAAATACTTATTTAGATATGAACGTATTCATAAGAGAAATCTAGAAATTCTTCTATTTAAGAATTTCAAATAATAATTATTATATTTAAATTGTATAAAAAAATTATATAATTGAACTAATATAATAAATATACATATAAAAATTTAATAATAATAATTGATAAAATTCTCGAAAGAAAATAATGTTTCGTTTAAAATTTTTTAAATTTCTCTTTAAAAAAAACTCAGGCAATAAAATGCTTCATATTTAATAAAATGTTAAACCGAAGTGTTCGTGTGGTTAGAGTCTAATTTATGCTGAGATTATGAGTGCCTAGAAACATTGAAAGTGTGGTGTCTGTTTATTCCTGTATTATACACACATATGTATGTACGGAAACAGTAAGAAAGAAAGAGAAAGAGGGAGAATAAGATTAAATAAGAAAGTAATATGTAGGGGCCAAATGATTTTGATAAAGGAGTTTCCTTGGATATTCCGATATTTTAGAGTTATTATATATAGTAATTTACTCATCATGTAGTAATTTTGTACACTATGCTGCAGAACTCGTTATTCAATTCTTTGAAAAATAATATATTGTTTATTTTATATTTGTTTTTAAATTAAATTAATTTATAATTATAATCATCAATTTTTTAGCCGTTCTCAATAGTTTTGAATATTTTATATGTATATTATTAAACCAATTACTTCAAATTTGTTTGTATTTTTAACATGTTTAATATAAATTTTTTTTCGATTTTACTTCTTATATTTAATTGTTTAAAAACTATAGAATCATAATTACACAAAAATGAATTTAAAAAATGTTAATTTAAAAATTAATTTTAAAAATTAATTTTACAAGAAACTTCAAATAGATTTTTTATATAATATTGTATGTTTTAATATAATATATATATTGTTATAAATTTTATAATATTAGAATTAAAATGGAATGTTTTTAAATTTTCTTTAAGTATATTAAATCATTTTTTAAATTGAATTATTACATCTTAATTGAATGTATATATTCACATATAAGGCATTAGTTTATTTCATTATAGTAATATTATTCTATATAAATGGTAAAGTAAAAAAAATTAAAAAATAGTTAAAATATACATATATTTTTTTATTTTTCTATTTTATCTTTCGAATCACCAGACTTTCTTATACCGTATATTAAAAAAATTAAATAATTCTTATTTATATAATTATATGAATGATCTAATTTAAAATTATAAATATATAAAAAGTAAGCTTAACTTTCTAATTTTAATGAATTTGATAATAATCACAATAAAATATTAAAATAAATTTCGAAGTTGAAATGACTATTATTATATATTCAATTATTTATCAAATCAAATATAAACAATATATGTATTAAGTTAATAATGATTAATTTTCTAGTAAAAGCTTGAAAAATAGTTACATTTTTAGTATTAGACGAAATAATGACTATAATATAAACAGGAAGATTACTTTCATCAGCTAAAATAACTCTATTTAAAATTTCTTTCAAAATCTAAGTAATAAGATATTTGAAATAGCTGAGGGACTTTATTTAATAACTGTTTTTTTTCTAAATAATTTACTTGTTCATATGATTTAGATATTTAATTACATTTTTTACGATTATTTTTTATTTGATTTCGTAGTATGTTTATAATATATGCCTATATTTAAATTAAAATATTAAATAAAGTTAATTAATTCATGATAATCTTTCAAGTAATTTTCAGTTACGTAAAATATTTTTTGCTACAAGATATAAAATAAAACTAGTAAATATTTGTACTAACATTATTTATCAAATTTGTTTACTTATAAATTAATGTTTCAAAATACATAACTATTTTTATTTAACATTCTTTAAATTTTTATAATTTAATGAATTTGTTTTACAGTTAATGTTGATTTTTTAGTAAATAATAATTTTTTTTAGGTAAATGCGACTCGATTGTATTAATCTTAAATAGATGGAAAATTTATTTCATGAGTTAATTTACATAATAGAAACTGTAATTACGTACTATTCACTTCATTATGTTACGGAAATATAAGTACGAAGATTTACATATAAAAAATACTAGTTATAAATTAATTTTGAGTATACAAGTCAACGAATACTATAATTATATATGCTCGGTATGCTTATAATAGTCATTATGCCCTAATATTAAGTCTATTTCTGTTTGACACTATATTATACTCCATATTTTAATATTCAAGTATTGTTCAAAAACTAATTTTTAATCAAGAAAGAGTTCCCAAAGTCTAAATTATAATTAAAGTCTAAAAAATTATAATTATTGTTTTTATGCAAGGAAAGTTAATAAATAATAGAGGCAAATTATAAAGGCGAACATGTCCACGTTTATATATGTTAATAACATTTTATTGAATACATAATTATTACGTTGCAACTGATAAAAATTTTTTTAATATAAATTGAAATTAAGACATATCCTTATATGCTTAAAAATGTATGAATAAATATAGTATTTATCTTTAAGAAATTATATGTAATTAAAAAAAAATTTGTTTTTGTTATTTTAATGAAAATTTTGCTATAACTTACTTTTCGAAACTTATATCATAAATAAATAATAATATTTTATTGCAATTATCATATTTTTACCATCATTTTATATCTACTCTAATATTATTGCATCGAAATACAATATGTAGTAAGAGAAGAAGAAAAATTAGAGGAAAAGTTTATCAGTAGAAATAAAAATAATATATAAGGATAAATAATTTCCTATTAGTACGATAGAGATTTCATTATCGACAAATTCAGAGCAAGAGTGGAGATTATCTCCAGAAAATAAAAACGAAATATGTGCGGATCTTGTGTTAAATAATTAGAATTAATTTCCTTCATTTTTATTTGATGTAAATTATTTCGAAAAGATTATTAATATTAAGCTACTTAAATACCAAATTATCTTCATTTCATAATAAAATTTTTTGTTTTAAAATAAAACAAATATAGATTCATCTATATAAAATTTAATTCTTTGATGTTTTAACCTAGAAACTAATACCTTAATATTATTTGATTGAACTATGAAGCTGAATATAAAAAAGCGTTAGCTATTATAATTAGATTGCCAAATTTATTTTATAATAAAAATTTCTTGTAATAAAGTTTGAATGAATTTATAAATTTACGATTGTTAATGTGAAAAAAAGAAATAAAACAATTCGGACTAAGCTTATAATTTTCTTATATCATTCTTTCTTTTACTTCTTTTCCGTGATTCAAATTAATATTTTCTTAATTTACTTGATTTTATTATGTAATAAGTAATTTATGCATCAGTATATATTTGTGACAATAAAAACTTATATTGAATATCTATTTTTTATTATCTTTCGTATTAATGAACTTGTTTGTACTGTTATTTAACATCCAAATCCATAATAACGTTATAATCTTTGTATATAGAATATTGATATAACATTTTATAAATTATTTACATCTTATGACTTTACATACAATGTATTAATAAATGAAAAATTGCATAAAAAATAAAAGAATTTTCACAATCTGAATTCTGCAAATAATTTGTTAATTATTATATTCGCTACATAACTGATAAAATACAGTTCAATCTTTTCATTTAAAAATATTCAGATTAGTACTAGAATCTAAATAACTATTAACAAAATTTTTAAATCACAAAAATTATGGATTATTATATTGAATGCAGGATAATAAAAACTATAAGAATTTTTTTTATAACAGTTGATTTATGAATAATTTATGTTTACAATTTTTATTTTTATTCCGAATTGTTATATATTTTTTACTAGAAATAATGATCTCGAAATAGATTTTCAGTTCATTATGGTGATATAGGAAAAAGCTGCAAAAACAAATTTTGTAATAATTACTATAGTTTTATACATACAATCTGTTTTATAATTATTAAAAATTTTATTTTTTATAATCACTAATACGTAAATTTGTTATATTGAAAATTTATTTGATTTAATTATAAATAAATGAAAATTATGTAAATATATTTTATTTTTTTATTTTAGTAATTATTAAAAGAAATAATGTTAATAATTTACTTACTTCACGATCTGATTCATACAAACATTTCGTAAATTCGAATGATTCTTGGCAAGAATCTTCGAATTTGGAAGCTTTAAATAACACATAAAATAAAAATTTTGTTTTTTATAAGTAACTGTTCATTATTCAAGTATAATTACCTATTCCATAACAATCTGTGTACACCTTCATTATTCTCGCCTCAATCTCATCTGGTATTATCAATATTTTTTGTGAAATTTTATGAAGATCAATTCTGTCATTTTTCATCTAGAAATGATTTAATTCTAGTTTAAAATTGAAATTTTTTTAAAAATAGTTTATATCAAAATCTTACCATATTCAGTTTTTGCCATAAACATTTGCAAAAACACATCACTTTCATATCCATATTAAAAATTCCGTTACTTAAATCTTGTATGACTTCTAAAAATAATTATTTTTATTATATTTTAGATATTAGTATTATAAAAAATAAAATTATTACTTTGTATATAATTTTATAAAAATGTATATTGTTATTTAAATTAGAAAATATATTTATTTAATTTATTTGTGAAAAAATGTATTAAGTTTTCAAATAATACATCAAGATTAAACGATATTATCGAAATCTTTTTTGTAAATTAAAAATTGCAAGCTTTTTTTAAAAATAATTGGAATACAAACAGATAATGAAGGTATATTATACATAATACTACCATTTACTTACTTCAAAATTTTTATTTATTTATTCTCAAAAAGAATAAACTATAATTTAAAATCTCATATTATTTTAGTTTATATGAAAATTTTTTAAATTATTTAATGTATAAATATTTTTATTGGTACTATTTAAAATATATTTATGAATAATTTTCATTTGTTTTTAAATAAAATTTTTCATGTGATTTAATTTTTTTTTACCATCTTCTATTGATGATCTTTTTTTACATGCATTCTGAATCGCTTTAAAAGTATTTTGTATCTGCTCCATAGTCAATTTCTTAAAATAAAAAATGAACAATTTAAATATAATTTCCTTAGTAAAATATTATTACTTAATTCATCATAATACTCACAGATTCAATGATATTAATAATACTAATAGCTATCACTAAGAACATGAATTGATGTAATAATTTCATTTTAATGAACTTATTTCTGTAGTATTGCAAATTCAAAAAATGTTATACACTGATTATTTACAGTATTGAAAAAATACTTTACTTACGTTACTGCTTTTATTTGACTTTTATAATAACATACCTTGAATTTAATTTTAGGTTTTTAAACGTACGTAACTGATAATGTGATTAATTATGCCATGATTAATTTTATAGCTATACATTTTCAAAAATAAAACATAACCATTGCGTAATATCACTTAAAATTAATATTGTAAGATTTTTATAAGCTTGTAAAATTTATATTTTAGCTTATGAAAAAAAAGAATTTATAAATATGTAATTTTATACAATTTTATTTATTTTTTCAATTTTAGATATAATTATAATCGAGATTAATCTAATTTTTTATTGTAATAAAGTAAATTTAAAGATATATATTTTTATAAATATGTAAATAATTATAACATTCATTATATAAGAATAATTATATAGTATATATATACAAAATCGATACATATAAAAGTTTTCGAAGAAGTTATTACTTATTAATACTTTAAAACTCGTATTCATTTTAATTATAGATATGGCATTAAAGTTAATTATTTACAAAAATATCATATTAAAAGAAACTATTTGTTAAATAACAGTTTTGGTTGCAGAATATAAATTGTTGTCATAACAAATAATTCTGAAAAGTATATTTATATAGTCAACTTTTAAATAATCTTAAATTAATATCATTAATTATTTAATAAAAATATGATAAATATATAAATATAATTAAATATAAAAATGGTATATTTAAATTACTTTGAATATCTAAAATTCAAAATTAGATAATTTTATTAACAAATTGAAATCGTACATGTAAAATATAAATACCAATGATTTTCATAAATCTATCTATGACTACTAATTTATTTATTAACTTGTTTTATTAATAATAATTTATTAAAATAAGCAGCTTTCTGATTTTAATTATAATTTTATCTTTTTTACTTTTTTAGAAATATAATTTAATATTTTTGAGAAATGTGAGTCACTGGTTTTTTTAATATGTAATTTTTAATTTTTATTTGCATTTAAGTTCTTTTGAATTTATAAATTTAATGCTTATTTATTAAACATTTCTTAAACATTCATTTTAATTAATATTTTTTAATCACATACTTTCAATTTTATTTTATCCGCATAATAAGGTATTTTATGTTTATATCTTTAAAATTTAATCAAACATCTTTTTATTATTGTTATTTCAAGTATATATAATTATTACTAAGACTTTAAGTCGTGATTTCAATGTTTTCAGTCTTGATCTATAATTTTTCTTGCAATTCATTCAATTGTAGATTTTCATCAAGATTAGCTTTATCAAAAACTTTTTTTTGCTAGTACTTAAATCAAACGTAACAATCTGACAATAGGATAAAATAAAAATAAGATTAGGATTATGAATATATAGAGACGGAGAAAAAAAACAAATAATTCAGCAATCAAAATATTAGTGGTAATCATCAACAGTAATATTGACATGATTAGAATCTATCATCAAAGCTGGTAAAAAAGCTACAACGGAGCCTTTTTCATTTATATCTATTTAAGAAATCCTCGACTCGCCAGCATTACAGTTGCTACCGTAAAATTTCGCTCTATAGATGTTCATATTATTCAGGATTATATTCACTATTCGTATAACTTCCATTTTTTTATAAAATAAATTAGTTATTAATAGCGTAATCGACTTTTATTTGATTGGTAAATTTAACTTTATTATATTAAGAACTACTTCGAACTTGTTTAATTTATATATCTAAAATCATATCACTGAAGAGTAAGAATAACATACTAAAAAAATTACTGTCAATTTGAATCTAACTTTTTTTAAAAAACCTTCATTTGGGTGCAATACAATGCCATTCATACTTTTATCTCAGTTCTCTTTTTCAATTATATGGTTAAAAATTAATATTAATAATATCAAGAATAAGTTTCAAAAACTATTTTTAATGTTTAAAAAATATTATTAAAATTATATTAAATTATTATAAAATAGAATTTAAATGACAGAATATAGAAATATTATAGTGCTTAAAGCTTGCAGATTAAATGTTGTTCGATATAAGTATTCGATACCAAATGAATCTCAAAAATGTTCAGAAAATGTCTCAGTACGACACGAGATAAATGATTCTGACATTGATATATTGATATTAAAAGACTATATTATTAGTTATGATAACAAGAAGCACTATAAGCCTCTAGATTTTGTACTTGTGATTTAATTATGATTCATCTTTCTAACAGTTGATTTTATAACCGAATTTTTATGTTCTTTTATTTTATCATGTATAACTTTAATTTATCCATATTTTTAGATATTTTCATGTATGCTGTGTAGGTATCGATTGATTTTTACAGTGTTTTCGACTTTTATTTCGATATAAGTTCAATTAATTTGTTTCGTTATATGTATTATTATAATTGCTTTATCATTACAGATTGAAAATAATTAAATTTAAATATAGTTTTTAAATATTCATAAAAATACTAATGGTAAAATATCGATTGATTGAATTAAATAAAATATATTTATTTTTCTATCACTCCAAAAGTTTATCGTATAATATTTAATGTTACAGTGGCTAAAATTTTCTTAAGAACTGAACATTTGTTAATTGAAAAGGAATTTTATGTCATATTTTTAATATTATACTTTTGTAAAATTTGATTAAATCAGCTTGACATAAAGAATTATAAAATGGACATAATTTTTCCTTGAATATCTATTTTAATAAAACTATGCTCTAATTACTATTAAAAAATATTGAATAATTCAATTAAAAAAAATTTTTGGAAAATATAGATGTGACTGTTTAATTAGTATTTCTTAGTATTACATTCCTTGAAGAAAATATTTTAATTTATTATAGTTTTTTTTAAATTAAAATTAACTATTTAAATTTTTTATGATATATTATTTATAAAAGTGAAATTTATATAAAATTGTAAAATAAACAGAAATAGTTATAAAATTTAATTTTTAACATATAGCTCTAAAAATTTATAATTAATTTATAGAAATACGCTACAATTTGCAGATCGCAGTTTCATCAATATTTTACTTACATATGTATAAATAAAATTATATTATGAACATTTTACTGCAACATAGTTTAACATTTCATAAATACAATGAAAAATATTCCTATTAATAATAATTTTAATTGATACTTCATTAATTAATGTACTTATTTTAAATTATTATCTTTTGACTTTTTATTTTTATAATTTCAAATTTCTATTCATATAATATAATATATCTCTTTTAAATTTTATATATGCATCATTTTCAATATTTTATTTAGAAAATTAATTAACTTAAAAAAATTAATTAATTTTATTATACAATAATTATAAATTATTTTAAATTAACTTATAGTAATTTAAATTTCTTTGTAATATAATTCCGGAGTTATATCGAAGAAAATGATTTTAATCTGATATATAATATAAAAGAAATAATTTATTATTATCAGAAATATATATATTTTTAAAAACAATTAAAAGAAAATTGTGAAATTTTTGTAGCTTATTTTAATAAATAAATTATTGTATTTATATACTGTAATTAGCTTTTAAATAATTAATTATTTATAGAATTTATAGATTTTTACTGAAAATAGAAGCAATATTTTTATTGTTAATATATGTATGTATGTGATAATTATATATACAAAATTTGTATCAACTTTTTATGCCAAAAATGTTATGTAAAATATTATCATAATAAAAGACAATAGTCTACTTTTTCCACCGCAAATATCTACTCCTAAAACACACATCACCTATTACATGATAAATTACTTGACAATTTCTGAGCTTTAACTTTTGCTGACTCGCTAAAATTTGTATTCTGATATAAAGCCATAATTCCAATCATCAGAACGAAGTTAAACAGAAAACCAAGAAACTACATAAACTGTTATATGCATAAACAATAATATCAAATAATAAAACAACCTTAAACAAAATATAATAAAAAATAAAATAATAATAATGAAGAGTAGTCTCTTTATAATACCTTTTTTAATTGTACTTATAATGAAAAATGTATTAGTTGAATGTGAAGTGAGTGTTAGTTTTTATAGATTATATTAGAATTTAATAATTTATTCATTATTTATTTCTAAATTTTCAGATCAAAATGGATATTAATGGGCTCAGAGAAATGGTAAAACCTATGAGTAAATCCTGTAAACGCAAAACTAAAGTTTCGGATGGTGAGTATATATTTCATTCAATATATCAAAAACTATATATAAATTATTGAAACACTAAAAAAGTCCAAAATATAAATAATTTTGAAGTTTTTTTATTAATAAAAATAACTTTTTTAATAAAAGTACTTCATAAAAACATTAATATTCGAATCAAATATTTATTTTAAAAAATGTAAAGGAATGTATAAATAAAGTTTAGAATATAAAATAATTAATATTTCTGTTAAATTAAAACTCAAAATGAAATATTTTGATATTTATGATTTCATATTAAATAAAACATAATTAGATTAAGTTAACATATTCAGCAGATAATAAAATTTAAAGTATTTAAATATTTTGAAAAAAAATTTATGTACAAAGTTAAGTTTATTTTATTTGTAGTTTACTAAACGTAGTGTAATTTTATAAGAAAAAAAATAAATCCTAAAATTTTGAAATTCACATTTATTTAGAGAGCATTATTATTCAATATAAATAATTATAATTAACTAGTTATTTATCATATAGTTAATAATAAATTAATACATATAAAAATATATTTTTTTATTATAGAATTAGTTGAAGGTACGCATAATGGCGAGTTTCCGCTTGACCGATCACTTATGTGTTATTTCAACTGCATTTCAATAATGTTGAAACTCGTAAGTATAATAATTAAATGTTTGAGATAATTAAATATTTGTATAATATTTATACATATTTGAAAAAAACTTTACTCATTTTTTCTTTTTATAGTTAATGATTATAAATCTATTTATATATTTTAATAACTCATTTCAAATAAAATATTTTGTAGATAAAATTTAAAAAAGAATAAGTCTTGAACGTCCATATTACTTTGTTATTATGATAATTATTATTTATTATTATTTATTATTATTTATTATTAGTTATTATTATTTATTATTATTGTTAATTATGATTAATGTTTAAATACATATTTATATTATAATAATTTAAAACTTACACTTATTTCAAATAAGTTTCAATGTTCAATTATATGAATAGACTCTCAATTTTTATCTTACGTTCTTTTTATTATTAAATATGTATTCTAATGTTTTTTAATGTATTAATTGAATAAAAATAATTGTTTATTACAACTAATGTAACAATACATAACTAAATAATTATTTTATTTATGGATCAATTAGAATTAAATGATATATTAACTAAATTTATTGCATTTATGATGAACATTATTTGATTTAAATAATTAAAATAAGTATATTTAAACAGATAATTGAAAAAATATTAAAAAATTTTGTTCATTTGATCAATTACAATCTTTAAAATGTTATCAATTCATAACTTGATATATATATATATATATTTTATCAGATATTAAATCACAATAATTATTGTGATATGTTTTATATAAGACAATAGTGAAAATAAAATATAGTTTTCATAATTCACATTAAATTTACATGTAATAAGAAATAGTTTTAATTATTTTATAATAATTTTTATATTTTTAATTATAATAATTAAAATTTATTTATAATGGAAGAAATTGTTAATTCTCTCATAGAAGATAAAGACAATTTATAAGCATGGATATTAATGTACAAAAATTATACCTATATAATAGACTTTTATCAATAAAATAATTATGTTTGAAAAATTATTTACATTATTAATAATTTAAATATTCAAATATTTTGTGAAAAATAAATTTTGTAATACTAAAGCTGATAATAAAATATACGTAAATTTATATTCAGTAAAGTATTTTAAAAATATTATTTATTTTTTGTTTACCTTTGACTAAAAATTATTATAGTGATTAATATTAAGTATTTAAATTCTTATCTTAAACTGTTATTAAATTCTATATGTGCATTATTATTTTTAAAATATTTAAAATTGTATAAACTTTATTTAGTAAGTAAAATTCTTGTTATCAATGACTGAATGTTTTATATACATTATTTGATGTAAAAAAAATTATGTTTTTGTAGAATAATATGAATATTGTAGTAAATTATAACTGAATTACTTTTATAATTGAAATTAATTTGAATAAATTAATTTCAATACTAAGAATTAAAATCTTAATTAAAATTTATTGATCAATCACATATTTATAAATATTTTTTAACAAAGTTATATCGATATTTTATTTTAGATGTCTAAACAAGGTGATGTTGATGCTAAAAGTATTGAAAAACAAATTGATCTATTAACTAACGAACAGATTGCACCTCGAATCAAAGAAGTTGCAAGATTATGTTATAATAAGGGTTAGGAAGTATACTTTTACTTTATATAAAAATTTTTACAAGGATTCCTTTCCTTTAAAATCTCATTTTACATATTTTATAATTACTAAAATTTAATTATTAAAATTTTTTCTTTTTAGTTGAACGAAAAGAAGATTCATGTGAATATGCATTTGAATTTGCGATCTGCATTTATACAATTGATAAATCAGTAAGTAAAATCTCATTTAATTTTTTTTTATTTGGTTTAAGTGTTTCATAATTTTTTTTTTAGATCTACTTTTTACCATGAATATATTTTAAAATTGAATTGAAATTTATAATAAAATCATTTTAGATATTTTAAATATTTTTAGTAGAATTAATGTAATAATATTTAATATAAAGTTATACATATATTATACTTGTATATACTATTAAAATTTCTTTATTTTTATAATAACATTTTTATAAAATCTTTTTTTAATTTTTTTAAACAAAACTTTATAAGTTTAACTTCAGTAAGAAATTTAAATAATAGTAGTCATAATAACTGAATAAGAAAATATTATATGAATTTAATATCCGATTAAATTCATATTAAGTGATTCTATCTTTTAATTGTTAAATTATAAAATACTGTTATTATAGAATTTTATGAATTATGAAAATCACTCATTATAAATCATTTAATAAAAAATATAAATTAAAATCTTTTAACAAATAAGTTAAAGATTCTCGCTACGATATTATTCATTTGTATATGATTGTTTGTTATTAATTTATTATATATATATATATATTTGTTTTATAGTTATCAATATTCGTTGTTTTTTTTATATTATTTATTAGGGTTTTCAATTTTTTAAAATTTTCAATGGAGTTTGTAATCATAAAATTTATTCTCCATATTTAATGTATATCTCAAATTTTTTAGATTAATTAAAAAAAATATCTAAAAATATAGATATTATATTTCAAACATTAAAACGAATAATGTAAGGAAGTAATAATAAATTAATTATGTGATACAATATATATGGATTTATGTATACATACATGTGTATACACCGACATAATCTCGGTATGAATAATTGTTATTTCAAAAAGTGATAGAACTTATATAAAACTGCAATTCAAACTCTTTTATTAAAATAAATAATAAAATATCAAAGTAATTTAAAAAAATCTTACAAACTTGATAAAAGACAGGGGTAAATATGTTTACGGGATTAAGGAGAGAAAGAGAGAAAGTAATAAAGGTGGAGTATTTACAATACATGGGAGATACAACCATGTTCAAGATAATGAGATCCTCACCGATGTCTTTCGAATTATTCCAACAGTTGGCAACGGGCGTATCCAGGCCAGTAAAAACGCAAAACCTCCAGAGGCGATATTAGACGAATACGTCGTACAGCAATCCATTGAACTAATTAGTGAATTCGTTATCTATCGATAATTTGTGATGAGAAACAATTAATGTCTTGTGTGCTCTCTCTCTCTCTCTCTCTGACTTTCTGGATTCTCATGACCACAATTGCTACTCTGCAAGAAAGCTATACATATCAAGATTATAATTACAATTACTTATCTTTAAAAGATAACCCGTAGTAGCTAACTGTTACAGTGCATATATGTAGTATTGGATTTTACGTTACGATTACAATATCGGAACGCCTTGGAAAAGAATATATATCCATTACTAGATAGTCCATTACTAGATTTTCTTCTACTTTAATTTTCAATTAATAGTTGCACTTTGTTTTTTAGTCATTTTTACGGTTTTTTATTTTTAATGTAAAAAATTATCATTTCGATTAAACATAAAACATAATTTATTTCTTATGTATAAAGTTTTTTAAAATATTTAAAATATTCTTTATATCATGTTCATTTTCTAGAACATCATGAATATAAATATATTTCGTAAATTATAAATAAGTACATTTATATATGCTATTATATACTTATCATAGGTGAATTTTTACACATTTTTTTTTTAAGTTTTCATGTTTAATTATATATATATAAAGATATAAAGATATAAACAAGTTATCTTCGTAAATTACCTGGTTAATTTAAGTTAGATTTCGTTTGTTCATAAAATATATCACATTTATTGTCGTATTTATACACCTTATTGTAAGTAAAATCATTGTTTATTGTGATTGAAAAAAACAACATATTCTATGAATATTGTAATGAATTAAAATAAATAAACATTAATAAATACAAAAAATGTATACATTTGTTTTAGATTTTTTATAAGGCATTTCAAATTTAAAGTTAATGTATATTGGTAACATCAATAAGTTTATTAACATATTGAAAATATAATATTATGATACAATAAAATATAATGCTTAGAAAATTCTTTTTATCGATTTTTTTTTATATGTTAAATTTTATTAAATTTCTGGTATTTGATGATAAAAGTAATCGTATGATTTTGATTATGTGAAAGAATCGCCTCTTCGATTAGATACAAACGACTTTTTGCTATCTTGATGCCGATGTAAAGACAATCGTGAAAATATGTGATAGTATACACTTAATAATAAATTTTTATTAAATAATAAATAAAACTATACTTGATTTATTATATATGATATATATATTAGTCTTATTAAACAAATTAAATAACTAAAATTAAGAATTAAGCAGCATGTATACAAGTTCCAATTCATCGCTCGAGAAATAAGATATTGCTCAAAATAGATTCAAATAAATATTACAATTTATGTACGTTTAATATCAGTTAATTTCTTATTTACAAGAATTTACCGGTTCGTATCTATCAGTGCACCGTGGCTATATATAGACATACCCCGATACAAGTTTGAAAAAATGTGCAGCGTTTTCGTATTTCCAATATTGTAGTGAATTGTATTTTTATTATATTACTCGAGCAACTTATACGCTATTTAAATTACGATTAATTATATTAATTTAATGCACAAAGATTAACAAAGCTTCATTAAAAAAAAACTAACTTTTCGTTTTATTTTTTGAATTATAAAGAATCAAAAGGTTAAATAGAGTTCAAGTTTAAACCGACTTAACATCTTTCTTTATTTTAATTGTCATAATGTGTGATAATATAATTACTCAGATACTAGATTATTATAATATTGAAATAATTATGCTCATTCCAAAAACTAGAAACTTTAATTAAAATATAATTTATTGGTGCTTTAAAAAATTTGATGTTCATTTAATCATCCACAAATATACACTTAAGTTTTTTATTTCAAATAATTATTCTATTACAAATTTATTTACTATGTAAATTGTTCATAGTTTAAATTTTTTGATATTACTAAATTATTTAAATTAAAAGATGGCTAATAACGTATAGAATATATTGAAGTAAAATCTTTTCTCTCAAAACATGTTTAAAAACTATTTTTTAAAATAAATATTTATTGATTTATTTAAAATTGAAGAAAGAAACTACTTTATAACTTTATATTACTAATAAAAAAATAATAATAAAAAGAAATTAACACACTCAAAGATGTATGTAATAAATTCATTAAATTTTTGTTTTACTTTCGTCAAAATAATTAAAAATTTTAGCATACTTTAGGCACTATAAAATGATAGTGCTCTTTCAATATGCAAGTGTTTCTTTTTCTAAATATAAATTTATCTAACATTCAATTCTTGCATACTTACCATAAATGTAAATTATTAGATTAACAGCCATCATTGATATGTAGTAATATTTCAAATGAAAATACATAAATGCGAGTGGTAATAATTGTTTATTATAAATAACTATTAACATGTTTTTTGTTTCATACATCACTTTACAATCATCATATCATCAAAAAGCGACTTGCATACTATTTGACGCATTTAAATTGGGATTCTATGCATAAATTTTTTTCTATGTGGGTATTATTTCTTAGTCCTGAAAACATACATTCGATCCAACATTCTTTTGACAACCCTTTTTTAGAATTACAAACATATATACGTGTGAGCAAGATTACTTACTGAAAATTATTTACATTGATCGATTTACCAATAAGGTTTGCCACAGCGATCGCTTTAGATCACATTATCGCTTCTTATAAACATAATGCTATCTACATCAAACACTCTTTTTCAATTTTAATTTAAGTATTAAAGTCAACAATTTGCGACGAGAAGAAAAATATAAATAACAAAGTAAATAATTTACGCGTGTAGATAGGAAATAAAAAATGAAAAATTTGCGTAATACATTCCTTGAATCAGCGAACATTTCTGAGGTTCGAGAAGTAAACATATGGTTCCAATAAAATATATTCATTCTTTTTTCATCTCTAACAATGCCGACTTAAAATAGTATCGAGTTTAAATTCACTCACGTCTATACTTGGGACGATAAAAATGGTTAACGGACATTTAAAAAAACGCCCTATTTGGATATATTCAATACAGAAATTGAATAATACAAAAATTAAATTCAAAAGGCAGCACAAAATTTTGATCTTTGCATTTTCACTGTACAATAATCGACTTCACCAAGATAAGTCGATTACTTTGCAAAGATACCCACATGATTATTTATGAAAGTAATAAGTCATTTGAAATCCTGTGGTCGCAGCGTAAGCCGAAATAATTTCTGTTGGCTTGACAAATGATAGGTACGTCTATAATAAAGCAAAGCTTACGGTCGTATTTCTATTCGATAACATACAATAGTAGAACGTACGTAATGTACATGTATTATAGCAGCCTGGTATACACACACTATAAAAGGATTTCATTAACATTTTTTAAAATTAATTCTTTATTCTTCAGAATGTGTTCTTTCGCATCAAACATATTATAATATTCTCGCGTATCTTTGTTCCAAAGATTTTCTTTAAACACAATAATATTTGTTCGTAATAAAGAAAATCTATTAGGAATATTGCCTCAAAAACACATATCTTGTGTTTCACTATTATCCACTTGCATTTAATCAAAGGGCGATTATGCTTCTATTATTTGAAATAAGTCAGTTTCTTATTTTTCTTTAACACACTTTTTCTTATTCGCACCAATATCAACACCTGTTTTATTCACAATAACACTAACAATAGACTTTTTAAAATGTCCAACAATTTGTTTGAAATCAACCCTCCTCATTCGCACACTTTTGAGACCATTTTTTCCATCTCAACATCAGTGTCAATTTCATGGTGAACATGATTACTCGTTTCAGTAGCACTGCTACTTGTCGTTGTAGGATTTACGAAAGTAGAAGTGAGCGTTGACGTTTGAGGTGTGCTTGGAGTTCCAGGAGTACACAACATTTCCACAGGTGAACTTGGTGAACGTAATGGCTCGATAAGATCTTCCAGGCCTTCTGGTGTTGGTAGCTTATTTAATTCTTCTCTCAAGAGCTTATAGTGCCTCTAAAATTACAAATATCGTACTCGCTTAATTAAAAAAATATTTGATGTTAACAAATTGAATATTTTATGGTAATAGAAAATAATACAAGGACATATTATGTATTATATGTAGTACGAGTATACATTATGTACACTTCATATAAAAATGTGATTGAAATTCATTGTATAAATATAGTATTGCTACTAAAAAGTTAATTCTTCAGATATACTCAAAAGTTTCAATTAATGCACCTCTTTTGATAAAAGAGGATTTTTAAATAAGTAAAACACTATCATAACAAAAAAATTTTAATTTTGCACTTTATACCGAATATATAACAAATGAAAATGTCTTACTCTTAAAGCTAAAGCGCTTAATGATATGGTTCTAGCGGATCGTCGATCTGCGGCATGCATTTCCATTTCTCTAATCCAACCCTCTATTTGTGCTACTATTTCATGTCTCTTAAGCCAAAAATGCGTATGTATGACCTAAAAATTCAGAAGTGATATTTTAAGTAATACATTGAAATATTTTTCGAACTATTTGCATATTTTTTAAATTAAAATAAATATTATGGAAAATAAACTTGTATATTTACTTCTTTGAAACATGGACATGGGTTCCGGATTTGATCAAGTATAGCCCATTTTGCCGTAGCTTGACATACATTAGCGTTATACTCTTGACTAGACTGAGCTCCGCTAGATGTTCCTCGTGAACGTTCATAGCCTGGTTCGTTGAAATATGGCTCTGACACCAAAATTAATGATTGTATAGATACTAAAACCTGTTAAATAAAATATATAGCAATTTTCATTAATTCTTATTTAAATTATCATTTTTTTAATAAAATTTATTTTAACTAGTAATAAAATTTTTTTTTTGAATTTGAAGAATTTTTATAATTAAAAATGTACAATATTAAAGTAATAAGATATATACCAAGAATAAATAGAATACTAAAAATAATTCCTTTTCTTTTAAAGTATTATTTTTAACGATTTAATGTAAAAACAACCAAAAATCATCAATCTATTTTTAAAAACAATAAGAAACTTCGTATTATAATACAAATAATGTAGAAATTGTACTTTTCAATTTCTAAAATACACGATTTTTTGTATGAATATGTGCGGGTTAGTTATTTATAACGTTTAATTCAAAATAAATAAAATGTCAGTTTTAATAAAAATTATATTTTTATCATAAAATTTAAAGTTTTACACGGTTAAGAATGAATACCTGAAGAAAACTACTAGTATGGGCATTCCATTTCTCTTCGGGTCTTCCGTGCCACGTATTTAGTACGCTGAGACATACCTTGCCGTCGTTGTAAAGATTTGGATTAAATCGAACTGAGCGTCTACCCGTTGTTTCTAAATTAATCATCATTGGACTGTTTGGATAATCTAAGGGAAAGTAAACATCAAATTCGAAACAACCATTTGCATAAGGTGTTTCTGCTGGACCAGTTATCAAAACTTTCATTACGTCCAGACGATCTGTATCACAGCGTACGAAAACACTGCTACTGTAAGAGAGAGGTAATGCTGTAGATAATGTGACGGCTTCTTGGGCAAGCCTCTTAACACGGGTTGGATGATTACGTTCACCGGCTGCTCGCATGTTCGATTCAAAATGATATGAAACAGCGAATTTAAAACCACCTTCCGGATTTTCAATTATCATCTCATACGTATCTGAAATTAAAGAGTATAAATATCTATATATTTTCTTTATTATTCATTTTATGTAATTTGTCGTTTATTTTTAAAACAATGAGCCTTTTATTTTCTTTCTAATTAATCTCTATAAACCTTTTACCTGTGTATTTTTTTAAATCTAAAATTTCTATATTTTGAGCTTCTCTATTTCAAATATGTTATTGTATACTTAATTTATTTAATCAATACATTTTAAATATTTATAATACATAAAAATTTATGACGCAACAGTATTATTATCATTATTGTAAATTTCAAATTAAGGTAAGACAATAATACATATTACTGTGATTTTTTGGATGCCAAAATATATCGAGTGTGATTTTAATAGATAAACGTCACTGATCAAAATAATGACGTATTTAAAAAGTTTATATTATAGATTTGCTAGTTGTATTGTATTTTATATTTAATAATGAAGGTAAAAGATTGAGAATAAAAATCATGTATAAACTTCAATTACAGAGACAAAGAGAAAGAAATTGCAACATGTCAAAGTTACAATATAGCATATAATATAAACATAACCGAGCCAACGTGTGTAATGAGATTCCAAGATTCCTTTAAAAGTCCAACAGAAGATTCACCCGAGATTCTAAGACGATTTAACAATCATCCAGATACTCATAACCATCGTAATCTGCGAATTGACTAGCTTCGAATTATAACAAATAAGTCGTTATTTCCATATATTTTATGTTAATATCACTTTATATTAATAAAAAATTAGATTTTTGTAAATACAATTACTTTACATTAAAAAATGTAAATTTTATTTAGTGAAGGATAAAAAAGAGGAAACCGATTAAAATCAAGATTTAATATTTTTAGAAAAAAAGTTTTATATCGTTCTTGAAGTTGATTCGTGTTAATTACCATTGAAAAAGTTTCGAATCCATTTTAGCATTAAACTTTATATTTTAGCAATTTTTTTCTTTCCATGATTTATTCGAAAATTTCATTTAATGTTTCTAAAATTAACTAAAACTAAACTTTAAAAAACATCATTTTTTAAAATAATTTTTTGTACACTTCTAAGTATTTATAACCTCTTGAATGAAATAAAATTTATTATATCAGTTTTCAATTATATTTTATTATATAAGTTATCAAGGCACTGCTGCTAAATATTTTAAGTTGCGTAACCATTACTTTTTTTAGAAATAATTATATTATAATATGTTACGTCTCTTAAGACAATAGTTTAGATATTTGTTTAAAAATAATATTTGGTTATATAATCATTTTTAAATATAAAAGAAAGAACTTACCGAACTGAAGATTTTTCATAACTTCTAGATATCGTTGTTCTATCGATCGCAAAGGTATTTCTGGACCTGAAGGACTAGGTCCCGCGATTTCCTCACTCGTCTCAACAAGTCTTGCTGTTGCATTTTGTACGATCGTCGCGCTTTCTTGAATATCTGGAATGAGCGTAGCCAACCCTTCATCCTGCTCATTTTCTTCCGGATACTTCGAGGATGATTTAGATTTGCTGTTCTTTGTTCTATTAATTTTGTTCACATATGTATCGACGCACACTCTCATACTCGAGAGCAATGCGACGATGGAAGGATCTCCGGATTTTTCGCACCTTGGTAATAGTAATGGCGCCAGCTGTGTCGAATTCGCCATAGCCCGAAGCAGTTGAAGAACTGCACGGTACAATGGTATATGCCGGGCCATATCCAGAACAGAATCGTTGCGTAGATATGAGGAGAGAGCAGGTAGTAAACATGAGCGTGAAAGCAAGTCGGTAAAAGACGAGGGCAGTTCTTTTTGAGGTTGATTACCCGTGCCGATATAACTTGCAAGAACCTGAACAAGAACAGTTACGTGTTCTTCTTCGGATCTTTGCCGCATTAATGCTTGTTCAACATTCCAAGATTGTTGGGTAGAACCAGTGCCAAATCCTGTTCCTTTTGCCCAATAGAGGTGTGATTTATCATCACTTTTACCACTAGAATGACCAGAACGCTGCTCAAATCCTGTATGAAAAGAAATTATCAAATAAAAATATTACAAATACAAATGCTAAAGGAAATGCAAAATACATTGAAAATTGTTAATGATATATTTATTATCAAATGACTTACAATTTTCTTTTCTTTTTTTAAGAATAAAAAGATTATAGGTTTTTCATATTATTTTTCATAAAGCAAATATAAAAATGAAAATAAATACCTTCGTTATGTCCAGTTTGATGTGTGAATATGGCAAGACAATTGAGTAATAACAGAACAGCGCCAACCTCGATCGAAGTGCGTCGAAGCAAGAGACCGTCGTCTGTAGTGGGTGGTGTATCATCGAGAAGTCGTTTTAGAACTTGGAATGGTAATGTGGGTAAAGAAGCAGACAAAGGAGAGCTGAGAACGTCGCCACCCTCACCATCATCAGTTACACCAAGAGCTAGTCTTAACAAACATTGAGCGCGTTTATGGTCTTTCAGCAAAATCTCTGAATAACCAGGAAGGCGCAAAAACAGTCCAAATGCAGCCAAAGAATGCAAAGGTACCTACCAATGTGTAAAAAATCTTTCTTTTACTATATTTACTGCAATATTGATAAATCAATTTCAAGCTTTTAAATATAAAATAAAAAATAATAACTAAGAAATCGAATGTTGTTATTGCTGTATTATATTTCGTTTTAAAAATATATTTGTAATCCAAAGAAAATACGTATACATTATAATATCTGAATGAACGAATTTTGTATATGAAAATCGAATTTTTTAAATATTTCATTATACCATTAAGACTACTATTACGTATTATGTTTAAATATGCATGCGCCATCTATGTATTATATAAAATATAGTATAGTTCATTTTATATATTTAACATACATTGATAATCGTTCATTACCATAATATTTTTTTAATTACAAAATTTGAAATATCAGATTTATATATTCGTTTCTTTATTTTTAATAAACCATGAAATTATAATAGGATAATCTCAATTCGATGCTCTTATATGATCTACACTTTATTTGTTACTGGAGTCTTGTAAATATTTATTTTAATTTTTCTATATTAATTAATATTTTTAAAAACATACCTGTGGAATCGGTGGAATGGTTCTTGATGGTCCATTATTCGTGCTTTCATCGGGATCTTCGTTCACATTGTCATTATGTTCGACTTTCACCCAGTCGGCATCGGATTGTTCTTGCATAGGTGATTTCTCAAATAATGGCGCTGGCCTACTAGAATCAGGATATACTAAAGGTAAATGCTTTGCAAGAACAGCCAATCCTCCTTTTGAACTGAAAACTTCTAAAGTACTATCTATACTAGTCCAATATGTTAACAGATCTGAATCGTTTGATATGGATGAGTCTTCTGAAAAAAATATTCATTTTATAGATAAATATTCAAATAGAAATTAATATTTTAATCTTTATTAATGACTTTAAATATTTATAATAAAATTATAATTTTAAATAAATATTTTTACAGGAATGAAAGAATTTTAGGCTTATTGTCTATGAAAATTACTTCAATTATTTTAATTATAATTTTTAACCTGTCTAATTAAAAACGATTTAAAAATGAATATACTTTTGCGTATATATAGCACATAGATTTTTAATTACCTGTATAAATAAATGAACATTTACAATTTTTCAATAACTTAAGCTGTATTAGAATAAATATACAAATTTTAAAGCAAACAATTATTAGTTGAATAATTAAATTTCATTAATAAAATACAATAAAGAAAACTAAATATTATTGATTGAAAATAATATTAAAATATTTAAAATAAAATATATATTTTATTAAATTTTAAGTAGTATAAGAAATAAAAACACTTAAAATTTAAAAATCAGAGCTTAGAGATATATAATGACTAATATGTATAAAATCAATTAAAATATGTAATAAAACTATTATTAAATATTTTCTAATAAAAAATATCAATTATTAATTAATAAAATTTGAGTATTAAAATAAATATATATAGATGATTTAAAAATTAAAAGTAATGGTAATTTACCTTTAGAATCTTTATTTCGTTGTCGCAATGTTAGGTATAAACAAGGTTCTGATAATGAAGTTCCGCTATCTTCAACGAAACATAGAAGTTGAGCTACGGTGACATCTGGAGGTAAAGGAGTATTGGGACGTGATGATAGAATTAAATAGTTCTGATTGGCTGTATTATTTGAATTTCCTTGTAAATTATTTGAATTTTTAGTAGTTAATATTGAACCATCTATAAATAAATGAAAATCAAATTTTCCTTACAGATAATTCTCTTGATGCATTTAGTAATATATATACTATTACGAAAAAATGACATTAATTCATTATTACAAATAATGTTTTTAAAAACGAATATAATTTTTTTGATTACATACATTATATTGATTATATCATAATAAATTAAAAAAACTTAATTTAACGTAATGTTACTTACATATAAAATACGTGCAATAGTAACATTTTTATACAGTAATAAATATTTAAAAATTTTTCCTTGCTTCTTCTTAGTCTTATTTCAAAAATTTTATATAAGACTTCCCATGTATATTTTTTCTTTTAATGATAATTGAATGAATTTAATAACTTTGAAATTAAATTTGTATTACACTTTATGTTAATAAATAATTATTAATTATTTATTTTTATATTAAATTAATAAAATTTTTTTAATTAACCGAATTAATTTATGTTAAATTAAAAATGAGAAGTTATGTTAAGAACATTTACTGATTGTTTCATACCTGTATTAAGGCGCATTTTTCTTATGATCGGACCTCTCGCTTGTGATCTATTAGAAGCCTCTTTGGCTCGTTTATCCTTGGCGGTGTTGCCTGCAGCAACGCTGAGTGTATCCATAACAATATTCATACCAGATTCCCAAAGCTCTCGATTACGCGTACTGCTTGCACCTGCTTCGTTTCCTTTATAATTATTGGGAAGCAGCAAAAGCAACCAAGTGCCTGCATTTTGAACAGGGATCAACCAGTTAATCATTATGAGAAAAAATTAGCGCCCTTTTTTTCTTATAATTTTTCTTGTTGATATATATTTTTATTTAAATTTAACATATATAAACATTTTTAAATCTTATGTAATTACATAAGATCTTATGTAAGATTTACAAATGTTTATATATGTTAAATTTAAATAAAAATAATTTGCTTGAGATTGAATAAAAAAATTAATTAATTACATAACAAAATATTTTTGTAAAACTTTTAAATACGGTTAATAAACTTTTATTTAAAAAAATGTTAATAATAATCTAATGATAATAGCTATCAAATAATAAATTAAAGCTTTTACTTCAAACTTGATAATAAATTTAACGACTAATACAATAATGATAAATGCCTTAGTTTATAACAGTTAGCTTTGTTATCATAATAAATATTACATAATAAATATACAATTATAAAAATTATTTTAAAAATGTTAAAAAAATCAATAAAATTATACTTTCTTATAATTAATTTCATTTACATTTCAATGTACAAAGTTTTAATTTTACATGAAATCAATGAGCTTAAATAATTGAGAATCATTTTATTTATTTACAATAATCATTTAGAAATTTATTTTAACGTTTATTTTAAATTGAAAATAGATTCAGCAAGTAGATTATATACCTTAGTTACATAAAAATGATAAATTTTCTATTTCTTAGAAATATTTCAAGTACTTTAAAATCTATTTAAAGCTACAAAAAAACTAATAAATCAAACTACATAAAAAACAAATTATTAAATTTAATGGAATCTCACTCTTGAAGCAAATATTTACTTTGTAATATATACCTGACACCTGCTGCAAAATATCTGCCACCGTTGATTGAGTAGACATGTAAAGTAAGTGATGGTAATGACCAAGTGGAAATGCTGGATGTGGAGGCATTACAGGTAAGTTACTACTACCTATAGTTGATAGTTTCATAGGTGCTTCAGATGTAACAGACACTAAAATTTTTTCACCTTCCAACAGTAGTTGTAAAATGAGCCTTCTTGTAAATCCAGAAATTCCGTGTAAGCCTCTTGAACCTGCAAATGTATTAAATTAGACTGATGTTTCTTTATTATAAGTTATTATGTTATATTACGTTATTTTATTACATATTATGTTTTTACAGTGTTTACCTGTTGGTGGTTTTTGTGTTATAATTACTTCTTTTAAAAGTTCAGCTAACAATTCTTGATTCACTGGATGACACCAACAACATTTAGATAAAAACTTGATCATGGCACTTTCCAATTTTGCATAAGATACATTTATTTTTGAACATCTGAATAAACAAATCACATATAATGCATTAAAATTATATCTACATATTTCTTTTATAAAGATATATTCTATAAAGGTATATATTCTTAGAAAGAAATGATTTATTTAATTTTTACAACTGTTGCAGATCTCTTTGCAGAACTTTATTGGAATTTGAACGTTTTATATTATAGATAAATATAAATGAACTGTGTAAAATTCAACCATATAATATTACGTGAAAATATAATTGAAAAGAAAAATATTTGAATAAGCTGTGTTTAGACATATATATTACACTGTGTCTCAATGATTTTATTATTATTAAAATAGAATTTTATGACCGAGTGTAGTGTTATTATTGATATGAAAGAATAATTTCAAAAAGCTGAGATATCAAGAAAAAATTAATCAAGGCAAGAATGTCTATACATAAATAGTCTTGTTTATTTAATTTTGTTTTTATTTTATTACTCGTGTTCAAAGTTCCACAAACTATTATTTATAAATTCATGACTTTAAGTGAAATAAAACAAATATGAGAATTCAATATAGATTATTTAATGATTCAAAGAAGTCATAAAAACACAAATAATAACCGATAAGGTTTTTTTCTTTTTGTTTATTTCATTTAACAGGTAATATTGTATTTTAAAAAATTATAACATAAAATTTTTAGAAATACTATGTACTAATTTTTCAACGGTCTTCGTAAAACACACGCGTAAAACTAAATTTTTTTTTATAATTAGTAAAATAGGTAATTAAAATAATTAACATTTGTAATAAATATCGCTATTTTTCATTAAATTTGGTATAAATCATAAATTCTAAAAGCTTAAACAAAAATAATGAATAAAAAAGTTTAATAAACAAAATAACTAACCTTAACGAGGATGCTGATGAATTTTCAATCGGTCTATCGCTTAATAAAGTGAGTAGAGGCAACCAAAATCCACATCCATCTTTACCAAGCCAATCGCGCATTTTACCTTCAGAACAAATCAATGATAAAAATTCTAATACAATAGCTACGCTCTCTGGTTCCGTCATATTTAAACGATCCAATCTATTCTCTTGCATTGTATTTTCACTAGCTTTATCACTGTCTGTTAAACCATTACTACTTCCTGGACCTTTATCAATAGAACCACCAATATCTGTCTCTTCAATGGACTACACCAAAAAGAATTGTTTAATTATAATGGTATAAAAAATTGTATTACTTTATTTAGAATATCAATTATGACTAACAGTTATTGATTAATCTTATTAATTACTAAAATATAATAAAAAAATTAAATAGTTTTTATTGTTTTAATAAATACATTTACAATTAGTAGAATAATTGTAATTATTATATGTAATTATATAATTTCTGCATTTTACAATATTTTGAATAAAAATATATTTATTGATACAATTTATAAAAGTTATTAAAATAATTATGATAGAATTAATAAAAAAATAACAAATACTATTAAAAAACTAACCAATTTCTTATCAATAATTTGTTGCTGTTTTCGAAATTCATGAGTAAGTTTCGACCTTTCCAATATTGTGAACTCCATTATACAAGCAGTTAATAAAGTTGGTAGTCCAGAGTCTATCAACTGACAGATGCCAAGAGGTGATCGAGCTGCAGCAGCTATTGAGAGTAGTTGACCTTCCGTCAACGACAAGCGCTTAAATTCTGATTGAACAAGACGAGCGTACCAATCATTAAGATCAGCAACACTTTTACCATCATCGGTTTGTCCTTCG
The DNA here is from genome assembly GCA_018907195.1 of Dolichoris vasculosae. NCBI lineage: Eukaryota > Metazoa > Arthropoda > Insecta > Hymenoptera > Agaonidae > Dolichoris > Dolichoris vasculosae. The sequence continues at coordinate 4,912,098 of JACCHY010000018.1, forward strand.
CTTTCTTTTCGATCATCAGATATTGAAGCGTCTAATTGGTCGTTTGATAAGTTTGGCACGAGAATTTGTACCTTTTGCAAAAGAGACTGAAAAAAGGTTGGCTTGACACAACAAAAGGCACATAATACCGAGTCAATAGCTTGTTTTAAAGCTGAGTAAGTTTTTAATGTCAGAGTCCAATGATACAATGCACTGAAATCATGGAAAATAATTGTTTTATTATTAAAAATTTAAAAACATTAATATCGATTGTTGATAAAATTAAATGATACATTAATAATTATCGTGTTACATTAAATTTTATTTATAAATAAATGTTTAAAATTTAAATATAAATTCTTTTAATAATAAATTTGTTTTTATTTTTCTCTTAATAAAATCATGATAAAATTCTGATAAAATTGAATTAAAATTGTAAAAAGAAACTTACTCAAATAAATCATTAGTAAGGAGTTCTTTGAAATCATAATTTAAATCATTAAGATTAGCTGCTTTCCAAATAATTGTTGAGATACAGTGAACATAAACAGCTGGTGGAGATATAGTAGTTGAAACAGTAAATACATTATTATCAACAATGTCTAATGCAAATGAATTTGCAACTGTATAAAGCCAATTCAAAACAGCAGTCATACGAGCTTTGATGTTGGAATCTTGCGTCGAACAAAGTTGCTCTAGCAATTCAACAATCATTTGAATAGTTGTAGTTTCTTGACTCAAAACAGAACTTTGTAAAAGAGGTGCACTTCTGTTATTAAGTAAAAGAGTAATTAGGCGAAGTCCTAGTTCACAAGAATGTAAACCGAGTTGAAGAAGAACCCTTTCTAAATTTGGTGTAAAAAGTGATGGAGCAGGAAGTAATAGTAAATTACAGCAGGACTCCATTAAGCCTTCAACTGAAGCAGCTGAATTTAATACTTTAATGGTAAGATCACTATTTACAGTGCTAACAGACAAACATTGATGCACTAATCGTAACCATCCTAAACTGTAAATATTAAAAGCCAATTAAAATATTATTTTATGTGCAAAGTAGTTCTAAATATTATTTATATAAGATTTTTAAAGTATCAAATAAATTGCTTATTCTCAGATATTTGATTGAATAATTATTAAATATTAATTGTATTATAAAATATTTCAATACCTTGTTTTAGTAAGTTGTTCTTCATCTATAATATCATGATTCGATTTAAAGTCACCAAAAGCAGTAGTACCAAGTAAACGAATATGACTGAGACTAATGTTCGTTGAATCTCGTGGTTTATACAATCTTATAAGAACAGCAGTTGCTACTTCAGGTTGTGATAGAGTTAAACGAATAAACGTAAGACCAGCTGTTGGCATTGGTGGACAAATAGGAGTCAAAGCAGTATTTCCTTCACGAGAAATTTCCAATGCTACAGCTGATGGGCAAGCTACAAAAATCTTTAATATTACTATTTAAATTTTAAAGAGATTTTTATGTTTTATTTTTATGAAGAGAAATTTTTTTTTAAATTCTGATTCAATTAAAAAACTTATTTAATGAAAATATAAAACTAAAAGAAGTATTAACAAATATTTGTATCTGTATCTGTTTCTGTACAGAGAGTATGAAATATTTTCAATTACACTGCTGCAATAAAAAGTGTAAGAATAATGCTATTTAAAATTTTTCACGACATTATAATAATGTACATTTTAAGATGACCGATCAGTAATTATGTTTCAATAAGTTCACTCAAGGTAATTTTTCTATTTTTGCGTATAAGTCGTTCTCATCCATCTTGTGGTTATACTGGTACTAAAGGGCTAAATGCGATGTAATTGAAAAGTTAATAAAAAAATATATAGCTTATTACGTATAAGTAGCTGCTGTAGAATTTTATTTAAAATATTTTGATATTTACTTTTTTTAAAGTAATAAACTTAAATGATAATAATGAATAATGTTAATGCAGAACTTACTTGATAATGATGTTAAATGCGGCTGTAGCTCAACTTCTTTTAGTAAAATAGCACAAGGTAACATAATAGTAAGGTCGACCCATGCTTCGTCTGGATAAAAGTGATAGGACCAGGCAGCAGTTCTTGCTCTTTTGTGGGGTGTTACACTTTGAATAAGTACATCAGCTGGCTGTGCTGTAGGATGTAACCAGGACACAGTTCCAAGTGGTGCAAAATTTAGCAATCCATCTTCAAAAGATTCTAATGTACTTGTTGATTTTTTGCTACTACTGGTACTTGATACAACAGGGGTTAAACTTGTTGCATTCGACAAATGTTGCATAACTAAAGCAATTACTCCAGGAGAGTTGGACCCATTTCCATTACAATTTTTACTAGATTTTACAAGATTTTCGCATAAAACTCTTACACCTCCCATTGATGTAAAAACGGATAACGAAGTTTCATTGTCAAGAACTCGTAGGATAAACCATAAGAGAGGCTCTGATAGTTGCATAACATCCATATGCCGATCGGATATTCCTTGTCTACATGCTGAAAAAGTCAATTAAATATTCTTATTAGCTTATTTAATTATACTCTTAAGTTCAAACTTTAATTGTTTAACAGCTATTTGTTATTGGTTCAGATGATTCTTTTGATCATGTAAATTTAATTATTAATTTAATTAGTTTTATAAAAATTTGAGAAATATAAAATAGCTTACAACTTTAAAATTTTTTATTTCATGAATAAGAACTATAATTTTAAAAAAACTTTATAAAAAAATTTAAAAATAAATTTTATATATTTACGAAAAATGCACTTATATTACTTTTTAAAAAATATAATTAACTTATAAAATTACTTACACGAAGCAAGGTATCGATAAACAGGATTTAAGATAAGTGTTGGATTGCTTGCTTTTTTTGTTAAAGTACACAATAATTGAAAAGTAGCATCCGGTATAGATGGAGGCGCAGTTAATTCTGTCGTGTTTGTGCTGGAACCTTCTCCCAAAAGCATAGCTAAAGAAGAACCGGAACTGTGGCCAAGTGCTCCTAATAGACGCATCATTGTAGGCTCATGTTGCAAAACTGAAATTAAAAGGGATGATTTTAATTTAAACATATTTGTATATTTAAAATTTTATATTATTATTATTACCAGTATCTGCAACACATGGTACTCGAGGCTTCGATGTATGATGTGTTCGCGTAGAAGTTTGTTGTTCCGCGACTTTACTCTCATCAGTTTGCGAAATATTCATTTTCTCTTGACTATTAGTTTGACCGGAGGTTGAACTGTGCGAAGATTCTCCAAGTTCCATTTCAATTGTACTATCAGATCGACCGGTTCGAACCTATAAAAATATATATCATTATCAAACAGTTACAAATTATTGAATATCAAATTGTGATTACTCAAATAAAAAATAATTTTCAAATTTTTTCAGTAAATTCAAATATTTTAAAATAAGTATTCAGAAAATATAAATGTAAGAATGAAAATAAGAATTACTCTTGTTTCGATTTAAAATAATTCAATACACAAATTTCTTATATTGTTTTATATTTTCCATTTCTTGTATTCTCAAATCACATCGATGCAAAAAAATATGAAAATGTTAAATAATAACATAGCTAAAGCCTTTAATATAATTTTTTGGGATAAGTAAATTTTAATAAATTAAATTTTATTAAAATACATAAATATTTATCGTCATATGCAATTGCAAAATTAAATATTCTATACGTTATTTCTCTTTTAAATTTATTTTTTGTGCATATTTAATATAATTAATACAAATAATTACTTTATATTTTATTTTATAAAAGAATTTACAAATAAATTTTTGTAGTTTTTATAAATCTTAATGACACTGTCTCTCTCGGGCGTTATATACAAACATGTAATTACATAAAATTAAGCTTATATACGACTATTAAAATATTTAAAAATTATTAAATATTAATATATAATTTATAATATATAATTGTATTTAATGTTAATATGCAATTTTGATTGTAAATAAATGTTTTGACTCACACTTGGTAATGGAGTTTGTACAAGCCTACACACGAGTTTAATTAAAGCAACTACTAAAGCATCCCAAGAAGCAGGTCGACCTTGTCTTGCATCTCCTCCAAGAACGCAAGCATATAGTCCACCGAAACCACCAGATTGATTATTAGAATCAGTTGTACCACCGCACTGAGCTCCGACTAAAAATAATGTTAAAAAGCTGATTAATGAGTCTACAAAATTTTTGATAAAATGAGAATTTTTAAATTATATAAATCAACATATTTTGAAACAATATATTTAATAAATTAGAGTATATATTTTATTATATTTATTATATTTACATATAAACAAATAACACAATTTCAACAGATTTTTTAATTTCAATTTATATATTTTAATACATTAATATCTACCTCCAGCTCCTCTAACATATGTAGAAACTAGTTCTCCTACACATTCCGAAATACTCATTGCAGTACCCAAGTCGGTGTTTGTAAAATTTAAATTAAGGAGTGAAGTGATTAACTTGCATTGAGCATCTAAAGGACCACGTCGTGCAACCAATGCTCCACCAGGTTGCACTAACTGATATACAACCCACAGTAATAGTTCTTTTAACGAATTCCCTAATGCACTGCCAGGAGTGATGACATCGCAGCGCATTTCAAGTCTTACCAGAAAATCTTGTAACGATTGGCACAATGTCGGACCAGCCTAATTGATAAAGAAAGTTTTTATGAAAAAAAATAAAAATACTGAACATGCATTTATTTATAAACAATCAATAATGATAAATACTATAGTAAAGGTAATAAACACTTTTTTAAATTACAGCATAATTAAAAAAAATGTATACAATTTTCTTTTCAATTTTCTTAATTATTATTGAGGGATAAGTACATATATATATAAGATAATCATATTTGAACTAAAAAAATAGAGAAAGAAATTTTTTCCATGTGCTGCATGATCTTATTTTATTATATCTATTATTATTTATATATTTTAATATTAAATATAACTTAACAACGAAACAATATTACAAAGAGTTCTATTTTTAATTTTTTAAATAATTAATTCACTAATATCAGTAAATACATCCACTTGAATTTCAACAATTAAACACTAAAAACTTAAGATAGAAAATTAAAGAATTTAATTTACCATTCCAAAGTGCTTATTTGCAGTGTCAACATTCAATCCATTTCCAGAGAGCAAGCGAAGAAGCATAGCACCCATATTTCGCTCCTTAATAATGCATCCAGCCATTCCGCCTAATAATCCATCTAGTGGAGAACTGCAACTAGCAGTCTCAACTTGTTCAGTTTGTAATGGCTGATTACTAGCAAGTGTTAAACACTGCAAGACATAACACCAAGCTCTTAAAGACACTCCTGGATGCCTATGAATTACCAGAACAAGTAGATATTACATTTATTTTTATAAATGTATATTATAAATGTATTAAATTCAATAAATTATTAAAATGTAATACAAAAATTTACCAAGAAAATGCTGAAATTAATCCAGCGATTGCTGTTGAACTGAGAGGAATAACTGGTGTTAAAGAAGGATCAAAATGAGACGAATTTGATTCTGATGTAATATCAAGATTTAATGTTAACCATAATTGTAAAATCAATTCTAAATTTGTACCCATCCTCTGTTTCAAATAAACAAATTATATTTTATTGAAAAACAAAAATAAGAAAAAAAAATATAAAAATAAAATATAAATAAAAAAAAATATAAAAAGTTGTACATACTTGAATGTACAATTCTGTGAAAATCTTATCGAAACATCTAGTTAACATAAATAAACTTGATGGTGGAGGATCTGATGAATTCCACATATCTTGACTTCGATCGGAATAATTAGACTGCCTTGATGTAGAAATTTGCGCATGTCGAAAAGAATCAATCGAAGGCTATACGAATAATTAAAAATATTAGAATAATTTTTTATATATTATTCATAAAAAATAATGCAATCACGTTGAAAAGTAACTTACATTGATCGTGCCATTTATACCAAGAGGTAAATTATATGTGCCAAGAATAGAAAGTCTTCGAAGTGCAATTTCTATACCTGTTTCTACTCCATATTCTAGCCTGGCATCAATAGCTTGTGAAATACTATATAATCAATTACATTTTTTAAAATTATTTCATTAGAAAAAGTTTATTTAAATCATTTCACTAAATCATTTTACTAAATAATATTTTATCTAAATATTTAACTATTTCTTTTCAAATTATTATAATAATATATGTGATTAAAAATATTATTAAAAGTATTTATCAGAAATATTTTTTTATAATTCACATCAATGTAATAAATAATATTGTTTTTAAAAATGCATGTCAAACATAGCATTATGTACTTTAGAATTTTAAAACGATATTTTAAAACTTGCTCAATGAAAACTATTTCAAAGAAATATATTTTCATATTTAAAAAAAAACTTAAATATCAGATTAAATATTTATAGGTAATAATTTTAATTATTTCTATACTTATTATAATGTTAATATAGGAGATACTTGAAAATTGATTATTTTTAAATTAAAAATAAAATATCATTAAAAATTAATTTCACAAATAAAATATTTTATATTTTAGTTACATTTATATTATGTACTTATATTATATACTAATGGAATATAAAATAAGATATAATATTGATTATAAGAAAACGTATTTTTTTTATATTTTGAATTACAGAGGCAGTTTGCATATAACTTTAAACGTATCTCTTTCAAAAAATTTTTTTTTAAATGTCAAAAAAAATTAAAAAAATATCAGTATATATGTATTTAAAACTTTAATTGTAACTTCACAATTTAATTATCTATAGAAAGATATAGGTAGTACCTACAATACCAATTATATAAAAAAATTTGTTAATATACTTGTTAATCTGTATAATAAATGTATAATAAAGTCTGAGTTTTAATTTTGTTTTTTTATTTTCCAAAAATTATGAAAGTATTTAAAAACTTATTTTAGAAACTTTTATATTTAAAAATGATTTAAAAAATGAATCTGTGGAAGAAAATATTTTGTAGATTTTAAATCTTATATTGTGAAAATGATTAAAATAAAATGTCATTTATTATTAATTGATATTTAAAAGGCTATTCACTTTTAGCATTTATAAAATTAAAACTTTAAGTACTTTTAAACAGTTACATACTTACATATATACATACATACATATACATACCCTGAACTCGTTATCGTAGGATATTTAGACACAGCACTCCCTTTTTTTAAAATAGTTTTACCACGTTCAAAAATATTGTCTAAGAAATCTTCAAATTCGCTATCATCAGATTCCAATAAGGAAGGAAGATTAAATCCACTTGACTTGGATGTAGTTGCATTAGTTGGTGTGACAATACTATCCTGGGTATCTTCATCTCCATCGGCGAAACCTTCGTCATTCCCAAATGTATTCGAGGAACTAGTTCCAGCGACGGCTACCGAATCATCATCTGCTACTCTACTTTCTTCAGACGGTAAAGATTCAAAATTTTCCTCCGATTCGTTTGATTCATTTGTTACTAAATGTTTTGGATATAATTTTTCTCCTGAGAATAAATTTTATATTAATAATCATTTAGTTGCTTCTAAATTATTTTATTTTTTAACCATTGTAACCTCATAAGGAAGTGTAAAAATGAAGTGTTTGTGATAGTTTAAAATACTGAATAGAAAACAGGAAAAAATTATATTGACAGATTTAAAGATAAAAAATGAAAAATTTTAATGTATGCTAATAATACTTCATTTGTAATACATATAGTATTTATGAGGTATATAATAGTAGAGATGTACAAAAAAACATCATTTTGTCTAATAGAAGAGACTCAAAAATACATTATCATATTAAATTAATTGTAAAATCTATTTACTTATTATTTTGTAAATTATTACTTCAAAAAAGTTTAAAAAATTAAATGAAATATATGATAATTTACCATATTTTATAAATAAAATAATAATTTATCTGTGATTTCAAAGACACTATATATTTATATCAAGTGGAAAACTAGTAAAAATAAAATAAAATTTTTAAAAAATTCAAAAAAAAAATTAATTATTATACCTTCTAATAAATCCTGTAAAAGACAAGAAACTGCATGTGATGACCAAGCAGTGTCCGATGTTCCAGTAGCTAATTTAATTAATTTTAAAAGTTGATCTTCTGTCATAAGTTCACCTAAACTAATTGCAGGTCTAGTAGATACTACTAATCTAGCTACTACCTAAATATATCATTGAACGGATTATTAAATTAAAAAATGATAAATTAGATGTATAATAAAATAAAATTTCACTTACTTTACATGCCAAGAGAAACATATCAATATTAGAAGCATTGTTCAATAATAAAACTACAAGACCACGTACTACTGGTAAAACATATTGATGTAATAAATTTGACGAAAAATCGCTGTCCGCATCAATGGATTCTGTTTGGCTAAAATATAACATTTGTACATATATATTCATTAAAATTTTTTTATAAAATATTATAATGGAAAATATTTAACAACTTTACCTTGTACTTGGATGAGATGGAGATCGAGAATTTTGTGATGTATTTCTTCGAATACCAAATAAGTCTTTAAAATGTTTAGCAGAATGTTGCTTTAAAGTTTTCTTATAAAGACGCTCTTGACATTTTAATGCTGCTTCCAACTTAGTAGAAAAAGTAGTAGCCTGAGCAGAAAGCAAAGAATATGTCTTTGGAACATTTTATTTAAAATATTTTTTAATATAAAAAAATTACAACATATTTTTGATGTATAAAATAAAAACATACCTGCGATGATGTATGAAAGGATTTTTTTGATTGTTCTAGGTCTTGAACTTGTTGTTTATGATGCATAAGACGCTTTTGTAATTTTTTTCGGTAATTTCTTGAGGCTGAGGATCGACTTGAGCTAACAAATTTTTTTTGCATCGCTAATTCTCCTTGGATGAATTCCCATCGAGATGAAATTCCTTTAAATAATTTATATAATAATAATATTAAAATTTTTTTTAATTCAATCTGTTATTTTATATGAGCAAATATATATATATATGAAATATACATATTTCTATTAAAAAGATTGTCATTTTAATAATGATGTATATTATATTACATTACTAGAAATTTAATAAATATGGTTTAATTAATATTTCTGAATAAAAATTGTTGGAAGTAGGTACCATGTTCTTTATTTTTATCATGATTTTCTTCGAGAGAGGTAGACTGAATAGCTGTTGTATCTAAGCATACGGATAGAAAAAGGAGGATCCAGCCGATTAAAGTTGTATCCAATCTATTTGAATTATCTATTTGACTTGACGAAATAGGTACCAAAAGGCCTTCAAGAGTACGAACCATGGCATCTACTACTGATGATTTATTAGCTGAGGCGATCAGTGATTTACGTCCAAGAAATGTTAGCAAAATAAATACCCTGGAAATCATGAAAAATATCTTTATATAAATTAAAATTAAAAAATGAAACAAAAATTGAAAATTACTATAATTTTGTAAAACTTATTTTGAAAAACATCATAATCGTTATCATTATCATAATTATATTTCAAATAAATTAATACAATTTTCTAAATAAAAATTATTTATTCAAACTTTTTTAATTTTTAAATACAAAATATTTAGAATTTCATATTAAAAATCTATTAAGAAATGATTAAAAAATATACTTAATTCAAAACAATACTGCTATTCGAAATAAATATGCTTAGGCTTATACTATTTCATATATGCAATAGTGTATACAATTAATTATAGTTATTTATTTAATTAAAAAAATGTTTTGAAAAATCAGTATTAAGCTCTTTTATTTAAAAAATAAAATAACCAACCTGTCCTGAGGAAAGATGTGGGTTGATGAAGCAGAATAAAGATGTATCAAAGTGTTAGCAAGGAAATTACCCCACCAAGATTGATGTCCAGCCATTCTGGCCAAAAGTGCAACAGCATAAAGTTGTAAATGTGGTGCTGGTGTCATCACACAAATAGAATTAAATAACTTTTCACATACTAATGGTGTAAAAACTTCATATAATGAAGTTGGCACCTATTAAAATAAATAAAAATTAATAATAGAATCGATAATAATTCTATAAATATACTGCACTGAAAAAATATTACAGTGGGAACAGGACCGATTTCATAAACAGTGTAAAGTAATATATCTAAAATAGTTTCTCCAAGAATACGTAGTTTATCACTCGAAGCACTAGCTAATGTAATCAAAGGAGCATTTTCTGAATTCATCCATGTTTCTAATCTCTGCCATACTCCACGAATAATATTTAATTGATGTTGATACATTATACATTCCTTTACAAGAAAAAATTATATTTTAATTATACAATATATTATTTTATTAAAATAATTATATTTAAATAAAAATTTTCATCACATGATATGTCGACAGAATCTTTGCTGAAGGTTGTTCTTTATTATCATTGGAATTTTTAGTATGACTTAAATAGTGTTGCATATGTATAACATTAGGAGTTTCTGTACACAGTAAAGGATCAAGATAATTTTTTAATCGTTCTGTAGCTAAGGTAAACCTAAAAAAATTAATTTTTAAATTATATTTTATAAAATATAAATTAATTGAAGGAAATTAAATTTCTATTTATAAACAAACCTGCATTGTACATCTTCAGCAAGAGCTGATAAGATGTTACATTGTGATTCAATGGTACTTTGCAGCACTGAATCAGAAATGTTGTTAATATTTGTTTCAGAAGCAGTATATTCTGAATAATCTTCTCCGGGTAGAATAACCATATGACCATAAAACATTCCCAATGGTATTTTACAACGTGTCGTAGACATACCATAACGACCAATTGTTGTTATCTAAAAATTATTAATGTAAATAATCAAATTTTATTAAGGTAAAATCTATTTATTTCGTTTTTTGTTACATACAAATAATGTTTATCCGCTATTAAATTTAGTACTTGTATTAATTAATAATAGATAAGATAATCATTATATTTGTCTAATATATTAGTTTATGTATTGCTTTACCTACCTTAATAATACATAATACAAATAACACAAGAAATTTAATTTTCTTTGTAAAATTGTATTAATAAACACTGTTGTACATTATAAATATATAAAATTAATCTATTACATTAAATAAAAATTTATCGTATAAATTTTTTATTTTATTATTTTAGTAATTTGTATGAAATAAAAACATATCAAATATATAGATCTAACCTTTACGTATCTACAAACAGGAGGAGGCTGTAAATCACTAACGACTAAAGGTTTATTGCCTATATCGCCAGCCACAACAAGTCGAATACCATCAATCTCTTGACTTTTAGTCCATATATCAATTGAAAGAGAAACTAAATCACTACAGACAGGTATCATCAAATCAGTAAGTAGAATTGGAGCTCCAAAATCTAAGATAACAAATCTTCTTGCCCCAGAATGCATTCTTTCAACAACTAAAGCCTGCTGTGGTGGCCAACAAAGTAATCTTCCCCATGGAAAAGCTATGTCATCTCTCTAAAAATTTCAAATTATTTTAACATTTTAATTACAACAAATATAATTATTATAAAATTATTGATTGTAATTCAATGTTACAAAAAGTAATCATGAAATTTAAAATAAAAATAAATTTTTTGTATACGTTATTTAAATAATACAATTAAGAAAATGTATCCATTTAAAGAACGTTATTAAAATCTCAAAATTATTTTTATTTTATAAATCTATAATATTTAAACAGTTATACATTTTTATTAATATACAAGTTTAAGAACTGTTTATTTAATTTCTAAGATGATTTTCAGACAAATATTAAAGTATAAAAACTATAGCTCGTTTACTTATAAACTAGGTTAAAATTATTGCTTTACATACATAATAATGTTAAAAAACAATTATTATAAAAACAAATCTGTCTATTAAGTTTCATACTTAATTTAAAAATCATAATGTATTTATTAAATGAATAAAAGAATATGAATATCATAAAAAGTGTGAATTACGGAATTAAAAATTAAAAATGAAAGTAAAAAATGTAGTATATAAATTGCCTCTATCTGTACATAATCGTGTCTACCTTTTTTCCACCAGTGTTTTCAACTTTGTTTGACGAGGTACCGATATTCGGTACCGAGGAGGATTTTTCTTTTGGAATAGAAGTTAACATTGGAGGTTTATCGCTATATACACTCCAGATGTGCCTTGTACCACACTGTATATTATTACTTTCATCACTATCCGATTGATCATCGGGTGCATAAAAGTCATGAACTTTTTTTGATAAAGTTTGGTAGTTGGTCTTTTGTGTACTTTTTGAGCATTGACTAAGCAGATCAGTTAATTTATTTGTTAACTTAGCTTGCAGATCTGGTCCAATCGATCCAGCCTCGAAGTTCTACAATGTTAGAATTATTTCTTGTCAAAATTCTTAACAAAATTTAATAGCGTGCAGAATTTTTCATAAGAACTTATTTATTTGAATTTTTTAAAATAACATTTACCAATTTTTATTCATATGCCTATATTTATACATTAAAAATCTTATTTCAAACAAAAATTTAATACTTTGCTTTACGCGATACACTATATCCTAACATGTGCTAAGAAATCATCGTATGTTAAATTATAATAATTCAGACTTTTTTAAATTTATGTTATTGCATCAAAAATAAATGCATACAAAAAATAATCAATAGCATACTTATTACATAGGCAAATTTCTAAATTTTATCTCAACATTTATAACACTTACATAGGCTGGCAAAATTATTTTGGGATTAGATGCTACATTTGCAGTTGATGCTGCTGATTCATAAAGCGTACTTCCAAGGGTTACAGTATTAATACTTGGATCAATTTTTTCCATTTTTGTACCATCAGAAGCAGCTAAACAAGTAAAGTGCAAAGGTTCGACCTACAAAAAATAATTAACTCAATATTAAAGTCTAATTAAAATTTCATTTATGAAAATTCTATCTTTTTTATATTTTTAAATAAATATATTTTTTCATTTGATATATATAATTATAAACTATAGTTTTTCTTACAATCTATTTAAATATTAATTTTACCTCGAGAAGACCTTTCATACTGTGGTTAGCACAAAGTGCTTTTAATTTGTTCGGTACAATGAGATCACCAGCTGAGTGTGAAGGTAAAGACAAAAGATCTCTTAAATCAATTGCATCTTGAGTATATGATGAGATTGCAGATGTTATGGATGTACTAGATTGTTCACCAGTTGCAATAGAAGAATATGTATTAGTTATTGGTACAGAACTTGATTTAGAAGATACAGGTGGATCCATATCAAACAACTCAGTTTCAAATGGCGAATTATATAATCCAAATCTAAGCAAAAAAAAAATTAAATAATTTTATAATTAAAGAAATTCGAATGAAAGAATTATACATAGTTTTAGATTAAAAATTATTTTTGTTCTAATAAGGAAATTATAATTAAATTAAGTACCTTGTGGCGAGTAATAAGTGATAAGGATTTACTCGTTTTGACATTTCCGTAGAGATTTCTTGAATAAGATTTATACATTGGTGGGCTACACTGTGATTTCTATCTAATGGCAATAATCTTGTTATTAATACAGCGATCCATCGCAATGAACCAGCCCATTGTACGCTTACTATGTACGGTAATAAAGTAACTAGAACAGATAGTACAGCTTCTTCAAAAGCATGAGGTGCTGGATCCTCCAAATTATGAAGACCTCTACAAAAAATGAAAGATATTTATATAATTCATATTTTTAATTAAATTCGGTAAAAATACTTTATCACCTAGTAGAATTATTGTTATTACTGCTCGTTTTATTATTATAAAAGGTTAAAATATAGAATAATTTAAATAGGTATATATTATTAAACAATTTAATAACAAAAGGTTTATAAAATAGAATATTCAAATCAAAATCGATCCATGTTTTTAATTAAACCAATTAAAAAAGTTAATAGATATAAATTATAATTAAAATACATACTCGCTGCAAATTACAATAAGTTTAACACATTTGTGTGCTATACTTCGACCGGCATGAAGTAAACAAGTGCGTAATAAACATGGTAATCTTTCTTGTACACAATGAACAGCTTCTAACTGCATTGCTTTTGTTTTCGTACTATTAAGTCCAGTACGTAGTCTTGTTAATCTTATTGCAGCAATCCATATTAAAATATCCAAGGCTAATGATTGAACAACTGGTGATCTATTACAATATTATTTAATTAAATAATATAATCATAATTATTTTATAAAATTATAATTACTTACTTATCTGGTGTTTGTAAACAAGCCACACTTAATAAATTATCGATAAAAGTTTTCGACTCTAACATTGCACACCTTTGTAATTTTTCCTTTGGAACATTTGTAGGGTGTACAGATCTTACAGTAATGGAAATTTCATGAATCCAATCACAACCTATTACGATAAATAAAATAAAGTTTTATTCATAATTACTTTTCAAAATTTACATCTGAAAGAAATACATGACACATACACTTATAACAATCTAACTTTTTAGTTGCATTTGCAGCAAATCTTTCTATTGTAGCACCAGGGGGAAGTGGACCAGCTTCATCTATCCTTAATTTTTTTGAAGTTGGTGGTTTCCATTCTAATAAACTAGTTCTTGATTTTGATGATGCCTACAAAAATTTAAATTTAAACCTACTTTTTTTTATATTAAATTAATAAAAAGAGAAAATTAGTAAAATAACATAAAACACACTAGAGTATTGAATGTTAAATTAATCTTGAAGAAGGTAATAGATATCAATATTTAAAATAGATTATTAAAAAGTAGTAATCAATATAATAAAAAATATATTCGATATAAAAAAATTAAAAATACTTTTCTTTAATTTTTATCATAAATATTATTAAAAATAAACAAATAGTGTATAATATAAATTTATATTTATATAAAAAATTATTCTATACAAGATAAGAAATTATATTAAATTAATATCTGAAATATTCTTTATAAGATAAAAAAGCACTAAATTTTAATTTACATAAAGATTTAATTAATAAATTAAATAGTTTTATGGTATGTTATTAAATTATTGTCTTTCAAAAGGACAACAGATTAAAGAATATAATTAAATATCATAATACATACTCCTTCTTTAGTAGGGTCGACCAAAGCCTTAATGTGTACCAAAAGTGTTTTAGCTTTAGTTCGAAATAATTTAGGGCTTGTGAGAGTAACGCAGCCAGAATGATCCGATAGATCCATACATCGCTGTAAATTAACAGGGCCGCATAAAATCTCTGTGTTGTGATGCTTTTGATATGCCTCGGTTATTACAGGATTATCACTTTTCTGTTCGCGCCCAATTCTAAAGTCTATTTTTTCATCTACCGGAATTAGAACAGATTTATTTCCAATGCCGGTCATGTTCTGCTTCAAAAGAGTAATCTGTATCATTGGAAGTTGTAGGCATGGAAAATGCAAACTGAATCGAACATCAACATGACCCACATTACCCGCCGCACTTCGAGGCAATGTGAGTTCAAAAATGTGTTCATCCCAGGTGGTTCTGCGTAAAATAAAATTAAAATAATTTAATAAAATTTAAAAACAATATAGGTTTATAAATAATAAAAAAAATTCTATAGATTAAAAAATTAAAATAGATTATTTAATTTGAACAAAAATTTGAAACTATATCAATTCAAAAAAACATCTAAATATTTATATTCATAATTTTTTTTCCGTTACCATTTTTTCCTGCCATTCTTATCAGCTACTATTTTTTGTTGAGCTTATTTAAAAAAAATATTGAGTAAAATAAATTAATAGTATTTTATTTTTGTAAAAATAAAATTTCAGTCACTATTACCCTATTATTGATGATGTTAAAATATACTAAAAAAGATTCAGTTGGAATTTATTGCAAATCAAACTTAAATAATAAATTTAGATATACATCAAATATATTTTAAAATATTCTAAAAATACTAAATTGTTTAACAATTCATATCATATCGAGATTAAATAGAAAATTGAATATGTATGGAATTTTAGTAAAAAATTTAAATAAAAAACTATAATTAGTTAACCAATACATCAGAAAAATCTATATAAAAATATCAAAAGAAAATATAATAGTGGGAAATTATAATCAACAAAAAATATATTGAAAAAAATACGTTCACATTTAGTAAAAAATTAATATCTTTAATAATTTAATACTTATAATTAATATAATATATAACGATCATTTTTTAATGAAAACAATTACAATAAAAAATATAACTATAATGAATTTTTATGAAAAACTCTTATTTTATATTAATAAAATATTACAACGCACTAAGCATTTATAAATATTAATGATACTTACGCATCAGTTTGTAACCGCCAAGTACGCGTATGATGCTGTGCCTCGGATTGATGTAGATGCTGCGGATGGCGTCTTTGTCGCTGAGCCTGAATCATTTCACTCCAGCAGGGAGGGACCATAGCTCCATAAGCCGGCGATTGCCGATCAAATCGTGTTAAATCATACAACATTCGCAGATCAGAATATGTTAGATTCTGTCTATATGCCAAAATGTGTTCACTAAAAAATACCATAATTTATTTTTTTTTCACTCCAAAATCGCTTTTAATTTGTTATTTAATAGATTACGTTATGCAGAAAATATATTATAATTTTATTAAAAAAATATTATATTTAAAAAACATATTATTAAATATTTTAATAAATTAAATTTTTTCATAAGAGTATTTTATTGGCTTATGGTTGTGATAACTTATTCTTAATAATAGTATTATTATGTTTTTTATATTTAAATTAACTAGTATTTTCATTCGTTTTAAATTAAAATAGTTTTTTTAAATTACAAATATTTAAAAAAATACTTACTGATTTATAGGTGATGATGTAGAAGTACCAGGAGTTATTAATTCACTTTCATCACTGATATTTGCATCAGTGATCATGTATAAGTCATCAACATCCTTTTCCTCAGTTGAATCATCTTCGGTGGTCATACTGAAGAAGTGAAGTACTCCGTTACTCGTGCATGCACATAACCTTTCCAATCCTATATTAAAAAAGGTGATTCTTAAAATTTTAAAAACATTTTGATATTTTTAAATTATCATATTATTATGTTTCATATTTAAATCGTAATATTCAAATAATTGGTAGTATATCTTATAAGTATTTGTGCATTTTCAGTTTTTATGCAATAAACTAGTTCACATTAGATAAACTTTTCTATTTTCTACATTTTTTAATGAAGACTTAGAAGTTTGTATGAGATATGTGATAAATATATCATTTAATAAATATAAAAAATTATTAAAAACATTAAATATAATTTAAAATCCTAATTAATTATATTAATTTTAGTTATTATAATGAGCTTCTAAAATAAATTCTTATTTTATAATTTACATTCTACTCAAATTGAAAAATTTAAAAATACTTGAATGTAACATATTTTAAATTATAGTATATCAAAAAAAACAAAATTATCACTTTTAAATTTCAAGTCTTTTATTGTTTGTATATAATAACATAGATTTTTGTACTTCTGAAACAATCTTATCTAAATTAAATTTACAACAAATTTTCAGAATAATTATGAAGCATGTCTAAAGTTCAATCATTATAGTAAACAAAATCTCTTAAACAGAAAAGTATTTAAATGAAAATTTTGCTGATAAATATTTACTTACTATTACAATAAGCAGCAGAGATGAATTTTTGTCCATCAAGCTTAGCCTCGGTAATGGTTCTTAGACTACTGAGATCCAATAATCTTACTGCACCGTCTCTACAAACTAATACCACTTGTCCTCGGGGTTCTTGAGTGTTTGAGTTTTCAGAAGTACTACTAGAAAAATGCATACTATCTAACAAGTCTGACGATAGTCTGTTCTTTTCGAACGATGGCAGCAAAATACATTCACTTGGCGCCTGGTCGGGTGGCAGTTCCCGTCTAAGGATTGGTTCTGTCCTCAACCTTACTGCATTGTCCGAAAAATCCAAGGCATAAACAAGAAGTATAACATTTGCATTGGTTTCTGCTTTATTTGGTATTTCGCCGTTAATTAGTGATTTCGATTGCACATCGTTATGGTCCCAATACATGAAGCTCTTAGATAAAGCTAAACATTTATATTGCATTTATTCAAGTTATATAAAATATAGATTAAAGAAACAAATTCTATGTGATAAAAATTGAAAAGAACTTCTTAACAATAATTTAAACATTTTTATTCCAACAATATATATACATAGCTTATTTTAATTCAATTACATTTTAGAGAATATAAAAAAAGAAAATTGTGTTTAAAAATAGTATACATGATTCTTGAATTCATTATAGTATATGATACAATAAGTGTAATTTACATGATTTAAATCAAAATTTTTAAACGTAATTATTTTAAACATAATCAAGAAATTTTCAACAAATTAAAATCATGATCTATTATTTATTATGTAGGATTTATCTACTGTAAATCTACTATAAAAATATTTTGGATCAGTAAAAAATTAAAAAATGTTTATATTTGAATATTTACCTAATATTTTTCATAAAATTTTGTGAATTCTTAACAAAAATAATTATTTTTATTTTATATTAATTAAAAAAGATTATTGTATTGAACAATATGTAAAATTGAATATTCAATGCCAAGAAGTAATATTTTCAGGGAAACAACAGATATTTGCTTAAATTTCAAATAGTTGAATTAAAAATTCCAATAAGTATTGATAAATAATGTAATAATTGAATAATAGTAATAAATTCAAAAGTAAATTTATTCATCAAAAATCTTGAAAAGATTAGCGAAGTCAGATCTCAGAGTTGAAAGCAAGAATCTACCAATAATTTAAATAGTTTAAGTCGAATTTAATATTTTAAAAATGTTGTTAAAATGAAAATATACTCCTTCAATAAATATAAATCTGAAATATAAAATATTTTAAAAACTCACTTTCATCATCAACATCCATTTTATTTGTATTTGAAAATGAATCTGATACATTGCCATCGTTATGTGGACATAGTGTAACGAATAAATGTCGGCTGTCTTTTGTAGATAACACGTTATTAATCTTTAAAGAATGATCTGCTTCAATACATATGGTTTGTATGACAATCGGAATTGCCTTAGTTGTTTTAATCGTATCGAGAGTTTTTCTTAACTGTGTAATCTTTGATGTCGAAGCGAATTGTTCTGGTACGTATGGGCTTATTGGATTTGAATTTGTATCATACGAGTTTGAGGTTGGAATTGAACTATTCACCGGCATTCCATATAAGATTCCGTTAGCAGTTGGAGTCGCTAAAACGGTATGCGGTGCCCCATACAAACTATCAAAGTGCGTACTTCCAACCATTTCCGAATCTAAATCTTCATTTATTTCCTCTAATAGAAATTTACCGAGTAGTATTTCTTGATAGATATTTTCCTGTCTTATACCGTTTGAACTAGCACTTGTACCAGTACCAGAAAGCTGTTTTTTACTTTTGGTACCAACCTTCGAATCATCTTTTTTTACAGGGTGTATTTGAGTTGTCTTATGATGAAAGTCACAAAGCACGAGATAATGTGACTTTGTCGTACCATAAGAATTACTATTCGTCGCCACCTTCATTATATCAAGGCTATTACTGCTTGCAGCACTATTTACACTGTTCATCGCGCGTACCAATGAGGAAGATGAGGCTAAGTCTGTTGAAGTCGCCCAAACATTTTCGAATGTTCTCATCTGTTGCTGAGTATTTGTCGAGCTCGATCCACCATTGATATCTCCAATGTTACTCGAGTTTACGGATACACCGCAAACAAGGCACGGCCTGATCAATGTAACTATTCCTGAACTTTTCGACGATAATGTTGGACTACTTAATTTTGTATTTTTATTTTCATTTTGAGAAATCGGTGCATCAACTAAAGCTAAAGCTGTCAGCTGAAGTCGACTACTATGATTATTTAAACTCGAGCTGGGTTTATAAACATCCGTAAGTGCTTCTGTTTCCGAGACGAGGTTTGGAAGGAATGAGGATGACGATAAAGAGGCTGTTTTTGAAGCAATAAATTCCAAAGAATTCTTGTTATTTACCTCTATATCACGTGGATTTAAGTAGAAAGACACTTCTCTCTACAAAAAGAAATTTATAATCTTTTAATTTTTTTTCATAACGAACTTAATAAAATAGTTTTATGATGTCAAAGTTAATTAAATTTATATCTTATTAATTCTTCTTAATAATATATTGTCTTTGCTTTTACAAAAATAATAAAAGATAAATCTTTCGTTTTATTAACATCATTTTATTCATATATTAAAGAAAAATAGTCCGTAGTTTGAAGTATTTAATAATTTTAATATATTTAAAACCTAATTTCTTTTATTTAAATGAAATAAAGATAGAATATTAAAAATAAATTAAAAATGAAGACATTTTATCAATCATATGTATAAATACAAGTTTTTATTATATATAATAAAAAATTTCCAACTCTGAAAAACGGATGCATTATAATTGACAAAAGGTAAGTTTGCATAAAATATTGTAGTAGAAAAACTCTAATTTATCTACTTATTTGGTAAAGCAATATAAATTTTATCATTAATAATTATCGGTATGATAAATTTTTATTTTTTAATTCATGGCTTAATATTTTTATACACTTAATCTAGGGTGAGCATAACAATACATACTATATAATTGTATATGGTAAACAGATGAGGTAACAACAGTCGAGTATAATAGAAAGGCAATGTGAATTTGTTAATTTGTAATTAATGTATAATGTTAATCTATTTTTTTCTTTGCTAAATTTAAAATCTTTCAAATTTGTATCAGGTATACAAAAAATCTAATAATCTTACAGTTTAAAAGGAGCGATGCAAAAAAAAATTTACAAATCTAAGAAAAAATTGTACCTTTAACTGGTTGTGTACATTCCAAACATTTATGTAGCCAGCATAGGAAGCTGTGGCCATGAGACCTGCGATATTTGTGGTTCCTATAACGTCGACGGATTCACTAGCAGCTTGCGCTGGCGCCGTGGCCAATGTAACAGAAAGTGGGACGTTCTGTGTATATTCGCCCTTAACGAAAGGGCAGGTTGGCGAATGACGCTCGTGTTCAGACCAAGGCTCATCCGTAGGCTCCCAGCAAACGAGGCAAACACTACAAGTAAAACACATTGCTCGATCCTCGCCTGTTGGATTAGGATTATGATAAAATCCGGCTTGAGCCATTTGATCTGGCAATGCCCACCTGTAACAATTGAATAATAATTTTCAGGTTATTACATTATATTTTCAATTTTGTTTCAAATACTTTATTTTAATAATTATAATCGATAATATTTAAACTTCAGATGTATTAAACGCTTATTATGTGTATATAATATCAAAATATCGATAAAATAGATAATTTCATATAATTCCAGCCAATGGAACAACAAAAACTTCAAATAATCCATGAGGATTAAAGTGATCAATTTAAGATTTTATATAAAATTATAAGCAATATAAAGATTTAAAAATTAAATATAAAATCAGATATAAAAGAGACAGAAACAGTACATGCTTTTATAATAAAAGCAGTACATGTACTAAGAAAAGTTGATGATTCATATTAGATCAGAAGATTCATTAGATAGATACTAATGCAATTGTTGATATAGGAGCAGTATTAAATGTAAAGTATCAATTCAAAATATGACTAGGAAAAAATTACAATAAAAATAGATATAAATATTTAATGCAACCATTAAGGGTGTAGAAGGCACTTTTTTATGCTATTGGAATGGTACACTTGACCTTTGATAGTTTCAGTAAATATACTTAATCTTATTAGGCAATTTCAGTATTAGAACTTAAAAAAAATATAATCTATAATATAAATTTGAATTAGAAATCATTTATAATTGTTCCATAAGTCAATGTTATTTGTCTTTAAATGTTGATAAAAGTGAATATTCCAAAAGGAGAATCCATCCATCATGAAAATGAAAATAACACATATTACAATCACATTGTTAACAAATAATAAAATACAATACATGGTATAGGAATGATGTAATTATTACCGAGTACATTTATACGTTATTATTATTGTTGTCATTAGTAATCATAAGTACAAAGATATAATAAATATATATATAATCAAAATATCGTACAAGGAACTGTGGAGTTTATGAATAAATATAATTTAGATACCTATAAATATTGAAAAAAAAATTTAAAAAACAAGTACATTCATTCTTGTTTGAAATAATTATCGAGCTATGATAACAAAATACAACATTTTTAGGTTAATAATCCCAGTATAAAGATTGGTTCTACCTTCAACCTTAATGCATTGTTCGAAAAATCCAAGCGATAAGCGATTTTTTATACGTTCATTGGAAGTTTTTGACTGGACTTCAGCATAGACTGTTTCTCTGTATAATAGTTCCCTGTGAATACGATTGACCACGTGGATTTCATTATATTCTGATAAAATCAAGATCATGTTGTCTACATCTTATAACCACCACTATTATAATAGAAAGTCTACAATTAAAAATTGAAAAAATCCGAAGAATTTTGCTTATTATTTCACGAATTTTTAAATTAACTGAGATTGGATACTATAATGTTTCTTAAAAATAAATTAAAATTTCTGTAACAGAAAATTTGCATCTTTATTTCAAACATAATTTATAATTTTATTCTGTATCGCTATCAAATAGAATTACTATTTCCACCATTATAGACTCTGCTATGAAGATGTAACCTAAGAATTAATATTAAATTGGAATCTTACATTAAAACTAATAAAAAGAATAATCTCCTTAGTCATTTAAATGAAAATTTAAAAAGTATTTTTTAATGATAAATATGTATTCGTATAAATAACGATCTATATAAATTGTAGTAATTAAAAATAACAACATATATGTGCAACAAAAGCTAAATAAACACAGTTTAGCTACGTTATCTTAGAATATACTTAACTTTGATTATTTCTTTATAATGAATCTCGGTCTGTAATATAATGATTTTAGAAATAATGTAATACATTCCTCTCACGATCTTTTTCTAAATTCTAAAATCAGCTAACAAAGAAACTGATTAATCAAACTATCTGGTAAGTATAAATTTCAATTAAAAAATTATTAAATTTAACTATAAACAAAAACAGTTTTAAAATTATTATATTTTTAATACTAATAATAGAATTTTATATTTTCTTATATCAGAAGATAACAGTATTGAACATCTTTATTTTTATAATTTTTCAGTAATTGATAAAACTGTTCAAAAAATATTGATTATTTAAAAAAATGAAATATTAAATTCAAAGTTTAAATAAAATCTCAAATTCATTTTCATGTAAGAACAAATTGCTAAATTAATATTTAAAAAAAAGTTAACACTGACTTTTTCATAAGGCAAATATTTCTATAAACAAAATAATAAAATAAAAAATTTGGAAACCTAAAATTTTAGAAAAATTATTTTTTAAATTTATTATGGTACACCTATTTATATTGTTAAATTAATATTAAATGTATCTCTGGATTTATCAATCATATAATATAATAAAATTCTTTTCTTAATAATTAATCATATTTGAATTAACTTACTCCTTAATAAATATCATAACTTTTTATTCCTTATATATAAAAATTATAATTCCGATTCATTTGTTATCTCATATGTTGAAATTATATAAGCTACATAATACACATCAAAAAAAATTTTAATATTGAAATTCAATAATATAACAAAGTTCTTATTATAAATTTTTAAATATACTTAAAACAACTATCTAACAAAATTGATTACTAAAAACATTAAAACATATTCTACGTTTTTAGTATTATTAAAATATTTATAATAAAAAAAAATTATAAATATAAACAGATTGTTATTTACTATCTTTTAACTATAATTAATTTCTTTTACACAATTAAATGAAAAAGTACTTCTTTATGAGCAATACAAAAGTAAAATACTTCTACAAAATTTATAACATAAATACAGATTTTGTCTCAATTTTTGATGGATATTTTTAAGTATTTCCTTTGATCCAGTAATAATAGGTATAGTAATAAAAATTTACAGATAAACATTCAAATGAAAAATAAGATTAATTATAAAGGCACAACTATTATTTCAGTTATTTTACTTAAATAACTTCGAACTATTAATTCAAAAGAATAGAAATACAATACATTGTAATTCTATCAAGAATTAATTTAAATTCAATTCCTTTGCAGGTAATAAAAAATATTGTTATTAAAAAATTAATATTTTTTATTATTCCTTTAAATAATAACTATGTGTATCTTTTAATTTGAGAAGCATTAATGAATCGATTTTTTAGATAATGCTTTAATTTCAGTCTGCAATATTATTATTATCTCATAAAGGGTTTTATCTGAAAAATAGTTCAATTACAATATAATAATGGTGCTGTATTTCATATATAAGATAATGCTTAAGTAATATTGTTTTTGTTCAAATTATAATTTCAGGTTAAATTGAGCGATCGTTCATCTCAAATTCAAACGGTAAAAATCGCTTTGCACGGACAATCTTTATTTTATTAGCAATTTTTCTAACATCTAGTAATTCAGCTATTAGAGAACACAATCTTGTGTTATCTTTAACATCTTTTTACTTTTTCTGAAATTACTTGTACCGCTTTTAAACTCGTTAATCTTAATTTAAATGCTTTATTGTTTTCAATTTGTTTCTATTAAGTTACATTAATTAAAAATTGATTCGTAAATTATCGGAAATCAAACAATTATTGTATCTTTTTGTTTAAAACTTTGTATACTAAATAAAATTAATATAATTTAATGAACATTAATTTAGTGGAATTTATGATCTAATTGAAATTGAGAATATTATTAATTTGCGAATAACAATCATAGAACGAATATCTTTAGCTGTTTTCAATAAATTTCCAATAGTTAAAAAAATTAAAACTATGTCTTTAAACTTTTTAATGTATGAGCTCCTTGTTTAAGATAATTAATATTCTTATTTTGCTAATAATAAATACTGCTTGTATCAGTAGCCGTTTGTGTAATTCGATAATTCATTATAACTTGTTTAGTTATTTCTACTGCATTCATTTCTTTTTTAAATTAATGCATGATAAAAACTGCATATATTGCAAAACTTTGGTTTTTATGAAATTCATTCGTTTATATTAATAGTTTTTCCAATTTTCAATGATTTTTAATATAAAAATTTTCGAGTTTCAAATAGATCTATTCTAATGTATTGAGTAATAATATAATAAATTATTTAGAAATCAAGTTTATATTTAATAAAAAAAACTCTGAAATTTATTGCATAGTTATTATTCCTGAAATAACAATTTTGTAGTCAGATATTTTAATCACTAGCAAAATACTTGAAATTAATGTTTCTAATTAAAATTAAAAATATAATTTAAATTGAGCCAGGAAAACACTATATTTTTATAATTGTTAATTTTTAATAATTGATTATATGTAATATATAGAATTTAATTTTAACGAATAGTTAAATGTCATTTCACATTTCAAAAAACTAATAAGTTTATTATTTACAATTTACTCCTTAATCATTTATTTACTCCTAATTGTGTTTAAAATGTCTACCTGATTATATATTATTTTATTTAATTTAATTAATATTTGATAAGGTACTAATTATTAGTAAAAAAACCTATTAAACAATCTTAAGATAAATTTAAATGATACATTTAATGTTTATCACGTTAAATAATTAAAAATTTAATTTTTATTATTTTCTTTTATCTTTAAAAAACTTTGATTAAGATCAAATATGTTATTTATTATTTATTTGTTGTTTTTATTATTTTTTAAATTCATATGTTCCGATATTTGGTCCTGAACAGGAAGAAATATTCCTTGAGAGATTCATCAATCGGGAAAACTGCCCGCGAAAAACTACCGTATCGTTTAAATGAATTTTGTGTCTTGCTCGGTGTATGTAAAAAGTAACGAATAAATGTCTTCGTGCATGTGATCGCACAATACACAAGTGAATAAGTGATTGCCCCATCGTAGTTCGTCCAGCATCGTCTTTGAAATATACCTGGTTTTAAGAATAATTGCATAGCACAGTACTTCGGTATAATGAGGCCGTCTCATAGATTAAAGAAAAGTCATCCGGAGCATATTCTCTACTCCCCGAGTCAGACAGATAACTCCCTTAGACGGATACTGCTTCACTTGACTGATCGCCACAGTGAACTCCACAAGATTGCGAAACCGTTAAAAGATCCGTCACACGACGATAATATATAGTGCGCTTTGTGATATATATGTATTTTTTCTCCATTATACACGTGTACGCAAAAAGGTTTTCTTAAATCTTCGCCATAGATAAACACATTTAATTAAAAATAAATATTTTAGCTAATTAATAGAAGTTACAAAACAAATTTTGCTTGTTTTTCGAAGCTTAAGAAAACTTATTTAATATGAATAATTTAAATAACTAGTTTTTTATTCTGTTTTCTTTTATACTTAACAATTAAAATTTTGAATACCTAATAGAAATTCTTTCAGAAAGTATTTTAATTATTCTATGGATTAGTTTTAATACATCAAGTATTCTAATGAAAATAAATATAGAATAGTAGTTATTATAAATATAAAAAAATTTAGTCATTTTTGTAATTTATTTAACATGCTATTATATTTTCCTTAAATTTTTGATAAAAACTTAATAATATACTATAATTATTTATATTTATTGTACCGATACGATTTGTTATTGATATTTATTTCTTAGATTAAAATGAATTTTTGAAATATAAGTCAAAAATATGTATGCCTTATTAAACTATTCTATTTTATTATTCTATTTTGATTATATAATAAACCGTTAATGTAGATATATATTTATATTAATTATTCTTAAAAATTAGTTACTACAGAAAGATTTCTAATTATAAAAGAATATTATATAAGAAACTTTCACAATTCCATTACTATAGATTTACTAAGAATTTAAAATTAGATATTATTTTCAAAGGTTTTAAATTAAAATTTTATATGTTACATATAATTATAGTTAAAATTATATTCAAAATAGAGCTAAAACCAAAAATTAATTATCTATAATTATTTAATTTATAAATTAATATCAAAATGTAGAGTTTATATTTTATTAATATTATTGTTTAAACATATTTTAAAAAATCTAATATATTACAAAAATATATAAACATACCATATTCTAGAATATTAGATTTTACTTTAATTTCAAAAGATTAAAGATCTCATAATTTTTTATTATGTAATATCATTATAATAATTTGACTTACATTTATTTTTTAATTTAAATAATAAAATATTTCCAAATTAGTTTAAAAATGATTTATGTTATTATTTTTTAATTATTTTAGATTTATTATTATTCGTGTTAGATTTTTTTTAAATCTATAAAACAGTTAAATAATCAGATATTTAAATGCAGGTGAATTAAATATGATAAGCAAATAAAGAACAATTACTAACTTATAATTCATATGTGGCCATTTGAAAAAAGTATCTCGACGAGCTGCTTCACTAAACATTGGAACTTTGTCAGTAGTTCCACTATCCATTACAATGCTGGGAAGTAAACCATTCAGCCTTTCACTAATGGCAGAAGCTATTGGTAATGCAGGTATATGTTTATTGTGCTTTTTCAAATCCATCACCAAATTTGAACAAACAAGTTTTAATGCTCCATGGGATAATTCCAAACATATCGTATTCCACTAAAAAAAAACGTAGATTTTAACAATATTATAAAAAAAATTATTTACATTCTATCATTATTTTATTTTAATATTAACCATAAATTTATGAGAATTTATTTATAAAATTTATTTTTGGTTTTCTTAATTAAAATTTTTTCTTATAATATTGAATTTTTTTTAAATCAACAATTTAATTAGTTTTATTTATTATACAAAATTAAGATTTTTTTTAATAAATGATCAAAATATCCATATTTGTAATATTTTATTGAAAGTATAAAAATATACAATCAATAAAATGATTTTTCGATTTAAAACAAATACCACCTTTAAAATATACAAACTTACATCTAAACAGATTTATAGTTGATCTTATTTAAATTCTATTTTAATAAACCAATGATTTTAAATCAATACTATCTTGAAATTCAATATTAAATTAAAATTTATTATTTTTAAAGTAATTCAGAATTATTTTTATATCAATCTGAATATAAAATTAATATTAAAAATATTTAAGCCAACTACAATTTTTATTACTTATATATAAATCAATAATAGATATCTGAATATTGATGATAAAATGATATTTTTTCCTTACTTTTTGAGCCTTAATTCCTTTTTTCTTACTCGTTTTAGCTAAAGCAATATTAGTAGACAATTCTTGTAACACTTCTTGTACATGATCAACTCCAGGTAACTCTATCGATCGTAAGCAATGATGCAATATTATTGCATCCGAGAGTAACATTTCTAATTTTATAATGTCTTCACTTCTGAAAACAGGCATCTGTAAAATAGTGTGTAATAGTAGAACACCATTATAATCGCCTCTAACTCCTATTCCTCTGCCATCTGTATATAAAATTTTGTCTACACCTTCTCCTAAGTAAACACCTTGTAGTTTTCCTTCTGCTTTTCCTGTATAACATATTTATATTCAAAGATAAAAAAAAAATTTTTAAATAAAACTATATAAAAATTGAATAAAAATTATACATTGTTAATATTAATCTTAAAATTATTAATCAAATATTGTAATCAGTTTTTATTCAAATACAATTAAAAACTAAGATTTACATATCAACCAAAATAAAAATCATAAAGTAAATAAATTAAATTTAATAAATAAAAAAAATATATTTATGTATACACATATGTATTAATGTATATGTGTATATATATAAAATTTACATTCATGTTTGAAATGAAAAATACTTATTAGAAATAATTATACTTTTAATATTATTAAATTTTATACATTTATAATACTTTTTAAAAATGATTTAAATCATTAAAATATAATTTGTAATTAATAACACTAGACAATTTTTTAAAAGTACAGATATTAGTTATACTTTTATTTAAAATTTTTTTAAAAATAATGAATTATTAAACTTTAGTTTAATACATAAAAATATTACATTGAAGATTGATTTGGTTGCTTTTATTCTTTTTTTTATACCCAAAAATATAAATATTTGTAATTATATCCATAATTATATAAATGAGTATTTTTGATTTAGTAAAAAAGTTAAAAAACTCAATTAAAATAGTTGTGATTGTTTATACTAGCATATTTTATTTTAAAAGCTAAATATAAGCATGTATTATTTATTTAATAATTCTAAGTAAATAAAATTTTATACTTCTTTTAAATTATGTTTATATTATTCTAAATTTTTGAATATTTTGTTAATTAAATTTATATTAGATATCAGTGGTATCTAAAATTACTTATAATAGTACAGCTTTTATATATTCTCTTCTACATAAAAATATCTTATTTTATAGATATCCTTCATTAATAATATAATAAATAAAAATATACTAATATATATCTTAAAAATACACACAAAAATGATATTTAAAGTTGAAATTGATTGAAATTTCAATTATAAAATTGAAATTACAAGGTAAAGTACTATTAATTTAGTAAACTTGTTAGAAAATTAATTTACCATTTTTAATAACTATTTTTTTACAATAATATTTCAAATAATGAAAATGTATATAAAATTAATTTACTTGTATAACATTATAGTTTTATTATATTCAAATTAAATTTTTAACCAATTATTTGGGTTTTATTTAATTATTTAACTAAATATATTTAATTAAATCACTAAAGCTTGCATATTATTTATCATTTTTGAAAAATAAATATTTATATTTGATTTTTTATTAATTTGCAAAATAATATTGAATAATACTAACTGAATTATATAAAAAAAATATATAATAATTTGAAGAACGTCTAAAAATATTTGAAATATAACTTAATTAAAGCTTGCTGATAAAATTCATTGTTCAAAGAAAATAAAGGATAAAAAACAAATATTCCATTGAAACAGAAATGTAAGTTTATAATAAATTAATATAGAAAAAATATCTATCTATATTTAATAAAAACGTAAAAAAGATAGTTTTTTAATTTTAAATTGGAAAGTATGTGACAACAGAACACCAAAAATTTTTTGTTCCTAAAACAGAGGAGATTCCGTCATACGAAAGCAATGTGCGCGTGAACAACGTTCATTTCATTGTGATTAGGTGAAATAGGCATCCTCTTAAAATTAGTACAACCGAGAGACAAAGATAAACTCGCTGATAAAAACTAGAAATGGAAGGTAAAAACATAGGAAAAACTAGAGAAATAAAGGCTGAAACTAATGCAGAAGCTACTGTTTAATGTCCTCGCAACGATGTGCATAAAATGCAAAAAGAAAGTATAAAGAAAAAAGAAAGACAGGGACAGGGACTACTTACCAGAGAGAGTACATTTCTGAAGGATGACTCCGCAGTTGACATCAAAAACATAAACCTGAGAATTAGCAGTGGTGATGAGGAGAACATTAAGATTCGGGTGATAAACGATTTGTGTACAGTTGGCGCCAACATTCAGGAAGCCATCCTCCTTGAACAGCCAGGGATCGTCATCGGCCATTTTAAACGTGTCGTGCTGGCTGTCGTCGTCGTCGTCGCTACTGCTGATGTTGCTGCTGCGCCGCGCGAAATATTTTCACGCAGTGCCCGCCGCCGTATTGTGTGAATCTCAAAAAACTCACCAAACACTGTACGTTCTCAATCGCAAACGCTTTTCCCGTTCTCCACACACTTCTTTTTTTCCTTACTCTCCTCCCTTTCAGTACGAGGAGAACATCACGAAAAACATGGCGCATTCACATACGCCATCTTTGAAATAGAACGTCATATACACGATATGTCTAACATGAACACCGTGCATCGATGGGCGATATCACATTAATGCCAACCGCATATACGTACAAGTGTTATCGCACGATCGCTGCATGATGCGAATTCTGAAAGGATAATTGATTCTCAAAAGATTACAGATAGTTTTAGCGATCTTACGAAAATTGCAATGATTTTTCTTTTTTGTTGAATATATCAAATACTCTTTGAAGGCAGTCGAAGGTCGAACACGCAAAAAATTGCAAATATACTTATTTACAAACTCGCGTGTATGTGATAAGCGTGCACACGTGCGCGTCAAAAAATGTGAAACAAGTGGCGCTTTTTCCCCCTTAGTTATTTCATCCCCACTTTTTCAGCGCGCTGTTTCTGGGAAAATATCGCACTTATAACGGATTTTAACTTTAAATATATTCTTGTTTGTAAAACTCAATGTGAACATACTATACCAGAAACTCGAATTTTTAATATAGAAATTTATGTTCGCAATAATAATTCATTTGAGTTTTAGCGATGAAAAACTATTTTTTCTTATTCAGATGATACGTATGAAAAACATTTATCATTTTTTTAGATAAAAAAATAATTGATGTACAATATTATTCGAATAATCTTAAATTATCGTAAACAAATATTTTTAGTTTATTTAAATTTCACATTTTAACAGGTGTCTTATATAATACTAATTAAGATCTTTATTCTGTTTTATTATTATCAGTAAGAAAAGTAAAATAATCAAATTGATATTTCATTTACACTTCTGAAAGTACTGTGAAATAATATTTTGAGATACCTATTTAAAAATATTTAGTGTGCTTATAAACATTTTTATAGTAATTTAAAATTATACAAAATTTGAAGAATACAATATAAATTTAATAAGTAATTAAAACATCAAAATGTACATTAAATAATAATAACTATCTACAATATTTAATTTTTTATATTATATTAATTTTCTTCTTCTATTTTTTTAATTTTTTTCCACAGCTGTGGTTTTGCCTCTGGATATTTATCTGTTAAGAAACTTCTAAGTTCACCATACTTTGCATAAATTTGAATTCTTACTTGATCTTGATTTCTCAAATATTCCATTTTCCTTTGCTTATTTTTATAAGACGGAAAATTTATGTAGAATGGAAGATACTTTTTTTTCTGCAAAACTACTTTTCCTCCAAGAACATATTGTGTAAAGTCCAACATTTCTGTAGATGATACTTCTGCACTTGTTCTAACCGTAGCAGGACTTGCAACTACTTTTGGATACATTAGATTTTCTTTTCTGAACTCAACTAAATGTAATTTCTTTTCTTCTGCCAATTGTTGGTGTGTTTTCTATAAATAATTAAAAACAAAATACATGATAAGTGTATTTCAAAGCAAAAAACTTAAAACTTTGTAATCTCAACTCAAATTTTACCTGTCTTAGTAGTCCAAGTATAAATGCTTTAATAATATGCTGATAATTTATAGCACCTTCTACTTTTGCATAAAGATCTTTTATTCCAATAACCTCACAAGCACATTTAATTGCTCTATGACAAACTAAACCATATCCCTCAGGTTTCTTAGAAACAAAGATTTTAGTATTACCAAATTGAGTGAAGAAATCGTGATATACTATAATATTATTAAAATAATTTAATTAAATATTTAATTTCACTTATTTATTTTAGAATGTAATTAACATTAATTACCTGTGTGATTATTATACATTGGAACAAATATTATTTTATTTAAAGCTCGATTTGTAGAAATTCTTATAGCTGAATTGATATCAGATGATTTACCTAGAGCAAATCCACACAATCCTAATTTGTTACCAACAATTGTAAAACAACTATGAAACCTTCTACGACCAAAACATCCAGTCATATGCATTACAAGCTTATGTTCTATCATTCTAGATTCAAAATCCTCAAAATATTTTTCTGAAAAATATAAAAATAACAAATGTAAAATAATACTTACAATATCTTAAATATTATATTGTACAACTTAGTTTTATTTTTACTATGTGTTAATATAGATAATTTAATTGTTACAAATATTTTAAATATTTATATAAAAACATTTTTTAATATTAAATTTAAATAATATTAGAAACAAATTATTTAATTAGCAATGACTATTGTATAAAATATATAAATAATAAATTTACAAGATTTTTACCTTTTTTATTCGGTATGCCTATATTTTTACCTCCTAATCGAGAACTGGTCCAACCTCGTAATAAAGGATGTATTCGTTTATATAAACCTCGAACTTGATTTCTTTCTCTATTAGCTAAGATATTTTCTTCTAAATTTTGAGAATCTCCTATTTTTTTAGGTTTTACAATATTTGAGTTTTGCAAAACTGGACTGTTTAAACCAGGCCATACAAATGGTACTTTGCCAACTCCAATTTTTTGACCAATATTAAAATTTACCTTCCATTTCCTCCCTTTTCCTCTACCTCTAGTTTTACCAGGATTACTTACACTCAATACAGATTTCCATAAAAATTTACTGGTATCTGAAGCATAAAACAAGATTTAAAAAAAATTAAAATTTAACAATACTATTCATTATAAATATTAGTATATATTTACAAACATACATTTAGTGAAAAATGAAGCTGGACGAGATTGATGTATTAAAATTTGCGTTTTAAAACAACTTTGAATATTACTTTTTCTAAAAGTACCTAAAAAAAAGTAAAAATTTATTTAGATCTTAATAACCTACCCTGTATTTAGGTTATGTTGATATCGAGCTATATCATAATTAAAAAAAAATAAAAATTATAATTGAAAAATACAACTTATTACTAATTACGATTTTCTATCCAAAAAGAATGTTCAATTGGTTTTATAATCACACTATAAGATCGTAATAAACGAATAAACATATTTAAAATATCTCTAGACTACTTCTAAAAAAGGAATAAAGATGGTAGTATCAAATAAGAAAAGAAAGATAGTGAAAGAATATGATTTTCACATAGACTGGTGTTACAAGCGCGAATTTCAACTAAAGTATAAGATGCGAAAATATTTTAAGTAAAGTATGGAAGATGGAAACTAGATGTATAAAATATCAATTCATAAAATAGTAAAAAATGTGAATCAATTCATAAAGTGTATTGGGTTATTTATATATTTTTTATGGAACTATTATTTATAGAAAAACAATAAAATTATTAAATAATTTAATGTGTATCTTTTAGAGGGAGAGTAGTCGATATACGTTGGGAATGTAAACTCTGAAATCGAAGCGAGGCTTTTATGCAAAATAAGGATTTATTTAAATTATATTAATAAGTTTTAATTTAAAAAAAAGATTATCTACATGTTTTTATTCTTAATTCATTATTATTAACTTTGATTAGAGATTTATTTAAATATCCATCTATATTTTTTTTCAGAATAAAATATATTTTTTATGAATTTTTTAGTTTGCTTTAATTTGGCTAAATATTTACAACTTTTACTAATATCAAAATTGTTTTATTTATATATTTATAATATATAAAATATATTTTAGTTCGTCATATTGTTTAATTACAAAAATAATAAATAAGAGTAAATATATCATAATTTCTAAAAATCTACTTTAAAATTTTACATTCTACATTTAATTGTTTGCTTTTCTTTACCACAAAACTTCCAAAACTTACAAAATTTACCATAAATATCGTAATATAACTTACTTATTTAGGTTGAAAATAGAATTAAAAATTGTAATTAGTTAAAAAAAGAATATATATATATATATATATATATAATATTATTAATTTACAAAAATAATTAATATGATTTACAAGTGCAATGCACATAATAAAAAGACTTTTGTTTCATATTTTTTCATTAAATCTTGTATATAAATATAAAAAAAATAAATAATAAAAATGTATTCATATAGTATTTTATTTCAGATTCTTTTTATTTCATTTTAATGAACTACTGTATATTAACTACATTATAAAATATTTTAAATTATTTTAAAGATAAAAATATGTATTAAAAAATTTTACAAATATTTCACAAAATTCTCATTTTTAATAATGAAAAAAAAGATAACTATTTCACTATTTTAATAACAGCACCTCTGAGTATTAAATAGTTGAAAATAATTAAATAATTTTATGTTCAGCTAAAACAATATAATTAAATTCTAATAATTCTTAAATAACCTAAGTAGTAAAATATAAAATTTTTATTAAAGTAAATAATTAATAATAGAGTAATAATCTTTTTAAAATAATTTTATTTTACAAATAAATGTCTTTAATTTTATAATTTTGAATTTATCAATATATTTATTAGATAAACAAAATGTATAAATATATAAGATAGAATTTCATATAAAATAAGTTTTAATTGTTGTGAAATTGACTTTAAATAATAAACATAAATAATTTAGCGATTAAGCTTTTTAATAATTTTGGAAGATAAATATATTATTTACCAAAAAGTGAAAAAAAAGCATTGTAATAGTTATCACTCGATAAGTAGTAACACTGAGCCTTAATCATGTTTTCAAATCAATAATATGTAGATATCGTTATAAGGAGTAAAACTAAACTATATTCTTTTGGCTAACAATGAAACTAATCTTTGTTTTCACGATATTCATATAATAATATAATAATGAAGCTTCCTCGCGAGAAATAATTTCAATTCAATTTTAGTAGAATATCCATTATTTTTATTTTTTTATACAGAACTGTAATATTAGTTTAATTATATTAAAATGATGAATTTTATATCTTTCATATACATTAATACTTTACAACAACAACAATTCTACAGGTAATTCTAAATATATTTTTCTAATTTATTTATTTAAGCAAAATTTTACTTTTACAATTCTTGTATAAACTGCTTTTATTTAATAAAACTTGATTTAAAGTCTAAAATAAAAGTATATAAATATATATATTACTTTTAAATTATTAAAAAATTATTTGTATATTTTCAAACGTAAATTTAAGATATATACGTTATGATAGACAAGAAAAGAAATTTTATTTCCCCTCGCATTTTGAATAGAAAATATTTCTTTGTTATAATAAGTATTTCAAAGTTAATTTCAAATGAAAAATATTTCATTATTAACTATACCAATTTTATGTTTTACAATATTTTGAAAATTGAATTGGTTAATCAAATTTATTATTGAAGTAATTATAATAATAATATTTTATAAAAATAATAAAACTATAATTTAAATTATTTTATAATCAATGTAATTTTTTTCTTTTTTTTTTGAAAATTTATTTCAACTATATCTTGGAAATAACAATAGAAAATATATCAACCTTTTTTCAAAAAAATGAAATTTCCTGTTTAGATAATATAATGAATATACATTTTATTATTGTCCAATTTGGATAAAAATTAAAAAATTTTTTTCTTATATTTACAGAAAATTATCTGAATGATTACTATATATGTACATTAATTTATGTAGTAAAATAACTCCATATAACTAATCATATCTATAGTAAACGCTTTAATCCTAAGGCAGAAATATAAACTTTATTTATAATTATAATATTTGAAGTTTACTCTCTTTTATTTTAATTTTAATTTTTTTCTATTAATTGAGAAATTAAATATGTTAAATATATTCCTATTAACAATCTCTCATTGATTAAACAATGATACCTCTATAATCTTTTTTGTATTTCTTTTAGTTTTAGTTAATACTTCATTAGTCTATAAAGTATAATATAAATTATATATAAAAATTGTTTAATATTGATTAATTAAATGGATTATATATTCTTATTTGATACTATTTTGTTATCAATTTATTGATCTTTAGGTGATTGATACATTTATATATTTTTAATATTCGATATAATTAATTTTAATTTTTTTAGATTCTTTTTATTTTTCGTAATAAATCTTTAATTAAACTATTTTTTATTTTATTAGTGTTTTGGAATTTAATTTATTTCTATATTATTTCTGTTACTTATAATCTATAATCTGATTTTCTTCTTCAAGAAGGCTTATTTGTTATTTATATAATAATTTTACTTTAATTAGGGTTTTATCAAAAATTATGATTTAATTATAAATTCAAAAATTATTTTCGAATTTCTATGCTTTATTAGGGATATGAATAAATAATTTGTTATATTATACTATATTTGAATAAATATTTTATCTTTGTTTATATATTTTATAAGACTTGCATAAATATTATCTGACAATATTTTATTTATCTAGTTGCTTTAAATTTATTGAATTTGTTAAAGTGCTTTGGTAAAGGAGCATGAACAGTATTAAATAATTTGTGTAATATTATTAGTTTAATGTTTAATTAATTTTATTAAATATTATTATTGTGACTAGTATCAATATTTTATGATATTCACAATAATGTCATTAAATATGATGAAAGTTTAATCAGAATAACTATAAATTTGTGTAAGTATTTATTTTATTTTTTACATCAATGCATTTATTTGTTCAACTGCGGCTCGAACTACAATGTAAAATAACAGTTAAAATAATAAAAAAATCATTATTATATTATTATATTATTGAAATAAAATTAAAATTAATGAACAAGAAAAATTTTTATATGTATTTTATTGCAAAATATGTATAAATACTTTCCTCCTCTAACATTATTAGTGTCACGCTATGTACACGTTTAGTTTTGCTATTATTGTTATTCTTATCAATATATTTAGTCGAAAAAAATGCTGTATTTTTTAAGACGTGCTCGTGTTAATTATGAATTTCGAATAAAAAATTTTCGTGTATTCCTATTATTTCATATACTCATCTCTTTATTATAAAAGCTTTGAAATATATTTTGTATTAAATAAATAAAGCTTTTATTTATTTCTTGATTTTTCTACTCTTAGGAAACAAATTTTCTGTTTTTAAAATATTGCTATCTTTCATTATTCCATGTTAATAAATCCTGATACCTATTTTATATTAGAATATGTTCTCCAATGATTGAGAGTATAAACTCCCTAACTGAATAACATTTTTTATTTTCTTATTTTCTATAGGAGAACAACTTTCCTTTCTTAAAATTTATCAACATATATTAACTTATTCAAATACTTATTTCTAAATAAATTTTGTTTAATAAAACATGAAAATAAAAATCTCAATTAGAAAAAGATTAATTTTATTCTACAATTTAAAATAATTTAAGTATCAATATTTAGTATGGTAATTAATGAAGTTCTTTTATGTTCATTTTTTTTATAATTCAACTTTTTCGAAAATATATCGATATATTGTAAAAATATTCTTAATTGTTAACCAATATATAACAGTTTCAATGTATTAATATTTTTTTTATAACTGAAATACATTTTTACTGTTAAATAATTAGTATGTAAACATTGACTTTGATGAACCATATTAAATCTACTATAATAATTCATGAATAAAGAAAATTCTTCATGCTTTATACTGAGACCTTTCATTGTATGTAATATAAACTTTTTTTTTAATAAATAAATTGTACTATTTTTGCACTATTAATTATGTTTTAGAAATTTATATTTTGGTGTTACATCTAATATATTATATATACTTATTGAGTAATACTAAAAAGAAATCAGAAATAGAAATAAATCTAAACAATTCTTTTATTTTTTAATATAACCTTATAAAAGATATTTATAAATTGATCTGAAATTCTGACCATAATTTATTAGTTATTTACAAAATAATAATTTTAAATTTTTTAAATTTTTCAATTAAAAATTTAATATAATTTTTTAAATCTATATCAGAAAAAACTACGAAAATAAACGAATAATATAAAATTTGAATTAAAATTATTAAAAATAGATAAATAGCTATTATATAAATTTTCAAATAAAATATAAGAACAAAAATGAAGAATTAGAATATTTTACAATCAATTGAGAATTATACTTATATTTAAATGAATTTAATAATTATCACTTATTAATTAATTTTTTTGTATAATATGCTGCTTATTTGTTTATATATATAATTAATATTAAAATTTATTTCCATATATATATAAATATAGTTATAACTTTAAATTATAAATTAAATTACAGTTTAAATTAATAGTTTTTATTTCGAAAAAATTATTTAAAAAAACTAATTTACTATTTTCTTTTAAATAATAATAATATTACTAATTATTTATAAGTAAATAAATGATACTTATTCTATTTACAATTAAATTAAATTAAAATACAATTTTATT
The DNA here is from genome assembly GCA_018907195.1 of Dolichoris vasculosae. Classification (NCBI taxonomy): domain Eukaryota; kingdom Metazoa; phylum Arthropoda; class Insecta; order Hymenoptera; family Agaonidae; genus Dolichoris; species Dolichoris vasculosae. Next base: position 4,951,314 of record JACCHY010000018.1, read on the forward strand.
CAATTATAATAATAATAATTAATAATTCTAAAAAATGTATAATTTTCTTGTATTTTAAATAATTTTAAAATATTTTGTCAATTTATTGAAAAATTTTATGCAACTATACAATCTAATTTTTTTAATGGGATAAGGATAACTAACGTAAACTTATCAATTTAATTTATTCTAAAAAAAAGTTTTCATTATTATAGTTTATGATTTTAATCACTATTTACTCGATAATATATTATAATTTAAGTATTTTTTAGAAATATATTTAAGTTTTAATAACCCTAAAAATTTGTATACCACGCTCAAGAAATTATTTGTTCTTAAAAATTATTAATATTAAATTAATTTTTGTACATATTTTAGAATTTCTTGCGTTTAAACTAATTTCAAATATTATAATTACAACTGAAAATAATATTTCTTAATTATAATACTTGATACTTAAGAATAAATTATTCTAATAATATAATAAATAATTCTAACGATATCTTGATACGTAGTTAAAGCAATAAATAACGTTTAAAATTTTTAATTGTAGAATATACTGTTTAAAGCTATCCTCGTTAATATTTAATTTGATTTTGAAGCCATTTGCGAAATAAGATATTTTCTTTCAAAACAAAATTTTTTTCAACTATCTCATCCGATTATATTTATCTTACTAATCAATCCTACGTGCATGACTATAAATGTTATTATTAGCTTGGATATCTTAATAATCAATAGCAGTATCAATATCTACATAATTAGTTGCAACAGTATGCAAGCATATTTGCTATTTCATTTATTAAATTAGTTTAACATACTTCATTTTCTGAATCCATATTTCACATATGATCAAAACAGCAACAACGTTAAACATTATATTGGTTCTAATTGTACGCAGGTATATATATACACTACTGTACGTATATATATTGTAATTTTTGCACCACTCATAAACTGCATTGATCGTTGATGTATTCTCTCGTTTTTCCTCGGTAAAACATACGTACGTTACGCATAAAGCTCTCTCCACTCGGGCGCGACCCGCTCGAAAATGAGACGTGCATCGAATTTTCCTTTCTTCACAGCGTACTATCTTCCTGTAGCCGGTCATTCTGTGTGCAGTAACGGTAGCATTTTATACACATGGTAATACGTAGATTTGCGCCAGTGCTTATTTTGCACCTCTCTTCGGTCCCCACCACCAACTAATAACGTGTTTTCCGAGAGGTGGGAACTCTCCCACCCCTAGACCGGGAACCGTGATGGCGCATACAACAGACGTATCGTACAGAATATACCTATCACACAAAACATAAAACTTATGAAGTACATAAAGCACACGAAGCACATGCGCGTATACGCGAAGCACAGTTGTTCCTTCTTCAAAGTACTTTTTCGCCCATTTTTTGCGTAAGCACGGAAGTCCCCCTTCTTCAGCCATTGGCAGTACGCCTTCGTGGTCTCAACCTGAACCCAGTTCGAGAGTGGGATCGTAACCGACAATGAAACATTGGGTTGGGCCAATCAAGTGCGACGACGCGTCTCATTGGAGAGAACAAACCAATGAGCTCTACGCGACAAGAATTGGTCTCTCGTGTACTTCCAACGAGGATAGATTCTCTCTTCCTGTATGTCTCTGTACGTTGTGCTTGACGAACGACGAACGTGCGCGAGCGTTGGGTGAGTTAAGGAATGGGGATGGGGTAGATAGGATTGGGTGATTACTTGAAAAGGGGACATCTTTATCTCGTAATTTTTGGTAGCAAACATTTCTCCAAGGTGGTTTGTTACACCAAGGGGCACATTTTTGCTTTTAAATCCTTTCTCTCTTTCTATTTATCTCATTATCGAAATCGCTGGCTTTGTATCGACATTGACTTCGACTAAACGGAAACCCAGAAGTAGACGGTGTATAGCACCAACATCTGAAGAGGCGATTCTCGCGAGCTTCGAATAATGATCTGTTACCCAACGGTGAACGTTTAGGAAAATTTCGGCAAGACTCGTGTTAACCTTGTTGGTTTCGAATGTATCACCGGGAGTCCCAAAGCTAGTTGTGTATACTTCCGTTTCAGGTTCAAAACAGGGTGATTCAAGCTCGTGGAATTACCACTACTGTTGTTGGGGACGGTGACGGTTTTGAGATTGGTGGTGGTGGTTGTAGTAGTAGTAGTAGTGGTGGTGGTGGTGGTGGTGGTGGTTGTAGTAGTGGTGGTGGTGGTGGTAGTGGCGACGACGGTGGTGGTAGTGACGACGACGGCGGCGCGGGGAGGGGCAAGTATTACTCGCAAACACGGCAGCAGTGGCTGAGTTTGGCCCGCTGAGCGACGCTCTCTCGAGTGGGTCTAAGCGGCCGTGAGAGGGCCTCTCCAAGAGAGCCCTAACAGTACTCTCCATTCATTCATCCATACAGGCAGACAGGCAGCCCTGAAGTCGACAAGAGCGCCGCGCCACTGCGTCGCTACTGGTCCTACACTACTAGTGAGCAAAAGGAGAGTGGCAAGAGAGGCCCCGCGCACGCCCGCCCGAAGAGAAAGCAACCCTTCAGTTCTTCCGAAGTCACGCCACCGATTTCAGGAATCTCCTCGAATCGAGCGAGCGAGACGAGTGCATCGGGCGCCTCTTCCGCGCGCTCGGGCCCGCGCGTGCTCGCCCGATACGTCTCCTAACGTCCTCGAGACTCCTCGAGGTACTCCAGTGAGCGAGAGTGCACCAGGCAGGGTCGGCGTCACGTCGTTGTTGTATTGCGCGGACCCTTTCGTCTGTTCCGTCCATCTTTGCTCTGTTCGCGAATTGCAAAAGCTCGGACTGTGCAATCTGGTCGATCGTGGGAAGCTGTATCGGCCGCCGGCCGGCCGCGGCCACATTTACGTTTTTCGCACCTAAAGCCTATCATTAATGCGACAATTGATTAACGGTCTAATGCGAGTGTCGCCAGTTCTTTTGCAATACCAAGCCTTTTGCCAGATTCGGTTCAATTACACCGAGCCGAGCGCAGAACATTAATCAAATATATGACTACTTCGATGATGGACGACGCATTACCACGAGAGAATTGATAGTTGGTCCTCGTAATTTTTCAGTGTGAATTAAAAAAGAGGAAAGAAAAGCACAAAGAACGACGATTTTCGCATTAAGGACAGAAGCTGCAGCAAGACTGGAAGCGAGAAGTGTTCGGAGCGAGCGGGAAGATAATATGCCGCATCGGTTGTAAGGAAGCGTCGCCAAAATTCTTTGCGGTTCATATCTGCGTTACTTCGACGGGAGGAGCGTCGAAGTCTTCTCCGAGATGAGTGGCGGTGGCAGTGCCGGTAGTCAAAACAGCGCCAGCAATGCCTCCAGCTACCATCAGCACCAGCAGCAGCAGCAACAACAACAGCAGCAGCAGCAACAGCAACAGCAGACCGAGTTGGAGCAGGCGGGTCTGTTGCCGGAGCTTAACGGCGTCGACCTGGCGATGAGCCTGTCACCCAAGCATCAACACTCGGCGCACGTGCAGGGTGGCGCGGGTGGCGCTCACACGACCCCCTTCAGCGTCACGGACATCCTCTCGCCAATCGAAGAGTCGTACCGCAAGCTAGAACTCGCCGCTGCAGCAGCGGCCGTCGGCGTCGGTGTCGTCGCCCACGGTCAGGCCTCGCCGTACGCGAACGCCTGCGGCGGCGGCGGCGGCGGCGGCGGAAACGGCCGGGGGGTTGGCACAAGCGGTGGTGGCGGTAATACCGGCAGTTCCAGCGCGAGCAGTGGTAGCCCACCGTTACACGGCGGCTCGACGCCCGGTGTCAGCACACCCGGACCCATCAGTGGTGCGAACAACGGCAGCGGGGGTGGGGTTGTGGGCAGTACCGGCCTGAGTGCTGGCCCGACGGGCATGAGCGCTGTAGGCAATCCTTACGCAACGATGCAGCTTGCTCCGCAGTACCAGTACTGCGCCGCCGAGTTGTCCCCATACCATCACGCTGGCCCGGGTGTGGGCGGAGGCGCGGGTGCCGGTGATCCCATGAGGTCGCACACCGTCTCCTCGCACCATCACCCCTGGTATGCGCCCGCGCCACCCACCACCAATGATCCGCGATTTGCAAGTGAGTTTTTTCTTTTTATTTACATCCCTAACCTAACGATTTTTTTCTTGGCATTTTAGCAACCTACGTTTCTTTCGCAAGCATTCAGAATATTTTTTCCTTCAAGAAAATCATTCCTTTTTTTTGTCACTATTTCAAACGTTAATAGTATAAATATTGTAATCTTGAAATTAGAAAACAACACTAACATTTCGAATATTTAATGAGATATTGCCGGTGAAACTAATGATGACTTTTCATCTATATACATTTCTGTTTTCCATAGTGAAAAATTTATTACCAATTCCTGAATAACTAAAAACTTATTATATGAAATAATATAATAATACATTTTATTGAAATATATTTCTTAATCAATTTTATACTAAATGATATAAATTACAAAGGTTTTGTAATTTATAAAATTTGAAATTAATTGCTAATCAATAATACATCGGTGAATTACGTATATAAAATATTATATGTCCGTAATCGATAATATTGAATTAATAATTTGATATTTAAAATAAACTTTAAATTATAATTCGTGTAGAGTAATTGATAATCTTAAAATTAATTACTACAATATAATTTCATTATCATATAAAATCCATAAAGAAAACTATCGATAAAAGTTGTTGATTATTTTCTATCCTTTAAAATATATTTGTTAAATACATTTACGCAAGAAATAAAATGTTAGTATAATAAATTATTAAATAAAAATATTATTTTTTAATTAATTACAATTGAATTATAACTACGCAATCCATTTTAATACATAAATAGTTGTGGTTATAGATTATCAGATTTACTCTGATATCGGTTCATGGTGGGGTGCCTAAGAGAAACGCCATAAATTCGTTGAATTCCTCGGTACCGTATCTTGTTTTACTCTAAACGCTCGAAATTCTTGTGGCTAATAAAAGTTTCCCCCTTTCAAATACTATAATAATTAAAAGTAGATTTAAATACTAAAATTTGAGACAAATTTCATGTTAAATTTATAAAATATGCTCTAATTTTAATTTTACATCTTTTAATAAACAATTACCTTTTCATTTTTTATTCTAGATGTTTCTATTTTTCTACAATATATTTTATTTTTTTCCTTTCTAAAATATAAAATGTACTTATCATTAATTATTTAAATAATTTTTCATTTACTCACGTGAAGTTCTTACAAAACCTTACTTAGATCAAAGACATTAGGGTTTAAATATATTTCAGAAAAGCTGTCAATATTTTCAAGGGTAAATCTATAGTAGCAGCTGCTACTTCAGAAACCTTCGAATTTCTAGTTTGCGAAAGATAAATAAGCTATAACTAGATATGTCTCACCCATCGAGCAGTTTATTTATGTATTTAAAGAATTCTATAGTTTCTAAAATATTATCAAGTTTTATACATATTTATGTACTATTAATTTTAATACTTTTCTATGAATTAACCTTCAAATTTTTAATGTGTAATGCAAACAATATATAATTGAATAATATTAAAATGATACTAGTATCAAGAATATTTATAATTATTTTGAAGTTGTGAAATATCCTTTTAAAATAATTTGAACTATTTGTTGAATTTAAAATTATTTTAATTTATAATTTAAATAAGTAAATATTAAAATTGTTACTTCAATGAATATATAATACTTTTATATAAATATTTATTCATGTATTATATTATAATTTATATTATAATATTTAAATTAACAAATTTTTATAAATTCGTATTTTTATTTAATATTTTTCTTGCGCAATGTATATAATAATTTAACTTATGAGCTGATCAAAATTTTCTGCTCTAATAGAAACTATTTATCAAGAAAATAAACAAAAACGGTATACAAACTATACTACAAATAAAATATAATAAAACTAAGTAGCATCGTAAAAATTTTAAGAAGAAAATTTGTTTTATAAAACCACACTCGAAGTTAAATATATTCTGGTGTAATCTTGACGACGGCCGACGGATCACGTCTCCTTTATCCACGGATTAAATCTTCGCAATGGCGCTTACAACCGCAATATAACTCACTCATGACCATTTAGAGGAAATGCGTCTCATGTGGAATTGTAGATCTCCTATTTCAAAGAAAATATGCACACATGTACGAATATTGATGTATATAAAGATGGTAGACACATACTGTTGCGTTTTATTCCCATCGGTAACTAATTCCAATCGGTAATCAATCGCATACCTTTTTGTATCAATCGAGAAAAGAAATTAACGAATAGCAATCGTTTATTAGTTCATTAAAGACTTAAACATACAAAAGTATCATCTTCTTTTTATTTTTGATTTCATTACTAATTCCTTGAATATTATCGTATCAGGAAATTAATATATATATATATATATATAAACATATTTTGTTTTAATGGAATTTTACTGCGAAAAAATTGAAATAATCAATCATTTCTAATATAGTTTTAAATAAAATTTATTACTTATAATATTTGAAGTTATACCTAATCTCTTATATTTTTTATTCGTAAATTGTAAAAGTACTTTATACTACTTTCTAAATCTTTTCGGAACCTATTAATCATGTATATGAAAATACATTTTAAAATTCTTAAATTTATTATAAAAAAATATTAGTATTTTATTTCAAATTTATAAATGTTTTAAATTTTTTCTTGGAAAATCTTCTTGGAAAAAAATTTTTCGAAGATAAATTAAAAAAATTTAATAAATAAAATAAAATAAAACGTTTAAAAATATAAATTTTTATAATACAATCAGAAAATTGTTAAGTGGTTTTATAGTTTTAATTGAAATATTTACAAAATTAATCATTATTTATGGTCAAAAATTTATTTTAAAAATATTAATTGAATCCATAATATTAAAAATAAAGTTATATAAAGATAGGTGTAAATAAAATACACATTATCAATAATTACAAATTACATTTTATTTTATCATATTAAATAAACCTATGAGAAATTATCGGAGTTTCTTTAAAATCTGAGTAAGTCTGAAAATTTACAAATTAATATCAATAATTATATATAAATATTATAAAATTGTAGAAAAGAAATAATTTAAATTTTTGATAAAAATAAACTTCTATTTATAAAATTTTAGAAAATAAGAAATAGATGAAATCATTTTTCAAAACAATTATATAATTTAAAAACAGAAAAAATCATTTGATCGTAATATATATTTATTTGAATTAAAATTTAATATCCGTAACATTCGACCGATATCCAAAATTGATCACAAAGCTGTTCACGTTTTTGGCACGTACGCGTAATACTATATCGATTGAGAGCCGTCAATATGTACATGACGTATCACAGGGAAGAACCCAACCGATTTTAGTTAAACAAATATACCGTGCTGGACCACGAGGTATAGTATGTGTGTTTTAGAGGCAGTGAATACAGAAACAGCATCAGCCTTTCAGCTTTATCCTGTATAAATCGACAGAGAAACAAAAATGCGCGTATACTATATAGTCTGTAAAAACTTCAATATTCACATTTGTTTGAATCCAATTTGTCAAGGTCCTATTCGAACCAATAGTTCTCTATCTATTCCATTATATTTGATAATCATTTTTATGACGAACAGTGTATGGAGTATTCTAATTTTACCCATGCGTGCTTTGAGTATTTTAAAATTGCTGCATTATTAAAATTATTAAAATTCATTTAAATCTTATCGCCTATTTAGTTATACTAAGTGTATTTTGAAATACACTATGCAAGCAATTATTAAAGTGTATTATTTTAATAACTTTTTAAATATAAAATATAAAAACAAATTATTTTTAATAGTATTTAGTAATTTTGCTTCATTTATTTATGTAACAATATTTTTTTTAAAATATCAATATTTTTTCAATTCTTGTAAAAATACCGAAAGTACCAAATATTAAATTTATTTTATGACAATTAAAACTAATTTTAATAAAATTTATTTTGCAAATCTCTTAATAAAAGTAGATAGAAACAAAAAAAATATTAATAATTTTAGTGGTTAAGTTGTAAATAAAAATTTTTTGTATACTAAGTTAAAAAAAAAATTTATAATTGGTCGAATTTCAATGAATATATATGAAATTTATTATAAAATTATTATTTAATTAATTTAAACTAAAAAACTATGTTGATGGTGCAATAATGATTCAACGTTCTGTGCATCATATTATTTGTTAATTAAGTAACAGAATGATTAATAAAACAATAAACCAGGCTTATAATTTTTGGTATGCACTTGGGAAATATCGAAACAACGTTAATAGCAAAGTCAATATAGAATTATATTTTGTGGATATACCTTCCGGGTCTTCCGAAAGTTCTCAAACTTCTTTTCTTCGTGATCAGGATGGCTCTCGTCTGCAGACTCTCAAATTTATGTAACGATTTTCTAGATGCTCGCTTCAATCACATGGTGTCCGTGGCGCGTTATTGGTACTGCTTAGATGCGATCCCGTAATAACTATCTTCTACACATCCCTTTTTCATCTCGAGCTGTCACTCAAAAAATCCAGTTCTGTATGAAAGAGGAAATCATATTATATACCTGTGCATACCCGCGCAACGATGATGACATGACGAAACTTTGTAAACTAAAGACTGCCATCGTCATTTCATCTTATCTGTTTCTTTTTTCTTTATTTCGCATAGCGTTCTGTTCGGTTTACGTAGTCGTTCGAATGTCCAAAATTTTAAATTTTTTATTTTCTTAAAAAAAATATTTTTGCGAAAAATCATAATTGCATATATTAATAAATTTTAATTAATTTATCTGCATTAGCGGAAGATATAAATTATCAACTTTTAATTTGATTTTAGAAGAGAAGCATTCTATTGCTTCATTTTATTCTTCAAAAAAGATATTTATTGCTCATCAAATAGTTTCAAACTCAAGTGCGAGTAATTTGAATTACAGAAATTAGTAATTTATAAAGTTATTTTTTGTGAAAATGTTGATTGGTACTATATTTACTGGAATCCCTTGGCAATTAAAAACTCGTTCTACTTCTTACTAACCATTCGTTTTAATATTTCTTTTTATATTGAAAAATATGCTTGAAGGGGCATTAGATAAATTTTTATTAATAAAATTATAGAATAATATAAATCACTATAACAAAATAAATAGATATAAATAAAATTTTTTATTTGAATATTTGATTTATAAAAATGAGAGGTGCAATATCTTCTCCAAAGTTGAAAATTATAATTTTATGGTTCACATTTACTTGTAATATATGTAAATGCACACTTATAATTTTTTTTTCAAAAACTCATAGCTCTATCATGTGTAAAAGAAAATATACGTGTGTATATATCGAGTTCCTATCAACTTTCTCCGTTGTGGCAAGAAATTTGTGATACTTGTGTAAAGACCTCCCGATTGTGGTTCCTGAAGCCCATAAGAAAGCGAGCAGAGTGAATTGGCGCTTTTCATACCTAAATCAAGCTATTGTCCGTAGGTGTTGGGCCAGATTTTCTCTTCGAGCACCATTTGATGACGAGGGTCACGCCTAACTTTACAGATCAATTTGACATGGGGCGCTTGAAGCCTTAATTATTTTTTAGTACCTCATACACGCTATGAGAATCACCCGATTTTCTGATCGTTCGGTAGAACGATCTTTATCATTGTCATAACTTAAGTATATTATTATATTTTATTGTTTATCTTCTGATGCTTGATTGTAATTCTTAAAAATTATCATAAATTTATCACATATAATATTATAACATAAATTACGACATGTAACAATACGAAATTTATGTCAGTTTTTTATTTATTCCATCTTTTATAAATTATGATTGGTAATATTTAATAACAAGAGCTAATTTTTAATTTTATAATATATTATTTATTTTAAACATTTCAAAAAAAATTTGAAATTACTACAATTACGTATTATCAAATTATACATTATTCTACACACTTACGAACTTCAATTTATTTAATATAGAAAATTTTTTTTGTATCGAATATAATTTTGTAAATAATGAAGAACATTAAACAAATTTATAAATTAATAAATTTAATATATTTAAAGATAATATTACTGAACTAGAACTGTTTAGTATTCGAAATATTATTTATTTATTTTAAAAATACATGCAGAATTTTTAACATTGAATAAAATTTAATCATTTTTTTATAGAATTTAAATAATCTTTCTACAATTACAAATAATTATGTTCAGAAGAACAATACTTCATATTCTGAAAACTTAATTAATTTTTATACAATTTATTTAAACACATATTTTTATATTTAATGTATTAAATTGTGGCAAATAAGCTATTTTATATCTATCATTACACAAAGAGAATATGTAAAAAATATTTTATTTTATGATAGATATAGATTAAAAAATAAACTATATGCTCGATATCTTATTATCCTTAATAAACTTTTAGTAATGAAATTAAACGATTATTATTTTTCGAATGCAAAATAAGAAATGAAATAAAGCTATAATACAATTTTAAAATATGAATATTAATTTTAAAGAACTACCGTAAAATCTACTAGAAATATTTATTTATAGATGTATATTTTTATCAACATTATTTTCATAATATTAAAATAAAGTTTTTAAATTGTATTTTTAAGTCTAAGCTTTGTTATATAAACGAGAGAGAAAGAGTTTTAATTATCTTTTACTTTTGATCAGTAAAAGTTGAATTAATAGAAAGATTGGGAAAAAAATGCGATTTTACTTCTTGAATTATAAATAATAAAAAATAAAGAAATAATTTTTTTAATGGAATTATTACTTTATATATATATATATATATAAACTCTGTATACGTACTTATATTTTTGAATCCGAGAATATGAAAAATTAAAAATTAATGATTTTTTTAATTAAAAATGAAATTTAAATTTTTTAGACATAAAAATTTTCTGTTCATAATTTGTTTTAAAGAATAAAATTATCGATAAAAGCTTTCGGAAATATATTTTACAATTATTTGTTCTATGTATTCTCTAATTTATTTAATGATATTATGTAATGTAGCTACAGTAAAATAGTAAGATAGTTTTACTTTTTTTATTGTATTAGATTTTCGTTTTTCACGAATAATGCTATAGATTTTTCTTTTTTTAGTATATTTTTGTACATTTATTTTAACATTGAAAAAATTTGTTTTTACTAGAACATAGAAAATATTTTATATTTTCTTTAATCTTTGCTACAATTTCTTTTACAATGTACAATATTACTTGAAAATCAATATAAATAAATGTTAATAGAAAATATGGTAATTTCTAAAACGTGTTTTAAAGTTCCATTTATATTTCATGTTATAAGCACATACCTTCCTTTTAAAAACTTTATGCTATAATTCTTGAATAATTGTGAAAATAATATCTTTTATGATATATATAAATATAATTTTACATGTTTTTAGTTTTTGGTTTGCCTTTGTCATTTGTGATATACATTAACTATTAAATCGTTCAAAGTAAAAATCGTATTTCAGATTAGCATCGTCTAACTCTTATTATTATGATAAATCACAGTTATTGTAGAATTTTTTAATTCTATTTTCATCATCATCGTCATTATGTTAACTACTACTAAGAGTAAGTATTTAAATAATAAAATAGTTTATTTAGTTTACTAAATTTTTTATTTAGTAAATTTGACAAATCTTATAATATAAATTAGCTTTCAAAGTCAAAATAATACCTTTTTCATTTGCAGGTCTATGTAAACTTCATTTTTATAAATATATAATTTATCGAAAAATCGAATTCATAAAAATATCAAATATAAATAATTCTATTAATTTTCATTTTATAAATTTTTCTATTTATTAAAAATTCAAAGTTGATGCTATGTACTATATTTATTTATTTATTCATATTTTATGTTTAGCATAAATTCAACTGATTTATATATAAATAACTTTTTTTTGATAAATGCAAATAAAAAAATTAATGTAGCCTATTCGGTTTAAATAGTTATAGATTGTTATTATTAATTCATTAATATCATACAATTTTACATACAAATGTATGTGGAATGAAAGTGAGGTTTATTTAAATAAACAATAAAGATGCAAATGAATTATATTTAAAATATTCTATCACGATTTAAAATTAAAATACATAAATGTATACTTGAAATTAAAATTCTGTCACAAAAGAAGTAATATCCCATGTTCAAAGCTAATATACAATTATATACTTTTTTATAATACTAATATACTAATTTTGACAAAAAGTGATATAAAAAAATTTAATAGATACACATGCGATTGTTTTATTTCTTTGTTATTATTTTGGTTTTCTATACTAAATTTAAGTATTTTTGTTTAGCTTGACTCTAGTTTAGACAACTATAGATCAGTACATTTCTTAATTTACAAAGTTTTTAATAAAAAACTTTTGTATTAAACAAATTTAATAAGAAAAATTATGTACATAAAATGTAAAAGAAACGAATTATAAGTAGTACTTAATAATTTATTTGATAATTTTAAATATGTGCATATATATTATACTATTACAGAAGGTACAATTTGTTTTTATAAATATTACAATTTAATTTTATAAGTTATACATATATATAATATAGTCTGTATATATGTATATAATATAAATGTAATACAGCTGATAATAATCATACAATGTCAATTATAAGTATATTATAAAGTACACGTAAAATTTCAAGATTTTTTGTAGCCCTAGAAACAATTGATCTAAGTAAGACTCAAATATTGCTTAAAAATTTTGAAAATTCTAACATAGTTGATAAGCATAATGATATTAATCAGTGTTCTTGTTTTAGTTTCGCGTTTGATGGGAGCAGCGGCGAGTGCCGGTACGAACATGGCTGGCTGTTCTGTGGGCCAGTCGATGGGTGACATGACTAAGTCGTCGGGTATGGGCGTAGGCGTTGGCGTCAGCGTTGGCATGGGCGTGAACGCGATGCAGTTCCCCTTGGTACAGAGGCGGAAGCGCCGAGTCCTCTTCACGCAAGCGCAAGTCTACGAACTCGAAAGGAGGTTCAAGCAGCAGAAATACCTAAGCGCCCCTGAAAGGGAACACCTTGCTTCCATCATTCATCTCACGCCCACACAGGTTTGTGCAAGACCTCTTTTATTTCGATTTGTGCGTGTTGGTACAATATTGTCATGAAAAGTCAAAAGTGAGTCCGTACTTTTGTACAAGCGAATATTTCACTGTTTTGAAGTAGTTTAATATTCTAATCAAGTTGAATGTGATTTAAAAGAAAAAAAACGATGCTTAAATAAATAAAATATTTTAATTAGATATTTTTTAATTATAAATTAAACTAAAACAATGGGCTTGACTCTTATTTTAATGGATGATTTTTCACTTCTTTCTACGTAATTATAATATGATAAATTTTTCAATTTGATGATTCTTCATCAATAAAATAATGAGTACATAAATTCTAATTTATCTCATTCGATTTATTTATTCAAAATACATAATAATATTTCCAATAAATTCAAATTTAGTATTTTTTTCTGAATATTTTTATTTGCAAAAAATGAAAAATTTTAAGAAACAAACTTTTTAAATATAAATAGGTATAGATAATATAAAGATATGTAACTAACTTTGTTGCTTATCTGAACTAATAAAAATTATGCTAACTAGTTTTTATAAAATATAAGTAAAAAATATTAAAATACCAAGAGCTAATACAAAGAAGATGCTTAAGATTATTATTTTAATTTGAAATATTATCGATATATTTAACAATTTTCTTACAAAACAATAAATTCAAATTTAGAATTATTTTTTATATACTGAAAGATATGTTTAACTGGAACTTACCATTATATTTTAAAAAAGCAGAATTTTAAAGAATAAAAATTTAAGAACAGCAAACAATTACAAATCATCGTATTTACTTCCTCTGATCTAATTATGCCATTTCGTGAAATAAGCACGCGTGTCCTTTATTTAGGCCCCATACAGAGTCGATTCAATCTTTTAATTTGGATAACCAACCTAAATTGTCTGAGTATTATTAAGTGATACAAGATTCGAAGAATATTTTTTTCTTCATTGGAGAAAATGGGAGCGAGGAAGCAAAGCTCTCACGGTAACAATAAATAATTGTTGCTCAGATTATTGGCCACATCCTGAGTTTATTCCTCTTCTGTCCCTTATATCGTTTTTATCTCTGTTTATGATCACTTATCCCTGAACTATTGCAACGATGTATAGTAGATTTATTTAATTTATTTCAAATAGGACATACACGAATACTGTATATTTTGTAATAAATCTAATTTGATAGGCCTCAACTTTGTTACAATATATTGAATAAAAAGTATATCAATTCTTGTAACTATTTCCTAATAATTTTATTTAGGTAAAAATTAAAGAAATTTATAATATTCTCTCTAAATTACTTAATATAAAAAATATCTTAAATAGATAAAATTAAAGATTATTAAGCACTTTCAAAATAAAATATTCTTGAAATAGCTTAATTTGAACCTTGCTAATATTGATATTGCTATTAACGACTAGTAAAACAATCTATCATTCAAAACATCTAATAAGAATAACTCAAGCATAATAATAAATATGATATAAATTTATGTTATAATAAAAGATCATCTTAGTAAACGAGTTTTTCAAATAAAAACTTTATATACTTTATATTTTTAATAAAAAAAATCAGTAATATTGTTTTATATTTATATAATAAAATAATTTTAACAATTAAAATTTCCATTTTTTTCTGTCTATTATAATAAAAAAATGTATTAAATTTATAGATGACTTAAAATAATAGCTATTCTTTAATAATTTCTCGTAACAAAAATTAATTGTTGTTCCCAATTTACAGTACAAAATTATTTGTAATAGTAAACAACATTCAATTTTAATATTAGTGAATATATTTTTCATAAAAATATTTCATAATAAAAATAATTAATGCTTGTGTTAAATTTAATTAAGTAAAAATTATTTTCTTAAATAAATAATCTAAACGGCTATGAACTGTAATAAGTAATATGAACTGAAAATAATTATTGTGTATATTTGTATTTAAAAACATTTATTATATTCATTCTGTGATAAATATATTTTTCATTAATTTGTTTTGATGTTGTTTTATTTTTATTACTCATACAATAAATATTTGTTTATGCTATTGGTTAATACTTAATATTCAAATAAAAGAAATATTATGTGTCTTGGGATGCAATACTCATTTATGATTCTATTATTTGTATTGTAATAATGTCATTAGTATCAAATTAAATTTTCAATTTCAACATAAAAAATTTATTGCTACTACATATTCATATAATGAACAAAAAAAGAACGTAGACTTAGGATGATGTAGACTTAACTTGTATAAAAATCATAAAATTATAATATAGTCTAGATAAAAATAGAGTTGATTAATAGATCAGTTGATTTGAAGTAGCATTTTTAGGAAATGGAAGTCTACGATCTTTAGGCTTCGAACAGTTTCCGTGATCTATATCGTAATCATCTTCAAACCGAGAATTACGTGTGTATATATACATATAGTTAAAGCATTCAGATCGATGTGGTTTAAAGCACGGAAGTTCGTGCCAAAAGAGGCCTGATTGCAATCAGGGGGAGTTTTTACTGAATGTAGGGTGCAATAGCAGGCACTGGTTTCAGGAAGTGAAGGGAGAATAAAGCGTAAGGATGTACTATTGCAGAGGTTTACTAAAATGTTGGTAGATGATTATATAGTTCGCTTTGTCAAAATCAATTATAAGTCTGTTGACTAATTAAAAATTTTTCAACTTAAGCTTAAATTCAAAGTTCTGCTATTTTAATTTAATTTTTGTCATCCATTACTTTCATTTAGATCATATTACTCTCTCTTTTAATCAAAAAATTGTATTTTATTTATTGATTTGTCTATTAAGTTATCAGAATCGCAATAAAGTGGCGTCTAAACTTTATTCAGAGGTAAGTTTATTTAGTTATTCGTAGTAAAAGATTTAGCTATGCATAAATCAAAATTAATCTGAGATTTAAATTTATAATTTTATAAAATTATACTTTAAATACATTAATAATTTGTATTTTTAAAACTTTCTACAAAATTAAATAAATTATGTTTTCTGCTTGACAAAGAGAAAAATCTTGGTTATTAATATTTTATTATGTAATTAAATTATAATTTCAAATATAATTATTTAAATTTTTAAATTACAGTTAAAGATTAAATCAATTTAATTACATATTTATTAATTTATTTTGACGACAGCTACTAATTTTATTCATGAAACTGATGTTACATAACAGAATTCATTTCGTTGTCAAAATTTAATTACATTTATTTGTAATAATTACATTATCAGTTTATGTAATTTCAAACAGTGATTGCGATACATGCATTCATGGTGCAACTGAAAAAAGGAGTTTTTCGCGAAAATAGAAGGATCGGGATTCAATTTTTAGTCGAAAAAATCTATAATATTTTTATCATTGCTAATATTTAATATTATGAATAAAATATAACTTAGTTATCTATTCTAGTATTAATTAGTAGTAAATACTATAGAATTATACTGTAAACGTCATTGCAAGTTTATTTAAAATGTGAAAACTAAAGTCGATAGTTACAAAAATTACAAGATAAATAAAATCTATACTCTCTTTATTTTTTTTAATTTAAAAAAAAATAAGGAATTTATTATTTAAAAAAAGTCTATATTATCTTATATTTTTGTATATCTTTTGGTTTTTTTTTCATTTTAAACTTTAAATTAAATTTTACGTATACAATGATTATTTTATACATTGAAGTAATCATAATTAAGTAGTCTCTAATATCATAAGTACTGAAATTGAAAAATTAGTAAATTGTTTATTGTTATAAAATAACCTGTTGAAAAATTTAATTTGGAAATTTCATGATTTATAACAAAATAATTAATACTCAATTGATATTAAATATTTATTATTTGTTCTTCTCAAAAATTCTTACTCAAATGTCACCGTATTTAACTAAAATTGACAGATGTTATTTTATAAAGTAATATGATGTAAATTTAAAAGCAAACAAGATTTAAGTAGCATCAGTTAGAGGTTCTCCACTTAAAAAGTCACTTCAAGTTCTGGAATACGAAAACAGCACAGCCAACCGAGTTTTCCGTAAGCGCTCATTGGTACCGCCCATTTGCACGATAATAATTGTGACATGTACTCGTAACGACGCTCTTCGGTTAATTCCTTCTACTCGACGATTATAATTTTCCTCGATTTATTCATCTTCATATTTTATCATTCTTCCTTTACATATGAGATTACTCTAAGTTCTCTATTAGTTTTATTCACTATGTGGAGATGTGAAGGGTATTAAACATATTTAACGAATTTCAGTCATAAATAAAAGTTTAATTATAATATAAAATGAAATCATTGACTTGTTGGAATAAATGATAAATCTTTTATTTTTGAAGGTTTGCTAAATTTTAATTAATTATTATAAATTATAAGTGTAATACCTACATCGATAATCGACTTATATATCATTGTATATAGAATTAACTATTAATATTTTAATTATTTTAGTCAGTTTCATGTGAATTTTCTTCAGATCAATATATCACTTTACTTTTTTGACACAAAATTTAAGATTTTCTACACAGTAATTCAATATTTCAAAATAAATCAATATATGAATGTATTTATTAGATTTTTTTTCAAAATTGTCATATTCTTCATGCTTTTATAATTTTTGAACATAAAATATTGAGCGTAGGTACAAACCATAATGCTATCAGTGTAGTATGGGTGTTGCAACTCATTAATAGATGTAAAATGATATTGAAAGGTCTAGGATCGAATTTAAATTAATGAAAAATCAATGTACGAGATCGCACATATACAGATGCATACATTTTTGTTAGCAGAAAATTCCATAAGCAAATACCATAGGAAGATAGATATCGTAGATTAATGTATCTCGCTTTTTCAGTTGTTCATCGTTGTTAATAGAGAGAGAGAGAGAGAGAGAGTCCGAAAGAGACAGAGAGGCAGAAAGAGAAGAATATGATATATAGTAGAAGCTAAACGTAGCAGTGCAGAAGGATTTCAGTGCTGTCATAATAATGCTTTCTATTATTAATTAAAAAATATTTAAGAACCTTACATTTTTAGTATATTGGGATAAATAATAACAGTAGCATATTAAATAAATTAATAATTGAAATTTTTATATCATGTTCAACTTTTTACAGGACATCTTAAACAGAATAGATCATCTTTAATTTAAAATATTTGTTTAAATAGAATAGAACTCTCACGTATTCTTTTAATAGCATATACAAATCACATAATCAAATTCCGTTACTTATTATATCAGGTGTTTTGAATAGTGCAATCAATTCTTATAAAATGATAGAATATTATTTAAAATAGAATTATACGCAAAAAAGTTATCTAACAATTTATCTTTATAAATTTATTATAATAGTTTAAAAAGAAAATATATTAATTTTAAAAAGAAAAAACTTATATATTTTATTATTTTAAAAATATAAATAGTATTCACGATCCATACAATCTTTGTTTTCAGCATAATTATATGACAAAAAATATAAAAGCATTAAGAAAATCTATACATAACCAAAATGATATACTAAAATTAAAAGATAAACGAATACTGCAAAAAAAATTATTATCAAATTCAAGAGGTTCATATTAAATTAAATTTTTATATTATATTTACCTTTATTTCTCTTTATTATTGTAAAATAAAACAATTACATTATGTAAGATTATTCATTTTATAATTATTCTTTTAATAAAACAATAAAAATAAAGACGTTAAATATAAAGAGTAAATGTGAATTTTTACACTTATATGTTAACTGCATGTAAACTAAGCTGAAAATTTGTTTAGAATTTGTAATTATAAGATATTTTGTATTACTTTATAAAAATTGTTTCGTAAAAATGGTAAAATAGAGTATCTTAAAATATTTTAAATTTACTGTCATACATTATTTGTTTTTGTACCTGAAAGTATTGAAATTCATGTTAATTCTATAATTTTATCATTGTAACAAAATGTGATATTTAATTTATCATATTAAAATTTATTATTTTTAATCAGGAAATTTGATGGTTATAGAAAACTTTTTTACATTGTGAGATTACTTGTTTTTCTTTTCATACGTATCATTCATATATATGCATACATACATGTAGATGTAAATTCGCGAATTTCATTATCCATGGTAGCAATATTTTCTTCATACGATATATACAGATGCGCGGTCCTCCATTTTGCTCTGGCATTGTTGGTATAAGTGCACCCTCTATTGTTACCAAGGTTCGTTCGCTCACTCAGCCATTCCTCACTCGGTTCTTTGTAAATCGCTATTGTTATAATTAACTACTGTTACACGGTATAATTTTTCAGTCACTTTCTTTTTCTGCATATATACGTGCATGCGAACATATCCTTTTACTTTTTATATTTCTCCCTCTTTATAATGCTTGCTTCCATTCGGTAAGTTTTGTATCGCTTAGAGTAATAGTTTACAAAAGTTTGGTTGATGATGCTCTTATAACAGGCAGCTGCTACCAGCTTCAACTACATACATCAGGATAAATTATCTTGCAAGAGTATTACTACCAATACTTTAAGTAAATAGTTTTTTTTCTCATTCGCACTTGCAATATTTGTTAACAAAGTTTTAAATGATTTTTAATCATTAGAATTCATCGCGATTTCCGAGATTCTCTTGTTCACAAGATTAACGATTATATATTATTTTTAAAGTTATTTAATTTAATTCTATTCAACAATTTATTTTCGATATATAACAATAATTATTTTATATTCTATTACTAAATATCGTACATATTTTATAAGAAATATATAATTTATTTAAATATATTCTTTTAAATTTTTACAGATATTATCATGATATATCTAAAAACCAGAAAAAGCAATGATGTATCTTATGAAATTAATTTTATTTCATACTATATTATATGTATATACATAAATATTATTGCAAAAATTTTTCCTTTAACCGAATTAAGTAACAAGTTAATAGAAAGTTTATATAAATAAAAAATGAAATTTTTTACATGAAGCTGATATTACATTTTTATTGTTAAAAATTAAATTATTTAATTTAATTTCATGCATGTAAAATGATTAATATATAACAATATAATATACTAATTTAGTTACATTTAAATTATAATAATTTATCTTTATTTTTGCACAATAAATTGGTTTCACTATATTTTTAATATTATTTTATTAGATTATATTCTAATAATTAACAGTACTATTTTATTATTATTTCTATATTTATTATATACTAAAAAAATGATAAAACTTATAATCTCAATATGTCAAGATAAAAAAATAAAAAAAAATTAAGTCAGTGTACAAACAAATATAGAATTAAATAAGAGGCAAAATTTAAATACAAGAGAATTTTAGTTGTAATGAAAAAAAATAACAATAAGAATATTTATTTTTTATATTAAAGTCGCCTTATAAAATCAGTAAATCGATACATATTTTTATGATAGATTAATATTAAATAAATAATTTTTATTAAAAGTTCAAAGTTATAATAAAAAGATTATATTATTTTTTAATTAAAATGAAAATTGAAAATATTAATTCACTT
This sequence comes from Dolichoris vasculosae, assembly GCA_018907195.1. Lineage (NCBI taxonomy): Eukaryota > Metazoa > Arthropoda > Insecta > Hymenoptera > Agaonidae > Dolichoris > Dolichoris vasculosae. Next base: position 4,972,009 of record JACCHY010000018.1, read on the forward strand.
TAATAATTTTATTAAAATAAAGTTGTATATTTATTCACTAAATAGTTTTATTGTAATTTTAAGTTTAAATTAATTTCTAAGTAAGTAAACTTTAAATTATTTTCAAAGTAAATAAAAAACGTAAAAAAACTTTTAAAAATTTATATTATGAGGTCATATTTTTTTTATGATTGATAATATATTTACTACGAACAATATATAGGGAGTGGTATGAAAATAAATTATCGTAAATTTCTATAATATTAATAAATATTTCAGAAATATTTATAACGATAAAATTTTACGAGTTAATTATTCATTAATAAAAAAAATTTATTTTTAATTTCTTAGGAAGTTATAAATTAAAATGTTTTTTCATAAAAATTTCATAAAAATTTTGCTTATATAATATGCATTAATGTCAAATAATACTATCTATATTTCAGTATAAAAAACTAAAACATTATTGTAAAGAAGGTTGAACCTGATCAAATTATTTTTAAGTTTCGCATATTTTCATTATTTTTTATCAGATTATCTCAGAAAATGTAAGATTATTATAAAATTATTTAACTGACTGTTTATTTGGTGTATCTTAATTATAATTATGATCTGTAATTATAAATTATACTATTATTATAATATTATAAATAATTTATAAATTAAGTTTTTTCTACTTGTTAGGAATAAAAATTTATATAAATATAAATTAAATTTATGTATATGAAAGATCGAAAAATATTCCTTGTTTATAAAGTCAGTCTATGAATTTATATACATACGCGCAAATTTACTTATTAGTTCACCGGCTTCATCATCTATGTATATATATGCGTCTGTTTAGTTAGTATTGTTGTCAATATATAACGTACGTCTAGCGTTATTGATGATGATATATTATTGCTCTAGGTGGTGGTTCTTTTTCCAATCTTTGAAATGCGTTCATGATTTTTCTAGCAAATGAAGATAAAATTGTATGAATGCTCGGTTAAATACATTGTATCTATCGAAAAATATGTGTTCCCGTCTCTCACTTTTTCGCTTTCAATTTTTCTAGTTTTTGTAAAAATGTGATAAAATTAATTAAAAACGTAAATTATATTCTTTCTAAACTATGTTGTATTCGCATTATTAAATTTTATATTCTAGTAAAAATGAAATTTTATTAAATCTAATAATTTTATAATATTATTAATAATATTATAAATGCAATGATCAATTTTTAAAAGAAAATCTTAAAAAATGTATTAACTAATTTAGTACAATTTTTTAACTGGAAATTATATTAACTAATATTTTTACGTACAGTTAAGTATAAAATTATTGTCGAGGAAGACTTAGAATAAAAACACGTTCTATTTTCCCAATGGATCTCTTTTTTCTAACTATAATATGAGTTATTCTTCAAATTGTTTTCTTATCATAATTATAGTTTCAAATATCATGATTGATATGTAAATAAATTTTTGTGCAATTATGTAGTGGTTAAATATATCTATTAAAGTCCCTACCATAATGAGTAACTTGAAAAAATATTATGGTTTTTATCTCCACAAGTTATAAAACTTCAACCTAAATTATATATCTATGATATCTACAATTGAACGTTGATATTATCATTGAATAAACCGAAGGTTTAATTATAAAATATTAAATTGATTTATCAAGCTAAAGAAGAATTTCTATCTATATATGATATATTTTTTTAGGATTAAATCGAATAATTTAAATATTACTTATAATAAAAACTTTAGTTGCAGTTTAATGTTAAAGTACTATAAATGCCTTATTATCTATAATACAATTAGTCAATGAAAGAAAAAGAATTTGTTTGCACTCTAACTTTAAATCAAATTGTATCAATGAAGTAATGTCAAATACACGACCAAAATTCCCTGCAGGCGTCCATAATTCTAGGTTTAGTTTTGTGGCTAATCATAAAGCTTTTTGCGCTGTAACAGGGGTATAAAGAAGTGGGTTCACAGAATCAAGTTAAAACAACAGTAGGGAAACGCACGTTGGTGGTTTACCCTTAGTTGGCTAAGCCCTCACACTTAGCAGGATCAAGACTAGCTAATTAATACATTCCAATAATAATTCAGAGACTCGAATAACGATATGTTGTTTCTTTTTTAATTTGCAGATTCCTCATTATTCTTAAAATTAACAAATATAATTTCATTATTTTTTTTCATATTTATATAACTTTATATTTTAAATACATAATGTTAATATTATGAAAATAAAGTACTTACTAAAAAAAAATTATATTTTAAACTCGTATAATGATTTTTAAATCATTTTTCACTATGGGATTTCCTGCATATTTGATCTTCGTGAATTTTAAATTTTTACTTTATATTAAAAGAAAATTTATTATTTTATAAATGAAGTTCAATTTACATAAGTTTCTTTTTTACTATAAGATTTTAATAATATATATCATTATTTAAATAAATCTATATATTTTTATAACATATATGAAAACATTTGTATAATACCGAGAATAATATTTAATGAATTATTATCTTTTAATAGTTCAATCAATTGTTATCGAGTTTTTAAATATAATTGACTTTTTCCTAAATTTTTATTAGTATTTTTAAAAGAACTATTTTCTTAATTTTATTGTTGGTGTTTTTAATTAAAAAATATTTATTTAGTAGCTTAAATAAGTTGCATATTAAAATAACTTTCAATAATAATTTTTTCACATGAAAAAAATTCTTATTTTTTTATAAATTTATAATTACAAGTATTGTAGACTTTATCAATAATAAAAATAATCTTACCTGTAGGAACTATAAAAAGAAAAAATGATATCAATGTTTTTTTAAGAATTGCTAATTATGTATGAATTAATTGAACAAAGCAGTTCGTTACCTTGTAAAAAAGGTAAAAAAGGTAAAAATTCCTCTATATAAACGGAAAATTGACAGGTTACTGTCAATTTAACTGCCCATTTTATGGCTCATTATATTTCATTTCTTTAGTCTTACTTCTTCCTCTTTTCAATGTTTGAAAACTCCAACAACAATTTATAATACCTGCTACGTAGGTCTACAACTCATAATCGAAAATTAAAGCTAAGCTCCCTGTGTTAAGTAAACGAGGATTCTTTGTCATGGTTGGTGGTCAACTTCTCTTTCCCGTCTGTGTTTATTTCTTTCCTAGTCATTCTCTCATTCTCTCTCTCTCTCTCTCTCTATTTTGCGATGTAGTCTTATACCTTGTACGTGCTTACTATTGAAGATAAATATGAAATCTTAGTCATCATGAATTGTACATGAGTAACACTAGCGGAAAGATGTTGATCGTTTTATTCAATGTTTTAGAAACGAGATTTTTTTTATTTTTATTTCTTTTTTTCTCGTTATTTACTTATGGTTTGAACAAACGGAAAAATTATGCCACTGTATTAGTAATATTTTTGATGAGTAAACTAGACATCGAACTTTTGAATTCTTTCGTTTAAATTAAATTTGTATTTATAAAATTAAATGTGTAATGAAAAAATATAAATTTTCAAATTAATGTTTAGAATAAGAATATTAATACTTAGAGCATATTTTTTCTTTTCAAAATTTTTTAAACTATAACACATGAAATATTTTTTGAAAGGCCATTATTTAAAAAATTATAAATTCAAGAATAATTTAACATGAAAGTACTCTGTTGAGTCATTTACATAAATTGTTTTAATAACTAAAATTAAAAACTAAAGTTTATTTGTAGGTCTTATAAATTATAAATTAACAGTATTGCGACAATATTTCATTTGCTAAAGTAATAAAATATTGTTATTTCATTAGTAATGATTACTGAAAAATTATCATAGATATTTTATAGTAATTAAGTAAATATATAGAATCAATAAAATGTTATATTATATATCAAAATTCTCTCTACTCCTAAATTATATTAATTGACTAGTGGTTTCATTGATGAATTTAAAAAATTTAGGGACAGAAATACATTGAGTAAGATTTAAGAAAGAAAAAATCAATAGAGAGCTCGGAGATTTGTGCCTCGTCAGGCTTCAGCGCTCTCTCTTTTTTAATTTTCTGTATGTACCATCTATAATATCGTCTGTCTTTCCGCACTTTGAATCCTGGGTTCAATTCTATCTCGTCCAACTGCGGAAAGCTGTTTACACAGTATATTGCTATGGACGATGGAACATCAGCAATGGTACGAATGCCACATTGCTGGCTCTCTTAAAATAACATTTTTCTCTTTCTCTTATTCTCCCCTTGGCATGCACATCAGAAAAGAAAGGAGAAAAAGCATGAGGTACGGACCAACGATAATAGGTGAGAGAGAAAATGGCAATATTCTGTTCAAATGTATACACATCTTCGAAAAGCCATCTACGGCGAACATCATACGCATGTCGCGATCACTAGTTCTAAAGTTTATTTTATTTTTCCCTTAGTTTTTTCTATACTACATTGATATACTCAGGTAAAAATTCTTATTTTGTATCATATAATTTATTAATATAATTATCAATCAAGGATTTATTTTACGTTTAAAATTATATATAAATAAATATATATGCAATATTACAAACATCGTTTAAAAAAATTATTATTAGTCAGAAATGCGTACTTTTACTAAAGTAAAAAATTTAAAAATATAAAATTTAATGTTTTAAATTTATATAATAATTACAATACAAATATACAATGATTTTCGGAGAATTATATAAAAATCGAAAAGCAAATATTTAATGTCAAATAACAATATAGTAGAAGAATAGAATATCTATTGTCAGATAATAAAAGTTAATATCGCATTTAATATTATCATTCTTTATAGTTTTCTGAAATTCGATAAATTTTTATGTATTGAACAAATAACAAAAAAATTATTAAATTAGATTAAGAAAGATTTTTTCTTATTACAGAAATAAATCAAATAAATTAAGTTTACTAATGAATCAATGATATACAAATTTCCCTTTTAGTATAAATTTTTTATTCAGTTTATACAAAATATGTAATTTTATATTGATTTAAAAAGGTCAACATATATTAGATATAAAAATGTGTTTGTACACTTTCCTATATTATTAAAAAGACATATATAACATAAATTATACTAACATATAGGTATATATTAATAAAAGTTAAGGATTTATTCAATTCTTATTTAGTATACTGACTTATTGTGACTCCGATTTCAAAAACCTTATTGACTCTTGACTATCCTCGAAATCTTTACAGACCAAACAACAATGATAAAAAATAATAGGATTCAATAGAGATTTCCGGAATATGTTATTGAATATTGAGGCTATTACTTATTTATTATATGAGTACTTGTGATCAGAGGGTACAGATTTTATTCTGAATAGCCAGCTTAAAGTAAACTCAAGAAGCAGTGAAAAGGCGTTAACGATCGAGAATATAAGAGTTGTTCACAGAAGTAGATAGAACTCTCGTAAGTATAAAACTTTCAAAAGAAAGAAAGATGTAAAAACTAGTATGAGAGAAAGAGAAAGAGTTAAAGTAAGTGCAAAATATGTTAAAATAGCAAATTAATAAATAAAGAGAGAGACAAAGATAAATTGTAAAAAATATTTAGCCTTGATATTTAAATATGTATGATGATGAAATTATAGTTTTTCCATATTATTAAAATTATTTACATATACCTGTTTATATATTTTATAATTATTTGTTAACAACTTTGCTTCGAATTCATTTTACTTCTTTTATTATATTTTAATAAACTTATCGTTGTAAATATCTTTTAGTATTGAGAAAAGATTTTTTAAACGTATATTTATTAATAATTTTGTATAATGGTAAAACAGTTTCTATAAAAGTTGAATATTTAAGATAAAATATATATTCTTAAGTTGTAGTAATAAATTTATAAATTACTTTATTTCTTACAAATTTTTTAAATATACTTAATATAAAAATATTTTAATTACTCTATTTTGTTTCGGTTTTAAAGTCATAAGTATAAAAATCGTGAATTTTAATACCTTTTTTTATTACTCTGAGTTTGGTAATATAATCTTGTAACTATTAAAATTTTTTAATCTGATTGAAAAAATAATGTGAACATTACATTGGAAGCCTATTTTACTTCGTAGATATATAATCAATTTGATTAAAATTATTATCATAAATTAGTAACAATATTTACTAAAATTAATGAATTTAAATTCATTCAATCAAAATTATTTGTATTAATATGAATAAATATTTTTTTATTATAATAACTATCTACTATTTTTAATATACAATTTTTTTATATATATGCATTCAATATAAAAAAGACTGAATTTATTATGAATTTCATTTTTAAATTGAAGAACAGCATTTACATCATTGTTAATAATATGTTATGAATAAATTAATATATAAATTTACTTTAAGTAAATAGTATATGCTTTCTTATTCTCATCTTTTTTAAATTTTTTCTCTTTCTCTGAAGAAACTTTAAAAGTTTTTATTGCTTATTTTACTATTAAAAATAGTTACATTATCTACTACCGCTTTAACCAAGACTTTTTCTATATAATCTTCATATTTATACTACTTTTTCTCTTTTCTATATAATATTGTATGCACATAAACATATATGTACCTACGATTACATGTAAAACATACTACTATGCGTTGTTCATCTTTTGTATATATTTTCCGAAACAATAGTACATGCTTTTAGCATACTTGAGATCATAAGCCTTTTAGATATAATATTGAAAAAAAAGATCAAGGAAAGGAGGAAGAGAGTGAAAGAAAATTGATAATTTAAGATAGGATAGATTCAAACATTTTTCTTGATAAGCCATGTATTTAATAAACTTATAAATTCAAATTTGTTTGATTTAATCTTTTCATCTATACTTTATCTAGAAGCATTTTTTATATTTGTCTATATAATAATATGTTATAAGAAACCGACGTCGATATTTAAGTATAATAATATTAAGGTAATGTACAAAAAAGTTATTGTAAAACATTTACAAAACCTGTTATGTAGTTATACATTACACTACTAATAACATTGATGTCTATGTTATTCTAATAATGATGCACACAAAGAATTGAAGTATATTCAAAGTTTGTTTTTTCTTGTATTAATTTTCATGTTAATAAATAAAAGGCTATTTAATGGTTTTTTATTTTAGTAAAACTAAATATACAAATAAATTTATAGAAATTCAAAACAGAAAACTTATTTAATGAAATGAGTATAAAGAAAACCGATAAAATAAGAATAATTAGCTTAATTAGTAATTTAAGGACTTAATAGTTTACAAATAATTAACAACGAATATTTATAAACTGAAGATATAAAGTTTTAATATTATTTCGTATGTGATATAGTATGTAAATATTTATTCTAAATATGCTATACAAAATATTATTATAATTATCTTAGAATGATATAAAGTATAAAGCGTTATTTAGACATAAAATATCTAACGATTGAATTTTTATGAAATTTTTATTTTATATTTTTCACTAAAGAATTTATATTTAGCATGTTATTCAGTTTATTAAAGATATAACTCAAACATATGATAGATTAATTATCACAATAATTAATAAAAGGTTTCTACCTTTTTACATTTTTATTACATAATTATCGAGTTTTTATAGGTCATTTATTTAATGTAAATTCTTGAAGTTATTGAAATCATTAAATGTTTTAAATCTCTCAAATAAGGCAATGTTTCTTTTTAAATCATTTTATAGCATAATATTTCTATTTAAATAAATTTCCATTTCTTTTTTTATTCAGAGTATCTTTGATAAAATAGATAATATGTCCAGCAAAAAGTTGTGACTTTTCAGACCACTTGATTTTTACGATGCTACAAATCTTTTCCAAATAATCCTAAATTTTTTCCAAAATATTTCTTGCAGTTACTTCAATCGGATCTGAATTTTCACTGCGCAGCCAAATAACAAAAAATTCTTTTGTGACACTCTATGTACTCTCGCATTTATTGGTCTGTGCATTTCAAATACAGTGCATCTATACGCATACACAGCATGAAGTGAAAATAATCTTCGTGAGCGCATGGATGCGCATGGGATTATAACGCGGTCTGTCATAAGCAGATGCCACGATCTGATTCAGAACTCTCCTCAGCTCTCCCTAATCGCGTTGTTCAATTGCCATAAAAGCGGTTTTACACTTATGTTATATGGACTAGAGACGAAGCGGCCAAATGGAGCTTTGATTTTATGAAAAAATGGACCGGCCTGTATCTATTTTCTTTCATAGTTTCATATAGAGCCATCGATTATCAGACATAGAGCCGATATACTTGATTCAGTTTTTCTATTTTCTCAGTTATATTGATTTTATAAGATGGTTGTCACTTCAAAGAACTTTAAAAGTATGAAGCTTGTAGAAGATTTCAAAAAATATAAATTTTAAATTTTTTCCAATATTTTTTATAATAATTATTACAGTATTCGCTTGAAATTGGTAAAATATGCATTTATTAATTTTTAAGACACTTTTCGTATTAAGAATATGCATATGTAAAATTAATAACTTTTTGCCATTGTAACTTTTTGCAAGTATAGGGACTATTTATATTTTTATTTAAAATATTAATTTGAATAAACTAATTTCAATCATTTTATTTAAAATTTTGTATAAAAAATATCACATATAAATAAAATATTTAAAAATATATGAATAATTATAGTATATTAATAATATAATTAATTAATTATATTTTTTGTTAGGTTAAAATATGGTTTCAAAATCATCGATATAAATGCAAAAGACAAGCAAAAGAAAAGGCAATGGCTGAACAAAATGCACAAAATCAGGTAAGCTACATCATTATTAAAATTTTTCTCACTAGATAGTCAGAATATTCTATTATAGCTTATTTAGTATTCAACTTTTAACCTTGAAAAACATAGTGATAATAGTTATGTAAAGTTATGAATAGTAAATGATATAATTCGATAAGAAAATATATTCACGGTAATAATATTAAAAAATTAACATATTGTAGCTTATCCACTGTATTTTATTTAAATATATATTATTTGATTATAAAAAAACTGCATAGTAATTAAGACACTATTTTTTGTAATCTCTTGATAAGATAAAGAATTATATATAATATGTCGTCATAAAAACGCAAAAAAGTATGAATCGTGCATAAAAAGTAGATGAGCGACGAGATAGAGATGGATTTTGATCGTCGCGATACCGTTGAATGCATATGTTAGCGAATACATTATTATATAACACGTATGCAGGATCACGGAGTTACTTCGTTATACATAATTTTAAATATAAATGCCGTCAATACGTCTTTTTTATCCTGTAAATTGAAATGTGTAGTAGCATAATTTTTTTTTATTCTGAAACAATATATTTCATTTTTTAGAGATAAATTTAAAATATAAATTTTTCTATGTAAAAATATTGTATAATATAGAAGTTATCAGAAAGACTTAAATTAATCTTGCTATTGAGATATTTGATGTATTCGTAAATTAAAAATTTTAAATTTTTTATTGTATTACTTTACAATGTTAATAGATTACATATATTATAAATATATCTATTGAAATTAAATTTTTGACACATAGCACATAAATATTTTTAAGATATAATTATTTTTTTAATTTCATAATATCAAGAAATAAATAATAATGATTATATGTATGGTATTCTTGCATTTTGAAATATTCTAAATTGTAAATATTATTAAAGAATTTGTATTAAAATTTCTTTGAAATCCGATTAACGAAAATATTTGGAAAAGGAAAGATATATTTTCAATATGAATAATATTAAAATGATATTAATATCGAATAAAATTTTAAAAGGATCAACGAAATGGAATAATCTATTGCGAATTTTCTTTCAATACAATTTATATTTGAGACACTTAAAACATTTAGTGACATAAAATTTCTTTTGTATTATAAAGCAAAATTAGCAGAAGGTAATGATACAAAACATTTATTGTATTATCGATTCTTTAATAATGTTGAAAGACAAAAGAGGAGGGAGAAGAAAAATAAAAAAATTCGTATTGGCAACAATGTTCTATTATTGAATCTCATCTACGATGTAAACAAATGTAACCATCTTGTAACACGAAGAAAGCGGGAAAGAAGGGAGGATGCTCGGTTCAATGCATCGGATAAAAATCTGTAGACCATGGTAATAATGGCGCCACTTTTAGTTGCACGAACGGAAGGAAAACGGAAACACAAATGTCGGTTGTCGAGGAATGTATGTACATGCTTGTATCGCGATAGCCGATCGACGGGAGACTAATGACGTAACAATGAGTCCGACATTGTCGGGGACAAAAAGCTCATAAACATGCCATACAGCATTAATGGAGCTGAAAATAATCAGTTAGAGGCGATCTGTAGCACAAAAATTTTGCTTTATCACTTTCTCTCTCTCTCTCTCTCTCTCTCTCTCTCTCTCTCTCTCTCTCTCTTCTTTTACTTAGCTGATGCGAATTATTGTATATGAATGCTCGTTCCCCTCTTTGTGTATATATAGTGCTACCGCCTTCGTGCCCGAGTGAACAGCCGCTCTATAATTTACTCGTTAGTTTGTCTTTAGCCCCGCTTGTGCAAACTTCTTCCCCTATGTATAACTATAGAGAGAAAGAGAGAGAGAGAGAGTGTGTGTGAAAGATGAAGAAAGAAAAAAAAGCCAAATACAGTCTCATATCAGAGAATGAAGAGGAAAAAAATGATCAAATAAAGAAACAAGCGCAATAAACGAGGTAATAATCAAAATGAGAATGTAGAAAGGAGTAAAAGAAAGAGAGTGAAATAGAGGAGGATTTAAGGTTAATCAAAGTAAAAAAAATGTCGAGAATTAATTATACCTTTTGATTAGATAAACAATTTAGAAAAATTAAATTAGTATAGATACTAATATAAAATAGTTCTATTAAACAAATTACTCAAATTGATTATCTTTCGATATTGAAAGTTTTTTTAAAATTTTAATTAATTTAAATTATTTATCATTACTTATATATTTATTCAGAGTTCACACTTGTATTGAAAGTATTCAAAATGTACCTAAATATTAAAAAAACATGTAATTTTAAAGAAGTTACTAATGATTGTTTTATTTTATAATAGACATTTTGAATAATTTTATTAATATTAAAATTTTTATATTTCAATGAAAAGATTAAAATGAAAATATATATTTTACTTTACTTTCTACATTATCATTTTTCGCTAATTCTGTTGCTTTTTCCTGATACCTGTAAAGAAATTATCCTCCATCTTTTTCACTGGCTTCCTTTCACTTTTTTCTGCTGTCCTATCGTTAATTTACTGGACGCGGCGATATACATAATTGCTTTTGCTAGCTCCCAACGTACCAAGGGGTTGGTTATTTTATCTTGTCACATTCTCGCAAATTTGTGCACTAACTGCTTGTCTTACCCTAAAGCTAAAGATAACAGCATTTATGATTAGAACATCATTGTATGTATGGAACGATATACATTTTGTTTATTAATTTTCAACAATAAATTATTATTAATAGATTTATTAAAGTCTATTAAGCTAGAAGGTTATTATCAGTATTCTTATAATTTTTATTAATTTTAAAATTTATAAAAATTTTATTAATATAAATATTTAATTAATAATCAATAATATTGATAACATAATGGGCATTGTGAAAGAAATGCATATTGAATGTTGGAAATATATTTTTTTAAAGTTGTTCCTTTACAGTTTAAGATTTAAATAAGTAATTTGTTAAAATAATTAATTTTAGAACATTGTATAATAATATTTGATTAAATTGATTTATTTAAGTAAAATTTAAATATATACTTTATAATATTTTTGATATAATAGTTATGTTATTATGATTACATAAATAGAAAAATAACTCATTCTAAAATAGAAATTGTAAAGTTAAAAATCAAATTATACTTGTATAAAATTATAATAAATAATTAAAATATAATATGATAAAAGTTTATTGTTAAAAAGTAGTAAATTATTAGTATATGAAAGAGTAATACTTAGTTATAAAAAATTATGATAGTATATATATATATATGCATATAGTCGACATTACAAAAATATATAAAAAAAAAAATATTTATAAATAGTGAATAAATTATATGAAAAATATAAGTATACATTAATAAATTATATATTAACATTACATAAAAGCTATTTATGGAAATAAACTTTATATTTTTTTATTTATGAAAATCACTTTTTATTTGTTTATAAGTAAGCCTATTTTATTTTGTACATTTAATAATGCTACATTTTATGATTAACTTATAATAAAATAATCAAGTCAAATCAATCGAATCGATTTATGACAGAAAAGAATCTTATATTTACGATTTACAATATGAAAGAGCATAAATTTATATTTACTATGTCCATATACATGATAATATATTTTATTTATGAGTTATTATGAATACCTATGTATTAACATTTAGTATATCAATTAATTAATTTGAAAATCGTACTAAATTTTTAAAGATAAAAAATTCTTAAACGTGAACTTAATTTGTTATTGATTTTATTGTTTATTGAGGAGTTAAATCTATTTGTATCTTTTAAAATGGTAAATAAATTGTTAAATTTGAAAGTTTAATTATTTGAAAACAAGATTATTGTTTTATTATATAAAGGTCAATCAATTTTAATTTTTTCTCTGTGTGTATCAATGAAATAAAATAAATATTAAATACATTCTGATATGTGAAACAATCAATAAATTATCTAATAATTTTTACTTTTGTAATTTAAGTCAAATTATTTACTGAATTTTTTATAGTAAAATAAATCATTTCTTCCTTATAATTAAAATAATTCTAGGTAGCGTAATATAATATATATATTATAATTTAGTTATGTCATATGCACTACGTTCTTTTAAAGTAAAATTTATTTTAATAATTTTAATTTTATATAATATATATAAAATAAATTTGCATATTTATAAATTAATTAATATTTATAATATTTTCTAGTTTAAATCTTTAAGAGATAATACTAATTTTTTCAAAAGTCAGATTTAACTAACATTACTTTAATTTAACATAAAGATATTTGCAAATAATCTACCATTAAATTATTCAACTTATAATTTAATTTTCTAACAATTAATTATACTAATTATTATTAAATATAAGCTTTAAAATAATTTAATAGTATTTTCTGATAAGATGATCATATTTTTGGTTATTTAACTATTTTATAAATCACTATATATAAACTGTATGTATATAATATATGCGTGTATTCGTTCATAAAAAATCCACTAATATTTTCACTTTTAAAAATTATATTCAAAAATATATATTGATTTATATTATGTAAGTAAATGCTTTTATATAAATTATTCTTATAAGATAAATAAAATAAAATACAATGCTTCAAAACACACACATGCAGAATCACAATATTTATAGATATTAGATCTTTTATGTAGTTTGCATTGTTTAGTTATTTCATTGTACCTTATGTGGGTGTACCTGTAAAATATTATTTAATACCGCACCATAGTTAGAAGATTCAGTCCCTAAATAAAAGAAATAATAAATAGACTTTCATTAAAAAAGATAAGAAAGAGGATGAGAGAGAAAGAGAGAGAGTTTGTAACAAAAAAAGAAATTTGAAAATTTACAGATTAACTTTGGTTAATATATTGGTGAAGATCGTGTACATTTTTAATAATAAAAATGAACGCATATTTATATTGATATATTAAAACGTATATGTATATGTATATAATTATAAAATTTTAATATAAATACATTTGATTAAAATTTAAAAATTTTGTGATAACTGATTTATGTACGAAATATTTTATTATTCGAATTAAATTCAATATAATTATTTAAGTTTAAGTAATAGTAATTTGTATAAATATTTTTCTGAATTTTTATTTTCATTATTAATAACTCTTATAATTTAAATATGATTTTTTCGGATACGTACATTTATTTAAAATATATTATAATTTAATTTCAAACTTTAAGAAATAAGCTACTTTCGCTCTTTATTTCTAGCATTGTAAAAATTTTCTTTAATAATTTTTTTTACATAAAAATGCATTAAAGAAAAAACAATATAAAATTATAATAGAAAAATACCCATCTAATGAGATTCAAAACAAGAGAAATAATAAGAACATAAATTATAAAGTGTGTATACGTGAAACAAAATACATAATAATCAGAAATATATAAAAACTATCTGGCGCAGAAGCTATCTCGACCGTGTACTTCCGGTGCCGATTGTCCAGTGCTTCAAAATTACATTAGCTTACATGATGCGCATGCTCGCATAATAATATTGTCATTATTACAGCTCTAATATCAACTTTAGTACTACATTTGAATTAGTAGCTGCATGTATACGAATATATAAACATATTCACTTATGTGTGATTATATAGACGGACTCAGTATTTGATTAAGCTGCACATGCGATTAGCGTTTCCTATGCACAATCTCGACTCCGAACCATTTTCACCGGAAATAATTGTGAGGGCTCCGTACAGCTTACACTTTACTGTAACTCAAGAGTCGTCATACCAAATTGACATGACGCGTGACTCTCGTTTGCTCCCGTAATCAATGTAAATTATCGCAGAGAGCGATGATGCATTTGCACTGATAAAGTGTACTTAGCCACGAATTTCAGCGCCAGCGACTCGCGTCATAGATACATTAATTTATGAAATTGTTTTCAGACTTGTATAATCTATTTTTATGCTTCCTGGTTTTTATTTCCATGCGATGCCTATCGTATTTTATTTTCGCCTTTTAAAATTTGTTTCTTTGAATAAGACTTAAAAATGTTAAAGAGATTAAAGTTAAGAGAAAATATATAGTGGATGTTAATTGATTAAATTCAAAGAAACTTTAATGATATAAGGACCAGATGTTTTCTATATCTAACTAACAAAAATCTTATTAACTACACATTTACACCTTTTAGTAATATCAACTTACAATATTAATTATGATAAGAAATTATTTTTTTTATACAAATATTAATAAAATCAAACCTCGTATTAATGTTTCATAAACACTCTCGGTTGAATATAATGTCGAAAACAAAAAGATTAGTTTAAAATATTATGTATTTATATTATAACTCATTTAATACAACATATTATAGATTTTGAATTAGATTTGTCTTTATCAAATAGCTTAAAGGTGATTGTATCGAGTAATTTTTTTAAAACTATTATATAAAAGATCTTATATGAATGTAAAAGTTTATAGATTAGAAATATTCCTGATATTGCAAGTTCAACCAAATTTTAAACTTTATTAGTCGATATAAAAGAATAATAATGACTAATAATATCTTCTCTTAGCATTTTATTCAATATTTTTTAAGTAAAATAATTATTTATTAATATTTAAAAAAATAGTTATTTCTAAATATACATTATTTTACTAGATTCAATTACTTTATATATGCTGCTATATAAAATAATATAATACGTATAGAATACCCAAATTCTTTTTTATTTTAATATAGAATGTATGCACAGCTTCATAATCATTAGAAATTTATATTTAGTATTTCAATTTAAAATATAAATGTAAATATAAATTCAATAAAAAATATTCTATGTTATTCATATATATTAAATTTAGATAAAGCACGAATAAACTTTATTGTATTAAAAATTTATTCATATATTTTAGAGCTGTAAAATATACAATGTAATTAACAGCATAGACTTATATTCAATATTCTTTTTAATTAACATTTAGACTGAATAACAAAAACTTATATTGAATATTCATTCCAATAGCTAGAATATATTACATTTTTTTAGAAAATCAATTTATATATTTGTGTGGTTATGTACATATTTAAATAAATACGTGCGCACGCGTGTAGCGTATAATATAGTTTTTAAAATAAGTCATTTTTTAAAAAATATTTGTATATCTTACATAAATATAAAGGTTTATCGTACTAAATATTATTATCACATCATTTTATAATTATATGAACTTTCATAATTATATATTATATGAAATTATATGAACTTTTTTTTAAAATTTATAACTTGCATATTACCGTGTTAAAGTTTTACAAATACCTTATTTTACTATAAGAAAATATTTAAATATTTTAATCGCTTAAATAGGTTTACTAGAATAATTTGGATGACTGTACCGTTAATCTGCATCTTAAATAAACAACTAAGCAATATGACGTTGCATGTACATATATGCGATACTCAATTATTTAGCAAATGTATTACAAGGTTGAGTCATTTTTAGCTTACTATTATCATGAATAAATAAAGAGAGATTCCAAATACTGAATAAAAATCAAAAAATAATATTTTTTTAAATAAAAATAATTTAAAAGTAAAAAATAAAATCTATTCATTTATAATTGATTTTTGTTCATTGTGTAAGCTAAAAAAGAAATCATTTCCGAATAGTTACAATATGAAGTTTTCTTTAATGTAGATAGATGTAATTAGTAAATTTAATTAGTATCGATTAAATAATTATATTAAACTTACAAATAAAAAATTAAGATGTTTTTTATATAAACAAAAGAATAAGTTGACATATAATTCTTGAAATTTTAAATAACTATACAAATTTCTATTACAAACGAACGTCATACAAATTTGTATATTATTTTGAATACCTTTCATAATAAGCGTATTTTTATATTATTTAAAATTCATTTTCGGTAATTCATGTATGGTAAGTCATAAATATAATGTTAATTTAATCTTTGCAACTCAGTATACTACTTATAATTTTGTACTAGCGAAAGAAATAAAGAATAGCAAAAGTAGAAAAAAGATGAAGGTAGTGAATAAGAGTTTTTCTTTACTGCGGTACATGTATGAATACTATATATACGTAGCTCGCTGAGGTATTACAAATAGAAGGTAAAAGAGCAAAAGGCCAAAAGAGCAAAAGCAGAAAAAAAGAGAAGTAAGCATTGGTACAATACCTACCAAGATGACAATCACTCAGCTGTATCAACATTAAGTATACGGTATTCCTCTTGAGAACGAAGATGACAGTAAGGCCTTCTTTCGGTCTTCAAAAATGGCTAGTTGAAATATCTGTATAATATGAGCATTATTATAAATGCACGCATAATGTGCATATTCGGCAAATAAGTTCTGAGGAAATCTTTGCAAGGGATTTGGACTTTTACTGCATGTTAGAGAAAATGCATCCTGATTCGTTTGATCTTAACTTTTATTTAAGTTTCATTTACTACATTAATGTTACAAATTTAGATAATAAAATTTTAAAGTAAAAAAAATTTTTTAAGTACTGTAGTAATATCAGAATTCTTATGTTAATTACAAAATGAAATCCGTTTCGAAATTTGTTTAGGTTTATAAAATTCCATACTTAAATTATGATAAAAAAGATTCTTTCAATCCCGAGAAATTATATTTATAATATAGTATTGGTAATAATTTTTATAATATTTTTATCATAAATTTAAAAAAAAATATTGCCATTTACAGCAATCTGTTATTTGATAGGAAATATTTCTTTTATAATACTATTATTTTCATGTAAAAAGATATTAAGAATTGTTTCTCCAAAAATTAATTCGAAATTAGAAATGTGTATTAAAATATAATAAAATTCAAATACAAAATACCTATGAATAAGATGAGCAATTTTCATAAATAATTTTAATTTTTTATAAAGGTGTTTTAAAGGTATAATTTATTACAAGCGCTTTATAAGTTTTTAAATAATTATATATATATGTTTTTCTAAATATTTATAATAAATTAATAAATTATAAATTGAATGCGAATATTGTAATTGCTTTGAATATTTAGTTATTTAATGTAAAAATAAATAATAGTGTAATTTTGTTTAGATAAATTGTATTTATTTTCTATATTTAAGATACTAACATAAAAATATTTGAGATAAAGATTATTGTTTATAAACACATAAAAATTTCTTTAAATTCCTTCTTATTGTTATAATACTTCACTTTTTGATTTTGATTTTATATTTTAATTTTTCTTATAAAGGAATAATGATAATAATATAACGATAATATCAATAATACAAAAATTTGACCACGAATAAATATAATATTTTTATAAGAGATTATGTATAAATTTAGAAACTTTAAGTTTATAATGTTACACGCCATAAAAATAAGTATTTCAAATGTCACACATAATCGAATATTACTGAAAAAAATCGAATGTACATTTGTTTTATATTATCCATTTTTTGTATACAAATAAAAACGCAAAAAAAATTATAAAAAATTTGTTCTCCCATAACAAATTCTTTTACATAAAAAAATCTTAATTAAAACAAAAAAAACAAAACAAATAATCTGAAGACTGCGATTGCTGTATATAACAGCATATTAGTCATAAGTAATTATTACATGCAAAATTATTGTTTATTATGATTGAAGAAAACAACATATTGTATAAATATTATATTTATTTAGTTCAAATAAACATTAATAAATAAATTACAAAAAAAATTTAAATAAATACATTATTGTTTCTTTATTTATAAACATGTATGAAATTATTGATTAAGGAAAGAAGACTTTAAGATTGTTTAAAGTATTATAAACAAGATTAAAATTAAAACAAATTATTATATTTAAAAAAATAATTTTTATCATAAAATGTTCAAGAAATCTACAAAAGAAAAGATAAAAGAATATCGACATACAATATTTTGGCAGGTGAAGCTATTTTATGAAAATGAAATTGATTAATTAGTTTAGGTTTTGATAATATTCGAAAATCCTTTTGTAAATATTGGGATGACGATTTACGTTTGTTTCAGAGCGCGAGTTCGCCGCGTCGAGTAGCGGTCCCGGTGCTGGTGAAGGATGGAAAACCCTGTAACAGTGGGGCTGGTGGAAGCGGAGGCGGTGGCAACGAGTCCGGTCGCGGTGGATCTTCAGCGGCACTCGCCAGTCCCGCGCCCCATATGGGAGGAAGTGGGAGCAACCACCACGGAGGCCATCATAGCGGCGGCGGGGCTGTCGGTCTGCCCCACCACTCTATGAGTCACGCGATGAGTGGTAGCCAGAGTCTTCAGCACTGCTCGTATACGCGGGTGGCAGCGGTGGCAGCGAATCAGCAGGTCGCTATGCAGCAGCAACAACAGCCTCAATGCGGAGCCTATCTGCCGCTTCAAGGAAGGGCTTGGTAGTGCGCGCCTGCCGCGGCTGGGGCGGCTGCCGTCGCTGCGGCCGCGGCCTATGTTAACGTGGCCCCCAGCGCTGCGGTCGGACCCTGGACACTCACCGCGGAACCCTGGTACACCGTAGCAGACGACAGCCCCTGAGCCCACGTCCATTTCCGAGGGAGAATCTCTGAAAAAGCCAATTTGTACGAGACTATACACTTTTCTTTTCTATGTCCCTTGCGCCTTTTGAGTTTCGCAATACGCACACTACTCTTCAACAATTTTGCTCCATTTTGAATTTTTTCTCTCGCTTGGCTCTTCTTAACAGCAAAGAGTATTACCCTTTTGTGAACTGTCGACTTTACGAAACTTCAAGGATAAAATTCTTAACTGTAACTTCATTTGACCAAGATAGTCGTCTTTACTTATCTATTGGCAGAGGACAAAATTTAGATCAATAGTAAGTAATTCCATTATTACAACCATCATCATTATCATCATCATCATCATTATTATTATTGACATCATACTAAATAGCTTTTATACATTACACGATTCGTATATTATATCAAAAGTTATTTTTTCAACGGATGAAAAAACTAAAGATATTGAAATATGTTCTTTAGTATTTCTAATTTATAAAATTGATTTTTTTTAAACATGATTTTAAAAAGAACCAATCATTCGTTATTTTATATTTATACACAAATACATAATGATTTATGACTGTATCCACAATATTTTATTCAAAATACGAGTCTTTGAAAATTTTGCATAATATAATTTGTTTTATAGGATTTTGTTCAATACTTATCTTTTATTAAAATATACATTTTAAGTTTATTAATGTTTTAAATCAGTTATAGCAAATCATTTATTGAATTCAATTCATTTGAGTTATATAATATTATATGTTTTCATTTTTACATTATTTAATATACTTTCATAATCTTATATTAATTTTATTTACTTAACTTATCACTATTGTAAAAATTAAAAGTTTCATTTTTTAGTCGAATAAAAGTCATATAATGTTTTGTTAACAATGAATGTCTTGAACAATATCAACGATGGTTCGACGAATGGTTTTTAATATTAATGAGCTCAAGCCAATTAAGATAAATTCAAAATATAATTGTTAATTCAATAATTATGAACAAAAAATAAAAAAAATAAGAATAAAACGTTTTCATATGTTGTATGTTAATGTTATATAGCTCAAATTCAAATGATAATGTTTATATCATCGCGATGGTAGACTTAGTAAAACGAATAAAATTTGTCATTCAAGAGACATTTGCAATTTACAAATTTTACAAATGCTGTCTTTACCTAATTCGTGGAATCAATTTTTATAGCTGTAATATTTTATAAAAAAATCTTTAATATGGAAAATAATTGTAAAAATATTTTTTTGACAACAAAATTTAGAGCAAATGACTCAAAATGATAAATAAGTAAACAGAGCACATGTAAGAATACTAAATGCTTTTAGTAATATTATTCAGGTCTACAGACACATCGCAGAAATGTGCGTACATTTATCGTTACTTGAACAAGACTTCAAATATGATGATACTGTCAAAGAAACTAACGAAAGTGTGTGATGTATATACATGTATGAATGGTGAAAGATTCTGGTATAGATATATAATAGTGTTTTCATTACGATTGCCGCCGTGTTAATGTTTAGTGTACAACGTACCCAATTTTTCATTGGGATCGAACAAAAACTGTGATACGCCATCAGGTGAGATACCTGGGCTAGTGGAATTAATAACAAGCATAATTTAATTCTAAATGCCTAAGTTCATTGCAGTTATCTTTTTTAAGATTATATTTTTTCACATAACAATTGGTTTATTAAATCATATTTTATTCCATTGCTTGCTATTACAATTATTTAAAAATTCATACAAAATTTTAAAAATCAAAGAATAAAATACTTCTAAAATTTTTTAAATAATACGTATAATTTTTTACAGCATTATATGAATTTAGATAATTATTTCATTGTTTGCAACTTTCGAAAGTTTTATAAACTAACAAGTATTTCCTTTTATAAAAATATATTATATCTCTATTATCGATAGCTATAAAAATACTTAAAATGAAATAATACTTTAACAGTTTACTTTAACATTGTAATAAATATTTGTAATATTTTATTATTTTCATTTAAAAATTTTTTATCGAAATGTATATATATGTATATAATAATGAATTTAACACGAATCTATCAATAAATACCTTGAATGTACTTAGAACAAAAACTATTAATATATTAAAAGGAAGTATTAAAAACATAGTTTATAATACATATATGTCAATGTAACATAAAAAATATTTTTTTTCTCGTTATTAGTAATAATTATTTTTTGATAAATTAAATAAGCTTTTTTAATTTGAAAAGTATTTGGATAGAAATAATTATTTTATTATAAATATATACGAGAATTTATAAATCATATGTAAATATTTAGGCATTCAGAATTAAAATGTGAAGATCTCATCGAATTATTGCATTTTTTTTTATATCTTTTTCTATCCTGTAAAACTTATTTGTAAAGGATAGTTTTTGAGATATTTATTATTTATACTAAAAATATATGCAAATGATCTTGATCATTACAGAGATGGAATAAAATTTTTTAAATTATTCATTGTGTATTTAAAGAATAGAACAGGTTTTATAATTAAATAAATATTTTGCATTAAATTACATTAATATAAATTAAAAATTTAAATTAATAATAAAATTTTTAATTATTTTAGATTGTATTAAATTTTATAAAAAATACATTCATTTTTATTTAAAAAATAAAGCAATTTTATAAAATAAAACTATCAATTATAAAAATTTTGTATGTTAAATCATATTTCCAAAAATAAATTTGATGCTATTTTATAGTTGCGATTATAAAATGCTATCATTTCTCGTTTTTTTTAATAAGAAAATATTCATCGAAATCATTCATCCAATTTGATTAATTAAAGATTTTGGGACATAGAAAATCTTAAACATTAGTAGTGTCAAAATATTTGATTTAATTATTATATTAATATTATAAAAATTTTCTTTAAAATACGGTAAATTCATAAATAAATTTTTATACAAAATTAATTATACAAAACTAGCTTTGTAGAATATGATCACATTTTAATAGATTTTTTGAAACAGATAAATTTAATTAGTTTAATGAATATTAAATGCATTATAATCAAAATAGAATAAAAGTATGTTGTTTTAAAATTTAAAGAATTCACGATATATGTAATATATTATCAATGTATCTACAATTTTACAATAATAAAAAATTCTTTTCAATACTTTTTTTTTAAAAAGATCTTTTAATATTAAAAGGTGTACAAGAATAATTATTTTAAAGAGGAAACTTTTGGTCTAAAATGAAAATTTTACTAAAAGAAAAATAAAATGTAAACAAAAAATTATATTATAATTAAAATAATATAATTTATTATTTAATATTAAATTAAGTAATTAAATTTTGTAGTTATTCTTAGACTTCTTCGGTTTTATAAACAAACAAAGATAAAAAAAATCAATCAGTTCAATGTATAATATTTGAATATAAGTTGAAAATTCATTTTTTAATTTCTACTTTTTTATTCTTAAAAGTAATGCAAAATATAAAATAATAATAAGAAGAATAATGATAACAGAAAAATTATCTTGAAAAATTAAAAAATAACAAGCGAATAGTACAAATCGAGTATCATAGTAAAAAATTAATAAAAATAAAATAGAAAAACACAGAAAAATCTTATCTCAATATAATTTGATCATGACGGCGGTACTTACAATTTACAAAATTTAGCTGGTAAATTTTGATTCACCAGTAGTGAATAAAAATATATTTTAATGTACCAAAAATAAAAACAAATCGATTGATGGACAAAGCCGAAAGAAATGAAAAAATGTATATGTGTTTATACATATAAAGCGAGTTTAGAATATGTATATGTACATACATATCTATACAAAAACATACATATATATATTTATAAGTTTACTGAGGCAGGTACGTAAATACAATGGGCGGTTGCATTATAATTTAAATGAAATGGGCGTCGTCTACCAAAATTTCTGTTGCGGTTTTACATTAGATTACTGGATAGAACATCCGAGCTGTTGCTGATGGTGGAGCATTATACTAAATAGATATGAGAGAAAATTATAAAGTTACAAAATGTAAAACAGAAGAAGCGTCATACACATCCCTGTATATATAAATTAAAAAAATGTAGAATGTCCAGTGATAATCGAGCATTGTGCTGTCTACTTATGGATCGAGCGAAATATTCTATGCTGTTAAATAAACGCATATTTTTAAGTTTATCTTGCAAATTCTAGTATATACGAATTCAATGAATCGTTTATAAAAAAAATATTGCATTCTTAAATGACGACAGATTGTTTTGCCATTCATTATATTATATAAAATATAATTTCCCGGTGGACGAAAAGAAACGATTTATTAATTAATTTTAAAAAATTATTTCGGATTATATGTTTTTTATTTATTTGCAATAAATAATTTTTAATTTTTTCTTATCCTATATATATTCTATCGTCTTCGGAATATATTTTTTTATAACAGGCATTTTACATTCTGTATTTACTTAATAAGATATCTATTGTATTAAAAAATTAATAATAACGTAATTTTTATTTCAAACTGTAATAGATCTGTAATCAATATATATATATATTATATATGTATAACTATATATATAGTATATATGTATAGTTTTATATAATTATATAATCACGGTATATTTTCTAAATGTCAGTTATAATTTTTAATATTCTATATTTATTGATAATAATAAACATCTAGTTATTTGTCTTATGTTACTATTTTATATCTCTATTTTAAAAATATATTTTAAATCATTTTCTTCAATTTTTATATTTTTTGTCCATAAAGAATCCAAAGATTCGTCGTCATTTTCATCGAATCTATAAAAATATAATTCTAAAAAAAATCGAACAATTCTTGTATAACTTTTTATTGTGGTAAAAATCACAGTTCAGTTACAAAATGTACATAAGGACTTTAAAGAAACAAAAAACATAAGTGAGTCCTGTAAGAATAAAAAGTGGTGTGAGATAAAATGTTAGTCGAGAGTGCGAATTCTCAAATTTAGCTGCATTAAATGTAATGATTATAAAGTGGTGAAATAAAAATACGCGCGATCGAAAATTTATAATAAATAATACGTATGTGATGCTGAAGTTTGAAAATATCGAGAAAAAAAGAATTACGTAAGGAATTAGAGATTAATATCAAAGTTTTGTAAATAATCGAAAGATATATCAATAAAGCGACGACACTTATTATGCGAAATTTAATTGTTTTATTTCTATTCGTAAAAATTTTATCCCTGATACAAATCATGTCACAATTGTGTTATTCAATAAATATATGCAAAAGCTTTAAATTTATATAAATAAATTTTCATAAATATTATTGATATGATTTGAATTAAATTGATCAAATTTCAATATTTATTTATTTTAATATTCGTAAAATTTTGAAAATGTTTCATTCAAATATTTTTTCGATTTAATTAAAAGTATTTTAATATTAAACTCGCATTTTGAAAATACTGAACAATAATTTATATTATAATTTAAATCATAATTAATATATTAGAATAGAATTTTTTAATTATTTCAACATAAATAATTTTTTCAATGTGGTTCATTTTTATGTACGAATTCATTATGATTATTATGCAATCTTTTGAATATTTTTATAATCTAAAAATTATTGGTTATATTTAAATAAACTTAAATTTTGAAAAAAACTAATACATAAATTATTTGTATAAAGTTTTTAATTTTTATCAATTGAATATAAAATATATTTTGTGTAAGGAAATCTATTAATTTTGTTTCAATTATTTATGTAAGTAAACTTATATATACTTAATCTACATTTATTTATTAATTTAATGTATAAAATTTTGATAAAAGTATTTTATTGATTTATTAAGATTTTTTAAATAATTATAATATTTGTGAACTAGATATTTTATACTATGTAACTTACCGAATAATACTCCAATAATTAATGTATATGTCTGATTTTTAAATCATATTTGTTTTATATAATTAAATTTTATGCATATTTTTTTAACAAAATTTATAATAAATGCGAATGCCTAATGGAATATAGTACATTAGCTTGATAATTATAGCAAATAAATCTATTTAATTGAATGAAATTTCTTAACTTCCTTAATAAGGAATACTTTTTTATCCACGCATAGAATTACATTTATTAACATTTAAGCAAACTTACAAATGAGTAACTCGAAATATTAATTTAATAATTAAAAAAATATTTGATACGTAAAATATTTAAAAAGAAAGTAAGAGATGTATATACTACGTTTCTATAATATACTAATGTAATTAACAACTATATCTCTTATAAAACTTTGAATTAAATTCCTTATAACTACGGCTATAAAATTAATTTTTAATCAATACAAGTATTCAATTAATAGCTTTTACAAATCTCAGAGAGATTAAGAAACTGAAAAAGCCATTACTTTCAAAGAGAAAAAATATCGTCTCTTCTTTCCATAGAGCAAACATATAAACAAGATCGGATACTGGTACTAAGAATGTTTCATTAAATACATCGGTACAGATAGCTTCCAAGCATCCCATGGAAACGCCCTCGAAACGTTTCAGCGAGAGCTATCTTATTAAGGTAAGTCGATACCCTATCAGGCTTCGTACTTGTACCTATGTATATGGGTGGAAGGTTAATGCGCGATATTAGCCGACGAAGCATGAAGGGGAAGTTTTGGGAATGCTTTACCTCGGCGAGAGATGCTCGTTAATATATTGAATGTTTTGGCCCTACCAAAACGGATTATTCCACTGATTTAAGCTTGCTGCGATCTTTTAATTGCAGTCGTGATTATTGTCAGGAGCTAACTAATACTTATGGGTAGTCATGATCTCCAGCTACACGAAATTCAAAATTATTTTTAATATTCAAAATAATCTAATAGTTTTGAGTTTTTTTCATTTAGTTTTTATTTTAATCAATTATCTTAATTTTATTTTTACGCCTAAAATAGGATTATTAAATCAATTTTAAAATAACTTTCTTAATTTAAATTTTTATAGCGTTATTTATAAATAATCAAATAATTTAATGCAATTATTTGATTTCAGTTTTTTTAGTGTACAGATAGTTTGTGGTTGTTCTCAAGCTTGATCTGTAATTTATCGACGTTTTACAATATATAAAATTTTAAAAATACATTATTAAAAGCTTTAAATTAAAATCTATTTATTCATTATACACACTATTTATAAAAATAGGCATTTTATATATTATACGTACTAACACTGGAAAAATTATATTCATTATCACAGTTAATTAATTTTTTATGATTAGAATTTCTCTTAGAATATTCGCATTCATTGGACAAATTATTAACAAAATATTAAATTTTATTTTATATAATAATTTATTTCGATCAAAAACATGAAATAACATTGAAACGAAAGAAAATGTATGTGAAAACAAAGATATTGAAAATAGAAGCCTTGCAAATCATGTGGATGATAATAAAAGAAGGGGCACGCGGTATACAGCAGGGCACCGAAGAACTATATATACGAGAGTTAGAGTGACCAGTAGAAGGTAAGCCTGTCATTGTCAGACACCCTTATACATGTCAAGTCCGGGCATCCTGTGTTAGTTTACCCTCGATGCTCAGGGGCTCCTGTGTCTCTGCCTCTACTATTCGCACCATTACGAATCGACACCCAAGTTTTAACACTCGTTCGTTTTTACTGTTTTGCTCATACTTATACCCCTCATGAGTTACTGCTCTTCCTTATACTTTCACATTCTCGGATGCGTATAAGTGTTGTGCTGTAATTGAAAAATTGATTGCCGTACTTTTTGGGTGCATTAGTTTATATGATTTTCATGCAGGGGCTTTCTTCTTTTATTACATGCACTCAGGGTAATTCTTTTCATGCATGTATGGTATTTTCTAGGTATATACATTCTGTTGTTTCATTTTTTCACTTATACGGAAATATACACCATATATAAATATGATTTTTTGACCTATGTAAATTACTATAAAAAATAACATAAATTCTTTTTATAATGAAATTGAATATCGATTAAGAGGTATTTAAAGATAAAACAAATGTATTAACCGTGTCGATGAATAAATCTTTTCGATTATTATCAAGTATAACGTGTTAAGATTCATTTCTAAATATACTTTCTATTTAACTAGAAAATATCATATTTAAATAATGCTTATGTATATATTTTTTACTAATAATTTAATAAATATACTAATTATTAAAATTAGAT
Organism: Dolichoris vasculosae; assembly: GCA_018907195.1. Lineage (NCBI taxonomy): Eukaryota > Metazoa > Arthropoda > Insecta > Hymenoptera > Agaonidae > Dolichoris > Dolichoris vasculosae. The sequence continues at coordinate 4,999,561 of JACCHY010000018.1, forward strand.
GTTTATTATGTACAGTACATTTTGAATATACTTCTTTTTTAATTGCGAAATCTTGTGAATAAGTACTCAATATGATATCGTTACTTTTTTGATATCATGAAATTTCAAAATTTTCATTATTATTATAAAGATTACAAAGGTTTAAAAAACTATAATATTTTAACATATGTGTAAAAATTATTCGTATAAAAGTATTAAAACTGAACATTTATTTGAATCTATAAAAAATAAAATAGAATTATAGAGATTTTAAAAATATTCGATATAAAAAATATGTATTATTATAATTAATTAAATATATATATATATAAATTATTTTGAATAATCCTCTATTTATCAAATTATATTTCATCTATTATGCGTAAATTAAAAATATTTTGAATCATTTGAATAATATTACTACACCGTTTTTTATTATTAATAAAGTTCATAGTTGAATTTATTCATAAAAATCAAATCTTAAATTACATTAATAAAAAAAATACTAGTAAAGTTTTTATAATAGCACATATCGATCGTATCGATCATATTGAGCGTTTGAAATCGCTTAAATACACTCATAATCGGTAAAACTGTATTATGTACTTGAAAATGTAATTATGATATATAATATACTTATCAAATAACATTAACCAAAATATTTAGAGTAATATTTACGTAATTATTCCATCATTACAAATTTTAATTTATATTTTTAATTCAACATTATTTTATAATTTTTTAATATTATTCTAAAACATTTTATTATTAAAAGGTATTTTTCAAATATTTTTTTTTTAATTTCTCTCTTTCGCTAATTTTAATCATATTAAAATTTAAAAACAAGTTATTAAGTTATCAATTAAACAAGTTTAAAGTACTTTTATGTAAAAAATATTCATTTCATTGCAAAACAATTGCAATTTTTATCTTTCTGTTTGAATGGAAATTAATAAGACCTGCTCATTGAATCAACCTCATTAATATTATCATTTTTTGATTCCTTTAGATTTTCAGATTAAAAACTCTATTTAAAATTGTCAATATCCTTCTCTTTTATTTTATCTCTTTTTTCTTGCACATTTGAAGACCCTAACCACTATTATCATATTTATTAACTGACGCATGTACGGCTTCACTGATCGGTTCATGGATGTAATCTACACACCTATTCGAGCGTTTGTTCGTTCTATCAACCAATTCTACATAATATAATATGCCGTTGACAGCAGCACGTGCCTACACAACTGGCACCCTAGCTATGGCATCCAATGTAAAAGTATCGCACAAGAGCCTATACTGGACTTATTGTATTGCAAACTATGCGTGTGTTCTCTATTTGTCATTCTGATTTCACACGATTATGACAGTCTTTCGATAAACTGTGGGAATTGTTTGGGGTCGATAAAAGTTGTAGGCGTGAAAGTTCGCTTGTTTAAAATAAAATTAAAGTCATTACATGTTGTTTATTAAAAATTTATTAATCTATGAACGTTAGATTGCATGTATTAGATGGTTTTCAATTGAAAAAAAAAGTAAATTTTTGTCTTTTTTTAGTGAACAACTAAGTATTGTAGTATTAGACTAATATATTATTATCTAAATGAATGATTGTATTATATTGTACACAAATTTTTAGCTAAAAAAAATTTATATTTACGCATGAATAATATAAAAAGAAATTTTTTTTCATTATCAAAATAAAATAACTGTAATTAATTTCAAAGAATTCTAAAATATAAGATACTCATTTTTGTTGAAATAAAATATATAAATATTAAAAATTACAAGGATTTATTTATAGATATGTATATTATATAAATTATGAAACATATATAATAATCTCAATCAAGTATTTTAATAATATTAAAATATCTCTGAAACAAAAGGATTGTTTATTATTTCTAATTTTAATTATATATACTGTTTTAAAAATCAATAAATAGTTTGATATTTTATATGACCGTAAATATTTTTTATTTTTTTATTTTAATTAGATTAAAACTATAATTATCCTTAAAATTAAAGATAATAATAAATTATAAAATATAATAAATTTAGAAACATTTTTTTATAGTTTTATTTCTTCTTTTATAAATTTCGCTATTTTTGCTAATTCTAATTTAAAATGAAGTTTTAAAATACAATGAGCCTAAATAGAAAAATCTAATTCAATAATAAAGCAATATATTAATGAAAAAGTTTAATTTTCTTAGTGTATTTCTACAAAGAAAATTGACGCTACAAAAAGTGCCTTGAGGCTTGCAAGTCCTTAGATCCAATCATTTCTAGTCATTGTAAATTCATGTTAGGGCGATAAGACAAGAAAACGCACGTTCAAACCCCTCACAGTAAAATACTCATGAATACCAGAAGGTGAAATCATAGGGTTGTTTTGAAGCGACTATCTAAGATGACGCCAAGTGCAAGTTGAAGAGCAACGAAAGAGAGAGTAAAAGAGAGAGAGAGTGTGGAACTTTCATCTGATAAATGCTAATACTAAACTTTAACTTATTTTTCTTTAATTTAATTTTTTCAAGTTCTTTGTACTAATGCAGATATATTTAAGATTTATATATATAAATAATTATATATAAATTATATAAATATATATACATATATATAAGTAGATTAACAGATGAAATAAATTAATTCTTAAAGATGTTTGCTGAATTCTATATATTAATGCCAAATAAAATAATAATTCCTTTAACAATAATAAAAATAAAAACCTTAAAAAAATAAAAATCAAGATATATTAAATATAATAAAAGTAATTAATAAAATTTATATTTTTTAAAACATTTAAATCTTTTATAGTTGGTTAAACAGTTCTTTAGATTCATTTTTATTCAAATTAATAACGTACATAAAACATTTAAGTATATGGATTTTACACTACTATGTTCTAACATTTATTAAAATTAAGTTATACATTATTTTTAAACTATAAGATGACATTCGTTTTTTTTCTAATTAACAGATAATTTTATAACTTATCATCAAGGTATATCTTTTGAATCCTATCAAAAAAAGTACATTGAGGTAAAAATTATCGTTATACTACTCTATTGCCGTGTTTTGATACTTTAAAACCTTCCATAAACCCCTTAACTTTGAACTTTTTTATTCGACATCTCTCGCATTTTATGAGGAGTTTGGAAAGAAAGAAGATTCACGCGATTAAGAGCTTTTTATAATGTATGATATGGCAAAGAGTTACCACCGTGACTATTTGCATTCTACTATAGACCAATTGAAGTATCATACGGAGATTTTTGGCATTCATAAAAGGGTGGCATATTGAACGAAAAATTTTCTCCGAGAAAGCAAAAATATACTGTCAGTCAGCCAACACCACGAGTTATTCGGTTTTGCAGCGTCTTTTTATAACCCTCCTTTTTAAACTGATGGCAATAGCACTGATAAGTAAAGCAACTTTTTTAACATGTTTTGACGTTTGTAAATAATTCAGAGGCTTATGAATAGGATTGTACCACTTTTATTTTCCGCGCGATGTTTTATATTATCATTGAAATAGTGTTATTCGAATAATTTGATACCAGTCAAAAATATCTTTGAAAATTACAGCCGGAAAATATTTTATAAAGATAAATTTTAATATATCTCATAAAAAAGGAATTTAAATTTAGAATTTTAAATCGTCCTTTATTTTATTTTTTAAACATTATTGAATATTATTTAATATTATCTCTTCAGAACATATTTCAATTTTTAATTTAATAACATCGTATATTATTATTTATTTTAGTTATTTTATATATGATTAATTATAAAGAATCGATGAAAACAAAATTTAAAATGTTTATCTTTGTATTTCCAGATTTTTAATTTTTAGATTTAACACAAATTATTTTTAGTTGTTATGAATCTTAATTATTATAGGTTATTTCCATTTTTAATAACAAATTATATTATTAAATGACTAAAAAATCAAAATTTTCTATCATAATTTTTATTAAGTACATAAAACAAATATCAAATGAAGATTCGTATATAATATGTTATAAGTAGAATAAAAAATATTTTTAAAATGAATGTATATTAATTAATCTTTGAAAATAAAACTTTTCGATTAAAAAAAGATTGCTACATAATACATATTCAAAATGGAATAATTCATAAAAAAAAAGGGATTTCGAATTGTTATGCAAATTTAATAACGACGATTTTAATATAAGCATTAGCTGGAATAATAATTTAACGAAACTTGCGTAGAACTGTGGTGCACAGAAACAGAGAAAAACGTGACGTAAGTGAGCACAAAGAGCAATCACGTCAAAGCTGATTACTGCGTATATTCGCTATACCTGTAGGAATACAGTTGCGCAAATCAACGATCCCAGAGTCCATGGTGTGGCAAAGATCAAAGCATTCCAATGGAGCAAGTTGGTCGAGATATTGCTACTTGAAACTCGATGATTCCTAGACTCGTATATTCGCATGCGCGGGTACACTTCTGAATTTCGTTTTTACGAAATTACGTAAAAATGAATCTTCAAATATTGGAATATTATTGCATTAAATTCAACCTTAACGCTTGCTATTATAACATAAAAAAATATAATTATAATACGTTAATATTTTCAACTTTTCTATAAAAATTATTTCTGGCTTCCTTTTTTTAGATAAAAATACTGGTTTCAAATATGTAATAGGTACTTTTTATTAATGTACGTAAAAATAAAGTTATCTGTTTATTCAGACTTATATATTTCCACAAAAATATAATGATTATAATCTATAAGTTATAGATTTATAAAAATAATATTAATTTTTATTTAAATTTAGTAATTAATTGCGTTATTTAGTTTTATAGTTAATTGAAAATATTACGCTGATAATAACTCTTTTTATATTATTAGAATATTAAAAATAATTTAATAAATGTGTACTAGTAGTATTACTAAAAGCATGTATGTATACTCAATAAATTTTTTAATTAAATCTAAACATATTAAAATTAGATTGATTAAAAGTTACCTAGTTTTATAAATATGCTAAAAATATATCAAAATTAATATAGGCATAAGATACAGAGACAAATAAGCTACACTTATTCCATAATACCGAATTCTTTTTATAAGTAGCTTGTTAGGAATAATATTGCTTATTCATGAGTTTTGCTTTTGGTATTTGTGCTTGCGACGCTCATTTATTTTCTCCGAATTTAGGATTGCAACTACATTCGTGGACTAAAGTGGTTATTGGTGAAAATAAGCAAATCTGTGTCGCATAATATGTTTTTTATATGTTTCAAATTCTAAACTACGTATGTACACTTATATTTCGTTGCATTAAATTCTGTCGCTATTTCAATCATATCGAGTATCTTGTAACTATGGCTACTAGGTATATGACTATGAGATACGGAATAACAACTTTATACACATTCTGTAGGCGCTGCGCATTTATTAGTTATGTCCACACAAGCATAATACTCTATATGCATATGTGTAAAAACATTCGAAGAATGAAGATATAATGAATAAGATGGTAGAACTGAAAGCTATAAACATTAGTTTAAAACTACCAATTTTTAAATTAAAGTTATTGGTTATATAAAAATAATTACTACGTTTGGAAATCATAATAGAAGAATTAATACATAAATTATTAAAATGATAATGAATTTTAGAAACATTTATAATTATACAATAAATTTTATGAAGGATTAAATATTTATTAAATTTAAATAATTGATTGATGAATATATGGTATGTAAATATTTACTTAAATAAAATTTTATATAATAAATATTTTCTAAATATTTTTGTCGTTATTCAATAATTCTATACAATTATTTTTACATTAAAAAGTATATTAATTTTAAATTTATAAATAATTACATTATGGATAAAAAAGTTAATTTCGACTATATAAAATATATTTAAATGCACACACATTTATGCATTACGTAATCCTGCTTTATTTCTTTCAAAAAATATTACTTTTATTTCTTTTCAAAATAAATTAATTTTATAATTTATTTTCAAAACCAAATCATTACAAGATCCACAAATGCTAAAACTTGATGAGCTAAACTAAAAAAAAGTAACGGAGACAATAACTATAAAATTTCGAGAAATTTATATTAAATTAATAGTAATAGATATCAATAATAGAAATTCAATAAGCAGCATACTAATTAATTTTGATATTTCAAGTATCTCAAATAATAATTAATTGTTAGTTAATATAAATAATAATCAAATAGAATACTATCTTAAAATTAAAAATATTACTAGTATTTCAAAAATACAAAATTTGTTTTACAATTTAATAAACAATTTTTTGTTATTAATAAATATTTCAGAATAAATTTTATAAAATGTAAAGAGTTTTTGTAAAAAGTATTTGTAAGATTGAAAAATATTTACAATAAATTTACCGAATTTATGCAAAAAAAAAATATATTATTTAACAAGAATATAAAACAAAAAATATTTATAAAATTAAATAAGAATTTATGAAAATCATGTAAGTATAAATAAAAAGAAAAAATCGAAAGACCTGTTTTTTTAAAAAAATTAATTTGTAAGAATTAGTTATAATAAGTACATAGTGAGTCATTGCAATTTATTTCCACAAAAATTATAATTTTGATTTTATTTTAATAAAAATATTGTATATGAAATTACATTAAAATAAACAACCCAAAATATATATTTATATTAGTATAACATTATATTTTTTAAATATATCTTCGGTTAAGTATTAGATTTTTAATAATCGAATATATTCGTATAAAATATTGTTTGAATTAAAATTTCTTTAGTAGTATTACGTTTCAAAAAATATTTGATAACAATTAAAAAATAATGTCTTAAAAATAATCATAATCAGAAATTACGAATCATGAAAAATGAGATTATAAAAAATAAAACGTAATTATAAAATATAATTATATTATATTTAAAATAAATTTGAAATATTGTAATGTTTTCATTTGGATCTATATAAAAGAACATGAATTTAATTTATTATAATTAATAAAATAAATATCTAATTTTCAATTTATGTATTTTAGTCATACAATATTTATTTGCTGACAATAAAAATATTATAAACCCTTTATTTTTGATTATTTTACATAAAGAGTTAAATTAAAAATGTTGAATTATAGAAAAATAATTAAACATTTAATTTAAAAATTAACCTGTCCTTTTTATTTATCCTATTACTTCTTATATATATTATAAATACTGTTGAATTGTATACATTTTATGTATTCCCATATCATTACAATTTTCTGATTTTTTTATTGTATACACCATTACAAAGCTTTTTCAATCGAAATATTTCAAGATTGTTAATTTATATGTTATACGTGAGTTTCTTCCTTCCGTCGGTCGGGATAAAATTTAGACACCAAGCAATTACTAATGAAACTGTTCGCCTTTACCTAAGATGAGTTTGTGAACGCACAGCTGTCCTCGAATATCGAAGTAGTGGGGATGAACCAGTAGTAGGCCACGCCTGTTTGTTTCTCCTGGTGCATATAGGAGAGGGAACGCCCATTAATCAACGTCACGCCCAGTCTCTCCTCCTTTTTATGCTACTCCCTCTCATGTTCCTCTTCTCTGTCAGATTTTTCCTTTGCCTCTCCTTCTTTTTCTTATTCCTTTGTATATTTAACTCTGTCATATAAGAAGAAGAAAGTATCGTGGATTTTTCTTTTTGGTAAGCAGTTTTGTTACGAGACAGAGATAAAGATATTCATTTTTACATATAACTAAGTACGCATGTGTCTTTCGTTTAAGATTAAATAAAATTTAAAGATGATAATAGATGTAAATAAAAAATTTAAAAAGAATAAATAAGGAAAAAATGAAATAATTAAACCATGAGATATAGATATACGTTCATAGTAAAAGAAATTGTAATTGTACTGACCACGACGGCAAATTTCATAAATTGATACTTTGGTACTTAGGTACTTTGTCTTTTAATGAATAAATGTTATAAGGATTGTATAATAGAATTAAAAGTTAATATTCGAAAAATACATTTAAAAACTTGTTTTATCTTGTTTTATTAAATAAAATATTGCACAGAAGAATATCATGTGTTAAAAACTCAAGAAACTTTTATTTCAATTTAAATAGATTAATTTTTGCACAGTATACGATAAAATAATTAAATTTCATGAACCATAACGTTATTTCGGAGATAGAATTAAATTATTTATAATTAATATAATGATACAAATATTTTTCAACTCAATAAAAATTCTCTATAAATTCTCAAAATTCATCTATAAAAATAACATCCTATATATAAAAATTACATTAAAAATATACATTAAAAATGTATATTAAAAGGTTTAATTAAATATTTGTAAATAAATGTAAAATTAATTAAATTAATTTATATATATATTCTGATTTAAAATAAAATTTATATCGTATAAATTTTTACTTAAATCGAAGGTATTATAATATCATAAATCAAATTGTAATTGAAGTTATTTGTCTTAGTTTCAAATTTTTTTCAATAAAATTTTTTGTTTTTAATATTTAAAAACAATTATATATTATGTTATTTCAATTATATATTATGTTATTTCAATTATATATTATGTTATTTCAATTATATATTATGTTATAAAAATTATATTAATTGAAATTATAATAAGTTTGCGTAATTTAATATATATTTTACATTTTAGACATTATAAAACGAGAGTAATATATTTTAGGTATGAGTCACACAAAATTGAGATCAATTATAATTGAGTACTAAATGTTTCTGCGTATTACATTATGATACAGACTAGAAAAAATTATATACATATATTTGAATGCAGACATTAAGTGATAGTTTTCATAAAATATTTGAAAAATAAGTATAAAATATGAAATTAATGCATTTAATATAGTCGATTCTGAATAATTTCATTGATTTAAAATTTGAATACTCGGAATTTAACGATTTTTTATATTGAAAACTTTTTTCCCGCGTTGGTCATTAAAAATATTTTATTTATTTAGTCCTACAGTAACATCAAATTACATTCTCAAGTGCTTGAAATTTTCCTTCATACGATACATGAACATATCAATCTCCATACAAGAAATCTGAACACACAATAAAATACTAAGTATATCGATGCTTTATTTGAAAATCATTTTTTTCGTTTTTCGAGTATATTAAATTCTATTAAGTGCTTAATCGACTTAAATGTTTAGAATAAATCAAAATAGGTTATATTAACGTATACTAGTTATTAATTTTTAAACATAATATATTATCGAAATTTAAAATACATTATCAATATTTAATACAGAAATTACCATTAGAGATGCTTTCAATAGTTAATATAAAATAAAAATATTTATGATTTTGGTAAATTTGACGATGTGCGATAAAATCAGATATCTGATGAAAAAAAAGTTGTAATGTCATAATAAAAAAGCGAGGGAAAAAGAGTAACATAAATTGACAACATGTTCACGTATAAAGCGAAATGAAGTAAAGGTGCAGACCGTTATAAAAATTTTTGGTCTTTGACATTGTACTCGCACTGCTGCCGTCGCACAAAGAACCTTGGGCACATGCTTTTTCTTTCGTTTTCATTTTATACGCGGGATGTCTAACGAGCACTTAAGTACCCGACGGTTGGCGAACTTAAAAATGTCATAAGATGATATTGTACTGTACAACGCTAGCGCTCTGAACGCACAAATGTATGCAGCAACGGCGGGCCACTCATCGGTCCGTTGGCGCATATACGATGGTACATTGTTTAACGAATGAATCTAAGTCTCGCGCACAAGAGAAAAAAGTCTGGAATGACTGCGAAAAGAATGCAGGCATTTGTAAATCTAAGCAAGCGCAGGCAGGAAAGCCTCGTGCGGTTCTCAAGTACATGCTCACATGCACTCGTACGTGTGCATATGCATATATATATATATATAGAAAGAGAGTGCCTGGAGAAAGGGGGTCGAGGGGGAGGTAGTCCGCTGAGGGAAAGATCGGTGGGGTGGCATCGAATTAGGGCGTTGGGTGCAAAAGTCGACGGCGTTCCCACACACGTAGGAATCCGATTTTTCGCCTCGGATGCGCACGTTTTTCCGACAGACTGGACCTAGCATCGTTTATTCACATAGCATAAGACATGGCTTTCGCGGGGGGTCGCTCACCCTTTGCACGGGAGGTCAGATTAACGACAGGCTGATAACTCGCGCGGGAACGCGCTTGCCCTCCTTTTTTCTACAGCGCCATCACGTTCACTTTTTTACCCACATCCGCTATAGCTTTGCAGTCTTCTACTCTATCGTTTCTTACCTAGATAAGCGAAATTATACAGAAGTGGTAGCTAATAAATTTATTGATCTAAATGATGTTTAAGATAGTTGCAAAATAATTTTTTTCCTTCCAAAGAACCTTTCTTTCTACTTTAAATCTTAATTATCGGAATTAAGTAATATAAGTTATTCTAGAAAAAACGGCTCATCTATGCACTCGAGCTTTTAGAGTCATTTCTATATTTTGGCAACATGTTTTACATATATATACAACAGTGCTTAATTTTGCGGATTATACTTTTTTTTAAATGGTTAACATTAAAACAAATAAATACGTAAAATATTTTTGTATCAAAAATAAATTATTTTCCGTTAATTTTAATAACTACGTACCTGCGTATGCCTCAATTTTTATACGTTCGGTACTTATACTAGGTAAACAAAAAAATTTATAATAGTTATCAAATACGTGAATTGTAAAATGCTATAATAGCTTAATAAATTCCTTTTTAGACAATTATTTATTTATTACATTTATTTATTATAAAAGCATATTATTGAAAAAATACATTATTATTTATATTTTATGATTCACAGTATAAATAATAAATAATTTTATTTATATACGTTTGAATTTTAATATACATTTAATATGCATCGAATAATAATCATTTTCAACAAAAATGAAGCACTGCAAAATAAATATATGTAAGCCTTTATAAAAAGAATCGATAGAAACGATGAAAATTTTTTTAGTATAAGTATAAGTATTTTATATAAATAAATTTAAAAAAAAGTAAAACACTCATCTTTTACACTAAATCAAAAAACCTTTCATTCTGCTGCAATTATTGAATATATATTAATTACAATTTTCCACAATCTATCGAAAAAAGGTAGGGTATCTCGTTATTTTTCGAAAAAAACAGGCAAATAAAAATTACATAGCTGATTGTTTTGTTGTGAAATGAGTTGTCGAGCATCGCATAGCTCACTTCTTATTCTTTCTTGTATTACGCAACGATTCGTCAGAGATTACTAAAAGTAATGGGAAAATTAACTGCAGTCAGTCGGGCGAGCTAGGTATGTGTAGTTTTCAGCGGTCGTAGGTAACATGCATAAGCATGTACAATGACCAGGCAGGGGGTGCCTGGGTAAGGTGGCAACAAGATTGTTAGAACCCCCGCGCGGAATTTCCATAATAAACTTCGGTTATTTCGTATGTGGCTACGAAGAGCATCGTCGATTCGATGGCTATGCAAAAGAATTACGTATTGTTGAGCATACATCGTTTCTCTTGGTTCGGTGAACATGTGATGTTAACGTGCATTCTCAAACATTGGGAGATTCATGTTTTCTCTGTATATATATATACATTGGCATGTGCGTGTATGTGTAAATATCAAGTAGTGTGGACGTTTTTACTATCGGTCACAACTATCGAGAAGATATGCTATTAGGTTTAATTATTTTTAATACTTGAATGCTAATAAAGAAAAATTACAAGAGTAAAATAATTAATAAAATACTTTTACATAACGCATTTTTATCTTGAATTTTTTAATTTTATAATAATCAATGCCATTAACATAATATTTATTCATTTATAGTATTTATCCAACATTAATTACGTTTATTTTTATATAAACTGAACTCTATTATGCATTTTTATCTAATTTATTTCAATTTGTTTATATAAATTGAAATTAGCTTTAGCGTTAGACCGAATTTTTATTCAAAAGTTTATACTTGTTATAGATAAAAGATAATTATCAGAGAAAAATTTTACATACAGTTTATAAATTCGATAACGCGTTTTATTTAATTAAAAATATAAAAAACAATTATAATATTACCACAGGAAAAAGAAAAATCGGAAAACTGTACTAACTTATTAAATATAATTATAAAGTATTTAAGTTAAGTTTGATACAATCAAAATTTGTTAAATTAATAAATAATTTTTGATTAAATTTTTCAAGAAAAAAGATAGGAATTCCTATAAATTGGATTAACTATATGGAATAGTTTAAAAATTATATCTTGATTGCTATACCAGAGAGTACATTTCATACTTTGCATAATAATGACGTGAAATACAATCGACGTACTAAGACATATCTTGGGATTGATTATTAGCGCGTTATATTTCATCGTTTCAAATCTGATCTCGTCCTTGTTCTCTTGATGCGTGACATTGTGTAAGTAAATGGTTCCTCGAAAATTTTTGGCCGAAGCAAAACCCAGCGAATTTATAAACGAGATAGATAATGAAGGAAAAGAGAGAAAGAGAGATAGAAATTATGAGGTGGAAGGATAATGACGTCCATTGTTCTAGGCGGGTGTATGAGTGCGAAGCTGGTTGCTCGTGCTTAAGTGCTCGATCGCTACCCTTCTTGCGTTCGATCGTTGGCACACCGGATGAGAGAAGTGTTTCGCTCGATGTTGCTGCCATCGTTAGCACTTACCTTCTATACATTACAAGCCTTGCGTATTCTAATTCATCATACATATAAATATATATTCAAATATATATTCAAATATATATACAAATAAATATTTTTCATTTTTATAAATTTTATTATTCTCATTCTTTTTTTCGTCCTCTCTTGCGTATTTTTCTTTCTCTAAATAAGAAGCTACATTTGAATTTCACCTTGCTTTGGAAAATAAACTCATGTATTTCAACCGAAGTATTAATATGAATCCTCTGGCTTCATATATATGACCAAATATGCCATACAATCGTTAGTTTTCATATCACATAATTATTTAAAATTTATATTATTTCAATATTCATTTTAGAATAATGTTTTTTATTTAAGTTCATTATTATCTTATTATTTTGTAAATTAAAAGGAATAAATAATTATAAAAAAATAATATTAATAACTGAATAATTTTTCATTATCCTACATGAAATGTTGTAATACTATCTGATTAAAATAAAACTTTTAATACAAATAGAAAATAAGCCTATCTTTTTAGGTAAAAAAATCATTACTATAAGGATGGATCTAACAATAAATTTACAATTATATAAAATAATGTAAAATTAGAATATTTTGTAAATATATTTACAATTAAAAAATATGCATGTATACTTTTGATTTAGATTATAATTTGTCAACATAGAAAAAATAAAAGGAGAAAGTTTCAAAGAGAGATAAGTAGTAAGAGAATCAGTAAGAGAAATTATAATTTTAGCTATTCAACGTTTAAATACTTATTATTTATTTTTACAAAAAAAATGACCGCTTAACTTCTTTTTAAATCAATTTTTGGTCTTTTTTTTGCTTATACTATGTAATTTGAATACTTGTACATATACACGTATATTGTCAAGATTTTATTTTTGTAAATTTTTATCTTTTTATATGTAAAATTGCATGATATCAAATACATAAAAGTATTTATAAGTAAACCCGAAAAACTTTCTAAAATGAATGGATAAATGAGAAGACCAAGGGAGTACAGCAAAGAAACGAATGAAATGAAGAACGAGATAAGTGAGGGTGTGCGTACTTACATAAAGGAGGTCTATAAAACAATCGATTAAAACTGTAAGAAAGGAAGCAATACAAAAAACTAAAGATGTGGATTAGGGTAACATAAATGCATGTACATTTATCTGTATGTATTTGTATGTTTGCGTACGTATCTGACAGAAAAAGAAAAAAATGTATAGACCGAAAAACAAGAAAAAAGAAGAATTGAAGGAGCAATTATAGAAAAATTCATTGCATGTTGGGTAAAGGTGATCGTAGTTCATAAATGTAAGTATAATGTGTATGTATACGAGAAAGTATACACCTGGAATTCATTTTCAAGGACACGATGAGGGCTCTTCTTTCCTTCTCGTCGGGAACACTCCATGCTCCACACTATATCAATGAATTGCCACATCATACATCGCCAACCAGATTTTGCCTTCTTTTTTCTTATTCTACTATTAATCCTTTCCTTCTAAACCTCTTTCCGTTTTTTCTTTAATACATTGTTCGTCTTCTCACTTTTGAATTTACGTACAGATTTTTTCTCTCTTACCTGTCGGAAAATTATAAGTACATAACCTTATTAAATAAAACTGAGTGCTTTTTATTATGTACAAGTATTTCTACGTAAGTATTTGTGTATACATATTTAATAATCAAATAAAATTATCTATTATACAATTTCATTTTATGATATATACTAAATTCTCATAATTTTCATTTTTGATATATTTTAATATGTTTTAGTACATTCTTTTAGAATTTAGTTGGATAGTTTAGAACTACATATCTTCATAAATTAGGGTCAGAATTATGTGTAATTTGAGTTTTTTATATAAATAAATTCAAATATTATTAAAATCTATTATAATAAATGATATAATATTTTTCTTTACTATAATTACTATTATTTACAATTTTATAATTTATCGATAAATTTTATTATTCGAATTTATAAGACTTACCAAAAATTTTCTACCATAACTTCGTATTATTCTTTTAACATAATTTATTGTAATTAATATAGTAATTATATTGTCCTTGATATCGCACATAACAATTTTTTAAATAGTTAGAATATAGTAGTGTGAGATTAATTAAGTTATTTTAATTAACTAAATTCTATGTAACATTTACATCAAAATTTATTTCCTAATAATATACATATATTAACATTTTTTAATTGTCTATATATTCAAACAATAATATCACATTAGATAATTTACATTTCATGACTATTTAAAAAAATGAAATTTTATTAAAATTTATACATCTTAAGAATTAAATAAATTAAACTATATAATTATAAATAATTCGTTAATGTAAGTTTTAAATATCCTTTATTAAATATTTGCAGTAAAATTATAAGAAATAATTGTATAATAAGATATTATTAATAATAACGTAATGTACAACATAAATAAATATATTTTAATTAAAATTTTATAATTTGTGCTTAAGAAATATTGATATATTCTCAATTATATCTAGTATAAGAAAGACCCGAATAATATATTTTTTACTATAACTCTAGTGAATTATATTTAACTCTTTATGGTACTTTTTATACCATAGTATCTTTCAATATAAAATTATACTTAAAAATTAAAGAAATTAAAGTAATTTAAAAAATTAGAAAATAAAAGGGAAAGGAAAACTAGACGGAAAGAAAGAGAAAATGTTCAATAATATATACATTTAATAGGAGTATTTATTAATAAATTTAAATATTATTAAGAGTTTTTTAACAAAAGTAATTATTGATAAGTAAATAGAATTTTTTTCTCTCAATCATGAAGTATATGAGGAAATATATATTTATGATGTGTTTTTTAACAATGAATATATAATAATTACAAGTGATTTATTTATTTATTACATTTATTTTTCTAGTAATATAAAAATCTTTAATATGATCGAAATTTATATTTCAGAAAACAGTCTATTTAAATAACTTTAAATTTTCGAATTGTAGGTGCATATGAAATGATGAATATTGTATGTTCGAAGATGAAAGTAGTAAAAAGTAAATTAAATATAGTAAAAAAATAAATAAATAAACAGAGAGAGATAAAATAAGAAAGATAGTTTTTAAACGTTAATAAAGAGAAAGACACTGAAAGAAATTGCCCGTAAAAAGGAATGAAGAAGAGAAAGAGAAAAAAATTATAAAAGGAGAGCGAGGGTGCAGGGGTAGATTCTACCTTGGATAGGCGCTTTATTTCTTTTTTCGGTGATCGCGAAGAGAGTTGACCGAGATAGCGCACCGCTATGTCCCATCAAACGCGTGTATGCGTTCAATGAAGCGAAACCACATTACTTGTATATGGCTCATATAATACACGGTTGGGCAGTTCGCATCTAGTTAAATGCTCTCTCCTTCTCTTTCAAGTGCGCATATGCTCGGCTTATATGCTTTCCCGCTGTCATCCAATTAATTTTTACCCTCAATTCACTTTTGCTTACGCTACATTTTACTTAATTCTCTCTCTTTCTCTCTCTCATACTGTTATATTTTTAATCAATTATAAATTCATTTCTACCATGATTTAAAACCAAACTCTTTACTATCAATTCAATTATGGAATTTAATAATTTTGTATTTATAAAATAATGAATTAAAAATTACCATTAATTTTATTTTAATAGCTTATATTTCGATTGGTATTAATTAATAAATTATTGTTAGCTTTTGAGGGATATTCACATAAAATAATCTTTATCAACTCCTTGTAAGGTTTTTATTATCCGATTTAAAAACCTTACTTGCTTAGAAAATAAAATAATAATATTTAAATAATGATTAACTAAATATTTTATATACAACAGCAATATTTTTTGTATAAGTATGTTTGATGAAATAAAAATAAGATTGAATCTCGAAGAATAGAACAAATAACGTCTACTTTAACGTGTAAAGAAAAAGTAGAATAGAATATATATGTCGATGCGGGCTATCGGAAGTATTGGCTTGATTGCTCCCTTGTTTTTGCTTCTGTTCTCTCTTTTTGTGAAAATTAAGACTTTAAATTCATTATGCGGGTAGGTTGAATGGCTCTTCGGTGGAATTATTTTTTACGTTTTTTCTATACGTATTAAAAGTAATTTTGTTAAATGATAAGTATTGATGCAATGTTTTTAAACATTATCTTAATTTAAACATAAGTAGATTTATGTAAAATAATTATAGTTAAAAAGAATCTAATATATCTAATTATCTAATTAATTTATCTAATTAAAATATTTTATTAATAAAATGTTTATTTATTATTTAATATATCATTTTCAGAAACATTTAAATTTGACTTGAGGAGTCTTTAGTTTTATAGCAATATTCAATAATAAAAAATTTAATTCCTTTTATTATTATTTTTTTATTAAAATTAAATAATTTTGTATATATATGTGTATTTTTACTATCATTTTTTTAAGAATAATACAAAAATGGTAATAGATTTATAAATAAATGTAAGTTTTTAAATCATTGATTTTATTTTTATTATTAAAAAAATATAATACTAGAATTATTTAAAAAATTGATATAATACTTCAATAATATTTTATTATTATTTAAATGAGTATTTATGCATATTTCATGAGTAATTTTATTATTTATTAAATAAATTTAAGCAGAAATTTTCATTATCAATTCAATACAGATTATTTAAGAAAAAATTTATTGATAAAAGTTCTAGAAATTTTATTAGCTATTAATGAAAGTAACTATCTACTATCTCAGATCCATGTAATATATAAAAACTTAAGATGAAATATAAACATTTTGGATATTAGACAATATGATGAATATTAAAACACCCTAAGTTAATTTTTAAGAATATATTATCATACAATTGTGAAGATTTTTAGAATTCTAGATATATTTTTTTCTAAAATCTAAATGATTTCTTTCAATAAGAAAATGATTATTGTTTTTATTGAAAATATAAATAATTATCTTTTTTATATTTACTGTAACGAGCTCAATTTTTAAAATTTAAATATAATTCTATGTATGTGAAAGTTAAATATTAGTTAAATATTTCTCATTACTTTTTTTTAAAAGTAGAATAATTCATTGTATTTTAATTATATATAATGAATTTTATAAATCGATTATAAATGCTGACATTAATGATTGTCTTTAGTATAAAGTTGCTGAATACAGTTGCACATCAGAAGTCTTTCTTTCACATGCACAGTTTCACTACCCTACTTTTAATTTTTAAATAACTGTAATATTGCGTCAACTTTTTTTTAAAGTTTAATAGTTTCCAGAAATTATAAATATATATTTTTATTGCTTATAATAATAATATAAATTTATACATTAATAAAACTTCTTCAATTTTATAATTTCTTAATATATTATCATTAACTTTTCGCTGTTATTTATTCATTATTATAAACATATTTTTATTTTTTATATAGATAAATAGATATACTTAAATATAATTTACAACTATTGGATAATTTTTACTTATTTTTAATTTTGATATAGAAAATTAAAATTAAGAATAATTTTTAAGAAAATAAATTATTCGTACGTACATTGAAAACATTTAACAAATGTATATTGAAATTTTAATGAAACTATTTAAATATTATAAGTACAATAATATTGACTTTAATAATTTGTACGAATCCAAAATGTTGGTGATTATCAACAGTTTTTATATCTAGCAGTAGAAATTTTTGTACATAAACTCCTTTTTGACCCTCTATTTATAAGTAATAAAAATATCTCCTAATTCAACTACTAACCTAAGTAGGCTACTAAAGCAATCCATGAAATCGACAACACATTCCAATAAATATGTTACGCAGCTGTGTCATCGAAAAAGCAGCTGCAGGTGAAAATTTTTCAGGGAAGGAAATTGCGTGCGCATGCGATCACTAACACATCTATTCATAAGTTCCAGTGGATAATATTACCATCACCTCAAAACAAGAAATGTTACGAAATTTAACCGACTCTTCATATTTTGCTTGCGAACGCATTAATCGTCGAGTTCGACATAGCTGTTTTCTTGTTGAATTCGATTGACGAATTTTCCTTTACG
This sequence comes from Dolichoris vasculosae, assembly GCA_018907195.1. Taxonomy (NCBI): domain Eukaryota; kingdom Metazoa; phylum Arthropoda; class Insecta; order Hymenoptera; family Agaonidae; genus Dolichoris; species Dolichoris vasculosae. The sequence continues at coordinate 5,018,365 of JACCHY010000018.1, forward strand.
GTTAGAAGAGATCAGAGTGCGGGACAGTGTGAAGCTTCGTAAACGTCTACTCGACCAGTTCAAGAGTTTTACAATAAAGTGCTTCAGATCAAGAGATGGTCAGTCAGTTTTTTTGTTAAGTTATCTTGATAATAGGTGCATATACTATACTCCTCACATTCAATGAGCATAAATTTTAATTAGTTTATAATTTATTACAATTGTGAGTTACGTTAGTTAATGCTCACATACAAAAATTTGGGTATTACAAATAATATTAAAAAATAATTTAAGTAGATGATAAAATTAATATAAAGTTATACAACTGGTTATAAATACTGCAATAATTAACTATTAATTTATAATCGAAAATATTCTAACTCTGCGTGTTATTTTGTATTAATATTTATAGATTTATATGTACATTTTATATCATAAACATCTTAAATTTTAATATTTTTATATTAAATATTGAAAGAATTTTTTTTACTGATAATAAATGAATAATATTTAAAATATTAAATTTAGATTTCTCCAGAGAATTCTTAAAAATGTAAGCAAATAAACGTTATATTTTTCTTCATAACTTATCTTGAAAATATATTTTTGACTATACATTAATATTTAATATTTTCATTTACATATTACTATAAATGTAATGTTTTTAATATTTAATATTTTAAATTATATGAAACTGTCAGTGAAATATATGTAAAAAGTGATGTAGTTTTGAAATAAAAATGAAAATGAAGAATTTATTATACAATAAATTCGTTATACGTTTTTTCAGTTTTTGTAAAAAATTTATTGTATTTCTAATTAAAATATCAATAAAATAGAATTGATTAACTTTGAATTGAATTGATAAAAATAACATTTTTACACAAATATTCATATTATAATACTATAAAAAATAAGTAATAATTACGTAAAAATAAATATTAGTACTATTAATAAAAAAATAAATACCAAAAAATATTTAACAATTATTATAAAACTAGTATAAATTTTATAACTTCAGGATTTCAAAATCAAAAATCTCAAGCGTCCTTCAACAAATATTCAATATGGTAAATAAATTCTTGTTATTCATTTTTTTTATTAATTATAATATGTAACAAAAACTAAATAAAAATTGTTATCAGTAAGAAGTTATGATACACCGAGCGATGCGTATAAATCAAATCATTGCTTCAAATTTATTTTTCGATACAAGACAAGTTTTATAGCTGCAATATTCTCCATCGTGCTCCTGATTTGTTTTATTATTATGATGATTTACGTCGCTCTTCAATCTGGTAATTTTTCAATTTATAACAAAGTTTTTTAAAATAATAAATTAATTTGAATTTGTCAAAATACCTATTAAATTTATTATTTTATTTTAATTCCTAATTTAGTATATATTTTAATAATGTTTATCACATCTAAAACAAATGAAATTACTGTTAAACTTTGTTAAAAATTTATCGACAGCGTTTATGATTATTATAGAAATATGTTTATATATTCAAATTTTTATATAATATCCTAAAATATTTACAGTTTTTAAATATTTTTAAAAAAGTAAAATTATTTAAAATGTTTTTGTACATTTATATAATTAAAGATAAATAAATTTATTATTAAAATATTACTGATATATTAAATTTTCTTTTAAATTTTATACTGAAATGTAAGAATATATTTTCTTACCATAATTAATAGAAAAATTTTCAGAATTAGCACCAAATCATTCTGAATCCTTGATAATTGAAGAAAAGGCACCGATATCATCGCAAATTTTACTAAGTTTTGATTCTAAAAAAAAAGATGCTGTGATAAAATTATCAACTGATGAAAAATTAATATGGCCAGATCTATCTACATCACGAAATGTTTTTGAAACAAATAGATTAAAACGTCAGATACCTCAAAATGTACCTGATTGCATTAGTAGACATGACGAATGCAAAATTATTTTAGATAGTAAGTATTGTGATTTATTTTGGCAAAATGATAATTTTCTTATTATTATACGCTTAAAAATTTATATACTTTTAAAGTTAACACAACAAGTTAAGAAATAAAAAAAAAATTTTCAAGCTAAATTATATCTTAAAATATTAAATATATTTCGTTTTCTGTTTTATTTTATTTTCATCACTTTATTTTTATTTATGTATTTTTATACTAACCATTACGATATTATATTTTGTCATACTTTTAATAGAGCGTATTTCTTTTAAAAAGAAATATATTAATTTTTTAAATTATGATTATTATACTGTAACATAAGTTTATATTCAATGGCTTGCAACAAACATAATAATAAATTGTTTACATTTTAAAAAAATTAATGTTTTCTTTAGTTTGTTCAATTGAATAAATAATTTAATTAATTATAAATTTTTGAATAGGTGTCAGAGGTATAACTAAGTCAATGCATGAAAAGTTAGACAGACTATATAGTACTTTAACAAATCAAGCTATTCTCAAAGAAAGCGATCCGAAAGAAGCTAAGTTTCGAAAAATTATGGAGTGTCTACAATGCAAGAATTCAATTAATTATAAGGATGATGAATACGGCGATATCGATCCTTATTCTTCTGATATTACTAGGAACGTCAATGATCAAATCAGCGATTTGTTACCCTTTCTCGAAGATCACACTTACGAAAATGACGAAGCCAATAGAGAAGAAGATTGTGGTGAAAGCATTGAAAAGGTGACGACTCAAAGACCTTTCCAAAAATATGGAAGACCCGATCTCAAAATCGATGCAACATCTCCTGATGGTACAATGAATTTTAACAGATAATAATCTCAAGATATAATCAATAATTGTATTCATTTGCAATTGAAATTGATTTATTAAAAACAAAACTTTTGAGGCTAAAATTTGAATAAATCCTTAAATTTAAAATGTTGCATTCAAATTTAAGAAATAAATAATTAAAAATAATGTTATAATATTAATTTTATTAAATATTGTCTCAATATATTAATAATATAAAAGAAATAAAATTTTTTTATATAAAAAAACTCTTTCAGTTGCAACAATTCGAAACTTGGATCCATTTGTAGAACCAAAACAAAAAATTTTTCATTACAAGCCTATTGATATTTCAAATGATGGTGAGATATTATAATATGGATAAAAAAATAATTAATTGAAAAAATTAAGATAATTTATTAAATCATTTTGAATGTTATGATAAATTTTACTCGCTCGCAATAAGACCTTTTATTTATATCACTTTATTTGAAATTGTTTGAACGGATTTGTTTTTCATGAAATTGTATTTCAGTATTATGTGAGGAGTCCCAAGTATCGCAAAAGATGGATGTGACACCGATCATTCTGCCACCTGCAGAAATATCACAAACGAGGCAACAGATTCAGTTTACACCACAAAATAGTTGGCCATATATTCCAGTATGCTATTATGAACTCCCATCTTTAAATTTCTATCAATCTGCGCAAAATTCTGAAGCTCCATTATTTGCATCTTATACATCATCACAAGGTAATATAATTTTTATTTTTAAAATGAGATTTATCTTTCTTTACAGTTCATAAAATTTGTATAGAATACTTAATATTGAGATAAAACAATATTTGACAATTTATTATGTTTTGTAATATTTCATTAAAAATTTTAAGTAATTAACAAATTATAAATATAAGACTTACAAATATCTATACATATATATATTTAATAATCAATATTTTATTCAAAAAATTATTATTAAATTATATATTTCAGAATAATGTTTGTATACAATAATACATTTAAATAAATATTTTTATATATCTTTAATTATATATATATATATATATATATGTAATTTAATTGTAAATCATTTTATTATAAATAAAATCTATGATTTATATTTTTTGAACTATTTATAAAGAGTTGTACATTAATTTATTTATAATTGTATAACTATTCAAAAAAGTTACTTCTGCATAGTAATATTATATTTTTTGAAGAATAATACGTCGTTTAACTTAGAAATATATACATATATAATCAAAAATAATAATTTTAAATAATACAATATGCTAATATACTATTATGTTTAACTTTGTCAGAAAAATATAAAAAAATTATCTTAATGAAAAACTATTTAGAAGTTTTCCTATTTATGAAATAAATAATTATTATATTTTGAATTATTAAATTCGAAGTTAACAAATATTTGAAAACTTCAGATAATTAATTATAACATTTAAATGAAAAGTATAAACGATCATTATTTAAGAAATATGATATATTATAAATTATATACGTTAATAGTTACAAATATTTAAATAAAATATATTATTTTTAATATTTTCTAAAAAAATCTAAAGATCTAAAATAAAAAATTTGTGAATTTATATAAAATTTTAAATTTATCAAATTCAAATATTTTTTCAAATGATTGAAGTAGAATATTTTTAACTAAAACTGGTATTAAATTATTTATTAAAATTAGTACGTAAGAGTATGACACTTAATTTAAAAAATTAAATCCTGTATTTTATGTACGTGATAGAATATTTTAGAATAATAATACTGTATATAGATCAGAGTTGAGAAACCATTCGTGAACATTCTTGGAAATCCGTGACTATTTATAAGAATAATAGGCAATGTTTACTATATTGATATTATAATTATTAGCAAAATCTCGCGTAAATATAATTTTATAATGAGCAAATAATTATAATATAATGTTATAATTACGTAATGTTATAAATTACTTAATATAAAAATATTTTTTTGTTTTATAGGCAACAATTTTGGTACATTAAATCAACCAATAAAGTTAATTTATTCGAACGATCAACGACAAAAATTCACATCGCTAAATCTTCAGCCTCAGTTCTTTCAACCAAACTCATTTTCAACCTCACAGTCACTACAAACACCTCCGGATACCCAGTTTCAAAGTCCATCTGCAATTTCAGAATTTTCAAAAGTTCCAGTAATAATTTCAAATCAACAAGCTTTCTCACAACAAGGACAACAAAATATACCTGTTTGTTCTTACATATTTTTACCATCAAATTATCAGCAACAAATATTTCCCACGCAAAATTGGGCTAATTCTCAGTTTACTAATAAACCTAGAGAAAGTAAAACTCCAACAAAGGAATTTTTATACACTACACCTCAACCGAATCAATTTCAGAATAAAAAAAATGGTAATTTCTTTTTTATATTCATTGTCAAATATTTTTCATTGTGAATTATATTTTATTCTATATTTTAAAATAATAATTAATAATTATATAATATAAACTTACATTAATAATCATGTAACGAATTTAAAAAATAAAATCAATATAATATTACTACATGCACTTATTTAACTTACTTATACATTCTTTTATTATAGTTAAAAAATTTTTTTTATATATTTTATACATTAATAATTATATCATTTATTATAATTTAAAAAGCGATATTAGTAATTAAAGCACACGTAAATATTATTTAAAATTGTACATGAAATTATATTTCAATGATAAATATTTAATTTATTATTAAAAAATAATTAATATATATTTTTATTATTATTTTAAATAATTTTTTATCTGAAAAATTATTCGCTTAGGTGAAATTTTTATTCCAAATCAACAACAACAATACGAACAACAACAGCAACAACAATCTTTGTCTCAAATACCTTTTGAGTTTCAGCATCAAGCCTCAAAGAATAGAAACGAAACAATAGTAAATGAAAGCTTACAGAAACATCAAAGAAACAGAACCACCGAATTAAGTAATAAATTTGGAAGTACGGTTGAGCAATTTTATAGTACGTAATAATTTAACTTTTTTTTTAGTACATTTATAATATATTTCATAATTTTATGCTTAAAATTTCTTAATTTGTTATATCCAGCAAATATTCAATTACGATTCAAATAATAAATCTAAAATATTTATTTATTATATTTAATAAAATATACATATAAAGTTTTTAAGAATATTTTTATCACTATTAATTAGATAACATAATTATATCTTATTAAAAATAATATGTTTTTTTATATTCACTAGAACTAGTATTAAAATAAAATTAGTTCAATATTTACATTCTGAAAAAATATTTAGAATAGAAATTAATAATAAATTATTTCATATTTCAATTATATTAAATCAATAACTATAATATATTTAAATAAAATTTAATTTTTTTTCATGTAATCAATTTTCGCTCAATATAATATATTTAAATAATTTAATTATATTGATTTCTAATATAGTTTAACATTTTTTATTTCAATTTTAAAGTATATTTTTGATTAAATACGATTTATAACTTATAAATTTGTATTATACAATTTAATTTTTCAAATTTAATTTCGTAGGATAAATTTTGATTTTATAAAATTTATGAATTAAATAAATTCTGTAAAACTTAAAAAAAAATGATAGTATTTGTAAATATTCTATCCTTTTTTTTATAGATATTCCAGGACAATGTAATGGTTTTATGTGCAATCCACCTTATAAAAAGTGCATAGAATCAAACCAACGTTGCGATGGCCAAGTTGACTGTATGAGTGCAGAAGACGAGATAGGCTGCCCAAATAGTGGTTATTATACTCGTTTTCATAATATACGGTCTAATTTACCAATAACAAATATTGAAGGTCGAACAATGTCCACGATATCTACTTTTGAGGAGGACCGAAAACAGACCACAATGTCAACGTTCGAAGATGAACGAAAACAATCGACAATATCGAGGTTTGAGGAGAAACAGAATCTTAATTCATCCAGTATATCAATATTAGATCTCGTACGGCGAAATAATATAACATCCAATGCAACTCAGATTGACGATGAGTATGGTAAAACGGCATTACCAAAAGGTAGAAGTGAACGTACAACTATATTCGCGGATCACACTACAATGGCTCCAAATAATTTAGCTACGGAATCATCTTTCGAAACAGAAACAACAACTTCTGTTATAATACCTGAAATACCGCATCAGTTCATTTGTAAAAGGTATACACTTAATAAAGTATTCTTATATATTTTAATATATATAAAAAAAGTTATTAAATATTTTTCAAAAAAACTTTTAATTTTTAATTTATTATTAATTTTAATAAGTTAATTTAGAATAAAACATCATGCAGTAATTAACATATATATAAGTAATTACAAAACTTGTATTTTATTTCAGAATTATGCAAACAATTCCACTTGAAAAACAATGTAATAATATCCTTGATTGCGAGGATGCATCGGATGAGCAAGATTGTAAATGTAAAGATTATCTTAGATTAAGCAACCCATCTTCAATTTGTGATGGGCATGTTGATTGCCCTGATGAAAGCGATGAAAAGGAATGTGGTAGCGTATACAATATATCAATATTAATTTTTTTAAATTTTATTATTAAAATGTAAATGTACCATATCATAAATATTTTTAGTTAGTATTTGTAAATATATTATATTTATATACAAATTTAAGATTATAATAATCGCGTTTTTACATATTTATTTTTACCAATTATATAGTAATACCAATTTATAGATTTTATTTTATCTATTAATTTTCGTAAAGTATAAAACCTTTTTAAAATCATAAAGAAATTTTCAGAATATTTTTTAGTATCATTGAAATTATATAATTATTTAATTAATTAAAATTTTAATTAATAATAATATTTTACTTTTAGCATTGTGTAAAGAAAATGAATATTATTGCTATAGAAGTGGAGGCTGTATTCCAAAACGTAAAAGATGTGATCAAATTATGGATTGTAAACTGAATGAGGATGAATTGGATTGCTGTAAGTAGTTTCATTTTAATCTACTTTTATACTACTTTAAACTATATTGTTTAGTTCAGTTAAAATTAAATATCATTATAATATTCCATATACTTATATTAATAATAATTTATGTATTTTTAAATTTAAATAAATTTTTTATTTATTCATTCATCATTTTATGAATGAATTTTAACTATTAAAAATATAAATTTTGTTATTTTATTAAAAAAACTTATTTATAAATAGAACTCTAATAAAATATAATCACTAATTTAAATTTGATAAAATAACACAGTTGCATTAACTGATGGGCGACAAATAAATTTCGACTTGGATAAACGACCATACTTGAATCTTGATGGAGTGTTGACACGCTATGATAATGGTGTTTGGTATCCTTCCTGCTTTAAATCTGAATTCCGTAATGAGACAAAACGAATTGGAGCTGGTCAAAAAATATGTGAATATCTTGGATTTCGGTAAATAATATTTTATTTCTATAAATTTAATTTAAAAACTATAAAATTTAATTAAATTAATGTTATAAAACTAGATCTTTTTAATTGTGTAATAATAAATACAAAATTTTATTATAAAAACTGAAAAAATAAAGTTTGTAAATAGATTCATAAAGTTTATATTAATAACATTATAATATAAAAAAAATAAATAATCATATGGTTTCTTTTGTCAGTTGAATATTTTAATAATTTTAATTATTGTATATATTTTGTATAATACACAACTTTTATAAAGAAATGTAGAGTCAGCTGATGAGATATTAGTTCAACCATCAAAACTCGTCGAAAGATCAACTTTAACAGATATTTCAGTGAATAAAAATCATTCACTTTATTTGAAATCTTCTAAAACAGAAGTTAATACTACATGTCATGGTCTTTATATTCGCTGTAAACCTATTCTGGACAGAAAATTAAATGTTCATATTAAAATTAATCCAAAATCAAAAAAGCGCAGTTACATATGGCCATGGGAGGCTTCTATTTATGTTGATGGAATTTATCATTGTTCGGCTGTTCTTTTGGATAATAATTTACTTCTCAGTAGTTCAAAATGTACTGAAGATGTTGAGTAAGAATATATAAATTTTTAAAATATTTTAAAGAGTATTAATCATCAAAATTACTAAGATATTATCGTATTTTTATTACATTATTATATAATTATATATTATTAAAAATTGAATATTTTTTAGTGTGCATAAAAATTACACGGCTGCTTTAATGGGAGTAGCATATACAAAATTTCCTTATAAAAGTACATATGAACAATTATCTCCAGTAGTAAATATTATGTCTCTACATCATTCAGATGCTTCATTATTCAAATTAAAAAATAATATAAATATGACACGTTACATACAACCGCTTTATTTAACAAAAAGGTGAATTTATTATCGAAAAAATTAATATTCGTTAAAATTAATCAAATATTACGTAAAGACCTTTATTCATCTGACTAAATATTAATTAAATATTATATATTTGTTATACAAAAAATATTATTATATTGTTTTAGTTTAAGGAAGAAGAGTAAATATATAAATAGCTTTTTGTATTTAATAATATTTTTTTTTCTAATTAAAATAATCAGTTTTATAGTTATATGTAAAAAATAAAAAAATTTCATAAAAAAATTCTTGTAGAATTTTTCCAGCATCAAGAGATGATATTTGCATTGCAATAGGTGTCAATTTACATAATCAAAGACAAATGAAATTTCTTCAACCAATTTTAAATTCATGTCCCAAATGTCATCGTTGTTATATTGAAAAGAGCGGTACATCTTTGTGTCCGGTAATAGTAATAAAATTAATTATTTAAAAATATTTTTTATATATGAAATAATATTCAAATACATAATTTCATCGATACTTAAAATATTTAGTCAAGTAATTCAACATTAACTTGGAGTGGATACGTAGTTTGTTTAAGTTCTGGTGGTTGGTATCCGGCTGCTGTTTTCCAAGACAAGGATGAAAATTGTGGTTTTTCCACCAAACAGATTCTTAACAGTATCGAATATATACATGCTCATCTATATCAAGCTATTGGTATATTTATTAATTTTAATTGTATATTTAATTTACATTACGTAGATGTCGATAATATTAAATAAGACATAAATATGTAATAGTATTTATCTATCAATAATAATAAATTATTTTTTATTAATACTTACTTGTAATATATTTCTTTGTATATATTAAAACTATATATATATATATATATATATAAGATAAATAAGTACTATATATTTTTTAAATATTTCTACGTATAGAAGAAATAGTTGAACCATTTGTGGAACCATATTGTGAAGGCATCCGGTGTTCTCTTGGTCAGTGTGTACCATGGGAAAATGTATGCGATGGAGTTCGCGACTGTCGAGACGGAGTTGACGAAAATCAGGAACAATGTCAGAAACTCAAACAGAGATGTGAAAATGGTTTTTCAGAATGTAGTAAGTTTAATTTCGGAAGCATTATAATTTATTGTAATAATCAAAACAAAGAAGTTAAGTTAAAATGAGTAAATTACAATTTTTAATTGAATCATTATTTTTAAATATAATAATAATTCAATGTTTAATGTTTTTCTAAATATATACATATATAGAATATCGTAAAGTTTTAAGGTACTGCATTTGATGTATTAATAATAGTTTTATGTTTAGAAATTTCAAAAAACTATTAGAAATAAGCTTTAACTATTTTATCCTCATAGTTATTTTAAATACACATTTTTATAATTAAATTTGCAATCTTTAAAATTTTAAAGGAATTTCATATGAAATTTATATTTTAACAATAATACTATAATAATTGTCCAAAAAATTAACTAAAGTAAGAAAGAATATATTTTTTGGAATTTATATTTCGATATTTAAAAAATAACTTACTTTATTTTTTAATATGAATAATCATCTTTCCAGAATGTAGTAAAACAGAACTTAGCTGCGGAAATGGAAAATGTGTTCCGAAGGAAATGTTTTGCGATGGGAAAACTGACTGCCCCAATGGAGTTGATGAGCCAGTAACATGTAATTGTGGAGAATATTTGAAATTAACCGAACCAAAACTTTTTTGTGACGGTCGACGTCACTGCTTAGATAAATCTGACGAAAGGTATCAACAATGTATGTGCAAGGATTCGAGTTTCAAGTGTGAAAAGTAAGTAAAATTACCAAATTTACTATTTATATTATCTAAAATAAATTAAATAAAAAATAAATTGGAAATTTTTAATAAATCTATTTTTATATTTATTTAGTTATTTATTTTCTATTATTTAAAAATAATTTTATAGGTTTAACTATTAATGGTTCTCGCAAAACTTATATTCAAATCTTTTATTGTATTTTAATACAATCATATATTATTATTTAATAACTTATATAAGTTGCATATACTTACAAATAATATTATATAATATAAAAAAATGCAATCAATGTAATTTTTTCAAAAAAGTTTATTTTATTCAATTGAAAATTTTACACGTTGAAAAATTAATGAAAAATTTTAAGTAACGATAAAAATAGTATGAAAATATATTTTTAAATATTATATCAAGATCAATATTTATTTGAATTTATTTATTATTCATATAATTTATTATAGAAGTATATACAACAACACAACTGCATGCATACCTCAAGACTTTGTCTGTGATGGAGAACCTGATTGTCCTCAAGGAGAAGATGAATCGGAAAAAGTTTGTTGGACTCTTAAACCCAATAGAAGGGATCCGTAAGAATATAGAATTATAATAAAATTAAAATGTTTAAAAATTATCATACTCTTAAAACAGTTACAAAAAAAATAATTACTTAAGATTAAACAATTATAAATATATTGGGTTGCTGTATTCCAAATTAATATAAGTTGCATATTTTTAAACGTACTTGTGATACATTTATTCTTTTTTGAATTATTTAGCTTTGAAATTAAGTTTGAATAAATTTTATAAGTTATAAATTTTCAAGATATTTTTATAAACTTTAGTATTTATAAATAGTATTTAATTATAAGTAGATTATAAGTTTTTAATAATGATATATTAATATACAATTATATCTTTAAATAAATTGAATTTATTTCTTATTACAGAAGAGGAAAAGGTGAAGTGATGCGAAAGTCTTTCGGTGTATTTCATTCCGAATGTTTCTCTCGACCTGTAGAATTACAAAGAGAAGTCACGAATATGTGTATAAAATTAGGATATAAGTCTGGCATTCTTGTGGATGGATCCAGACCTTCAGAGTCACAATTTGTACCACGTAATGATTTTTATATGTTTCAACTAAACAATGACACGTGGATAACAATGCGAAATGACGTATCTTACGGAGTCTGGAAAATACCTGAAAGTAGCTGTTATAGGCTATTTGTACAGTGTTTTTAGTTATATTAAAAAAATGTATTTTTATTAATTTATTTATTCAATACTAGTTTAATATTTTTGTAATATTTATTCAATATATTTATACAAGCATTATAAATATATAATTATTTTGCATTTTATTAACCTAATATTACTTCATTTGAAAAATATTATAATAAAAGAATCAGTATTTAAATTAACGAACCATATATAAGGAATTTAAAAAAACAATTGCTGATCTAACATATTTTATTAAAAGATTTTTTCAATATTTTTTCATATAGTTATTTACAGTATGACTTTTATACGTATTAATATACAAATACATTATTTATTCCTTTCAAAAAAAGTTTAGTTATACGTTGTATCTCTTCTATAATTAGTCACTGCTATCTTCTTATTAATCTTATAAAATAAAATAAAAATAATATTCCTACTTATTTCCATACAATTAAAATTAGTACCTTCACGATAAAATAATATTATATATATATTAAATATCAGCAATTAAAATTTTTGATAATTTCAATATGTAGTTATTGCAGAGTTTTAAGAATCCCGCAGAAAATTTGAGCACGAGACACGTATAAATTTTTCATATATTTTTTTAATCATTGTTTATTGTATGCAAGTTGACATTTCAGTTAAAATTGTGGCCATGACTAGTAAGAAGTCGGCTTATGCGAACTTATCAATATATAAATTTATTGTTATTTTTCTTATTGTGTGAAATATTATTTATATAAAATAAATATTTCACCGTTATTAATATTTTTTATTTTATTTTCAACAAATGTGTTTTAGATGACATTTAAATTTTATTTTAACACACTTGTATTAATATTATTTATTATATTTTGAACTTTTTAAAAGAAACGAAAAAATAAAATTAAGCATCAATTTATATTGTAATGATATTTATATAATATATAAAATAATGTAATTTTTATACCATATTTAATATTATTTCAGTTTGTATATGTCATATAACTTGTACATTTACGTTGTAAATAAGTTGATAACGATTCATAATAATAATTTGTAATACATACAGAAGTAAAAAATAATTACATAATTATTATAAATGCAAAAGTTTAAACTTTAATTTAATATAAAAATTTAAATTTATATATTAATATATTGTTATATTGATAAATTTATATATTGTTTAATTATAAAATTCTAAAAAGTAAATTTACTATAGCATATAAAAGTAAATTTTTTAATTATATAACTAAAATTTGTATTATATAATTTGTACAATTAAAATAAGTAATAAATTATAAAAATATAAATATATATGTGAATATAAATTGTATGACCATTGTATTTCAAAAGATTTTTTATGGATCATATCTAAAAAGAAACTAAGTTTTCTTACCTTATGAAAGGCTAATTATGAATTAATTAATAAATTATATGTTAGAAATTAAAATAAATGCTTTGCAACGTATTTATGTCAAAATTTTTTTATATATTTTTTATAAAAATATGACACAATAGTTTCAGAATATTAATATTCAATTTGGAGTATTACTCTACATATATATATATAAACTTACACAAGTACGAAGTGGATATATTACTAATATTGGTGGTGATATTTTGACGGGTTCTGTTGTAAATTTATTGATTTCTGTATTGAATGGATATTGTGACTGAGTATTTGTAATGTACTGTACAATTGCTACAGGCTTTTCTCATTGCTGCATATTCCCCTGAATGCAGATATTTGTTTCCCGATTAATTCCACTTGCTAAAAGAGTAAGATAAGGTACTTATATTATAAATTTAAAATTCTTAAAGTAAAAATATTTTAATTTATATAATTTTATTTATATATACATAATTTAAACAATATTTTGTATATATTTTAAAGGTCTTTTGAGTGAGTGTGTACTTGATTATAGCTATTGCTCTTCCGCGCTAGAAAATAGTTGTATAGTTTGTATATTATAAATTTTGAAGAGTAGATGTGCATTAAAACTGAATACCTTACATGTACTGATCAAATTATGTATGATCCTATATATCCCGGTTATAGCATTTTTATAAAATTAAAATAATTATTTCCTTTGTTCAAACATTTTTTATTGAATATTTATTTTATTATTAATTAGATATTAACAATAATAAGTTATATTTTTATTTAAATTTATTTATGTTAATTTCAGATGCATCAAATTATTCTTTGAAAAATGGTTAATATAAAATCAATGAAAATAGAAATTTCAGTATCATTTTTATGATACTCGTGTAATATTTATAGAAAATGCGTATAAACTATTTTTTATACTTGGGACCGTCATAATTATTTTTTTTATGAGTAAGGACATCCAATTAAAAATTCTAATAAGTAATATCATAAAATATATACTTCCAGGATTATGTTTTTGGAATGCAAGAACTTGCGGTATTATTGCGAGTTTTCCAATATCTGGTGCATTGTCATCGTTTTCGAGTATAGTTTGGTGAAGTATCTTCTACATCTTCAAGTTTGTTAAGGTTTGGAGTATTTTATTTTTCTAGATGCGCTACATAGACAGTAGTCTTCGAAGATTGGACAAACATTCAAATTATGAAGTACAATTTTTTATATTTAAAGATATGATATAATCTTTAAATTTTTAAGGTGTTTATTTTTATTTAAATTTATGCTTTTTGTAATAGCTCTTTAGATTTAGACATTATTCTTTTTTTAAAAAATTTTTTTTAAAAAAGTATTTGTACAGTTAGTAATATAGTCGGCCTGTAGATACGTACAGTAGCTTTGTTAGCCATTCTAGTCATAGCAGGTACTTTAGTGATGGTACTAGAAGTGATTTTTAAATAAAACATTCTAACTTCAGTCCATATTTTGCTAATACTATGATGTCCATCACTAATTGTATTGCAAATATTTTTGATACTAATGCTCCATTACTTTATGGAGCTATTATCAAATATCGAGGTGTTTCATTTCGAGTCAAATTAAATTATATTTATGATCATATTCAAATAATCGTTTATACAATTATATTACAGATTCATTTGAACAAAATAAAAATATTCATAAAGATAATGTAATATTTGCGTAATAATGAATATATCTGAATAAACGTGTAATCTATTTGTATAATAGTTTGCTTTAAAATATTTTATAATTATTCTTTTCTAATTTCTCATATTTTTAATGATAAATTAAAAAAATATAATACCTAAAAGTTTTTGGAAATTTTTTAATAAATTTAAAAAATTGATTTATATTGTATTCAATTAATGTGTATACTTAAATTTTTTATATCGATGCCATTTAAAAATAAATAAATATTATATATATATATATATGTGTTTATAAAATTAGAATTAAAACAATAGCATACTATTTTCTATATCATAGCTTCTACATATTTTATAACAAATCTTATTTTATAATTTTTGGAAAAGCTGATGTACAACTATAGAATGAGATTGATTTTTTAAATAATTAGTTAAATGTTAAATGTCATCGTATTCTTCAAGTATGCAACGCTTCTTAAACTTATACGTTAAAATCGATTATTATTATTAGAAAGGTAACAATAATTTCATACATAGAAAAGTCTTATGAGTGAAACTACCAAAAAGGAAAAATAAATATTTTATCAATTTTACCATAAGAGTTTAAAAAATCAATAATATTGCAATAATATTTTTGGATTCAAATTTTATCGTTTAACGTGATGTTTATAAAAAATCCATCAAATTTTTATTATGCTATATTTTTAGTTATAATTCATTCTAAATAATGAATTTAGATATTACTATTAAGAACATTACTATTAACTTTCTTACACAGTGATGTAACAACAAAAAAAATACATTTAACATTCTATGTACCTACTAAAAGAAAAAATTTTACAAAATAAATTTTTTCGTTTTTATTTCATAGGCATATCTATATTTAAATTTTAAGATAAATAAAAAATATTGATAAGTTATGAAGTATGAAGTTTTATATTTAAAAAAATATATATAAATACAATAAAGAGTATGATAAAAGTCTAATTAAATATTATAACAGTATTTTATAATTTTATGCAGTTATACAAAATTTTAGATTTGAAAAGATTTAATTTTTTTATATTATACATCTTAATGTAAAAATATTGTCAGTCCTAAATAATCGATTAAATATTGTATTTATGATTATAATATTATGATAGTAGATTATTACATTGGTTTGCATAATAATATTAAAATATTTTTTAAAAGTAATATATCTAACAATGAAAAGAATTTTTTATAATTTAAAAAGTAATTCTCTTTTTAGATTATTTTTTCATTAAAATATAAAGTATTGAATGTAATATAAAGATACCCTCAGTTTGTAATTATTTTGAAGCTGTAAAAGGGACTGTTGTACAAGTTTTCAACTTAAAATTATTCCTTTGTGATAATATTATTACCATGCTATAATTTTACAACATACATTGAATTATGATTATAAAATTTTATTAAACAATATTATTTAAAAAATGTTTTTTTTAATTTATGAAAAAATATATTTAAAAACTAGAAATTTAATTTTTATATTTTTTGATTAATTTGTTCAAAAAATTAATATTTTCAGTACAAAATAAATTTTTATAATCTTATAAAATCAAATACAATAAATTGTTTGAAGAATTTTTAAAGAAACAATAATATAATGAAAAATTAATTAGAAAGAAAAGTATGAAATGTAATGCTTGATAAATATCAATATTTATCGTTTATCTAAAATTAAAACCCTAATATATGTTATTTACATGTCTCCTATAAAATGAAAGTAAAAAAAGATTTTCAAAAATTCGTTTATTATATATATGATTCATATAAATAGATTCGCATTGGATAGGTATTTTTTATCATATAATCTTGAATTTCTTAAAAGTGTAATATCATAATATATAGTATTTTGTGCATCAATTTTAAGTAAATATTAATTTTGTTAAACTATACTTATACAATAGTTACTTATGTAATCATTAGAGAATAGTTATTTTTTATTATCTGTACATAAATTATAAATAATATTTGATTACTTTTTAAGTATTATAGAATTTGTTAATGGTATAATTAAAAGTTGTATCGTATAATGTGTACAATTAAAATGAGTAACAAATTATAAGAATATAAATATTAATGCTAATATATAATGTATATCCTATATTTAAATTTAACATGTTTATATTTTAAGTCCAATCATAAGAAAATAAAGATATAATTCATATATCTTTTATGTTTTGTGAAATATTTCAAATTTTGAATTCAGAAATATGAATTTTTTTTAATATAGAATAAATTTTATTTTTAAACAATTTCCAACATATTTAAAAAATGATACAATTATAAAATTTAAATATAATTAAATTAATAATAAATAACTTTTGATGAAAGTTAATATATTTTTTACATAATTATTGACACTTTTTAGTAAGTTATAATTTTGACGTTATGTTTAAATTATCAGATTAGAATTTTAAAAGTATTTTCAATACGTTTTTAATCGAAATTATAAATTTCTATGATATGATCATATTAATTATAAAATTAATTAATAATAAATGAATGCTTTTTAAATTATTTATTTTAACAAAATAATTTATATATTTGGTAATATTTTGTAAAAGTATGCAAATATTCTAAATAATTATATTTTTATTATAAGTTTTATTAATGATACTTATATTCGTTTATATCAGATAATTATAAGCTACTTTGATTGTATTTTAACGTGACATATTTAATTAATTTTATGTTTTTAAATGTAATTTGTTGAAATTTTTTTTAAATTACGATAATTATACTAACAAATTTTATCATTTTTAATATATTGAGTGAATTGCAAAATTCATATAATATGTAATTATTTATTTTATCTCAAATTTGAAACAATTTTTAAATATTTTATTATTCGTTATGTATAGTTGATTCGCATTTTTATAACTTTTAAAATTCATGGGTTGTAGATAAAGTCTAAAAATTCTAGATAATTTGAAAGTACAGAAGTTTGACTTAAAGAAAAAAACAGAATCGAAACTCAATGATAAAAATATTGGTAAAGTTGCGATTTCAATTCGAGTATTTTAGTTAAAACCAATTTTTAAATAACGATTGGTCGAACAGTTGGGATAAAATAAATTGATGGTAAATCATGGAAATTTCAACTATTTTTATCGGAATATCGAAGGTATTTATTGTATTAAATGTAAAATAAGAGACTTTTGTTTTATACGTATGTGCTGCGAACACCCTGCGCGATCTAGAATTGAGATTGATGATAATAGAGAGAGAGAGAGAGGGAGATAGCAATGGTAGGGTGGGGAGAAAGGTGAACAAGAGAGGCTGCTCGTTATTGTTTTCTCGAGTGGCACTCGCTGGTTCAATGCTCGCTCGCTCCGGCACGCTGCTACCAGATGTGCCTAGGTACAAGCGGGAAGCGAACAAGCCCATTTTTTCATTTCTCTCCGTATAAGCGTGCTTTCTATTTCCCCTTTTTTCTTACTTTTTCTCTTTGTACTTTGAGGTTTTGCCTTATCACTTTTCTTTTTTAGCGAATTCATGCAACTTGGCTTATCTCGCGTTCTTCGCCGCAACCTTTGACACTTGCGACTAACGTCGCACTTTTCTACAATTTTTTTATTATTTCTTCCAACGACTTTTCCTGACTATTCAATCATCATTTCGAATAATTCCATTTAATTAATGCACGATGTCTCTATGTAAAGTTTCCGCTCTATATTTCATGGGCTACAGCATTAAATTTAATTAAAGACTTGTAGTCTTTAAATTAAGCACAATATATTTTTTATAGCTTAAATCTATTCCTATTAATACTTTAAGAGACTTAAATTTTTATTAAGAATTGAAAAATTATTTGAACCAATACTTGAACCTTATATAGAGAATAATGTTTAAAAATACCTGTGAAAGATATATAAATCTATTCCATATTTAAATGACATACGAGAAATATTTTATCTTATTAATTTTATAATAAAAATTTAAAACTATCTTTAAAAAATTTCTTTTAAAGAAAAGAAACACTACACAATTGTTGTTTTTTAAAACAGTAGCTTTTATTTTTGACTAGTGGACAAGCTAGAGTAAACTATATATTCAATAAAAAAACAAAACAATTGATAAAAATAATAATAAATCGATAAATTCTTTTATTTTGCCATTTTAATATCCTATTCAGTTAACAATCAAAATCAATATAATTGTTAAATAGCAATATTTTAGTCATATATATGCTATAATGGATTGCTCATTGATAATTTTACAAGCTATAAATTTCTCATCCTATGATTAATGCGATATACCTATCTCATATGTAATATTATTATCCGCCCACCCTTAAACTCGAGTCGAATTATTTCGAGCTTGATTCGATGAATACATCGGTAAATTGCAGATTAATGAGTTAATACTCAATAGATATTCCATTGTAATTGAATATGAAATAATTGGTACAAAAAAAAGAAAATTAATTTTTACAAAAAAAACATTAACATTTTTATGATTAATATTTTAAATCTTTAAAATTTAAAATTTATATATAATACTTTATAATATTTATTTGAGTTATATATTAATATAAGCCATTTTATTATTATAAATCATAAATATTTTGCTTAAAAATATATATATATAATTTACCGTCAAATTAATTATATCTAGTATAATTAAAAAAATAATAAAATAATTAACTAATACAAAGTTATATATGTATTATTTTAAATCATTGATATTTATCTATTAAAAATTCAATATTTAATTAATTAAGACATTATTACTTTCATTTTTTATAAATATAATATGGTACATATATTAGATACTAATTTATAATAATTGGTGTAAATAATAATTAGAAAAATTTAATACATATTTTTTTATAAGTAAATATCATCTTGTTATTCAAATATTTCATATTTTAATATATTCAGTAGGTCGAGATCATGTATCAGTTTTACGAAAAATCTTTTAAAAATATAATCAATTATCACTATATTTTTTAAAAATTTAATAATTTATTGTTTAACATGATTTAATATTTATTATTATTTAAAATTTAAATATTATTTAGTAAAAAATATTAATTGTAATAATAATAAAAACATAAAACATAAAATAATTAAAACAGTAATCTTGTACCTTTATATAAATTGCTTTTATTATATATTTAGTAAATAATTTTTATAAAGTTTTCAATCCAAATTTCTTTTCATCATAACTTTCAAATAGATATTTTATCCAAAATGTACTTAATAGCTTGTAAATTTTGTTATTATTACTTTTATAAATAGTTAATATATAAATATTGGAAATAACAATATATTTTATTAACAAGTAAAATATATGAAACATATTTTAAGCTAATTATTATTGTACTTGATATATGAAATCTTTATTGATATATAAAATTTATTTTTTAGTCTCAGAAAAATTTTTCTAATTATTAATTATTTATTTTTCTTGAATAATCGTAGAAAATTTTGTAAATGTATTAAAAATATTATTAAAAATTTCACACTCGATAAAATAATTTAATTGTAAAAATTTAATTTCTTAACGGGTTTTATATCGAAAATTAGAAAAAATAATTCCTTGTAAAATATAATTTTAGTTTAATAATTGATGAAATCTAATGATTATTATTAAGAAATTATGTAGACTCATTCATTATAAAATAGTGGAAGTTAATACTCTTCGAACGATACGAAGCCTTATTAATTAAAAATATTATAGTTTCAGACATTTTTCATTAAAAATTAATGTAATAGTTTTATAACTACGTATATTGATAGAAAGTCTTAATAGTTTTTGAATATTTTACAACGAACATTTATTTTTTATTTCAAAAAAAATTTTTTTTAATGAAATATATATATATTCTTTTTTAATCAATTAAGACAAAAAATTCTCGAAATACCATCATAAATAAATAAAAAAAATTTGCAATAAGATATGTATAGAAAGATACATGACTAACTAGACGAGGAGACACAGCAGATCAATTAAAAACATTACCCGATCAAACCTTGAAATCGTAAAAAACTCTTTTACATGCTTACATGCATGCTTGCGCGTACACACATGCAAATGCACATTTACGCACATCCAAGTATACAGAAGTTTGAGACACAATATTTGATGCTTTTATCGTATTGTAGACGTGGCAGAAGCAATATTAGAAACTTGAATAGAAGCGTGCCGGCGCGTGTCTCGTAGTCGACGGTCATGCGTTCGTCAGCATCGCGAGACATCGTAATATACGACCAGTTGTATGCACGCCCCCCATCTCCATCTCTTCTTGTCCACGGGATCATCATCGTCGTTTATCCATCAACGCATATGATGCCCGAAAGAGCAATTCGCTACGTTTGACGTATGTCGTATTATTATAATCACCAAACACGTATATCTTGGATTCTTTAAGCTTTACCTTAACAGATTTTTACTATTTTTTCTTTTATATAATAATTTTTAATTCATATTTTATTAAGCTTATCGATTAAACATTTAATATATCGAAGATTTTAATTTTATTCCAATAATTAAGTAATATTTTTTTAATTTGTGTCATATAAACATTTCATATAACTCGAATTATCAGCCAGTATAAAATACTTTTTTAAATTGATTTTCAAATTTATATTCAAATAAATTAATTTTATTCTGAATTCTCTAATACACTATACAATTTTTACACTATTTTATTTCTAAACTATCATTAAAATTACTTTATTAAATTAATTAATAATCAATTAATTAATATCTATTAATCATGAAGTTTTTTAAATTTTGTAATAAGATATAGAACTAATAATAAATAATATAAAATATATTTAAAATAAGAAATGTTAAAAACTTTTTATAAAATTTTTATACTATAAAAAAACCGTTTCGTAATTTTGTAAATAATTTATTTTTATGTATAAATAAAAAAATATATAATAATATAAGAAACTCATGTTATTATATTTCTATATCCTAGCCAATATGGTTCCGTATTCTTTCTTTTATAAAATATAACCATAAAAAGAATGCTAAAAATCAATTATATTTTAACTTTTATTATTAAAAAGACTATTTTTTCTTCAAAAAGAATTTTTTATTTACAAACTAATTTTTTTTTTTAATATTAATAAATTAATTTTTAAATAATTTCATTTATCTAACGGTTTTTATATGGTACATACTTTAATATTGCATAAATCTTTAAAATATAAAAAATTTTGTAAAAATAAAACTAATTTTTTACTTTATTTTGTTAGTAAAGTAAACTTTGTTGTAGTAATTTATTTATGTGAATCTTGTATATTAAAAATCATTAATGGATAGCGACTTATTATAAAAAATCGTATATTTGCTATTTATATAAGAAAACAATATAAAAAATTTTTAGTTTCTTTTTTAAAAAAAAATCAAAGATTTTCAAGAAGATAGCGAGCACTTGCCATACTCGTAGTTCTTATAAAAACAATCGTCGGAAACCACAATGAAGTGATCTCTCATTCTTCTGCTCTCTATTTAACTCCTGATACGTCCCAAACAAGCGCGTCAATAGCGCGGACTAATCCCATGGCCTCGATTCAATCGAGCCCGTAATTGAAGGCGATAAACACCCGTTTGTATTATATATTGAGGGTAGTTCTTGTTGTTACGCAGTCGATCTGCATCCCAGTCTTTCATTCCTCATGTCTGGTGGACGAGGTACAATAATACTGCAGTCCCCCTTGTTCGTTTCGGGATAGGAAGAATAAGTTATACGCATACATATGTATATACGCACGCTTACCATAAGTGAAGTTAGTATAGTTTTAGGGGTGAATCCTCGTACCAACGGAAGAGGGGAAAAACAAACCCAAGCTAGGCAGTTTACATGGCGGATCATCCCTAGTTATTGTTGCGTTTATGATAATAATAACGCAGCTCAATGGGTGATCGTGTACGTTCTCTGCTACCGTCTCGCAAAAGTAAAACGAATCCTTATTACCTTTATCACAAACACGCATTTTCAAGAAAATCATAAATTACTCATTATTTATATGACGAGGAATTATACAAACTTGATTTATTGTAAATACCTTGAGGTAACTTAACAGAAAGTTCTGAAAATATTCGTTATTATAAATTTTCAATTTACTTAAAAATATTTGAAAAATAATGATATTATAATAAACATTTAAATTTGAAATTTTATATAACATTAGAAATAATATATATTGTGTACTATTACATTGTTGAATTTGAGAAATTTATTTAAAAATTATTCATACTTGCATTAGGATAAATTTAGAATTTCATTTAAATGATCTCTTATTGCGATATTAAGTTATGAAATATTTTTTATTACATGTGTATTTTGAAAATTTTAATGCAACTCTAATAATTAGAAATAATTTTTCTGTATTAATACTATTATTGAGAAACATTGATTAGATATAAAAAATATTCATTTAGTAAAAATTTAAAAGAAATAAATTTTTTCAATTAACTAATTATAAATAAAAAATAATTATAAATAAATAATTAAAAAATCAAAATTTAGAAAATTTAACTACATGACGTTATTTTTAAGTCTATCTCTATATTATAAAAGATTATTGAGTTTTGACGATTTTATCCATTGCTGAATAAAAATCACGATCTCGTGTTCTTCATTGATGAGATTAACTAAACGAAGTGAATGTCATTAAACATTTTTCGTTAAAGAATCTATCGATAAATTATGAAAACAACATAAATCTTGTCAATAAAATATCCAATATTGTAAAAATATTACACTGATATATACAATTATAGCTTTTTAAATATATATTAATTTCATTTTTAAAAAAGTAATAATTCTACCGATTTAGTATTTTAAATGAAATAATCATTCAATATGGATAAAATAAAAAACAAAGCATATAGAATCCATTATATTTTAAATTTTTCAGTGAAATATTAAAGATAAATAAATAAGTTTTTCATATAATTAATTTTAAAAATATAATGATAATCTATGAAAGTATTGAAATAATTTATTGAATACCAAGTGATTACTTGTAAAGCAAATCGAATATATTCTTTTTATTTTAGAATTAAAATTTCATTTTTTATAAATTGTACAAGTGACTATCAGAGTATTTAATAAATACTTATATTATTAAAACGGATTTCATAATACAATTGAGTTTAAATAAAGATTCAACAATTTTTTAAATTGAATATTTATAAATTCGTTAATGAATAAATAAAAAAAAATATGCAAGTTTTCAAAATATAAAATGTAATATATAAAAAGTAGTCGTAATAATTAAATTATTAGATAAGATTTTGTATGAATGAGTAATGTACTTTTTACAAATAGTTGTTAGTTTAATGAAGTTATGAATAATTTTCAAACAGTATCATTTTTTTAAATTCAACATAAGTTTTATGTAAAATTTAATTTAAAATATATTTAAAACAATGCATGATCAAAAAATTTTAGTTTATAAATCAAATTAGATATTGATACAATATTTAAAATTTTTCTTAATTTACAATAGTAAAAAAATGTGGAAAATAAAAGTATATCAAGTTTTTCTAGTTGTCGAAGATTCTTAATAATAGTTGGTATAAAATATTCATATATTATATTCATGTTATACCGCTAATTTTTTATACAATGTAATAATTAATGAGAGCAAATAAAATCTGTAAATAATTTGATACCATTAAAATAATTTTATTATTTACATGATAAAGTTTTGTAAACTATACATATTCATTTTTATTTATAATAATAAATAAATAATTTTAATTTATATTATTTCTATTAAAATTAATTTAAACTAAAATTTGTCAATATCGAATTTTAAAAAGAATTATAAGACTAACCTTATAGAAACTTATAAGCTATAGCATCACAAAAGCTCTACTATTCCGTACTTAAATCGAATATTGAAATTTAGAAATAAAAAACAGACCAAACTTATATCTCATTTTCAATGAATAAAAAAATTTTTCAATTCCAAGTATATATATACGTGGTTATGCCAATAAAAACCAATACAATAGCATACTTGTACGCCAAACGACTCACGTCGTAGTTACCGCAACTATAATACACTCAACTGATTGTAAGTCCGCCATAACCAATTCAGGAAAAAACTGGAAAATCGATGAACGTATTACAGGAGGGACGAATTTCAGTTGAAAAGTAATTTTAGTAAAAAAGAGTAGACTCGAGGGAAAGCTAGAGAGCGACTCACATCCTGCTTACCTTACCCTTGAGTATTTGTATTGCTGACGGAGCGCTCGTTTCAATCCAATTCAATCCAATGACCATGTTGGCGGCTTTCAGTTTCTAAATCCATCCCACTTCGATATGTGTATGTATATATAATGTTTCATTTATGGCGGAATTCACATAAATTTCTAAGCGAAACTTGTAGTGCATCGAGTAATCTTCCCATATAAACCATTGAATCGGACTAAGTTACTTATTTAACTAAATTACTAATCATTTATTACTAACCACTTGCACTACTACTTGGACTATTGATTTGAAACACACTTTTTACATTCAATAAAAGTTAAAATTTATTCAATATTACGATTTCTAAAATTCTGTGATTAATTTCTTGTAGCATTTGTGAAACATTTGTATTTTAAAAATTGAATAATTGAGTACATCAAAATTCAATTAAACAACATTCATGAAATTCATACAATTTTAAAAGTATATTGGAAATTATTTACATTATAAATAAATAAATTTTAATGAAATTAAAAGTTTATCAAATTAAACCGTTTTTAAAATATCTAGTTAAAATTATCTTAATTAATTGCATAGAATTGCTAATAATAGAAATTTCAATTCATCAAACTTTTTTCAATTTTTTATATTGATTAGAATACTACAAATAAAATTCTGATCTGTCATTACACATTTAAATTTTAGTAGTAGCTAAAGCAACGAACAGTAGCAGATAAAAACGTATTAAAGGAAGCAAATATAGTTTATTTTAATTACTGCAAATATATAATATGAATTATTCTCTCAATTGAGAATTGAATATTGAATAGATAAAAATGGATAAAACAAGATTATAACTTATGAGCTAACAAAAAATGAAAAAATTTATATTTATTTATTATAATCCGCTATATTATTAATTAACATCTATAATTAGAAATTAAAATCGTATAAATTAGACTTAAATTCTATCTATCATATTTTTAAAATTAGTTAAAATAGACTATTAAAATAAACGTATTATTATTAAAACAGTGTGAGTGAAAAACATTAACCTAAAAAGTCATTAAACAAAGTATATATTTAAGATATGCATAATAATTCCAAAATATATTGATTTTTAAATAAAATTTAATTTAGTTTTGTGTATATATATGTATCTCATATTGTATGTACTAAATAATATACATGTATGTAATTTAATTGAACTATTGAAATTAAATAAACCGCAACCTTTACGAATTGAATTGTAAGTAATCAAACAATATTTGACTAATTTTTTATTTGACCTAAAAAAAAAGTTAAAATTTTTTAACATACTAATCTTAGCTCTAATCTGTAAGTGTTGATATTTAAAAGAAGTTATTTGAAATTTTAGAAAAATAAAAATATTTAGCATGAGAAATATAGTAAAAGAAGAGAATGACAGAGAGAGAAAAAGAGAGAGAGAGAATAAATAAAGTGCGAATAAAAGAGAGTAAAAGATTTTTAGCTATGTTATGCAAAAAAGCGAAAATTCATTTATTTAGCTTATTTTTTACTTACATGTGCCTTACAATGTTGACTTATACATGCCAAAGTATGTTAAAAGACGTAAGTGAGCCGAAAATGTTCGAAAGAGGAATAATGTTTGCTCTCAAGGCTACCTATACATTGACATCTTCTTAAACAACAAAACAGGCATATGAGCATTCAGGTATCGAGTCTAATATTCATACAGGCTTGGGATCATACATACAAAAATCACTTCCATGTATACACCATCCTTAAAAAATGTAAGTATACTTTACGAATTTATATGTACAAGAAATTTATTTTTTATACTATTCAAAAATATTTTTTTTTAAAAATTCATTTTTTAATTTCAAAATCTGTGTCTTTGATACTCATTAACACTAATTTTTAATTAATAGTCATTGATATATTTTTATATAATTTAAAGTAATGATTAAGATGATTTTAAACAATACAACTATTTTTTATGTAAAACCGTGAATTACGTATTTTTATAAAACAAAAATTAAGAGAAAATGTTAAACTTTCAAATTATTTTATATTAAACTGCAATTAAGGAGAATATTTATAAATTCATTTATAAAACAAGTTATCCATGAAAAATTACTTGTATAAATAAAATCTTCTAATCGCAGCTGTGTATATACAAACTTTGAATGAATATTTTTATTATTTACATTTTATTTAGTACATATATATTATTATATATATACATGTATACAATTTTTTTTAATTTATATACATTTTTTGTTTATAAATCATTTAAAACTTATAAAAATACAATTATTATAATATCTGATTTATTTATATATATACTATTTGTATTATTTTATTTAATATTTAAAACAAACAACTTAAGAACTTAATGGTATTTATTAAATTAAAAATTTACATAAAGAATTAAATTGTTTTAAAGTATGTTTTTGATAAAAAAGAATAATAAAAATTACTGTTTAAGTAAATAAGTAAATAAGAATAATAAATTACTGATGTGATCATATTCGTATATTTACTAAAATTTCGAATCAAAACATTTTCTAATGACACAAAATGATTATATTAAAATAAAATATACTGAAACTATTAACAATTGTATTAAATAATTAATTATTATTAAATTATTCACAATAAAACTTAAATATTATTATCTTTATCCCACATAATCAACAATTTTATAATAAATAAATCTAAGATAAATTTAAAAATACTTTTTAATGAAATGTTTTCACTTAAAAATGAAGTGATTAATATTCAAATTTAATAAAATTGCTTCAACTGTAATTCATCAAACTTACATTAGACTATTAAAACCATTATATTTAAAAAATAATAAATACAAAATAGTTTCAAATTGTAATACATTTTCCCCTTTGCGTAGATTGATCATTACACATGGTAAATTTATTAAATTTTTTGATAATATATTCTTTTTGGTAGTTTCTTATTCTTATGAAATTTATTTTATTTCAAATCTATTATAAAAATAATTTATTTATATAAGAAATTGCCAATAATTATTCATACTTCAAATTGAGAATTAAAATCATTTATAAATTTCAAAATTCATTTTTTTCCAAAACATAAATAAAAGAATTATTTGATATTATTTCCTAAAAACATAATTAAAATATAACAACTTGATAAGTGAAAAATTTGTACTTTAACTCTTCTTATTTTTCCAAAATATTCTTACTTTGACCTTTTTTAATTCTTCTTCATCAGGTGTATCTCACTTTTTTATACTCGATTTGGTTGCTCATGATATAAATACATCGACGACTTTAAAGGTTTTACATGCTAAAACATATGCATGCAGATATGAGGAAGATGTTGATGGCGATTACGAAGGTAATGTTGCTAAAAAGGCCAATTTTTAATTGAAATAATAACAACTTTAATTATATTTGAATAATTAAATTTCCCGAATACACAAACAAAAGATTTTCTTTATTTAAATTTAAAAAGGGTAAGAAAATTTTTCTTCTTTTTACTCAAAATGCAGATTACACAAATTTTATTTTTAGATAATAATATTGTTCAAATTTTAATTCATAATCAACGTTAATTACGAAAAAAATTTAATGTTCTTAATTAATTCTGTTTACTGTCGGATCAAAATAGGTATTTTCATAATAAATTTAATATATTTTTTTATGTTATTTGTTTATAAAAATTAGAAATCATAAAATAATTTAGTTAAAACAAATTACAAGCTTACTAAATATTATTATTGATAAATCAAATTATCAAGCGTATGATTGAATATAAAACTAATTTAGTATAGTTTCAAAAACCTTGGATTTAGTATAGTGATTAAATTTTGAACATCTATATCGTGTTACACATCTTACATTTAAAAATTTAATTAAGTTTAGAATAAAAGATTATATTAAAATATATTTTTATCAATTAAGACTTCAATAATCTATTTAATTGGTTATATAAACATAAAATAACCTTTGACCTAGGTGTTTATTATCGACTCTACTGATTCATAAGATAGAATAAAATGAATAAAATGAATATAGATTAATAGATCTAGACTTTATAATAATTATCAGAAAAATCATTTAATACATAATATATACACCGTTTTACTGAATTATAGTACAATAATTTTATTAATTTAGTTTGAAAGAATACATCAAAAAGATGTAAAAAATCATTTGCAATAATTTTATAAAATAAATATTCGACTATTTACAGTATGTAATGTGCGAAGAACTCACTCCCATAATTATATTCATGGGAAATCACGTATATATTCCATTTTGTGACTAATTTTGAGTGTAATTGATGGCTGGGTTTTGTCTGCCTCGTTCTACTCTCATTATTTCTCTTTCTTTTTGTAGTAACGAGAATTATGCTAGTAGCGAACAGTAATAAAAGATACTGGCAGTTCAAGAGGGTCAGCGATGCTAACTCTGATACAGGAATGTTAAACACGAGCTAACTAGCGGGTATTTAAGTCCAGTCTTCTCGGTAGGAAAAACGAGATTCATAGTGCAATTTTGCATTATGCTTACTAAGTTATATGACTTCACAAATAAAATTTCTAATCTACATAAATAGTTTCGATAATATATTTTGTAATTTTTTCCACAAAACCTATTTATATTACATATAAATAAGCTTTTTATTATATGTGTGTGTGTATGTGTATGCGTTCAAAAAAAAAATTTTTAAATATTATTACGTATAGAAAATTACTCATTAATAAATTTTTAAAAATATATAAAATAACTGTTACGATAATAGTAACTTAAAAATGTACCTTAAATATTTTCTTTTATATATAAGATTATCTGATATCATTCAAAATTTATACTTTATAAATATAATTGTATGAAATAATATTTACAAAGAAATATGAAACTTAATGGTTGTAACACTTATACATATTTTTTTAAATTACACATTAAAATTATTGTATAATAATATAATTTTTTTAATAATAGTAAATATTTTTAATAAAGAATAACATTATTGGCGAACAATAGAAATAGTTATAATTAGAAATTTAATTTGATAGACATGTAAGTATTAAATATAAATATAAGTGTATATAAATATATACTGTAATTTATTAATATTATTTTATTATTATTGTTGAAATGTTATTATTTTATTGAAAAAAATAAAATTTATTATTTTATTATCAAATAAAAATTCATTATTATTTCAGTATATATATGTACTGAACATAATTATTTATTGATATCAAATATAAGAAAATGTGTGTGTTGAACTCTAAATAGAAAAATAAAAATGTTTAAATTATAAAACTAAATACAAATATTTGTTTCAAAATAAAGAAATTAATTTGTAAATATAAAAAAAATTGATTCAAAAAATTATATTTATAGTGAAATAAGAAATTATTTAAATTTATTGTTAATCTGATTTATAAAAATAAAAGACGAAACAGATGGAATATCTGATGAAATAGTATCTGATAATTAACGTAAAAATATCAGCTTATAAAAAGTCTTTCATATTTAGTTGTGATATTGAGAATAGTTTTTTGGTTTTCGATGAGAAAAACGTAATAATTTTTTAAAAACTTTTCTTCTATCTTCGTAATATGATATAAGCTACTATAGCTATAGCTTTTACAATCACAAGAATTGCAGTTGAAGTAAAGAGCTATACACGCGTAATACAATTTATATAAAATTAAGTATCGGACAAAGCAAAAGAGGAAAATGTAATTTCGTGGAAGTACACGAACGTGAACGCGAATAAAAGAGAAATTGTGCAGGGTCGCTAAGAGAACCGTGTAAGGGGGAGGCGAAGATAAGAGGAAAAGAAAAACCGAATGAGAAGGAGAATAGAGGAAAGAAATCTCAAGCGTGCCAAAAGCACAGGATATAAGAGCAAGGGAAGAAGAAAGAGAGAGAGAAGGATGTGTAACACTTGACCCTGCGCTTGGCTGCGTCGTTGCCGATGCTGAGCCAGCATAACTCGGGGAGCAGAGAAACTACGCGCTCACGGAGCCTGAATACACGTTAATAAATGCATCGTGAACTTATAAGCAACTGGCCTATCTCTGTCTTTTTTCTTTTTTCCTTCTTTTATGCATGTCTATAAATTCTCGTTTGCGAGTCGCTGAAGAATTTTTAAATATTTCTTACCAAGTTTGAAACTTTATTTGCCGGAGTGCTATTGAAATAAATGTTGTTTTTTAAATTCTCTTGCTTTCCGTAAGATATTGCATATTTAAAATTTCAAGAAAATTATAATTTCATACCTTCTGATTATTTTTTTAAAACTGATCGATATATAATACTGATTATAGCTTTCTTTATCCCTAAAATAATCGATTATTTAAAAGGTAACTTAATACTTTTAAAGCAAGGAAAAAATTGAGTAATCTCTCACTACCTTAAAATAACTATTGTTATATCATAAAATAAATATTTCTGTAGAAGGTCTTTAATATTGTTAATAAAGATCTGTAATTCAATTAAAACTTGAATCAAAAGCTCTTTTTTAAGAGCAAATGATTCAAATAAGCTCAATTTCCTAAAGTCGAATGACAAATCAATTAAAATTAAAAATTAAAAATTTCTTTTCTTTTTAATTATCCATCAAGTTATTCGATGACTAAAATTAAATGTATTTAATAAAAAATTACAATATTAATGTTAATATAAACACAAAATATTATTCTAACTTTCATTTAGAGATACACAATGATGCGACAATAAAGTGTTTAAAGTTTTCAGAAAAGATATCGCTACACGTATATAATTTCCTTTTTCTATAAAAAAAATAAATAACATTCTATATTAATGTAGTTGAATAGGATCGTTAAAGGTAAAGGAAATTTCCAAAATTTCGCTGTTATGTTTACTTCTTATGTGTTATACAGAGCGACCAATAAATCTATTGAGCGGGTGTTGGCATGGAAACTGTCGGACAGAGTTTGGAAGAGGAGTTAAAATATGATATGTATACACACACATGTATATATGGTTAGACCACTTGAAGATCTTACAGAAAGAGAAGTTTGAGTCGCTGAAGAAGATTGAAGAATGGTGATGTACAAGAAAAAGTTACACACGAAGCTCTTAAAAACCAAAGAAACGTAACAGCCAGACCGTAATAAGTCTAATACCGTACCAGGAATATTTTTAAACAAAAATAAATAAAACCAAAAAAATATATAATGTATGTTATATTGCTGTTTGATTAAGTTTGATTCGTAGAATATTTGATATAATTCATATTCATACGAAACGTATTTTCGAACTCATTCACTATAAAATGAGATATTTTTCAAACTGATTAATACTGTTCGTTTCATTATTTTATTATTACTTAAAGGTGAATATTATTTCATAATTTATTTATATATTTACATTTGGTGGTTTAATACAATTTAATAAAATTTAAGTCATCCAAAAATAAAAATTAATATAATAAAATAATAGTTTTTTATTTTCGTTATTTTTATTTTAGATCACAGTGGATAAATTAAGAATTTTGTTTAAATATTTAGAAGTTCATATGCATTAATAATAAGATTTAATTTAGTAAGCCAAATATTTAATTCCTAAATAAATGTTTTATATAATTTTGAATAATATTAAGTTATAACTACTATTACTGCTTCCATAATATACTTTAATGATACATACTTCAATTTACTTATTATATTAAAAAATTTAACTCCAACTTAAAATAAATGCTTTTAAATTATTATAAAATTATTTTTCTTTATTCAAATGATATTATAACGAAAATAAATTGAATTTATAACTAAATCTTTTATTGCATTACGTAAAATTCTATAAAATTATATCAGCAAGTATTTCTGTTAGATAACATACTATATAAATTATATTTAATACAATCATAGAAATTAAAAAAAAATTAAAAATTAAAGTGTATTCTTTTAATATTAATCTTTTTTATGACAAATTTATTTCGTAAATAAGCCTATTCTGACAAATAAAATTCATCTTTAACACACTATTATTTTTTTTGATAAAAAAAATTATTATATATCAAATATAAATAAAATTTTATTTAATTATTTTGCTAAAATCAATTTATTTTATAAAGACAACGTGTATGAATTTAAAAAAATAAATATAAACACAGAATAAAAAAAAAGCATTCGATATATTAAAAAACAAAAAACTAAGGAAAATACAATTTGTAACGAAAATAAAGTAAAACAAAAAAAATACTTTGACAAAAAAAGAAAAAAATAGTGAACAGAGAGGACAAGAACAGAAGTAGTATCGATTTCTTGCTACGATCAAGTCAACGTTGGCGCCTTTCCTAGTGCTTTTAATATTGTTATATATAGAACTGGTTAACTTCTGGGATTGTGTACACAAAACCCACCACCGTCCAGTACACCGGCTATTTCTTCAATAAAATGTCTGAAGCTATTTGTATTACAATTACCTTTGTAGATACAGCCTTTTATATACCAATATTGTAATTCTACTATTTTCCATATAATAAATTTGATCATTTTTACTTGTTGTTCGATGATTAATCATTTATATATTTTTAATTAGTCATTATAATCAATATTATATATATTTAATCAATATTATATTATATATAATCAATATTATATATTTTTATAATATATTTTTAATAATGTTTATATAATATGAAATTTTTGCTATTAAAAAAATACTCTATATGATTTCAGTATAAATATTTATGTTTTTAATAAATAATTCAAATAATAAATTTTGATCATAAGCCAGTTACATGTTAAACTTGTAAATCTGGAAAGTATAGATTCGTTTTATCTTGTTTTGAGGTATAATCTATATGCTATTATATTTTAGAACATGAGTATTGCATAATACAACCTTTTGGTATAATTGTATTTATTTAAAAATTACAATAAAATTTTGATCATAAGTTCATCAACTAAATGACTCGAGTTCAAAAATTCAACAGCATATATTTTAATAAGTATTAATAATGAAATAAAACTTTATGATCATTTCTGATACAATTTAATACTTATATACATTCTATCAAAATTATTTGAAAGCTGTTATTAAAACATTGTTTTAAGTATTGATACATTTTTGGTGATAATAAATTGCACAAATTTTATATTCCCATACTTGAGATATTATGAAAAATATATTGTTTGAACAATTTTTGACACATCAGAACAATATTTATATTGCTATTATTTATTCTTATTTATAAAAATTACTATATAATTATTATTTAATCGTTATTTCGCAAACATTTTTAATGTAAAACTATTTATTTTGCTTTAAATATTATACATCAATATACTGCATGTATTCCATAAAATTATCATTAAATAATTGAACTTTTAAAAATATTGCTCAACAATGAAAAACGTAACTAAACAGAAAGTAAAATACAAATTTGAATGATTCGACAGGATACAATGCAGAGGATGATAATAATTCAACTTTAATGAATTTATAAATGACGAAAGTTTGTCAACCACTAAATCTGCAGAAATCGGACGATCCTTATTCTAGTCTTCATTCGGCTCATTGTGCGTTTTGAATACGGTGTATTCCGTCGGGTACATAGAGATGGAAAATATTCTAAACTAATCCGTCTGACATTGTTCACAAAACAATGCACATCAACCCCTCTGCGATTTGTCTCGAATTCTGTCAGAGATTCTAGCTTGATTTCATTGTTATGAATGAAGAAGTCGAAATTCGTTATACTCTTTTATTAAAAAATAATATATAAAAATAGACAAATAAAAATTACTAATATATAATATTAATGCATCTATTATCACCAAAAAATGAAAACCATTTATTACATGAAATACTTCTATATTAAAATAAATAATTATTTTCACAGATTTTCAATATTCAGTGTTAAATTTTATTCATCAAAAAACGCTCTATTTAAAATTTTTCATAAATAATATTCTATACTGAAAAAAATTATACGTACAATTAATATATTAAACATATTTCAAATTAGGATAAAAATAATTCATTAATTTAAATTCAGCTATTTCCAATTAATTTATTATTTTCTTTTGAGAACAAGGATTAAATTTATAATAACGTTCTTGAAATTCATTGAGAGTTCTTTTAAAATATATTATTGTACCTATTAGAAAAATCATAGTCTATTTTTTAATTGTAATTCAAAATACTTTTAATACAAGAATCAAGACTTTGTTACATTTAAATTTAAATTTAAAAAATTAAACAATGAACCTTTTCATAATTAATCTATTAAAAATATTCTGAATATTACTATTTTAATTCTAATTAGTAAAACTAAATTTAAATAATAATAACAAATTATATGTATATATTAGTTATATATTTAAATACTTTTCATAACTAATGATCGAAACTTTGTGTATAAGTATTGTTCTTTAATGATTGAGTTGAAGTTCAAAAAATTATTATATATCAAAAATAAATAAAATTTTATTTAACTATCTTACTAAAATCAACTTATTTTATTTATATTAAAATAATTACTAAACAACGTGTATGAATTTTAAAAAATAAATATAAATACAGAATAAAAAAGAAGAAGTATTCGATATATTAAAAAACAAAAAACTAAGAAAAATAAAATTTGTAACAATATTTGTAAAAATATTTTGAAATAAAATTTTTTTATATATAATTTATAATTTACATCTAATATAAATTAAATCAATTATTAAATGTGTAAAATTGAAAAAAAATTTTTAACAAATATATTTTCTTATAATTTATATCTCATATTTTATTTATTCTATTATTTCTAAAGGAAGAAACAAATGGATTTAGTAAAGCTTATTTTTTTATTTCAAAATTAAGTTAACAATTCTATCGATAGCGCGATTTGAAAAGAAAAAGAATTGTATACTTCTTTCATAATTTTCTGTTCAGTATATTATAATTTTTAAGTAAATTTTCTATTGAAGAATCATAAATCATAGTTAACTAATCGAAGGTACATGAACATATGATAAACATATCATATCAAAATTGTGTCATTTTGTATGTTAAGAATTTTTTGTCAATAAGTTTTAAATAAAAATACTATCTTGGAATTATAAAAACTTATTATATTAAATTATATATGCAAAATATTTATACCTATTTGTCAGGTACATTTAAAGTATTATGTTTAATAAAATAAATAACTTTAAGTATTTCTATTAAAAAGACTCTACCTTACAAATTATTTGCATAATGAATTTGAAAATAAGTATCTTGAATACCATATACTGAGATATATGTTTTACCTAATTAAAAATTTTATATACAAAGATGGGATTTATTCAATAATATCTAATAAAATGAAAAAGCACTCAAATATTTTTGAGTTTTTAGAAAATCCATTTTTCTATTTAAGAAATAAAACTTCTAAAATTTCTAGAAAAATAAATTTTTTAAATCTATTTAAATCCTTAATAATTAACAGAATATAATTCAATATTGATTATTAGATGAAAAATTTATGTTAACACGGATTTTAATTTGTATAGTCATTCAGTAACTTGTAGCTTTAAATATTTGTGTGATATAACCATTTTTCATAATTTTAATTTTTTAATTCTTAACTTTAAGTTTAGTATTTTTAGAAAATAATTATAAAAAAAATTTTTTATTTTATTTATTATATATCTATAAAAAATACTCTGTAATTTTTTAACACAAAAATTGTTTTTTTATCAATATCTGACATTTTTAAAAAAAAATCATAATAGATATAAAATAATCATCTTTTTTAATTGAAAATAAAATATTGGAGCAAAAAAGTTTTCAGCCATAAATCTTTTTTATAATTAGTTGTAATAATTAGTTACATTACTGATAGAAATTTCTATAAAATTATTTTCTTATTTAAAAATATATTTAATTAATATAAACATATACATTTTTAGCCTTTAATTTAATTTTTCTAAACAAAATTACCAATATTTGACGTTTTGTTATATTTTAAACTGATTTCTCTTTGAGCATTTTTAAGATTTAAACCAATAAGAAAATAATAGAGTTACATTTACGAAATATTATTAAGTAGTGTTTAACAATTTTTATTATTACGTAAATGAATTATCAAAGTTTCTTTAAAAGCTTTTTCGCTATATATTCCATATTTTATTCACAAAAGATGATGATCTAATAATTCTAGGTTTTATGAATGTTAAATACTCTAATCTTAATGAAGATCCTGAATAAATAGTGAACAATCTACATACAGCGTTTGATATAATTTTAAATATATTAAATAGTATCTCATTGTATTCTGTTTTTATTAAACTACTCATAAATTTTGCTTCATTAAAGATGAAATTATTAAATTTACTATTTTTCTAAGTTATATATATATATATATATATTAAGAATCGTCCTTCAATATAAGTATTTTCAGAAAATGACTCTAGCTTTTTTTAATAATTTAATAATTTTTGTTTTTATAGATTATATTGTAATATTTTATATGAATTTTATGTATCTTTACTTCATAAATTATTTTATGCTAATTTTCAAAAAACGAACTATAATCAGTTCATAAATTTAAATAATTCAAAGTATATACTATCTGTATTTGAGTATAGTTGTTTTTATATCATGATACGAGTTTTTTTATTGCTGCATCCTTATCATATGCTAATAATAATTGTAATATATTTTATACGAATTGTAAATTATAATTACTACATTTAATTTAAAGTTAATAAATTAAACGAAGATTATCATAAAAAATAATTTTAAGTTAATACATATATTTAATTTAAGTTTATTACTATAATACTAAACTATAGTAAAAAGTAATTTATTTTTAATATCATTTATTTTGTAAATTAAATAATTAATATTCAAAGGATATTATAACAAACAAATATAGTTTTCTTTTGCACATGAAAACAAATTAAAAATAAAATTTAACAAATATGTTACTAAGATTGATACGAAAATAAAAACAGGTTAAATAAAGTTGAAAAAAAATGTAAAGTATAATCATTCAACGTAAGGAAAGATTCAAAAAGATGGCGAAACTCTCATAATATTCTGGCTCTGGTATAGCTTTTGCAAAAAACTCTTTAGTGGACTCTGAGCTCTCTTGTCATTTGATTTTCACAGAACTGGGCACAGAAATGAACAAGACCAAGCGAAAGATGAATGAACAGAGAATCAGGGAGTAAAAAGAAAGAAGACATAAAGAGAGAAAACGAGAACGAGTGTGAGATGAGAACGAGAGGAGCATGCTTGGGCGCTGTAGGACCCTCTGCTGAAGAACCTCTACTCTCCTCCTCCCTCAACCCCTTCAAGTCCTATCCACTACTCATTTATCAAATAAATCAACATGGCTACTTCTGCACCAATGTCGAGAGATTAGTCGGCCGTGGTTTGTTTTATATCACCATTTAACAGCTTTATTTTACTTCTCTCTTACTCCCGCTCTCTATTTAATTATTTAATTTTATTTTATTAGCTCCATTATTTGTAATTATCACTTTTTATAAATTTTATTTCATTTTATATTTAAATACTGCAGTTTTTAAGTAATAAGTAATTTGAATGAAACAATTAGAAAATTACATATATCGCTTGAAATTAAAGTTAAAAATTTATACAAAATGATATTTTTTAAGATAATATTTAATTTATATTAAATATATAATATATATTATATTATATATTAAATTTATTATCATTGAGGCCATATTAATTTTTAAAAAATCTATATTTTTAAATTTATGTTTATCTATGTAATTATTTATAATTTATTAATACTTAAATTTAAATAAATCTAATAAAATATATATAAGACACATGTTTTTTTAATAATATTTTTATATAAATACACTTTAATAAAAAATTTGATGTAGACTTTTTTATTAATAATTTATTTTAGTAGTTTAAATCGAAATTAAGAAAAGTAATGTTATCAAATAGTTTCTACAAAGTATAAAAAATATTTTTATTATTTTTAAATAATCAACTTATTTAATTTTATTAATGGAAGCATTTTTATTTTGACAGTATAAATTATAAAATATCACTTAAATGTTATTTATGCATAAAAATTAGTAGTCAACTTAGATGAAAAGATAATAGAAATTTATTAAAAATTTCCGTTTAGATAATAATAAAAACTGAGATAATCTTAAATAAACAATGAATTTTA
Organism: Dolichoris vasculosae; assembly: GCA_018907195.1. Taxonomy (NCBI): domain Eukaryota; kingdom Metazoa; phylum Arthropoda; class Insecta; order Hymenoptera; family Agaonidae; genus Dolichoris; species Dolichoris vasculosae. The sequence goes on from JACCHY010000018.1 coordinate 5,057,905, forward strand.
TTTAAATCTTCATTGTTTTATAATTATAATGATAATTCTTATTTGCATTACTCTACCATTAAGATTGCATAAATTCTGTTTAGTTGTAAAAACATAAAAATAAAAATTCAATTAAAGTAGAAAGGAATACTTTGGATATAGAAAATTCAAACTACATACACATCGATAATTAGAATCATTGACAAATAAAGAATCTTTATTTTTCTTGAAGAGTCTTAACTTTCACGAGCGAGGAAAAACCTAGCCAAGTTTTTAAAGAACAGTTGTATTCCTATAGAACACGATGAGAGGCCAAAAGAAGGCGTACCGGAAAATAAGAAGGAAATTAAGAAACAGAAGTAAAAAGCAAAAAATATACGAGGTAAAAGGCTATAAATAATGAAAGACCGAATGAGACCCTCAAAATATTTTGCTGCATTGAAAACTATATGAAACAAATATATCTAAACAAAAAAATGACAGTTAAGTAATCTTTTTAACAAATACATGCTTTTTTCCAGTATTTCGCTATTTGAATGCCTAAAACTTACCTTATTTAAACTGTACTTGTGCTTGTTTCTGTAAATATTTTACGCACAATGTTCATTTTTATTATTCTCTGAGTAATTTTCTTTGTCTATTAAATCTATTTTTTTCTATTATTATATCTTTTATTTATATTGGCCAATTTTATTTCTTAATTCTCTTCCTTTATCTTTCATTTTATTTAATATATCGAACAGAGTATCTAATATAATGTAATATTTTTTTCAGAATAACGTAAAGAAATATGTTTCATAATTATATTCAACATATGTATAAATATATTAATGATTTTAATTCATACATTTTATTTTAAAAGTTAAAAGATGTTTATTTTTTTAAAGTACATTCATAAAAAATATTATTCTTGGTTTTACATTATTTTAATAATATAATAGTACTGTTGAAATGTATATAACTAAATAAATTTAATAATATTCTGTCTAACTTATGAAATACTTCATTAAGGTAAGTTCATAATCATAATCATTCATAATGAATAATATAAAAAAATATTTAATAATAATCAATATAAACATATTTCTAATTCTGAATTGTATTTTCTCTTTTTTAGAATTCAATAAATTTTAATATTTTTATGACTATGTTGAATTATTCAACAGATTTTTTAAAATATTTACAAGTAAAATGAATTTATATTCTTGGTACTTGACTTAAGAGAATAATAAATATGATAATATTAAAGATTTATTTAATTTTAAGAAAACAAATCTGTTACTAAATTTTTCATATTTATATCAATATAATATTTGACAATTTTAATTCTTATACAAATAATATTTTTATTACTTTCTAATATTCAAGCAACTATAAAACTGTATTACAATATTGTCTATAAATTAGGTTTACGAAGAATGTATTAAAAATAATTCCTTTATAAAAAAATACTGACAGAATAATTCACGAACATTTAAAATGAAATCAGGAAGAACAATGGCTATAATGTATCTTTTTTCTTTTGAACATCAATTTTCTTTAATTCTCTTATATTTAAACACACTTATTCCAGCTGTGTGCTAATGAAAGCCCCTTTCGAAATTTAACTGATGAAGTCCGGCAGAATGTAGAATGTGCTGCCTCACCGTCCTCTGAAAATTCCTCGCTGCATACTCAACGATACTTTTTCGTACTACTTATTCTTTGCTTTATTTCTCTTATAGTATAATTTTTCTTTCTATCTTTCAAGGCAGACATTTTCCTTACACTGTTTAATTAGAAATTTAAAAGCTTTATTTAATAAATAGTTGTATGAGTGTATGTCAGAGAGGGAAAAAGAGAGAAAAGGAGTGCGTTTATAATTATAATTATAATTGGTACAAATATTTTTAAAAAGAAGATATTATATTATCAACATTCTAAAAATACACATGAAATGAAATATTAACTGGTTTACGTTATGACTAATAACCAAAGTATACAAAAACTTTTCGATTAAACGCAATTATTTACTTTACAGCATAGATTATAAAATATATCGTTTACAAAATAAAAGTAAAATATTATGCGTATCTTAAATATATTTGACTTAGCATTAAAATATATTCTACACATATCTATTAAATAATATACAATTACTTTTTTATTAATCAATAATTCAATTATTTTAAAAGTTTTGTGTTTTCATACTTAATTTTAAATAATATTATATATACATATTATTTATTTTACAAAAAATATTATTAAAAAATTTAAATCATTTTTTATTTAAATGCAAAATTATACCTGACAAAATTTTTTTATAAATGTTGAAATCAATTTATATATTAATAAATTATTAATTCAATAATTAAAATTTTCTAAAACATAGTTTTAAAACATTAATACTTTCATATCATTTTATATTAATAATTAAAATTATTTGAACGAATATTTAATAGAAAATTTATTATTTATGATTGATTTTAACGCAGAATTTAATTTAGGTACATTTAATTTTATGAAATACATTAATTTTCAGACAGACCAAATATTTAATAAAATTTGATCATTTAATTTAATTAATGTTGTTCAAATAGCAAATAAATACCGAAAAATATTCCATATTATTTAGCCCTTAAAATAGTAATTTAATTTTTTATCTTATTATGTTTCAAGCATATTAAAATTTATATTAAATTTTGTTAATATTCTCTTTATGAACATATATATGTTAAATATTTTATTGTTTTATAATAATGGAAATAAAAATAATTTAATATAAAAATATAAAAGGCAATAAATAATTCATTATTTAGATAAATTTGTACATAATAGTTGTATCAAATACATTATAGTAGAGAAAAATATTTTGTTGAAAGTTAAAGTATTGCACTATTTATTTTATTGCACAAAAATCTCTAGAGAGAGAATTGAAAGAGAGAGATAGAAATGAAAAAATTTCAATATACCTATTTCATATATATTTACACTTTATTTATGAAAAAATGTGTAAAAAAATGCGTCTGAATGGAAGAAAAAGAAGAAGAAAATGTTTTAATTGAAGACAAAAGAGTGATTTAACAAGTTATGAATGACCTTACTTATAGATTCAAACAAATATAAATAAATAGGTAAAAAAGATTGTCTTTTTGAGCTAACAATAGTAAAAATAGATAAGGAAGAATAAGAAAGGGAAGTCATCCATGCAGGAATTAACGATTGAAAATGAAAGTGAAAGAAGAGAGTATGCAACTCGCCGAAATATATGAACGTAGTGAAATACAATGAGTACATTATGAAAAAAATGAGTAAGAAGACGAAAGTGGAAAAGGATAGTCCTTATATCCTGAGAACCAGTAGGATACCCCTGTCGCAAAGATCCTAGAGTCATTGAGAATGCTTCAAACTCGTCATCTTACTTCTAGCGGTTCCCTTGGTCGTAGTTAAGAAACCTGGCTTCTTAAGATATACATGGCAGTAGATTGAGATAAGAAAGAAACTTATTTATTCTAAATCAAGAAAACATTTAATAATGTAGAATATTGTTTATAAGTTATCAAAATAGTGCAAATGCAAATTTTGTTAAAGATGTTTGGAAAAAGCATGTTGTAATCAAAACTAACAATATGACAATGAATTTTTTACTCCTTTATCGTTGATAATAATTGTAAATTATTGTTTTTAACATTCTTTGTCCTCTGAGATATCATTGCTTTAATTTTTTGATTTTAATAACAAGTTTATAATATTTATGCGCTGTATTTAATGAAAATAAAAATAAACAATTAAAGTATAATAATTATATTATGATAATGAAAGTGATAATAATAAATAAGTGATAATAAATGATAAAATTTTTTTATACAAGTAAATAGATGGAATAATGTTAAATTTTCTTAAAATATAAAATGTAACTTGTTAAATTACAAGTTCAGATTATGAATTGAATATTTAATATTTTATTATAGACATTTGTTAAAATATTAAATATTAATTTTAAAAATTATTTTTTTCATATCGAATCATAATAAAACATTTGTATATAATTTAAATGTATAAAATATGCTACATGTATTTTTGTTTTTAAATATGAAACATTTAATTAATATATTAAATTTATTTTATAAATATAATTTTATAGTTATTTTTAATTCAATAACCCTTCTTTTTAATATTACACCTAGACACAATAGAATAAATTATTTTATCCTTTAAATTTAATAAAACAAATTATTTTATAATTTTTAATAGAAATTTATTAAAAATAATTCAAAATATTTTTAAAAGTTTAATCAATTTATTTTTATAGCATTTATGTAATAAGAAATATATTTAATAATTTAAAACTCCTGAAAATAGGGAATGAATATATTTAAATTATTGTTATCTTAAAAATCAAATAATAATATTTCATATTATTTTTTTGGTTTTAAGATTAAAATAATTCGTAAAATATAATTAATGAAAACTTACCTTATCTATATTCAAATACATACAAGAATGTGTAAAATGAATAAATTTAAAGCATATAAAGTAATTTTTATAATGATTTATGTATTATAGAAATATTATTGAATATCGATGTTGAATTTATAAACAATAACTTCACCTTAGAAGTAATCCATTTTTTTTTAAATACAAAATAAGTAATTATGCCTTAGTAATTTATAAATAAAAAATAATACACTATTTTGAAAAATTACTTGTAAGGTAATTTAATCTAATATATAGTCTTATATAAAATATTAAAATCTTGTCACTGATTAAAAAGTATTATTTTTATTTACTGCGCATGAATTCCTAAGCTTCACATATATAGTTTATAATTTTCAGTTCCTTATAAATCAAGCAACGCCTTATTGTTAAGGAATTAGAACTTTTAATATATACAAAGTCTTCAAAAAAAAGTCTAACATAAAAAAATAACTTAAAAAGTATAAAAAATAAAATAAAGTAGGAGGAAAACACGTTAAAAAATGTACAGACGAATAGAATATTTAATCTTTTAAAATGCGAAACAACAAATTCATGTCACATTTTATATATATAATACAGCACACTAAACATCAACTTCTGCGCAAGGCTGCACCTCCTCTTTATCAAAAATATCTCGCCCTCACAATGACACAACAATGATTTATATTTGACTCAATTTCGGATATTATGCATATCTTGAATCTTTTCTTTCTTTCAAAAGACGCACATATATTACATATTACTTACTGTGTCCTGGTTCCCTGCCTCATTTATACATGCTATAATAATACGTTGATGTTTTAGAATTCTACAAAAACTTTATTAGAATATGTATGAAGAAAATTGGAAAATAAAATCAATTTCTTTTTAAAAATAAGATAAAGATATTTTATATTTTTAAAAATAAAACAAACTAGCTGTAATTTACATTCTATTCTTTAAGATTTTATTAGTGGAGCTCCATTCAGAAGAATGAAGGATTTATAATAATTTACAATGTTAATATCAAGGCTTTATTAGAATATAGGTTATATTATTTACACAAATACTTTTTTTATTTAAACGTGAATAATAACATTTTTAATTCATTAGTAGGATTGTTAGCATTACTTTTAAATTAACAAAGAAGCTGAAAAAACCTTCAAAATCATAGTTATGATCATTATTAATTTTAATTGATCTATAATAGCTGTAAATATAATTTTTTGAAAAATGTATATTCTCAACGTTAATATTAATTTTTTATAATAGAAAATAAATATATTCAAAAAACTCATACATACTTTAATACTCTGCTCTTAAGAAACGTGAAGTATAGCTCAAGTAACATATAAATAACATACGTGCAATAATCATAAAGTGATGTGTAAATCACAAAGAAAATTAAGTGATAAGTGAGGAAAAACAATGAAGCAAGATATGCAGTTTCATTTCAAAAAGAAATATAACACTTAAGAGAAATTAAGAGTATATAAAACAGAGTTAAAGAGAATGAAGAAAGAAAAGAAAGATAGAAAGAGAATATCTTTGACGTGTACACTGATTGCGAAATCAAGTACACTGAGTATCCTCAATGACAACGTAAGTACGTAGTAGAGACGCGCAAGAGAAGAAGATGCGCGCGCACGCGAATTCATCCAAAGCAAGCTAAAAGTGTAAGGTGTTTCATTGGGCACTTTTCAAGGAAGAAGGATAAACTAGGAGGATTTCACGTTTGAGTGAAATGGAGCTTTTGACTTGCTCACGAGTACATAAAGATTTGTACTTTTCCTTAATATTCGCCATTGTACTACATTTAGAACTAATCGTAAAAATATACAAATTCGATTTGTCTGTATGGACGATGATGAAATTGAGTATTTCGTAAATGAGCGTATATATAAAAGAGCTATTAGAAATTCTAAAAAGCTAGATATTAAAATTAGCATTGATCAAAGATATTTTTCTAATTAATAAATCAAAAGAAGACTACAAGATATAATATCTGAAAATACAGAAAAGTATGAGAAATTCAAGAATACTTGAAAAAATAACTTTCACTAATAAAAATATTTTTGCTAATATTGCAATTAAATTTAAATAATAGAATTAAAGTTATAAAATTTAACACTCAATAAACTACTAGAACAGTACATTTTAAAGTCGAATTTTTCAACACATTATTGTATCATATATGTGAATTGATGTTATATATACTTTGAATATTTAATAATAATAAAAAATTATTCAGCAATCGAAATAATGTATTTCTTATTATAAGAAATCATTTTTATGAAGAAATAGCTGTTTTAATGTTTATTGAGTTAAGAGCTATATACAATATGTTATTCGTCAGAACTAAGCTTACCCATCCCTATATTATATTTCATGATTTTTGTTTATGTTAAAGTAAGGACAAAGTAGCATGCTATAATGAAATACAACTATTAGATATACCCATATCAAGATGTTAGAGAATTACAGAAAATTTCATAAACAGTTTCCACTATGAAGGTTGTTTATATTTCTTGTATTAAGTGAGATCAGTTACGTATATCGTTATCTGATTTGAATAAAGTACCGTGTATTCTTAGCATTAATGTACATATCCAATCAGTGTATTTGGATTCACATAAGTTTAATATCCTAACCCATCAATGAGTACTTCCTTTTTAAATATAAAGCTTTTTATATGAATTACTTTTGTTAATATGTTCATAGTGTCACCATGTACTTCAAATCAAAATCCTTAATTTAAACACGACTTTTATCTATGGGAGTCTTAATAGATTGATATTTCTTATTTTTATATTTTGAAAAACAATATTCATATTATTATAATTAAATATAAAATTATAAAATGCATATATTGCTAAATCTAAATATATAAATTTAGCGAAAGAAAAAAGAAAACCATTTTAACGTTGATAAAATAATAAACGAGCGATTTTAGATATTAATAATAATTCTAATAATGATATAGATATAAATGTATATCATGATTTTTTTCCCATAAATATCTCACCATCTACTTACAATTAATTTTTTACAATACTTTTTTATTTTTATAACATATCGATTTATTTATTCTGGATAAATAAAAAAACTAAACCAAGGAAAAGATTTTAAACTTATTTATGTAAAAATTTTATAAATTATATTCAATTTTAGAAATGCCGATATAAATAGTTGCCTTCTGTTTTTAAAAATACTCACGTATATAATATATAATATATAAAATCTGCATCGGTTATATGAACATGTGCATAAATGTTTAAAAATACAGAAAAATAATATGATAAATTCTGAATATACGAAATTACTTTTCATAAAAATTAGAAAATTAATACTTTAATACTAACAATAGCAATTAAGTACTACTCAATTGATATATCAGAATTCATCGTTTTTATTAATTTATTTAAATCTACCTAAGGTATTATATTTCAACCAAAAGAACTTTATTAGTATCGCAAATATTTGAGTAACATAATTATTAAAATAATATTTTTACCGAATTTTCTACGAAGAAAAAATAACTTGAAATTTTCTACTAAACTGAGTTTATAACTTCTTGAAAAATTATATGTCATTGTAATTTTCAATAAAGTGTTTATTAACCTTTGATGCTTTATCAATTGAAAAGTGAAATCCATGCGTGTCGAAAGTTTCAATCGATATCAAAATCACTCGACACTTCTTTCGCTTCTGGAACCATTTACTGATTCATAGTACTTGAAACTTGGAAATATGTGTGCATAAAAAGCACACAATCAATCTGCTCGCTGCTCTGTATATGATGACGGAATTGAAAATCCGATTCAGTGGATGATCCAGGGAAAACGACAGATATAACAAGGCTTTTTTCAAACATGACGCACAATAGTGAAAAAGAGAGAGAGGAAGGAAGTGAGAAAGAAAAGGAGCAAGAAAGTGCATTCAATTACAATAATCGTATTCTCCCAAACGTTGCACTGAAATTAGTTGTAAACCACAGTGATTTCCTTACCATAGGCTCTCCTTTCCTCTTTGAACCATTGGCGCCTCATTTAATTCTTCTTTTTAGAACAGACCTAGATATATCAAATATAAAATTATAGGCCTGTATTTTTTATTTTTATACAATATTTATTTTATGAGCATTGCTAGATCATTTATCTTTTAGATAATAAGCAACAATCTTTTCCATTTAAACGCAATAATTTTCTTTTTATATATATGTAAGATATTTCAAAAATATACAAAATAAATCTTTTTTAAGCAACAAAAAATTTTTTGTTTTAATAAACGTATATATTAAATTTTTTAATTTCAATTGATTTATTGTCATAATAATATATGTTAAATACATTTTTCAAGTTTCGATTTGAATATATCCACTTTACAATATCAACATTTTTTTCGCATTTCTATAGACTATTATAATACTACATGCTTTTTTAATTCTTTAATATAAATATTTTGCTTTTTGTGATATTTTTTCAACATAGATTTTATAAAAATGTGCATGCAACCGCATTATACTTTATGTGCGTAGCTCTGAATCAAAATCCATGTACGATTCAGTGAACGCGTTGGTACTTTCTTGGGCTTGAATCCATAAGAGAAACTAAGGTCGAAATCTATTAAAGAAAAGTATTTACTCATGCAAAATTAAAAGATGTTTATGTGAACTCAAGTCTATGATTATAGACTTTTTATATAAAATATTATGAAAATGATTACTTACCATCACTGCGTTTATAAAATATAGTTTATAAATATTATAATATATTATAATATATTATAATATATTATAATATATATCATAATACAGCCCTAATTATTTTTACTTTTATAAATATATAATGAAAAAATTATACGTAATATAAAAATGTTATTTATCGTTTGCGAATAAACTTATCAAAATAAAAAATTGTAATGATTGAATAAAGTCGTACAATAGGCAATTTCTCATTTGATCAAAAAATATATTATTTTAACAAATTACTCTTTAATATATAACAGCAAAAAAATTGAAAACTAACGAAATCTGATACTGAAAGCTAGTTTTGTATATAAAATAAAACCGTTATCTAATAGATTTTATACGATTTATTATTTATTTTTTTATTTATATAGAAATTATGTACAATTTATCTAAAATAATTTATAATGAAAAAATATTGAAAATTTTGATACATTTTAAACTCCATTTATTTAACTGTCAAATTCATATGTTAGTTAAGGTCACATAATATTTTTACTTTATAAAAGATCTTTTAATTAAAATATTAAAACTTAATTACTCGTAAGACTTACGTTATTCGCATTTTTCACTTTTCTTATTTTATTTGCCTGATTCTTTCTAAATAAATACAGTCGTTTAAATTAATCTTGTTCTAGTACTCTTTATTTCTCTTTCATAATATTCATTAACATAATAATTTATTGGAAATAATGCTAAGTTCTAAGATTAATTGGAATTGAATGATTTTTGTCCATAAATATAAAAAGTTTGAATGATGATAATCAACTAAATTTTAGTCTTCTCAAGGGCATAATAATAAAAAGAAAATGTTTTTATACATTTTTTTATATCAAAAAATTATATTATATAGTATTTGAAAAAAGTATAAGTTATCCGCTCGATATTATTTTATTTTCTTATTTAAATATCAAAATTTTATACTCTTATTTTTTATTTTGTACTGAATTATATTTCATAAAAATAATTTTGTGTAAAAATATACTCAATAATTTATGATATATTCGGATAAAAAAATTCCGTAAATTTATAAATCAATAAAAATTAAGTTATACATTTTTACTGAGGTGCAATATTTCAATATAAATATTTTATATACATTCTTCATATTAAAGTATACAAAATTACGAAGGTTTATTTAGCTAATAGCAAATTAATGAATTTTTAAAGAAATAAATACAAAAGCTGAAGAGGACAAGAGACTTAAATTCATTTCAATGCGTAATGGATCCGCATGAATTACGACCCATAAGCGAAGCACAAACGAAACTGACATGTTATAAATAGAGAGTGGAAAAATTATAGGTTTCATGAGATGAACAGGTAGCTTCGGCTTTTTTCAAATGAAACGTTTGAATTGATACATGCATCATTTGCCTTTCTTTAATCATTATCAATCAGTGTCTTCCTTCCTTACAATATATTAGGAATTTTATCAATAGTTTTATAACTTTATCACATATTCCAAAAATGAAATATAATACATTATAGTACAGATTCAATTAAAAGAACCTATAACAGAAAGTCAACTTAAGAATAATTGTATAATATTAAGCTGTAAATTTATATAACATAATATAAAAAATAATAATTTAATAAATATTAAACTCTATTCTATTTTATAAATTTTATAAGGTGTGATAAATTGTTTTTTTCACATTATTAAAAACTTTACTAAATTTAATTTGAATAAATATAAAGCTTTTTTCAATCTTTTATATTAATAAAAATTACTTATTAATCATATAATTCATACATGAGTTGTATAACATCACAAGTCAAAAATTATTTTTTTTAATATTGTATATTTAAATAAATAATGTATATTAATCATATAATGATCAATAATAAATAATATTACTTTATGTATATAAATAGAACTGTAAAATTGTTATAAAAAAATTTGTTCTCCCGTAACAAATTTAATCTATAACAATAATAATTATATGTAAAATCTTTGTTTATTATGATTGAAAAAAGCAATATATTGTATAAATATTGTATTTATTGGATACAAATAAATAAACATTTATAAATAAATAAAAATAAATAAATAATATTATTGAATATTTTTGATAATTTCGAACTTAAAATAAATTAATAAAGTTAGTTTTAAAATTTATTTAATAAAAGCTACAAATAATTAATTATTTTTAATTAATATAATCAGATGAAATTAAACATGAAAAATATTTAAAATTATCATCTTATAATTCACATTTTAAAATAACTAATACATGATTTAGATCCTACACTTGTAAATTACAAAAAAATTGCTTTCATGAATTTTTATAATATTTTTTAATATTTTTCTTGAATAAATTATTCATTTATTAATTATCGATTAAAAATATTTAGCCATTGTCTACATATTCATCTGCGATTATTTGCAATAAAATTAAACCTACATATAAATATTTAATATACTTTTGAAATTTTGTAAATATAAAATATAATATAGAATAAAATTTCAAAAATAAAATTTAAAATTTAAACTTATATACTTATAAAATATACTCTCAAAAACTTATGTACCTGTAGATAATTATGTAATATTATTTGTAAACCCCATTTTTAAATTAAAAAAATTTTTTAATTTTATATGAATATTTAATAAATATTTTATAAATTTAATATTTGATAAAATTAATAAAAAATAAATCAAATAAAAATAAAAACAATTTTTAAAAACAATATATTTCCTATATTGAAAATAAATATCCCCGCATTGACAAACAAATAAAAGATTTATATGTGTAATCTTGTGCAATATAAATGGCTTCATAACAAGGTCTCACGAGATGAATCTCTCAATAGCAGTAAACCAAGCTCCCACATACACAATAATAAAGGGTAAAATGTAGGTGTGTTCAGAAGTTTTTCAGAGGAAAGAGGTATAAAATGATATAAACGTGATGTTTAACGTGTGACACGTTACTGCTAATTTATTCGATATTCGAACATACATATAGTTTTATTTTTTTCTTTTTCTATTACATTTATTCTCGCTTCTCTCTTATATTTTTTACATTTATAATTAAATAACTTTTAGACTATATATTTCTAAAAAAAAAAAAATTTTTTTAAATTATTTATGATTTATTTCTTTATATAATTCTAATAAATTTGTGATATTTTTTAAAAACAATTTAGAATATTCAAATACTTTTTTTTTAATATTCAACAAATATTAATATAACATTATGATTAATAAAAATAATTTATTAATCTGTGACTATTTTTACCTAAAGGTTTTGATAATATATTTGAAAATTATTCAATTCATTCTAAAATATATTTTTATATATTAAATATTTTATAATAATTATTACCTAACACAATTATATTGCAGGTACATTGAAGAAATCATGCAATACTTTTGCTATCATAATATAAAATATTATATTTAATGTTGATAGATTCAGTATATCAAATATTCTTTTTTTAGGTTTAAACTTATTTTTATTTTATTTAAAAATGATTGGATATATTGTAGAATTTTATACAGCAGTAAGGTGTAGTTCATATAAAAAATATTATTTAGTAAAGCAATATTATTTTATACTAAAAAAGATAGAGATGATTCATTTTAATATATATATCCTTAGACAAATTACATAGACTCTAGCTTTACAATTTTATTTTATACATGATAAATATTTTAATATATATTTTAATTTTTAATTTTAGCTGTACTAACAATATCATACACTAAATAAATAATGTAAAAGTGAAATTCAATCAAACAATTTATTATATTAAAATAATTAATTTTTATAACATTTTACCAATACATTAGAATATTTATTGAAAATAAGTAAAGAAAAAATGTATAGATTACAAAAAACATACACCTACGTAAATTAGAATTATGCAAATTTATTAAATGTATACAACCTAAATGGAGTTAATGAAAATCTTAAACAATTAATTGTATACTAATTTAAGTAATGATGCATACTTGAAACATCATAAAAACCGCTAAATTATAATGGTTTTTCAAGTCTTGAAAATATAAGAGAAATTCAGAAGTCGCGTCTTACTTCACTTTATAGTGCACGTCTGATGTTATCCGCAAAAATAGAATTTTATAATTCATAAAAGATTCCACATATGCTCTAGTTGAAAGTTTTTTTTAAAATTAAAAAGAAAGTGTTTATCGTGTATAAGATTATTGAAAATATTTTTAATCTTATATATATTAATCACCTTATGTAAATATCTACAATTTAATTTGTAAAAAATTGTTTATGCAATTAAAATTCTATTATCATGTCGCAATCAATTGCTTTGATTTTTTAATCTTGCATTGATGAAATATAAGATTATAGAATAAATATATATTTCACCATGTTTTCGATTACAAATGCCAGCAGTTGTAATTCTTTGATACAAATACTTATATGAGTAAATTTTTTTGCTACTGAATAATTTTGTATCCAATAATTTATTCTAAACATCCAATCTTTAACATCATTATAATTAATGGATTAACATAATTAAATTAAACCGCTAATTGCATATTCCTTACACAAAATTTAAATTTAATTGTATTATTTAATTGTAGTTAATAATAAAATCAAATAATATGCAAAAAATACAATAAATTTGTAATGTAACTTTTTCATTCGTATAATTGTTTAATTATAATTCTACTGATTGAACTTAAGGGTAAATATTTTTTAAAAAACTTAATAAAAATATAATTGCAAACTGAGAACACCGCAATATTTAAATAAGATTATTAATTTATTAACGTAAATTTTTATTAATTTAAACTATTGTGCTGAAATAGAAAAGCTCAATTCATTTGAAAATCTATTCGTTTAATTTATCGTACAAAACTTTGATAACACATTTGTTTGCATATCTCAGCTCCTTGGTGATTAATTGACTACATCGCACCTATTACTTTAAATATGAATCTCATTCCATATGTATTTTCAGAGTAAAGGCATATGCTAACTTTTGATATAATATGGATAAATACTGATAATATAATAATATAAAAATGATAATAGTTTGAATGCAACAACTTTTCAAATGTACATAAGAAAATAGAATTAGAATAAAGAACAATTATTCGTTCAGATTTTAATCAATCACATTTGCTAAATGCGACTTGTATAAAATTATATAATTAAATTATATATTTATAAAAAAATATTATTATTTAAAAATTGAATTTTAATGTATATTATTAACCAATTTGTATAGAAATTTGTAGTTAAATATAAACTTCAATTAATCAGGGATAGTTCTTATCGTTAATATTATTAATAAATCTTCTTTTTCTTCTTCGTAAGTTTTATAATAATAAACCTTACGTAAAAAGATGTAATTAAAAAAAATTTTTTATTTAATAAATTATTAGAAAGCACATTTAATCGTAATAGAAACCAGGTAGATCGAATATACAAATAAATCAAACTACACTTTTCAAATGATTATAATTAAATGAATTTAAAATGTTTTTATGATAATTATTTTAAGATTTACTTCATTTATTATGTGTATCATAAAAGTTATAAAAAGTAAAAATTAAAAATAGAATATGAAATTGAATAGCATATTACCTAGATTAAAATTGAAAAAAAATATTTTTATCCTACCTATATTCGGATATTATTTTAATTTTCTGATATAAAAATTTAAAACATTTTGTTTCTTACGAATAAAACTCTTTACTGTAACTTTTTATTTATTTATCATTAATATTTAATCGGATTAGATTTTAAAGTTAGAATTGACTTCGAGTTGAAGCGCGAGTATAAACTAGAAAAGAAGAACTGAAGAGACTCGTAACGTCAAAGCAAGGCACTGTGAATAAAAGAAAACAATACAAGGAACAAAGTAGTGATGCAAAGAGGAAGAGAAACATACTCTTGCTAGTTCTTGACAAGTACGCGTTTTCCAGGAGACAACTCACTAATTACGCCGCGCCTCAATAATGTCGGAAGCTGCAGCCGCACGAAAACACGTATTGCTTACTACACAATTCTAACAAATGGCGTGATACCGCATACTAACTTTACCATCTTCGTTGACGTGGTTGATATTGTGATTGACAGAAAAAGAAAAGAACAAGAAAACTCACCTATGTTGATTTTTTCTTGTACGTGCATATGACAGCAGATTAAAAATAATTTCAACTACTTTAGTGCTATTTCACTTTTGTAATTAATTTTTTCTTTTTTACTTCTTATTTGTAAGTAAATTTTTTTTAATTTAATTATTTTCTTATTAATGAAACTCATAAGAATTTTTAAATTACTTAGCATAAGGTATATACTAAAATTAAAATATCGTACTTAAAAATATTTATTTTTTGCATTAAATATATAATTGATTTCTAATAAAATTATAATTTAATTATGAAAAAGTAATAATAGGATAGTTACGTACCAGTTATTTGAAGATCATATTTATTCAAGTGATGAAACTTTTTAGTAATTGTTATATATTTGCTTTATAGGTATTAAATTTTTTTCTTTTTTCGCTAAATATAACAATGAGTGAAAATAAAAAATAAACGAGTCACTATTGTCAATTACAATTATTAGTATGAAATAATAGTTAATTCATGGTTAATTTAAATAGTTAAAAGTGTTCATATATATTATAACAACTATGATTAAAAATTAAAATCCTAAAATATTTTTTTAGCAATTAGGAAAATTAAAATGTTTGCTTTTTATTCAATAATAAGTCGAACAATCTAGGAATTTATTTAAAATCATAATGAAGAGAATTATATCTAATTAATATTTTACCACAACCATATAATTTTTATGAAATTTTCACTTGAACGACTTGGTCAAACACAGTTGGTCAAAACTCTTGCAGTCGAAAGCGACATTGTAAAAAAGAAATGAGACCCTTTTCTTACACTTCTTTCCAAGCGTACGTGGGTCAATGCATTAAATGCACGAGTAAAATACAAGATAAAAAAGAAGCGAATTTAATCAATAGAGGATCGAAATAGGAAAAAGAAGATGTGATGAAGCAATGGAATGGTTGGCGTGAATAGAGAGACCAAATCTTTCTGAATGGATTCAAAAGAAAAAACCACCTCTCTCTCTTTTTCTATATGTTCTTGTCTTAAAACGTACTCCGTAAATCTTTACACATGATGAAAAGCATATTGGTCTGCTCATCCTAGTGTATACAAGCTGCATAGTATAGTGTTTAGATTACAAAAAAATCACGAAGAATGAAGAAGAAAAAAGAAATATACGTAAAAACTATAATGCTAGAAAAATCTGTCAATTCATACTATTCATTATAATTCTCTTTTATATTTTGTAGCTATACTGATTATTACTAAGAATCAAAGGATCAAACTCTTACAAAATTTATAAAGTAATTAATAATAATTATTATTTTTTTAAATTTTATTATCTTTTAATTTTTTAACTATTTTTCATCGAAGTAATATTTTATATTTATGTGAATTAATTAATATTCAAAAAATTATGAGTATTATTAGATGAATAATAATAAAGTTCAATTTAAAAATGCATAACTCTACGATTATTTATTTGTCAAATTTAAAGACTTAAGGTATATATATATAATAATCAGCTTAAATTTATGATTGTTGAATTCTTTTAAGAATAAATAATAATTTATGAATGCGACTTGAGCAAATGTTTAAATTTAGCCTTTTGAAACTTTAAATGTTTCTCCTAAAATATTGATTAATATTTTTATTTTTGTTTAAGTTTTTTTGAAAATATAAGTTATCAAATTAAATTGAAAAATAATAATAAGTTAATGCATTATAATAAAAGATTAAAATTATAGATTTTTGAACAAATACTAATTAATGATTTTTAAACTAAAATAAATTTTTTAAAAGAATTTTAAGAGGATTGATAAATTTTTATAGTACAATAAAAATTTTAATTAAATGTATGGTTATGATATAATTACCGTAAAAATATTAATTTTACATGTTTATTTGTACGATTAAAATAAAATTTTAAATAATTTAAATATTAAAATTTGTTGAATTTTGAATCATAAATAAAATATTTTATGAAAAACAAGAAAATTTTATTTAAAGTATAATTATTATATATAATTTCGCTCTGAATAATGAAATATCAATAAAGAAAATGAAAAGAACAGAGACAACGTGATGGTGAAAAACACAAACTAATAGCTATAAAAATGGTAAACAAGAGAGGAGAGAAAAAAATAAAAAAACAGCGCAAGAGGAAAAAAGATAAAAAGAAGTAGAAGAGAGGTTCGGAAAGAGTGAAATGAGATGCGGGTGAAAGAGAGAGAGTGAGAGAGTAACAGTCATAAGTATGCTGTTCGGGCTCTTTCATGCTACGATAAAAAGTAGGGTCTTTTTGAGATCGTCGTTAGATGCCTAATGGATGGATAATAAAAGCGCGCATGTAATGGACGCAGTCCCGCGAGTACAAATCTGCGCATGTATATAAAACGAGATTCATGGCGTGTGAAAGCGAAGGAGTCGTTTTTCCGAGTTTTCTGCTTCGTCGTCTTCTACGTGGTCTTGCGATCAAAAGAAAAGAAGGGGAGGGAAAAGATGAGGATGAAATACAGACTATGGATGTACATAACGTAAGCGACGTGTACTCACGTGCAATTTCATCGGTGATGCTAATGCCACTCGGCCAAGATAATTGAGGAAAAGTGCAACAGTTAGTAGGTTCTCTATGCGTGCTTTTTTCGCTTTCCGACCCGTTTCTTCTGCTTTCTGCTTCATCCTCCTAATCGTCTTGTTTCGCTTTATGTCTTTTTGGGATGATCCCTTTCTCCCTTTACTGAAGGACTTTCGAGAGCAATTTAACTATTATGCATACACATCTTTTGATTGCAGTAAATGGAACACATGCAAAAATATATCGATAATATAAAAAATGATCTCTCTTTATATTTAATGTTGTGTGAATATTTTAAAGAGTAATCTCTTCATTCGATACCTATGATTTCCACGTTATAAGAAGAATAAATTACATTTCGTATTCTTCAGTTACATTGACAAAATTTTCAAGAATATGTCTTAATAAAAAATTCCTTATTATAATTCATGAATTATAATTATTATTATAAAAAATAATTATAAATTATAATTATAAAAAATCATCGATATGAATCGACCATAATCATTTAAATGGAAAATTACTTTAAGATATTATAGTTAGTTAAATTTAAAATATATAAAAATTTTAAATAACTTTTATGTATTTGTATTTCCTAACCTCTATAAACAATATTGTTTTATTTTAATAATATCATAATTCTTAATTTTACCTTTTAAAATTTAAATCTAGTATTTATGTGTAATATAATGCAATTGAAAATAATATCATATTATATTTGAAATGTCGCATAATCGACGTATACGTAGATGATGACTCCAATAGATCTATAACAATGTTAAAATTAAATTGGTCTAGAAAATATAAGCAAATGTCCAAGTATTAACTAGCTCGTATTAGTTGAGGTGGTGCAATCGATCCGAGCTCGAGAACAGTCAAAAGCACGGTCAAAAGGATATTCTTCAAAATGAAAGAGAATCGAGGTGAGAAAGAGAGAGGGAGCCAGAGAGGTCGGGGAAGTGAATGGAAGAACCCCAAGGACGATAGCGCGTTCTAGAGTGTTTGCAGTCCACTCGAAAACCAGTGCCGAACGAGCGTATGCGCGGAAGCCAGACCGTCCCCGCACTTCGCCGAATAGAACTTCGCTCTCATAGTTGCTTACTTCCATGCTTCCATGCTTTTGTGTCTGCACATTTGCCTCAGTGTAGCGTGCGAGCGTCAGTGCTCACGTATATATCTGCTGTCTGAACGGGTACGTGCTGTGTAAATATGTCATGATGAAATGTTTTTATTTTATTAACTTTATTTTTTCATACTTGTTAACTTCTCTTCTTTCTGTTATTCGTAATATTAGTATTAGTATCATTATTTTATTTATAGTGGAAAATAATAACAATTTTCAACGAGGATGTCTTGACCATCTTAAAGCATTGCTATTTCATATATTCAATTTAATTTCATAATATATTGATCAAAATATACCTATCTTGGCTAGCACTATTCTTCCATTCCTTATGAGTTCTTATATTATTTTTTCAACATTCATCTAATTTGTCTATAATAGCATAACTTCTATTTAAATAATTATAATATTCTACTATTTTCGTTTTTCTTGATATTCACTTTACTATATTAGTAAACGCGAATTATCTATCAAGTTTTTTAATTTATTTTTTCCTTAGCCTTCCGATATAGTAAAATAAAAGTTATTCGTTATGTATAGGTTTATTTGTACTATTTATTTGCATATATGTGATATATAATTTCTTTTTTATAGAAACTATATGAAAAGAATACATTTTCGTTATAAAATAACTGCGGACATCTTATATTTTTTACTTACAAGATTTAATATAATCTAATAATATAAACCCTTTTTATTAATGTAAATTTTATCTTTCATTTACAAATAATAAATAAATTTAATTTGAAGAATAGCTTTATAAGATTTTTTTAACTTTGAATTTTAACACTTCTCTTGATCTACATTTATTTGTTTTTTAAAACTATTTTATTATTAAAATATAAAACAATAATTATAACCTAAAATAAAACATGTATATCTATTCTAATAATAATCATTTAAATATATCTTTAAGCTATTTCAAAATGTTTTTTAAACAATTTTTTTTCATTATCGAATTTCATCGGATTTTTTAAGTTTTAAATACCTATATACAAATATAAAATAATATTATTGATTTATATAATACTTAGAATCATTCCTATCACATAATAATTTCAAATGTTCTGAAACTTAAGTTTAACATTAATTTGCATGCTCAAAGGTACCTTTTTTATTTTATATTACAAGCGATAATAGTTTTAATACATATTTTTTTTAAAATATAAGGCACATAACTTTTAATATCGATAGAGTTCCCATATCTGAAATAGTAAAATACTCATAGAAATGTAATTAATTACTTGATATTTTTAAATATTTAAATGTATGTATTAAAATAAATAACAAGAAAAATAAGTATTCGGTTAAAAATTTGTAGCATTAGACTAACTGTAATTCCTTTCTAATATTTATAATTAAAACAAAATAAAATAATCCAAAGTATTTTTTAAATACTTTATATAGATACATCCAAGATTTTAATTTCTGTATTACATTGTAGTTTTAATACTTTATTCTACATCTACTAATCTATAAACTAAATATATCTTTTCATATAATTTACATTAATTTAAATTAATCATATAGCAAAAACCAATTGATTTATTTTATAAGTGTATCAATCATGAGACAAATTAAGCATTCGATATTTCAAGTATTTTTCTATCATAAAAAAATCTAATCATTACACTGTTTTTGAAAGAAAATTTGTATAAATTAAAAGAATTAACACATATTTTATAATACAATAATTTTATTATAGTTTAATTAGTGTACATCAAAATTTTTATCACTCCTCCATTTTTATTTATTAAATAAATTATAATAAATAAATTAATATTATATAAATTTCTATCAAATATTTTCTGAAATAAAAATTTTTAAAGTTTCAGAAAAAATTTTATATTTATTTTAAATATATTGATATACTTTAAAATTACACACATATAACGAAAGAATTTGAAATATATTATCATCAAATGCATTAACATTTAACCTCAATCATGAAGTAATGTATTTTTATTAAAAAAAATAATCATATTACAATATATAAAATAAGATAATAAGTATACAAATAAGACACTTGTTATAAATAACTACAATTATAAATATGCATCGTTGGAGAAGTTAGCAAAAATTTTGTACACAAATTGTAAAACATCAAAATATTTTCAATTTTATTATAAGCTTTATAATTAATTATCATCAACTGATAGAGGCATGAAATAGAAGACATTTAAAATAGAATCATAATTACAAAATCACTATACATATTTATTCATCCATCTACTGACCTATTCTATTATTCAATTCATTACAAGATCATTCAACATAAAATAAACTAAAACAAGATTCTTCATTATCTTAGATTATATAAAATATCATATAAACCATTATACGAATTGAGCTTCAGTACCAATTACTATAAAAGTTTAAAAGCTTTCATATTTTTAAGTTTTTTCTCTTTTAATATAATATAGTAAGAAATAATTAAAATTTTTTTTATAAATTTAATTATAATTTTGACTTTAAAAAGCTGATAATTTTATGTATACAAATTATTTATTAAAAATTCGTACTATAATAATATTTTGAAACTAATTATACACATAAATATATATATATAATTTAATTCACTATTAGTATCGTATTTATAATTAAGATTTATATGGATTTATATTCATTTATTTGTGATTTATAGTAGTTACCTTGGAAAAGAATTAAATTCATATAATATAAAAAGTTATTCTTTTATCAATATTTATTTTATATTATTTAAATTATATTTTCAACTGATTCAAATCTATATGTTTAAAAAATTTTTTGTATCAAAATATTAAATTTAAATTTAGTTTCAATTAATATATAGTATACATTTTAAAAAACAACTTTAATATTTTTTGCAGTTCATAAAACCCTTTAGCTAAACAGCAAATAGTATTTATATAAATATACATTTTTCTGTAAATTCCATACTTATTACTTAGTAGATAAGATATCTACATAAGAACGGACAAAAAATTTTCGCCTTTTTTAAAATAAACGTATGATTTGTTCTCTTAAAAACATACTTTAAATAAAACAATCATTAAAGATTCAGGCAAACTTATAAAGTACCATGGCATGCAGCTTATCTTTCAAATTACAAAATAATAAAGTAATTGAAACAGTGAAATGGCATAAAATTAATATCTTTATAGTTTTTTCTCGATAAAAATTCATTTCCATACATTTAAGCTGTCTCTATTTCTCTCTCTCTCTCTCTCTCTCTCTCTCGCCTACTTTTCCTTCGTATGTTAAAGAAATTATATAAATACTACAAGCATATTTTTATAAATTTGATATTTTGTGATATTATTCAAAGAAATAATAGTTATTAATTGTTGCATGAAAATAGTCCAGTTAAAACAATGATTTTGTTACAAATATATTAAAGTAACTCAATCTAGGTTAAAAAAGAAAAATAATTAAATAATTCAAATAAAAAAGGAACAAGTGTTGTTGATATAGTAAACATATTTATTATATGTATATAAATAGTAAATTAATACTCTTCCTATTATCTAAAAATAGAATATAAAAGCTATAAAAATTAATTTTTTTTTAAGTTTTCAGTTTACATTATTACTACAATTTATAATTGAATTTAAATTTATATTCAATTTGTATGTTTAAATTCTATTATAGAAAAATATGTACGTATTAAGAAATTAATTGTTTATTCATAAGCGTTAAAATATAATACAGAAATACTTAAGTGCATAATCTAAAAATATACTTACATAAATAATAATAAAGATATATTTATTTGACTTAAGATTATATATTAAGCAAATGAAAATTAAATTTGTATAAAATAGTATATTAATAAAATTTTATTCTGTGTAATTACTCGATTCACATCTTGTGATTTCTATAATACTTGAAGCAAGAATGCTAAATCGAGTTGCTAAAAAATCCTCTTATTCGGTTATGTAATTCTTTAAATCATAATTCGTATATTCAAAATGACATTTAAACTTAAACTATATTGGATTAAAATGAAAAATTAAGGCCGACTGAAAAAGTTAATTAAAAATTATTATATTATCGAAATTATTATAGACATTTTAACTTCTTAAATAATCTCATTACATTAATTCACATACTAATTATTTTTTAAATAATATTTTATTCTAAGTGAGTGAAGATAAATCTAGTACTAAAAATCTAATGCACTGAGATTTTCAGTATTTCTATTTAATAAATAAAAAAATAACAATTTCATGAAACACAATGATCATAAAAAATGCAAAATTTTAAAAGAAATTGCATTTGTTTGATGTGTTCGAGATAACAGTGATCTTGAATAAAGCATTAATCAATAGAGATGCAGCAAGTATATCCATAAATTAAGTTTACAATCGGGAAGATAATTTTAATATTTAAGAATCCATGGAAATATGAAAAATAAAAATAAAACCGAGAAAAGATGAATTATTAGGTTGTTCTTGCATCTATATTTTAAGTAGCGTGCAAAAGCTCGACCACACCTTTTCAACAAGATGCAAGAAATACGCAGGATAATGCGACGAATTATAAACCACTAGCCGCGTGCGCGTGGCGTTTACGTCCCACAATATAAATCATGAAATGACCCGGGTCGACACTGACCGTTTACTATTAACCCTCGTTCTTGTCTTTCTCTCTATATCTATCTTTTATCTCCCTTGTTTTTACGCTTGTACGTGCGCGACAGCTTAGAAAACATACACATATAGCTTGGGTTCATACGGTCTCGTACATTTTCTGATCTTTCCTCATCTAATACTAGCTCTAACTTCAAATTTTTGATTATTGTACCTTATGTTTATTTAATTTATTTCCGAAGATATTTGATTTTTTGTTTGTTTGAAGAATTTTGAATGAAAATACAAAATTATATAATTAAGTATTTACATTAAATTAATTTTTTCTTTTTCTTTTTAAATAAGCTAATTACATAAATAAAGTATTATATTAAATAGTAATGTAAAAATTATGTATTTAATAAATGATAAAAAATTATAGTCGACTCTTACTATATTAGATGCATACATCATTTTTTAAATTATAATATATTTACCTCTTCAAATTTATAATAATTTTAATTTGCAAATATTAATATACTTTGCGTAGAAAATGTACATTTTAGATCATTATTTATCACATCGATAAGAAAATTTTGATTATTTTTACAATAATATTTGCTTATTATTTTGTATATACCATTGTATAGATTCATTTCCTAAATTAAAATTACTTAATTATTTCATTATTGATTTGTAAATTAAAAATATACTTATGCCTACGATCATGGTCATATATTTCATTAATTTAGTTAAAATCTTAGCTTACATTTAGATGCATAATCGCCAATAGTATTTTTTATGTCATGATTCTTCGTTTCGTTGTGAAAATATGAATGATTATGCTCGTTCACATTTCTTCATTACGAAAAGAAATGATTTTCATTTTTTTAAAGAAACAATGTTATATTTCATTTATCCATTAAATTTATTATTTTATTAATACTTTGATATTTTGAAGAAATTATGTTTTATACATTTTCGATATAAGCAATCAAAATTATTGATGAATATTAAATTAAAACTAATTTAATTTTAAATTAAAACTAATTCAAGTTTATTTTTTAAATTGTAGATTATCGATTATCAAAAATACTTTTAGAAAAATAATCACGCTATAAAAAAGTTATTAAACTTTATGTTAATAATAAATGATTTATTAACTCTATTATTAAAAATAAATTTTTTATATATTTAAATCATTTTTTTTAAACTACTCGTAAGTTTTAATCTAATTTTTGAGATACTTCTTGTTAAATATTTTTTGATTACTTAATTTAATTCTTATAATTTGACACCAATAAGAGATTTACTAAAACATTGCTTTTTTATACACAGACTGTAAAATTAATAATTTTGTATTTATAGCATAGTATATTAATATAGTAATATTAATATGATATTCGAGATCTATGTTTTATCAAAGTTTTTCTAAAGTTTTACATAAAATAATCTGACATAAACAGATATTTAATAAACTAATTCGAAACTTTAATAAACTATTTGTATTTTTGCATACGAAAAAGGTTTTTGTACAAAAAAAATTAACTTAAGACATAATACAAAAATTGCAATATGTAACGAGAAGATTAACATCATAAAAAATTTTGCGAGCTCGCTTACACGTGCCCTACTCGAATTAATGCTGTCACTCGTGACTTGATTTTCTCGGTGTGCTACGCCTGCACTGTACAGTTCACTCGAGCTCTCCTGAATAACATGGAAGAGGCAATATGAGAGAGACGGAACATTCTTTCGATTTCGAGACAACGACGTTGAGTTTGCTCTTAATTATTCACATTTTTTAAAAAACGCTGATATTTCCCTCGTTTAATACGCCCAACAGCATGTACATCTATTTCTCCCTTATATCATCATATTACAGAACTGCAAAAAAGGAAAGACAAAGAAATTGAATACATCAAAGAATAAATATGTTAACAAAACATTATAATAGTACACTAGCACTGGTAAATGTATGTTAATTCTTATTTAACCACAAATAAAAAGGAAAATATACCAAATTTTAGTTATAATTCTATATGATCAATTAAAATTGTATATTAATTTATTAATGATTATTGTTATCACAAATTAAAATAACCTAAAAATTAGAAATATTTTTGATTTTACGAAATTTTAAAAAAGATTTATTAAAATTAAATAATATATGATTATATAAATATTCAAATTTCTATAAAGTAATTCAGCGTAAAATAAAAATTTATAGATACAATATTTTTTTAAAGAATTCTTTTGTAAATGATTTATAAAAATTTATTTTATGATTTTATTTATAAAATATTAGTAGAGTAGAAAATGAACATAAGATTATTAAAGTAATAAAGATTTAAAAGAAATTAGTATGTGGAACAGAAGTATGCTAAAAGAGGTATTATAAAAACAAGGAAAGAGAAGGTAAAGTTTTATATAAAAGAAAGTAGAAAAAAATTATCGAGAAAAAAAAATTATAAAATAGAGAGAGAGTAATGAAAAACCAGCATGCAAGCACGATAAGGGTATGTCAAATCCAAGAGAGAAGGACAGAGCATGGAGAAGGAACATCTGCTAATTGGATAATTACGGAGTGCACCGCTTTTGTTTTATAATTGAGCAAAATGAACGAACATCAGTAGAAGCGTTGAAGGCAGTAAAGTCGAAGCTCACTCGACAACGTGCCAAACAACGAAACGACTGGAGTCACGCGCTACGTGACAAACCACCCCCATAGCTAATACACATACATCGAGAACGATATTCTCGACCTCTGCTATGCTTCATGACTTTTCAATCTGACATCTCTCTTCGAATCTTTTTTATTCTTTCCAATTATATATTCCACCTCTCCTGGTTAAACCCTACTTTTACGGATTTAATTATTATTTAGCTTTTATCTTTCTTATATTTCATCTAATAATTGGTGAAAAGTTGTTGTGGCATAGAAAATAAATCGAATTTTATATACTCTTCGTCTTCTTCTTATTACTTTATAATAAATACAATTTACCATATTTGTCATCAAATATCTTTTTTATGTGTCAACTCATTTTCAAAGATAATACTTACAAAACGATTAAAAAATAATCTCAACATATGAAAATCAGATTTACTATTTATATATAAAGGAATATATGTAAATATGAAATTCATTTTTATATTTTAAAAGTCTTACTAAAATAAACTAAGTATTGGAAAACAATAATAAAGTTTTAAATATAAGTAATAACGTAAAACGTTGGGTTTGACAATTGCTTTTAAAATTGATGCGTTTATATTAAGGTCATAATAATTCTCAAATTAATTAAAAGTTGAATATCGGTTAACTTTAATAAATTTGCTCCAAGATCGGAGCGAATATGATTTCATATCAATAAATCTATTGGTCAATCAAATTATTTAATTTTGTATTTATTTATTATAAATAACATGACAATAAATTATAGTTGGTTAATGTATAATATATAAGTAATATTTCAACGATATCAAATAAAAATTGCAGTATTAATTATAAACCTGATAATTTAATTTATTAAATACACGATGTTATTTAATATATTATATTATATATTCGGTATTACGACTATGATTAATTTGTTTTACTTTTATTTATTGAAAAAATATACATTGATAACCGTTATATAAAATTAAGAAACATTTTTTAGAAAGAATATAATGAACAATTTAATATCAATAAAAAGATGCAAAGGTAATGATTCTCCGTAAAAGAATCGTGCGAAAAGACATAGTAGCCTTGATTTTTCTACCCTAACGACGATGAAACAATAAATCAGTGTGGTGATAAAGTGGCCGTGTATAGGACGCTTGCGCTCACATAAGTGGTCACGTATCAGGAATTCAGACTTCGTGCTTAAGAACCCTTTCTAGTTGCTACAATATTTTTTCATTTTTCATTTTTCATTAATTTTTACTTCTTATCTCTCAACTGTTCTATATTTTTTAAATTATTGCACTTTTGTTGGTATATCTTTCATCTAACGAAATTTACATTTTAAAAACATGAAACAGGGAATGAAATTATTAAAATAGTATAGCACGATCAAAGCCATCTAAGTGATATTTTCATAACGATGTATTGCAGAAAAACAGAAATGATATAAAAAACATACATAAACTAAACAACTAAAATACAACAGTTCTTGATAGAAACATATTTTTGAAGAATTTTATAAAAACCTAGTCTTGAGAAGTTTTATATTAAATTTTCTATTGTTTCTTTTAAGCACATTGCTATTGTTAAATCCAAATAAAAAAGACTTTTTGCCCTCTTTTGTTGTGTATCTTCACATAAAAATACGATACCAGATTATTGGTGAAGAATACTAAAAAAAAGTCTTATTTAAAATCTTTTACGTATATATGAAGAATATGTATTAAGAAAAACAGTATAAAAACAAAGTATCGTTTTAAAATGTTAATGTCATAACAAAACATATCTACGCTATTTAAAATTTCGAACAACTGGATACGATCTGTGTACCCACTAACACCGACTTTGACTCCAAGACGATAAAAAACAACTCAAGGGTGATTGCATAACATCCCCAAAGCTCATCAGAAACATGGAAGCGATTGGCGAAACATGCGGTATACATAACGTGGCTCGACCGGAGTCACGCGTGCATTTTCATCGCGAGACTCGGTTCTCCTAACCCTCGTTTCTTCGTCTCCGTTGCTTTCTCTTCAAGCCCTTCCAACTATTCTCCACTTGTTTTCATGAGTTCTATACATTGTGCAATCGTTTTTCGAATGTGACTTTTGCGAACGCCCATCGATAAAATTGTCAAAGGGCGACGCGTGCCGCAAGTGCTCTCTTCTTTCATTGCTACGAAATACACATGTCGTGAGTTGTAGCGTCGTATAAATTGACTCATGCTTTTCGAATATTGAGTCCTCCAGCTCTTTTGGTACGCCGATAACAATCATATAGATATATATATCGGTTATTCATTACCAAGTGACCAATTGTATACACGTAGGAATCTGTACAAGAGCTCAACCCACGCCTCTTATAGCAATTCAAGTATACGTATTTGAACGCAAAAGTAGTTTTTAGTTTTAACATTAATTAACGATAATTGGTATTCAACAGTATTTAAAATAATAATTCAAATAAAATTAATGTGAAAACAATTTTCGTATACAAACGTATCTTTTATCTTATATTTAATCAATTGTTCAATTTTCTTATTAGAGATTTCTGAAAAAAATTATGAACCGTGAAAAGTAATGAACAGTTTCATTAAACGATACGTGTGTTAATACGTAATCACGTAAGTAATTATTTAATGCTTATTTTTATTCTCAAAACATAAATAATACAATATTAACGAAAAATTTACTGTATCAGAAAATAAAAAAGATTGTGAATTAAAATTGAAGAATCATAATTTGATAAGTTTAAATACCAAGGGTAACTCGTTAATCGTTCAAATATTTTATTATTGTTAATCTTCGTTAAATCAGTGATTATTGTTTTAAATGATTTATATATTAAATTTTATTCCCAATATTGATAAAATTTGCATATAACTTTATGAATATTTGTAATTTTATTTGTTTTCAATATTTATGAATATCTTACATTAAAACTTTATCTAAGAATTCAATACAGATATGGAACACAACATCGAAATATTTTCTAAGTAACAACAAAACAAAGACAACAAAAAAGAAAAATATTAAGAAAGCTATTGATCAAATTAATAAAAATAATTCATTGTAATTAAATTATCTATTATAACTTATTATTATTTAAAATATACCTATTCAAAGATTAAGAGATAGCATTACAAAAGTTGGTATTTCTATATTTCTAAATTATATTTCTAAATTATATTTTTGTATAATACTTTGTGATACTTGAATGGTATGTTCAAAAATGTATTCAAAATTCTTAAAATAAAGAGTTTACAAATAATTAAGAATATCATAACATTAATAACTTTTCCTCTTTTTGAAAAATACCATTTTATATTTTTTTTAAATAATAATCATAACAATAAATAATAAATCTATACAATGCAGTTTTGTAAATTAATAATTAGTAGATTTATAAATTTCTTGAACATAAATTTTTGTATAGATTTCATATAGTTAACATTTTTCAATCAATATCATCCATAAAATTCTTGTAGAAATATAAAAAACAATATTTATACTTTGAAAGAGTAAAAATAGTTATAATATAATAATTACTTAGGAAAACAGTTAAATATATATTTTTGTAATAAATATTGTAGTATGTAGATGAAGATGACATTAATAATTATTATAATACATATAATATCAAATAATAAAATGTGGCATATTTAATAAATACTATTATTACTATGATTCTTAATAAAATTGAAAAGAAATTCAGTTAATCATAGGCTATAATTTTTTTTATTAGCAATTTTTTACATAACAAAATAATTATTAAAACTACAGATTTTTATTAAAGATAAAAAATCTTTATCGAACAAATAAATTTTTAAGATAAACTATTACTGATATAGTATTTTTAAATATTGCTTACCTTAAACTTTGTATTTAAAAAAATTATTTAATAGTCTTTTAAAAAAGTTCTAGTTAAATTAGAAACTTCAAGATTAAATTCCAAACTTATAGAAATGAACTAATAGAATATATTTTATTTACTAAAAAAAGTTATTTATCATTTATTTAACACAACTAATATGGTATAAAATTTTATTTGACGCTATATTACTTTACAAAAATTGAAATTCGTATAATTTTATTTTGTATTTAATACATCTTTTATTCTTTTTTCAGTTTTTAATTTGTATTGTACATTTTACAAAGTTTATATATTTTAATACAATGTTCAATTTTTTTACAAATACTTTCTCTATTAATAACTCATTATTATGAAACGAAGTGTCGAAACCACTTAAATTAAAAATTTAAAAATCGTAAATATATAAAATATACATTGATATTTTACATTAAAAAATCAATTATAACGAACAAAATTTATGTGTAGTGTAAATCATAAATAAAATCAAATTATATATATATATATATATATATTTATTTATTTATCTAAATGAATATTTATATAATTAATTTTGATTACTAATCCAATACTAAACTTAAAGTATTTATTTGTTGAAGATATCATATAACTCACATGTAAAAACTATAAATATCAAGAAATGATAAGTCATATACAATATAAAAAATAAATTGTATTCTAAGTGACGTAAACTTTTCTCATGCTTCTTATCGTATATAGCTCAGTATAAGCTTATTAATATGATTGTTCTGGTTATTAATGCAACCTTAAAAGGTATCGATTTTATAATTCTAATAGTATTCCAATTCAAAATGTATAATTATATATAAGTAAAAACAAATTTTTTATTTTTTTTATAAGTTGTCAATATGCAAATCATAATTACGTATAAAATTATAATTACAATAATTAATGTTACAACTACAATGAATTTTGCTTATTTTTTGGAATATACCGAAATAATTATTTTAATCTTCGTAATAATAATATGCATGTATGCGCAAGCGTGTTTATACGTGAACCTGTTATTATTTCAAAGATAAAAGTCGTGATACAGTTATCGATTCCGCCAATTATTAGAACCTTGACGTTTGTTGTTCTCGTAATTTTGTTGTGACTGAAATATAAAGTTTAATTTATAAAAGAAAATAATTATCTGTACATCTTTTCTTATATTCTATTCTCATTCTAACTTATATATATAAATAGAAAGTTTAAGAAATAATCAAAGAAAAATTAATAATACAATAAATCAAAAACTATATAAACTCATATAAATTAAAAACTTTTATGTATATTTATCTGATAAATATGTACAGAAAAAAATTGTTTCTTATCAATATTATTAATATAAAGAATTAAAAAATTAAAATATAATTACTTGCTAAATTTTTATTTGTTAAATTAATAATTTTTTTTATTGAAGTTATTTTTTAAATTTTCATATTTATCTGAATAGTTTTCATAGTAGCCTTAGTTACATTTATTTATAATTTTATAATATCAATATACAATATTAGTTATTTTTTATGAATAGTCTTTAAATTATATTATTTAATATATTAAAATATTTTTCGAATTTATTCTATTTTAAGATATGATTTTATTTTAATTAAAATTTTTAAATATTAAACTTTAGTAAAACAGTTAATATGGTTATATTGAAGATGTTTATATTAAACCTAAAAAATATAAACAAAAATGAAGCTTAATTTCATATTTGGTGATAATATTTAGCAAATTAATAGTATATAATCGATAATAACTCAGCACAATCAAGTAAAATCAATTTTTCGTATTAATTGAAGAATTTTTTTAATAATATTTTTAGAACATTTTTAATATTATTTTTAAATACAGTTATATAGTAATTATTTATAAATATTTTGTAAATGTTTTGATAACTACTCTATAAATATATATTAAAAACTTTTTTAATGAAATTACTTTTACATAAAGGGACTCTACACATGTAGAGATTTTTAAGATTATTTGATTTATATGGGATTCATTGTATTTCTTTAAAATAGAATATCATTACAAAGATTATTATAATTATAGGTATTTAAAAATATATCTAAGTGCTACACAATTTAAAAAATAGTAATGTTATAAATTAATTATTTATAATTATTATTTATAATAATTATTTTAAATTATTATTCTTTAATTCTGCAGGATTTTCTAATTAAAGTAAAAATAAAAATAAGCAATTTTAAAGAAATTACAAAAATTACTTACTTGTTGATTAAAATTTCTAGTTTGATGATTAGATGGGTTTTGATATGGTCGTATTAGAGGTTGCTGTGGCTGTTGCAATAAATGGCTACGTTGATAATGTTGATGAGATGTCTGTTGTACAGGATAATTATTAGACGTGTAACCTCCAGCCCATGGTCCAGGCATTGGATAAGTACTAGGTCTAGATGAATTCGATTGGTAGATGAGATGATTTCTCGTGTACTTCTGACGATCTGTTGAATATCCACTCTGACGTCCTGTCCAATCATTATTATTGATTCAATGTTCGTTTAAAGAAATTTATCGATGTTTATTTTTTAAATTCCTGGTATTATTGCAAATTTTAAATATATAAATAATAATGTATACCTCGAGAAGATTGATGTAATGACAAAGGTGGTGGTACATGTCCATAAATACCTGACTGTCTATTACTTGGATTATTAAGATGATGTCTATAAATTATTTAAAAAATTAACAAATTCATTATTTTTCATAGACCAGAGTACTTTTTTTATATGAATAACCAGTTGAGAAATTTATAAAAAATTTTTCCTATATTCAATTATCAATTCTCAAATCTGTAATTATAATCAAATTTATTTTTCAAAAACACTATTCAGAAATATGTACAAAATTGTTTTAAAAAATCTAATTCTTTATAAATTTATGAAATAAAAAATAAAATGTAATTTGAAAATATATTTTAAAATATATGCTACTTTTGAGTATTATTAATAAATATGGTACAAAAAAACTAATGTTAAAAATTCTAATAAAATAAGACTGTTATATACGTATATTTAATAATTTATTTGTAAACACTATTTTAAATAAATAACGCGTAAAAAACGATCTCGATCATTACAATAATAATTATTAAATATTATAAATATATTATTATAAATAACTATAAATTGCATATTTATATACATACATACATGAATTCATATGCTTTTACTTAAACTTGAACAAATATGTAATACATCATTTTAGAATTGGTCTTTAATAGCTAAAGTAATTGTTTAGTTATATTTGACATACCCTAACATTCGATGACCTGGACTGCCTATCACAGCCATTTTATCATAACTAACAAAACCAATTTGTGATCTCCATTGATTATTTCCTTGATTAATTTGATCAAAATCTTGTGGTTTCAAAACTCGTGGTGGTTCTTTAGCTCCTTTTAGTCGTTTTGCAGGAAATGTATAATTAGTTCCAAATATAGGATCTCTAAATTTTACACTATAAATACAATAGAACTATTATTAATATTAATATTATTGATTAATATTAAATTTATAATTACTAAAAATAAAAAATAAATAATTATTATAAAAATAACAATTAATGACCAATTTTTTAAACATTTTCTCATATTGAGAAATCTTATAATATATAATATTTTATGCAATAATTATGATTTCAAAAATTCATTATTAAATTTCAGTTTATTTGTAGTTATATAAATAGGAAAAAAATACCAGATCACTTTATTATTTCGAACGGGTAATGTGTTGATAGGTGAAGGAAGTGTTGCACCTTCACCAACGCAATCATCAGATAATAAAACAACACCTCGCATACCATTTATAGAAATTTCAACTTCACTATCACAACAAATTTTATTTTGATATAAGCCTTTAAGAAAATTATATCCTGAATTATTTGGACCAACATATAGTCTATCATCACCTTTAACATTTCGGATTCCTAAAAACTATATTTATAAAACTACATGTTAATAAAATATAATTAAATAAATAGATGAATGTTTAATTACGCTCTGCTTCGGATAGTAAGTTATAATATGGTTCTAATGCTTTGAAAAGTCTTTCTTCTTCAACAAAAGGAAGAAGAGCTACTCCTTGCCAAGCAAATTTTTTACCATTTAGATCAATTTTAAAATCTATTGGGTAAAAATCTATGATTGTTGATTTCTAAAAATCATTCATATTATTAATTATTATTATTAATTAATATTAATAATTTAGTCAATATCATTTATATACATTTAATTAAGAAATTCTATTATAATTAACTTACAGGATCTTTCATTAATTTTGCCCATGAAGGTGGAACATGCTTGCTACTAGCAGCTGGAAATACACCCATCAATTGTTCAAGTGGTCGAAACTAAAAAGTGATTTAATAAAAAAAATGAAACTGTTATAAACTTTTAAAGAGCATAGGACAAAATTTTTAAATATATTTTAATAATTTCTTAAAAAATAGCAAGTTTATTAAAACTATCTGCCATTAATATGTAATAAAATTTTTAATTTCATTTTTAATCTCAAGATTTTGTTTATTATATCAAATTTTGTCTTTAGTTATTTTAGTATCTTTTAGAATAAATATAGCTCAATGTTATCGTTTGTAAAAACATATTCTGTATTTATTTTTATACAACAATGAAAAATTAATTAATTCTTACAGGAACCGTCCCTTTTTCAAATTCAGTTGAAAGACCCCCTATATTGATAAAATCACTAGCAAACGGAGCATAATGATATGGAAAATACCATTTCCATGAAGCACAACCTTGATAATAATAACGTAGAACCCAACACAATCCTCGAACATACTGAAGTGCAACATTGTTTCTAAAATAGATAAAAATTTTTTTATTTATTATGAAATTAAATTTGAAATTTAGGTTGATTCTTATTTACCTAAATGCTAAATTATCAGGTAACACATCAAATTTAGATTCATAATATCGATCTTTGAAACCATCTTCCCAAAGTCTTACTTCATCATGACTTTGATAATCTTCTTTTTCAACATCATCTAGTTTACGTTTTTGGCTTTCTGAACTTTGACCCTTAATTTAAATTTTTTAAATAAATTTATTAGTCATATTATACATTATTTCTCAATTTTATAAAATTTCTTTTAAAAATTTTAAAATTTGTATAATCAAATTAAAATTATCATTTTTTTAAAAATTTTAAGATTTCTTAAAATTAAGTTATCTGCATATTAAGTTATATAAATGTATTATAAGAAATAATTAAAAGATTAAACCTTCACAAATTTTAATACAATATTTATTTATGCTTCAATATTAAATCTTTTAATTAAAAAAAAAGAAAATACTGATAAAATATCTACTAATTAAATATAAATTGATATAAAATTTCGATTATTTAAACATCTTATTCGTTTGATTGGGCTTACTACAATTAAAGTTAATTAATCGCAAAATTTTTTTTAAAAACTTGTAGAATATTTAAAAGTAAGATTTTCAAAACAATTACTTTTAAATTTGGATTTTAAAAGTTAATATTTTTAAATTTTTAAATTTTTTAATTTTTTAATTTAATAGATTAATTACATAAATACCTCAGGTTCAATTGTTTTTTCGAAAGCTAAAGTAGAATTAGTGCCTTGCAAAGTTCTCTCTATAGTTCTATTGTTGTAATTTCTTCCATGCATACGCATTTGATAAGCTTCATGTCGAACGTTTACAACAGGTTTTATCTCTTTTCCTAAAAGCTATTTACATAATTATAATATATTTCAAATAATTTTAAGACTTCCAAAAATAAATAATTTAAAAAATACATATATATATATTTACATTTGGTGCAAACTGACCAACTGGTGTCCAGTTTGGCTTATAATTACTAATAATTTCATTTCGTCTATTTTTATTCTTTTCACGTGCTTTAAAAGCTAATTCATTTTGTTGTCTTTTTTTAAAAATTTCATCTTCTACATTACCAAGATCAGACAAAATTAATTGAACTCTATCTAAATTTACATCTCCACTATTTGTTAAAAAACCCTGAATAAAAGATATGATATAATAAATAATATATAATAAAAAAAAATAAGAGATAAAAATATAAAGATTATTTGAAACTAACCCCAGTTTTATAAACAGTTTTTTTATACAAATTAACAAGCCTATCAATAGCATTTTCTCTGATTTCTAAAGAAGGTAAGTGAGGTAGAAAATCATTTCCTACAAAGAAACACATAAATACCCAATCATCAATAGCTCTTTCAAAATCATATTTAAAAGGTAAATTAGGCATTTGCAACTCTCGTTCTAAGTATTCTCGTAAAACATTTAAACGAACAAATATAAATTGACATTCTGATCCAAAAATTTTGTCTTCTTCTTTTTTATTTGGTTCAGCACCAACACAATCCTGCATTTCATGACCTAATTGACCACAAATAGCACAAGGTCTTGGTTTGTTTGGTTTAAATTCTTCACGGATAATAGTAAAATTTGGTTCATGAGTTGCTAATCCCAACATAATTAAATCAGCATCAGCTCCACATAAGACATGCTGAGTATTTGGATCATGATCAGGTTGAGCTATAAATAAAATTATAATCAAAAATATTTGGTGTATATTTTACTAAATAATAATAAAATAATATTATATTAAATTGTACTTATTAAAATATAAATCAAATATATATTGTAAAATAATTTACGTAAAATGGAAAATATATTTACATAATATAAGTGATATATAAGAAATATATTTAAATTAATAATTGATTGACTATTGTTCAAAAAATTATTATATAAATTAATATAATATTACATTTAATTATGTATGCATACCTCTTTGACGTCTAATATAGTCCATAATTTTGTGTTCTCCTTCTCCTGGAACATTAGCATCACTAAGTATAACTTTTATATTTTTCCAGCCAGGTTCATTATTTAATCTATTATGTATATAGTAATGTAAACAAGCTGATAACCGTGCCATAAAAGGTGTACCCTAAAATTAAATTATTAAAACATGAAAATGATTATACATTTGTAAGTAAAATTTATTATTTTACTTACAGGTGTAATACAATTACTATCAAAATGTTCTTCCTTTGCTTTTTCTGGAGGTAAATAAGCTCCTTTTATGGTTAATTCTGAACGAATTCTTTCTATTTCTAACAATTTTTCACTTATTTCTTTTGATGCTCTAAATCGTCTAGATCTTTGCTGATTCATTTTTGCTCTAGGTGCCTTTAATCATTTATTTAAATAAATATTTATTGACTTTTAAAAGTATTTTTTATTAAGTTTAAACATTTTTATTGGTATTTATCTTTTTAAATTTGATTCAATCCATACATACTTTGATCTTAACAAATACTTTTTCATAATATAGTGTCCAAAGAATATAAATATTTTATTTTTAAATTGCACATTTTATTCTTAAATATAAAAATTGTAAAAAATTAAATACATTTTGACTAACATTATAAAAATAATATACATTAATGTAATCCTTAATATAGAAATTATAACAAAAATATTTGTAGGTAAATAAGGTTATACTAAAATTCTTTTTTTTAAATGAATGATGAAATAAACATTGTAAAGTTTCAATATACTTTTGAATACTTACAACACCATCAATAGCCATATATAATAACTTTCTTGGTCTTACAATCTGAAATAATCTGTCTATACATTCAAAAATAGCATCCATCATTTCATCTTCATCTTTTGGAGCAGGTCTATAAATAACACATGAAATAAATGATAAATGCCAATGTTTTATTAATTTTTACAATATAAACTCATTTTCTAAACTTACTTATCTTCAGGATGTGTACAAGGATGTATAATACCATTCATATCTAAATACAAATTATCAAATTCTACACCATTTGGATTAGGTTCTAAAATATTAATTGGAATCTGAACTCCATCGACAGTGATCGGCTAATATTAAAAATAATTGATCAATATTTCTTTATCTTGATATTTAAAAATTTTTTCATTTCTTAATAAAGTGAATACATCAAATAATTTAAAAGTAACCAACCTTGTTTTCTATACATTCGATAATCACAGACGGATATTTTCGACTTAACCAGCGAAAAAATGCTGGTACACCCATGATTATATTTTATATTGTTTAATATTCTATTAAACAATACTTTTTATAAAATGAGAAACTTATTGAACACAAAATATTTTGATTTTTCATGTATTATAAATAACGATATGTACACTTGATACCTGGAATGTGATATAACCTCAAAAGATCCAGATGTTTTTATGAGTATAGCGTAATAATTGGATTAAATTGGGATAAAGAAAAGGGGAAAAAATTCTATAGTGTACTTAAAAACACTGCCCTCTGGAGGCTTATTTAACAAAGGTTTAAGAAATATATTTTTACAGCAAAAATTAGTTTAGACAAATCAAGTAATGCACCGCTTTCAGTATTCGCAAAGTTTACTATAAATATGCAAATAGCAAATAAATAATTATTGAAACAAAAATTAATAAAATGTGACAAGGTTTAAAAAAATTTAGCAAGTAATTATTCAACTTAGAAATCAATAGTTCTTTAATATATATTTTTGTAAGTTTCATTATTAAGAATTCATAAAATATAACTGTCTTTAAAATCGCATGATATACCAATCTACAATATTAAATGAATTCCCTCTATCCTATTGTGTTCATCAATAATTGTTTTACATCGTTTTCCAAACATATATAATTACAAAGTATTGCGAATAATTTTTTAAGAATTTATTCACTAGATTTAATAACTCATTCTTATATTTTACTAGTATTGCTAATTTTCTATAAATGTTGTGTTGTGAATATAGCTTTTAATTTAAAAATAAATTCGTCAATTGTCCAGAATTTAATATCGTCAACTTTTGTATATATTCTATTAAAACGTTTAATTTAAGCCATTTGATTATATTTACCTGTTGTTCGATGAAAAATACGTTTTGTATTCTAGATAAGGAGAGTAAAAAATTTAATATATTGGTACAATTAATTCCATATATTTGCTAAACATTATACTTGTTGAGAATAAAAAACCTCAAGAAATTGAATACAGCGAAGGGATTTTGAGCAGTGACAAGGTAATTTAAGTAATTATAAACAAAATACGTAAAATTACCCGGACCCGGTCAAGAGACGGACAACGAGTTGCTCATCTCCATTCCTCAAAATACGTAGCACGGGGACGCGCGTAAGGAACCGTATAAACAAATTCGCCTCTTGGTGTTCAGAGAGGAGAGGAGTAAAGAGAAATCTTTGCATGGCTCCGTTCGGGACGTCTCGTACGCGTCGCCGCGAGGGGCCTTTCAAGGAATGTACGCATCACCGTAAAGAGCCTTTTAAGAAAGTCATGTGTCACTAACGAGGGAGACAACGGCAAAGGTGTCGTGCGAGGGATTTATTCGAGGAAGTTGCGAGTTACTCGGGATCCGAGGAATCATCGGATATTTAGACGGACCTGCCATTGCCCACTGGGCAGACAACAGAGAAGCAGCGAAACGTAAAAAAACAACGGTACGACGTACAGAGAGTTCGGGAATTACGCGACATAAAGAAAAAGATAGCTTGTCAAGGCTCGATCCCTGGAAAACAGTAAAAAACAAAGAAAGGCAGAAGGCGATTGAACTAGGAAGTAATAGACATCGTCGAAAGCGGTTACTAACATCAACAGCTGACAAAACATTAAACGCGACAGTGGGAATTGTTATATAATTATATATCAGATAAATAAATTGTAATAAACCAATCAAGAGTACGAATTATTTCAACCCCAACAATACTATTATATTTAATGTGTTTGTGTAATTCAATAATTTCTAATTTGATCGAGTGTAGATATATGTACATATATTTATTATAGTTTTCTTTTTCAACCTAAATTTTTTAATTTAAAATTCTTACAAATGTTATCATTCACCTTAAACTATTCATATATGAATATTGAATTATTCGTCAGTTATATTGAATTTAATTTATTTATTATATTTAAATTCGTAATTCATTTTTAGATTGTGTATTGGATATGCGGCTCTTATTGTATATCTTATTTACAGATCTTAACAATTTTAATTATCCAGCATATATTTGAAATGTCTATTGCGATCCCAGAACCTCTGTTTCAGTTATATAATTTTTTGAATAGGGCTTTAGCTAATTTAATGTAACCAAAAACTATACGTTAAAAAAATTATAAATATTTACATTCAATTTTATTTAGAAAATCATTTAAAAATATAAACAAAAAATTAAGATATAAAACGGATAAAATTAAAAAAGCTCAAATAATTTAAGTGAACTAATTTAATTATATAAAATTTTTGCAAGTATTTTATTTAAATTTATTATTATATTATATTATATTACTGATCAAAATATCATTTTTATGTATAAAACTAATTTCTATTAGACAATTTCTTAAACTTATATTACATTAATTATTAATTTATGAAAAATATAATTTTACCGGTCATTTTATAAAGACAATATATAAAGCTATATGATTTTATATAAATTCAAAAGAGCCGATAATTTTTCTTCTAATAACTTTTAAAAGAATCATTCATATATTTATATACATACTATATCAAAAAATTAACTAATTATTGTAAAACACTAATATTTTAAATATTATACCACTTCTATTAATAATTAAAAATAATTGTATAAATAGTTTTAGTAAACAGAAATTTATATTATTTGTGTTATTGAGAAAAAATAATTCCTTTAAATTTTTTCAAATGTACTTTTATTTTTTATTACTGCATAAGTTTAACTGAAACAATCGTTTAAACTAGTTATTTTTACCGCAAATTTTAAAAACCAATCATCGTATTTACAAAAGTGACGCCACAATTAGCATTATTTAACAGAAATAAAAATCAAGTATACCAATTCTGATTCTTAACTAATTGATCTGTAGACTTTATGACATAGAGGATAAAAAATATACACAAACGTCAACTTCTATAAATAGCGTTTCAATGTCAACGATGGTTTTTGATCAGTAAAGTTTAAGTTTTTGATCATCATTTTGTCGGTTAAAGTATATAAATAATAAAGGCTAAGATATCAAAACATCACCATGATGTCTTTTCAACCAGTTTTAAATCCCGTTAGTATTACAAAAATATCTTTTATTTTCATTTATTTTCTGCTTAAATTAAAAAATAAATTGCTCTAGAATTAATTAGAATGCTATAAATATTTTGAAATGTTTTATTTTATTTTATAAATTAAATCGAATTTAAAGCAAACACAATTATTTAATTAATTTTATTTTAAGGAGTTGCCTTATGTTGGTGAAGTAGAAGATGGTTTAATACCTGGAAAAATGGTGAAAGTTCAAGGTAAAGTTCCTCTTGAATCTACACGTTTTGCTATTAATTACCAATTAGGTCCTACTTTAAATCCAAGAGATGATATTGCTCTTCATTTTTCACCGCGATTTCGAGAAGGATTTATTACAAGAAATCATATTAAATCCATGACGTGGGGTTCTGAAGAGAATGATGGACCTATTTGGATTGAGCCAGGAACATCTTTTGAAATTATTATATTATGTGAATATTATTGTTACAAAATTGCTGTAAATGGTAGACATTTTACTGAATTCACACACAGGTTACCTTATAGTCAAGTAACACACTTAGTTATTGATGGAGAAGTTGAAATAACTTCTATATTTTATGAAACTATTCCTATTGGGCCAAAGCCTTCAGCACCAGTACCCAATATGCCTGATATAGCTGTTGGTCCTCCTCGTAAGTTATAATTCTTTTTACAAATGATAAAATTAAAAAAATCTATATTAATCTTATAGAATATAATTTTATCATTTTGTTAAAAAATTATGCAAATATTTAAAAAATAATTTTATACTTTGCATTAATTTACTAAATCTTATATTTAAAAAATGCTTATACATATATCTACACATATATTTATATTGAAAATTTATGAATTTTATAAAATATTGTATTATTTCAGTTTTTACTTATTTTTCTAATAATTTTTGCATTAATCGATAGAATTTATTAAATTAATATAATTTTATCTTTTAGCTCCAGGTAAACTGTACCCTATGTTATATCCACATGGTTTTCCAAAAAAGGAAAATGAAACTGTATCAAATCCAGATTACTACATAAACAATCCTCCTCAGGCCTATGAATATAAACATGAACAGAAAGAAGATGTCATGGGTGACTGTATGGATAAAGTTGGTTTAGCCGTTGGAGGACTTGTTGCTGTAGGTGGAGTTGCAGCTGCATTACATGCATACAATGTAAGTAAAATACATTAAGCTTTTCAATAATTTCAAATAATAAGAAAAGAAATTAAAAAGTTATATAATTTATGCAGAAAAACAAAAACAAACATTCAGATGAAACTATTCATGAAAAAACTGAGTCTACACAAAACGAAAGTGGTTTAGGTGGATTAGGAGCCTTAGGTGCAGCTTTGGCAGACAGTTTAGCATCAAATGCTTTTCAAGGAGATAGAGCAGCACATGCACAACAAGGTTACCCTCCTCCAAATAGCGGAATGTTAGGATCTATTCTGGGAGCTTTAGGTAAGTAATCAAAAATATAAATATCTATGCATTCTTAAAATTCTACGTCAGAAAATTTGTCTTTTTTTATTTATTTTAATTTTATTAGTTTTATATTCAACATTTATTTCAAATATAATAGTTTTATTTATATATAAAGTATTATTATTATTTAGATTATTTTTAATGAAACAAATTTTCAAAATCATTGATATTATTACATTAAATAGAAATATTATTAACTAATGATTATACTAGAATATTAAAAAATTCTAACTTAATAAATATGTATATAACATCATATAATAAAACTTATAATTACTATGAAGGTTAGTTTTAATTGAACATTTGTGACAAGCTAAATAATAATATCAAGTATAATAAATTAAGCATGATTTAACACAATTATTTTATTTGAAATAAATGTTTAAATATATTATAATTTTTGCTAATTTCATAAATTAATTTGAATAGAAAAAAAATTATTAGAGAAATAAAAATTTGGTAAATAAGCTTAAATAAATTGTACATAATTACTTTTTATTGATTTATGAAATAAAATAAATTTTTATAACTTTATGTTAGGAGGATCAGGTCAGTCGGCTTATCAACAAGCTCCAACTGATCCACTGGGTGGAGCACTTAACTCAATTCTTGGTGGAGTTCTTGGAAGTAGTGATCATCAACAACCTAACTACCAATCTTCGGGAAACTACGTAAGTTATCCTCCTAATCAAAATTCACAAGGCAATGATCTTCTTAGTGGATTAGGTGGTGTTCTAATGAAATCAGCCATGGATGGTCTCTCCAAACGTGTAAGTTTCAAGAAAAAAAATAATACAGATAACAAACTTATATTGGTCTCAAAAGAAAGAATAACTGAATTTTATTTTCTCCTAGCACTGAGTTCAAGATTATTAAAAATCATATCAATTTTTTTTTAATTGATTTACATTGATTTATAATATCTACTCTTGAATTTTACTTAGATATATATTAATTATAAGTTATTAAAATTTTAATTTGTATTACCATTTTTTGTATAGATATTGATTTATTTATTTATTTTTTTTTATTTAATGAAATCAACATTTATTGTTTTTATGTAATAAAAATATGTGAATCAAAATATTCCTCTTTTTTTTCTTTTCTTTTATTTATAATTCGATTAA
This sequence comes from Dolichoris vasculosae, assembly GCA_018907195.1. NCBI lineage: Eukaryota > Metazoa > Arthropoda > Insecta > Hymenoptera > Agaonidae > Dolichoris > Dolichoris vasculosae. The sequence goes on from JACCHY010000018.1 coordinate 5,101,671, forward strand.
TAATCTATATTCATTTAATAAACTAATTGTTTTCATATTTTCGACTTTACTTAATAGATTGGCTTTTGTCTATACTTTCTATATATATGTATGTGTGTACTACTGTTACAAGATAATTTATTGAAATAAAGGATCATTAATAAAAAGATACTATTTTTGGCTCAGGTCTAAACATTGTGTTGAAAATAAACAGTCTACACAACCTACAACCTACATGTGCAAGGTATAATTTACGAAAAGTGTATCGCAATACTTATAAAAATTAATCAAATTTTTTTTAATGTAAAATATCTATTTTTAAATACTTCAACTTTCTAAAATAGTCTATATAAAACAATAAAAATTAAAACTTTATTAATTATATAATATATATTTATAATAATATTTAAAATTACAGATTTTAGCTTAAATTTTCTTATTTTATTTTGTTTTATTTAGTTTTGGTGTATTTATATTGGTTACTTCAACTAATTTTATATATTAATATTGAAAAATAAAATATTTAATGCTTTGTAAATTTTAAAAAAGTATATTTAAAAGATTATTAATCGAATAATATTATTAACATTCGAATGAAAAATTATTATATATTTATAAATATACTTTTTAAATTAATTAATTCAGAATAAAGAAAATTATTATTGTTAGAAAAATTAATTTACTAAATCTTGAATGTAAATTTAAATTTTATCTTACATAAAATAAACTTCTCTGCCCGATACGTTTTTCAAATATAATTTAAAATTAAATATATAATAACAAAAACATATACTTTAAAATATATATAACCAAAATAAATACCACTTTATAATTTACCACTAGTTAAATTAACAGCTGTTTAATAATTTGTAGAATGTGATACAATATCGATTACATTACTTTTAAGATTTCCTGTTTTTTTAGATAATATTAAATTTTGAAAGTTTTTATTTTAATTCAAAAATTAAAGAAAAAACCTATTTGATTTTGTAACTTTTTAAAAAGATTTATCGTTATTTATTATTTATGCTCTTAATTTAATTTAAAATAAAAAATTCATTATGGTTCTAAATCATATATAATATAAACAGTCTACAAAATTTTAATTTAAAAATTTGCGAAATCAGATTTAATTTAGGTTATATTAAGTAGTTTATCCCTGACAGAAATATTTAAATATGTTTTTGCAAGGATCTTATAGAAGTTATATATATATTTAATTAGATTTAATTAAATTGCACTCTAAGAAAAAATTTTATTATTTAAATTCAATAAATAATATAAATAATAAGTGTGTACAATAATATTTTTTTTAAATATATATATATTGAAAATATAAATTTATAATTATAACATAAATTTTAATATCAAAAAGTTTTATATTACAGCAATTATTTTTAGAGATTAAATTTGTGTATAAAATATTTTTTAAATGAATGCTTGTCTTTATTAAATTAAAATTTATTTATAACATTTTTATTATTCATATGAATAATTAATACCAACAAAAATTTAGAGATTTGTAAGCAATACATAATAAATCTACATCTTATTAAGAATAGTATATGATTTTTCTACATATCAATTTTTTTATTTTCAAATTACCTTAATATATTTAGAAAACTAATTATTATTAATACAAAATAAATAAAGATTATAGTTTGCTCAATTTTCAATTTATTTATTTACTGCTTTCAAATTTAAACTCTGTATTTCGAGTACATGTCATTTTTTTTTAAGCAATTTTACATTTATATCATTTTGTAGAAAACTATTTCATCAAATTCGAAATTATATACAACATTCTAAATAAATGTCTGCAATCAATATTTTTTTCAATATCTGAAAAATCTTAAATTAAAATGATACTGATTTAAAAAGTTTTCATTTTTTTAAGTTTTATGTTATATTTATTTATATAATTTTAACAGTAACTAAACTTACTTCAATAATTTTTTTAAATATATATTAAGAAATATTTTTATTTTTCTTTTTTCTAAAATTTTTTGCATTTTTTTACATTTTTTAAATGAACTAAAGTTGCATATACATCTGATTTCGTTTTTAATACTTTTTAATGATTTTGTTGTGCATTAGAAATATTAAATAATGCAGCTAGCAAGAAACTATTTATAAATTACATAACAAACATACTTACTTAAAAGAAAATACATATAAATTATATAATATAATGTATATTAATAAGTAAAAAATAATTCTATATAATCTTCATTACTTTAAAAAAAATTTAAAGTATTAGAAAATAATGAAGTTTTTATTAAATTAGATTTACTTATTGTTTTATATTTAATTAAAACTACATTGTAATAAATGTGCTTATAATCTATTTATTATTGTCTGTTTTTTAAATTTAAATATTAGATTAATTTTATTTATTATGAGTAAACAATTAGGTTGTTGATCAGCACTCAGTCTAAAGTGTATTAAAAAAAATATTGCGCATTTAATAATTGCAAAATTAAATATTTTAATTTATATTAAATTAATTTCTGTGTAAGGATATATATATTTATTTAATTGTTTGTTTGATTTGTGTTTGTATTTAAATACACTAATGCCTTTGTTATTCTTTGTTTCTAATAAAATAATATCAGCTATTGAAATTTTTTTATTAATATTTTAAATCTTACTTGAGAAAATTCATATACAAAATATTATCATCTTCCTTAATTGTACAGAAGCTTTTATATAATATACATCTTTTTTAATTTGTAATTTTAAACAAATATAAAATGTTACTTTAAGAGATTTCTTATATTACATATCTCATGCATTATAATTTTATAACTTTCAAGAACTTTAAATAAAGATATAAAAAATATCTAATACATATTATATAATTCATATTTTATTATATGTATTTGTGTTAGGAAATCTTTGTAAATTTTATAAGATTTAGTTATTTTTGTCACAATATTTTGCTAAAATGATCTTGGCATCAATAATGTTTAAACTTTATTGAAGTATTATTTTATTTGATTATTATTAATCATTAAAATATGTAGTAAATTATTATGTAACATAATATAAATCTTATATTCAACAAGATATGTTTTTATTTTATTTATATATTTGAATATGTAGTATTGTTTAAATTGATTTGTTTTGCTGATACTTATTTTCAGTTTAAAATATTCTGCTTTGAATCCTGTTTTCTTAAAAATTTTATTGTAATTAGTTTATTAATATTAAACATATTTTGAAATTCATTTTAAATAATTAAAATTTAAATTTAAATTATCTAAAGTTAACGTTTTAAATAATATTAATATATTATTTTATTTAAAAAAGCTTTTGACTGTAAATCTAAAAAATTTTAGAAATTCAACCATAAGTCTTTGAAATGTTTTTTTTAATTATTGAAACTATTTAAATTACAAATTTTTTTATGCTACAGAATTATCATTTTATTAACAAAAACTGTAATCAAATTTTTTAAGTTCTTATCAAATTAGGGTATTTATGGATAACTTAGTGATGGTATATAAAATATAATATTAGGAGTAATAAATTAACAGAAATTTATAATAATTCTAAGTTCATCTTGAAGTTATATATATATATCAATTTATATTTCAGTAACATTTTCTAATTTAAATAAATATTTTTAATATAGATATTTAGTTATAAAATATTTTATGTACATTATTTTAAATATTATGCTAAAAAAATAATATTAAAATTTTCAGAATTATATTAATTTTGAAACTCTAAATATTAACTATTATTGATAATATTTCATAATATTTGATAAAATTAATTGAATTAATTGATTCATGTTTAAAAAATATTCTCCTAGTAAAAAAAGATGGAATCAAAATAGGCAAATGTTATACTGAATCATAGAGTGAATTTTTTGGAGTAGTAATATTTAAAAAACAAGAAAATGTAATATATATAATATTTAAATTTAAAGAATCATACATAGTATAATAAAATAAATACTATTGATATTTTTCAATTTAATAACTTCAATTTATTTTGAATTTTTCTAAACGTGGTAGAAGGTTATCCAAGTTAAATTGTAATGAGACTAACTCTGTTTTTCTTTTGCAATTTCTTTCTGGTTTTGTCATACTTTTAAGAAAGTGTTGTCTATGTAGATTTATATCATAAAATTGTCATTTAATATATACATCTTTAATATAAACGCGCATGCATACACACATACACATATTATTCTACACATAATATTGTATGTATTTCAGAAAAGCTACTTTTAAAATGTTAAATCGAATGAAGTTATAACTAATCTAATTGCAGTTAGTTAGAAAATATTTTAATTATATAAGAGTAATAATCTGAGATAATTTCTGCGATTTAAATAGAAATGAGCGAGAATAAATTTGAAATTGATATATAATCATATCCTAAATTCTTTTTATGAGATATCTTAGATAAATGATTGTAAAATATATACCTTAAAGTAGAAATTCGGAAAAATTAATTTGTTACTTTTGTCTATTTGGTAGTTACATTCGTCTCATCAAACTGATGATAATAGTAATAGCCATCATTACTCGGTACCTCCACCTTCGACTAATTACGGTAAGCATGAGAGCAATCCTTCCATGACGCACGCATCACCTACATCTTCTGGAAGTGAACTGCACACTGCTGCTGAAATATCTAAAGGACTTGGTCTCAGTGACGATGAAGACTAGAAATTAAGCAGCTTTACCAGCTTCAATACATATTGCATAGTTATATACATGTTTTAAATATTTAAGCGAAACGGAAAATTATTTTAAGAATAGCTTAAATTAAGCATGCTATATTATTGAAGTAACAGTACCAGTAGTTGGTCGTTCAAAGGCTTATTTAAAAAATAAATTGTTTAATATTCATAAAATTTCGATTATATGGTTTCTTAGAAATAAAAAAACATTGCATAAATTACACACTTAGAAATATATGAAAAAATGGCCTTAAAATTATCCAATGCGACTCTTCCAACATTTTATGTTTTCTAAAAAATAAAATGAATTTTCTGTTTATTTTAAAGTTTATTTTAATTTAAAATTATAAATAAAAAAATGCATAAAACTTATTATTGAAAATAATATAATATTCAAAAATGTACGAATTTATCAACACTGTAAAAAATGCCTCAATATAAAACATAGTCCCCATATTACATACTACTTTTGCTTATTTCATTAAGTATTATTAAATTATGATAAAATTAGGACTACTATACTATTTAGTAAAAAAATACTAGTTATTTCATTAACTCAGTATTCATTATTTTTTTATATTATTTATTTATTATTTTTAAATATTTACCAATTTGTAAGTAGGTTTAAAAAAATTTGTTTTATTTAAAACTTTTGTATGTACAAATTCTAAATAGAAAATTACAAATAATAATTAGGCTTCACAGATCAAACAAAAGTCAATTTTTTACAATATAATTTAAATATTAACATAATTTTTTACAAAAACACTTTTTTATATTAGTAATTAGAGCTTTCCAAAATATTAAATTTTTCTTAAATATATAAATTTTTTTAATATTTAATTTTATTTGAATTTTTATTGTTGGTATAAAATTAAGTAAAATGTTAAATGTAGTTTTTTTTTCACGCAATACACTCTATTATAATATTTTAATATCAATCAATTTCTATTTATAAAATTTTCCAATCTTACAAGGCATTAGCACACTTTGTTTAAAAATTATTTTATTTCTTATGACATTTTTAAATTTATTATAAAGTAATTTTAATATAATATTTATAAATTTAACTAATTTTAAATAACTCATTTTCAGTAATAAAACTATCCATTGATTCAATTACAAAGAGTTATTTGTATAGAAAAATATAAGAAAAATACTTGGTTTACTTAAAAGTATAACCAGAAAATAAATTTTAAAGAAAAAACGCGTGACATTTATGTTTTAACAGAGAAAATAAATGTTTTTAACTGTATTCTTAGAAAGATTGAAATAATATAATCTATATATAATTAATATCACAAAATATGTATAGTTCTCAATCTACATCAATTAATCTATATTTTGACTTTTTAACCAAAAAAGAGCAGATTATTTTTATAATTTTGTTTTAAGAGATATTAAATCATGAAAAATAATATTTGAATTTAGTCAGGCACTAAATAGCGATCAATTATTGGTACATTTATTTTATAAACTTGTTGCAAATAATACCATATACTAAAAAAAGTTTAAATCTGAGTTATAATAAAAGTATTTGTTATTAAAAATAGTAAAATGATAGCACAATGTATAATATTAAAAATTAATAAGGGACTAATATAATAAGTATTCCATTCACAATTTTACACACAATTTAATTAATTTATACGTTTAAGCTTTTTCTTTTATAAAATTTTGATTTTTTAGTTATTTTATAGAAAAAGCAAAAAACAGAAAAGTTAAATACACATTAAATATATATTTAATATATTGTATAATTTTAAATATTGATTTTGTCAAAATAAATTTATTTTTTGTACCATTTTTATTTAGAAAACATTGAATATATAGTAGTAACTTTAGATTTTAATAATATACAATCTATATTATTAAATCAAATAAATTTTGGAGTTTAATAACACTTCTATATTATTGTATTAATCCATTCATTAATTATCTAATATTTTATGGGATTTGTAACATATACAATTAATTAATTATTAATATAATTAATACAAAGTTTCTTGATTTAAAATATATTATAAACATAGATTTTTTAAAAAATTTTAATGATATTAAATTAATTTAGTTCTATAAAATTATTTTTCACTCAATACAGTATCTGGATCATGTTGTCTAATCATATCAAGAAAATCTATTTTTGTTATTTCCAAAATAATTTTCCTTTTTCTATATAAAATATTGTTTTTATTCATCACTTTAAGCCACAATGTTTCAAATAATATATTTGCTTTTTCATTTATTTTGATAAATTATTTTTTTTTAAATTGCTTATAATCATCTAATTAGTATAGCAAAAAAAATTTTTTTAATTTATACTTGATACATAGTTAATAATAAAATTTCTAAAGAATATTTTTAAAAACTTACTTTTCTTTATGAATTATTTACAAATATAATGCAATTTCAAAATAATGAAAAGTAAGGCAGTATTTTTTATTTAAAGTACTAAACCAATATCATTTGAAATTAATGGCTTAAATGTTTATAGATCTTGTATTCCTAATAAATGTAAAACTGTACATATATGTACCTTATCTAGTTTAAAATCTTTATTATAAGTCATAAAATAATAAATCTATTTTATAAGTAATTAAAATAATAAAATTTAATTGTTCAAGAAAGTCTACCAATAGTTTTGTTCAAATTTCTGTTAGCGAATCATGTATTCAAAAACTGCTTATAAAAAAAGGAATACCAAAACGATTATTTAATTTTTAAAAAATTACTTGACATTGTAATAAATCTGAGCAGTTTGAATTATCTATGTTCTTACATATTTTTATTTGCATATCCCTATGTCCAAAATTACTGTAAAAAATTTTTTTCCTCTATTTTTTTGATAGAGAAATTAAGTCAATCTGTAAACCGAAATAATATTTCTTGTATATTCATGGCTTACAAACTTATTTTTTAAAATAATTTTATGTAATAAAAATATATATTTCTGATATTTATTTAATTAATAAAAAAATAAAATGTGAAACAAATGTTTTCAAAATCTGCCAATATTATTATTATTTATTGTTACTTAATTTTCAATAAAGAATTTCATGCTTATTAACCAACGTTATATTAATTTTTATTTATATAAAATTTTTTTTGCATCCTTGAAATTTATGCCTTTTAAATTTAATATTGTTATTAATAATAGAATAAGTAACAAAATAAAGAGAGTAAATATTAAACAGATATAAATTATTAAGTATTAATCAATATAGATTATTGAGTACTAACTTGCATTAATAACTACTATTTACGAATATTTATATTTTTGCTATATTAATATAATTAAAAAAATAGAAAAATGAAATAATAAATATTAAAGATTACTAATTTTTCTATATTTATTTATTCAATGTTTTTTTAAAATACATTAAAACAATGTCAACGATAATATTAGTATGAATAGTATGTAACCTTTAGAATGCCTCTATAAATTTAAAAATTGGTAAGCAAGTATATTAAAATCATTGAATATTATGAAAGTAATAGTAATATAAGTGAGAAAAAAATAAATAACTTAAAATATTGAAAAACCCAAATTGAATTAAGAAATAATCTTTCTAAATTTCGATTTTTGAGAAGACCTATCCAAATTATCAATCACAATGAATTTAATTTTTTTCATACAATGTTAAGTAATCAAGCAAAAATATTATTTAAAGCCTGATAATTTCAGGCAGTCGATAATCTAACAAATCAAAATTAACAAATAAAATGAAATTATTAATAGATTCCATTATAATTTCACTTACAAGTTCGGTGATATGATTTTGAAAACTAATTGTATATTTTTCAACCCATTCAATGACTTAAAAATTAAAACTAATATTTTAATATTTTATCAAAATTATAAACTTAGTATTTTAAATTTGAGAATATGTAAAATAATTGAAAATGATTATTTTTAATTTTTTTCATGAAATTCCCAATTTATATATCTTTAAGTTACAAAAGTATGATTATAATAGGTTTCTAAAATTAAAATTAATTTTTCTGTTTAATGTGCATATAAAAAACATAGTTATGTATATATTTTTACAATTTTTAACAATTTAAGAATTTCTATTAAACTTTTTTAAACGAAAGAATTTTCAATAAATATAATAATTAAATTTGGTTCATAAAAATGACATATTGTGTTAATTTCGTTTTTACCTTAATCCTCAATACTTATTAATTTTTAATGTCAATAATTTTTACTCAATTTACATCAATCGTAAAAATTTTAATTCTGTAAATAACTATTAAAGACTTAAAGATATAAATATATAAAATAGAATAAATATACATATTTTAAAACTCATAAATTATACATTCCTTTCTTATTATATTATTGAATTAAAATAATTTGAATACTAGCCAATAGAAAAGTTACTAAAATCAAACTTTAAAACAAACATTTTTATAGAAAAATATATAACTTTATTTTTGGAATTATAACAATTTTCTTAAATCGCGTTTCTGTTTAGTTCTTCATTCAGTATGAAAAATACAAATAAACAATCGCTACTTGTTGATGCTATAATCGACGATTGTCAATTATAACTAGTAATTTTGCTTCTGTTCATCCCATATACAATATGAAGTGAATCTTTTAAGTTCTACGGTTCTTTAATTTTATAACTTAATTTAGCAATTAAAAAGTTTTGTATATATTCCTTTAGTTAGTATCTGTTAGCGTGTTAAAAAAGCCTTTAATTATAAGTTTAATGCACTTTGCTTCAAGTAATTTCTCTATATCCATTATCTGTGCTCTCATCTATTAACAGACAAAAAGTCTAGTTCTAAGAAGATTCATTTCTTTTACCCCACCATTTTTAAGATAATCGTTATCATAAATATGGCGACTAGTGGCTTCTAATTATTTGTATATTATTTACAAATTGTTAGTTTCTATAATTTTAAAAATTTTATATAAAGAATTATGGTACGTAATTTAAAAAATGTATTTTATCAATTAAAAGTCTAACTTCCTTTTTGATTTTTTTAATACAATTTATATAGTTTTTTCTGAATTATAGAGATGAAAAAAATTCATCATGAGATTTTGGCGCCAATAATATATTTACGTACATGTAAAAAAATTTTTCATTTAGAAAGTATTTAAATATTTGTTATTAATACTTTCATCAATGTTATTATTATTTCTATTTTTAAAAATCATTTTTAATAAAATTATTTGTATGATGTAAACTAGTGATTATAATTTGAGGTTAAGTTAACGAAATAGTATAGAATCCTTTTATATTATGGTTTAGAACTATAAAATGGTTTAAAATATATATTAGTATTGAATTTACAATAAGTGCAAATTATTTAGTTTATGTGTAATTACAGATGTCCAATAGTATGAAAGATGAATCAGAAGCAGAAGGAGATGAAATGTCACATGTTAGCAATGATAGCAATGCTACCTCGTCTTCCTCTGAAAGTAGCGAAGAACATAGTGATAGCGATGATTCTTCTGAGATGGATGAAGATGAATGTGAGCAACGCAGAATTGAATGTTTAGATAACTTAGTAGATCTAGAAAGACAATTCTATCTACTGAGAGAAAAGTATGATTAACTGTACTTTATGTTAATAAATTAAAATATTAAGTATTTTCAAGTTTAATTTAAAATAAGATTATATATTAAGTATTTAATCATTTCATTTTTCTATTTTTAAAATTTTATAAATTAATCTAAATATTTTTAACTTTGATTAATTGATCAATTATTATTACAAATTTAAGTTTATTTAATTAAGAATTAGATTTTATTAAAATTAAATGTATAATTAAATTATATAAATTTTTTGTTTATTTTAAAGGATATACGAAGAAAAAATTGCACAAATAGAAAAAAATTTAATTGAAATAAGAGGAGAAAAATCTGAAGAATACCTAAAACATGTGGAACGTTTAAAAGAAATTATGAAAACTAAAGAAGCAGTAGCTGAAGTTTTAAAGAAGTATAGGCTTGAAAATATAAGCAATTTATTTTTATCAGAAGAATTGGCTGCAGCTCAGAATTTGGATAGTGAAAAGGGACTCTTATGGGATGATATACAGGGAGATCTTCAAGAAAAAATTCATAGATTAGAAGAAGATAGAAATAACAGTGATATCCATACTGATTTATGGTTATATTCTAATGGACGAAGAAGAAAAAGTCGATCTCAGAGAAGACGCGCTGTAGCTGTTACTGGACCATACATTGTGTACATGTTAAATGATGCAGAAATTTTAGAAGATTGGGCTCTAATTAAGAAAAGTTTAACCACTTTTAAAACAGAAATACTTTAAAATAATTATGAGTACGAGTTATAATGGTATAAGATTATATTAAACAGTTTACAATGTTTTTTAACATATTAGGTAATAACATATTATCTGTTTAAAAAATAATTATGATAATTTAATTATCATTTGAGAATTAAGCTTAAATTAAATTAGAAATTTATTTTAAATTTAAATTCGTTTTTAAGTAAAGGAAAATTTAATTCATTTAATTCAATTTTAGTAATAGTATGATGTAGAATTATCTCATATCAATTAAAACTATCAATTATTATCATTCTTCAGTTAGTAGTAAAGTAATTTTTGAAGAAGTTAACAACCAAATATTATCCATAAATTATATAATAGACCAGGTAGATAATATTCTACTTCATGTAATATTTTAGGCATTTTATGTAATCTTACAAATAATTTATTGTTCTATTCTATTATTCTTTGAACACCATTTGAGTAATTATCAATATATGACATTTCATCAAATACTGGTAAAAGTTGAACTAAAATTGTGATGATTAAATATATAATTTAAGTAATTTAGAAGATAAACAAGTATAAACAAGTTGAGACATAAGTAATAAATCTTCAGTCTACTATATTACTTAATATTTTAACAATCTGTCTGTTTCATTAAATTATAAAAAAAATTTGATAAAATTTGAATAAAAAAAAAGGACTATTCGTAGTACTTGTACATAGTTATAGTAAGCGTATTATTGTAATATATAATGTAATACAAGTAAACAATGTATTTTTAATTTTCAATACTGTATCAAAAAATAACTGTAAAAAAGTGAACAAATGTTACAAGAACTTAACCATTATTAATTTTAAAACTATTAGCATTTTAATACTTTTATATGAAAAGGCCATTCAATAAAACCAAATTTCTTTTGAAATTATTACAAAAATAAGTCATGAATAATATTTTTTTGCAGTTAAGTATCGTATGTATTCTTATATTATTTGAAGTATCAATTTCTATTAAGTTGCAATCAAATGTGAATCTTATACTTGCAAGGAAACTTACTAATTAAAAAATGAATAATGTGGAAAAAAATTTAAACTTCCTTAATCATTAATAGTAATATAAAAAATATATAACACTAAATTTTCCTTGAAGATTGTGAAAACTATTATCAATTTTCTTTTCATGAATTGCTGTGAATTGAACATTTTACACACCAAAATGGCTAGTGTTCAATTTCATCATTTTAACTTGTAAATAATGATTATCAACAGATTATGCTCTTATATATTGGGATTACACTTATTTTAAGCACATCAATATAGTGTGATACTAATTTCATTCTACTTTGTATTTGATGGCTATTTTTATGGTTATTATGCATATATTGATACTACATATCCAAACCTCCAATGTATAGGTATAACATTATCTTCTTTAAATGAAATTATAAAGCTGATTTTCATTTCCTTCTCTCTCATTTGTTTTGTATTTGAAGCTGATTAATAATTATGTCAACGTTTTAAAAAAAATGTTTTACTTACTGTAAATACTGCAGATTAGACAGTTTTGATATTGGCACATTTTTTAAATTTTATTTTTAAAGCACTAATTGCCTTAATTTCTATGATATAATTATTCAATTGATCATATGTAAATAATTTATTTTCTTTTTTTTATATATTTGTGTTTTAAATTCCTTAATAGTAACCTGCATTAAACTTTCAAAATGAGACAACTCGATGTTATATAAAATGCCTTCAATACCTTGTGCTTGCAAGTAAGTTACAAACTTAATTTTCTACATTTGAAATTCAAAATTAGCAAATCTCTATAAAACTTTTTTTCACAATGAAGTATTTTATTGTCTGAATGCATGTCTATTGTCAAATCAGTTATTAATTTCATATTTTAAGCTCAGTAATAAAGCCTACTCATCGGTTACATATACCATTAATTTTAATTTATTATGAAACTTTTTCTCTTGAATAAAAAGCGATCTGCTATAATTTAGGCTCACAATTTGTAATGGTCGCAATTGTGTAACTGGTGGTAAATCAATTATTTTATATTAAATTAGCTATACAACATACTTTAAGTATCTTGCACATTTCAATTTTATTCATGCCTACTTTTCATAATTAAATGAGTAGTATGCTCGTATTACAGGTAAACTGATAATTTTCGAGATTAACACATTATATCGATATGTTAATATGTGACCAACGCATAGTATTCTGTCATCATTCAAAATAACAATAGGCATAAAATTTTACTCTTTGAATTGATTATATTATATTGAATTTTCATGAAAGCTATATATTTCATTCTCAAATACATTTTTTATATTAATTTGATAATTTTTGAGTGTTTGTTTTTAATTCCATAATAGTGCTAGTTTATTAATATCTATTTATTTGTACCCAATAAATACAATATTTATATATGTTCTTTTTTTCAATCATAATAAACAATGATTTTACATATAATAATTATGTATGACTAATATACTGTTATATACAGCGATAGCCTTCTTACAGGTTATTTGTTTTGTTTTTTTATTGTGTATGAGAATGTATTATGGGAGAAGAAATTTTTATAATTTATAGTTTTATTTATATACAGAAACTGGATAGAATTAAAAACTGTACATTTAATTTCTTTATATTTTTTGTGTATATGTGTATGGGGGCGAGAAATTGAGTATGTTATAATAAATTGGGTTTTTTAATTTATTTACATATGAATATATCCAATTATAAACATTTTAAAGATTTTAAGGATTAATTATAAAGTTGTTTAATTTATATGATTATTTATTAATTTTTTTAAGTTGTATGTCTATTTAAATCAGGAGTTTTTTTAATTTTTTATATTCTCATTATATAGTTATGTTAGTCACCAATATTTTTTCGTATTTTTTCGGTGTTTCTCTTGTTTATCTCTTTGCGATATATCCATATTGTAACCTGTTTTTAAACATTTTGAGAAATATTTTGGGTTTGGGTATATGATATTAGAAATTAAACTATTTTCTTTTATGTGGTGTAATTTTGCATAATGATTCCTATTTAATTTTAATATATGGCAACATATTCTTTATAGATTTTCCTTGTATATTTTTTTTCACATTTTTTATAAGAGCGTGCTTCGATTCTGTACAAACTAAGACAGGCTCTTATACATTTTTTTTCGAAAATCCTATTTTTTCATTTGGTGTGCTGTTATATTATAACCAGATGGGGTAACCGTATGTTAGGATTGATCTGATAAGTCATTGGTAACATAATACTTTTATTCTACTGTTTCAGTGTTTTAAATAAATAATATTTTGTTCTGTTTATTAGTGATAGTATATAGTTTTTATCTTTTTGTAGTTTTTTATGTCTTTATTTGTAGATCATTCACTGGAATTTTTTTGTTATTTTAGCTATTAACGTGTTAATGGTGTGATTTATGTGATTGTCTATTTGATTGATATAATTATCTATTTTATTATTTGTTAAGTTTTTATTGTTTTGTAAATCTAATTGGCAGTTTTGTATTAAGACTTTCCTGGATTTATTCCAGTTTTTTTTTTAAAGTTAAATTTATAGTATAAGTTATTAAATTCATCAATAGTTAAATTTTGTATGGATAATTTTACTTTTATAAGTAGTGCATTATGATCACTATCATATTTGATTGTATCGATTGTATTTTTTGTGCATTTGTTAGTTACTTTAATTCTGGCTTCTACTAAACATAAATCTATATATGAATGTCCATTGTGGTAAGACGGGTGTTCCGAACTGTATAGTTTTGTTTCATATATTTTTTCACGGCTATTTAAACAATTTTTTTTATAAATGTTTCTTTTGTATTATTTGTATTGTTTTTCTAATTAACATGTTTTCCATTCAGATCACCTAGTTCTAGTTTTTGGAATAGTTTTTTGAATTCTGCTTTAAATTTATTACCATTTTTTGCTTGTGCTGATATTAAGAATTGATTATTTTTATTGTTTATTTGTAGTATTATTATTGTTATTTCTAGAATTTTAAAGTTAGTTATTTCATTATTCGAAATTATGTTATACTTATATTTATTTTTTATTTATATGGGTGTTCCTCCTCCTTGAATTCAGTTTGGTCTGTCATTTTTAATAATATTATAGTTTTTAAATTCTATTTTATGTTTTTTGTTTAATTCAGTTTCTTTTTTGGTTTGATATTAACGTCTTGACGTTTATTTATATAATTTAATGTTGTGTTGTGCATTTTTTTTTATATTTTAGAATCTATTCATGAGAATATTGTTACAAAGTTTTCTTCGTAATTTTTGTTGAGCTTCTTTGATTTCGTTTATTTGTAATTGTTGAATTTGAGTATTATTTACATTTTATTTTATATCTTGTATTGCTTGCATTATATTATTGAATATTTGGCTATTATTAATGTTTGTGTGTGTATTTGCGTCTGTCGATCAAGTAAGATTTTGTTGTTGCTTGTTGATTATTTTTGTTATTTTACTTTTTTGTCATATCTGCATAGGATATTCTGTTAAATCTGGAAATTGGTATAATAATGGTTTACATAAATTATTTTAAATATTGAAAGGATGTTTCTGCTTTATCGTCTCAATAAAATTAATTCTGTAATAATTTACTCAACAGTTTTGCTTTATTTGTGAAATATTTAATGAATTTCTTTTAATAACCTAAAAGACCTAAGAATTTTCGTATATTCTTTTTATTTGTTTACTCAGAAAAATATTTCACAGCCGTTAATTTCTCCGGATTTAGGCTGTATGCCTTTTTAATTTAAAATGTGTCTGAAATATTTTACTTGGTTTTTTAAAAACTTGTATTTATTTCATTATGTTATTATTTTTAATTTTTTTTAATTTGCATCTCGAAACATATTCATGATTAAATCGAGTTTCTACTCATGTTCATCGATATAGTAGCTACACATTTTCAAATCATCTATATACACTAATACCCGTCTCATTTTCTGCATACCAAGTAAGGCTGTCAATCAGCCTTTAAAAGGTGGAATTTTTATATCTAAAAAGTATTCATTCATCTGAATTCGTAGAGGCTGTATGGAATACTAAAAGCGGTATTATGCGTATAGTTTATTCTAATTTGATGAAATCTGTAAGATAGAATAGCATTTAATACAAGCATCATCTTACTAGATAAAAAATCTCTGATATACTAAGAATTTGATAAGCATTACCAACAGTTTTTTCATTTAACTTTTTTAAGTAGCTATAAGGGAATATTAAAGAATGAGTTAGATTGTTAAATAATTCCTGAATTTAATAGTACTTAAATTTGATGATACATTCTTTCTTTCAATTTTAAAGGTTATCTAAATTATTTTACGTTCACGGGATAATCATCAGTCGATATTATATGATACTCCACTTTATCTTTAACCTTTTATTTATTTCCTGTTATAAAAATACAATTTTTGTGTTTATGAATGACTTATTTTACAAATTTTTAAATTCTAAATGTAAGCGTTTTAAATCTATTAATCTTAGGATATCAGTTTTATTAGTAACCAAATTTTCATTTTTATTCGACTTTATGATTCGAAGTTTGCTGGGAAATTATGAGGTTAGCGAATTTCTATGTATCAAAATTTTTTTCTAAATATTTTCACCTACAAAAAAATAATCATGCAATCACGATGTGAATGTTTATAAAATAAAACTGTATATCCCATACGAGATTTTAAATATGATTGTTACGTCGGCACTTAGCGCAAATATACACTCCTTTACTCGCCGACGATAATTATCGCAATAGCTCTGGAACATAATTTTGTCCTATATTAACTAATGATAATTAAATAAAATTAAATTTAGAGATATTTTTTTTGTATCACTTTATTAATAAATATATAAATTTATAATTTTTACCTTTTCGATAACTCAGTCTTCTTTAGATTGTTTAATTACAGTTTTTTTCGTTATTTTTATCGACACTTCTGTAGCCTATTTTTTTCTCTTAATCTGCTCTTTTTTGGCTACTTTAATACTACTCTGACTTTTCTAGTTTCTCTTAAATTTGTTTTCTTGGACTGTACTTGTTCACTAACTCTTTTTGACCACCTTCATTAGACTGATTTCTTTTAACACATTTGATTTTTTCTGATTCCGTGATCGTTTATTTTTGTGGATCCTTAAACAATATCGATCAACAAAGGAATGTTGATGTATCCTTGCCTTGAATACTATATTGAAATATTAATAACTATGTTTCTTATATTATGTACTTCACTTATTTAAAGTACCCTTATTGAACATAATCATGTCAAAAAAATAATGAATTATAACAAAACAGCGCTTATTTTGAAGATATATGAGTTCTTATTAATGAGAAATTTATTTTAGCAGCTTGTGTTTGAGTATTATAATATATAAGCAGTATTGATCATATAAAAGCAAGTGATTAATTTTATATTATGATGTGTGAGAACTTATTTTTATAATTTTAACCAGATTATTTAATATTTTCGTTTTTTGTACTTAACCATCCCTTAAATATTCAAAATTTTATGTTTTTAGTTTTATACTATATTTTATTATTGAAATTTATTCATTGTAAATGTATATTTATACAAGATCATTGAACAAAATTACGTGTGAGAAGTTTACTATTTGGTACAGATGTTTGTTTAGGTTCCCAATAAAGAAAAGAAAAAAAAATATAAACTTAGTAACTGCTCAAGCCGTAACAAATTATTAAATAATACATCAATGTTAATAAAATTCATGAATGAAATAATCATTTAATACAATAAGACTTAATATATTGATAATGGTCTGAGTTTTATGTAAGAAACATAATATACTTTATTAGTAAATTAATTAACAAAGTAATCAAATAACAGAAGAAAACTTTACAACAAAATCAGATAATAGTTTATACGCATTTACTACTGTAATATATTAATATTGCTTTGCAATAAGTTTAATAGAATCTAAGTATAAATCAATAAGTAATTTTTACTCAATGTAAGAAATTTCAAATTTTTTATTAATTCATGATTAAGATCAAAATTGAAAAACAATAACTGACTTTTCTTGTAATTAAAAATATCAATTTATCCATCATGAATATATACTATTGTACCATTGATATACATAATAAATTAAATAAGATAATCTAGATTCAGAGAAATTATATTTTTTTCATTTCTTAATCAAAATAAAACCATCAATTTTGATCTTGCCATCTTATTAATCATATAATTTAAAAATGAAATATTGTAAAGATGAAGAATAAATATTTTATCATCATGATTATGTTTCATCTAACGTATTGTCCATTTCAGTTGAAACAATTCGTGTATTAATCTTTAAATTAATTAAAATATCTCTAATATAGACTCAATTTACTACTACATTTTTAATTACTATCATAAATTTTTTTAAATATAAAAATGGTTTTAAAATGAGATCTTTTGATAATAATGTAGTTGTAGATTCTTTAGATGGTTATTTAAAAAAAAATTAAATAAATTGATATATTAAGTTGACATAAATATTTATTGAAACCTTAAATTGAATACATAAATTTTGATAATACTTATGTTGATAAATTAATAAAATTCAGAACAATATTCCTTTATTAATAATATCCAGAACTTTTTATTGTACACTAGCATGCAATAAAAAAAAGATGTATTTCTTATAATAAATAATTGTATTAATATTGCATTAATATTTAGAAATATTTTAGAGTGATTAATTAGAAATTATTATTTTACATATGCAAAAAAAATATTAAATTAAAATAATTATAATCAAATTCAATATTTACATGTTCATCGGAGATGTAAATATAAATTCGTCCTTCGTTCGTAATTTTAAACCACTGTGGCGTACCAATAATGAAATCATCTCTATTATCGTTATTTACATCACAAGATACAAAATTGTATCCAAAATATTCACCATATTGTTTTTCTTCTATGATATGCTTAAACAATAGTTTGTCTTTATTTCTCTGAGGAAATGCAAAAATCAAAATTTTTCGTATTAAATTATTACCTCGAGGGGCTCCAGAAGCATATAAGCATTCTTCTTGCTTATAAAAATAACCTGATGTTACAGAATATCCTGAAAGAATTAAAAAATCTATACATCACAAATATATCTAAAATTATTAGTATTTATGATTTATGAATATTAAAAGAAATGAAGGTATTGTTATATTACAATTCACAAAAAATAAAATTATTATTTTCAATATTTTAAATTAATTATCTTTTAACTTAAAGATTTTTTATTAAAACAATTAAAATTAGATTATATAATAAACATAAGAAATTGTTTATGTATTTAGTATTTATTTTTATATTCTGATCTATTTTTTTGAAATAAAATTGTCAAATATGATTATTAAAAAAATAGATATAACTAATATAAATGTAAACTATAAAAGGGCAAAGTTTAAAGATTACATAAATTGAATAAATTTATAAAAGTTTATATAAAAATACAGCAATATTTCTGAAGTATAATTTTCTTATTTTTAATGTTAAGAATATACATTCAATTTATTAAATTTGTATAATAATCATTCAATTATTTCTATATTACTCTCTCTTTTTTATACATATTAAATTAATTACAATTTAAATGTATAATTTGCTAAAATTATTTATACAATATTTATCATATAAACATATTTTAAAATTATTATAAAATTTATTTAGTTATTGAGAAATTAGATTTTAACTGGAGAATATGAATAAGGACGAACACTTGTACTTACTTTTATAAACAATTTATAAAGTAACCTATAAGAAAATAATATGAATTATAATTTCTTATTTATAAATAATAAACAAAACTTAATTAAAAAAATGAAATCTATAAACTTATATATCTGAAATTGGTAAATATTATAAAATTAAAAAATAAAAAGTCATTAATAAATTATCTTTAAAAATTATAAAATACATAAAAAATATACGAAATTTGAGATGTGGTAAGATTAACTTAATTTTAAGGAATCGTTGGCATTATCTTGACCTTAATATAATTACTAAGAACTTACCAAAATATATATTGTACTTTATATGGAATCACGAACCACACTTGGAATCAATGCAGCATAAGGACAATTCTCTGAATTTTGTTTAAGCATTATCGCTGAACTAATCCAGTACAACAAACCAGGAGCACCAACGATCAAATCACCATTGTCGGGTATTAGGTGCATATCAAATCCAACTTGACCCATTCCAAATTTATACAATATTGAATTATCTAAAGTAATTATTTGTTTATTGCTATTCATTAGTGGAAATTTTTTTTAATATTGACTGCTTTTAACATAGATGAATTATCCATAATCATAGAAAAACATATTCCGTTCGTGTACCAATACTCACTGTGAGCATATCTTTCTCTTTTTTTCCATCGAGGTGCACATATCTGTTTAAATTACAATTCCATTGACATATATATTTAAAAATAATTAGAATAGAACCTTGTTCATTTCAATATGATTTAAATGTATGAAAATGTTATTTTATGTATGAAAATTTCTATAATCATTTTTACATGTTAGAAAATCTAATTTAATTTAAAAAAAAATTATTTCAAAAGTATTAAATAACATTTTTATTATTATAAATTATATAGTTTCCATATTAGATTTTATTTTCAATATTTATTTGTAAATACATACATGTATCTGTGTGTACTTTACAACTAAAATCTAAAACTAATTAAAAAATATATAGTATTTTGTAAAAAATGTTTTAAAAATAACTTTGAAAAAAAGTTTAAGAAACTACATTACAGTTTATATTTTAATTAATTTATGTACACTATGTAAATTAAAATTGATTATTCACCTGTTCTTTGCTACACATTATTTTTGAATATGATTTCACATTAATTTTACTCAATTGACAACTATCTAAAATAACCAGAATTATCGCAACTTTAGGTGTGTTGAATTATCAACTCAAATGCTCACTCCCAGCAATTTCTGGCATTACAACTTCATCAAATGACCATTCGGAATATGGAAAATCAACAGTGTTGTCTATCGAACAGTGATATTCTACTCTGGGCTCAATGATGTGCCAGTTATTAAGTTTTGAAGAATGAGCTTGTAGTGCACCGATGAACATAAAATAATTTCTAGTGGATACATAAAGTGCCACTGAATAACCAAAGTAGCTGCTGCGTGACACCGATGAATTTCTAAAAGGCTCTTCGTAGAATCTTAGCATTGTGTGTATCGAAGTTGTAAGCGCTTGTACTTATAAATAGTATTGCAAGCGGACACAAGTTTATATATATGAATAAACTGAAATAAGAAATCAACTTTCGTAATTTAAAATTGTAGAATGTGATCATTAATATACCAATAAATAACAGATTAAAAGATATTTTAAATAAATCTATGAAAAATCAAAAAATTATGTTTTTACTATCGGTATTAATTTTTTTAATTTTTTTAAAAAATTTTTTATTTTTTTCTTTAACAAATCATAATTTGAACTTTAATTAAACATTACTATTTATAGTTACTTGAATGGATTACAATTTACAAAAAGTGAGCAAACATCATAGACATTTAAAACTTGGTAGAATAAATATTAGAGTAAAAGTGTTTTTGTCGATTATAATAATTTATAACTAATTTAATATTTAACATGTGATCTGAATTGTGCTTAAAAAACTTTAAAACCGTATAAAAAATTAGAATTCAATATGGATTGAAAATATACCAAGATAATCTAAAATGTTTGTGTCAAACTAAAATTTATTAAAAATAGATACAACACTTTAAATTCACTTTTGTGCAAGTTTAATATAAAATTTTCTAAAAATATTCTTTAAAATTCTTTTGCAAAAATATTTTTAAAAAAATTATTGCGTTTTTAACTAAATTAATAAAAATTAACTCATATATTGATGGTTAAATTAGTTTATACAAATCATTGTTAAGGATTGATCTTAAAGAAACTATTTTGATACTTATTAATCTGAAATTTAAATAAAATCTGCTAGATGCTTTAGTAATTAAACGAAAAATAAAAAAAATATCCTGGCTTTAAATTTATCAACTTTTTAAATATAAATATAATAAAAAAAATACGTATTCCGCAATATATTTTTAAATAACTGTAAACTATAGGATTTCTTTTTTATAAACATATTTTAGAAATATTTCAAAATCAAAGCCTTATAATTAAAAATAAGAAAATTAATTCAATAGAGATTCTAATTTATGGTTAAATTACAAATTACATATTAAGAATTGCATATTTTATTAGTTTTTAGTACATAATTAAACTGTAAAACTATTTATAAATATAAATATAGAAATATATTTAATTTCAAGAATTTAAAATGATATTTTATTCCATTTTATCAATATATGATCGTCAATAAATTATCTTCTTGATTTCATTGTCATAAGTATAATTTATTATAAAATTAGATTATTAATATTTATTTTCAAAAATACAAAATTTATTTTAGATGAAACTAACTTACCTCAATATTGTTACTTTATTTATATCTTTTGTTATCTTTTAGAAAGATTTTATATATTAATGATTAGAAATTAATTAGTAAAAGTTGAAAATATAAAAACTCATATACGTATATAAGCATATATTTTTAAATTTTTTATCCATTGCATCAGACATTGATAAAAATTATCATAAATATTATTAACTAAAATAATATCTTGTAAAACTGAAAACTTTATATTGTATAAAATATTTCATTTATTTACTTACTAGTCATTCGTTTAAACATTGATGAATTTGCTATCCTTCAAAAAAATAAAATTATATTTAATAATGCTTAAATTGAAACTGAAAATATATCATGCTTGCATTTTTAACTATAGATTTCTATTTTAGTAGGTCATGAAACATTTATTTAAATATTATATTAAACTAATATAACTAAACTACTATAACTAAACTAAACTAATATTCAATATCAATATTGAATTTTATAATTTATTCTTAACGTTACATCAAATAAAAAAGTTAAATTTGATATTAATTTAACGAGTCTTTATTTATTGTCTGTTAATAGAGACTATATTTCTATATTTTAATCTATTTGAATAACACAAAGAGAAAAATAAAAATTGCTAGGCTTGTTAAAAGCATTATGTAATATAATTGTGAGTAATAACTAATTCTTCCTATAAAATTTATTTAAGATTAACTAAAATTTTAAAATAATAATAACTGTGTATATTATAACTTAATAGGTTTAAAATAGAATCACGGAGATGATGATTTCTATAAATGCATAGCTTAAAAATTCCATTTTTAATCTATAAATTGAATTGTTATTCTAAACAAAAAATATTTATTTTATCACATTTCTGACATTTTTCATAATATGAACAAACTATAACTTCTTTTTATTAAATTAGAAAGATTCAATATAACTTTGTGTAAATTTTGTTTTACACCGAAGATATATTATTTCTGAAAAGAAAAATTGAAAAAAAATATATATATATATATATATTTCAAACTGGTTCTACACTACCATTCACAAAAGATGAATTTCAACTACTAACTTGTAAAAGCGAATCATTTATTCAAGCTACAGGAAGGATGTCTGTGATATGCAAAAATTTTTATGATACTGTTTATACGACTAAATACTTTAAAAATTGTATATTTAAATTATTTGTATATATAAGAATAAAATTTTGTTATTTAATTAATTTTTCTATAGATGAAGTTTGTATTTCAATTAATTTATATTTTAAAATTATAACTATTAATATTATTATAAATATTCTAAATTTTTTAATTTTTCGAAAGTTATTTAATATAAAATAAAGAATTTAAATAGTCATGACTGAAAAATTCACAATATAATAAACAATTTTCAATGTAAAATGTAAGCGTTTAAAACCAATAATTTATTAAAATTCTAAATAAAGTAAAAAAAAGAAAAAATTGAAATATTAAAAATATTATTTTTGAAAGTTACATTTCTCAAAAAGACTTTGTAAAGACATTTGTTGCTTTAATAAATCATGTCGACCAATTAATTAAAAAATATTCAGGTTTTGAAAATTTTTTTACAAAATAATAAATAAGATAAAAAATTATTTTAAACATATTCTAAAGAACTTACAAAGATTTTATAAAAAATATTTTTTTCAAACTAATGATATTGTAGCTCTATAAAAATAACTGTTCCCGTATTCATCATTCAATTGTAGTTCTTAAATAAAAAATAAACTTATTGAGTTTACCTACATATATAGCTATATTATTAGAATATATAACATTGCAGATATATTTTGTTGAGATATGCTTTGAAGAAAAACCTTGATCTCATATGTTCTTCTATGTAACATTTTATTTTAATTTTAATTGTACTACTATAAACTCATTCAAAAATACTTGGAGAAAAACATTAAATATTTTAAAGAATATTCGAGAATATTAATAATAATATACGATTAATATTCTAAATTTAATATTCTCTTTTTTACTTTTGGTAACTGAGCTTCTTTTGAAATTATTCTTTAAGCAATTGTACCACTTCATCTCCATACATCAATCAATCCTTTTTATTGAATTGCTAAAAACTTATAAAATGTGTGTTCTGGTTTATAAGATGTTATTTTAGTATTTCCAATAATAGTAGTATCAATTGTTCAAATAAGGAAATATTTTTAAATGCTTAAAGTTCTGTTGCCTATACGTCTAATCTTTCATAAGCACTTTATAAAAAATCAGAAACCATATTTTGAATCATTAAAAATTTAACTTTTAATTCGAAATATTTCATATTTTTATTATTTTTATTTAAAAATTATACAATATATTGTATTAAGTATTTTATGTAAATAAAGTTATATATATAAATTTACTTCTGTAAAATTATTGTTTTTATTACAAATTCATAGTTTTAAAATTAGTCACGTGTTTATAAAAATTATAAAGGTATCTAATACAACGAGTAATATTTATTATAAATAATTATAGAAAAAGATTTTAATTACATTTAATTAATTAGATGCATTTATTAATTATCTAAATTATGAGTCATATCAGGATTTGTACATTAAATTTGTATTGTAGTACAACATGTGTGTAAATAAAATTATTATAAAATATTAATAATAATTGTTTTTGTCTTAGAATCATAAATTTGAAAGATGAATTAAACTTATTGATACAAATTAAATTAACTTTATGTAATTATTTTTTAATACTTAATCTATATATTTATTTTTCAACAAATCATACATGATTTATAGAAAAGGATAAAAAAATAATTTTTTTATATTTAAATTGTTGAATATAAAATTATAATTTTAAAATGAAATTTTTATTACATATAATAAATTTTTTAGATTATAATAATTTGATATTATTATATGTATACACATACCGTATGAGTCTACATTAAAATTATTAACAATTTTAATATCTATAATTATAAGGTTTAATAAACAAGAAATTTTTACTTTTTAGCCTTTAAATTATATCGTGTAAAATCACAATTTAGAATTTTTGATGAAATTTTTCCTCTCTTAAACACAGAAATGCAATTTTATTCATAATTTAATTATATATTTTTAAAAACATCAAAAGAAAAATTAAAATTAAAAAAAAATTTTGAAAAATTAGATTTACTGTAAGAACTATGTAATTAGTAAAATTATATTTAAAAATAGAATGAAATTTGATGATATCGTCTCTAAATTAATCTAGTTGTTTTTTGTAATCCATTTACTGTATATGCTTAAATAAATTTGAATTTATATATATGTGCAATGTTTATTTTAAATATGAAAAGTATTTATGAAAATAATTTTGATAATTATTTACAAAATTAATTGGAATTGAATAATTTTTTAGTTAGTTTTTTCACAGACTTTTAAAATTTATTTTTATAATTTGATCATTCTGATAAAATATTTTTTAGTATTATTTAATCAAAAACTTATTTTCAATACAGAAATATCTTAAATTATTATATTAAAATATAATTACACATAAAATTAAATTACACATGGGAGACAAGAAACGATTCATTGATATTAAAAATTCAAGAATGAATAATAGATAAAATGCTAAAACATTTTATTGATTTAAATATTTATAAAGTTCATAAAAAGTATGTTATTTAGAAGTATTTGTTCTTATTAATTTGAAATAATTTTATATAAAAAGATATTAATTAAAAATTTTTTGTAATTGGAAAAGCTGCTACATTAAATTTTAATACGTGTTAAATAAAACGAAAACTTTTTATTGCCTTTTTTATGGTGAAAAATATGTATTTTGATGATGGTAAATTAAATAATAAAAATAAACAATAGTCTACATATTTACTTCAAGATATCATATCTTTATTGCAAATTAATTGCTCTATTTGTGAGTAATTATTTTAATTTCACCATAAACATATTGTAAAAACATAATTCACTTGTACTTTATTTTCCCATCACACATAAATCGTCTTATTATCAATACGCATTATTCTTTATCAATTAATATTAGATGCACCACTAATGCAATAGTATGTATATCTACACTATAGTCATTTATGTCTAGGCTTCTTTTATTTTCGTATTCGCTATTATTAATCAATATGAAAGTTCAAACACTAAAATCATCATCATTATGAGAAAAAATGCTGCCGATTATTTAAAAATAAAAAATAATATAGTTAAAAAAATTGAAAAAAGATTTAAAAATAAAATAGAGAGAAAATGAAATCTGAGGAAGTCTACTGCTTACTAAGTTTTTAAACATATTTATGATAATTTGAAATATAAAAAAACATATTTGTTTAAAATATTGCAATTTATAATAAAATCCAAATTACTTTACAATTTTTGTCAGTCTTCTTTTACTTAAAATAATCCTTGTTTTAATAAAAATAAATAAATGAAAGGTTGAATTTTTTTTCAATTACATAATTCACTTATATAATTATTGAAATATCTAAACATTTAAAAGTAAAAAATAGTAAATTAAACTGTTTCTTTCTTAAGATAAGATTAGAAAAATTAATTGTAATATTATAAATCGATGTAATCAGTGCATACAGATATAGAAGGTATAAATTTTACGTATAAAATTATTAATAAAGCATTTAGAAATTCAGATTATAATATTTTTGTTACCAGTAGACGTCCTAAATTCAAAAAAGTAGAAAAAGTTATTCGTATAGATGACAAAATTCACGAAAAGTTGTTACATACACAATTCATATTTTGTATATTATATAAAAATATATATAGCTTGAGGGATCACAGATTTATTATATACATGCACGAGAATCTCTTTGATTTTCTTCTCTGCTTCTATCTCTACTTTTTTATTTTCTGTTTCCTTTCTCTTGCTATTTAGCTATCTCTGTATTATACGATTCAATCATCAGAGGATTCGCTACTACTAGGTAGCGGGAGCATTACTCGCTTTCTATAACCGCGTCGTGCTACATCCACTTTTTTTTTGAACCACTCAAGATTCTTGATCGTCCTCTCGCGATCCGAACTCTCAGCTCTACTTCTCATTGATGAAGCATTATTCTTTTCCGTTGTCGAGACCCCGGATGTAATACCGCTATCAGAGGTTACCAAGTGTTTGGCATCCTTTGTGGGTGTCACTAGTGTTTCTCGGTTCTCGGAAGCATTTCGCAATAGCATTACTTCTTTCATAGTACTTTTACTGCTACAGCGGCGAATATCTACTTCTTCGTTGTTTAATTTTTGACGTTTACTTTTGACACGGTTGTCGTGGTACACATATGTCACAGACGACGTAGACGCCTTGTTTTTAATACGCGACACTTTTTTTTTCTGGAATTCTTTTGTCGAGCTGTCAGAGTCCGTTTTACCGTTTCGCCGTTTATTCGTATGATTGCTGATTGCTTTGATTTCACTGTCACCAGAACTACTACTACTGGGACGTGAATGTCTTCGTAATTCCACAATTGGCGGTGTTTGTACAAAACGCGAGCGATGAACCGACATTACGCCACTGCTTGTACTGGGTTGCGTTGCATCCAACGATTGCTGCATATAACATAATAAGACTTATATCAATACATTTATTAATCTTAAATTTAAACGAATCGGTTATAGAAATTCTTATTTTACGTTAAAAGTTAACTTGCCAAATTCGATTATTTAATATAAATATACCTTGAGTTACATATATATATGATAAAGACATTTTTTAAATATTTTTATACAAAAATATCTTGTATAAATTATAAAATGAAATATTAAAAATAAAAACAGTAATAAAAAATAGATGAATAGTTAGTTGTATTGCAAGAATTTAAAATTAGTTTCTTATTCATGTAATTAACCTAACATATTTTACTGTTAAATAAAGTCCCTGTAAAACTAAACTATAGTTTTTGATACTTACATAAGTATTTTTAAATTCTTTTAATTGATTGTTTGCTTCTGTATCACTTTCTTCCTTGGCATTGCACAATTTTCTTCGCGTTCGGCTTCTAGCAGATGATAATCGATTACTGTGTTTCCTTTTTATTATAGTCTTGGACCTTAGCATAATTCTCGACGCTTTACTTTTATTATTTCGCAATAAATCATCATTCTCTAGATCGCTTGCTGAACATGATTCAATGTCCTGTGATAAATCAACTGTTGCTTTGGCGGCCGAATCTTTTGGAGTACTTTTTGTTATCGCTGTAGTTGTCGTTGTGATCGTTGATGTTACTGATGATGATGCAGCCGAACTACTGGTTTTAGACTGCGTACCAGCTTCAAGGGCAGCTAGACGCATTAGCTTCTCGCGCCGATTAGCAATAAGGCGAGTTATACGATTGGGCGATTCGAGCGGGCGATCGGGTGCACTGGATGAAGCTAATGAGTTGAATGTTGATGCAATAAAGCGGCGCATTAGTTGATTTTCTGATGCAGTTGAGTCTAAAAATACAGTTATACCAATTATAATCTTAAATAAAATATCATAAATTTAAATTTAAACATTCAATGTATTTAATGATGTTTTATTGAAGCAAGAAAAAAGATTATTATTAAACAAGGAAACTAATAGGGTTGAGAATAAGTAAAAAAATTAAATACAGAGTTTTTTAATTATATTAATTTTTAATATTAATATATAGAAAATAATAGTAAATTTATCAATGTAATATTTTTTTTATTTTAATAACATTTTGATGACTAATTTTTTATTTATGTTATAATTATTTTAAACAATTTGATAATATTGATTGTAAATTTTGAACACATAACAAGAATTTCAATTCTTACAAATTTTCTTTGTAGATATAATTTTTGTTCAATTTCAAACTATCTTAAATCATAAATATTTTTATATTATTTTATAATTTTTTACATCATTTTTTTAAATTTTAATCAAAATTATAATCATAGATTTATTTAAAATAAAGTTTCTTTAATTACAGACAATTACCTATAATTTAATATTTAAATAATGGAGAAGATATTTCTTTCTTATTTAACATTTATTATGAACTAATTTTTATAATTAAAAATATTAATATATCTTAAATAAAAATTTAAACTTAAAATAATTTATAATAATTCACTACACATACATATTTTATTTTGTTACTACTTTAATAGGTACTTTTTTTACAAATACTCTAAGAATATTTTTTAATTAAAATTATGATTGTATTTTTTAAAATCATAAGTAAAATGTAATTATTATAAAATGTATATTCAAAAAATTTAGTTTAAATACACACTTATATCGTTGATACTATTTTTGAATTAGATATTACTTATATTAAACATTAAAAATAGATATTGCATTGATTATTGTTTATTGTTTATTATTATTACAGTACTAATTATTAGTAACAAAAATATATTAGTAATTAAAAGAGTTTACCCTCTGAATCAGATACATTATTATGATCTGTAGCATTGTTATTTTCAGGATCACTTGGGCTTTGTGGAGTTGGAACATCTTCTGAGCTCCAACTTTCTATTTCTCTTTGAACAAGAGAATCGAAAAATGCCATCATTCTTTGATCTTCATCAGTTGATTGATGGCTGTAATCGTGTGTCATAAATTGTCCACTTCTTAAAACTAACCCAATATACTCATCATGCGTGTATACTCTGCGTTGTTTTTCCTCTTTGTCATCATCTCTCTAAAATAATTTTTATTTATATATAAATAAAATAAAAAGAAATTTTATTCTATATATCTATTTACCTTCAGACCTCCTAAACACTTATGACTGAGTGGAAATGGTGACCATAATTTTATAATTTTTTCAACCCCTGATGAAGCAAGAACATAATTGGCTTGATTATATCGAACTTGATTAACAATTGATCTATGACTACGTAAAATCATATGCGCTGAATCTACCCATTTGATACTATCATCTGTAGGTATTTTCCACATATATAAATTAAAATCATCTGAACCTAAAATATATTAATATTAAATTATTAAATAATTTTTAAATAAGTTATGATTTTAATTAGTTTTGTTTAACTTACACACCTGATAATATATATTCATCGTTATTCCCAGCAAAACAGCATGATTTCATGGTACAACTGTTGTAGTATCCAGGATGGTCAAATTGACATAAATGGGTTGCAGAATTAACAGCATATAAAACAGGAGGTAATCTCCTTCGAAGAGCAAGCAATGTTGTACCTGCTTCATTAAATCTAACATTCATGCAACTTTGTGCTGGTCCTTCAGATCCATATCTCAAAACAGGCCTGAAAATAAACAAATTATATGCAAAATATTGTAAACTAAGTAAAATTAAATTTTCGTATTTAATATGAATAATTTTTATTATATTAGAAAACATAAATTATTATAAAGATTGATATATATATTTTCTTACTTCAATGGTTTCCGTACATCCCACATACTAACTCCTTCTTTTGCATTAGCAGTAACTAACATTACTGGTTCAACTGGATTAAACATTACTGAATGAAAAGAATTTTTGTGTTGAGCCAAACAAAAAAAAGATTCTGCAGAACTAGCAGAACCTCTAATATCATAAATAAGAACGCGTCCATCATCACAGGCGCTTGAAAAGACATTATCATTGTATGGATGAACTGATAAACCATAGACTGGTTTCTCGTGACGAAAAAAGTTTAAAACATCTGTTCTATAAACGATAAATTTAAATTCAAATATTGTTTTATTAATCATTTGAAAATACAATAAAATTATTTTATAATATTAATACTAAAAATACTGAATAAGGTATAAATTTATACATGTATATATTATTTGGTTTATTCATTTACTTAATTTTTGTGTATTTGTAAATTATATATATGAAGATATATATATATATATATAAATGTTTAATATTCTAGAGATAAATAAAATATGGAATTTCTATTTTAATAGTATTAAATTTATAAAACATATAAACTTTATAATAAAATTTAAAAAATAATTTTTATCATATAAGATTCTGTATTAATATTTTTGAAATTAGAAATAAAGAAAAAAATTTAAATGTAACAATGCAATATTAAACAAAAATATTTAATAATTTGATATCCTACATTATTTTTATTATTGATTTAATTCATGTACACAAGTTCATTAGTACAATTTATTTAATTATATAAACTTACGTTTGTAAATCATGAACGATAACTTGATCATCATTTCCAGCAGAAAATATTTTGGATTTACTACTATTATAGCCAAGGCAAAATATATTACTCATATGTTGAGCTTTCATTACTATGGGTTTCCCATGTTCTTGAATAGCTTTTTCCACATTCCATAAAAGAACCCTTTTATCATCACCACCTGCAATTACATATACATATAATTACTAACAAAACATACAGATCTTCTATTTTTAAATAATGATAATTGTAATACATTCATTAAATCAACTTTTATGTATTAATTGCAATATAATTTAAAAAAAAATTTTAACCTACATAATTTTATGAAGGATAAAAATTAAAAATTTTGCCAATATTAAATACAAGAATATTAATGATTTATATTAATTGATATTCAAATATTTTACAACACTTTATCATAATGAATCATTAGTGAGTTTTATTAATTTGAAGTCAAAATTTTATATTTTCTATCAAATTGGTTCAGGTAATATAATAAAAATATGTGTATTTACTTATTTTACAATATATATACATTACAATATATAGTAAATGTATAAATGGTCATTGAAAAAAATTATTAAATCGACAAATGTCTCTACAATTTATAATTCGTTTATATTTACTGCTGATGACATCAACAACAGATCCATTTGAGAATTAATAAAAGGATATAATATGAATTTAATATCACGAACAAATAACAAAATGTTTTCGATATGCAAAATAAGGCATATACGGTGTTTGAAATGAGACATTCGGTATTTATAAATATAGATGATGCACGTATAAATATGCGTGTATTAACTGCGTGTAAATCCGAAAGTGGGGGAATCATGTGTTTCACCGTAAAGATATAAGCAGGATGACTATATTTTAATTTTTTTTTAATATGTTTGAAGTTTTACGTAATAAAATATATATCTATTTATAATATTTCAAGTTTAGTTTACTTATGAAATATTCTTTTGAATTCTTGTTACGTAGAAGTTTTAATATATTAAAAAAAAATCAAGTATCCCTATTGCATCAATGGACGCCGCACCCTAAATATATAATGTACGTTTTTGATTTTCAAAAAATATTGTTATAGGTTTGGACTATTATAATATATAATATTTTTTCATAATTATTATATCTATATTTCGATTAATATATATCAATGTAATTTTTTATAGGAAAACGTGGAATACGGTGTTAAACATCTCCATTCTAAGCATATATTATCTTATAATTTTAATTTTATAAAAATCAAATTAATTTAAATCAATTAAAATATTTGTCTAATTAAAAGTTTAATAGAATATATAAATTCGTAGTTATTTTTAATTAATTTATTTGTTTAATATATCTTGTATTATGTTTAGTATATAGTAAAAATAAGTTAACCTATGATTAGATATCTATACTCTACTATGAATAAATCTAATTGAATTATTTACCTAATTACATATATTTTTACTTTCAAATTATTTTAAATAATAATAAATATATATCATGTTTCATAGTTATAATTATAAATTAAATACATTGATAGATACAATTTATATATATAATTACTAAAATAAATAAATATATAAACATAAAAAGTTAAATTTGATACCAAATCATAAATTCAAATACAAAATCAGATAATGAATTCAATAAAAAAACTGAATACAAATATAAAATAAAATGGCTGTGCCCTTCATACCAAAATCTTTATACAGAAATATTATTTTTTAAATAAAATTTAATAATATGTATAAAAAATTTTTCTTCTAAACTATTTAAAAAAATCTTTTATAGTATATTTTCAGGATAAAAGAAAATAAGAATTATCTATTAATAAATACTTATAAGAGTATTAAACCATTATTACATATATTTTTATATTATTAAATTATTGTTTTATTTATGTTTGAAAATTACAAAAAGATTATAAATACCATTATATTAATTTAAATATTATATAGATTGCATCAGTATCTTACAAAGGTAATTTTATTGTAACATTTTACTATTATTATTGTAATAATTAATCTATTAAAATAAACAAAATATAACAATAAGGAACTAAGTAGAATTTTGTATAAGTCTAAATTTGTAAATAAATGATTCATTTTTATATAAATATTGAATTAATATTGTTATATTATGTATTTTTTAAGTAATGAATCTATCAAAATATGCTTGTATTAAATTAATAAAATTATATTGATTATTTTTGCAAAGAAAATTAGATATAAAAGCTTACCAGAAACAAGCAGATCTCCTTCCTTTGAAAATTCAATGGCATTAATACACCCATAGTGCGAATAGAGATCTTTCCGAAATAAATTTTGTGCACCAAAGAACCTAGCATCTACAAGCTTTTTGCAGTAATCAATCCTGTCATTGATCTGTCTATTAAGGACATAACCCAGAGGGTTGCAGAGATAGCCAGTAGTGCTGGATTTTAACATTTTAGCTTCTGTATGATTGTCACCTTGGTGATGATGATCTGGGTGATTATTCAGCTTCTTTTTTTTCCTACCACAACGACGGCAACACGATCGCCAGCGACCTGCCGTCAAAATCGTCGCCGCTTCCTTTCTGCTGCTCCTGTCTCCCATTTAATGCTAAAACACTTTTTCGTTTGTCGCGTGTACAAGTTTAGAAAGGAGAGGTTGACTCCTTTTATTATAAAAATCTTTTATGTCTCTCCCTCTTTCTCCATTTTCTCTTCAAGAATTTTTCAAATCCGTTTCGCCATTATTATATTCCTACACAACTCTTATTTTGCTTTTCCTTTTTTCTTTATACGAACAGACTACTTTCTTATTGCGTATATTACGAGACTCTCCTTCTCTCTCTTTTCCATTAATTTTTCTTTATGTTATGGCTGTCTTTCTCTTTCGTTCTCTTTTCCTTCTCTCCCTCTCGTTTCGTTACGTTTTTTTTCTATTTTTGATGTAGTTTCATGCAACTGTTTACAATACAAATGTAATCAAATAGCTAAAATATTTTTTCTATTCAAGGAGATGAAGAATAGAAAAAATGGTACTGGTTATGCTGAACTCACTGTCTGTCCGTACTGTGATCAGCTGATTGAGATGATGTAGGTATCTACCGTACTGACACTGACGCCTCACAGCAATTTGAAACTGGTTACTATATTCCTCTTTGTCGAGTATTATCAACTTTACCAGTACTATAGTCTACTTGGTTTTCGGTATTTTCAAATTCTTGATGGCTTTTTCTAAAAGTTCTCACATGTTGTAATTTTCATATTACACCAACTACATGTTATAAATGGAATGTACATGCATACGTTGAGCCGATTTTTCGATGAGAATGGAATCCTTTTTTCTTTGGATTTCTAATGGTTTTGACTTGTCAATAAATCATCAATGGTATAAATGTATATAATTTGCTGTTTTTCTTTTTTCATTCAATACTTTTTTGTATTTCTTTCTATTACTTTAGCAAAGCCTTAATTCAATTATTCGATACATAATTGAAGGTTGATTTCACTGATATATTTATTTCCCCAACAATATAGTATGGTACATTCTACTACATTTACTTATGTTAATTATTAATACTTACCCATATTTGTAAAAATATGACAATTTTTATAATATACGTTGAACTCTAAAAATGTATGAATAACGAACAGTAATATCGATGCAGTGTGTCATGCGTCTTGCAGCATTATAGCTTCACACTATTCATTGTTAAAAATATATTTTTTTGTATTTTATTTGATTATACAAACAATACTATAGCACACATCCATATCCAGGAACTCACGCATCATACACATACGCCATAAAAATTAAATTTAACCTAACTCGTATATGCCACGGAATACAGTCTAATTCATCGATATAATGACGCTTATATCGAAAAGACAGCCACGACTCCGAGCGGTACAAGAACGCACTTTAAATTAATATGTGCATCTTCAAATGCAGTATATTTTTTAAAAAACGAGTAAATTATTGGAATACATAGGTTCAACACATGTTGATTACATCCTGTACCGAAAATCCTAAGTCTCCTTACATTTTTTCCAGTCTATTACTTTTTTTTGCTTATTTGACTGAGCTTATATGCACTTTTGCATTTTCATAGCTAATAAAGTATATAAAATGTGTACAATTTGTGTTGCATGAGTATACCGATACTGATAAAAATAAATTAAAGCTGTTATAATGTAAAACTATTTTCTTCCAAATTCTTATAAACTTTAACACTTTTTTCAATTGAATTATTTATTTGGAACTATTATCGAAGTTTTAACTTTCACATGACAAATTCTTAATATATTATATAAAAAAATTTGTTATTATAAACATGATATATTAAAATTAACAATACTTTAATATCCCTAAAATAATATTCGATAATATTTTTCAAAAAAACAAAAATTTTTTAAATGAATTTTATTTAATAATTAATTTAAATGATTAATTCAGTACTTTTCATTTTAATCTATGAAATTACAGAGTAAAAGAAACTTTAAAATTATATTTTATTATAAATTTTATTGTTTACTTTCAAAATATTTTCAATACATTACGATTATATTGTTTCTTATTTATGAATATTAGAATTATGAAGTATTAAATTTAGATATAGATTTGTATCCACTGCAAGATGTATTTTAACAATGATAAATTAGGAACAAAGTAATTTAATGAATAATAAAATAAAAGAATATTAACAATAAGTAAGAAGACATATCGAGAAAAATAAGTTTTAATTAAACAAAATATAATATTTACAATTAAAATTTTGTTAAGTTACATATAGATAAATTGAGATTTAGAGAATATATTCGTTAAGAAAAAGTAAAATGTACCTTTAATTAAATTATGTATACAAAAGATAATACATAAATAATCTACAGAGGTTCTAAAATTAAGAACTGGTTCAAAAGTCATTTGTTTTTTAGCGTGAACTTAATTTGTTTAGAAAAATCATAAAATTAAAAAATAATAAAATTGTAGGTCTCTATTGTATGTTTATCAGTATTTAAGAATATTAAATTTTTGATTTTGAACGAAATAATTTATCTAATTATTATATTATTATAAACCCATATAGTTGACTTAGATACTAGTGAAATATTTTAATATTGTAACATATATGTATATGTGCATTTGCAATAGCATGAAAAAATTATATATAATTATATTTTTTACTATTTTTATAATTACAAATAGAAATATTACAAATTGACATTTTATTTGAAAATAATACCAAATTACTATTGTTCCATTATATGAATCTTTGAAATTTACTTTTTAAAGTTTTTCTCAGAAAAATTAAAAAATTTCTACAAACTTAGTTTAATATAACAGTAATTTTAATATTTAACTATCAATGATATGTTTTTGAAAATACTACTTATGTGGATAACATTACTGATATTATAATTAGAATATTTTCAATTCATTTTTGAGGGAAATTTAAAGTTAATTATTATACTAAAATCAACATCAAATAAAAAGTATAGTATCTAATCCTTTTCTACACTTACTTGATACTAGATTTTAAAAAACTTTAAAACTTTAAACTAACTGTATTTAAATATTTCTAAAAACTAGGAAGTATTCAAATTATGAAATATTTTTAAGTTTCAATTTATTTTTTAAAAATCAAGTAAATATATAAATAGAATTGAAAAAGTATATTTTCATAATTTTTATATAGTTTAAAATTTAAAAAATGTATATATACATTTTAATGAATAAATATTACAAACATTATCTCATACAATTTTATATAATAAATAGAGAGACAGTAGTTTTAATACAAATATTTTGCAAATTTTGTTTCAATTTAATAATTTTTTAATTATATATATACATTATTAAGTTCTCATTTTTTAAAAGTATTTCATGCTTTTTAATTCTGTTTGCAAAATTGTTATACGTCAAATATATATATATATATATATAAATCTATAATTAATTTAATTTAATTTATAGTAAACTATACATTAATATTTAAAATACTAACATAAATAATGAATTTAAATAATCTATATAATAATTTGTTTTTATAATTTTATAATAAATTAAAAATGAAACCTTACTAATAAATTATTCTTAGGAACATCATAAATTTAAATTAATATATAGTACTATCAGTATTGAGTAACATACTACTATTAATATTTTAACAATATTTTTATAAAATTAATTATTTAAAAATTATTTATTATTCTTGTAATTATAATTAAAATAATATAATATTCTATCTTTAATTTATATAAAATAATATAAGTTTAAAACAAATATGTAGTTTTAATGTAAAAATTAAGGCTTCCAAAGTTTGACAAGACCATCTTCACTGTATGAACACAATAAATTCTGATGAGGATGATGAGCAAGTCCAATAACATCTTTTTCATGGATCTACAAATACAGTTTAAAATATACATCTAAATGTACATAAAAATAAATATTAAATCAAAATTTATATTTATTTCTTACGTTTAATGTTCTTTCTAATTTTCCAGATGTAGTAGAAAAGCAATAAAGTACAAAATCTTCTCCAACACAATAAATATATTCTCCTTTAGGAGACACGACCGCGCAAACAAAGTCACCACCTTCGCGTTTACCGCTCGAAAATGATCTTACTATTTGTCCTTGCATATTCATAATTACAACTGTATTTGAACGATTACAAACTACAAAATGTTCAGGATTTTTTGGTAAAGAGTGTATACTATTTACAGTTAGATCTGCAGCTCCTAATGATTTATATGTACCAGTGCATTCTGTAGTTTTTAAACTCCAAACTTTCACTGTTCCATCTGAAGAGGCACTACAAGATTCACATATAAAAATTTAAATGAAATGCAAGCATTTATTTGATAAAATATCATTTAGATGTTCAAAATCATAGAAAAATAAAACCTTTAGTAATTTTTCAATTTTCTGTATAATATTTACCAAATATTTACAATCCATTTGTATTGATAATAATAATTAGTAAATAATATTTAATTTAATTTAAAGAATCTTAATAAAAATTAAATAGGCTTTATTTGAAAAATTATATTATTCGAGCATAAAAATTTATAAAATGAATAATATAAACCTAATAATATTATGGGCATCTGAAGAAAATATAACTTCATTGACATATGAAGAATGTCCCCTAAATTCCTTTAATGTTTTACCAGACTTTAATCCATGAATTCTGAAATTATAGTGGATTAAAATGATAACTGATATTTTAATCTATTTATTTTTTTAAATTATTTATATAACAATTTTTATAAGGAATTTATAATAATATAAATACCTAATTGTAGCATCAAAAGATGCTGAAAGTACTTGGCCATTGTCTCTGCTAAATTGTAAACAGGTAACACCTTTTATATGGGCTTTTTCAAATCTTCTTAAACATTGACCACTTTGTACTTTCCAAATTTTTATTTTTCCATCTTGTGCACCCCCAGCTAACATTTCACTATCTCGACTAAAAGCCATTGATAAAACAGCTTGCTCCATCATCATAAAATTATCTTGAGCTTGATACTTTAAGTCCTTTCTAATTTTACCTGTAGTAAAATTCCACACTTCAATGAAACCATCAACAGATCCTGTAACTAAATATTGACCATCTGGAGAAAAGCGAGCACATTCAACATGTGATTTTGTTCCAAATTTAATTTGTTTTGATAATTGTGTTGGATATTTCTCATCTTCTTGATCACGTACAGCAGCTTTACCCCGGAATAAATCTATGGTAGTACCAGGTGGTAGAAGTCCTTGATGTTGCTGCCATTTCAAAGCTTGTCCTAATAGTGCTAGCAATCTACTAGATGGTACTACCGAAACTTCTCCTGATAAAGATGTAGCTATATATGCTCTTCTTTTTTCTTTTGTACTTCCATCTGGATATGCTTCTCTAGGATCAAAATATGATCGAGCAAGAAGGTTCTCTATTAAATAAAAATTATGTTAGTTTTAGTAAGCATTATAAATATAATTTTGAAATTTAAATCTAAATTTTAAATCATATATTTTTAATATTATTATAAAAATATTTAAATTTTATAATTCATACCTAAGTGAATGTATCGTTCAGGTTCTTGTTGTTTCATCATTACCATTGGTTCAGTTTGCCTCAATAAACTTCTCGCTGCTCCAAGTTCTCTTAATTCAATTAATTCCAAAACCACCTTTTAAAAAATAAAAATAAGACATATAGTGTTTTACCTTAGTAATATTGGTTTCTTTTATTATACCTGTTCATATAAATCAATTAGCTTTTTATCTGGTAGTTTAAGAGATTGTATAGCTTTGAGTACGGTATCCCAATGTCCATTATTTATATCAGCTACAAATCCATCTACACTATCTACAGTATTTAAAGACACACCTGTCTCTTCCTGAAATTTTATTCTTTTTTTATATTATAATATTAATTACAAAAGCATATGAATATATCTTTTATTACCTGTAAAGTTTGTAGTGTTTTCACCAGATTGGATTCTTTTAGATATTGTTGGATTAACCGAATAACACTATAAGACATTAAGTTTATAAAAAAACAATTAAATTGTAAAATAAAATATTATTTATAATTGAAGTTACTTTATTATTTGAAAATTAATGTTATGAATTACCGAATAAATAAAATTTTCTTATAATACTAAAAAATTGTTTTATAAAGAAACAGCGAATGAATGTTGAAAGAAATTAAGTAAACAAAACTTATAAATTTAAAAAGGAAAATCCCAATTATGAATTTAAGTTATTTATACAATATTTTTTTATATATACATTTACGAAATAACTTACTCGGCAGATTCAATTTCAATAGACATTTTTTAAAATAAAAATTTTTCCTTAATTTAAAGACCAAAGCCATAGACGTTAAAACTAATGTGTAATAGAACATATAAATTTATAGGTTATATTCTATTATGAAAAAGAAAAACGATTGAAAGCAATGGAGAATGAAGCCAGAAGAAGGCTTGAGTTTTGCTAAGGGCTGATATGGATAAAATGGTCAATTTAATTCAGTCAATATAGATTAAGGCTATTTCTGATTGTTTTCCTTGCAAAATATTTTCTGTGTAATGTTTTCTCTTTTTTTTAAAAAAGAAAAAATTAAAAATAATATCATCATACTTATAAAAGTTGGTATCTCGACAAATTTTAAATATGCCGATGAGGTTTAAGTTTTAAAAGGTTTAACTCATATTATTTTAAATCTCGTATTAGTAGTAGACTTCATTTTAATTCAATAATTCTTATAAAGAATCTACATTTTATTGAATATTATTTTGTATATTTATAGTAAACTACGGTGTTATGTATAATTCACACATTAAAAAGAGCCCGCAATATTTAAAGGCGTTTCCGGTATTTACCTATGTATTATAAAAATCGAAAGAAGTTAATTTTTTTAACTTTATTAAAGTAATTAAACGTAATTTAACTTTTTAATATTGTCGATGAATTTGTGATCAGAAAAATTGAATAGAATCTTTTAAAGCTATAATTTATTTTAAATAATAAATTGACACTAATCTATACGTGTGTGTTTATAAGTATTAGAAAGATAATTCTTTATTTAATTTTTTAGAAAATTTACAATTTCTGTTAAATACTATAAGTAAAATTTAATTTAAAAAATGATAATTAATTGTTTAATTTAACTTTTATCAATATTTAATGTAGGTACTGATATTTAATGTCCCTGTATGATATATAATCTATTTCCTTTTAAAAAAAAGTTAATTACAAATTTATTTAATTTGATATTTTCATTTTGTTAATATAAATTAACAATCTAATTTAAATGTTAGATGGAATCTATTTGATCCTTATCTATTTTTTATGTTTATTTAAAATTATAAATATTATTATTTCTAAGATTAAGTTTTAAAATATATTCACAGATACATTTTTATTAAATAAAAAGCATTTTAAAAGTTTAAAGAATATTTAATATGTATATATTTTATTTTTAGAAACTTAGGAAAATATATATGAAATAAAGAAAATATCAAAATATACTTATATTAAAATCTTTATGTATAGAATCCAAAATTTTAATAAAATTTAATTATTGTAAAGTTTTTTCTAAGAAATGTAAGTTTTTAATAAATATAAAAATGAAATCAGAGGCATCTAGGTTATTATTCTTTTAGTTAAAATTTTTTTATTGTATATTAATTGTTATTTTGTATAACTATAGATATTTGTAAAGAATAAAAATATATTATAAATTATTATTTTATATTAAATATTTAATTACATCATAAAAAGTAATAAAAACATGTATAAAACTATAATTTCAAATATTTTTATCTTAAAATATCTATTAAAAATTAGCAAATTATAATTATTAAAATTTTTTTAAATATTATAATTTATAAAAAGATGTTAAATAATTTTAAGTTTACAAAAAACTGTTCAAAATATAGATTTTATAAAAATGAATATTTTTTAAAATAATTTTGAACAAAATCTACAAATGTTATACTATAAACAAATAAATATTTTTATATTTTATCTAGGCTTATGGTATGAGATTTAATTTTAAAGAAAAGAAAACTCTGATTTTTGTAAATAATTTAAATCAATTTCATTAATAATGAAGTATTTTTAATTATAGAGTATTTATTTTTAATAATATAGTTTTTATCAGATATTTTTGATAAGCCTTTGGATATGAAATTTAATATTATTTGCTAAAAATTCTAAAACTGTATTTATTAAAAATAAAATTGAAAATTTTGAATCATTTTTACAATATAAAATACGTAATAAATGAACACGTAAGTAAAATACATACCTATAAATACAACAAGGTATCCACGATGGATTATGATCTATATTTACTGCAAGTCTATGTTTTGTATTTCGTGCTTATAAAATTTGTAAGATTTTTGTTTTCTAAAATATTGTTAAAAAATATTGAGGTCGAATGAAAAAATATGACGAACAAAATTTCAAGATTGAAAATAATATTATGGAAAAAATGGAAATTTTTACTGCTGAGTGTAGCAATTATTTTCCTACTTATACAGCTCTGTAACATAAGCATATTGGGCTTTGTTGGTGATTCTTCGAGAAAGGTACATACAAATAATCAGCAAAATTTAGAAAATAGAAAAGTAATTTATCGATAACTATCTTTCCATTATACATATTAAAAATTGAGTTTTTAAAAATTAACTTATTATTTATTCATTATTAAGATGTTCAAAGTTTTGATTTTACTTTTATACTTTAAAAAAATATTCCATAGGTGCCATCAGAGTTGAAAGAACTAAATAATTCTAAATTAATGAAAAAATTAGAAGAAAATAACATATCCTTATTCAAAGCTCGTGATTCTCGTAACAAATATTTTTCCATTTCGAAGGGAAAATTTATTTGTTTTGGAACTAAGGAAGAATTAGAGTATATTAAAATTAATGATGATTACTGTGATTGCACTCAAGATGGTAGTGATGAACCAAAAACAAATGCTTGTAATAATGGAGTATTTTATTGTAAAAAGAGTTCTAGAAATTCTGCAGGTTTATATTATTCATACAATTGAAGACTTTAAAGTTTCTTATCATTTTCTGAATAAATGAATTTCTTTTATTTTTTTTTAGTAAAAATTCCATCATATCAAGTTAATGATGGCGTTTGCGATTGTTGTGATGGAAGTGATGAATGGTTAGAAGTTTTTGTTGTTGAAGCAAATAATGGTACTAAATTAAATCTATAGTATGTAAAACTAATTGAATTTTTTATTGAATTTCAATAATAAATATTTTTAGTTTCAGGTGATTCATTGTTAAAATACCATCCTATTCATT
Source organism: Dolichoris vasculosae (assembly GCA_018907195.1). Lineage (NCBI taxonomy): Eukaryota > Metazoa > Arthropoda > Insecta > Hymenoptera > Agaonidae > Dolichoris > Dolichoris vasculosae. The sequence continues at coordinate 5,145,059 of JACCHY010000018.1, forward strand.
GTATAAATCAATGTTAAGAAATATAATATTATATAAGTTCATAAATTGTAAAGACAGTACCTGATTTCAGGGCAAGACTGAAAGTATCAAAACAAGGATTATACAGTATTAAAAAAATCTGTGTAGATATATAATATTTATAAAACCTAATAAAAACAATTATTAAAATTAAAATATTTTATAAAATTGATATAAGGATGTCTTATGGTTTTAATGATGAATTTATAGATTGAAAACTATTTAGTATTAATCTTTATACGATTAAAAATTTTTTAACTGTTTTTGTAAAATTTAATGAGTAAACTGTAATTATTTGTACAAATAGAATTTTATTTAGATTAAATAAAATGATTATTTATATGTTAGTTAAAATTTTTAAATATTTTGGTATCAACAATAAACATAAAGTTTTTATTAATTAAAAAAAATACATATTACTCATTCATTTATTATTTTATAAATCCAAAATTATTTTGAAAACATTCCAATTATATATAATTGAAGACAGTATATATATATATATATATATACAAATAAAATATATTTAGATTAAAGTTTTTACATATTTATGTTAGTGAAAAGTAAAAATTTGTTTCTTTCATTGAAATGCAATAAAATAGTATATGCTACATTATATATTTTAGATAATGTAAAAGAATATATGGCATTTAAGATAAAATAAATATGAATACATTCTAATATATTAAAAGAAATATATATATAGAATATCAATTTTAAAGCATATATTGTGTCTATCAGTTTTTAAATTATAGAAATCATAAATCATGTATCATATTTGTAAATAAAAGTTCCTTTTAATTACATATAATTTTATTCTTTTGTAAATTTTTTTTTAGTGTTATGTAGAATGTTTAACGAAGACTTGAAAAAATTGGAATTTTTATAATAATAATAATATTAATAACCAATTCATTTTCTACTAATATAAAATGATCAATCAAATTGAAAAATGATTAATTTGCTTAATATTTAAAAAATATATGAATAAAAATTTAATAAAAACCAAGAAGATTAAAATGATAAGAAAAAGTAGTTATAAAACCAATATGAATACTCTCAAATTTTAGTATAAAGCTTATTTTTATTATGGATATATAATTGCATCCTAGATGTAACTTTATTATACATTATGTTTTGTATTATGAATATATGCTAATAAAGATAAATTGATAATATATTTCTAAACTATGAACGTTCAATCTTAATGTTACAATTATTATTTAAGTAAGAAATAATTGCGTATTAAAATGACTATTTTTGTATTATTTTGATATTTATGTCAGCCGCACTGATTACATAGTTAATTGAATCATTTGTCCCTATTCTTAAGATGACGTCATTGCTCGTTATATATTAATTTAATCAATGTAATTCATGATACGTTATTCATTCATTATGCAATAGGTTAATAAATATGTTGCACAATATATTAATAATAGTATTGATACATCAATTTATTAAGTATTATGATAAACTTAGATGTTAATTATATATATATATATAACTTTCGTTAATTATAAAATTTAATGTTGCGATATAAATATTTTTACAAAAAAAGATAATAAAATTTTAATATTATAAAATCCCATAATATATCACATTTTTTATAACTAATTTTCAAAAGCGTTTACAAATTTTTTACAAAATTTTGTTAAACATTTTTGAGATATTATTTTGATTTAAAAGATTAATCGTATTGATAATATTGTTAATATCTTATTTATCGAGTTTTAGTATATTGAGAAATTTCAAGTAAATAATAATTAGAATACCTTCGAAATGATAAAGTTTATCCCAAGTCAAGTATACCCATTTTTATAAAATAAGATATTGTAAATTTAAAAATATTCAGATGAATTTTTTATTTTACTTAATTTTGTCAAGTGCACAGGTGTACGAATATGTACTTGCAGGAATTGAATTGTATAGTTACTAGAAGAATTATCGAGTCTAAATTAACAATAAATGTCTAAAAAACGTTGTTTTAGATAATTATTTTTACTTATTTCTCTTATGAATATTTTATAAAGTTTTTGATTAAAAAAAATATTACTAAAATTGGATTATATATTTAATGCATGATTATGTGAAAGATGTTTCTTTTTATTTCTTAGATATTAAATACGTTGTGAACTATTAATAAAATATAAAATTTTGTCTTATATTTTTCTTATAAATTTTTTTATAATTTTTTTTGTATTTTGATGCATATTTAATAAAAATTTGATTATTATATTTATTAGTATATAAAGAATTTAATCAACTAAAAAGTAGTATTTTGAATCATTTTATTATAAATAACATTCTCATCAACTAAAATATTAAATATTTTAATACAAAAAAATTTTTAATGTAAGTTTTTATAAACAAATTATGAATAAATAAAATATTGATTTCATATTATAAGTTTAATTATTGATAAGTTTAATTCAAGAAATTTCAAAATATTATATAATTTAAATTTTAATAAAATATAGAATATAATTTTAACATAATTTAGTGATCATTAATTAATTTATATTTTTATCCTTATAACGATATATTTTTTTAAATTCCGTATGATGTAAACAACAACATAAAATATTTTTGTATAATATACAGCTCCGAATCAAGGTATTACAAATTTAAATATTTCTGAATCAATTTTTATAATTTTTTAATTTTTTAAAATTTAAAATAAAATGTACATCTATGTAAACACTTAATTTTTTAGTTTCTTTATGTTATTAATATTCTTCATATTACATTTGAAGCCGATATTAAATGGAGAAGCGCTGTTTTTCATGCAATGAACGCCCCAAAAATCATGCAACGTCCCAAAAATCAAAAGAGATCGCGTTACGTCGATAATCTCTACGTACATTTTGGCCATGGCCTACACCCCGATGATTATAATATTTGTTGAGCGAGTGAATACAGTGATTGCTTATTTTCTTGAAAGCCAATTTTGTAATGCAAATATATATATATTTCTGTACCTGTTAAACAACGAAGATATATAATCATTTATCTGTTGAAAAGACCTGAAGAAACAACACATCGCTATAGCAACGATTATCAATATAATTAAATTTGTTATTATTAATTTTTGAAGATTAAATATTCAAAAAGATAAAAAAGGATGAGATAAAGAGGGTTTCATAATGATTATTGTATGATGTATCAATTTACACTTTTAAAATTACAATAAATTATTGCATTGAAATAAATTATTAGATCAAGCAATGAGTAGAACTTATAGTCATATTAAACATATATTTATAAATCACATCATTTACCAATACATTCAGAAAATAAAATATAATATTTTATATTTGCAAACAAAAGAAATTATTTTATTTTTTGAAATGACTAGGAAATATTAAAAATAATAAACTATTTAAAGGTGTGCACAAAATTTTTAGTGCCTATAAATTTATTTATATATTCTTAATTTTTATTAGAAGATTAATTCTTTTTATATTATGGTTTTTGAACAATAATACAGAATATAAAAAAAATACTCTTTAACTACAATTGATTTATATTTGAATTCGATTATCTTTAATTCTATAAATATAGATATTAAGAGCAACAGAATTTTATACTTGAATTTAAAAAACTAAGATAAAATTGTAATTAAATCTTAAAAATTTTGGAAATGAATACTATTATATTTAGTCCAGTAATACTTAATTAATTCGTTATTTTAAATAATTAAAAAGCTTTTATTTAAAAAAATAAAATACATAATTTAAGTATTTTTCAATAGTTTCAGATTCATATATCACAATTTTATATACATAATAAAAATGCATTTTTTAAAATTTTTTTAATGAATAAATATAGTAAAAATAATTATTTATAAAATTTAAATTGATTTAATACTTTGTACGATTTGATTTTATGATTTTGCATGAAATTGATGTATTTAAATTTTAAAATATCTAAATCAAATTAATATTTGTAAACGTAAATTTATTTTACGTTTATTTTAAATATAACTTTTATTGTAGTTTTATCCAGTGAGGAGGCAGGTGTTAACAGATCCATAAGTTTCTGTTTACGTTGATTGATTGGACGTGAATAAATTCAATGAAGTGTAAAAGATAAGTGGAAAGATACTTCCAGCTAAATGGCTGAAGCTTTGCAATAAAAGGCTTTCCGAAGCCCAATTTTCAGAAGGAATTGCGACTGGTTTGGCTTTCGCCGAAGGTATCAAGCAAGGACATCCACTTCATTAATTCTACTTCCTTTCTTTGTTTAAAGAGGTCTTCTTATTTTTTTATTTTGTATTTGTATAAAAACCAATGATATTATAAAGAACCTTAGTTTATAGTTTTTCGATAGTCAGCTTATATATGTTTATTTATTTGTATTTGTTAATTTTGAGAACATATAAACTTATTTTTATATATCTAGACTTATGTATATGCGGACTATTCAGGTATATATAATTAAATCAAGTACAATAATTTTATAGAAGTTATAAAATTAAGATATTGAAAATCGATTATGGTAAACATTCCATTATACTGATATTTTTTACTTTTCCAATCGATTATTTTATCATAGTATTATTTTATTTTTTATTTTTCTTTAATATGTAGAACACGATGAAAATCTATTTATAAATAATTTATGTTAACTATTATTACCAGCATATTTTCACTATCAAATTATAAGAAATATGAATGTGAAATATTATTAAGTTTTTAGGATATTTAATGTTTAAAATTAAAAAATATATTAAGAATGTATATGTTGTTCATAATGCATAGTTTATATATTAAAATAAACATTTATGAAAGTAATTACATTAATGCTAAGTATTTATTATATTTCAAAGTTTATTGTGAGTATAAATGTAGAATAAAATTTAGTAAATTGAAGCGAAATATAGAATTATTTAAAATCTTGATATGAATACATTACATGTATAAAATTTGACATGACTAGATATAATCGTAATAAATAAAAGAAATAAAAAAGCGTAAAATACATATTAGCAATCAAAGTAATTTCAAATTTTGTATTTTACAAAAGTTTGAAATAATAAAAAGTAAAATAGCATGACAAACATGCTGTAACGTAATAAAATTTGTTTATTATTGAAAAATAAGCAATCTAAAAGATAGTAGTTCGAGCACGGGCAGCTGATGAGTACAAAAAGCTCATTGTTTCCGGATTTCCGGAATGGTTTCGCCTTCTTCCTCCCTAAGTTTCGCGGTTATAATTTTTTAATAATTGGCTGCCGGCACTTTTCTGACTGAAAGCGCACATACATCTACGCTTTCTCCTTTGCGTTTGGACGCGCTGACCAACTGGCCAACTGGTCCCTTCGTAAAGCACGCGTGTACACACATGTATGTATGCTTACACTACACTAATCGCTCTCCCAGCTGCACATACACAGAAATAAACGCACACACATAAATAAAAGCGTGCGGTCTGGCGCGTGCACGCCTCCCCACTTTTTCTTTCAACGTTTTAACCCCCGATCGATGCGCGCTGCCCTAGAGTCCCGACAATGCCTTTCTTTCCTTTTTAGTCTACCGCTTGCTTCAACTTCTTTTTTTCTCATTTTTTCATAAATGAAATTACATTCACATGCTTTCATATACTCTTTTTTTTTAAATATAAAACTTACATTATTCTTTTTTAACTACTGGCTCTTTGATTAATTTTGTTTTTCTAATTCTTAGACAGCAATAATATTGATCGATTATCATACAACTACTATTTTACATTTAGATTATTTGTTAGAACTTCACACTTTTACACAATAAAAATAGGTCTCTTTAAACTAGAAAAAGTATCATTCAAATTAATTATTTTATAACTTCTTAAATTTTTCTCCATAAACTCAGAAATATCATTGAGATTTAGGTTAGATTAAAATTAATATTTAAAATAAAAAAAATTCAATGAAAATATTGAAAGTAATTTTGTATTTCGTAATTCATCTACAAATAGTTTAATATTTTAAAATACACATATTTTACAAAAAATTTTATTAATTTTAGCCGCTTTAATTTATTGTTTTATTTTTCTTATGATATTGACAAACATTATAAATTAATGTTTTTTATAGCTAATAGAATCTAAATATTACGTGCTAATTTTACTTAATACTTTATAAATAACAATAATTGCTTTTTTCAACGCCTTGAAAAATTTGTTACAACTATCTCTTATGTACTATACTATAAGTAGTAATACAAATTTAAAATAGATAATCGGAAAGTTTACTTCTATAAAATGTATTCTTAGAATATTTTAATTTATATCTATGATTTTATTGTTAAAATTAAGGTCTATTGAATTTATTACTAAATTAAAATATATCATCATTTTTATACTTGATTTTTTAATAATATAATAGAAAATAAAACTTTTTTGAAATTTTGGTTGTTTTAAATATTTACAGAATATTTTTTATTATAATAAAAAAGTTATTTGATAAATAATATAAAAAATATAAATATAAAGTATTAAAATTATAATGTCAAGTAAAATTATTAAAAATTTTAAAAATAATTTTTATCAAACTGTATTATAAAATTAGTTCTATAACCTATCATTGATATAAATTTTTATAATACTGATCTGATTATACTTTTATATAATATATCTATAATTAAAAATAAAGTTTTGAATCACTTAAAAATATTTATATATTAATAATGGAAAAAATAAATATAATTATATTGTATAGTATTAAAGTTAATTTTTATACAATATTATATATTTTATTAAAATCGTTAAAAAATTGAGATTTTATTTATATCAAGTGTATAAAATTTTATTATTTTTTATAATTAAAGGTACTTTAAATTTAACAATTTAATATAGTTTTAATAATGTTTAAGATTTAATGATTGAATTGTTTTATTTAAAATTATGGAGAAAATTTCTTACAAATTTTACTGAATTTTACAGTTTTCCTTTAAAATTTTTTTTAATATTGTAAATACAGAACCATGTATTTCATGTTACGAAATGTTATTTATGGTAGAATTAACATAATTAATATAAAATATGAATGTATATATGATGAAATTCTATACAATAAGAAAAAATGTCCTTATTTACATATAAACATCTTATAGAGAAAATTTTAATCCAATAATATAAATAGTAAACAATATAATATAATATAATATAATATGATATAAATAGTGTACAAAGAAATCTCGTAATGAAATCCGGAAGTATTTAAATTTATTAATTTTATATTGTCAATTATATGTCTGTATAAATGATATTGTATGTAAAATTAATATATAGGCTAATCAAAAGAACACTTCTCTTAAATATTTAACGTCTGAAAGTGCATCCGTTTTATTGGCTTCCTCTTTTTTCAGTCTTTAAAACTGAACCTTATTTGTCTCTCCCTCGCTCTCTCTCTCTCTGCTTGCCTGAAAATACTTCAGAATCCCCAAATAAAATATACATAAAGAAGAAGTAACAAAATAAAACAAAAGTATAGAAAGAAAGGAACCAACCAATATTTTGCAGTTTTTCATTACGAATGCTTTTCGCGGATCAAAGTGTTTATCAGAAACTGTCGGAATTCGATCTCGCGGATAGGTGGTGTTTATATACTATAAAGTACTTGCTCAAAAATAAAAAATAAAAACAAAAATAAAAAAATAAAAACGAAAAATAAAAAGAAAAAGAAAAAGAAAAAGAAAAATGTAATTATCGAATTAACCGGTATTCACGCTACACCCGCATGTATTCGCACGCACGCGTACCTTTAAGTGGATAATTGCGCGGGTATAAACCAAAGCTATCAGGGGGTCAAACGGTTAGAGTTTTTGGGCAATTGGTTAATGTTTTCTGCCTTTGTGCACATATTCGGTCTATTTGATCGGATCCACCGAAAGCGTAACGTATAATTTGAATCTGCTCACGAGAGTATTTTAACTCTGAAAGCACGATTTTGTATACGTAAACTATAAACTGATATTCTCGAGGACAATGTATAGAAGTGCAGACAAAAAATCTGCTAAGAAAATGCTATCGAAGCGTCGGACAGAAAAAATAATCCTCCGAAATGTTTTATATTAATCTACTTCTTAATATTTAACACTTGATTATCTTTTATTGTATATTTGATATTCATTTGAAGAAAAAAGTTTTTCCTTTCATAGATGTACAAAATTTCTTAATAATATTATTTTATTTAAAAGTGGTAACAGTTTTACATGTATATTATATTTCTTTTTTAAATTCCCGTTATTTTTTACATTCTGACGTATAATAATCTTTTGGGAACAATTCAATGTGTTAGCAATTAAATAATTATTTCAGTTTTCTTTCTAAACATATATATATTTAATTATACAAAAATTTTAATGTATAAGACTTATATAAACATAATAAGATAGTATGTAATTATCGATGAATAAAAACATTTGTTTATAATATTCGCTTCTATTATATTTTAATAGACTAAAATCTGATCCATTTGAATTTCTTGTATAAAATTCAACATCTACAGTATCATAATACAATTGATCTTTAGAAAGATTTATAATTATTATTTATACTTTGTTAGAATTATTTGAAAAATAAATTAAAAAAATTAAATATAATTTTGATTTTTATTTTCGTATTTATATGAATTAAAAAATTTTTTGAATGTAACATGAAATTCAATAATTACTCTTTAAATTTTGTACGCGATACTTGTTCTTTTATAGGTATAACTAATGTCTTAATCTTCATAGGTATGATATAATTAAGAAAAATTACTTTTGATATTTTTCAACATACTTTTAAATTATCACTATTAAAACAATGATAATTCTAATAGTGATTTTTTGAAGCAATAAAAGTTTTGAAACAAATATTTTTTTAAAAATTTTATAATTTATAACTTATATTTATACGTATTTCATTAATTATTTTTATAATTCATAAGCAAATTTTTATAAAAATAAAAATGAAATTGTAATTATATGCAGACTTTTTTTTATCATTTACTCGATTAAAAATTATACATCTGAAAAATTTTAAACCAATATTCAAAAAAGTGTATTTACTTATAAATTTTATGTATATGGTTCTAGTAAAAAATTGTAAAACATGTTGGTTAATATCATTATGAAAAATAATTATTTGTAAAAATATGTACATTATTTTCTATATATATAAGCATATAATTGATAGTTTGATTATAAAAATATTACTACATATAATTTTGTCTTTAAGAAAATTATACTTGTTGTAATATTCGAATAATACTGGATATCTCCTTAATAATGTTCATAAAACGGACCATTTACGCATTCAATTGTAAGAACTGGAATTTCTCCGCTTCAAATAATCAAAGCTTGTTGTTTATATTTGTATACTTTATTTTTCATCATTAATTTTTAATTTTTTAATTTAATTTTATTTTTATTTGACATTAAAATGCGTTGGCTAGAAAAATATTTAGTATTATTTGCGATAGATGGTATTAGTAATTAAAGTTGTTTGTTTAGACCTAAGGATTTCCGACTTAAATTGCTTAGTTTTCTTTATAGCTTTAAGAATGATATATAGGTAACGGCGCTTCAATAATAGCGAAAATTTGGTAAAAGAATAATTATTAGTCTAAGAAATATTTTTCTCTTTAAATTTTTTTAATGGAAATATTGCATTTTAAGTAGAACTATGACAATTTAAATATAGGATATTTTTTAAATATTAATTTTAAAGTAATGCATATTATACAGATTAATTTAAAAACAAGATTTATTGTTATTGAAACCATATTTATTGTTTTATTATTTAAAAAAAGTTACATTTTCAAAGAAAATCAATTTTTTCGTATATTTAAAATTTATATATAAGTAAAAAATATTTATTTTTGTTTAAATATTTTTAAAAGAGTCATATTTAAATTTCTTCTTTCTGAAAAAAACAGTTTATTTGGAAAAAATATTTATTACAATATAGATTACAATTCCAAATCTTATATTATCTAATCGTATTAAAACTAATAAAAACAGAGGAAGGGTACCGCGTCTTAATTTTTTTTAAAAATCTTTCGATAGTGATAATTAATCCATTTGATATTAATATATTATTTTTATTAGATTATAGGAAAATTCATAACATATATTTTATTTGGACTACAAAAAATTATATAATTTAATTATATAGAATATAATATGAAAATATAAATGAAGGAAATATTGAATTTACAAAATTTTAATTAAATTTATTACTTTATTTAAATATATAATTTTTCCGTACAGTTTCTTTGCGTTTGAATAATTATTAAAATTTTCTGTTGTTATTAAAACAAATTGTTTAAACTGTAGTTATCATACAAAAATTAAAGTATCAGTTCAACATTGGTAGGTAACTATAAGTTGCAATATATTTCAAATATTTTTATAAAACATTGATAAAAATTTTTAATAAAATTGAATTTTATATCTATGCTTTTTTATAAAAGAAGAATTTTTTATAAGCATAATTGTTTAAAAATTTCTCTTAAATTGTTGCATTTTTAAAAATATATTTAAAAAAAAGCCATAAATAAAATTATAATTTTCTTCATTTTATACTGTAATTTTTCTGAATTAAACAGTTTTTTAATTTAAAAATACAAGTACTAAATAGTCTAAAATTTTCAAAAATGAAAACATTTATTTTTAGTACTTAAAATATATAGTTTAAAGTAACTGTAATTATTTATATTTTTTACAATACAAAATTGATTATATTACAAAAATATGTATTTCATTTTTTTTAAACATTTTTATTAGTTTTTAAATTTTACTAATTTACTTTTATATGAATATATATATATGTATAGACATGTATATATATATTAATTGAAAATAGAATAAATTAGTTACAATTGAAACTTATATAAAAAATAATATTTTTTATAAATCTCATATTTAAATTCTATACGAGATAAACATTTTTTAAATATTTTAAATGCTTTACTTCTTAGTGCTTTAATGTAAGCTTAATCACCTCTAATTTAAGAAAAGTAAAATATATTAAATATATATATTGACATTGGAATAGAAGGACTTTGTTTCAATTAGTGCTACCAATTAGCTATTAAAAGTGTAAATTAAAATTAATTACAATCAAAAAATATCTATATAAAATTCATCATGTATATTACAAAAATATAAGAACAATAAATTTTTATAAACAACAAGATTATTAAGAAATTATATTTAATTTTTTTTAATTTTTTATATAAATTATGTTTGAAAGTTGTAATTAAATAAATGCTATTATTGAAAAAATATTAAATATATGTATTAATTTTATTTACGAAAAAACCGTTGCTCATATTCATATAATAAATATCAATGATTGGGATAGACAATCTAGTTTTAATATATTTTTTAAATTTCATCTCTCTCTGTATTGTATTATAGTGGTTAGTTATTTATATAAAAATTTATTTAATAAATGCTAATTAACGTATTATTTAGTACTTTTAGTTAAATTTTTTAAAAAATTTTATATATAGAATTTCAATAGTATTTAAAAGTTTTATATTTATTCGTAAATATATTATTTCAATAAAATTTAAAATAAATTTATTAAGATTTATCTTAAAAACAAATTTTATATTATAAATTTTTTAAACTAAATTTTTTAAATATTATAATATTATTTAAACTCGAACTTTCAAAAGTTTTATATATTATCATAATAATTTGTCAGTAAATCTTATTATTCCAAAATTGTAATAGTTTTTACAGTATTCAAAGAACTACAATAATCTATAATATAGATAAAAATGAATAAAAAAATATATTTGTGTTTATGTGTATGCGTATATTTATATATTCTTTTTAAAAACGTTTTAAAATTATTTTATAACAAAAAAGTTATTTTAATAGATATTTTTAAATTTTTTAAATATTTTTTATAACACTTATTTATATCAAAAAACAATTCAATACTACTTTTATATTCATTATTGTTTTTTTGTCTTCATTTATGATATACAATACAAAAATTAACAAAAATACAGATATTTCAAATTTAAATAATTTTGTAATCATGAGTATGAATATTTGGTCGAATACTCAAGAGATTGAAATTAACAGTTTTTAAATCTTCGTATTTCCTGTGTTTATAAACCAGAATGGTTTCATAAATATGTTATTAATTATTGATATAGAAGGTTCTAATATAGCCTTTAGCGTTTTCCTTTGATGTCAATTTGTCCAGTATATAGTGATTGAATTTGCATGCATTGGATGCCACTAAATATTTATATTACCAATATCGATCTCTAACCATGAACAACTACTCAAGATCTAGAGTAGATTATAAAAAATTAATAAAAATTCAAGCTTTAATTTTCTTTAGTGTTAATTTTATTTTTACATGTACATGATACATTATCTGAAATGTTTGAATAAATAATAAATAATATCATAATGTAGCTGTAAAAGTAATTTAATATTAATATTATATTAATATTATTTAAAAAACTTAAGATTTACTGAATAAATTATTTTAATATTGTAATTATTATAATATTTAAAACTTCTGAAGATCTTAGTTTAAGTAATATAATATATATCGCTGTTCTTATATATTTAAATCACGACATTTCGGATCTGATACCAATGAAATAAAAATTATTATTTTTAAAATTCACTGGAACTTATTTTATTTTAAATAGGTTATTTTAGCATATCTTTACTATATTAATCGAAATTTATAATAAAAAAGTCATAAAATATATCAATATTATCTTTTCATAAAATAATTTGTTTATTATATGTAATCACCTACAGTAAAAATTGTATTCAATAATCCATTAGGTATATTTTGATTTTTATTATGCTCATGTTTTAATATGATTAAACAAGATTATATTAGAGATCCATTTCAAATTAGAATTTTTAAAACTAAAGTTTTAAAATAAAATTAAAAAATTGCAACCACATATTGTAACTATATTATAGTTATATATAAATTCGTATATATTCGTTTTTGAACATATATTTTTTATTTTATTATCAATATCTAATAAAGTTTAAATAAAATACATTGACTGAATACTAAAATAACTAGATCAACAAATTTGTAATTATTTTTACAAAAAGTAAAAATTACTTTATTTCTAATATTTCTATGTATTTAAATATTACATTCTTATGTATTATAGTATAAAAAATGATAAAACATATTCAATGCTTTAAAATTTTTATCGCTAATATTAAAATGTAATTAAAAGTACAATATAAATATAGATTTATTTATTTAACAAAACAACACAAACATTGAGAATAGTATCGTTCAGATAACCTGAAATTATAATTTTTCGAGGTATTATTAAACAAATAAAAATTAAATCTGTTGATTAAATGTTTCCTCAATTATAATAAATAAATAATATATATAATACAAATAATTCCTTACTTATAAATAACTTAAATTTGAAAGAATTTTATTGAAATATCTTTAAAAATATCTATCAATTATAAAGTAGAGTGAAGGCGATAAAATATTTATTTTATTTGAGAAAATTCTTTTAAATATTAATGTACATTAATTTATTTGAAATAAATATACTTTAAATGAATGATTAAATAATACTGTTGACTTAACTTTTATACATGTTTTATATATTTTTAGCTAATTAATATGATTATTTGTCATGTTTTTGCTTTATTGAATTTTATTTCAAGTATTAATTTTCATAGTTGTACTCAAATCTCAAAATAAATAATATTTAAAAAGAGAGCAAATTTACATAAATATTATAATGTTGAATAAGTAATATTATTTATATATATTATTTTATTTATTCTATTATTAATAATAAATAGTATCTTATTTTTTCTATTTAATGATTTAAAATATGTTACGAAATAAAAGAAAAATTAATTTATACCCACTGTTCTTAAATTCGTAAAAATATAGAAAATTAATTACTCATTTGCTCACTTGTTTTATAATATCTAATATATTATTATAGCAGAATATTACCTAGTGAAAATATTCGATAGTTATCTAGAAGTTCATAAATCTATCTTTATATTGTTATAATTTTGGGAAACGGATCTTCATTCTAACTTTACCGCGAATTTCCTAAAAGTTCTACTCGAGGAAAAATCAGAGTAAAAAATAAAGAAAAACTAAAAAAAGGCTAAACATAACACGCAGATGTAAAAAGAAACGTACATAACACGATCGCCCACGTAGGCAAGCGCGTTAAGTCGGGGGATAAAAAAAAAAACAAAATCTACCACTATGTTGCGGCATGACGAATCCGTGAAAGTCCATACCCTTACGGCGCCTTTCTTAATATTTCGCGCATTATACTTTTATATTTATATCCAAGGTGGTGCTCTCAAGACACTCCCACGTGTGAGCATTAGATCGGCATTTTTTGTCGGTGTGGTGAGAGTCGATTTAGAAATTAGTTTATATACCAAAGCAATTTGCCTTTTAACGCCCTCGAATCTACGAACTTCTTTAACCTTACCTTACATATGAACCTGGCTATATTTTCTTTTGAATGATCTTTATGCGAGTTTTTGATTCGTTCCGATATTCATTTTTTTATGATCCACTTGAATGAGAATTTTATGATGATAGAAAACAATTTTCTTGTGATTTAAAAATTTATATTTTTCAATAGATAATATTATGCTTTAAAAACTTTAAAACTTTTTTAAATGATTCTGTGCTTACTTGATTCCAGAATTCCAAATATTATTTTTTAAAAGAATACGTATTTTTATGAAATAACTTTAATTGTCAAATTTATCGTTAAATTTGAAGTTTTATTATTTATTCAAGCGTGACAAAATGTTTTTCAATATAGGACTTTAGTTATGATTCAAAATTTTTTATACGATCGATTTAAAAATTAAAAAATATATGTGTATTAATGTTTATGACACTCAAAAAAAAAATTTGTGGAATTGATAATTTTGAATTTGTTTGTCATGATTAACTATTATTGTTTGTGTATTTTTAAATTTAATGTAGGTTTAAACATTTTTTAATATATGGAATTATCGATATATTTACTTGTAAAAGAAATTTCTTCTTACATTTATTATAATATATCTTATTAAAATTTTAATTTATTATACAGAAATAAAAAAAATATTATATCAACATAATAAAATGATAAATAGGCTTCTAAAAATTGATAAAAATATATAACTTTTACATAAATTTATATATTAAATAAAAAATATATATTTTTTTAACTGTATACATAATCATAAATGTAATATAGATGTATAAATCTACTAAATAATATAAATAGATATAAATAAAAATTTAGTTAAAATTAAATATTTAAAAGATGAAATTATCAAAATAAATTGAACGAGTAAATTCTTAAATATTAGTGTTGGATTTATCTATCTTTTAACGTTGTACGCATTATTTTTCATCTAATTCTATTCGAATATTAAAAATCATCGTACAAGATGTACCTTCAAACGTGCAGAATCCTGTTTTACATCGACTCAACAAGGATTGAAATTACTAGTTAAATTGTGCAATTATCTCATTTGGAAAGGTTCGAACTTTAACACTCAAAATCCTGTCTAATCCGGACCCTTTTTAGTTAAGAATATGACATACGCGAAGAATATTTACTTTTAAGAAAAATATGCAACATAAATGCCAATTTTCTACCATCTAATGTTTTTGGTAAAAATTCATAAATTTTTTCTTAAGAATTATTTTTACCTTCTGGAAATTTTACATGATAATTTAGACTGTTTAAAACTGCATCATATTAATTATGTATCAATTAAAAATTAATAAAAAAATAATATTTTTTTATACATTTTTGTTACAAAAATATAATAAAATTAATTTATTTTAAATGAAAATATAACTTATTTTTTAATCAGTATAGTCATGTATGTTTCGTAAAATTTTATTAATAAATTTAAATCTTTATATTTCATATTATTAGGGTTTAAGATGGCATAATAAAAAATTTTTGAAAAAATTGATATTGAAAAAAATATTATATTTTAAATCATTAATTTATGTAATTTAATGTATATGCAATTTTGAAACTTCTTTGATCTATAGGAACAAAAATATATCAATACTAAATAACTTTTCGACATCAGTCATAATAATGTAGTTTTGTTATAACTTTAAGTTCGTCAATTAAATTTAATTCTAAAAATAATTAAATAGAAAATATATTCTTTTCTAGATTTTGCGTGAAATATGAAACGCAAACTCATTTATCCTCTTTTATATTTATTAAAAAGTATTTATCGCAATGGCAAAATACTTCAAATTAACATATAGAATACTTTCTATTTAAAGATAATTGTAATATTTTATACATTCGTAATTGTAAAAAAATTCAATCGTTTGTAATATTAAAAAATTAAAAAATATATGCATGTTTATGCTGATGATATATATTACCTAAACATTGGAAGAAATATAAGATGTGTGAATAAGAAAAGGTAGTTGTTTCTTTTTAAAAAGTATAAGGTTAGTTAAAAATATATAAGTTTTACGACTTAATTAAGAGTTTTATCTATTTTCAAAAAGGCAATTCACTCAAGACGGTGATAAACTAAACGAAACTAGCTAGTTGCATATAATCATAAATTTTTCAACTTTATAAACAACGACGATATTTTCCCCATGATATTATATACATGTGTATATTATAGTAGTTCCGTTATGCACTTGGTGATTTACTGTTTAGAAGGATGGCGCTCTCGGATCTATGCGTGAGCTCTATTATTTCTCTATAGGCAGTACAATCAAGTCTATGCGCGCAGTAAGAAAAAATATATGTATAAAACGGCCTCAGCGTTACTTCCGAGATGTCTCTTGCGAGCTACTGTGTAATAGATTGACACTAGTCATCGGCGATAGTGCGCGAAAGATTAATTTGATGAATTTTAAAAAGTGACATATTATAGGGGATACAAATTGATTATACCTCAATGGGACATACAGAATGTCTGCTATATATTTTCTAAACTTATGTACGGTCATTCGATTTTGTCTTCGTTATTAAATAAAAAACGTAATATGAAGGGTCAACTATTTATTTAAGTTACCCTCCTTATTACTTTGAAAGGTTAATTTAAAAATGAAACTTATTCTATTTAAGAACATCCTATTACTACTGTTTATACGTGTATATAAAAATTATATTTATTAATATTTAATGATAATTAAGATAAAGAATTAAAACTTTTTAAATCTTAAATTTTTAAATATATTTTACTAAAAAATTCAAATAAATTAAATTTTTATTACTTATTTTTTAATAATTAACTTTGATAATTTTTACGATAAAAATATTCATTTCATTTCTCTCAAAGTTATAACTGTACCACGATAATTATAATTTTAAAATAAATACGTAAAATAATATCCTGTAAAAAAAAATTATTTGAAATTATATAAAATATTCTTATTAAAATTTGAGTTTTGATTTTTCCAATGAAAGAAAGTAATATAGCATTTACAACATAAAGCTACTATAATTTTTCAAGATTTCTAATTTGTTTAATAGCCATTTAATATCTGTTGAGTTTCTGCAATAATTATTTATATTTATTGCAGAATATAATAATTTTAAAAATACAAACAAAAAGATAAAATTATTTATAATAATAACTTGTTTTTTAATATCTAAAAAATAATTAAGTCATTTTGACGGTTTGATAGAATATGGAAATATAATTGAAATATATTTTGATTTACTGAAAATAAATATACTCATTATTGAAATTTTATTTTTCAGGATTTTAGCCTGTAGAATATTGATGGAATAATTGTTCATCTACTTGTTTATAGAAGCATTTTCATGAATTATCGAATCAAATTATTTGATTTGCGCTTACTATCTCAAAAATTGAATAGGAAAAATATTATATAGATATAAACATGAACATTCGAGCAAATGAATGAAATATCAATATATTTATTCGAGGCACCCCAAAAAAGTAACTTATTTTTTTAAAACATTTAAGCGAACCAAATAATAGATAAGAAGATTGAGAAGAATGCTAAAGCGTACTGATAAAGCATGGTATTATCAACTTTAAAGTCGATGCTCGAGGGAATCATGGGAACCTGGGGGTGGCTTCGCTCTCTAATCAGTAAATGAAAGCAACGCAGCGGCACTCTAGTGCCACCATGGCACCGGTTAACTAGCTTGAGTGTAAATATCATTGTATCGCCCTCCCTTTTCATTGTAAGTAAGAGAACCCTTTAAGCTACATCGTATTTACATCGGGTACGAAGATTGTAGGGGCGGTAGAGCTCGTTTTTAAAACAGGGACCCATAGATCGGTTCGAATATTCTCAGCAACCTTCCACGATTTTTTCATTACGACACGAGTAAGAGGCTACTCGTTGCGCCATAGTTTAACGGTCGGTTGACTATATATTTAGCACCTATGTACGATTAGCGGGAAGTATTTGTCAACCAATGATTATACCTTAAATACTATGTTATATCAATTTAGAGATTTTTATTTCTTGTTATGTTCCTTTTCATTTATTATTATTGTGAAAGATAAGCACTTTTATTTTTTATAAAGGATAAAGCATTTTTAATTCCTAATATATAAAATTGAAAATATAAGAATCAAACGTAAAATTCAACTTAATATCGGTTTTATAGTATCTGGTAATTTATTTTAGTTTTTTAAATAAATATTTACTACTGTTTCGCATTTATATTTCAACATAATATTAAATCTATTTTTATTTAGCCAATTAACTTTTATACATTTTATTTTCTTTTTTTTTTATAAATTTAAGTTTAAATATATTTATTTACTAGATTTAAATTTTTTTATTTAGCGTCTACAGTATAAAACTTTTTAACCATTTTAATTAAAAATATTCTAAATTTATAGTTCTATAAATAGTTATATAATATACATATATGTACACATTCCATTCATTTTGTAGTATATAATTTTTATGTGCTTTATATAAAGAATTTGTAATCTATTGACGAATTTAGAAATTAACTTTTCACGCACGCTTAGTCATTGCTTTGAAAGTTTTTGAAAATAAATTTTTACATTTTTACGACATTATCACGAGCATAATACAAACGTTACGATGTTTGAACTAAAGAAAATAAATGTTTATAGAACAGGGGTACCTTAAGCCCTTAAGGTTGTTTTTACAGCGGATAACAAGTATGTCTTATGGATATTTCGCAGATTAGAAAGTACTAATTTCTTTCTGAAAAATTTGAAATAGAAACTAATTGGCAAAGAATATAAGTACAATCTTAGGATTATCGGTAGAAGCTATTGTATTTTTAATTTTTAGAAGCGAACGCACATTATTATTGAAAAATTAAATTTACATAGTTTTTATGTGTTAACGTTAATTAGAAGAATCAAAGCAAAATAATAACTCTTACGATTTTGGTAGACAAAATTTATTTGTATAAACTTATTTCTTCTTTTATGTATTATTTATTTAGTTAATTTAAATATAGTTTTATTTTTTGGATTATATCTATTATATACATTATATCATTTATATATTAAAAAGTAACTCCACTTTAAGATTTAAAAAAAATTAATCTTTTTTTTTAATTTAAAAATGCTTCAATGGTTTATAGGTTATTATATGATGTACGTATACATTGTGGTTCTTATTTAATCCTATTTGTCGTTTATGGTAATTATCTCTCGATTTCTCGATACATAGGCTTTATACTTTTTAAATAAATTTTGTAATATAATATATTGTATATTTTTTTTTATATGGTTATTTGATAATGGTAACAAGAATTTTAAAGTAGCTTTTGTATTTATACCTCAGATATAGATTTGAAAAGAATTAAAATTACAATCGACTGTTTTTTCATGCAATATCATTCAATTTTTTAAATTCAAACTTTGACCTTCATTAGAATTTGATTTTTCAAATGTAATCAAGAATCTAATAATGTTTATATATCTAGCTTAATATTTTAAAAATTATAGATGTACATATATAGAATATATATTTAATGTTTCCATACTTTACTAAACCAAATAATCGGTACTTTACATGCAATATATTTACGTGTTACAAATTTGTGAATTTGGTGACCGGCTCTTTAAAATTCTTTGGGAATGTAAGGTCTCGTGTAAAATATTAAATAATATTATTTTAAGTTCTTTCTATGCTACATTGATAACATAGAAATATTATAAAATTATGAATGACATTGAGAGAAAATTAATTTCTAATGCTCCTCCTTTTTCTTTGTTTATGCTTTCTCCTTGGCTCCTGAGGTAATTTGCAGGTAGTTTGGAAAAGACTTAAGGGTCGTGCCTTCCCTCTCACTCGCTATTTTTGAGAGTGGCGTTGCATTCTTAGCGCACATTTAAAAGTGTTTAAAGGAGTATAGAGCAGAGAGACCCTCGAGAAGGTTTCGAGTGCACTTGCCTCGATATATTCGACAATGGGTCCTTGTCGCGGCGGCGACGGCGGCGACTATGTGCGTGGGTATTATTTGTCGGTAAAATAACACGGCTGTCAGTTAGGGGAGATACGCTAAATACATTGTGCTAGGATCGCTCGCTTTTTCGTTTGATTATATGAGAAAAAAACATATAAGAGAAAATCGATCTCTCTAGATACGAAAACGCATGTTTTGTGCTTTCGTTGTTTCTTGTGTTCTACGCCATACATAAAATATTCAAAGAGTACCAACTTCTTTTTTTATATCTCTATTGTAAACAAATTTTATTTACATTTATTTGTTTATACAGAAACGTTTCAAAATACATTTTCCTATTACAGGTTAAATAAAATAATTTTACAATCTATGTAATCAGTTTTAATAATTAAATAACTGTATAAAATAACCAGTTTTTTTTCATTAAAATTATCGCTAGAATTGTAATTCCATTTTTTTTTAAAAAACTGTTAAATTTGCATTATAATTAATTATAAACTTAGGATTCGGTTTATAATTAAAATTAAATTAAATATTAACTATTTTTTACAAATATTTATATACGGCCATTAATAATAATGGTACATTTAATATACTTTTATATATTTCCTAAATATATTATTAATAATTTATAATTGTCTATTTATTAATTTCAAAGATATTTTTTATCGTTAATAATTGTAGATATTTTAAATTAAAATTAGATTATAATATTTTGTATTCTTTTTTATAAATAATTGTTTAAAATAAAAATATTTAAAACATAAAAATTGCATAAATAAATGAATTTTTATATATTTTACAAGTATAAATTATTTAAAAATATATATGCAATTTTTAATCACTTTTAAAATAACATCAGATTAAACATAATCAAAGAAATTACATGCATTGATTTTTCTATATGCTTATTAACATAATATGTATATCAGTTATTGAAATAAATTATATAAAATCAATTATTTATTGTAAAAATTAGGTTTTAAAAACAAAATTTTGTCACATGAAAATTATGTTCCTGAATCAGTAATTAAATTTTAATGTAAAATAATTAAATGTAGATTTTCTAATTCACATATATTTAAATTCATTTTTTTTTATTTTATATTAAGATTAATTATTTATGTTTTTCTATGTCCCACGATTTTCAATACACACCACTGCGTGATTTTCTTGAATATACTAGTTGTTAAATTTTATTTTTCAAGAAAGGTTAAATGAGATTTTGAAATAGATTTTCACTATAAAAGTCAATATACAGAGGAATAAACAACATTTATATTTTAAATTATAAGTATATATTTTTATATCTGGAAAAAGGTTTAAAGGTAAGATTATTAAAGAATACTTATAACAATAATTACAAGGAGGGTGAAGTCGGAAGTAAGTGATAATTAGCTGGTTCAAGAACCAGTAAATTGGTGTGACATAAATAATAAATTGGCGGCAAAAAATTCATCTATCACTATATACGCGACAATCGCATTCGCCTGCTTCTTGATTACCTGTTACTATATTGTGTATACATGATTTACCGAAACAGGCACTAATCTGTTCACATGCCATACTGCATAGAGGTCTTCTTCATACTATCTGCTCTTTCTCATACTTCCCGACGGTGCTGCAAAATACTTGTTTCTGAACTAGAAAAGTAGAAAATTTGGCGTAGCCTTGAATCACGTGATCAATGCTTAGAGCGGATTTCAGGGATTCTTCATTCGACTCAGCTTTTCGATAATGCAAGAAGCCAAGGTATTGATCTATTTTGTTTTATCACAAAGCAAATGATGACAAAACACTAGATATATATTTTCAAGATTTATTTGTAACTTATTTTAAACGTTAAATGCTTCATTAGTCAATGGTAAATTCGCTTTTTCATAAGTCACTAAACTATTGATAAATTATTTCTTTTATTTAAATTTTAAACAAATTTAAAATTCTACAATTAAAGGTAATTTTTGAGCTGTCTGAAAACAATGAAATAAAAAATGCATGAAATTTTAAAAGTTTAATAATTATTTAAACTTTTTTTCGCGCAGTATAAATAGCATACAAACGATTTCTAAAATTATAATTCATTGATGAATATCATTAAAAAATTTTAAAAAATTTAATTTTCAATATTAATAGATTTTACTTTTTATAAATTAAAATGATTTTTACATAGCAAAGATAATATCATCCTGAATTATGAATCTTTATATTTATCATTTTAAATGATCAGTAATATTCTACAAACTTGAACGAAAATAATAGTAAAATGAAATACTATACTTTTGAATAGAAAAGAAGAGTTATAGAGAACAACTATGTGAATGGATGACCAATGACATAGATAAATTTTAGAAGTTTATGGTATTATGTAGCCTTTTTATATTTTGCTAGTAGTAATGTTATATCTTTGATTTTACTTATTCATTTGAATAGAATAGAACAAAAACAATTTAATACACAGTGACATTATTAATAAAAAAAGTAGTCATCATAAATTATCTCGTTATAAAATGAAGTCTTTTATATCTTAAATGTTTTATCCTATTATTAAACATTTAATTTTGTATTTCTAAAAACATCTCTATTTTATTACTCAATATATTATTCTTTACTAAATTTAAATATACTAAAAAATGTTATTATATTTTCAACATTTCGATAAAAATCTTAAATTTAATTTTTCACATATTAAAAAAGAAAATGAAAATCAATTTTTTAAAAAAATTTAAGTGACAATGCAAATGAATCGAAAATTTCTTAAATTATTTTATTTTTTCTAAAACAAAGAAAAATAAATATCGTAAGAAATATTTTGCATGATATGAGTTTATTATTGTAGGATGTGGATATTATATATTCAAAAAGCAGTTTAAAAGAATTTAAATTACTTTTAGTACTTTATAATACTTTATTACGATATATTCAATATAATAAATTTCAAAATTAAAAATATTATTATATATAAAAATTCTAAATTTCTTCTATAATTTAAATATAAATTTAAGAGCTTTCTAATCTTTAACCGTTTAATATAAATGTGCGAATTAGTTGTGTTAAAAATTTTCGTTCGTGTAAAGCATCCAAAATACAGGTTCGTCCACTATGGCGAATCGAACCTTTGTATTCCAACCTGAAGAGTATCGATAATATCTCAATCGAATGTTGACTAAAAGCATCAGAGAAAATAAGATATACAGAAAGAGAGAATGAGAGAGAGAGAGAGAGAGAGAGAGATATGAAGCACTACACTACTTCCAATTTTCTTGCCGCCTACATCCGCCCGTTTTAGGGGCCAATAGTTGACCGTTGAAATAACAAACGCACCCACGCCAATTCTTGATTCTCTCCTTTTCTATTTAAAAAGAAGCCGCTGCAAAATAAACAGAAATGTTTTACAAGTCTACCGACTACAATTTTCTTGTTGACTTAATAACTTGTATAAGCGTTACTCTTTTTTCTGTTATAATTTATCTTTTACAAATATTTAAACGAATACAATAACTTTTCAGAATGTTAGATTATATATTATAGACAAGTTAGTCTAATAATATATTTGATAATTAAAATATTGTCAAAAAAAGATTATTTATATTTATGTTCATTATTAAGATTTAAAAATATTTAATGTTTATAAATATAAATTTTTTTTATATTTCAAAATATGAATATTTTTAAAATATCTGATCATTATATTATGTAGTTTTATATAATATGAGGTATTTATAAAAATATAATATAATTCTGAACAAATAATTTTAAATTAATCATTCTCAATTTTTATAGATAAAATCATTCGTGTTTATTAGAAGTTTTATTAATAGATTAATACTTATACAGATATTTCTTTATTTTTATTACCAAATTTTGAAAAACTGATAGAAAAATAGATAATAAATTAAATTAAATTTTGTATCTTATCCTATTGATTACATAAAAATTAAGTAAAAAGAGAAGACACTATTTTATATTTAAAGTTAAAATTATTTGTAAAGCTTGGCATAGGATTTTCTGATCTTTACAGTTGATCAGATTTCAAAATTTTAACCTAAAATTAGTTTTATAAAACTTTAATTTTAACGCCAACTGGTTTTGTTTTGCTGCGATGATTACTGTAATACGTTATGTACATGATTTCACGATAAGAATTTAGAGAGATTTTAACGAGTGGAAAATGGCGATGAAACGATAACATGTATAGCTTTGTAACAAGTTAATTATGAATGTCAGATTCATTACTTCTATCAGTAATTAAAATTAACACACAATACATTTTTACTATCACAATATCAAACTTCTTATTAACTTGAAATTTATGTACTTTATAATTCTAATTTTTTTCAAGTTTTTATAATTGTTGAGTATTAATATAATGATATCAATTTTTTATCATTATTTTTTAAAAAATTAGCTTATTTATAATTATAATAATTATTTATAATTATAATAATTATTTATAATTATAATAATTATTTATAATTATAAATAATGCTAAAAAATCATTAGCATAAGTTTTGATTTAAGTTTAATAATATTATTTTTATTATATAATATATAATACATTAAATTTATTTTATCATAGTTAGTATTCTTTAAAAATGGTATATAATTAACAGATCAAACGTTGTATAAGTTAACATTTTATACATGTTATAAAAGATTTATTTTAGTCTTAAAATTTTTTTATTCTGAATTTGTAAGAGTATTGTATAATTATAAAATGACTATACCACTAAACATTAAGAAAAAAAGTGAAGGACAAAAAAGCATGTAAGATCTGAAAATAGTTCTAAGTTCAGTCCCAATAGAATTTTGAGACCTGTTAATCTAATAAAGCAATTGAGTTGATACTTTAGTAAAAGAGCAGTTATTATATCCCCTTTAATTATACATAATTCTATACACTATACATATATATACATAAATATATGTAGATATAAGAACATATATATGTGTGAAGAAAATTATACGCACTCTGTGCACGTTGTATTTGATTATCGAATTAAGCAGTTTAAAACCAACAATAGGGAGGAGCGTGAGGAACATTCATTTTTTCATAAGTTTTTTGCAAGATGGGTGGAACCTTTAACATCCACATATCTATAAGATTGGTTTGTACCTATCGACAGTATTTTGCAAATTATCCAATCTAAGCATGTGGCTTGAGCGTTGAAATCGAAGTGGAGTTAAATCTTCACAAGCTTGTCATAATCTTCATTAAGAAAAACATTTAATATTTTTATTAAAAATAATCAGCCTTCCTATTGAAGATTTTCACTTGTTTTATAAAACTTTATTTTGGAGTAAATAAAAGTTTTTATTTAAAAATTTAAGTATTTAAATGTTTAATTATATGCAGGTGCAAATGTTAAATTATGAAAGATATTTTTAAAGCGATATTTTTAATTCGAGTATTTAGTCTTTTCTATTACTATAAAATATTAACGATTTATGATTAACTATTTCAAATAAATAAAATTTTTAAAGACGTAAATCTTTAGTTTAAATTTATGTAATTTATGTAATTTTCATGATTATATATAATACTTAAATACTTATTTAATGCAATTACTAATTTTGAAATAGTCAATATTTTGATGATCAATTATACTTTAAATTTCTTTTAAATTATAAAATTATAATAAACAATAATTACACCTATTTATAACAAATTTATATCAAAGATAAAAATTCAATTAGAATCTATTACTTGTATCTAACGATGATTAAGTATCAAGGGTCTCATGTTTTAATATGATTACAAACTTTCGTTAAAAATATATAATGATAATATATAATATTTATTAAGTAAATTTTTTAATTTTAATAATTTGACTTCGTTCTTTCATGTAATTTTATAGGTCGAAAAAAATCACTAAATTTGTGCTGGTTTTTCTTTAAAAAAAGAATTAAAAGTATATGAAATTTGTATTTATTTAGAATTGAATGTATTATATTTTATAATCTACATCAAACTTTATACAAAATAAAACAGAAAAAATATAATATGATGTACAAATACATTATATGTTTTTTTCTTCTTACTTTTTCATATAATACACTGTACTATATGAAACTATACTATAAACTATACTGTTTGTATTATAAACACTATAATACACATTACATGAAATTAAAAATACAGATATTAATTTCATTGGTATAATTTATACAGTAATGTTTATTATTGATGATAAAAAATTATTCTATTGTTAGATTTTATACGTTTATGTATGAAATTTTGAATATGCAACTCTTTATACAATAACGATTATATCTCTATACGTAATAATAATTATAATATACGAATATAATGTTGCCTTTTTATCAATATAAATCATTCGTTTTTATAAGATATGTACAATATAATTTAAAAATGAATGGTAGATTTTATTTTTTGACTAGAAAACATGTATCTATTCTCTTGATAATTAGTACCTCAGTCTATAAAATATGTTAAAACATAAAAATTATAGATAAGAATCTCATTCCACAATCATCTCTTTTTTTAGAATAAACAAAATCTTGCCCATAATATAATATAAATACAACATACCTAGCTTAAAATTTATATAAATACATCTTATTAGTTAATTTTTATATTAATAGTTAGTTATTATTGATCGTTTGAATCGACAATCTTAAAATTGAGACGATGACCTAGTTCAGTAATCAATTATTGATGTCTCGCAACAATTTTGAATTGGGTGATTAGCTAGTCAGAAGCATTGATTTAATCATCCATCGTTTAAGATCACCATCAAATTCAGAAATGATGTAGATTTATTAATTATACTATATATATTAATAATAATTTATTATATTATAATTATCGATTTTTATATTTTAAAAACGAAAAATAACTTTTCCTGATTTATTAGATAAATTTACCTTACATAAAATATTCATTCAGGAAAATATTAAAATTTTATTTAAATAGAATTAAGTATACAAAATATTCGATATGATTACATAATAATAAAGTATGATAGTTTTTTTACTTTAACACTAAAAAAATAAGAATGAATAAACTGTAATTCAATAAATGCTGAATTTTATTACAACAGTGTATTCTATTTAGTTATTAAAATTTTTAGATCATAAAACTTATTTTATAATACATAAATTAATATATAGAAGAATTTATCAATATTTTTGCAATTTATTTTGATGTATGTTCAATATACATATTTTATTTTTAAAATAATCACAATAAATTTTGAAAATATATTATTATAGAATATGTTTATATATATATATAAAAGTTTAGCATATTTTCTTAAGTCACGTGGCATGTAATTAGTAATGTAATCGTGCGGTTTTTTTGCTAGGCCATACGACACGTGCTAGTAAGTTTGGTAATAAAACGATATGTAATTAAATACAAATAAAACTTGTATATCTTAATAATGATACTAATTGAAAATAAATATTAGTTCTAAAATCATTGATTTATTATTTTACAATATGGATAATAAATAAATTTCTGAAAGTACTTATTATAATTAATTAAACAAAATATAGACGAACAATTAATTCAATTAAACCAAAAATCTTAAAAAGTAAATTAAAAAGTAAATTAATTGATAATATTTTATATCATATTTTAAATCAAAATAACGACATAGTATACATTTTACTACTTTTTTAAAAATAAAATTTATTATTGATAAATTTTTAAAAACTTATAAAGTTGTATTCTATATATATTGTTGTATCTTTTAATTGTAATATATATTTAATAAATTTAATTCAACATAAATATTTTAATGATTAAGTACAAATTAATTAAAAATCCTTATGGGTCTTCTTATTCTATCAATATTATATACAATATTGTAGATCTGTTATGCGCTTATTAGTGAACATGAAAAAAAATATTAAAAATTTTATTACATCGCATCGCAACGTTCATCAATCTCCTTAAAAAGTAGATGATATTAATGATTGTGAACATGAATTAAATATAATCTTCTGTACCTTTAACTTTTTGTTGGAATAATTTCTACACTGTTTACATTTAATGCATCCATGATGTAATAATTTGCCTTGTTCTCAAATGCAATTATTGGGATTTATTTATTATTGATATAATTTTATATTATGAAGATTTCTTTGTACTTTAACTAAATTAAAATATTTTAAATATTCAAACATAAATCATTTGTTTAATTAATATAACAGTATAGTTCTTATTTTTAATAAGTTATGCAATTTGATAAGTTATTCAAATTAATATAAAGAATATGTAAATCAATGCAATTAAAACATTTATAAATAATAATTACACTTATAAAAATTTGATATTTTCTTATTGACTATTAAATTATTTATTGACATTTAAAACTATTAGTTCTAAACAAAAAATAATTAAGTCTTATATTAAATAATATTTTATATTCAAAATGCTATTACTAATTTTTAAGTGATACTATTACAATAGAGAAAATTATTGCTTTATAGTTCGATTGTTTTCATTGGATAACTACAATTTTAACATTGACTATATTCATTATTATATAAAAGTCTAAAATAACTTACTGTACATAAAATTATACCTATAATATCAGTATCGTTTTTGTAAAAATAAATTTTTAAATGGCTTATTCCTTATTTTTAACATTTATGTTAAATCTAACGCTTGAACATATAAAAATATTTTACTCTTATTTATTATATAAAATTATCAATAGCTTATGTAAAATATTTTAGGTCTTTTAAATTTAAATCAAAATAAAATCCGATTATTAAATAGTTATTATTGACTTGTCTTGTTTTTATTTTTACAAACTTGTATTTAAAATTCTTAAGATATTTTACAAGACATCATAATAAAATTTGTCTAAATTTTTTTTTTCTTATTGCATAATAACTTTAAAAGAAAAAAATTAATTCAATATACTAATTATCAAAAATTTGAAAAATAATAAAAATTTCTAATATAAAAACATTATGTATTTTTATTGTATTTTTTAATTAAAATTTTTAAAATATCAAAAATATTTATTTTTTTTAATGGATAAATATTAGTAGAAAATTAGTTCTCAAAATCTTTGTATTCGTTATAATTATTTTATGTTTGTTAAAATTTTTTTTATTTTTTGATTGCATTTTACTAGTATTGAATTCTATGGATAACTATAAAAAAATCATCTTTAATATTATTCTTTTAAATGAATTAAATATTAAAATTTAAATATTATGTACTGATTGTTTATTCTTTTTATTATTATTGAATTTATATGAAATGATGATAAATTATATGAATTCAATTTTGAATACGAAATGACCATTGTATTTTATAATTGTAATAAATCATATATAATAAAGTAATAAGTAGATGCAGGTAAAATGCAAATAATTACATTACCGTTCACTATCTAAGAGATGAAGATAAAGAAATTTGATGGATTTATACTTTAATTATAAATTATGAAATATTAGACGGTATTTTCAAGTACGCAGAGTTTAATATATTATCATATATAATATTTGTTTGGTGCTAATTTTATTAATTTTAATGTTATATTCTAATATTAAAAGTAATTTTATTTATAATTTCATTTATAACTTTATAAATTTTATGTTTGTTTATAAATGAAGTTAAAATTTATTTTATTATTTGATATCACATAAACACTTTTAGTATACCTAAAATAATTTTGATATATGTATACATTAGAATATTTAAAGATTTGTTTTTATATTATAATGAATTTTATTATGAAAATTATATTTAATATATAAATATATATAATAAAAAATTCATAAAATATGACCATCGAAATAAATATATATTTTATATTTAATACATTTGATAAATATTTCATTTTTAAATTGAATTATATACATTAAATTTTATCGTATGTAATAAAAAAAATTTTATTAAGTTAATAATAAATAATACTATTATTAAAACGAAATTTCTTATATTTTAAGAAATTATTATGTTTGATACTTTTATAATATAAATGAAGAATTAAAGAAGAATACATTTTTTACATTTTCTAATAGGTAAATGTTAATGAATTTAAACATACCTATTACATAAACAAAAAATTATTAATATTTTCAAAGATACTTATGAAATTTTTAATGTATATTTTTAATGATATTACGTGTAAAAAGCCAAAATTTGGAAGATTTGTATCAGTACTAAAAAAATTATGTTTAATATCGGTTCACAGGCAGGGTGAATATTTCTTTTTTGATTTATGAATCTTATGTAATAAAATTTTTTATTTTTCATAACACCAAAAAGAAACAATATTAGATTAAAAATTTTACATGAATTTCTTAATTGTGTAAAACAGAAAAATAATTTTTGACGTAATAATATACCCAACAATTATATTTAATAAATCAAACTATAAATATTATGTAAAGATTGATTGCAACCATATCAGTAATCTGTTTTAAAACATATTTTTTAAATTGCTAATTTTAAGTTAAAAGAATTTAATATTTATAGTAGTATGCAGGATGTAAAATATTAGTTTTAAATAGCAAGCATATTCGTATTTAATGATTGTATAAGCAATAATAAGATGTGGTAATGAAAGTATTTAATAAGTACAAATCCAGACGAATAAAAATCTTGAGTATATTGACGAGAATCATGAAAACCGTAATAATTTCACACACAAATTTGAATGCTCAATGTCTTCAACAAATAGCTTTAGTATTAATAAAAATAAACGAGAATAGTAATTGAAGGCAGAAAGATTATGTGCGTGTCGCAAACCGAAAACGGAAAAAGGAAACTGAATGTCCCGGCAGATGAGTTGTTTCGTTGTAAGAATCAGGACCACTCAAAGATAGTTCAATTTTTCTTCCGTAGATACGATTAATAATCGTGTTTGCGCTGGATATATTTGACTCACGTGCAAGTGATTTTGTGTGTAGCTCGCGAAGGAGCCGAAGTGATTGTCGATGCACAGTAAGAGGCACGCAATCCAAGGTGTTTAATGATTTGCGAGCCAATGGTAATGAGAGTCACGCCTCGCTTATACTCATGTTTCTGGGTCTTGTAATTGAGCGTTTTGAAGAATACATGGAAGTTAACGCGATTGCCCTTATGCCTTTTCTTGTACTTTATTTATTTACGTTGTTTTGTTTTTTTCTTTATCTTTTTAACATTTATTTTTCATTTCTTATTTTTGTTACATCAATATTGAAAAAATTATTATCCATTTAACCTTCCTTTATTGAACCAAGTACTCAAATATTTACTTGATAATTTTGCCTTTGAATGGAGACTACACGTGCTTCATATGATATTCGCTTTAATTATTTGTTTATTTCATAATTAAGTAGATTTATGTTTTCTTCGTATATTTATTAATTGCATATCAACATTTTATTTAATTACTCGCTTACTATTTAGTGACAAATATTCTTCGCATCTTTGAAAATGTATATGATAATCAAATACTAAATTTTAAATAAATAATTAATATTTAATTATGCTTCTAAGTTAAATCAAATATTTGCACAAGAATCACGTAAATTTTTTAATAATACGAGTCCAATACATTTACTCCATGTATTCATTTACTACATACGTCTTTATTTATAATTAAGGTACAAAAAAGTGAACTTGGTAATTAATCATTACTGTTATTTTTACTAATATTATCTTTGAACAATATATTTAAAAAATGTAAATGAATACAGAAATTTATTATGATGGTTTAGAAGACATATAATTTAAAGAAAAATTCATTTTAAATAAAAAATAATATAAAAAACTAAATTATAAGTTTTTTAACACTTATATAGTATTTGTAACGATTTTAATAAAAATTGAGAAGTTTCTAAAATTAGTAATTTATTTTTTAAACTAATAATTATAAGATCTTCAATTATCATAAACAGATTTAATATTTCGTAAATAAGTTATTTTATATAAATAATGTATTTTATCCCCGTAAACATATTTTATAAAGTTTATAATTTTAAAATTATTCAAGTGAGCTTAAGGAAAAGATTAATGAAAATAATTTATATCCACTTATTATGTACAATAAATTTAAGTATATTTGAATTTACTATTTTTTTAAAATAATTTTATTAATAAATTTTATAACTATAATTATAAATGTAACTACTCGCATGTTGTATTATTTCGAATTAAAATGTATTTAAATTGATGTACTTTTTTATTTATTTAAATTCTTACTTAGTAAGAATAGATTCAAAGCAAATACGTAACCTTTTACTTATTTCTATATGTATTATTACTAAACTTTAATGTATGCATCTTATAAAAAATCTCATTTTACTTTTTTCAGATGCATATAAGATATGAAGTTTAATTATTATATTTATTTATGAAGGATATAAATTAATTAAGATTTCTTAATTAAAATAATTGTTGTATTATTTTAAATAATAAAAATCATATTAGTAATTAAATGTATATCTTAATTTATTATTATGTATCTTACAATTATTTTCCCAAAAATATTACTTTGGGTTATTTATATTTATTAATTCTTCTTTGTAATATTTTTATTATTTTTATATACTACATTTTATGCAAATTACATTTTTATTAGGGAAATTATTAGCTTTGAAAAGAGATTGACATGGTAGAATTAATTTACACGTAAGAATTATATGTGAGAATTATAAGTATTATTCGTATTTCAAATATTTCTTATCGAACTGTTGTGGTTAAATAAATCATTTATAGTAAATTTAACAGACATTCCATTTTTATAAAAAAAAGATACATTTTTTTAAAGCAAGACGAATATAGCAACTTTTAAATGTTTGAACGGGGTCTCTTAATGCAGAAAGTTTGGTCCAGATGGAACAGGAAGCCGTATAACACGGTACCTACGATAAAAGCCTTTAGGCACCTGCTGGATTGCACAGATGCTCAACGCTTGATTATACAAATGAGCTACTCACTGAAACCACCCTCTGGTTCGTCGTTTTTCGGTATTACTCTTAGCCGGCCGTCATGCATGGCTAAACTAAATAACCTTTAGCCGTGTTAGTGTATTAGCGATATCTTATAACGATTGTTGTATTATTCACAAAATGACCAATTTGCACATTCGATATTAGCTAAAAGACTTTATTAACATATAATACTTATTTATTTATATATAATATAATCAACTGAATAGATACTCAACCATAAATATTTTTAATAAACTATTTAAAAATATTAAATTTTTTAAAATCTATCAGAAATCATTATAAAAGCTAAGTCTTTTTTCAAAAGTATATTTATATATTTGTTACATATATTAAAATTTTAAAAGTTTTTCTTCGTTTTATATACTTGATATTATTGAAAATTTTAGAATAAATTCTAAAATTAAAACTAAATATATTCAAATAATAAAGGAAATTACAGTATTGGGAAACTATAATTCTTAATGCATTGAAATTTTTAATCAAAATACCATTGAAATGAATATTATGAATATTATTTTCTTCTATATAATATAAAATATATTATTTCTATGTCAATAAATATTCAATAAAAAAATAGAAAGATGTGACTTGTTCATTTTGATCGTCCGAACAAAATTTTTAGCATATAATATGATATTGTTGATATTATAAATAAATAATCAAATTTATAAAAGACGGTTTTCGCGAGAATCGTTAATTTTTTCTAGTGTATTTTCTATGTAATTAAATAAATTACATTGTCAAATTTTTGGGTGCACACACTTATAACATTTACAAGTACCAATACTCATAAATCTGTTTAAATAAGAAAAGGCGTTAACTGGACTATTATATTTTTTTTATAATTCTTCAAAAAGTATGTATTTAAATTGAAGAAGCTTTCAGCAGTCTACAATTTTGTTGAGAAAAATCTATTCTTTTGGCTATTTTCTTAGAAAAGTGTATAAGTATAAAATATTGCATATATAATTATCTTAATTCATAATATCTAGGATAATAAGATAATGCAAATAGTGCATAATAATGGCTCATTTTCTTAGAAAAATATATAGTGGCGTATATCAATAGTCGGAAAAAAAATTAAAATAAAATAAACTACACGGTAGCCATCTCCTTCTCTTAGAGCAACCAAAAGCAATTTCGTTCTTTAGATCGATAATCATTAAAAAACATTTAGTAGTTGGACGTTCTGTCCGCTTTTGTCTTTGTACACTTGCCAATTCTAATTCAAATCAAAAGATTTGAAATATATTCAAAGTTTATCCATCGTATACGTTTCTACATGATACATACTGTCGATTAGATGTATGAAAATTCCTGAAGTCTTTGATGACTGTGCCATTTTTCATTTTATTTTTATTTTTATTCCACCCTATAATCCCAATTTTCAACTCGTACGTGGATTATTTGACTATGATATCTATTCTATGGATCTTTTGTATAAATAAATAGACCCGCGTGTAAGTTCTGAAACCATCTCTTCTCTCTCTCTCTCTCTCTCTCTCTCTCTCTCTCTCTCTCTCTCTCTCTCTCTCTCTCTCTCACCTTTTCTCGATTTAATTTGCTGGAACGACGCGCGCAGCAACGATGGAATTCCACGTTTCGGAGGACATGTACGCGCCAGCCAACTGTCATTTTTGTATCATAGTGAAAAAGCGTGGCAGGCACGCGCGTAAACGCAAGTAGGAGCAAACTCCTAGACGATCTTTTTTCTAATCTTCTCATTGTTCTTCCTCTAACTTTTTTTCTACCCTATTTTCTTTTTCTAGCTTCAGGCTGCTCTGAGTACATGTGCGGCTACCTATGTCTTCGTTCCTTTAAATTGATAGCACTCTCTATAAGTTCCCCTCTTACATGTATTTTCTTTTTTGAGTCAGATTGATTAATTACATTCATTTTATAATGAATGGTTTGTAAATTGGAAATATTTAAATGTTACGTGCGCTGTTATACCGGCTAAATTTTTACCTTTAGTGCTCTACTTTAGTTATTTTTAACTAGGTTATAGGCACCCGAATATCTTCTTCAAGTCACGCTAACTGTGAAAAGAACCGGTTTTAGTCACAGATTAATAATTAAATTACGAAAAAGCACTTTTCTTGAAAGTATTGTCTTGAAATTTATTATTGTAAAAAGAGCATAAGGATGATTAATAAAATTATTGGTGTGTTAAACGAAACTGTTTAAGAAATTTTATAACCGATTCTTCGATTAGCAGTAGACATAAAATATTTAATAAATCATTGGATAAATTTTTTTTATTGTAAAATTTTTTTGAATTTAGTATTTCTATTG
This sequence comes from Dolichoris vasculosae, assembly GCA_018907195.1. NCBI lineage: Eukaryota > Metazoa > Arthropoda > Insecta > Hymenoptera > Agaonidae > Dolichoris > Dolichoris vasculosae. The sequence continues at coordinate 5,180,715 of JACCHY010000018.1, forward strand.
GTTGAAATAAAATCCTCAAGATATTCTTAAAGACGTTATTAACGTTGAATTTCTTTCTTATAATTGATATATAACTAATTTGTTTTAATTAGATTAAAAAAATTAGAACTTTAAATATTTTTAAACAAATTAATCGTAAAACATCACTTTAAAAATTTTTACAGTACATTTTTAATTTATAAAAATAAATATTTTGATCATTAGATTTATACATTTCTAATATTTTTTACAATTCAATCTTTCAAAACTAAATGTAATAAGCTTTAATTACTTATAAACTTTCTAACTTATATAATATATATACACTCTTCATACTTAATCAAAATTTCAAATAAAGTTGAGATGTTAAATTGTTATATTAAATACGAAAAATCACAATATATTAAAAAAATGATAACAATTTAATGTACATTAAGATTTTATATCTTTTGTATGTATTTTTTAATTATATATTTTTTTGTATAAAAGTTTATCAATATATTTTGAATTTTTTTTAAATATCTTGCTAATATATACATAGAAATTTTAAAGGTATTATAAAAACAATGATGCTAGTTAGTAAAAAAAAGTGTCGTAGGAATCAGTGGTTGATTAATATTCTTAGTTTTGTATATATATATATATATAATTATCTACATTTCTTAACCATTTCCAAATTCACTAGTCTTTCTTATGTGTGTTTGTATTTACACATAAGAGCATCTATTTTATTCAAAGAATTTTTTCCACTAGAACATTCGGGTATTTTTTTGATGCACATAAAAGATACTTAATCACAAAAAATAAAGATTTATTTTTGTCAACATGTAAAACACACGCATATATTTTTATGTCTTCACATACATTCATAAATTTTAGTTAATTGCTATTATACTAATTTCTATTATACTTAGTCATATTACAAGAAAAAAATTTATCTTGAAAAAAATTTTTGTAAATGGAGAACCCACGGAAAAGGCCACCTTCACTTCCATAAACTTTTACGAATATTACAGTAATTAGGTTTTCTTCTTCATAGACCGTTACGAATTTTATTTCCACCAATAGGTTAGAATCGAGTCACGTTGCATCGGCTACTTTTGGAGTTACTTGAAACTTCTAATCAAAATAATTTTGGCTTTTTTATTATTTTTTACTTTTTTTTATTTATTCAAAAACTAAATATTTTATAAAAAATATGTGCGATTATACTTATGAAACTAATGTCATTATTTAATTATTTTTTCAATTTTATATCATATCATATTATATTAATATTAATAAAATTCCATTAAAAATTTGTTTCTTTCTTTTTTGTCAATTTTATGATTTGAAAAGTTTTAAAAAGTTTTAATTTGAACAAAAAAGAATATTGAAAGTCAATAATGATGAAAATTAATAATTTAACAGGAGTATTTAAATAAACTAAACATATGAGTGATACGAAAAATTATCTTTAATGTCTATGTTTCAAAAATGATATACTAATTGTTTTTTTGATTATTTCAATAAGACTGTTGGTGCCAAAGTATCATAACATGGACTCAGAGGTGGCCGATGAGCCGAGCATTCTGCGATACCGGCGGTACTTCCTAAACGATGGCTTCTCTCTAGCTACGACGAAAATACTAAGACCATTTATTTCGGAGGAGAAGGGGACAGTATTAGTGGGCGGTGAAGGATCTCAGGTAGTTTGTTTCATCGCGGTATGTTCGACTTTGTCGGCAGTAGGACCACCCCTAACTTCGTGAACGGACCAACTTTCGATTTTCCGTTGCCCTTTGCCGCCACTGAAAGTTAGTCGATATCTTTGCATGACCGTGCAAATCTTCATCCGTATAGATTCGTATATATCTCGATGACACAATTATATCTAATTAAGTACATTTAAATGTTATATGTATATTTATATAAACTGATATAAGCAAATAATTAAATATATTTCGTTACAATAATAAATTGTGTAGATTTATATTGAGAAATACTGAATTCATACGAAATAATGCCTGAAGATTAGTTTTACAAACTTAATAATTTAAATATTTTCTCATTGCACTTATTCATTAGTGTTTAAATATATGAATATATGTTCAAATATAGCTACAATCGATTAAGTTTATTCAATAAATTCTATTTATAAAAGTATGAAGGAAATTGAATTCGTCAAATTATTTTCTAGAAAAATATCTTTCTATATAGATTCAATATTTTTTAAAGAATATTTAACATTATTGGTAACATATGTATGGTAAACCAAATTTAAAAGGGCATCGTAAATGTCCTAGACAAGAATGCGACCATACCGAGATGTGAACCAGACACAATGGCATAGTTACATCGTGTGGTACATAGATTACATTCTTTCGCTGCTAAGAATTTTATAGATATTTATATTCACTTACTAGAGTGTTACCACTTGCAGATATCGAATTATACCTGATATTGGTTCCCTTCACCCCTTTATGCATCTATACATGCAGATTTTGTTAAATGCACTGTCAAAATGCAAATTTTGACACTTAACAAATACTTAATGTTAACTGCATTATTAATATTCTAGGTAAAGTTCATTCTATCTGAACAATAATATAATACTACTAATTATTAATTCAACATTTTACAAATATTTTTTATTAAATCCGAATTATCAAAATTTATATCGAATATTTGTTATGGTATTAATATACTTAATTGCACTTGTATCGTTTCAATATTATATTTGCATTAAATATTAGCTCATGTCTATAATTTGGAAGTATATGATTTTATTATTCATATTTCCGGATTTTATAAGAGATTAAGATTTTAAGCTGAAATTATAATATCATGTTTTAAACGAATTTATCATTCATTGGTATACTGTAATTTAAAAATATTTAATATATATCCGGTACATGTTGAAATTTTTTAAAGCAGTTTAGATCTTTGTACGATTTTTTGAAAAACTTGAATGATCAGATGTTTGAATATTTTTATATAAATAAAATAAAAAAATATAAAATTAAAACGATGTCTTGAATTGGAATTTTATAAAAAATAACTACATATATGATAGCAGTTTGTTAATTTTATTTATTTATTTTAAGTAAATATATATCCAAACATTTTAATATATATCATCAATTTATTAAATTTATAATAAATATAATTTTAAATTAATTTAATAATAAATTATTAAATTCGATACATATTTTATAATATAAATATATCCAGTACAGTGTTATAAATTAAATATTGTGTTTAGCAAGAAAAAATACAATAAAAATTTTAAAAAAAGTATCGGAAAAATTCCTACTGTTTATTATATGGACAAGAGAAGGGAAAATGCAAAATCAAATATGACAGACATTGCTTCAAGTTCAATACTCAACGGCGATTTCAAATAATCTTTGAAATTGATCAACAATTCGGTCCATTCCATTCCGAAGCAGTCATTCGTGCGTTATATTAGGTCGTTAAAGATAACTCGACACTCGCACGCACACGCGTTCCCGTCGGTCTTAATTTCTTGCGCACCCGTGGTTACGGTTTTTCGATAGAAAAGAAGCTGCTCTTTTACGAAATTCTCTTAGACTGATATGTGTAGCATTGGTGTGTAACTCCATGGATATACGAACTTGAGATTGTGTTAAGATATCCTAAGATGGACCACCCGCGGTGACTTGTGTCCGATCATGGATCGATTTTTATGCTTTTTTCTACCCATACATATCCGCGGGTGAGTGACACAAGAGCTCGCATATGCGCTCATATACATATAAGCACTCTCTCTGTCGCACGCACGATGTGAATATGTGTGTATAAATTACTCACTCTTGGTATCCGATATCGAATCCAAAATGTTAACACCTTTGAACATTTAAAAGAGTATTTTGAAAATAACATACCCCAGTTAGTTTTTATACACGGCTCACTATATTTTTAAATAGGTACTTTCACATTTTCTACAAAATTTTTTGGTTAATGATAAATTCATCATTTCTATAAGAAATAATAAATAGTTTTATTTGAATAAATATTTTATTATTGTAACAAATATTCGTAAAAACACATAACGTAACAATGTTTCACAGGAACATAAAATTAATAATATTTAGAGTAATTTGATTTAACTCATAAATATAATAATAGAATATTTACATTTATACTATACGAAATCAAGTGTTCTCTATTAAATAAACCATTAAAGTAAAATATAATTTTTTATTTTAAAAACATACATCTGTATTTATGTACATATTTTAAGTTATTAGTATAAATTATAATTTAAAAAATTTTGAAATTAAAAAATATATATATAAATATTATTAATTTATAGATTTTTTCTTTTTCATTAATATGCTTACCAAAATAAAAAAATTGATTAAGTTAATGTAATTAAGTATAATTAAATTAATTAAATATATTATGAATATTAAGAATATTAGAGTATATATTTTTGAAACATATTATATAGATATTTATAAGTATATATTAAAAGTAATTCATACTTTACTTTCATAAAATTGTTATTATTATAAAAATACATATTTCCTAAATACAAATTATATTACATTATACATATATTATAAATAATTACAATAATTTCATATTTTCATTTAATTTTAATACATTTTTTAATTTACTCTAATTTAATAATGTAGCTATATATTTATAAGCAGTTAATATTTGTTTTTTAACTTTAATCTAAATTTCGGAATGGAGTTTTTAATTATCATTTAAATCTTTTGGATTTAATTTTCAAATAACAAAAATGTTCTATACACGATAAAATAATGTTCATTATGGAGGATATATATATTCTCTTCTTTATTTCATACTATATAAATATTATATATTGAACTAAATTAAGTATTATCTTTAAGAATAAATTATACTAAATCATGCTTAACATTTTTCTCTTTATATTTGAATTCTAAACTATTTTATGAATTAAAAATGTAATTGGAAATAAAATATATAATATAAAGACTTATTTAATTAATTAAATAAAAAAATAATATTTTATGTATATGGATGTATAATATCGAATTCAATAAATGATATTTGACTGACTGATCCGATCTTTCTTGAATTTCAAGGGCATTTTAACATTTTTATCTATAATACTGAATCTATTTCAGTATATTTTATTTCTACGCATAAAATTCCTGTATATCTAAGCTGCTCTTCTTTATTTTCATATTTAGTGTATTCGATGAACATGATCTGAAGCATTCCATCTCGATAAATATTATAGTAACAATCACACATATTCTTTTACAAATAAAAGTACAAAAATAAAAAAAGTACCTCGAGAATTAATTGCAATAAAAATAAAATTTTATTTCATATTATATACATATACACGTACACAATATTTAAAGGTATTGTTAAATTATAAAATTAAAGTTAATTTAAAAATTATATTTATTTCATCAATTGAACCTATTTTAAAAAAATGACTGACAGAAAGAAAAATAAAAACATAATTAGAGAGAGACAAAAAGAGAGGAAAGATTAAGTGGACATATTATTGATAAAGTCTTAAATACATTTATTTTTCTTTAAATAGTAATTTGTATATGTTGATAATTTATAATAGTGCAAATGAAATTCATGCGTTTATAAATTAATAAATAATATGTATTCAAAATAATTACATTTCGTAAAATAAATATTATTTACTTTATATATAAATATCATTTTTGTTTAGTGATAATCAAAGAAAAAAAATTTTAAGAAGTTATAATGTTAATATCATTTATTAAATTTTTATTAACTAATTGAATTTGCTATAGATTATACAAATATTATTTTGCAATTATATTTATATTAATAATTTAAATGTCACGTTTTATTATAACATAAAAAAATGAAAGAATTAATCTTCAACTCAAGGTAAAAGTAGTACAGTCTCCGATCGACTTTAATAAAACATTATTAATATTTTCCATTTGAGTTTTTTCATTCTTTATATCATCTCTTTTCCAGTATTTATGCTTTTAAAGGTGCAAATTCAATGTAGTACTAGCCTCTTCTTTTTTCTTATTCCTTTTTTTATGTACAGCTCATCGATCGATACGGAACATAATAATTAATACCCCTTCCTAAACGTTTGAAAAGCAAGTTCCTGTTACTTTTTTTATAATCTTTTTTCATTTTTTTTCTCTTTTTACTCCCATAAGTACAGGTAAGCAAGTAACTAAGAGTGTATGCATACATACAAAATACTCGTTTCACTTTCTCTCAAACTGTAGTTAAAAAGAAGATGCGGTTGTACAGATTAATGAATACTTCGTTGTATGCGCATACGTTCAGAAAATCTCACGCCAGCGCTTCTTCGTTTCTATTCATGCATTTATTGTCCAAGATTCAAGTGAAAATAATAATGTATGCACAGATATAGGAGACTATCGACTATTGGTGAGTTTAAGTTTTTTTTTAGTTTTACATGTAGCACGATATTACTGCGCGAATTCTTACGAACATGTTTTACCGATCTGCTCGCGATGAATAAAACAGTGAATTACATATACTTGTTAATACATCAGGCTTCTTGTTTTACATAATGTATCAACATTATTTTTTTATAAATACTTTAATTCCACGTTTAGAAAATATTTATAATGTTTGTAAAGATTTCATATATGAATAAATATGAATTAATCTTTTTAAAATAAAGTTTACCATAAATATTTTTAATTTTTTCAATTTTAATATTTACTTGTTCAAATATTATAAATTTTTCATATATTTCGAATAATTATCGAAAACATTAATTTTGTTGTATAAGACAAACAATATGAAAAAGAAAATTTTTTTTCATTTTGTTTACACCTAAATATTTCCATGAAGAATAGTTTTTTTTAAAAACGTTAGAAGGGTGAATATAATTAATGTAGTTATGTTTAAAAAATAATACATTTTATATACAAAATTTCTCAAATTTTTCACATAAATTATTGGTTTTTAATTAATTTTCCATTTTCAAGTAAAAGATTATAAATGTAAGAATAAAAAAGAATTAACTTTTAAAAATCTAAATGTATTAAAAATATTAATGTATGTATTAAATTATATATGTAATTTAAAAAATTAGTTTTTACAAATTTTTTATCAAATAGAAATAACCCAGATAACATAAGTTCCTGTTTTTTGGTTAATTTACTCAATTACTTCCGAGATCGATATAAACAACTTAATTAAGAAGTAAAGGCTTGGATTATGTATATCAAATTTTTTCGAAGAACGGTTTATTTCGATCTTGAAGTTTTGTGAATCTTTTGCTTTGAAATGGCGGATGTAGGCGTTACCAGATATCGACCGAGATTCTAATATCCTCAAAAAGTATATAATATATAAGCAGACATACACATGCATACATTATAAGTATTTATTATTATAGATGTATGTTACATATGTATATTTGTTGCATTCTTTTTTTCATATTAAATTTAAGATAGCTTTAATAATGTGACAAATTTTTTTATTTCTCTAAAAGATATGTGAAAATTCTGTTTATTCTCATTTAATTTAGAAAATCATTCTTTTATAATCTTAAACTGTCATATAATTTCGTATAATTAAAATATAAATTTTTATAATGTATGTCGTTCGTTTGAAAATAACAGTTTTATTAAATCTATATTTTATAGTTTCTTAAAGATACAACTCTTGCTCAAATTTATTATCTTTAAACAGTTCGAATGGAATGAAAGTAAAATTCATTATGTAGTAGAAAAATTCAAATCTCTTCAATATTAACATTTGGGGAAGAGGAAGAAAAAAATAAAAATAATCTTATTTATTATATTATTAAATTCAATTAAATAAAGCTTAAGGGATAGTTTTCAAATAAATTTTTTATAATAAAAAAATACAAAATCTCCAGAAATTCTTTATTTTTATTTTTGATGAGTATTTATAGTTAAAAGAAATGTGAGCTATTATATTATAATGAATAAAAAACAAAAATTAAATTTCTCTAACATATAAATTAATTTAATGACTTTTAAGATTATAAAAATTTCAAGCTTTTGTATGAAGAAAATACTTTAAAAATTATTTTACATTTTATTAACTTTATTTATTAAATTAAATTTATAGTTATATAAGCACTATAAATAAATATTAATAAATATTTATTACACTAATTATAATAAATACTTAAAAATATAAATATGAGAGCATATTAATATTATAATTTATATTTATTTACATGTTGTCTATGTTCAAAATTTCTGTAGCTATAATGATATTCATATTATTAAAAATTAGAATGTGAATGAAATTCAATGTCATAAATAAAAGTAATAATGGCATTAAATAACATTTAAGTATAGAAAGAATATTTTAAATTAATTTTTTAATTTTAACATATTATGTTAAATTATAAGTTAGGTAGAAGTTAAATAAATAGATTGATTATAAAATAATTATAAGTTATATGGAGTAATTCAATAAATAATTATTGTTTTTAACATGAAATAATTATACAGAAGATTTGCTGAAATTATATTGATAGATAAAATTTAAGATTTTCTTTATTGAAATTTTATAAATAATACCAAATCTTATTTTATAATTTCATATTAATTTTCAAATAAAGACATTAATTTATAAATACTAAATGAAACAAATGAAGCAGAGATTGTATTGATAGATATATTGAAAACTGTATAGTTTTTATAATTCAATTTAAAAATTCAAATTTCAACATTTTTAAATTACAATCGAAAGTTCTAGTTTAATATTAATAATAATTGATTTTACTGGAATAATTCTCTAGCTCATTAAAAACATTTAAGCAGCAGTATGATATTCAAAATTTCAAAGTATATTTTCTTTTCTTTTAAAGAAAGAAAAAAAGTTATTCGAATTAATTTGATATATATATTTGAACAGTAGTAAGGCATATATATGTTAAATTCGTTCTTCTATTTTATACTAAATTATTATTCTATTGTTATTCCTAAATTTAAATGCTTTTATACTGTTAGACTTATTATTGTTACTGTTAAGTTTATATAGATTTATTTCATATTCAATTCATCCACGATAAAATTAAAAAAATGATCAATATAATAAATTGTATCATGTAAATTATAAAAGCTTTCGGTATTGATGTTATAAATACAAAATGTAAAACATGAAAATACTTATTTAAAAAAAGCACATAAAAATGTTTATTTTATTATGCGTCCTTATAATTGTTATGATTATCAACAATAATTTATATTTTAAATTAATCTTTAATGACACCTTTAACAGTATTCATTTGTACAGGCGAGAAGATAAAAAAATGAAGCAATAGCTAACTTAAAGGTAGATAGAAACAGAAAGGTATGGAGATAGAAAAATTAGAAGTTAAAGCGAGAAAGAGAGTAGCTGTAAAAGAGGGGAAGAAAAAGGTAACTAAGTAAGGGTGTGTGCTCGTGTCTTCGAAAGGAAGAGCGAAGGAACCATATGGGTAGCATACGGTGAGCAGGAGACTCTGATGTTATACTTCTCTTTCTCTATCTCTTCTCTATCTCTTTATATTTCGTTCTCTCTCTACTTCTCTCTGCGTACCTTTCTCTCTCCCTCGAAGGGTTTAATCCACTAGTAAACTACCGACGAACAAAATCAAGTGGCTACTTTTCAGTTCCTGCACCCTCTACACTTTTCTTTTTTTCATCTTCTCACAAATACACATACATTTTCGAGCATACTTTTTTCAAGAAACCAATGACTTTTGTGGCACGTGTCCACAAATCTCATTGATTCAAGAAAGTTGATGATTCTTTACTTCTTAACTTTTTTATATCTTTGTATACTTTCTTATGATACACCAAGAAAAGCTGTAACATACGCCATAAGGAAGATACGTTATATAGTATCATCATTTCCAGTGGTTCATATATATCTGTAATTACAAAGCGTAGTGGAATTCTTTGAACATCACCGACTATGATGACAATCACCGAGTTTAATTCAGGATTTTACAATGAAATAGTCAATAGTTTTTTTCTATTATTATATGTATAAACCGTTATACAATATCATATACTTTTTCAGTTATTTTCGTACGATGCACGTTTATTAAGTAATAAATATTTTATGATTAAAATAATTAATATCGTACTTCGCTCTTTTAAAGTAATGATATTATTATTTATAATTTAAAATAAATGCATGATGCGTAAATTTTATTGTCTTATATTTCTTTCATTGAATTCTGCTTTTTATATTAATATTAAGATTCTAATACTTTTTTAGATATTTTAGTATAAAATTTTGATTTAATTAAAATATGCAACTAAATATTCGAATAAGTGATTTTGAAAAATTTAATAGTAAAATGAATAATATTTGCGTTTTTTATATGCATGTCTTTTCATATTATTATAATAAATATATATTATAAAACTTTGAAAATTAGATAGCTAATCGTATAATTAAAAATGTTACTAAAAATGAAATAGCATAAATAAAAAAAATTTCTTTTCTTTCCTTAAATTATTTATTTATTCTTAAATTATTTTTTTATACCTTTTAATGTCTCAAATTTTTATTATTACTCTACGGAAGTTCTCTTGTTTTATATGTTGATGTACAGCAGAATTAAGGTCTGTAGGAGTTTCAGCTTTTCATTAAATCTTTCAAGTTTTTCTTTTCATTCTAAGGACAGATTAATGTTCATAGCTTCTATTGATTAATATGATAGAAATAAGGTTAATTACGCAAGCTTTTATAGTTCTAATTAATGACTTAATCAATCATCAATGCACTAATACTAAAAGTTATTTAAGAATACTATGATTTTGAATCTGCTTTTATTTTGATTGTAAAAAAATAATATTTCATATCTTTTTTATATTAGAATTAAGGTTCATTGAATTTTATTCTGAAGTTTTCAGCAGCATTTTTGTAATAAAGATAAACTACCTGATAGTTGAATAAATGACTGAATCACATATGAATAAATTTATAATGAATAAATTACATTGATACCTTTTTTACCAAAAATATTCTTAATTAAGCAATTATTATATATAATTAATATACATACATATACACATATATATACAATAATACACACATATTAAAAGTCATAAAGCCTTGGTTTCAATTTTTTCTCTACTTTTAGTAGAAATAAAAGCATTAAAACTTTTATATATTATATTTTTCATATAAAATTTTACATACAAATTTGAATTTAGATTACATATAATAATACAATAAATTAATTCTTTGATATAATATAAAAATAATTTTTTATGTATAGATTAACAGAAAATTTTTATTTTTGGATAGAAACGACATTAAAAACCGTCATTATGATACGGTATTACAATTTGTTAATAATAATTAATATTTTATTGATAATTTTATGCATAATAAATTACTTGAAAGTTAAAAATATTAAATTGTATAAAGATAAATGATTCACAACTATTATATACATAAATTTTACTACTAGATTACAGTTAATAAAACTTTCAGTTTTCGATAGCAACTTATATGTATCGCTCATGAAATGGTTAATATTTTAAATTTACGTTTCCAGTTCGAAAGCTTATTCTTTCAAAAATATAAATTATTATTTTTTTCTACGTGATACAAAGTTTATCTAATTTATCTTTAGTTGCTCTAAAACTTTATATTTTATTCGGTTAGTATATTTTTATTTCAAAATATTTTACATTATTTACAGTTTAAAAATCTATCGATTAATATTTTTTAAATCGTAATAATATATTGAATACACCATCATATTTGAAGTATCAATTTGATTTAGATTAATTAAATTGTAATTGAATATAAAGTAATTTTAATGTGCTGATAAAAATATATAGAGAGTAAATTAATTTATCTGAAATTGTTAGACAAAACTTTAATCATTGAGTCAACCATAATAAAATTATAACAAGACTGGTACAGGCATAAGAGCGTAGTCGTAGGATGGAGGCGATGGTAATGCGGTATTGATCATATTATCTGTTAGAAGCGAAAATTAAATAAAGCTTCGGAAAAGCTCCAAAACAATGGAGAATGAGTGCAATGAATGTAACGAAGGAAACGAATGGCCGTACCGAAGCTTGATATATCCATGGAAGGGGAAATCCAAAAAAGCAAGAACTATATCGTCATTTATAATAAGCCCAAACTCATTGTGATATGTATATCCTTTTTCTCTTGACAAACACGCCAAACGCGCCAATCGAATCGAACTTGGCTAGGCCCAAAATTAACGAGTAGCGTAAAAATAAAGGTGCGCGGGTGTCAAGGAGAAACGAAGAAAGGAAAATACAACAAAACACCCGCGCCGAGCCATTACGCGCGTACGCGCATCTTTCAAGAGTGTAACGATTCGGGGGCCTTTTACGCTTGCCAACTGTCTCAGGTGTGCGCGCGCGCGCTCCAGAATTGGTAGGGGCCCGGAGTCGTGTGGCTGGCGCGAGTGGCGCGTGCGCTCGCTCATCTTGAGTCCTCGTTTTTGGATCCTATCTGTTTTGCCGTCTCTCTCTCCCTCTTCCTTGTACACCACACACATACTCACGATTACCTATATTTCGCTTTTAAATTTTGCCATTTTCTCCTCATCCAATTTTCACGCAGTTAAGTCTCGTTTAATTGCATTTTCTACTGAATTGCACCCTAAGAATACATCTTGATTTATAATTGATATAAGCGTATTATCCAACCATCTACTTACATCTTGCAAACTCATTTTTCTTTCATTGATCATTCAAAAAAGAAATTATAAAACGATAAATTTTCAAGCGAAGTTTTATTTATAAACAATATATTTTTTACTATAAAATTATAATTTATACTCTTCATGTGTTTACAACATTGTACTTTAGTTAAAATAATTTCAAAGTATATATTTGATTCATAAAAGTACATTAAAGTAATACGATTCTAACATACTTGAAAGTACCAAGCTTCGATAAAATAATATTTTATTACGTTAATGTTATTTTAACATTATTAAGCCTATATAAAGATTTTATTTGTATAAAAATTGCATGAAAGTTTTCATTTGTAAAGTAATAATTAGAGAAATTTCTCTCGATTTCCCCTACTTTTTATATTTAAAATGGGACTCGAAAGTTAGATTGTACCGTAAACATTAATGTCAATTAATTTAAAATAAAAATACTGTAAGCTTATATATTGCAGATGTTTTATATATAGTAGAAAAGCATATGAATAAATTGTACAACATTTATAAGAAAGCCGGTCAAGATAAATACAGTTGTTTCAAAAATATGGATTGAATAACGGAATAATAGTAAAAATTCTTTTTATGAATAATGTCAAAGGAAATTTCCTCTTGAAAGATTAAATTGCAATTGAAAAAAATATTTCCATGTTACCAATGTCATTTTTTTTTATAACGACGATTGATTTTCAGCTTTATCAATCAATATGGAAATTCAGCTAATTATCGTGTGTATCAAATGTACTTTCTATTCAACACATATTTTAAAAGATACAATATAAGTTTAATCGATTAAAGAAATAAAAACACCGATCTTTTTTATTGTAATTTCCAATACCTTGCTTTTCAATTCAAATTTATTAAGAGATTAAATATTTCAATCGTTAATATTTTAGTAATATCTATAATAGTAATATATTGAGTAATATTTTAATCGTATTATCTTCTTCGTTCGGCTGATTTAGTTTTGTAAATTTAATTTTATGATTTAATTATTGCCGTTCTTTTAATTACGCGTACTCATTTATTTTTGGTACCAATATCCTTTGATGATATCTTCACGTGTGCGTTATGCCATCGATCGTTTCTTATACTTGTCGGCTAGGCTTTTACGAGCATATGCGCACAAGAGCTTATTATATGACCCTTGATTTGCACTTTTCTCCATAAGATCGCTGCTAGTTTACTCTTTTTCATCTTCTTTTATGAGGTGACGTTTTTTTTCTTTTGTTGTTTTAAATATTAATCTTGGGTTACTTTTTTTCTTTGCCTTTTCATAGGACCCTATTTTTTTTAGATTCATTCGTGCTTCTTAATTTTTCTTTCTATAGCGTCACATTTTGTATTTGTGGAATTCCGAATATTAAAATAAGACAATTCTAACAAACTCACTAAATATAAGCATTAAAGCGATAGTTTATACGTATAATAAATTCAGTTGACTTTCATATTTTATAATTTTTTATGATTACTAAGATAGCAGTTTTGATAGCATCTAATAGATGATATTTTATATTATAGAGTAATATACTTATGAATAAAGGCATGCGGGTAATATACCTATTGAAGCTATATCATTGTTTTAAAACAGCAACTCAAATTATTTTTTCCATTTATTTAAATTTCGTTCTACTTGTGATAAATAAAGTAATTATATTGTTCGATCTTAAATTTCAAAGTTATTTTATTAAAATTTAATTTAAAATCAGTTTATTTTTTAAGTTAAATTATATTATAACAAATTTGTAACAATTTTTATTGTAGTACCTAAAAAGGATACTGATTAAATAAAGACTGCTGCTTTTTAAGCTGTAAACAATTTTTCAGTCGAATAAAAATTTATATACATATCAATGAAAATAATTTTATCCGAAACGATATTTCGATAGTTAAAGTTGCAATTACTGTAAATATATATAATACGATTGTAAATTAATTGGCAAAATTTAATACCATATATCATATCAGTAATCAGTGTATATTTTTAGTATTTTAAATTAATAGTAATTTGATGGATAAATAAAATAATATTGTACAAATATATAACATTATATTTTAACCATATTACGTATAAAACAATAAAAATAATATATATTTTATTTCAAGTAAAAGTAAAAGGATAACGTAGTACAATAAGTAAAAACGTTTTAAAGTGTTGTTGCAGATATATTTCATAATTAATTATTATATCTTTCGGGTTAAAATAATTTCAATTTAGTATTAAGAAACCTATAGTCCAAGTATTATTAGCACTCACAAGTTTCATTTATATAATTTCACATTTACCTATAACTTTATTTGTAAAAGTGTAATGTAGATTTATCTAATATATGAATAATATATTACGGCAGTAATAGAAAGATATTGAGTAATAGTAATATTAAGAAAGTAGTAAAAGGAGATAAAATTAATACAAATTCTATTGGTACATAGCTTGAAAAAATGTGCAAGCGTTGATAATAAGATTCATTCAGATCAATATTAAAGATAATTATTGTCCAGCCTGTAAGGTTAGCGCACTTTGTAAATCCCGTAAGGAAAATTAATACCGTATGTTCGCGTACGTGATTCCGCGTGCGAACATAAAAAAAGATTCCCATGAAGAAAGAGTAGAAAAATGGAGAGATAGTTATATATATATATATTGGTGACGGCAATTATTCGAACGCATCATCAATAAGAGGAAGAAATTTAACGAGCCAGTGCTCACGCATGCAATAGACTTCAGTAGCTCGAAGGAAACAGGAACAACACATGCGCGAGCATCGTGAAAGAAAGACAGAGAGCAAGGGGGATCTTTAGTTTTAACAAAAAGAGAAACAAAGTGAAGGATGAAAAAGAAAAATGAGAGGGAAAAATGAGCGTAAAATCAGCATTGGATGAGTGACGCGCGTCATATTCGCGTGTAATTACGGTGCGCGCGCAGCTCGTGCCGGAAGCGGCTGTCATTGACCAACTCATGGTGAGGTTAAGCCATAAATCCCCATGGGACAGGTATACGTGGTTGGCCCCATACGAGTCGTTCGCAACAGGTACAGGCCACGTGTATTACACACACTTAGTTAGGCCTGTTCTTATTCCGTTGCTCGTAGTCTCGCACAAGGCAGAAGGGGAAGAGCACGCGTCCACTCTACGCAGTGGATTCATCCTCTCACTTAATTTCTTGTTCTACACTAGTTTTTTCGGCTTTCCTTTATTATATTCTATCATAAACGCGTATGCTTGATTGAAACAGAATAATTTTCCTCTTTATTTAAATTCGTATCGGCGGCTATTTAGATTTCCTTATCGAGTGACAACATTTTTAATTTTTAATTTTAAGCCGTGAGTGGACTTTTTAAGCTTTACGTAGAGATAACGATTGAATTGCAATTTCTCAACCAAATAGATTTTCTTCCATATTCATGCTTTGTAATTTTATTGTCATTTCAAGAGAAAACTTTAATTAGCTTTTGAATTTAATCAAACCAAAATTCACGAAGACAAAATATTAAGAATATACGTTTATATTTTGTAATCTTTTTTACAATTTCAGTGAACAATATAATTAATTATCTTGACTATCTTATCCTACAATTTAAATTTTTTAGATAAGGAACAATCATCATTCATAAAGGAAACAAATAATTGAAGTATAGATTTCAACGATATTGCCCAAGAGACATGGAATGTCTACATTTTTCAAAATAAGCAAAATTATATACGATAATGTACGAAACATTATATCTAATACTATATTTTCTTGTTAAATACTTTTCTACATTTCAAATATAAAAATATTTAAAAAGTAAATTAATTGTTTGTAATTACTGTATCATTGCGCGATGTTTATATTTTGGGATTATATTTTTTAAAAAATAAACAGAATTAATATTCATTCGTTAATTTAATATTCTTTTGATAAAAATCTGTGAAATGTGTACGTCCAAGAACATTATGTAATCTAAATACAAGGCAAAGGTCAATGGGCAAATAAATTTGTATCTGTCTAGAAATTATTATTCACTAAAAGAAATAGGGTAGCACAGTAAAATCTAAATCTGATTACACTTACACACATACATACACACAATGACAGTTAATTTAGCAAACATAGCGCCGCCTTTTCTCATTATCGTTTTTACAGTTTCAGTTAAACGTGCACGCGCTCGGAGTAAGACCCGCTGCATTCACTCTGTATAGCAATAATTCACGTCACGCGTATAATATATATACACGGATGCACGCGTGCGTAAGAGGCTTTTCACTACCGATCATCAAATTGCTGGTTGAGTGGTAGCCTGGTAGTCACTGCGTTCCGACTTTTTACTTTTCTATTTCTTGACTCACAAGTGAGATAGAAAGAGAGAGAAGGAGAAAGAGCACATAAAAAATAGAGATTCATCTTTAACGAGCTGCAGGAAGAAGATACGCATCATCGCGGTGTGAAATAGCAAAGAGAGGCTTAGAATCTTTGAGATCCATCACAGCATCGAGGTGCAAGTATGAGCGGCAAACATTGGAAAATGAAAATAGATTCGCAGTTCAGTGGCATACGCATACCCGCACGTGCACATATTGGATGAAAGAACCGGAACCACATAGATCAGCTTCTTCGTGAGCAATTTAAGCAGTGACGCGGCAAATTATGTCGCCACTCTTTCTTCTTACTCCATCTAAAAGATCGTCAAAGGCTCTTCTTCGGCAAATCAAGGTTTCTTATGTTTCTACTGCTATACTTGTTGCACAATTTTTTTTCCATCATTACTTATTACGTACTTTCTTCTTACCTTTCATGATTGTATCGCCTAATTTATTTTTGTCTTTTCTTTATTAAGTAAGAAAACGCTTTTACCAGTTATAATCTTGACATCATTTTCTTCATTATTTTGAAACTGCTCTTATTCTTAGAGGATACTCCAAAACTATTGTTATTCTATTCTATTCAAAAAATATTTTTAATACCGAAATTAGCATTTTTTATTTTTAATCAAACTTTTCATATTTATTTATACATTTTAGCGATTTAAAAATATTCTTTACAATATACTTCATTACTTCTTTAGTTATAAACTGAATATATAAATAATAGTCTTTTATTTATATGCAATTTATTCTATTGAATAATAATTCATTTAATAATTTTGTTTTAAATCTTTGATTCCCTTTATTATATCTATATCGCTAATAATATATACATTTATCAAACTATATTTTATTCTTAGTTTTTATCTAAAATTTATTATTATGTAACTTTAAATAAAGCAATTATATATGGATAAACAAATTACTAGTTTTTAATTATTAATTTTTGATAAATATAATTTTTAAGGATTCAATAACAATTTTTATAAAATCCTTCATTCTCATTAAAATTAAATCTATACTTATAATTTAATAATTCTTTTGAAACAATAATGGCTAATTTATTATTTTTGTTGAAAAAATTGTTGTATAAAATTTATTTCATACTTTTTAATTTATAAATGACAGTATGAGAGAAAATTATTATTTGATAAAATATATTTTATCAAATGATTTAACATGTATGACGTAGAATGTGTTATATACAAATATAATACATAGCAATGCATACAAATCCATCAGTTCAAATAAGTAACATATAGCGAATTAAAAGCTTATAGTCTAATAAATCTTAAAGCACTGCTAATAAACGAAATTCCATAGTAAATCACTACTTAAAATAAGCCATGAGTGATTGAGTACATTTTTTAATATGAAATAAATATTTCTTTATAAAATATCTAACAGTCGTAGAACTGTTACAAAAATGTTTCCATTCGATTCTATGGTATGTTAGGAAAAGCTTTTGTTCTAACACATATATACTAATTTCTATTCATCTAAAATTAATAATTCTTTAATTATATATAATCGTATATCTTGATAGGCTAAGTAACATAAACATTATTTTATTTTTTCTATGATAAATTTCTCATCCATTTTCGAAAGAACGAAATTAAAGCGGTACATTTGATGGTTCTAGCAACAATGGGTGCATGGTGATGGTGAAGAAGTTTAATTACACTTTATAATTCAAGGAACACTACATTATTAGTATATCAGGGTCTCGAAAGAATCTCAATTTTGTTCTAGTTTTCCTAGAGGCATTTTTTACATTCACGTCTTGGCTAGCAATTAATTATAATAATGTGTGCATGTGTATTTTTACTTTGATTATCGAATATGTAGTTATAATCTGCATACTTAGAAGTTCAAGGTTCGAATAAATATGTAGAGCATTTGATAATTATCGTTTTTATTTTGTATTAGAAATCTGAGAATTGATATGCATATATTCGCGTGCAAAAAATTAGTAGTTCATTTGTAGAATCTGACCTGTCTCCAGTAGAATTTCAATTAGAGAGATTCAAATTTACTTGAGATTCAAATCTCAAGTAGACTAGATTAAAAATCTTTTTTGTAGATGATGAAATTTTTGTAAAATTAAGCAAGGAGACATTCGAATAAAAATATCTCTAAACTAAAATTAGCTATAGTATTTGATACTTTATTTAGACTTTATCCTAGATACATATATTAATGTATGAATACATTAATTATGTATATATATAAATATTAGTTTATCACTTAGCAACAAGTTTTTTTCTCTGTTCGAAATATACGTATTTTTAAATATTAGTTAAACAATAATATTTTAATTTAATTAGATGAAAATTCTTAATTTATTAGATTCAAATATTTTTTCTAATTATTAACTAGAAAAATGATATTAACCATTATTTTATTTATCATAGGAATATTTTTTATAGAAGCATCTCTGTAATAGGTTTTTAGTTTATTTACGCCGATACATCATAATAGTAATTTTTCTTATTTCTATTCTTAATCGTTTCCTAAACTGTATATAATTTTTATAAAATGTACATACTTACGTAAGATTATTTTTAGTATATATTCTTTCAATTAATTACTTATTGCTATGAAAATAAATTATATAGTAAGAATGATCAAAGTGGTACACTTACTTAATTTACCTAAATAAGTTTACTTTTACTAAATTTTTAAATATGCGTAATTCTAATGGATGATAACTTTAGATAATTATTTTACTTTTAAGATTATAATTGTGATATTTTATTGGGTAGATCAATTTGAAGTTTTACCAACGCAACTGTATATTTGTTACACAAATGTTTCTTCCGTTTGTGCTATATTTATCTATTTTTTCTATTCTAGTTCTTCTATTCATCTAAGAACTATTTGAGAGATTTGGTGTAATTCCTAAAATTAAAAGATACTTCAGTAAAAGACTGACTTAAGTATTTAGTTTAGGCGTTGGAAATTTTTAAGTTTAACTGCCGGGCATTATTAAAAACATCTATATTCAATTTCTACGATTATAGTCTACAAATTAGATATGAAATAAGAATCTTTTAAAATTTTTTTCATAATCTTTTTCTAAATAGTAGTATCTTTTAAACATTTTCAATTTTTTAAATAAAATCCTAATCATAAAAAAATTTACTTATATGATTCCATTATACCAGATAACATAGTATATTAAATTAATTTCAATAATAAAAAAATATCTTTACGAAGTATAATTGTTTTGAAATTATCGAGTTTCAAATAAAGTTATATAATTACTAAAATTAAGAATTGATATTTTATAAAAGTTAAAAGTTATAATGTTCGATTTTATGTTCTTTTTTATAAACTTTGTAATTTAATAATTATACAAAATATTTTAAAAAATCTTTTATTTAAAATTTCAAAATAAAGTATTTTACATCTCAAATATATTGAAAAGTTATTTTATATTTTATTTTAGAAATAATTATATTTTATCTTCTTTAAATAATTTTTTATCATTTTTCATGTAAATTCTATCGAGCATAAAATAAGTGAAATCAAATATATTTAAATGTAAAGTATAGTTTTAGAAAATACTTTAACATTCTACACTAGGTAAATTATTGTAAATGAATTATTTAATCATGCAAATATTGTCATATCTGATTGGATTAATAAATTTAATTTATAACTTTTAAAAAAGAAATCAATTTTAAAAAACATTAGTAACAAAAATGAATAAGATTATTTGTTTCGAAATTGAATCCGTATATACTGTTGTTAGTAGTAATATATTATTATTATTAATATATTTTTTAAATAATTAGATTTATCTAATCATTCATATAAAAAATATGAATGAAATAATTAAAAAAGCACATATACATATACATATACATATACATTTGCTATTTTAACTATATTTTAACTACTATTTTTAACGAATATATGTTTATATATATACATATTAGGCGTTTTAATAGTTTCTATTTTTTGTAATTATATTACATTGCATAAAAACTTGAATTTTTCATATGCGTCAATAGATTCCTATTACACTAATATTAAATAAAAGATTGTATAATATAAACTAGAAAATAAAGCATTGGGTTTTTTATATGAAAGTTAATATTAATATCCGACGGTATAAAAAAATTAAAATATGTACACTCCAAATTAAACAGAAAAAAAGAAAAGAAATATTGTAATATCTCCAAATATCCTTGTGTTTCTCTTAATAATATATGCAATAGTCATTATTATTGTATAAAATAAATACCTAGCCTTACAGCTTCACTCACGGTTCATGCATGCACAAGGGTGAAAAATCTATATTAATGCCTCTGTAGCATAACCTTTGATTTTCAATCGTAGGTTCGTATTGTCTCTCTTCTTTTGGTATGAGAAATAGTAAGATTGAACATTCATTGTTTCTTTTTTTTTCTTTCGGGTGCTACAGGTCGCTGATCTCTGTAGGAGCTTCTAATATTTAATAGCTTCTAACTATTTTAAGTTTAGAATCGCAATATTCATATTCGTTGCTTCCCTCGAAACTGTATAGCGATTAGTCTAATTACATATGACTATTTCTTTTTACTTTCACATTATTTAAATTTGTTTCTTTCTAATTTTAAAACATTTTTTGAGACTAGATAATTGTATAATGTTGATTTTATAGTCATTATAAAAGAATAAACATTTAGATATTTTGATATAATTTCTTATTATTGTAAGCAATTAGATTTTATAGTTATAGTGAAGCTTATTCTTATTAGATGAAAAATTATAGAGAGGCTCATAATCAAATAATGTAAACATTAACTTAGATAACTATTTTTAATTTAAATGAAAGTAATTTTATAATTTTTAACCCATCAACATAATTAAAAGGATAAATTTTTTAAAAAGGTATATATATACTATTTAGAATTATCTTTGAATTCTATATTAATTACATTCAATTTACACCTTCTGTATTTGAAACTTTAAAATTCTTTTGCATGATATGTATAAAAATAAATTTTAATTCAATAAATTTTTCAGACTATATATTAGTGTTACAACGTAATTTATGATATTTTAACAAAAAATTGAAATAATACCAATTTTCATTATCAGTATTGATCAACAAAATATACATTTTATACTATTTGTATTATATTTACAGTTAATAGATATTTTACAATTTACTAAATTATGATTTTTCTAATAAATTATTTGTAAAATATTTATAATATATTTAAATAATTTTAACGATGAATAAGATATTTCATATCGCACAGAATATTTTCATCTGGTAATGTAAAAAACTTCATTTTTTTTACATTTTGTTATCTATCAACTTTTTTTATATAAATCAGCTATAGAATTGTAAGTTTTATTCTTTCTATTTTTTGAAATAACAACGAAAATCTGAATTATTTTTACTTTAAAGAATATTATCATTAAAAAACAATAAAAAGCATACAACTAAAATAAAAATCCTTTATTAATAAGACGTTTAATGAATTAATTCAGCTAAAATAGTTACTTATATTGTAGGTATTAAGATTTGTTTGCTTAAACGAATAAAAAAATTCTAGCATATACGAATACAAGTAAGTATTTAATTTATTGACTACGTTAAAAAAGAATAATTTATAAGACTAAAAAATAAAATTCAGAATTGAAATTTTTAAATATTTAAGAAATTTTTATCAAATGTTATTGAATATACAAATATTCAAAAAATAAAGCATTATAAAAGATAAAAATATATTTTTATTGGTAATAAATTTAAGAGATAAGCTATAAAATTTTAATTTGAAAAAATAATAAATATCCTTCAAGGTTTCAGAAGAATAAGAAAACAATATATTGATTAAATTTGATTAAAATTTTTTTGGTAAGCTGACTTCAAAAAATGAAATATAATCTTGAATTAGAATGAAATCAAAAATTTCTATTATATAAAAAATGCGAGGAATATTTAGTGAAAAATGTTATAGAAAAACAAATCTTTTAATAAGAAACTCAACAAAATTATTTAATATAACAAATCAGAACTATAGAAAGAAAGTTAAGACTATTTTTTAAATGTAATACATAGAATCAAATTAGTTAAGTAAAGAGTCAGTAGAGTGAAGAAGATCGAGGAAAATAGTTACCTTTTTCAACCTCCTAAAAGTTTTTGTTTAATTTGAAAATGGGGCGGTGCAGTTTTACGAGTTTAAGATGTATAAAGAAACTCTTGGATAGCGTTGCTAATGTACGATGGAGTTAAAGGTAGATTTTGACAGATTACCGTGTGTCAGAATGCGGTCCCCTTTTGTTTTAAATACTTAAAAAGTTATCGTTATACGATAATTTGCAAGACGTCGTTGCGCGGAATATTTGCATTATTTTCATTTTTAGGAGAACAAAAACTAATAGGTAAATAAATATGCGTTGTGAAAATATAAAAAAACTGAAACTAATTATTGTATATTTAATTTTATTAGTATTAAAGTATAAACTCTGTAAGTATACAATATTTTATTGTAGATATTGACTTAATTGTCACTTAATACAATATAATTTCCATCTTAAATTTTAATAAAAATTGAATGTTTCTTTAAAAAAATTAATAGTTCAAGAAATAAACATTTGTAAATAAGATAATTGAATTCGTCATTCCAGAAGGAATATTTTCAATTCATTATGCATACATTTCGATAAATTTTCAATCTATAGCTTATTAGAAGTGAAAAAACTAATTTATGTAATTAAATCTTTATTTAATTAAAAAAGAATATAAGTCAAGTGTAGTGGAAATTTTTCAATAATTTATAATGCTAATTTTTACCATTTATTTTATCATTCTGATTATACGTTTAGAAACTGTTTATTGAGTAATATGTATAACTATAAAAGATTTTATTAAGATTAATTTGTTAAATTCCTGATGCATATAGTAACTATATTTATAATATTTTCTAATGCATTTAGAAGAGGTATTAGATGCAAATAATTTTATCGTTAACATTTTTACTCAATTCTTTTGAATAAAAGAGAAAAAAAGAACATATGTGTGGTTATTGTACCACCGACGAAGAAGTTCAGTATTTCATTCACCAAACTTCGCGCACCGGTCACAAAACAAGGCGACCGACGTCCTGGTAGCTCTGCTGCCGCCTTGTAATAAGATATAATAAGACATTTAACTCCATTTCTTTCTTCTTTATCTCACTCTTACTATTTACTTCTTTTCTTTCATATTTTTACTTTCCGTATCTTCCCTTCTTTTTATTTTTTCATCTTCAACAAATCGTTCAGACACAGGCATTCTGTCTCCCAATCTTCAGAAAAGGAAGTTCTTTCTAAGTATCCCAAATCTACAAAAAAATTTAACCGTTAAATTTAACTGTCAAATTGTAAACATAATTTTTTTAAACGAATTATATCACATTATATGTCATACTAAACATTATTTAGAAAATAAAATATTTTTAGTATTATGTTATTTTTTAAATTATTTTAATGTTATTTTCATTGATGTTATTAATAAAGAGTTATTAAAAATTAGTAGTGATTCAGATTAGTGAAATTTATCATTTATTACTCAAGAACAATTTCATAATTTAATTTATAATATCATCACTTTAATACTAGTATAAAAAAATTTGATAATAATAAACCATTTACCTTTTTTTTTAATATATCAGAATGATAAATGTAATCTTAATGTTGACAATTTTTTGAAATTTAATCTAATAAATAATAGAATTTTAATTATTTTTATTTTGAAAAAAATAAAAATTTTTTAAATTATTCTTGTATAATAAAAAAAATAAATTTATGTTTAATATTTTGGCTACTTTACAAATACTATCAATAATACGAATATTTTTAAACAATAAACAATATATAAACAATATATCGCGGATCATATTTTTATCGATAACTTTTTACTTTAAGCTATATATGCGATTTAATAAAAACTTATTATTAATAAACATAATGATTATGTTTATATATAGGTTTTACTAAAATTAATTTCAATTTTTTTATGAAAATTTAAAATATAAATTGTATATAATAATGAATTTATAATGAATTTTTAATAATGAATTTATAATGAATTTTTAATAATGAATATAATAATGAATTAGCACATACGCATGCACACATGAACTTCATATATATAGTTTACATGTACGTAAGCTGCGACAGTAAAATAAAGAAGTAATTAAATAAAAAGCATTAACTTCAAAGCTTAATAAGCAGGATCCTGCATCTGGTAATCCATGTTCTCCCGTTGTTTTGTTCGTAACCTATGAGAGTGGAGGGTCCGTATTAAATAAAAGTGTGAGGGTTAATGCAGCTACTCTTAAAGAGCTTCCAGATCGTCTCCAAGTTGCTCCCAAGTACATGAATGTTGCAGTCCCAGCTTTACACGTTCAAAAGGACTAAATACTGACATTGCTCCCAAGAAAACTTATACTTGCACTTTATTATAATAAACTTTTACTTTTGAAAAACAATTTAATTTATGCCTTTCATTTATGAATTGATTATCAAAGAACATGTATTTGATAAAAAGTGTCGAGAAATCGATTACTAGATAACAGAAGCGTTATCGTACGTAAAAGTACTGATACTTTTTTTACTATATCATGAATTTTTGAATAATTTATTATTTATCATTTGTAAATAATAGTTTCAAATGAATTATATAATTTCAAGAAGAAAAAAAGTATGTTTTAGTTAATTTAAAGATTTAACTGAAAAACTGATACAGATCATCAAATGTTATAAGCA
This sequence comes from Dolichoris vasculosae, assembly GCA_018907195.1. Classification (NCBI taxonomy): domain Eukaryota; kingdom Metazoa; phylum Arthropoda; class Insecta; order Hymenoptera; family Agaonidae; genus Dolichoris; species Dolichoris vasculosae. The sequence continues at coordinate 5,206,480 of JACCHY010000018.1, forward strand.
AATATAGTTATAGTTTCAAAAGTAATATATAATTTTAAAATAATTAATTTAAAATTTTGAACTACGAAATTCTATAAAATTAATTTTGGATAAAATTTAATAATACTATTTTCTAATGATGATAGTTAGAGTTACTGGTGACTTTATTTCAATCGGCTAATTATTTCAGATACATAGACAAATTAGTTAAAGCGGAGTATATGAACGTATATTGCACTTGTATACATTTGTGATTTTGAAGTACAAATTTTTGATTTTTCTATATAAGTCGATTATAGGGTTTCATTTTTATGTAAGTTACTATGTTATTTTATTTGAATAACCTATAATTAAATCATGTTAAAGTAACGTTAATATAATGATATTAAACATCCATATGCCAGTTCTTATGTAAGTATTACTATAATTTCTATTATAAAAGTAATGATAAAATTTTTTTATTAAATTTTTTTAATAAAATTATTTAAATGATAATAGTAAATAGTATATATATACCCAATATCTTTCTTTATATTTGTAATAAATTATTGAGTGTTATTATTTTAGAAAAATTTAAGAATATAATTTATTATTGATTATGATGAATAATTAACTAACTTTTTTGTTAGTAATCTTAGAATTTAATGATTATATTTGTAATAGCGAATTGTGTATATATAAGTTTTGTTATTTTTAGTTTTATATATTTTTAGTATTAATATTTACCATTATACTTACAGTAGTTTCTCATAGACATTTAGAATATATATTGACTGTCGAAATTACTATTCTATAATATTAGATTTATAAAATTTTTTATAAATAATGTTTTAAAAATAGTTATTATCTTGACTATAGTTTGTTGAACATAATGTTTTACAAAATCTTTAAATTTTAGCGAAATTTTTTATAAAATTTTAAAATTTATGTCGATATTATTTCTTTAATTATAAACATATTAGTTTTTATATCAATACTACATAATACAGTGTTTACGTAAATATTTAGGATGCAATGTGAATAATTGTTGTCGATTCGAATGTTATTTAACATATGTGATTTTCACCAATGCACAAGCATTAAAGTATAAGCAGCGAATTGTATTACAAAATTCATTCAAAATAAAATAGTAAATGATCTCCGTGAAAATATAATTTTCACTCAATAAATAACTTTATATGTTGTAAAGGTCTTCTAAATACTACATCTTCTTCCAAAGCTTTAATCGTGCGATGGTATATTGCTGTCAATTCGAATGCTGCAGGGAAAATGCACTTTTATCGAAATTTTCTCCGATTAAATATACATGTCGTTACTCGTAATAAGCCACTCAAATTGATACAATAAAATAACCATGCTTATTGACAATGCGCTTTAATTAGAAACATATATGTATGAGCAACACTGTGCAAATTATCGTCACGAACATAGTCAACTTGGAAAATCTTTGCAGAAACGAAACAAACTCTTGATCCTATCACTACGATCTTTAATGCAAGAATTCTCTGAGTGGTGTTTTACTTTATGAAGTTCAACGCATTCCATATATAGAGGTTATGATTTTTCATATTATTCTCACTATTGCCAAAAAATGAGATTACCATATTATAATTGACAAGCTTTTTTGTATTCCAGTTTTCAATCAAGTTTCCAAAATTCATCAGACATTATATCCAAAAATGAAACTTAAAATATTAATTATGTAAACACTTTAAGCATTTATTATTGAAGTTTTAAGTAACAAGTAATTTGCTGTTTTTTTACAAATAATATAAATTACAAATATTACTTTTAACAACCTATACACGTTTTCTTATAAAATTAATACAGCATTATCATTTATCCGACAACAATAATTAATATTTAGAAATTTTTTCACGTTAATTAATTTAAATTTTTTAGATAATTTTAGATAAATATTATATTATTTAATTATTTTTTTATAAAAAATTTGATAAAATTAATTTAATAAAAACTTTTTAAGAGACTTTACTTTAATTTTTTTAATTTATATAAACTTTATATATTTTTATGCGATAAAAAAAATTTTTTGTATTTGTGTTAAAAAAATATAAAATATGATATTGTAATTTAGTATTTTGCTGTATAAATGAAATCATTAATATTAACAGTATTTTTAGAAATATGTGATTTAAATAAAAATAAAACGATCAACTGAAAAAATGAATTTGACTAATGTACTACTAGTAAAGATATATATAATAAAATCAAATAACTAAACTGCACAGAGAGAAAATGAGGAATTTAAATCTCATTTAATGCTTTATTTGAACCATAGGGATGTTTTCTTTTTAACTTATCAAATTAATTATTATAGTAATCTTTTGTTTAACCTCGTGACATTTATATTGTATTTTAAAATCAATTTTCATAACGATTTACAAAATATGTTATATAAAATGTATTTTATTCAATTAAAATAAATAATTTTTAAAAGATGATTAAAAATTAATAATTAATAATAGATTTTGAATTTGTGAATGAATCATAGAATTATGAAATTGTACCTTCGGTACACTAAAGTAAAATATAATCTTGAAATATTTTATGGCACAATAATTTTAAGAAAAGTAATTTCGAACTTTAGAGCTAAATAAAAGGTTTGATTCAAGAGAGAAAGTTGAATGTACCATACATGATCATGTACATGATCGTAAGACTTACTTGGTTACTACTAAATTTCATATTTTTTCTGTTGAAATATCTGCTGTAAACTCCACATATTATTGTAAAAAAGAGGTTGTCTTGTGCAGCCAAAGAGATAATGACAAATAGAATTAGAAAAAACCAGGCTATGAGTAATCATAGAATCGCAAGCATGTAAAGAGAAAAAAGTGAATAATGCAGAAACATGAAAATGAATACGGCACTGACACTTGCATTGCAATGTACTTCGCTTAATGCGAAAGATTTATGTCTTTACCGTTAAAGCCCCTAATACGTTCTCTTATTCATAGAAGATTAACTCGCGTGTATTGCGAGCGCATATAAACTGAGAAGGGAGATATTTTGAAGTGAACATCGTGTGATTTAACGTAAACTTAATAAGGAGTATCATCATGTAAGGTTGATGACTTCGAAGTTTACGGATAATTATGATAAAATTTTTAAGTCTTACATTATGTGCATCTCTTGCATAAATTATGCTATTTTAATTTTTTAGTTTCGTGGAAACTATAATAAAGGATAGAACATTCAGTGCTCATTATAAAGTTTGTTAAATTCATTTTCAAAGAAATATTAACAAATTTTTTAAATAAGTTATAACTATAATTAAGCTTCTTTAAATTATATCTTTTTTATTTATTTATTACCGCAAGCATAAGTAAATTAATTTATAATTCATGTGATTCTAAACGTAGAAAATATTCTGATGTAAAATTTATTTTGTCAGCACACACAGTTTATTAATTAATAAATATTTTAATTTTTTGCAAATTTTTAAATTCATGCAACAGAAGTATTTGATATAATAACTAAATCAAAAATTTAAGTTAGAATATATTTAATTTAAAATAATTTTTTAAATTCGATTGTATTTCAAAATTTTTCATTTATTTTTTATATTCTATCGATATTTAATTATTAATATGTATACCTATTTTTTATATACTTGAAAAAATTAATATTTTTTAATAATAATTATTTTTTATTTAAGATTTTTATTTCAGACAATTAAAAAGATGATTTTTATATAATTTATACATATATTTTTTAAAGCAATAAAATATAGATAGAAATATATTGTCATGTTTATTATTAATAATTTTTAATAAAAATTCTTAAATGTGAAAAATATCATAAGATGCAATATCTAAGCTATTTCGCTTTATAAACCTAAAAGTGACTTTATCATATTGTATACTTAGATTAAAAAAGAGTCTATAAAAATGGTTATATTTCAAATTTGATACTAAATGATTTTAGTAAATTCTACTTGATTGTTCATAAAAGTCTATCTGCAATAGTCCATTGTAAACTTCAAAATTAGAAATTCTTATCAATTAAAATCACATACTTTTATTAAACCAAAGCAATGACCCCTTAAGACGATCTCCTACTGTAACGTCAATATATCTTGCACTTTTTGTAACAATTGACTCGTTATACGCCGCGATTTTTTTATATTTTTATATTATTTCATAATTTATAATACAATAAGTTTTGTCTTATGAAAATCTAATTCAGTAGAAATGACTGATGTATTTAATTTTAAATAATATTTTTTGTTATTATTACTATTAATTTTTGTTTAGTTTATAAGCACATGCTTTGAAAAAAAAATATATATATATATTTATGTATATGTATATATGTATAATATATATATATATATATACGTATATGTTCGTGTGTTCATAATTGTTTATTTTGTTTTGGTATAGATTTTAATACCATTTCATATTAAATTTGTATTTAAATATTTTATTTATTTAATTTTTATTATCAAATTATTAATTTTATATAATTAAAAATTTATGTTGTTAATATATAATATAGATAAATTGAACATTAAAAACTTTTTCATACACTGCTGAATACAGAATATTATAAATGAATAAACAAATAATCATAGATAAATACCTTTTTACATTATTATCAACTAAATATATATATGCAGTTATATTTATAATGTACGGAATGTAAAAAAATTAACGATTGAAATATTTCAAAACTAAATCGTAAAGAACTAATATAACAGTAGGAGTTCAACATTAACAATAGACGGAATACTTTTCTTATTTTTCACTGATAAATTGTTGATATTCTGGAAATAAGAGAACATTTAAGTTTTATTCTTACGTAGAAATTGTCTATCAACCGATTCGATGAGCTTCAAAAAGAACGTTCCGTTTCAAAAATGGAAAAAAAATACTCATTCTTTTGTGCCTTTAATTATAATAAAATGTTGTAGTGAGGCTGTAATAACATGTTCTCATGCGAATTTGACATTTTCATCGCACTAACTTATAAAGTAGTGCATCATCTGTACCTTTTAAGTTTTGCTAAATCAGTTCACTTTGAATTTAATTATTCAAATCGCGCCCTGGGCGTAGCCTCGAAACACGGAACCACTTTAAGTCTCTTTCAATAATTCTCAGTTTAACCGTCCTCTAGAGGAGGTTCCTTTCTATCTCAGGAAAGAGAAGAAAAGGAAAGGGACGCTCTGCCTTCGTATGCTCATGTAATTGTATATATCTAATCCTGACGGTGTGATATATGTTTTTTTCCCTCGCTTTTCATTAATTTTTCAAGGTTCCACTTCATAGAGGTTTTTCTTCGGTTTTTGACGATTTTTTTTATTTTCGTCTTCTCAGCACTTTCTATTCTCTTGTTGACTCGGCTTTCATCAATGTTTGCTTTCCCAGTGCATTCCTCGATTGCAGGATAAAATACCTTTCACTTTCAAAAGGATCACTTATATTAATTTATCTTTGATGGAGTTGTCTTTTGAACTCTGGTGAATAATAACCAAAAAATCACTTTAAGCATATCATACTTTCTGAAAAGTGCGTATTTGTATTTTAACTTCATATACTTTCATTTGAATTGAAATGTTATTTATCGAATGTATAGCTGATGTATATAAAAATTTCAAATTATTTATAATATAAAATATTTATATTTATGAGAGATTTAGTAGTTAATATTTTTTATAGTGTAACTTTAATAGCTTATATATTTTATTGATTCTTGTATATTAAAAAAACAGTATTACTATAACTTAAATAATTTTTTATTTGTGAAAATTCTTTTAAAGTTTAAATCATTAGACATGATATTTAAATAAAGAAGAAAGAATACTTATACTTATGCAATATTTTATTTAAAAAAATTTTATTTTAAATATTATAAGCCACATTTAATAAAGGTAAATTAAGTTAACAAATTAAAACTATTTTATGAATATTGAATATAATAAAATATATATAAAATTATTTTATTAGTAAAGAAATTCATTACTATGATATATTTATTTAATTTTAAACTGAATTTAGAATTTATTACCTTACAAGAAATAAATACATATATTATATACTAAACTCTGATTTAAAGTTTTAGGGTATAAAGAAAATTTTAAGTTTAAAATTAGCACAATTAGTACAATTAATTTTTTGAAAGTACTGTTTGAATTAAATTTTATATTATATTTGTTTCATGGTTCAATTAAGATTTGTTATTATTTGATATTGTTTGTATTATGATTTTATATTTTTTATTGAAATGTTAATATAAAATTTATGTTTTTATTTCAAAAACCTTAAAAATTGTATATAAAAGTTTAACATAAATTTTCTATTTACATTTCAATATTAATTTTCAACTTTATTTGAAAATAATTCAAATGATTATATTGTGTAAATAGTTAGATCTATGACAGAAATTAAAAAATTTATAAATTACTTTATTTTCTCGAAATTAATAAGAATAAGTATACCTTTTTTAAAACAAATCATTTGAAACTAAAACAATATTTGGTTCAGTTTTTAGAGTGATTCATGCCTTATACGTATATACTATATATGTATATATAATACACCATGTTAGTTTCTTCTGATGAAAGATCATGAAGAAGGGCAGTTTCTTAGTTGCATCATATACCTAAATATTCGAAGAATACTAGAAGAAACATTTCGTTCGTTTGTAATTGCTGGTTACAAATCGCGGCCGTGATTCTACTCCCGTATAAGGCTTAATAGATGAAAGCAATCAATTTTCGAATGTTCTCGTCTTCACGTGGAGTAAGGAAAAGTGAGTTTCTATAGCAGATTATCTCCCATCCTTTTTTTCTTTAGTCCGTGGCTATTCTGTTTCTGATTTCGATGAAAAATTTTCATAGATATTTACAAGGAAGGTTGTGGACGAAAATATTTTCTGTGTTTTGACATGCCTTGGACACATGAAAATTTAATATCCACGTTTCCAATTTAAACAATTTTTTCTTTATTTAATACCATTTATGTCATACTATAAAAAATTATAACATTTTTTACGTGTTTGATTTTTATTTGTTATTAAATTAGAATATTACAAATTTTTTAAGCTTTATATTTTTAAGATTTGACAAAAAATTAATTAAGAATTACCAATTTCTTATAAAATATAATAGCGAGTCAATTAAATAGTTATATTATGAAACTTTATACTTTTTAAACTTTATACTAATATTTTACAGATGTAAAAATCAATTGTTGATTGTGAAATAGTTATTATATATGACGCGTGGTGTAGATATATTTTTTATCTAATTCTTATTGAGTAATTTATAATTAATATATAACAAATAATATCTATTTTTTTTATATGTAATATTTATTTTAAAATAATAAGTGTGAACTTATTTTATGCATTTACTGATTACTAAATAGTATTCCTTGAGTATAAATTGCATTATTTAGTTTTAAATGTACCTGTGTTAAAATAATGATAAAGTAATTTTATTTTAATTACTGATAAACAAAGAAGAAATAAAATTACTTTATATTAAACTCAGAATAAAAAGCACAAGAGTAGGTTGACCTTTTTAACTGTGAGTATATCGACATTATCCCCGACTGAGAGCGCGTGAACTTTACATCAATTTTTGAGCCTTGGCATCGTCTATTCTTTTTGCTTACATTGGGTTGAAGTTGAAAAATAAATACAAAAACTCGAAAAATAGAGAAAGATAAAAAGGAAGGAGAAATTGAGGCGCAAAATTATAGTACATACAAACCAATCCGCGCCACCGAGGAAGTGCCGCAGGAGAACGCGAGAGAATGGAAAGAGAGTTTGGACCCTCGTCTACTTTTAATAAATAAGCGCACTGGTATTTTCCTTGTTCTTCCGCTATGAGGCAGCTATATAGTACTAGGTTCCAAAACGCGCGCGCAAATTATATCGGGTTCGATGAAACGGATCGTTATTGCGTTTTTTCGTCCTTCCTTTCCTTCGTCTTACCGGAGGCTTCGATCGTTCACGATTGTTCGGCGAGACTACGAACTTCCCTTTGTGAATACACAGACGATGTGAACTTTGAAAAAAATATAAAATATAAACTATTTTACATACCTGATATCTAAAAAAATTTTATCAAAACGATGATTAAGCATAAAAACAAATAGTATACATTAATGTAGTGCAACTAGTTATTAAAAAATTTAAAATGAAAAGATAAAGATACTATGAAATGCAAGTTTTACATATAAATATAATATAGTGCAACAAACTTATCAACATACAGAGTATTTCTTTTCAAAAGTGATTAAAATATAAAAATAAAAGTCATTTTATTTTTATATTCAATTTAATTATTATCAGATACTTTTTGATAATTACATCATGGGTTTAAATATAAATAAAAATTAGAAAGACTCATTTGACATAACAGTTGTAATAAATATATTTCATTTTAGTAGGGCTGTTGAAACGAACAATCTACACATTTAATAATAATAATAACTGAAAAATGCACTTTTTTGTAATAGATCTTATTGAATATTAATGATATTAATCATCAAATGATACTTATTCTATTCTAAAATGTTATTTATAATGTAAAATATAAAATCATTCAAAATTTCAGGATTTAAAAATTTTTATTTGTAAAAGGTAAATCTCGAAATTATAGAAAATTTATTTTCTATATTTGTATATAAAATTTAACGATGTTTTTACAAAATTCAATGATGTTTTTATAAAATTTATGAATTTTATAAAATAATGATATACTTATGAATAAAATGTATGCTTAATACGATAATTTAAAAAAAACTACTTTTATTATAGTAAATTATTTTTATTAATTATATGAAAATTAGTGAGCTAATATTGGTAAACCTGTAATCTTACAGTTGTTTTAAGTGAAAAAATTTATAGGATTAATGAAAGAGCATCGCGTTTATAGATTCGTATTTTTTAATAAAATATTTTAATAAGTGATCCGTTGTTTTATAAGACTTATATTATTTAGTAGTGTAAAAGATCGTAATAATAATACAGGAGGTCGGCATCTTTGTGTAATTTGCTTCATAAGATTATGCAGCCTTCGTTTTCATGACACGCGCATCGATCATTAGTTTTCTTTTATTTTTTCCTTATGCATGCCTTCCTTTTGTCGAAAATGGTTTTGCGACTTGGATCTTTTTGTCTAATTTGCGTATTTCGAGATTTCGACTAGATCTTTTGAATCCTCAAAATAAGTTCTACACATATATATGGAAAGGGACGTCGCGTGAGAAGACTAGAGATTAGAAAGGATCTCTTAGTGAGATACGAATTTTTTTTGCAAACTTTGATGCCAATTTTTTCAAGGATTATATACTAGTTAAAAAAATGACAATTTTAAATCGTTGTATTCATTTTTAAAGTAAAATATAATGTTATTGTATAAAGATATAAAATATGCAAGTTCTTGTCTCTTTGATCTTTACAAATACTATAAAGTATAAGAAATATTTTTAATGATAAAGAACGGAAAATATTAATCGAAATTGAATTAAATATAGTGGATATTATTTTTAGAAATAAATTTACATTAACAGACTATAACTAAATATTTTAATAAATGTAGTGTTTTTACGAATCTATATTTTCACACCATAATATAGATTACAATATAAGCCTTGAAAATATGTCATTAGATAATAAAATATAGGATGTAGTTATCAAATAATTCATTTGCATAGTCATAAAATTAAAAATTTCGAAGTCAATATAGTAAATCCAATAAATTTGTGTATACTATTGATCTTGTTCTCAAATATATATAGACTGTTTTATTCAAAATACTTAAGTATTTAAATTTTTTATATAGAGAAATTATATTCTTACAAAAATTGCATCACATATAAATAATATATATTTAAAAAATGAATAAATTATTTTTATTTCATAAATTTTTATAAAATGCCTACATAATAAAGTATATATTAAATTATACATGGGATTATTTTAGGAAAAGGCTTAAAATTTTTACTAATGCAAGGCAAATTAGTAATAGAATAGAGATGTTATCTTGTAGTCTTTTATTTACTAATACTAAGGTATAATAAGATTTGATAATCTTCTCAAAAACAAGTTCGACAGATCGATCATGTGTTTTGTTCGACAAAAATGTTAGCAAGTCCGTACAAACTAAATTTAGTTCACTCGGATTAAGATAATTCATTAGCAAAGTGTTTTAAGACATGAGTAAATGCATACATATTTGTATAGATCAAATTTATAGATAATGAGAGATGGATGTATGAAAGCCAAAGAGATGCGTATTTTAGAAGGGCGATGCGTTTTCTACTGAAGAAACACAAATTCAAGTGAAAAGATCAAGCTCCTGTTCATAAAATTAAAAAAAAAGAAAGGAATTAGAATAAGCCGTAAATAAAGGAAGCGGTAAGATACAGTAAAATAAACGAGAAAATTTCACCCATGCTAAACGAAACGGAGAACGCGAAGACGGGTCAGAAGCATGAAGTTAATATGAGGATTATTACTCCCTTTGCTACTATAAGTAGATATATAGAAATACTCTTTTCAAGAGTCGCCCTTGTCATCGTCATGGTCCTTGTCGCGAAGGCAATCTCGCGAAATCCAAAACGAAAGTTTTGAAGACCTACAGGTCGCACACGAAAAGAAATGACAAAGATCGGGTTGCTCCCTATCTTGCTCTTTCTTTCACTCTTTATCCTGGTGAGAGGAGTGTATATGAAAGACCACTGAAGCGAACTCCTGCCATTGTATTTATTCTGCTTGTTTTCGCTAATTGAGTGAATAAAGATGTAACTGGATCTTATTCGCTTCTGCGGTATTTGTAGAGACCTTATTTCATTAGTCGTCCCTTACAGAAAGAAAACATCTAAATATTTTTTTGCTTTCTTTTTTCGTATTTTTTCATAAAATATATTTTATAAATATAATATATAGAAATAAATTGTGAAATCTAATTTTTGGACCTATTTTTAAATTTTTTATATGTATATACGGAATAGTAGCAATAAAACTTATTAATTGTAATTGAAATATCATTGGATTGATTATACAATTTTTAAATTAATGTAATGTAGAATAATTCAATAAATTATATAAATAGAGTTCGTAATTATTAATGTAAAAAAAAGTAATGTCTCGGATATTTATTACTTTTTAAAAAAATATTTATATATAACAAATATTTCAAATATGTTAAAAATAAATTTAGATACATGAAAAATTTTTATTCTATTATTATATTGAATTTAGAAATAAAAGAGTGAATTTTCCTTATAGCTTTTCTTTCTTGAACTCATTCGTATAAATTATAGTTGATATCATATATAAGCAAATTATATTGAAAGCAAATACTCAACCATAAATCATTTTATTTGAAATTTAGTCAATTATTTAAATATGTATATTAGTTTTGGTGAACTTAAGCACGAGAGTATATTATATAAAATAATAAAATTTTTTAATTTTGTTTAAAAATATATTTTCAACAGAATTTTTATACATTCTTGAATATCAATTATATCATTAAAAACCATAAAATAATAAAAATTAAATAATTTTGTTTAACTTTTAATTGGCTTATCTCCAAATTAAGTAATAATTTCAAAATTCGTATTATGATTAAGGCACTTTTCGTTAATTTAGGAAACTTAACATCTTGAATAAACAATGGCTTTTGCTATCCATTCATTTTTTTTATCGGAGGTATATCAAATATTTAAAAACCGTTTCGATTTGAATAGATATTTATCTTAAGTTTAAAATAGGTAAGAGCATTAATTTAAAAAAATTTTTTATTTATAAAGTATTTATTAAGGAAAATAAAAGACAAAGAAATGAAAACTATGTTCGTTTCTATAAAGTATAATTATACGTACGCGTGTGTGCGTCCCTTCTTACTCATTTGCCAAACGAGCAAAATGAGGGAGAAAACAAGAGAAGAAGAGAATGACGAACCAGAGTGTAAAAATACGCACTTCAGTCAACGCCATCGTAATATGTTTTGCTGCGAGTAATTGCATTATGAAAATTGATCGCATTATCGCATTAACTTGATACAAATTACTAAATGTTCCGCAACCGCTTATAGTACTCTCAGCGTTTTTCGTTCTTTTAGTTATTTCGCGCTTTTTGCGTATAATTATCTTGACATTAACAAAGTCATTGATTTTATTTTTATTTTGATATTCTTTGAAATAAATATCTTGTATAAATGCTTTATGATTCGGTAATTATAAAAACTTTTTGTGATATACTTCCAATTCGTAAGACTATATTTGAATAATATTCGAAAAATATACAACAAATATGATTCCTTCACAACAAAAATAATACATATATTTCGTTTTTTCAATGATGAAGTAGTAAAGTACTTTTAATTATATATACTTTTAATTATGATTCCATTTATCAGGCCAGTAATATTTTACATATTATATTTAAAATAATTTGTTTAAAATTATCTGTTGTAATACATTATTTTTTCGCATTATATGTAAACTTAAAAATTGATAACGAATTTAAACATTTTTAGTACTGAAAAAAATTTAAGTTTATTAAATTAATCATAAAATATTTATTCCCATAATATTTATGATAAAATATATATTCGGAATATTAATACAGTAAAAATTTATCTTTTTAAATAATCATTTCTCCTGGTAATAAAATTTGAAAAGTAAATTTGAATTCTTTTTTATATTATTTTAGTAGATACCAATTCTATTTAATAATTATTTTAAAAGGCGTTAACATAATGTAGTTACATTTAATACTGTCTGTCAGATTGACTATAAACAAAAACAATACCTATGAAGGAACTAAACTATTTGAAAATCTTCTCATGAAAGCAAATTGATATCAATAACAGAAATCTTGGGAATTTTTTTCAAATTTTAATATGATTTTACTTCACAAGATTATGTTTTCTTGATGTATAAATAAGTATGCCCATTCATTTTTAACGTATTTATTCATATGAGAATACAGTCAAAGAAAACCACAAATAGTAACATGATTACAATACTACACATTTTGTCAATACACATCACGCAAAAATATTTACGTACGACTTATGTACTGCACAATAGATATAATAGCAGATATTGCAGAGGAAGAAAAGATTTTGTAGTCTAGTTTGTCAAAAAATATGAGCACTTTGTAGAACTGCATATTGCCGTAACAAAAGACAGATTGGTAGGATGGTTTTAGTAAAAGGTGCACGAAATGAGCTAGTGACCAGTTCCCAGCTGTATTATTTAAAACGACCACTTGATTGCTTGCTGAGATTATACTTATTCAATTTTTACTAAAATTTGATCAATAAATCAAAACATTATTAAATTTTCAAATTATTATATTTAATAAATCAAAGAAAGTGATAGAAAAAATATTTTGTATGATAAATTTTTATATCATAAAGATTCTCTATTATTTTATGTTCGAAATTTTCAAAAAATTATATTTAAATAATTCAGATACAAAATTAATCTTCATTAATGTACTGTATTAATAAAAAGTTTCATTTTTCAATTTTTAATCGTATTATTTAAACTGTTAATCCTTTAAAGTTAAGCTGAAAAATTGAATCTATTATATTCTTATTATTCATTAAAGAAATATTCCAATATATTAAAAGTAGTTCAAAACAATATCTATATATAAATATACATAATATCTGTTTAAAATATCTACAAATACGTTCACAAAAGCTTTTAATATGTATATATAAACAAAATCTCAACGAAATGAAGGGTGGCTGTTATGACTAATGTCGAAATATTGTGTCGACCTTGAATTGATCAAATATAGAATTATTTTAACTACGCTTAAAAAGACATACTAGCCAAAAAGAGAGAAAAAGAGAACAGATAAATTAAATAAGAAATAATTAATGGTTAAAAAACGTGAAAAAAGCTAGAACGAATCTAATAGATGAAAACATAATAAAGAAAGAAATAGAAACTGGCTTTGGAAATTACAACGTAGTCGCAAGAGTAAGTTTGAATAGACTCTACGAGTTCAGTCTTTTCCTTCCATCGCTCGTACAAGTAACTTTTTTTCTCCTACCTTTTTTTATATATCTTTTCATTCAAAATATTTCCTATTATTTTTTGAATAAAAATACAGAGATATTCTCTCTTATAGTGAAAAGAATAGTTTTATTAAATCTTATAATTTAAAAAACACCATTTATGTGTATCATATAGTGCGTAAAAAATATTTTTGTGCCGATTCACTTATATTAATTTCCGGAATGTTCTAATATATGCTTTAATTTTATTACAAATTTTATATATATATACATATTACCTTCATGTATCGATCTTTCATGTTTAAGTAGAGTTTTGCTGTAGATCGTCATTAAAAGAAGAAGTAGAGGTACATTGATCAAACGATAAGCGGCATAACTGTAAACAAGCTTGAATTTCATTGTCCGTTGTATTTAAAGGACATCTGACAACTCAAATAATGATAGGTGAAAAGAAAACCCTCGAATATAGATAAACCTATAAGGGTGTCCACGTAAGCACTTTAAACTCTCTCTTTTGAAAAACTGTGAGGAGCTATTAATGATTTTTTTCCCGGTTTCTAAACACAATATACGTTAATCGTCTATTATGTTAATCCTATGAATACGTATGCATACAAATCTATGCAATAAAATTTTTAGTTTCTTACGCAAATTTTAAATAATAAAAAGGGGGATGTTGATGTTTTTTATAAGTACATTTTTATCTTTAAGCATAAATTGAAGTGTTTAATAGTGACATATAAAAATATATTTTTTGTGAGCTACATAATTTTAAAACTTCTTTTTAATTATTTGAATTTACATTGGAATTACTTTCGTAAGATTATAGTAATATAGTAGTATAGATAAAATAAAATAATAGTTGAATAATATAATAAGTTGAATAAATTAGTTTTTCTAAAAAATTCTTTTTATAAATTTCAAATTAATACAATCTTACGTTATAAAGTTATTTTTAAAATATCTGGAGCAAGTGTATTTATAGTAATAATGAGAGGAAAAATATTACAGTTAAACACAGTCGATCTTTTTATAATGTTAAAAAGTTGTTTCAAGAAATATAACGATAACAATATCATCATGATTATTATGTATTGAAATTTTTTAAATCTTCAATTCAGATGTTTTAATGTAAAAAATAATATTATGATTTATTTCTCTTTAAAATCATAATTTTTATAATGTTTTCAAATTAATTTACAAAATTTATAAATTAAATTTATTAATTATGTAGGATATGCAAAGGAATATTCAAAATATAAAACTTGTTCGTTATAAATAGAAAAAATAATTACTTTAATTTGATAATATTATTAAATTATAAATTTTATCAAATAAAAAATAGTATATATTATTATCACAAATATAATTTAATTTTTTTAATTTAATAACGTTGGCATAAAAAATAACATTGAACTTTTAAACATAATGTGCAATAATTAATTTTTCGCTATCATATATTAAAATTAGTAATTAAATTTTAATATTGTATTAATGTATTATTACAAATGATGAGGTACTGAATTTTCTAGAAGGTCTATATTTTAGAATACACAATTCATTTTAATTCAGAGGAATCCAGAATGGTTCTATAACATTACTATGTATATTCCTTACGAAACCAATTTTATGAGTATTTTTTTAAGTATAATTTGTTTCATTTTAGATATAATTAAGTTATTCAATCTATCATCAAACTTAAATTTATAATGTAATTTCACAACATAATAATCTTTAATTATTAAATATAACTTACTGCTTTTGAATTTTATTCCATATATCCATTCAGTATACCATGATTTACAAATACTTAGGGATAAGAATATTTCAAAAGTTGCTCATTCATTGTAACTGATCAATTAAAAACTCTTTTTCTATACGTATAATCGCTTATGTAACTAGGGTATTATAGATCATTCAACGTGGTTAATCAACCTAGGTACTTGTCACCGCATCATTGTTTACCGTTGTATTTTAGTTGTATAGGTAAACAAATTTATATATCAAATAGATAAAAATTCGTAAAAGATATAGTACTTGGAAACAGAACTTTAAGCTATATTTACAATTCATATAATTATTTGTTGGATTTCCTTTAGATTTTTAACATCAAAAGTAATTAATTTTTATTTACAAGTTTTAATTTTATATTATGAATAAGTTTTAATACAATCTTTCACAAATTGAATTCAATGAGATTGTTGTTATGTAAATTCATTTTAAAACGAAGAACTATAAAAATATTAATTATTAATTAAGAACTATTATAATTTCTTTGAGTTTTTAAATAAATTTTTATTTCATTGGTTGATTTTTTAATTAAATATAAATTTTTCCCTAATATTGAAATTATTGATACATAATATTGCTTATAAAATAATAAAGACTGTTGATATTTATGTCGTTATTATAACATTAATTTAAAATCACGAATTAATATATTTTTCAATTTAATCGTATAATAAAGTTTTTTTCAACGTAATTTAATTAGAAATATTTAAAATTAAATGCTAAAATAAATTAAAAAATAATGAATCAATAAATTATGACATTCATTTTTATAAAACTAAAATTATTATAATTTTATACTGAATAATTTAGAAAATATTCGATATAAATAAATCATAATGTATATAATAAAAAGATATATAAAATATAATATTATATTGTAGATATCTATTGTATTTTAAATATTAGTTAATATAAGACTTTATGATTTATTTTTTAGTATAAAGCAATCTCATATTGATATTGTTCTAATATTAATATTCCATTAATATATATATAAATATTTTTTTGTTTATTTGATTTAGTCAATGTTTTATTGAACAACTATATTTCATGCTAGTTATAGCTTCAGATATAAATTTTTAGCCAATCAATTAAAATACCTTACTCATAAAAATCAATAAGCGAATTTTAACTCATTCTAGTATTAATCGTTCAATGTTCTTGACGAAATCTTAAATAACTGTTAATTTTTTCTTTCTTTCATCTATACATTGCTTAGTCTTGGGTAATATTTTTTCAATACATGACATAAAATTTTAGATATCTTGTATTAATTTTATTAAATTACGAAAGTTGTTGATCTAAAATTGTCATTTAAAAATAAGATTTATTTGTACGTGCTGATGCATAAGTTTAGTAACAGCGCGTGCAATCGGAAACATCTGACAGTTCAACATTTTGTTCAATGTTATCATTTTTTGTATTGTAGTAGTATATACTTTAGACCGAAATCAAGCATGATAACATATATATATATATATATAAATGCAGTTTACAAATAAAAGTTAATTGTTTTACTTTTTATTAAAATTACAAGTTAGTTTCATGAATCGAATACCAAATTATTAGATTTTAATTTAGGATACTTAAAGTATTTTAATAATACATTTTATATTAAAAATATTGTTTATTATTTCAAAATACTGCAACTAGTATGTGAAGATGTTTTAACCATGTATAACAGAATATCGATAAGACAAAATTAAGGGTAAACATTAAAATCTCAATATTATCCAATAACTTTTTTCGAATATAATTACATAAAACTAAATTATTTATGAAGTAATTATATAAAAAGTACAATGTGTAATTAAAATATATTATGATTAATAGTTGAAAAATATATGTACAATAAATTAGTTTTTAGTTATAAAAAGACAAAGACAAAATTTTAAATGAATTTCTTTAAATTAATTATAGAATTATTTGAGATAAAAAATCTTTTAGATTAATATATATTATTTTTAAATGAATATGCATGCCCATGACCAAGAAAGGTGAAAACATTTATTTACATTTTCACGTGTTAAAGTGTACAGTCAATTTCATTGATCAATTTTTTTTTTAATCAATATAGTCTAGCATTTTTAATATACATATAATTATAAAGACAATATCCGTACTTAAAATTTTTTAAATTAATAATATTTTAACTGTTGATTTTATTAATAATGTTCGTAGTTCATTTCAAATCAAAACTGTAATTGAACATTTCCTTAAAATATTAGCTATTCATATTGAAATAATATTTTGCATTCAATATTCGATAAATGTGTTTTTATTTTGTAAAAAGAATATTCATTTCATAACAAATTAATGCAGACGAAGAATGATTAAAGCGAAGTGAAAAATTAACAGAATATATTGCTATATTGATGCAATTTATGTGTACTGAACCATAGTTATTTTCGTGTATGTAGTAAAATGCATTGATAATAAATAATGTACATATATAAATATTATAAATTAAAATAAATTAAGAACTAATTAATCAATGGAAAATGTTTTCGATTATTTTTACGCACGGTGGATAAAAAGAAAAACTTTATAATAATATGAACGATAAAACCGATTAGTAAGAGACAGTTTTACCAAAAGATAACATATTTTTGAAAATAATAATGAGTGTGCGGGTTCTAAAAATTAAAAGAAAGTATCGTCTTAAACACGGCATACATCATCATTCTAATGATTTGGATGAGATAAGGAAAAATAAAAAGAAAGATTGAAGGACATTTCTCTAACCAACTCTGTTTAGAAAACGCAGCTCGAACCAATGGTCCTTCAAGAAATCGCAGTACTAACGTATACTCGGAATGATTTTTCTAGTCTCTTGATCAGGGCCCATGACATCAAGCGCGTGTGTCTTCTCCCCCTTCACGACACGAACGATGCTTCGGCGTTGCATCGGCTTCGCATTGTCGTCACATCGACTTCATATCCACAGGCGCCGGCGGGGCCACCTGTTGCGATACGTGACGCACTGAGTACATGGGGCGGAGTCAGGAGCTCGAGCGCGCGCGACCCTCCGGACGGTGGGGACGATTTCAAGTTCAAGCCATTGGTCCGGGGCCACGTGCTGCTCTCCCCTGAGCGCATAAATCCGAGTGGGTCAGCACTCCGACTTCAGAACTCTTCTCGCCGCGATCGAGGGACTCGGCTCTCTTCTTCTTATACGTCTTCAGGAACGAGATTGCGACCGATCGCAGTCGCGCGTGTTCCTTTCGTGAGGTTAGCTGCCAGCACCAGCAACAAGTGGTTCGCGATGGAGCTTCAGGAGCTCTTCCGCTACAATTACACGTACCCAGGAATGTCGGAAGAGACCTCGCCGTACCCAGAACTCTCAAGTTACGTGAGCTACTCCAAGGAGAAAGCGAATCTACCTCCGATGAGTTCTTTAGCTTCGCCCCAGTATCAGCGACAGCACTGCAGCCCCTACGACAATAACAGCGACGGCTGGCATACGCCAAGTCCAGCGGCTTCGATGCGCTCCCTCAGTCCGGCCGGCGCTTCCGTCTCCTCCGAACCTGAGAGCTGCTATCCACACGTCCTCGGCAACGGACTTCTCGCACCTCTCCAACGATACGCGGCTCCACCACATTACTCCCAATACCAACAACACCAGTCTGAGCTCCAACAACAACAACATAACCACCAACACCACCATCATCATCAGCAACAGCAACCGCAACAACAGCAACAACAGCAACAACAGCAGCACTATCACAACCATCATCATCATCATCATCACAACCAACAGCAACAGCAACCACAGCAGCCTGACCGGGATGGTGTTGAATCATATCCGGAAGAGAGCGACGAGGCCGTAGAAAGCGAGCCGGAACTGGAGGCCAGTCATACGCGTAGACGCGGTAAGAACGTGAGCTCTACGCTTGTTCGTAAGCGCAGACTCGCGGCAAACGCTCGCGAGCGTAGACGCATGCAAAATCTTAACAAAGCCTTCGATAAGCTCCGGACGTATCTACCCTCTCTGGGTAATGACAGGCAGCTCTCCAAGTATGAGACCCTGCAGATGGCTCAATCCTACATCACAGCCCTCTACGATCTTCTGCAATAGATTCAACGACTCTAGTGTCCCTTCTAAAAGTTGATATTTCCGTCTCAGACAAACGTTGTTAAACGATCTTGCTTGTTAGTTGAACGTTGTTGGTTCTGTGAATTCAGTCTAAATTGAATTGAGTATAAATCCTGAACTTGAGCCCCTAATTGTGATGTTTATCGCGACTCGTTCACGAGCTCGACCAACAGACCGAGTGAGCAACTGATATGCATTATACGTGTACAGATATCTATTTTTTCTACTACGAACTTTTATAGGAAACATGAGCATCGATTTATGTACATATATATTTTTTGAAAATTTTTCAACATTGTATATATCTTGTAAAAAGTCATTTTCGTCCAAGCGAGTGCGTCAAACTATGAAACTTAGCTATTTCAGAATGTAACTTCTTCGCCGCTCATATTTTTATCATCGAGTTTTATCCCTCCATTTTCACTCTTTTATGGTTTGTTATGTGACTGAAGCTATTTTACAAGTCTCAGAAAACTTTGCATTTATGTTTTAATGTAAGGCTTAATATGATTGAAATATATTGTCAAGTCTGCACAAGCTCAACTGTACAAAATATAGCGTTAAGTTTTTAGCTTTATCTATATTTATAATCTCATTAAGAGATCTTGTAAGAGACTGATAATCGTATATAGTTATATATATTAATACTGTTAAAATAAAAATTTCCTGTGAAACTTTAATTATTTTTCATTTTATACATTTACCTTACCTCACTTAATTTCCGTTTACAATAGATTATTTTTTATGGAAATGTTTAAGTTTAGTCTTTCTTATATTAGCTATGATCTACAATCATTTATAATTATTTGTATATATTTTTTAACTTATAAATATATTACATGAATCTTTATTAGATAGAATATTCTTTTTGAATTATGAAGATTTTATTATTTATATGATTTCTTAAATTTTATTTATCTAGAATTAAATTAGTTTTATACTATATGGAACTTTTGATATTAATAATTATATTATTTTAATATATTATTATTATTATTATTGTTATTATTATGAAATATCGATTACCTTATTATTTTAACTAATTAAAAGATACGCTGTAAATTTATAAGTAATAGAATAATCTAATAATAATTCATATTTTATTATAAAATATCCATGATTTTATATCAAAACATCAGTCCAGTAAACTGGCACAATGTGTCACACAACTGTAAACTTATATAAATGAAGTATTTAAATTTATATATTGAAATGTCGTTCTTATAGTGTAAATATGCATGAATTTTCTAATGTTATGAATTAAAAATTGTAGTTTAATATTAATATTTTCTAAAACTAAATATTGAACTTGTTATTTATTAATATTTAGTAAAATAAAAAAGCGTATAATTTAATTATTACTAAGATTTAGATATATATTTATTTATTTTTGATGAATCAATTTGAAATATTTTATTATTATAATTATGTTATAAATTAGATTTTTAAAGATCTAGACAGATATAATAATTATTATAATGATTATATATTTCTTGTAAGCATCAAATATATTTTATTTTCACAAAATTAGATTTTGTATAAAACAAATTTGAATTATTTATAACTAAGTATTATTTCATAAATACAAAATTACTGAAATATATGTCATTTATAGATATTCCAAAAATTGTTTTCAAAAACCTCATTTTCGTTAATGAATTATAAATAAAAATTAAAATTAAATTGTTATTTAACAAGAGCATTTTTTATTATGACCAAGTTTTAAATCATAGGACCAAATTACAAAAATATTATGAAAAAGAAAAAAAAGGAAAATAACCAATTCCCTTATATTAGAAGAAGTGTGAGAGTAAAATTTGAAAAGAACTATAACCGACAATTTTAGAAAAAATCTGGAAAGCAGAGAAAAAGAAGGGAAAATCTTTGCGATTCGATCATTAAGCTTTCATAATTTTATGCTTCCCGATTTACTTGCACGGAAGAAGCGATTCAAGAGACACGTGCTACAGAAAATTGGTGATTTCCAACATTAATGTTGGCCTTAACGTCATTGGCAGTGCTTCCTTTTCAGTTTTGTTCCTACTTCGAATTCTATACATTTAAATTACTTTAAGTGTCTCGGTGAGTATTTATTCCTTCATCTTTGAGCGTCTCAACAACTAATTATCGACCAATTTTCAAATTCCATAAAAAATAATCTACATTTGAAAGCTAGCAATATTGAGTTAACTTATTTATTTATTGCGGTTAGAAATTTTTTAATTTATTTATCAATTTTTTAACTATTGCAAGGTAATATTTATAAAAAACATTAAACCTATTTGAATTGAATAAATCTCTTGGCTAGAATTTAAAAAGTAATAAGTCAACTTTTATCAGTTTAATCAATTCACCTTAATTGAACAATATTTGTCTTAAACACATACATGAATTTCATGATTTAAAACATTTAAATCTATTAAAGTAATAACTATATCAAATGAAATAAAATTGTTCATATTTTATCATTTTTTTTTAGTTTTTTAATCGTTTATAAATAAATACAAAGATAATAAAGTAATAAACAATATGTACTTTATAAATAATAATAAAATAAACTCTCTTATATAAAAAATATAAAATATATGTCGATAATATTAAAGATAATATGGGTATAAAGATTTTTAATAACAAAATAAAATTTTGTATCAATAAATTTCAAAAATAAATTCGCAAATAATTTTTTAAAGTTAAACAAAGATTTATTTTTAATGTTAATACAGAAATTTATTTTTCAAAATAAAATTTCCTAAAAAATTGTATAACATAAATATATTAATTAACTTAATTGAAATATAAATTTTGAGATAGAAAATGTAAAACTATCTTATTTACTTCATATTCCCTACTATTGCATTAAGAGATCAAGTCGTTATTCTTGACATTGCAAATGATTTTGTTAAGGTATGACCCACCCAAAGCCGTAGAAAAAGATGATTAGGGATAGTTATTTTATATGTAGTCTGATAAAATTAGACATTATATTTTTAAATAAGCCAAATAAAATATAACCGAGGATTAATGAGTGCAGAGTAGAAAAAATGAAGAGAGCCATAATGAAAGAGAGAGAGAGAGAGAGAGAGAGAGAGAGAGAGAGAGAGAAGAGGATGCGACATCCTCGTCATCGGCGGTGGTCTTACTTTGGATACCCGAAACTCAACGATGGTTTGGTGCCCGGTTTCATCGCAATTTGAGAGCCTATTGTAGGTTCCTTTACCCAGTATCATATATTCTGTTGCATTTTAAAGATAAGTCGACCTATAGCATACAAATTTGTGCTAATACATCTCATTATATTTACAGATTTACAACTGTAATTATTTAAATTCAAAATGAATATATGTAAATATTTGGAATCTACAATTAATGTTACAAATAAATATTGTACAATACCAATATAATTTCATCAAATACTTAAATTTAAAAATAAGATATTACATTCCGGTTATTAATCATCGAAATTAATTAATTCATTTTGAACAAACATATTTTATTTCGAGATTTTATAATTTTTTAATGTAAATTATTAAAAGATTAATTCTCAAGCATCTAGTAAAAATCAATAATAATTAGAACATTCTTAAACAATCTAGTTTATATCTTGATCAAAATTTACTTACTTCAAATTTAAATAAAAAATCAGATATATAAAAAATGTATAATAAATCAATTATGGAGCTCTATAAAAATAACAAAAGGTTACATTAATCATAAATAGAGAGATTAATTATCATATCAATGAATTGACAAATATATTTGATATTCATATTTTATATACTTTTTTATAGTACTTTTAATACGGTCGGTATCTACTTTTTAAACTTTTATGTTATAATGTAAAACGGAGAAGTATGCAAAAATAACAAATGATAAAATTTATATTTGCTATTGCAATAGGACGAATTGATGGTAACCCGAAAAGTTTCAAATATAATTATCTTTTGTGAGTCTTTTTTGATAATATTTTCAAATTTAATATACACACATTATTAATATTAAAATCTTGACAGAAGCAAAAGAAGAGCGTGTTAAAATATTTCAAAAACTTTTTTCCCTCTGAGTATATTAATACGCGTTCGCGCATGTACAGAGTAACAATTATCTACTCTCGGTTCGTGTAGAGTATTCGGCGAGAGAAGAAATGTGCAGTGCACGCGGTTGTGCTCCATATAATACACATAATACTCGTGCGCGTGCGGCTACTGCGAATTTTACGACGCAACAGGAGTTTTATGACTCTTGAAACGTGTCTAATTGAATGAATCGCAAATCTGTGACTACGCTTTTTACAATCTTTTATGCGTACACCAAGAAAGTCTATTTCCTCTCTCTATATGCTAGTAGAATAAGGGGGTATTTCAAATTTCCTAAGTACTATAATCAGTCCCTACGCCACAAATTACATTTTCCTTCTGTATGTATATTATATTGAAGAAATGTTCGCGTGCTATTCTAGTATGTATAATGACAGTAAAAAAGAATTTTTAAATTCAAGTATACGCTAGAGCTCTGACTAATGCTTTAAATATATTAGAAATTCTTTTACATATTTTTACATGCATCTATATTTTTATTGGTGACCTCGTTTACACAAACAAATTATTAATAAGATCATGTATTCAACCAAACTATCTATTATTTCAGAAATTAAGTTTTCATCTTTTATGACTTATTCACTTTCTTGAAATGAGAATAATCATGTAACTTGAAAATTTACTCTTAAATTTAAAATTTTAAATCATATTTCAATTAAATTTTAGATTGAATTTGAGTTCTTAACTAAAATTTTTATTTCTAATAGAATTGTGTTAATAATCTGAGTCATGAATGCGGTAAAAGAATATTTCAAATTAAAAGAAAATTTTAAATATTGAGTTTTCAATTTCTGATCGCTCCAAATAGTTAAATTATTTAGATATATAGAAATAATTTTTAAACATTAAAAGTATATTTACACAAATATATTTGCAATAACTGTACGTATTTTTATTCATAAAATATTATATTTTTTAACTAATTTAGTAATGTATCACATTTTCTATAAATTTAAAATCCGTATATCTAAACAAAATAAAACATGAATATACATCAATAACTTGTTTATATACAGTAATTTATGAACTTATGAAAACTAATAAATACCACACATGAAATTACCATTTCATTTATTGATGAAAAGGCCTTATTATTAATTTCTCAATGCATGTTCATTATATAGTTTTAAAAAAATATTTATATATTTATTGTTAAAATCACTACCTCTAAAATAATTAGTTTAGTCTAATATTAAAATAAAAGTTAATTTGGTTAGACCTTTAGAAGATATTAAAAATTTTTACTAACTAAAAATACTAATATCAATTGACTGAAACATCACACCAGAATATTTAAATCGGTTTTATCAAAAAATGAAATCCATTTGTCTTGAGTAATTAAAAATTTTTCATTTTTCATATTCGCAAAATTTTTAAAAAGGTCTTTTTTTATTCATTTTTATTTTTATCACTAGTATATTAAATCAATATACTTTCAATTAATATTTTGATAAAATAAGACAACTTCTTTCAAAATTTGAATTCATAGATGATTTTAATCGTTGAATTTATTTCATAATTTATATACAAATATTCATTTATATAATTATTCATAATTGGTTATCTTTATTTATAGTTATTATATTATTTTGAAAACAATAATTTTAATGTAAATAAAATATACCTATCAAAATGTTTGTTTCCAAACTTTTGAAATTTTATTCAAATATATGATAAATTCTAGATTTTTATGTTCAATAATATGTTATTTTGCATATTTAAATCGAAGTTAATAATAAATATATAATTTTTGTTTAATAAAACAACTTGTTGATATTATTTGAATGTTTGATTTATCTTACATAATGGTGAAAATTAAAAAAAACGGTTAGTAAAATTTCTTGCTAAGTAAAAACAAACCAACTGTAGAATAACTTAATTATAACAAAACTGAAAATACTACTGCAATCATATTGTTTAATAAATAATTAATTAAAATGGAAATTTTATAAAAGTTTAGAAAGGTAAATGCATAAATAAAATGAGTGAGCATGTCTTCAAGAGTGAGCGAGAGAGACGAGAATAGGAAAGAGAGAAAAAGAAAGATGAAGTCAAAGACAGAGAGTTAAACAAGAAAGAAAACGTGTGCAGTTTCACGGTTGTGCGCTTGGCCTTTAGAGCGCGAATAACGTACGTTTAAAGTGTCGGCGCACTTTGCGCGAGAACTATTACACTGCTGCCATGCTCGGTACCGCTTTTTTATTGAAGGCTTGCAAGCGATGCCATGAGATGCATTTAAAAAGCGATGGTAGCATGAAGTCTTGCATAAACAAAAATTGTCCAGTTTAAGAAAGTATAGGTATACGTATACGAGACCTTTCAGAGTCTTTATAAAAATTATATTACGAATATTATTCCGTTTTAATCATCAAAAGCTTATAAAACCATTTTTTATTCAAGTCTTTGATATTTTATTTTGTTCTTGTCCTCGGCAGTGTATTGTTTTATATTTCAAAGTAACAAATTAATAAATAAATAGATAATTATGGAAACTTTACCATTATGATGTGTATAATTTTGAAAACCATGTTATTTGGTAACTTAAATACATCTTATATTTCCAATATTGATTTCTGTTCACACAAGTTTTTAATTTAAGTTTTAGTTTGAAAAAAATATATTCATTTTCATATCTTAATTATTAAGGCTCATTATTTTTTAAATAATAGTGTTTGGTTACAAAAATAACATTTTTTTTATGAAGTAATATTTTTATTTCTAAAATCTAAACATTAGTTACAAAAAGTATCTCTATAATATGTGTTTATATAATATTAATCTTTTTGCTGATTCTAGTATAATGCTTTTAAATCTTTTGAAAAATAATTTTATAGTCAGTTAAAATACGATTTTAACTTTATATTAATATATGAAGCTTGATTTTTTGCATCTCTTAATTCTTAATTTAATTAAGAATGCTTAAAATTTATAAATATATAAAAAATTTCTAGATTTTAAGAATAAATGTTTTATGAATGACTCCTTAGATTAAATAAAAAATTAATATAGATATAATTTACATATATATATATTGATTCATAAGTGTGTATGTTTGTATGTAAATCATTCCATGTTAATAAGTTATTTATAATTTTAATTACATATTATTATTAAATTTACTAAATTTATCGACATTTAACAAAATTAATTTTGATTATTAATTTTATGATTATTTTAATAGTACTTATTATAAATAAAATAAATATTAGAAATTAGTTTTATTAATTTTGAAAATACATTAAGATAATTTTAATGATATGTTATAATTTGAAAAGGTTGTTAGAAATCTACTTTAATAATAACCTAATTTGAAATAATTTTTTGATGCGATGCTCAATATAAAATTTTTACTATATATATTTTAAATAATATATTTTAATATATTATAAACAATAATATTTCTAAAAGTTTTT
This sequence comes from Dolichoris vasculosae, assembly GCA_018907195.1. NCBI lineage: Eukaryota > Metazoa > Arthropoda > Insecta > Hymenoptera > Agaonidae > Dolichoris > Dolichoris vasculosae. The sequence continues at coordinate 5,233,873 of JACCHY010000018.1, forward strand.
ATTATTATTATTTTATTTTTAAAAGTTAGAAAATAGTTCTAAAAGTCTATATATTTTAAAGAATATATTTTTGCAAAGCTTATAAATTATTTAAATAAAACTAATAAACTTATAATTGTAAATTTAAATATAAAAATTTTACAAATAAAAAAGTCATAATAAAATTGATTATATTACATCGATCACAGTGTAATGGTTATTTTTTAATGTAGCTTACAATGAATTTTGGTTTTAAAAGTTGATGTACTAAAAATAGAGACTTAATTTGATAATAACAATATTTATATTGAGTATTGATTCATAATATATATATTTAAAATAAAATAACTTTTAGAGAAAGATGTATATTTATTTAAATATAACGAATTAAATATTTGGATGACTTGAACCTTATGTTGTTATTGTATTTGGTATTCTATTACTGATAATAAACATCTCTAGTGATCTTTAGTGAAATATAATAGATGAAAATAACATAACTCTTAATAATATTTGGTTATTAATTCTGCTAATGGTTAGCAAAATTTATCACATTTAATTTTAATATTATTTATCGGAGCAATGTTCTTCATTTCACATTTTTCGCTAACTTATTTACGAAACTTAGAAAGTTGGTTATGAAATTCCTTATTTGTTCAAGCGGTAGGTGTAAATCGATCTAAAATTATGGAGTAAATTCGAAACAGTAAAACGAAAAGTTTATAAAAAAAAACATATAAACATATAAGTTTTGATTTCTCAACGTAAACTGAATTCGTACCTAGAAAGATTTCGGAAAAACATAAGCTAATCATTACCTAGCTATCAAAGGTGAAAGAAGATCAAAGCAAACGAAGATCACTTGTGTGTGCAACGCGCATAATATTATTATGCAGTATACGCCGAAGAGATACCGAGGAGTCTCGCGGCACACTTATCGTGCCTTTACGCTCATAACTTTCTGCGTAATAAGTCATCCAGGTAACGTGCAACCGCCATGGTTTTGAGTCTCTCATCCAAAGCTCTACATATTCAGGAAGGTTGGAGAAAGAGAGAGAGAGTGTCTATGCAAAACATCGAGTAGAATACTTTTGTTGCGCATAACATGGCACATTAGCGTGGCACATTAGCATGGCACTGTACGTCAAACATTATACTTAGTCGAGGAGGTCCAGTTTACGAGCCGACGAGCGTGTTACGCGTGCGAGTCGAGTAATAACGCATGCAGCGTAACGGATAACCGAGAGATATTGCGCGCGTGCTTGGCACCTCGCTCTAAAGGAAAGCTCGTCCCGCGCTGGAACCTCGAATTTTTACCTGTGTGCAAACCTGAGTTCGCTGGCGGCTTCCGATTTTGTTGGATGGGAAGCCTTGCTTTCTCGGAACTTCATTTAAAACGCGTTACACGTTATGTGCGCATAAGATACGCGTCTATTACATTTTCTCACAAATTAACCATAATACTAATTCCGTTGCAGTAAATATTCATTATAATAATTGCATATCTCAATATAGGGGTATGCGCAAGCGCGCAGGGCGAACTGGATGATATAGGGCTCGAGCTTCGTGCACTGAGGATACCGGTGCAATTGTTGTTCAGTTAACATTAATAATTGAAATTCTTTTTCCCTACCTTTAATATGGCTCTAATTGACTCCGATTTAACAGCGTCAAATACAGTACCATTACTATTACTGGAAACCACTGAAGAATAACTATTTTTTGGATAGCTTAAATTATATTGAACGACGAACGATGGATTTTTCACACTGTTTTCTTATACAAAACCCACGAGCTTATCACTATACTACATGAATTTCTTACTTTTATTACTGCTTAATAGTTGAATTCAAATCTTTTTACCAATAAAATTTGAAACAAGGAAAAGAGTAAGATAGTTTATTTAATATTTATTATATATTTTTTCTAATAGTGAACTATAGATAAAGTTTCAATCTTTGATCAATTTTTATATTTTAAAAATTGTTTTTATAGTATTGTTTTTTTCTATTATATAACATTTTTTCTTAACCTTTCTTCCTGGATAATCTATTTCATAATTCTTTTAACTGTATATTATATGACTTTGATATTTCCAGATATCTTTAGATGAAATTTATACTTTGAATTTATTTTTCAGCAGAATTTTGACGCTTGTAATTATGTTAATAATGGCTAAAAAATGACAATAAGGTTTTACTTTTGACATCATTATGTATGAATATTCAAATTTTTAATTCTATGTTTTGCATGTGAAACGATGCGTACTATTTTAAAACATATTTGTACTTTAACAATGAATATAAAACAAAAAAATTATTTGCTGTATTTTAAACAACAAGTTTAATTAATCGTAACTTTATGTATTTTCTATTTTTATAAGTCTGACAAAGTATATTTATGTATGAAACTAAATTTAAGCGAAACATAATGTTTATATATATGTAAATTAATAGTCAATTTAATTATCAATTCTTTGATGCATGATGTTAACATATAAATATAATAATATTAAATATTAGTATTTTATTAATTAATAATTTATATTTCAGTATATCAAACATTAAAATTTTGTTTCAATATCTGTTTTTAAATATCTTAAATACTTTTTTTATTTATTATGGACAATAAAAATGGATAGAACATAAGTCAAAGTAATACTATAACTTTAATTTTTTTAAATAATTTTTAAATTAATTTATATTTAATTTGAAAATTTTTTTACTATAGTGCATATCCATCTTTATTTCCGATAATTGAATTATTATTAATTCTATTAATAATGTATCGATAAAATCTAGAAGTACATGATTTAAAATTATATTACAAATGGAGTAAAATAAAAAATTTATCAAATTATGTTTTGTTTAAACAATGTTTAAATATTTAAACAAGAATTTAAAAAATTAATTACTTATTAAAATTAATTAAAGTATGAATACGAAAATGTAAATTCCAAGTTTGGAATTGTTTATAAATATTTTTATTTTAGTAAATATTACATCAAATTTTATAAACTTGTGTAAATTAATTGAACATTATATTTTAATGAATAAATTTTGAGAATATTTTTAATATATTAAAGGAATTTTAATAAATTAATGTATATAAAAATATAATTTACATGTAAAATAAATTATTTAATAAAAAATTATTAAGGTAATATATTATTATTAATATCATTATTCAAATTAAAAAAATCTTTGTTTTTAAAAATAATATCGTTTTCTGCTTCTTAAACTTCTTGAATTAATTGCTACTTCAATATTCTTAACATGTACTTGCTATATTCTATATTATATAGATATAATATATCTATATATTTTATTAATATAATTTTATTACTAATTTTAACTTGAAAAGGCAACAATACTTTTTTAATGATTTTTAAAAATAAATAATCAAAAAATATACGTATTCAATAAAATAAATAGAATTTTGAAATATTAAATTTAAAGTTTTATTACAAAATTTTAATTATATAATTTAATTATATATATCATAATATAATTCTAATTCATTATTATTTTCTTCATAACTTGCTTATTTATATATTATTAATAAAATATTTGCCTTTTGAATTATAAGTTCTTTATATTATTATACGTATAAATATATTAATATAAACATATATCAGATTAGTAAATTATAATAAAATAATTTTTTTTTCTTACTTAAATTTAATATTATTTATTGATAAATAATTGAATTAAATAATTGATAATGCGTTACTTTCTCAATATTAATTATACATTTAAATAATTTTAATAAATACTTTTCTTTTAAAACTTTTTTGTTATTTAAATAATGTTTATATATTTAAACCCAATAAAATAAAATAATGTTTTTTGTTCTGAGTTGTCAATACGTTTTTTTATGATTGTATAAAGTTGTGTTGTGCATTTTTTATATTTTGAATTCTAATAATGTGAATATTGCTAAAAATTTTTCTTTATAACTTTTTTCAGCTTCTTTAATTTTGTTTATTTGTAGTTGTTAATGATTTGTGGATATTATTTACATTTTCTTTTAGTTCTTGTATTGCTTGCAGTATATTATTAAGTGTTTGGTTAATATCAATATGTGTTGTATATTTTTGTATATTCATGTACTAATATTTTATTGTTTGTCGGATAGGTTTATTTCAATTTTTTTTTTATATCGGTGTAAAACATTGATAGTAAAACTATTGGTTATTTCAGTGATTATATTCATTTTTTTTGTTCTATAATTTTTTGTTTCTATTTTATTTTAATTTCTATTATTTTTGGGCAATCCATTTACGACGCAGGGTATCCATTTTTTTTACAATTAACACGATATAATTCTTTGTTGTCAATTTTTATTTCTTTATTTATTTTAGAATCACCAGGATTGTGATGGTGAATGCATTTAACAAATTTGTATTGCATATTACAATTTTGTGACATGTGGCCCTGAATTTGTCAGTTATGGCATTGAATTATATTTTTTTAAATTATTTTTTCCCCCATTTTATTTGCGATATAGAATATATTTTATATTTTATAGTTTATTTATTTAACTGTTTGATGAAATTAGTACTATAAAAATCGGTAGTAAAATAATATTTTTTATTAAATTATTTGTTTTTAAATCTATTTACGGTAATGAATTGTATTTCTTCTATTTGCAAAATATTCAATTCATTTAAAAATTCCATTTCATTGTAATGTTTATTTAATCCTTTTTAATGTGTAGTAATTTTCTTTTGTATTTTTTAATATTTTTATAGTGTTATTAAAGTCTTCGATTGATTTAAGATATAAAATATGTTTATTATTGTGTATATATTATATGCTGTAATAATTTATATTTGTGTTGGATTGTAAAAGTTTTATCGTGTCTTTTGAATCTTGAAATACTATATTTATAGGTGGTGGTTAATTTTTGATTTGTTTACTGTTGGTTAACTCGCTTGAATTAACAGTTATAACCGTCTTTTTTATTTGTATTATTAATTTCGGCGGTTCCTTTTTTTTCTTCAATTTTGTTTCTGTTTTCATTTTTCTTTCTTATTTCATCTAATATTTTGTATTTAATATCGTTTCAATTTCTAAATCCTCAGTGTGTAATATTGTAAATTAATTTTTAATAGGTATATTATGTATTTGTTCAACTTCTTTTTTTTATTTTTTTGTTTTCATGAATTAATATTTTAAATTTACTAATTTCATCATTCAAATTTTTAATAATATTTTCATAATATCTTGCATTTGTTATTTCCTCTTAAGGACTATCAATTTCTTAAATCATTTTATTATTATTTGATAATAGTAATATTTTTAATCTTTTTCTTTTTTGTTGTGATCCACTTGTTGATGCAATGGCGGTTTGTGTTTCATCATTTATATGTAATAAATTATTATTTATTTTTATTAACTTTTTTTAAGTGTTTATTATTAATTATGAACACTATCTTACTAATATTTAACATTTTTTTATTTATTTGTTAATTTTTGTTATTTTTAGAACATAATATTTAATATAATAATTATTTATCAATGTGCTATTTAGAATTTTAACTTGTGTAAATTTATATTTGTGCTAATAACGTTCTGATGTTTATAGTTATTTTAAACCTTATTATTATATTAATGTATAATATCAACATTTTCTAATCAAACTATATAATTAAAGTTGCAAAATTAATCATAAAAATCAATTTTTCAAATGAATTTTATATCTTTTTAAGTCGACAATTTTAAAATATTATTTTATAATAATTTTATTCAAATATTTATCTTACTTAAAAATTGTACTGATTTATAAATTAAATATGATAAAATTTATATTATTTATCCAAAAATAAAATTTTTATGTACAGTACTAGTTAGAAGTTAAAGTATCTAAAATGTGATTAATATTTAATTATTTTAATTTATTCTTTAAAGATAACAGTATTAAAATTTTACTTGTATTTAATTATTATTAAAATTATTATTATTTATATAAAGTTTTATAATAATGGAAAATAATTTTTTCTAAATTTATAATATTTCATATTCTGAGATTCGTTACTGTAATAGGTAATTAATTTATATCTATTAAAGATTATTCTGTAGATGATATATATATATATAGGTATTTAAAAATAAATTAAACTTTTTTTCTTAACAAACATTCAAGTTTTCAAAAGTTTGCTCATGCATTAGAAAATAATAAAAATTTAGTCACTACAGAATACACAAATTATTAATGATTTATTTACGCAAAAATCATCATGTATAAAATCGATATTCATAAGTAACTTGTAAAATTGATTTGATTCCAATACACTATGTGTTACTTTTTACAAAAAATATATTACTAAGTTGCATACTTTTATAAAAAAAAATTTTAATAGTTGTTTTGAATGTTCTTTTTATTTCGATATAATCTTGTAATTGATCGATTAAACGCTTTTTACTACATTACCCATATAACTGTATTCTTTATCAATTTGATACTGGTTACACACTAGATATAATAGAAAAAGAACATTTTTTTGTCGAGTATCTGAGTTTAATCGAACAGAAAGGACCAACAATTTTTTATCTAAAGATCAGGGGTAAAGAAAATGAATTTTAGTATAAGTCAAAGTCAAATATAACCTGATAAAAAATTCTCATTTCTTCATGCTTTGTAAATAGAGAAATACGGTTCTGTTAAATTCTGTTTTTAAATTTTAGTAAGATGTCCATAAGCAGCAAAATGCATTTATTTTCTGATTTAATAAAGATAAATAAAAAATATTTAAATTAAAATTAATATTTTAATCACTTAGACAAAAAGAGCAATATGAATGTGAGTTTTTAATAATTAGTATTTGATTACGTATAATAAATATGTAACAATCTTTTAGATATTGATACTATTATTTATTATGAATGTTTGACAAATTTAAAAAAATCAAAAGTTTTACAATTGATTGTATTAATTAAAGACTTTCCTACTTACTTATATATTTATATAATCATGATATCAATTTATTAACATATTTACTTAATTTAGATCTTCTGATTTTATAAAAATATTTAGATTAAATTTTTGGATACTACATTGTGTTAACGTTAATCGTCAAAAAAATCTACTGAAATAAGAAAGTTTATTATTTTAACAATTTATTAAATTAAGCTATTATTATATTTTTATGTAATTAAAGCTTATACTTATTGTATAATAAATAGGTACTAATTAAATAATTACTTAATACCAATAATAATAACATAAAATTATTTTTATAGAAGAGCATCTTATAGCAGTTAAACAATTTAATTTTCATTTACTTTAATAGTAAAAATAACAAGGTTTCAAATTATATTATTTAACCTGTGAGGTACAATATAAAATATTCACTGAAGCAATTAGGGAGTGAAAACACTAAATAATCTATTATAAAAATTAAAAATCAATGAAATATAATATCTTTATATTAATTTTTAATATCTATTGAAATTATTCAAATAAATACTTTAATACACTTTAAAAATATCATAATCGATTTTATTTTTAATCGATACCTTTTGGTTATAATATTTTTATTAAAACTTATAAATTTTGAAATATTATCATTATTTTTTTTCAAAAAATAAATAATTTAAAATATAATAAACTACTTTTTATTCATCTAAAAAAATATTTTTAATCCTGCATGTCTGTTCATCCATATTATGTCATGCAATAATTACTTTTTCATCGTCTTTATATAAATGTAAAAAATTATATTAATTACAAAATCTAATTATTTCAAAATTAATATTTTTAATACATTTATTACTATTAAATATTACTAGATTGATTTATGATTTAGAATTTAATCTAAATAATACACACAAGAAAAAGATGCACTAATTTAAAATACTAATTAAATTGAATTTAATCTAACTCAATATATAAATTACATGATTTTAAAAAACAACATGCATCAAAAGAGAATAACTAAAACCGAAAGATTGATGAACACTATAAACAAAAGTTAACCAAATAAATCAAATGCTAAGGAGTCGTAAGGACCGTTTTGGTGGAAGAATGGGTGTGATGGAGTGTCCCATGTATATAGAGAAATTGACGAAAGGAAATGAAGGTGTTTTATTATTGTTCTTACATCGTAATTAAATGGCTAAAAATAACCAGGTCATGTTATGCATAATGTTGCATAGGGTCAACGTCATATTGACTACCCTCGATTTTATTTTTTCATAATCCATAAGCATCCGGGCTAGTATGCATCAAGAGCAACACTTCCCTTCTTTCCTTCTTTTTCCTTTTTTATCTTTTTCATTTTAACTTTGGGTTTATAATACAGATCAAACATCTTCAAAATTTCAAACGAAATTTTTGTAAATAAATATTTTTACTAAATTTAATTAATTTAAAATTTTTAATTTTTTTACTAAGATCGGAAAATTTATGATTTTATTTTATGATTTTATTTTATGAATTTATTGTAATTGTGGTTATTACTGACTTTTTTTTAAAAAATATTGTATTTCTATTCAACTTTCAATTTTGTACAAAGAATGAATTATATCGTCGAATGAATTATATCGTACAAATATTCATATTTTCAAAAATATCTATCCTTCTACGTTACGTATCAATATATTGAGTAAGTTATACGTCAAATAAAATTTGAATAAGTATAAATAAAATTAATAAAATTAATGAAATGATAGAAGTTAAATGCGAGAGGAAAAAAATTGACAAATTAATCTTGGAAATAATGAAAAATACAGATTTCATTTGAAAAAGTTGTAAAATGTAAAGCGATTTGGTGGAAACGGCCGCGAATTACTGCGATTTTTTCCAGATCAATTCGCTTATTTATAAAAAGTGCGAGCGAAAGAGAGAAAAATGAAGAAAGAGGCGGAGTTCTAGACCACCCTGCACCACTCTAGGCCACAAAATGACTGATTTTGTAAGAATTATACCTATCGGTGCCGTGCATAAGTGTTCCTGATCCACGTAACCTTCTTCTCGCACGAAGATTTCCTTTACGCTGTTGCTTGTTTCAAAATTGCTATTCTTTCCGAATCCTCCCTCCTCTCGGATCGACTCGCGCTGTTGCTCGTTTCTCTTTATTGTAAGCAACCTTTGTCTCGTTTTCTACGCGTGCTGGGCAGAAAAGGACCAGTGTGTGCGGGCTCACAAGTTTTATGATGCATGCGCGAGCGAGCGAACGTCGTTTTAATCTTTAAGACTTCCACAAGTTGACGTAACGATCCTCTCTGCAGCCAGTGCACGAAGATACGTTGCGGGACATAGTCCATTGGAAAACTGGGAAACATGCATATATGAAACATGCTTGTGTGAGTGTATATACATATGATTGCCTCAAAGGCTATAGCTGTGTACGATATACCTAGGACATTACACCATCCTTTTAAGAGATTCGTGCCTACGAGTTTATATGGTGCGTGACGCCTTTTTTGACATTGCTTCATGCCATTTCTTTTCTTTCTTCTTTTTTATTTGTTTACCTTTTTTTGAACTGTCTTTTCAAGTCTTTCCGAGCTTGACTTCCAAGCATTCAAAGGGGTTATATAGTGCTATTTCCTTGTTGGATTCTCGTTTATTGGTGGAACGTGTATAGTTAGAAGTTGTTGTATTTTAGTTCTATTGACATGTAGAACATTTTATGTGGGTAATTCTGTGATGCATATATACGTGAGAATTTTTGGATCTTGTGTTATTAAATAATTTGCATTTAACAATGAAAGTTACATTGTTCGATTCTGTTTTATTGCTCAAATTATTCCACATAATTGATTATCAAATCGCAAATCAATTCATACATCTTGTCAGTAATAACATATAATTGTGCGATATTTTTAAAATTAAACCACTAATCTAATCTAATTAATTTATTATGTTTTATAAGTTTTATTAAAATTCATCGGATACATATTTTCTATATATGTGCAAATTATATTTATATTAAATGTCTTTGTACTCATAAATGACATTCATTTGAATTTTTTTAAATTAAAATAATAAATGTTGTATCCATTTATTATAATATTAACATTATACAAAATTCTTTAAATATTCAGTTAAAATCTCTAAAAATAGCATTAATATATCTGCAATTAATTTTCTTCAATTGATTTAAATAAATCTGTAATATTAAACCATATTAAATAATATAATAAAATACGATAGAAAATTTTAATATAAACAAAAAATTCAAAATATTAATTAAAATATTAATAACTATTAATAACAAGATTCCCATATATTTTAAATACACGGATACTTCAATTATATTATTTACGCATTTCATTTATGTGATGGATTTCAATTTTTTAATTTTAATTTTTTTTCTTTTAAGTTTTTATAAATTATTAAAGATTAAATTATACTAACAAATATGAAATAATCTATTTTTAAAAGCAGTCATATAAATTAATTTGTCATTATAACAGTTAACTAATATTTATCATATATAAAATACTTATTATCCAATGTAAACTTGTATAATTGAATTTATTCTAAAAATAATATTACTTTATGATTTCTCATAATTTACTTTACCAACTTTTATTTCTTATGAATTTTGTTCTACTGGTAATGATTTATAAGTTTAAATTTATGATTGTACATTTACATTACAAATGATTTATAACCATACTTTATTCATAAGTATAAGGTTTTCTATTTACAAAATGTAAATAATAGATTAATTTATCAAATTTTGTGCAAAATTTTTTGCAATACTTAAATAAATTAAATTTTACATTAATTATTCATACCGAATGTGTTTACTTAATTAATTTTTAAAATTGACAATAATATATTAACAATAATATAGCAGTATTGAAGTTTCTCCTAACAATTAATTTTCTATACACAACAAATTTACTAATTTTTAATTTTTAAACTAATAAAGTTGTAACAAAATTTTAATAGTAACATATTTGTTGAGGTGTAAAAAGTATTTAAATCGGCTTTGGCTACATAAGATGGACTTTATCAAATTCGCTTATCAGGCGTGAAAATCGTCCCTTCCTAAATCTGTGTTTAAAAGCAGTCAAGCTAGACTCCCTCAACTGACTCTCAATCTTTATTTTTATACTTTTTTTATCCCTCTATGTGTACATCGTTAGTTGTATTCTTTAAGTTCGGACATGCATATACAGCTAAAGAGGCGTGTTTGTAATGTTGGAAACAGTTTGAACGATGCGAGCCTTTGTCGGTATATCATGGATCATTTTTACAAATGTGCGCCCATGTTTCTCACTTTTTTTATTCTTCTATCAGATTTAGATTCTTATAGATTGATATAGGCTTTCAGATTACGTCTTATTTTGAATGCTGTTACCAGCAAAATACGTGCCTATTGTAACAGTTCGGAATGAATGGTCAGTTGAAGTATGCTTGAAATTTTAAAGGGTTTATTTGATCTAACGATTTTTCGTGATCTTTTATTTTTTAGTTGCTTATTTTTCGAGTAAGATTTCAAAAAAAATGTTTGTGAATAATTTAGTACAGAAATGTGTTTTAGCTTCCCATATAATTAAAATATTTTTATTAATAATATTATAATAATTTAATATTATTTATAACGTATGTTTAAAATATTTTTAACTTTTTAAGAAAATATATAAATTTTTTACTAAATAATATACGCATACATTAAAGTTGAATTTATTTATGTGTTATAGCAACTCTATGATTATTTAAAAAGACATAACTAATATGTTTAAAAAAAATTTAATAAATTTTTTTTAATTTTTTAATTGATGATATATTAATAAATGTTTTAGTATAATGAAGTTACGTAAAATATTAGAGATATACTGTATGAATTTAATAATATTTTTTTATTTTTATATATTTATACCTTATTTCACAACTATTAATTTATAGCAAGCCATAGTTCTCTAGTTTATTTTAATGATGAATCGAGTAGTTAAATTATTCAAATGCAATTATGCAAAAAAGAAAACTCTGTTGATTAAACTATTTAAGTGGTTTTTAATAGAAGTTATGTCTAATATTGAAATATAATTTATACGTGTAAAATAAAATTTTGTATAATCTTTCTTTAGTAACAACGAAGTAGCCATTTAAATTATAATTTAGATAACGTCATAATTATTAATCATTATCAAAAATATATTGGAAATCCTAATGCTTAAAATAATGGTCAAGAATTTTATAAAATTTGGTTTATATTATAAAAATTATGAAAATTTACAAATAAATATTATTTTTAGAAATATATGAAATTTATAATGATAATGCAAAAAAGGTCAATTAATATACTATTTAAATAATTACTGCTTAAATATATTATTTTACTGATTAAAATAAAAGAAAGTGATATAAACTTCTTCAATAGGTTTTATCATAATTAATTCACATGTACTGAATTCGTTTGAAGAAGTTTTAGGTATACTGTATTACAAGATAATAGTGAACGTTAACGAATAGAATCTGTAAATATACAGTTATTCAACATTACTGAAAAATGTATAACTTGAAGAAAAATTTTCCAAATATAAAGCAGTAACTGTTTACTAATTCTTTTAAAATTACAAGAAAATGTACGCAATAAATGACTGAAGACTAATTACTATTATTAAATTTATAATCGCATTTTATAGATAAACTAATATGTTTATCAGTGATTTATATTTGTAGTTTCTAGTAACTTAAAAACAGCTATAAATAATAAAGTTACTTAGATACTTGTTTGCCTTATATAAAATTTAGTCACTAATATAATTAAAATATAAAAATAATTAATCAATATTGAAAATGAAATAAATGTTTACATTATTGTATCTCTCAAAAATAAAAATTCAAAATTATAAATTTTATATTATATTTCAATTTGAATAATATGAGTTAAACAAATAAACTATACAATACACCCAATTAATCTTTTTATTTTTTATACGTTCAATAACAAAAGTATCCTTTTCTTTCATTCAAGCGATCGATTAAATTGTCAAATACGTATCTCTATAAATAAATTCAATTTTAGCGAATGAAAATCACAAAATCTATCGTATACTTATGCTATCTGTATATCTAAGTTCTTAAAAACAGAGTGTCTGTTCAAAGTATTTTCCTTGTTGGGTTTAGAATTCGAAAGCACTGAATGTGCAAACACTGTAAGGGCAAGAGAAAGCAAGAAGACTCGTAAATCTGCTAGCAAACAATTCGTCCCTAGATCGGCATCGCGGAGACCACGTTTCAGTGTCTGCGGATGCATCCAATGCGTAGGCAAGATTACGAAAAGAAAAAGAGGAAAGAGCTCGATGTTAATATATCGCTTGCGAGTAAGAGGGTGAAAGAAAAGAGAGAGAACTTCTGATTTTTTTAGTGCACGCGCGTCTGCCCCTTGAGACCTGACCAGCGAATCTTCGCTCACGTACAATACTTTATGGATTGTTTAGCGCATATTACGTCCCGGGTTAATTTACGTGTGACGAGCGACGTAAATCTCACCGCCTTTAAGGGCAGAGTGAAAAGCCGCTTTGTATGTATATACAAATAAGTGAGAGAGCAACCGCGAAACCACAACTTTTGCAAATTTCGATGCATCTGCATTACATTCAAACAACTTTAGAAACAGTAGCTTAGATAACTATCACATGAATTTCTGTGAAATCGTACAATCGATATTCAATATTTATAGTATTAATGATAAAAACACTATATCTTATATATATATTCAAAGTGAAAATATATACATATCTTTTTTAAAGTTATTATTTGAAAGTCACATTGACAACTTTACCTTAATTATAAGAACTTGCTATTTATTGTTAAAATTCGAAATAAATTTGATTTTCTTTATGCTTTTTTTTTGTAAAGTAAAATCTCATAGGTTTGTAAAAAACAAACATTATTCAATTTAATAGACTTATACTGTAAAAAAAAACCCATTTTCATTATCGCATAAAAATATTATTTTTCATTGTTTGTTTTTTTTTAATTACAGAAATAACTTTTCAAACAATAGATAAATTTAAAATAATAATATAAATAATATGAATAAAATTTTAAAAAATTGAATAATACTTTTAATATTTATAAATTTTATGCTACAACAATAAAACTTTATATTTAAGAAAATAATTTAAAAGTAATAGAAATTTGATTTAAAAAAATATTTTTCAAAATATTTTCAATTAGTTTTTCAACGTTTGCTTAATCTAAATATATTTTAGTAAAATTTTTAAAAATAAAGATACATACTCCAAAAAATATTATTTGCTTAAGTCCTATAATAGTGACAAATAAATTTAGGATAAGTACTTTTTTATTTTAAGAAAAAAAATTTCTTCACAATTACTGATTTTTGTTATTTGATATTACATAGATGATTTATATTAAAACTTTTCTTGAATATTAGTATCCTTCGTGGTTAAATTCCAAGTGAATCAATCAACTCCGTAAAAAAGTATAAAGTGATTTTTCGATTCTATGCTCATCATAGAAAATTTATAAAAATGATGATATAGTATTCATATTATTCTCATTATAATTTTCAATATAATAAGAAATTCTTCCAATTTTCTTTTCGCGGTCTTTGTATGCTCACGCCCCCCGCGGTCTTAGCACTACGCGACTTTATTGTCCGAATCCAACAAATTCCTTTTACCTATGTAATAGAGTCAAAATCAACGTGTGTGTTCTCCGCTATATCGAAGATGTGTGACTATGTCAATTTAAAATTTATCTTCTTTTTTGGAAATTTTTGGAAATTTATGAAAATTTTTGATTCTTTTTGTAGCTTCGGTATTTACTTTTTTTTCTTTAAAGGAACTGACTGGTGATTTATTGTCTTATTATTCTTTTCTATTCATAATTTCTGCTTTATTAAGTTTCTATTTTCAAATGTTAATAACGAACAAATTCACTTTTTATCGTAATAATAATTATTACAATAATTGACATTACATTTTCTGTTTGAATAAAAAGGAAATTGAAGCATTTGATCTTATTTAAATATTTATACTCATTTTTTTCAATCTGTTTAATTAATAAAATATTTTAGTTCTTAGAAAAATACATTACGTTTGGAGTAAACTATACTTTATCCACATTGAGTTACAGTAATTAGTTATATTTATTAGACAATTTTTTAAATTATACCTATTTAATAATAGAAAAAAGAAATATTTATAATAATTGTCTACTTTATTAATCATTGAATAATTATATGTATTCATAGAATACTAAAATTCAGTTCTGTATATCAAAATTATTTATTATTCCTTATATTTTTTTATTTTAAAAATTCTACAAATGGTATTTTAAAATGATATCTATTCGAAAATCTAAAACAAAGTCTTAATGAAAATAATATATATGAATATTTTGAATATACCAGAAAAAAGTTATAAATAATTTTTGAATTCATAAAAGTATATTTGGATTCTTTATAATTGTCATTTATATAGTTACTGTTAGTTATTTAATTATCATTTCAGTTTTATTGATTAATAAATATTAAAATAATAAGATATTGAAATTATGGAATCAATTTATAAATTTTAGGATAGCATTATATTTCTTTATTTTAAAAAACTACAAAACTATACTATGATAAAAAATTTTTAATTTTAAAATAAAATGAATGACATGAAATCGACTTTCTTTTAGAAATATTTAAAAAATATATATATATATATATTAAATACATTTAGAATGTATATTATTTATTTAATTTTTATTATTTTTATCCACCACTAATTGTTTTAATATAATGATAACAGGTATCGTTAATTTTAATTTAAAAACAATTTTTTCTTTTCATCATACAATCCATTTATCAATAATAGTTGACCAGCTCGTTCATAAAAATCAAAATAGTGCATTTTTTACTATTGAATGTAAACGAATTAATATTATTTTAAAACGATTAACAATTTAATTATAATGATATATATCAATAACAATCATACAGAGTGTACAAATATATATTTAAATTTATAAGCATTTCTTACGATTCAATAGTTTAGAAATATTTTATTTTTGTAATATTATAAAATTTCAAAAAATAAATTTTTATGGAATATTAAAATATTTTTAGGGATTTAAAAGAAATATTGAGAAGTTTTTTTAAATGAATCATGTATAAAAAAATTACAAATGTTTTTAAGCGATTAATATGTAAAGTTGTTTTGCAACCTCTGTCGATATATTTAGATGGCAGCACCTAACGATGTGGTGTGTAGGCATAATCTTTTAATACTTTTAATATAAAAATATGGAAAAAATATATGTAATATAAAATTTATTTAGAAAATTTTAACAATTTTTTAGTAAAAATTCATTTTATATTTTATTATAATTATATAATACTAATTAATTATTTGATTATATTGACGTACAAATAATTCTTATAATTTTAAATTAATAATTCTATTTAATATATTAAAAAAGATACGTTATTGAATTTTTACAATATTTTGGTATTATAAAATGATAAAAATATGCAAATATGTGTACTTATTATATATATTTGAAATTTTTATTTTGAAATTATATGCCAATTTTTCTGACACATCTAATAGAATTCAAATAGACATGAATTTTCTTTTATAAAAGTTCTTACAAATTTTAAAATAAATAAATTGAAACAATGTCTCTTTTTACGAAATCAGTTCTATTCAACTTTTTGTTTATAAATATTGATGTCGATACTATTTTACTGTAATCTTTTTCATAAGGTTTTATTTAAGGTTACAATATTGGTAAACTTTATTTAATAACAAAATTAATGAAATTATTTAATAAGATATTATTCTATAAAACTAATTTAATATCGATAATTTATAGCTACAATATGAATAAATATTATTGAAGGTATTCTCATAGAATATAAATTTTCTTTTTATTTTCATTAAATAAATAAAGATTTATGAAGAAATTTCAAAAAACTTTAAAAATTTATTAATTACAGAAATTATTTTTGAAAATCTAAGAAATAAAATATTATTAATTTTTTTATATGTTTACTTTACCTTGTTTTAATTTTTGAACTGAAATATCAATACTTAGGACAGTATTTTTACAACTTGACGTATAATTGAAATAATTTTGCATTAATGCATGAATGCATTAATAGCTATATGTATTTGCATGATAATTGTATTGATTGTATTAAAATTTATGTTAAATTAAAAATTTAAATACATTTTATATCTTCAAATAAACCACATATAATGTATTATAATATTTTATAATAATTATTTATAACAATATAAAGAAGTTATAGCTTTTGTTTAATTTTAAAATTATGATCAAGGTTATTACAATGAGTATAATTTTATCGATTATTTATTAGTAACTCAAAAAATGCATTCAACAAGTTTTAATATTTTTACAAAATTAAAAGTATATTAAAAAACATATCGTTATCTATGAACTATACATATATGCCAAACAAATTTAACTGATATTTCATATATAATGAGAAGAAATTGATGTCTATTTTATTTTTAAATGAATAATGAACGAAGCTTGATCGATATATATTGGGTATAGGTTGCAAACTTACCGACTATCAACGGGCGTCAACTTGGCAAATGAGATTTGAGGCTTGATTCTTGAAAATTAACGCCGTCGCCGACATAGCTCAATATAATTAAGCCAGACTTGACTTTATTTACATTTTATTATTATATACATATATTTAATATGTTCTAATTTTATAAATTTTTATATTTTATATTATTTTTCATTTTATTTTTGGCTATTTGTGTAAAAGTTCTATACAAAATGTAAGTTTTTTAGATTACATTAATTACTATCTGTGAACAATTCAATCTAATGATTACAGTGTACTTTAAAATACTTCATACAAGTTTTTAAACTATATTTTTACCTCCTTATATTATACACTGATAGTATATTTTAATTTATTTCTATTTCTACATAACCTTAATTTCTGGAATATTTATTATATAAAAGGTAAATATTTTATAATAATTATCCAACTGTGCCTTTACATTTTTATTAATTTAAAAAATATCACGAGTAAAAATTCAAGTTTTATTAAAATGAAAGCTACTTTTGGTGCCTAAATATTTTTATTAAATTTTTTAAAATTTTTATTTATAAGTTTTTAATGTTAATATATAATGATATTTTCAATACTTTGTTCTTGAAATTTTATAAAGCAACATTGATATTTAACATCATCATTATTATTATTCTAACAAATAATTTCAAAATATAATTATAAAATTACACATTTAGAGCAGATTAAAAATTAAGAATTAAAAATATTGTCTAGATTTCAGTATAATTTTGAAATCTCGTGTATCAAATATTAATTATTTTAAAACTCTTTTATGTGAGATCTTATTTATTACTTAGAATTTATAATTTTAATATTTTATATTGAGTAATATTTAAGTTAAATATTTTAATATTGTATACAAAATAATTTGTATAATATACAAAAAAAAGTATATTTTTAATAATTCATAATTTGTTAAATTAAAGTTAATTTTAATAAATATATGTAATTTAAATATAACTTAAATATAATTCAATTTAAAAACTATGATAAATATAATATATAAAAGTTTATAAGAGTTTTGTTATTGATTATTAGATAATAATCTTAGTAGAATCTATTTATAATTATTTGTTTTTAGACCTGTTAAATATAAATCCAGATAATAAGACCAGTGATAAAATGGGCTGTGCAGCAAGTTCTAATGGTGAAAAAGCAGCAGCAGAAAGATCTAAAAAGATTGATAAAGGCCTTAGAGCAGATGGAGAAAATATTGCAAATGAAGTGAAATTGCTTTTACTTGGAGCTGGAGAATCTGGAAAATCTACAATTGTAAAACAAATGAAAATAATCCATGAAACTGGATACAGTCAAGAGGAGTGTCAGCAATTTAAACCAGCTGTATATAGTAATACAATACAAAGTTTAATGACAATAATTCGAGCAATGGGTCAACTGAAAATAGATTTTGCTGATTCGAGTAGAGTTAATATTGCTAGGCAATTTTTTACAATTGCATCATCTACTGAAGAAGGTGAATTAAATAATGAACTAGTTTATTTAATGAAAATTTTATGGCAAGATGCTGGTGTTCAACATTGTCTTACACGCAGTAGAGAATATCAGTTAAATGATTCTGCTGCATATTATTTGAATGCTTTAGATCGTATTACACAATTAAATTACATTCCAACTCAACAAGATGTTTTGAAAACTAGAATAAAAACAACTGGAATTGTAGAAACACGTTTTTCTTTTAAAGGCTTACAATTTAAAATGTTTGACGTTGGTGGTCAACGTTCAGAAAGAAAAAAATGGATTCACTGTTTTGAAGATGTTACTGCCATTATATTTTGTGTAGCATTAAGTGAATATGATTTAGTTCTTGCTGAAGATGAAGAAATGAATCGAATGATCGAATCGATGAAATTGTTTGATTCTATTTGTAACAGCAAATGGTTTGTTGATACCTCTATTATTTTGTTTCTTAATAAAAAGGATTTATTTGAGGAAAAAATTAGCAAAAGTCCATTAACAATTTGCTTTCCTGAATATAAGGGGCAAAATACTTTTGAAGAATGTGCTTCATACATTCAAATGAAATTTGAAAATCTCAATAAACGTAAAGAACAAAAGCAAATGTATTCACATTTTACATGTGCTACTGATACAAACAATATTCAATTTGTTTTTGATGCAGTTACAGATGTAATTATACAAAATAATCTTAGTAGTTGTGGATTACTAAGTTAAGAAATTAATACTTATATATCTAAAGTAAATTACATTATAAAATAACAATAATTTTATAGAACAAAGCCATGATAAATGACCAAAATACAAAACTGTGAAAACTATTATACTAATATAGTTTAAAATACAAACAATAAATTTAAAATTCTTAATCAGTGTATTTAATTTTTTATCTTATTCTAAAGTTATATTATATTCATAATATTAACATTTATTTAATAACTAAAGTATGATATAGGTTTTACAATTCAAATATTTGAAAAATGTATTTTGGTCTATATATAATTTAGCATTTTGTTAAGACTAGTAATTTAACATTTGGACAAGAGAATGATGATGTTTCTTAACAAAGTAAATCATAAAAGTATTTGTCAGCGAATCTCTATTGTAAACAAAACTAATTTTATTAGTAAAGTTATATTATCAAACATGATATTTTCGGCTTTAAATTTGCTTACTTGTAGTGCAAATAAAATAAGATAATTATTATTTATAAAAGAATATTTTATAAATTTGCTTTTTACAAAAGAAATACATGATTTAACAAATTATTTTCGTATTTATTATGTGCAAAATATTATGACAATGATAAATTATTAAAATAGTAATGTTCGATCAAATTAATTTTTAAAATTAATATAAAAAAATGAATTTTCATTTTTAAAATTAGAAATTAACTATATATATATTGACGCTGAATTATTAATGTAATAGTGCATTTAATTTCTTTGTTTGTATTTGTAGTGTAAGAAATATACTTTATTTAGAATTAATTAATCGATTAATTAAATTTCACAATATTAAGCGTGAAATATCAAGTATTATTTGCCAAGTTAACAATTAAATGTATCGAGTTAAAAATTACATTTGCCATTTAGTGTCTAAGAAATACAAAATGAATATTACAATTTGAAAAATCAAAATAATTAAAATAATTAAATTAATAAAAGTAAAGTATGATCCATTAGTGTTATAAAATATATTTAATTTTATAATGTTGTATATACAAGAAGCGTTTAAAAATTTAAGAAATAACGAATATTGGTTTTTTGTTTTAAAAAATTTTATTATAGATATAACTAAGAAAATGTATAATGTATTTTTTATTTGATATTGACCAATTTAATAAATAGAATTGAAACAGTTTTAGTTTTTCATTTGAAACATTCATATCTATTTATTAAAAGCTTATATTTTGAAAAATATAAAATAAATTTTCTTAAATATCCATAACTCCATTCTATTTGAAACAAAGTGTACTGATGTATGTAAAGTATTAAGTTATTAAGAATCATAAGAATTGTTCACATTAAAAGAAAAAAAGTAGAGCAAGAAATTAATAGACACTTGTCAATAGTCAACAATTGTAGGACAACACAGTCACTGATCGTCATCCAATTACATGAATTTAAAGCAGCTTTGAGCGCAACCGGTACTTGGAATAGGGGTAATCTGTTTTTTTTGGCACTTTCTTAGTATATATTTTAATTAATGAAAAGGAAATAACGAAAATCGAAAAAAATAATCAGAAATGTTTTTATTTTATGATAATATAGAAAAAAATAATTAATTTTATAAGTAATAAACAATAAGTTTAATATTTAATTTTTAAATAATAAATTATGAATAAATTCATATTTAAAAAAAAATTTCATGAAACTCATTTTTAATATTTTTTAATAAGATAATTGAAAATCAATATTTTAAAACAATTGTTTTTATTTTTGAACACAAGGATTTTTCATCAAAACTAGAAAAATTAATTTTTTTTACGTTGAAATAAAGTAATATAATAAAAATAATTAAAAATATGAAAATTTGTCGGTTCAAATAATATAAAAATATATTCATATATAAAAATATAAGTTTTCATGTATTATTTTTAACTAAATAATTAAAAAATTTGTCTTCAATATTCTAAACATATAAATATCACAGAACTTCGACAATAAATTTTTTTTAAATATGTAGACTAAAAATTAAAAGACGCGTATTTGCTTATTACCCAATTACTTATAAAAATAAAATTATTTTGAATATGAAAATAAAATACAATCTTTATCAATAAAGAACAATTTTCTTATTCTAAAGAAGAAAGAATATTATTTCATTAAAAAAAACGATTTATTTAAAATATTTGTTTACACTTCGAATAAATGACAATTAAAAAACCCCATATGAAATTTTGAAATTATTATAAAACACATGAAATAGTAAAATATTTTTATGGATAAAATAAATAATTTTGAGATATTTAAAAAAATAAAATTAATTACGTATACAACTTCAAAGAGATGTTAAAATTGTACAGGGAAAATTCGTTTTATAAGTAAATACAATTAATTCAACATATCTTTTATATCACTATTCCACGAACGCGAAGACTACATTTTGGGTTAATAAAATCTTTTGGCAAAATGTTTATTTTTTATTAATATTTATTAAAATTAATAAAACAAAAGTTATACATTTTGAAAGTTGGCTTCAATGAATTATGTAACTAATGTAATGGATTGTAGACGGACAAATGAGTTACTCGTGTTTATATCGTTTAATAATAGTAATTTATTTAGTGATATTAAAGATATACTGACTTAGTATTAAAATAGTAATGTTTGTGACAGAGTTTAGTATGAGTTTAGTAAGTTCTGTATCTCTTCTCGCTGTGAAAACCGTGAGAATAAATCCAAGGAAAACCATGTGCATCACAGATAAAAATGAAAAGAGGAAATCCGTGAGATTCAAGCGGAGAGAAGTCACGTATACATTACACCTTCCTACTAAGATTAAAGATAAAATTAAAGAAAAATAATGTTTTGATTATAGTTTCTTTTAGTGTCTGGTCTTATTTGGTTTTTGATCTTGTTTCTCTTATAAATATTTCCTCTTCATCCAGGCTTGTTCCATGGATTGCTTATACAGTTGTTGGATTATATTCAGAAATATTTTCTGATTGTTTATCTTTGTTACAAATTTTTAGTGTCAAACAATCGATGATCTTATCGCATACATTAATTCACATTTTAATTCTTTTACAAAACAAATAATATGTACTGTTAGGATTCAAATTAAAATACTATTTACTTCTTTTTTATGTCAATATAAAATATATTTATATTAGTTTTATACAATTCTTCTTTGATGTTTGGTTTACATACGTTCTGATCACGTACAATATTTTATCGATATTCAGGTTTACATTCGTTGCGATCGCGTACAATATTTGACTTTCTCGTTCTCGAAAGTTTGATCGTTAAGTTCAGCAAGCTTTTTTCGGAAAAGATCTGATCGTATAGCTCTATTCGGCAAGATCTGCTCGGAGAATTCTGGCCCACTTCCGCTTTCCTCCTGTATTTATATATTCGGTTTTACTCCCCGCGTATCCTTGTTTTGTTTAAAAAACAACCTTCGTTCTACATGCTTATCGACTATCGTAAATTTCTATTCATTTGTCTACACATTTACCGATTTTTCGCGAATCTTCGTTCAATTGTCTACTCATGACTCACATCGTATTTCTTTTCGAAAAACATCAATCTACAATAAGGTATTTATTAATTTTTGCGTTAGAATCCCGAACTTTCTCGATCTATCTCTGGTTCCATGTGCTCGTGACCTCCCCCATTTTAATAACAGGTGAGTCCGCCACCAGATACCCCGACGTATACTCGTATCTGCAACTTCTGTTATCTTACAACTCGACGTCTTAACTAGCCATTTCTTTTCCATATCTACTAACAGGAGGGCTTTCCGTCTGCTACATGGATTTAATGAACTCGTGGCCACTTTTATCCCCAACGGATAAGTCCACCGCCAGTCATTCATATATCTACTATATTACCTGCGAACTCTGTTGCCTTATAGCAAAATGTTTGCCAGAGCTGACGATTTCTCTCTTTTCTTGGATATGTGATGTCCATACGGTCCATTGGTGATGTTTCCCGCCCATTCGCAACCTAGCTCGTACGTGGCCCACTAGGCCCGGCGGTACTTTATCTCGTTACTGGACCTCATTTCATATAATACCATAGTATAATTTAGTCGCATCATTTCATCTCTTTCTAATCCATAAACTTTATTTCTTTGCAATTCTGTTACTTTATACCTTTTTATGTAATTTTCACCTTCTTTTTGAGAAATTCTCCCACGACGACTCGCTCGTAGCAAGCATTGCGTGTCATCGTAAGTAGAATCGTGCAAGTAACCTTCGGTTTTAATCTCACTTCTCCGAGTTCAAAACCGCGAGTTTATTTATACGATTTTACACGGATTACGGGCATCCTGTGCTGTGTGTTTATGGATATATAGCGAGCAACTCGGCGCCTTCGAAGACCAATAGGATTCGGGTTGATTTAATTACTTCTTTCATACACCTTGTTGTCGTTTGACATTTCTCACGCGATATCCTTAATCCTTTCTATTCATAACATTTACAATATAATGGATAATAAAATAAGATATATATTATAAGAATAATACGTAGTTCGCGTTTATTCTTTCTCATTGTTTAATATTTCATCAGCATATTTGGATAAGTTTTCGAATTTGTGGCTAGGAGTTTCTAAATTTTTGAGATTGCAATTTGCAATTTTGATTCATTTCAGTACTACCAAGTGAGTAAAATTTGTAATATTTTTTGTACAACAGACGTCTTTTAATATATGAAATTTCGGTATGTATGATGTATAATTACTGTCGAAAGAATTTTCTGTTATCAATGTCGCCGTTAGTGTATATGCTGTATGATTAGGTTGTAATTTAAGAATACCAAAGCCTTATAAATTAATTTCGATTAACGATACAGGGTTTCGACAACTAACAGTTATATCTGTAATTTTGGGCAAAACATATAACCATTTATTTTTATATATTAATTTATTCTAGCTACTTTCTTCTAATTTTATAATTCGAATACCACAAACTTCAGCGGTGCAAGAATTAGAAAATAATAATTAAATTTCACAAGATTGTTTAGTATACGTTGTGTATATAGGTTTTTACAATTTTCAAACGTAGAATTTGGATGTAGTGAATTTTCAGTCATGGAGATTATCAATCAATGAATATTGAGTTTTTATTTAAGATATTGCAATATACCTTATTGTTGGTTGAATAAAAATGAAAGTATTATTACTCTGTTTAACTGGTATCGGTAAAAGTTCATATTAATTAAAATTAGTTTAGGAGACTAACGGATTATCTATAATAAAGATCAATTTTTTATCGATAGACAAAGTTTGTAGTATAATTAAACTTAAGAGTTCATGAGTATTATCAATATTTGAAGCGAAAGGATAGTTCCCGGTAGTAACATGTTAGTAGTTTTTTGTAATTCTTCTAGAGTTCATTATACATTAGAGTTAGGAAAGAGAGATTTTTTAATATTTTTTGTAACCTCGTAATTAGGATCACTAATTATTGCATTCCTTGTATAATCTTCGATTTCTTTGAGATTTTTGTTAAATATACTTTCGGCCTTATGTAGATTCATAATAGATTCATTCAAATTTGAAATTGTTGATTGTACTACTTGAATTTATTCTTTTAGTAAATGCATTATTTATGTTTCATCGTTTTTTATTTTATTAATAGTATTATCGAAATAATTGCATCATCATTGTCTAATATATCTATAATTGTTTTGAAAACAATTCCGACTGCATTGAGCCATCCTCTCTTTACTCTTTTATGGCCAATGAGATTTTTTGAGATGGTTTTCTTTATGTTTCATTGCTGATATCATATGTTTGAGTATTGATATTGAAGTGTTACATAAAAGTAAACCACGAATAACCAAATTTAAATTCACGTTTATATGTTTAATATATAAGTAAGTTATAATTTTCCAAGCAATATCATAGAATTTAGTTTTTCGATATAATCATAATATATTCCAGGTGCAACGTTAAAGCATAATTATTATCCAAATCAGATAAAGTAAATGAACCGATTATATCTAAAACAATCCTTTCAAAAGGTTTACTAATAAATAGCAGTAATTTTTATCGATTTCTTATTTTTATTTCTAATCTGTTTATTAATTTGGTATGATCATCAATTTTTAATAAAATCATGAATCATACTTTTCATATTTTGCCATTTATAATTTTCTTTTATTCTTTTATAAGTTCTGTGGAACCCAGGATGTCCTGAACTTGTTAAAAAATGATTTTCTTTATATATTTATTCTTTATATTCTTTATATTCTTTATATATTCTTTATTTTATTATAGTTTTAATTTCATTAGGTTTTGGAGTATATTTACAATTTCAATAAATGTTTATATATATATATATCTGTATTTTTTAAATATATCTAAGTATTGATCTTAGGATATCATATTTAGATGTAATTGATTTATTGAGAATTTGCGATAAATTAATTTATTTTCTTTTAATAAAAGTTCTTTTAAAGCTGTGAGACATTTAATAAATTTTCAAGATTGCAATCGTCTCAATAAAAGCTTTTATAACGAGGTAATAAATATTGATATTATTAATTTTGACTGAAATAACATTAAATAATTCAGAGTTTTGTGATTCCAAGTATTATTATCATCTATTGAATTAAATTCTTTAAGAAATCCTTCACTGAAATCTAAATTTGTAGATATACAAACAGCATAATTATTTTTTATTGAAAATATAGTCTCGAAATTCTTTAATTTTGTTATTCAAAATTATATTAGTGGTAGAATTCGACTAAGTGCGTCAGCATTACAATTAATTTTTCCTATTTTGTATTCTACGGAAAATTCGTATTTTTCTAACTTTAACCGCCATTAGGAAAGCCTAGAACTGGGATCCTTTAGATTAAATAACCATAATAATGGTTTATGATCGCTTATGAATTTGAACTTTCTTCCATACAAATAAGGTTCAAAATTCTTTACTGTTCATACTATAGCGAGTAATTCTCTTTCGATAGTAGAATAATTTGACTCGAAACGATTTAAAATTCTGCTGGCGTATGTTATAGGTAAATCTTGCAATTCATTTCTTTACGATAAAACTGAGCCTAAAGTGAATTTACTAGCATATGTTATTAATATGAATTTTTTTTGAAAATCAGGATATTGTAAAATAAGAGTAGAGATTCGTTGTATTTTTAAATTTTCGAAACTTTCTTATTCTAAACTTGTCCATTTAAATTGGGTGTTTTTCTTTAACAGAGAAGTTATAGGTTTTGTTATTTAACTATAATCTTTAATAAATCTTCTATAGTTTACTGATAAATTGAGAAATGATTTGTAGGGACCGGATAATTAACTACCGCTTTTACCTTTTCTGGATCTGAGTTTACACCATTCTCAGACATATGATGATCTAAATACATGACTTCGCGTCTAAAAAATTCGCACTTATTGGATTGAAGTTTAAGGCTGTGTCCTTTTAATCTTTGAAAAGTTTCTCTAAGCTTTTTATTATGCGTTTCTAATGAGTTTACGTAGCAAATAATGTAAATAAAGTAGATATCTAATTCCTTGAATTCCGACTAAAGCAGTTGACATTAATCGAGAATAACAAGTAGGTGAATTTTTTAAATCGAAAGGCAATCGATTAAATTCGTAGTGACCGAAATTAGTAGAAAATGCAGTTTTGTCTTTATCTCGCGAATCCATTTTTATTTGATGAAAACCTGATTTTAAATCTAGGGTTGTAAAATATTTTTTATTTCCTAATTGATTTAAAATTTCAGAGATATTCAGAATTGGCTAAGAATCATTTATAGTTATTTTATTAAGTTTTCGGTGGTCAATCACGATTCGCCATTTTTGTCTCCTGAAGCATCACGTTTTTTCGGAATTACCCAAAGAGGAGAATTCTAGAGAGATTTTGAAGGTTGAATAATGTTATCTTTAAGCATTTTTTCTATTTGCTATTAAACTTCTTCCTTGTGGCATTCGGGATTTTATTACTTTTTACACGATGATTAAATTCCTTCAAATTGTAATTCAACTTATATTTGATTTTTTTATCGAACGTCTTACCGTAATTCGAAATCAAGTGAATCTGTAAGTTTTGATTTGTTTATCGAGGACAAGTTTATTGAGCTATATACTGATGATTTTTGTTTAAATTAAATTAACTATTTTTAATATATAATCTAAATATGTCATCTATTATCTGAACATAGATATTGGGTATTAATAAGTGTATAAATATTGGCTTTATATATATCTATATGTGTATTATAAGTATAACAGCTGTATATATTCAATTGTTTTTTCAAAAAATTGAAACTGCATGTAGTATATATATATTTCAAAGTTTTGATAATAATTTTATATATATGTACAAAAAATCATAATGAAATACTTAATCTAAAAAATTTTATTATCATAAATAAAAATTTAAAGTATAGTAAAGTATTTTGTTCTAAATATAAATCTAAAAGTAATATTGAGTAAATTATAATATTAAATGTAACATTTAATAATTAATAATATTGTAATGTAATTAATAATTAGTAATATTGAATAATATTGCTACTTTTATTTATAGTTAAAAATAGGCAACGTAATATATTTTAATACGACGTAAGATTTATGAACAAAAATATTAATTCAAGAAGAAGAGATTTTGAGCTAGGAAGCCTTTTATCTTCTCGATTACTCCTAGAATTATTTTTCTAGATGAACGTTAAAATTGTTCATTTGAAATGAATATCAGTCATTGAAAATCTATTTAAAAATTAATAAACAAAGTAATCCGTGTTACTTATGTTATTATTGTAGTTCAAAAAAGTATATTTATATTGGTACATGAAGAAGTTACTAAATCTTCTAATGAAGAAAAACTTATAAAACAGTCTTATATTTTGTACAAAAAAGTTTTGTATTTAAAAAGATTTTACTTTTAGAATAGTATTGTAAAAATTATTCATTTAAAAATTAGATATACTAAAATACCAAATGCTTTAACTCGATTATTATAATATGTAAAACTTCCTTGGTTGTACTTTCTTGATTAACATAATTCAGAAAACATACTTTGAGATTTGTATCAAATTTACTTTCTAATAATTTTATTATTTTTTTTATTAGGTATACTAATTTTTTCGCAGTATTAGCAACAAATTTTAAAACACAATTTCATTAATAAGTGAGATTCTAGTTTAATTTCTATTTTTTTAACACGTAAATAGAAAATTTGTAAACTATATGAATTTGAATGTAATTACTTTTTTTGATTTTTTATATGAAATATTGTAAAACGTTTATCAGATCTAAGTTTTCATTTTTTAACCATCTCTCATGTTTTTGTTTCATTTATACTTTATTCACTAAAATATTTAGATTAATAAGTTAAATTTTAACCTAAAAGATATAAACAAATCAAGTGAATCGAATATTAATATTCTTATTCATACATTGTATTCGGTTGATTAATTAATCTCACTTCATCCTTTTTTGCATTTCATACTGTGTAATTTACTGTATATGAACACAATGATAAATTAAAAACGAATATTCGCTATTATATTCAATAAGAAATCACGTTTAATTTGTAATATTTTTAATTTTACTATGTAATTATTAGGGAAGTTAATAAATAACTAAAGTTGTTTGAACAAATCTTACGCCTTACAATTGTTCTAAAAAGGAGAAATGGGTACTCGCTACGTTACTTTGTAACCATTGAGAGAAAAGAAAATCGTATTTCTTAAATATGTCGAGGTAAAAGGAAGAAAAAAATGAAATGGCTAATGTTATATCAGTAACGACACATGTTGTACGAAATAGTTTATAGTGGTGTATCGTTAAAATTTTGTTTTCTTTAAAGGTCTTTTCTAATCTCCATTGAAATCCTATTTAAACCTTCTACACCAGTTATCGATTCAATTTTTTTTATTTCTAGAAAATGCTATAAATAAATCGATCAGAATTTTTCTAACATGATGCACTTACATTGTAATTATCCAGTGCAACTTTTTTCTCTTAGCCTCGAGACTTTTCAAGGAAAGATTGGCCATACCAATACAGCACACATTGCTTCTCTTTCATTGGTCAGTTTTTTTAGAAGAATGCTACATTACTCAAATTAACTAAATCTTTTCGCACTATCTTTAATAAAAATGTGATGAAATGGGACATTTACTCATATAATTGTGAATACAATAAAGACTTTTATGGATTGGATGATTTATAATACTTGTGTGAAGTTATTCGACACTATAATAATTAAATAATTGTATATTTAGAATAATTATAATTATTGATTTAATATGTTTAATATAATTATACTAATGATTATTTATCACAATTTTAATATTGATTTGCAATTATAAAAATTGTACAAATATGACAAATTAGGAATACCTATATTTTTATTGCATTATTTAAAAATTTCAATCCTTAACCTTATTATTAAAATAATTATAAGTACTTTTCTCATTTTTTTCGTATTACAATATGTTATTGTATGACATTTTACGATTCTATCAGCTCTCAAATCTAAACTTAATATGATGCCACACTAATTCAAATTTTTTCTTCGACAAATTGTACCAATCTCAATGACCTAAAACTTAAGTTTCTTTTAATTAAAGTAAACGATACTTTTATCATTTTTATTTTCAGATTTATTCATCTATATTATATTTTGCAGTTAACGCATCAATAAAAATGTATCAAGTATTTCAATTTGTATATCACTGCATAAAATATTTTTTAAATTATAATATTAAAACTTTACAATAAATAGCCCAAAATTTTACATAAATAGTAACATTATTTATGCACTTTATTTATGTTTATATTTATATTTATTTCAATTATCAACTATTATTAGTGTATTTGTAAATATATTGCAACTAAAGTACAATTTCAAGGAAATTTTATTTATAATGAATTCATACCAGTTTTATGTTTCAAGTATATAATATAATATTAAATTAAAATATTTTTTTAAAAGCATAAAGAATATAAAATTCTGAATTAAAAATAATATATGAGAGGTAACTATTTTGAAATATGCTATTATTTTAACAAAAAATTACACAAACACATATCAAATAAATCTATTGACATATTTGATTGCTCATTATTGCGACTCCTTAATTTTGTTTGTAATAAATTTTTACAAAAAATTGATTTAATTTATAAAATTGTTAATATCTTCCTCTTTGCATTATTAAAATATTATTTAATTCTTTTATACCATTCTTTTATAAATTAAGAAATATGTGTCATTTAATTTTAATAGTACGAAAATATATTTTCAACTAAATAAATTTATTTAATATTAATATTAAATGTTTTAGAATAGAAAAAATTAAGATCTAATGAATGAATATAATTATCTAAAAGAAACAAATAACATATTATTTTATTTTACATTTTTTTAAAAATAATATATTGATATAAAAAATAAAATAAATGCTTGTATATATTTAAAAATATAAATTTATGATTAATAAATGAAAAATATATTTTTACAATATTTTATCCTATTTTTATAAAATTCTAAGTTATGCCAGTTAATAAGAATAAATTAATAAATTTCTAATTATAATAAAAAGAAACTCATGATAGATACAAAGAATTACATTCTTTTAAATATATTATTATTGTTAAATGTACAAAACAATGTTTGTAATAATAAATAATTTTTATTTAATATTTCATACATAATAATTTTTATATTTTAATGTCACACACACAATTAATTCATACTTTTTTACTGGATGTATTTTTATTGTTTTTCATCCTTATATTTAAAAATTTTTATCAAGTCAATATAAAGAAGCTGGATCAGACGATAAGTAATTCGATGCGATCTTTTGCATTATGTTACGTACATAAACACGATACTATTTCTTTCGTACGGAGAGGTTTTTATGCTCTGAAACAAATCTACTGTGTTGTAATAAATTATTATAATTTATAAATAATTATTACGAGAGCAAAAATATATTTGTTCTACTCTTTTACAATCACAATACATTGCAATTAATAATAGGTAGAAATAGCACGTGTAATTAAGCAATTAATTTTTAAATAAACTTGAAAGCATTAAGCTATGCAACAGCTGAAGCTGAAACTGCAAATAAAATAAAACTTATAAACCTCCTCAGGTATAGATTTGTAGAAAAATGTTTGATTTAAGATATTGATGGTAAACATTCTACAATGGTATTACAGAAAGATAAACATATGATATAAAAGGTGATCAAATTTCTATAAGATAATTCGTGTTATAATTTATTTACAAATTTAGGTTAATTTTTTTCTACTACTATTAATTGAATTCCTTTTAAAGACTGTTTAAAATAATCCTATTCGTTTTTCACCTCACAAAAAATAGAAATTTTAGCTTTTGAAAAAGACATACTATCTTCGCATATATATATATATATATTGAAGTAATAAAATAATAAAGGAAGAATATGTAATTATTTTTTTAGACAATTAATTAAATCTGTAAATATACATTGGTACTACAGGCAGCTAATAGAGGCGCCACTGGATTTTTACGATCTGTTCTTCAAGACACATGATACGTCGTTATGCAAAAATTAAGTATCTAGACGGAACAACATAATAAAAAAAGTAGAACATCTAAAACAGGCTTTTTTACTTTTACATTAATGGGCTGTTTGCAGATTTTACCGAACTATACTAATTTGACGAAAAGTGAAATTAGACTGCTCAGACATGCATTGCACAAGTATTGTTTAGTGAAATTTTTAGGTACGAAAAGGAGAAAATAAAAAATATCTTAAATCTATCCAAATTAAAAATATAACTCACTAATAATACATGTTTATCAATCAATAATAGGAACATGTATTTTATATTTTATTTAAATAATTATTACTATTATTTTAATACAAGATTATAAAAAATATAATCGTAATAAATAAAACATTGAATATTTTTAATTGTTTTAAGATAAATTAATAATTTATTTAATAATACAAGAATATAAGAAGAATATATACTTGAAATATAATGAAAATAAAATTTTAATATGTGAAATATTCTTATTAATAAAAAATCTACAATTACATAAATTATACATATATTATAATTTTTAATAAAATTAATTTAGTTTCTGATTAACTAATGTAAATAAAATTTTTATTTACTTAATAGTTTGAATATTATTTATATATTTATTAAATTATTTTCATTTCAAGAATATTAAGTAGATTAGATAATACCAAAGAAATTATAGTGATTAAAAAAATAGTAAATTGTATTTTAGTATTTAATCAATAATTATTTAATTTAAAATCAATTATAACAATATTAATAGAGGTTATTTTTTAGTTTTGATATTAGATCTATTAAACAATTTAATATAATAAACTGAATAATTTTTTGCTAAATAAAATTTATTTTATAGAATATATATTTATAATTTACATAAAAAATCTAGAATTTTTTAATGTTATTTTTAATATGATTCAATTAATATAATTATAATTTTAATAATTAATACAAAAAAAATTACTTACCTTCACAGCCTTCTTTTTTAATAAATATAATACTTTAGTTTTTATAAGTATCAAAAATAACCACAAAGTTTTATATATTATAAATTTAATTAATTATATCAGCTTTGTTAGTTTTTTTAATTATTAACTTTATATTAATGTGTCAAAGGTGATGAACCATATAAAAATAAAAATGTTTTACTTGTAATTTTGGATTTTTATTGTATACTCATTGGAATGGACATATAAATTTAATCAAGTAAGTCTGATAAAGATACAAACATAAAATATAGGTTTGAAAATTTTTATTATTAAATAAATTTTGATGATTCTGTAACTTATTAACAATTTTAATAATACATCAGTAATCTTAAAAAAAGGTAGATAAGATAACCTAATTAAGTAAATATACATATTTATATACATATGTTTATATGTATGTATATACATACACATGTGTGTATAAATATATATTTTGATATGTTTCTTGAAAATGAAATAAACACATATTTGAATTATTTTACGGTTTAAACTTCACCAAAGATACATTTTTTGACTGCATACACCTATCACAAGCCCATTCAGCACATACCTCATGCATTAATAAATCATAAGCAATTTCAGACAATCCTGTACATCGTCTGTGAAACCAAAAATTACAGCCAGATTCACAAAGAATAGCTTGATCATTAGCATGGACTTCTTTATGGCAAACCCCACATGGGGAAATTGGAGGAGCATTTGGATTTTGATGATTAAATACCATTGGTTGATCTGGTGGATACACTTTACCCGTTGATTCAGGTATTGGTTTAGGCCCTAGTGAAGGAGATCCTTGGATTCCATGCTGTGGCATTGTATTGCCAATATTTATTCCATGACTAGGAGATTTTCCACTTAAATTATTTGACATATTGCTCATAGGATTGCCCATATGTCCTAATTGATTGCGTTGATTTAAATTTACATTTTGAATATTAGTTATTTGAGATCTTATTATATTTAAGTTAGTCATTTGATTAGTACCTAGCATGGTATTAGGTACTGTTGAATTCATAGTTGTCATTGATATATTATGAGGTCTATTCAATCCAGTACGTATATTATTTAAATGATTTGGATGAGGTTGAGGTGTATTATGGGAAAGATTAGTGTTTGTTGCATTCATCACTGAAACATTTAAAGTATTATTAGCCATATGATTAGGACTCATGTTATTTATAGGTGAACCTATTGGTCCACCCATTGGACTTCCTAGACTATGGTTTAATCCATTTATTGGAGCATTTATTGCAGGACCACTAATTTGAGAATTCATCATATGGTTCATATTCATATGATTATTAATAGAACCAATTGAACCTTGTGGTATGTTTGGTCGCATATTATTCATTGGATTCATAGTATTAATCGATGAATGATTTGCATTTGGTAAATTTCCCATATGATTCATATGATTACTAATTGTTGAATTATTAATTGAATTTACATTACTCATATGAGGCATCATAGGATTCATATTTCCAGTCGTTAAAGGATTCATTCCTCGCAATTGTGGATTTCCCAGATGATGAGGATGATGAGAATGCATCTGTTGAGGACCATTATGTAAAGCTGGATTTAATCCTGGTTGCGGTGTATCATCAAAAGGATTACTAGCTACAACAGTATCACCAAATCCCGATAGTGGTGGGGGTACAAAATCTTGCATTGACGGAGTTCGCTGCGTAGCTTGGGCAGTATTAGTATTTGTACGTCTCTTTTTTTTGGGATTAACAGTATTCGACGAGGAAGGAGGAGGTGAAGAACCAACACCAACACCTATGCCCAAACCCATTCCATTTAACTCCATCTTTGTAAAGTATAGATTATCTGAAAGTAAATATTGATATATTAATTATTTTGGATATATTATTATTATAAATTCTTTAGTAAAGATACTATTTTAATAACAGATATTATTATGTATTAATAAAAATAAAGGTATAGATATTATTTTGAAATTTAATCAAGAAACAATTTTGACAAGATTTTGTAACTGATACAATAATATATTTCCTTCAATTATTATATAGTATTATAGTAATTTATAAAATAATAAATCTTTTAATTTTTAATTTTCATATAAATTATTATAACAATAATCCAAAATTTAATAAACATACATCAAATTTATTTTTATTAAATGTGCTTATATAAGTAAATTACTTACAAATTAATTATTAATCTATATAATAAGAATAATTAACTTTATTTATTTTTTAATAAATTAAAGCATTTTACAAATAATTTATGGTATAAAATTAATATTACACAATTTTATAATTAATTAAAAAGAAGTAAAATTATAATTAGTCAATGAAATTATTTTAAAATTAGAAATATAAATAAATGTTTAATGTAATCAATATAAAATTAGTATAGAATAAATATTTTCAATTTTTATAAAGCAATTTTTGATTGCGACATCATTTAAACTACTTTAATTAAAAAATAGTTTAAGTCAGAATACATAATAGAAATATTAGTTATTATTTAGAATAAAAAAACAAAGAAGATTCTTGGATGTTAGTCTTAATAAAATATTTTTTGCAGTATATTAACATAAATTTCTAAGAGAAAACATATTTAACCTTAAAATTTGTTACTAAATTTTAAACAAATCGGAGGAAAGACAGTGATATTTAAAATTTTTCAATTTTGCAATTTGTTAAAATGAGTAAAATTATAATGGATAAGGAATAATTAATACTAAAATGGTGCAAACAATGAAAAATATTAAATAAATAATTTTTCTAGAAAATAATATGAAAATTGACTTACCTAGTATTTTGTATTTCTGTAGAGAATTCGGTTTTCTTTACACTCATTTTTTAAAAACAAAAATTGACTTATTCTTCCATTTACTAATTTCATTACTGATTTAAAAAGACATAAGAATTTAATCTATGAAATGCAAAGTAGATTTACAAGTAGATATATACATCAGCCAGTTATAGTCATATCCTAGTGCGATATTTTGTCTCAAGGGTGCGTTCTGAAATCAACTTTCATTCTTAACAAGAATCTCAAATAGCCCTTTCTTATATGACCTTATGTATGATGTTCATTTCCATGTCATTTTTTTAAATATATATTATTTTATTAGGCTGGAATTTATTTATCGAACCTAATTTCCATTTCTAATAAATATATCTAATTATATGTCGTATAAATATAAATTTTTCATAATTGTCACCATAATGTTGTTATATTTTTCACAATTTTTGTTTTTAAATACTTATACTTTTAAATATAACATACCTATTCGTTCTCTCTTTTCAAGTCTATTTTGCATACTTGAGTATACATGAATCAAGTATTTTTCATCTATTACGACACTCACAGTCAACGCTTATTACCAACTCAAGAAATCAACGTTTTGACTTCTAATTACACTTTAATGTTTTTGAAGTAAACAATAATACTTCTAAATGATAATTAAATATATTAATTAATATACGCATACTGCACTTTATTTTTATTTATTGACTATTTAAATTTCTTTTTCAAGTTCTTTACCGGTTACTAATTGCATTATTATTTAAACTATTATATGTGCCCTTTGAATTTTTTAAGAAATATTTGAATGTTTTATAGAAAATTTTTTTTTAGAACATTAAAATAACTCATTCTATATATATTTGTTGGTACGTAACATTTTATAGTATTTTAAAAAAATTTTTGATCTATTTTCTGTTTTAGGATTAGGCTTATTTGGAGATAAATATTACAGGAAAGTGCAAAAGATAAGTAAATTAATAAACTTCAAATTAAAATATGAATATTTACTTTATCTACGTTTCAGACATTTTCTTCAACTTATGATTATGCTTCTACTAAAAAATTATGCTATTATCATTATTATCAAATTGTTTGTTTTAATTCATTTGTTTATTTTTTTAAAAACTATTTTCTGAATAAAAAACTGATGAAAAAATGATGAGAACTGGATGAAAATGACTACACTATTTTTTCCATATTTTTAATATACTTTTATTTTTTCTTTTCAAGAATAACTTTGTATTTTATACTCAATTTTCAATATATTAGTATGATTTCAAATATTGTTGATATCTATTTTTTCAAATAATTCAGTTGTATTTTATTATGCTAATTAGTCCATTTATCTTTATTATATATTTGTTACCATTATAGTATATATACAGTTCTAGCTAATGATTGTACCATTCTATTATTGATGTATAAATTAATTTTAGTGAAATTTTATAAATTATTAAACTAGAAAAAAGAAAATCACAGTATTATATGAAAATATTGCATTACCATATTCGATTATGTAATAAGTTTTTCACATAAAACAAATATTTGATTTATATTTTTAATATGTAAATTAGGAATTGTTTATAGGATATACACAAATGTATGGCTTCGTGTGTACAGAATACTAATTATGATAAAGTCAACATATTTATAAATAATTTTTATGAATAATTTTAAAATTTAAATACAGTTTCAACCCTACTACTTATTTTCAGGATTAAGCTGAAATTTTGTAAATTAAGCTCTTTCGTATAATACCCTATATTTAAAAGAAAAATAAATCGTTTTGTTTTTTTGCTTATTAAGTTGTTTGTAGTAAGTTACTAAACATGATCATTTGAGAAAATTTAGGGTTTTGAAATAAATTAAGTGTAATTAATCATACTTAATAATGGAATTACTAAAATTTACCTTATTGTAAAAAAATAACAACTGACAGTTAGTAACCTATAAATAAACCTATAAATAATAAAATAGAAAGTCTATATCATCAATATTTACTTATTTATTAATAAAATATAATAATGAAACAAATTAATTTTTTGTCAATGGATAGTATACATTACAATAATCAGTAATAATAAAGATAAGATTGTATTTAATCAAATTCCAGTCGTGAATACATAATAAATCATAATAAATTAATAATACCAAATTATAATTCTGATTTTTTTAAATCAGTAATTATAAAATTTAAATTAATAAAAATAATTTTTCCACAAATTCATAGAAATTTTATTTATTGTTTTATATCATAAAAGATAAAATATAAAACACTTTTAAATATGTTGTAGATTGTATTCTATTTTTATATTTTTAATAAAAATATAAGTTTTAAATTATAACATTAAATTTAATTTTATAAACATCAGTATTGTGTTTTATGAAATTATTTTATTTCTTACTTTCATTTTTAATAATTCCATAAGTAAAAATTAATTTGTTATATTATTATTTTCAGAAATAATCAATATTTTGGGCTGTACAATTCCTATATAATCCTTATTTATTCAAATTATACATTTATATTTCATATCGTACTATTGAATCAACTATCTATTTATCTATCTATAGTATTTCTATCTGATAGTATTACATGGTTTCACACTTTTAGTTAAATTAATTACTAAAATCAGTAAAAAAAATGTGGATGTAAATTGATTGGATAATTGTAAAGATATCATTAAGTATAATTATAAAAAAATTGAAAAATTCGAATTAAAAACATCAATCATCTACTTTTAATATATACCAGTAATTGGTTTCTCATACAATTGATAGGAAGACTAGGAAGACCACAAATTTTTCAGAGGATTCAGACACGCATTATATTTCAATGGACTTATTGATAAATAAATTAAATTATTAAAATCAAAGAGGGAAAATCTAATCGTATTCGTATATAAACTTAAGTTTGTTAGAATCTTTTAAAAAAATAAAAAAAACTACTAACATGACTGTAAATGATATTTCAGTACTAAATTTTGTATTATCATTATATTAAAAGAAAGTATTAATCGTTTTATTCTGCGTATAGTAACTATAAAATAATAAAAGCAATTAATGTTTATTCGGTAAATAAAATATCCGTAACAAGTGACATCTTATGAGAGCGATATATTAATAAAATATTTCTTTAGATAGTACGCATGTCGGTATTGAATAATAAACTTTTTACATCAATTTTGACATTCAAAAAATAGATTATTTTTAACTGTGATTAAGTGTAGTATGTAAATTCTATTTGATATATGCAAATTTTGAAAATAAAGGTCAAATTTAAACTAAAAATTAAAAATAAATAGAGCTTGAAACAGTAAATTGATATTCAATTAAGTTAGACTTATATATACCATCAAAAAACTAAAATTATTTTAAGATAAATACAATGTGAAAGTATTTTTTCTATTTGTATGCATAAATAATAAACATGTTATTTTTCAAATAACTGTTCCTACAAAGTATAAAACCGATATAGTTGAATTTCAAAATTGGGTTTATAATTAAAAATTTCTATTTGTAAATTTATTTTAATAAAATGCTTAGAGTAAGATACATGAAAGTATACATATAGACAATATATATGAAATTAAATAAGGGTTTAGTTTGTAATATTTTTTTATCTAAATGAATATTTTGAATCTGCGTAAATTTATTTTAATTTTTTTCTTTAAATCTAATTTAATATTTAAGAA
Source organism: Dolichoris vasculosae (assembly GCA_018907195.1). NCBI lineage: Eukaryota > Metazoa > Arthropoda > Insecta > Hymenoptera > Agaonidae > Dolichoris > Dolichoris vasculosae. The sequence goes on from JACCHY010000018.1 coordinate 5,273,552, forward strand.
AGAGGAAACATTGTAATGCTGAGTAAAGAGGATTCGTGCAAATAATAGCTTTTAGTTTTATTACGAATAGATTTAGATTATATAATTGATTTTCATTATAATTTTGTTGTTTTAAGAATAAAGTTATATTTTATAAAAATAAAATATAGTGATCATTATTTTATATGAAAATATAAATTATTTATTTATCTGTAAAAAAGTTTATATTTTATTCTATCATGTCTATCAAATCATATGAAAATATTTGTTTTTTTGTGTCATATAAATTCGAAATCCAGTTTATACTTTAGGTCCCTTATTTTTCTTATCAAGATCAAAACAAAAATTCATAAAGTACAAGAATATCTCTATTTATAAGTATATAAAATAAGGTTTTCATTCACAGAAAATTGCAAAATAATTATTGTCTTTTTTTAATAACACGAATTATTGTTGTGTACTTAGACAGAATAACGGAAGAGAAAAAAACTTAAAAAAAAAAGATTTTTATGGACTTTCGCATTTAGAGTTAATGCAAGTTTAATGTGAATAGATTCTTTCTTCTTGCGCATTACAATTCACAAAAATACATTGTTCTAAAGTGTGTTTGAGCAAAAATGTGGTGTTAATTTATGGATAAAATTAGCTTATTTCTGGGACTAGTACCTGTAAAAAGCTTCGAAATTTGGAAATTTGGTTTGGTATTCTTTGATAAAGATACTTTATCGGAATTGAAAGTTGCAGCTTCCAATTAATCCATCCTCTGCAGATACACTCTGTTCTGATAGATAAAGCACCTACAAAACATCACGCGTTCATCGATTTAGAGTGAAAAAGTTTTCGATAATATGAGCGACTTTTGATAGATCAGCATTATATTATGCACATAAATTCTATTTTATTCTCCTGTACGTAAGGTTTTTTATGTCATTAAGTAAGTTTATTCATTATAACGCTTAACTGTATATTTATAAATTATTCACTGTTCTAATTTTTGATGTATATGTGACAAAATATATAATTTACCAATTTTTTAAAAATTTGTTAACTTAAATAACTCTTAACATTAAAATTTTTAATAATATTGAACCTATTCATCATGATTATATTAAATATTAATAAAATCTATAAGAAATTTTTCGTATGATAGCTTACAAAATTTTATTAAATACTACTAGTTTTTCATATTTTATATTATTTATTACATATATTTTTATCCAAATACGCATTTTTCTTTCAAGTATTTACTATATTTTAAGGAACAAATATTTTGAAATTTTCATTGTTAAGCCATCATGTATTTTTAAAAAAAATGATACGAAAAAAATTTTTTTCTTAACACAATATTGAATTATACTAGTCCACTATAAAAGCATAATACTTAAAAAAATCAATATAATTATTGATTGTAGTTTATTCTTAGATTTAAAAAAGAGTTAAGAGTTCGTATTCGATCAAATGTTTTATATTTATTTAATTGATTACAGTAATCAGTTTTAAAGTTGTAACTTAAAAAGTAAGAAAATATTTAAAAATTTTATAGATAAACATTTAATTTTTTATTAATTATTAAAAGTATTAATATATATATTTTTTACATTCAATATTATAAAATATTTAATTCTAATATTTAATTTCAGTTTAAAACTATTTTAATTCGCATTTCTCTTATAATAATAATACATTCCTTTATAAAAAAGATAAATTTAAAAACTTATAAAGTGCTTAATTCATTAATGGTAACTAAAATACAATTATTTCAAAAAGGATTAAAAGAACTAATTATATAATGAAGCTTATGTTTATAAATATCATAAATTGATATAAATCCTTCAATTGTTATTTATGTGCTGTTTAAATCGCAAATAATCGTCTTCGTCCCTTTGAGGTAACGGTGACGTAGGACAACTTTTAGATATTTCTTCTGTTTTTATATCGACCATAAGACTTTGCCGACAAAGCATTGAAACTGTACTCATTTTCTCATCCTTGTGTTTTCCTTCTTTTAGTTTGACTCTCCAAAATTTACTTGCAATTTTATTGAGTGTTCCTGCAACTTCAGGACAACTTTTATCAATTCTTAGTAGTGAATCGTTTGATTGAGTTGCTAAACGTTCAAATGTTCTGGAATCAACATTTATCATTCCAGCACTTGCAGATTTTATAAAATTTGAAGTATTATCTAAATCAATGCTCACGCTAGATTTTTGCCTGTGTCGATAGGATTTTATGGATGGATCATAAGAATAACAATTAGGATTGCATGAAAAGAAGTCATCTTTTGCTTTTTTTAATCTCTGAGCACGAATTCTCAAGGGAGTAGAGATTTCACTCGTTATTACTTCATAATTCTCTGATTTTATATAAAACCGTTCGTGTTTGTGAGTTGTTGCATTAGCCAAAACGTTTATTTTATTAATTAATTCTGGCAAATCTTTTCTTGATATCTTTATATCATTTTCATTTTTAGTTCGATTATTTTCATATGTACATTTCAAAGTTTTTTTACATACAGAATAATTATTTTCCTCAACGTCATTTATATTCTTATCTTCTGCTTTTTCATTTTGAATAAGTACAGTTTTATAATTTTGAACTAAACATTGTTTAATATTAGTACATATTTCAGAATTCGTATTTTGAATACTGTTTTTTCTTTTTTCAAAAAATGTAGTGTTATTTTCAACATTTTTAAATGTATTTTTAATATTTATCGGTGTATTTATTGTTGACTTATTCATATTCTGGTTAACAAAATCGGATTTTCGCATAAATTCAGCACTGACACTTTTATGAATTTCGCTCTTTACATTTCTTGTAGATAATGATTCCAATATTGGTTGCATAATACCGGTACTTGCACATTTTTCTAACTGTTTTTTATTTTCTTTAACATCATTTTTTAATGAATCAGAAATGGTTCGTCGTATTTCCTTTTGATATTTTCTCATTTGAGTTTTGACTCTACGCTCGCTTATTGGTGATATCCAAATGGGTGAGCCACTGCCACTACTTACTGGACTTCTTGCATCTTTTTGTAACTTTTGATTATACCGCTGAATCATCATACGAATACCAGGTGTAGTTTCTTTTGGCGATAAGCATCGATATTCTTTCCGAGATAAAATCGGAGATTGTGGTAGAAAAGATCGTTTATCATAAGTAATTGGATATTCAAAGCTTAATTTACTTCTTTGAATATTTGAACATTTTTTAGCTGGTTCTATTGGTAAATTACATTTACTCGATAATGCAGAATAATGAATAAATTCTTTGTTTTTTTCAAAAGATTCGGATTTTTCGACTTGTAAATTTGACAGTACAGTTTTGTCTTTATAGTTACGACGGCTAAATGGAGAAAAAATTATTCGTTTTGTCCTTATAAATACACTATCAGATTTAGTTTTATTGTTCACTCGTTTGCAATATAGTTCTCCTTCATTTATGATATTATTTTTTACTTTTTTCGATGAGGTAGCCATATTTGTAATTTTTTCATTCGACGCTGTTGGTACTATAATTTTATTTAATGTACTCTCATTGATAATAATTCGTTCGATGCTTGGTATTTCTGTATAATTGGACACTGTTAAGGATTCATTCGCCTTTATAGAACTTTCTGCGATTTCATGTGGCGATTGTTGCCATTTGTATCCTACTTGAGTATCAGTGAGTCTTCGTGTTTTTAGAACTTTTTTTTGTCGAATATCACTGCTCACAGTTATTATTGCATTATCATTATTATCTGTTCTTGAATTACTTTCTTTCGGTCTATGACATTGTACTGCATGTTCATTATTCTGTACCACAGTATTACTTTTTTCATCTTCATTATAATTAAATTTATAAAATATTATAATTAAAATGATAAAATATGATATTTTAAATCAATTTATAATATTGAAAAATAATTATATTTTAAAAGAGAAGTGTGAATTTATAAATTTAACTTTTAATTTAAGATTTTAAATTATTATTATTTCAAATAAGTTTAATAATATTATTTGTTTGAATTGGAGAATATTTGTTAAGAAAAAATTACGACTCTTTTATAGTTTAATATATTAATATTTACCTTCTAATTTTTCTCTACGTAACATAAGTAATGTTTTATAATCCTTTTTTTCAATATCATCTGATAATCCAAGACAACCTGTATTAATTATTTTCACTTGATTATTTTGACTTATTATTGGTGTGCGGGTGATTTGATTAATATAATTTTTTTGATTTGGTATATTTATTACTACATCTACCTAAAATTTTATTTAATTAAAGCAGTCGATTTAATTAGAAAATGTTATTAATTAGTTCTTATAATATCTTACAGATAATTTTTTATCTTCATTTGATTTAATTTCTGATTTTCTTATACTTTTCATGTCATTTAATATCTTTGAATTAGTATTAGCTTCATTTTCTAAAATGAAAATATTCTATCTTGGAATTTATAAGTTAAATCTTTAATTATGCTCTTACCTATATGGGAAGATGAAACTTCTTCTTCAATAATTGTTTTACAAATACTAATTTCGTTTAATTTAAATATTCTAAAATATCAAGAAATGCATTATTAATATGTTCTTTGAAATATTAAATTTTTATACAATTAAAATAATACTTTTTCCGAATTTCATCATTTGAAATATCGTTTTTGGAAAAATCTATTTGTGATATAGTCTGTTTATTATTTAAATTTATTTCGATCATATTATCAATCTGTATTTTTTTATTATGAAGTTGTGGATCTTGACATTTTTTTTGAATATTCTAAAATTAAAAATTTTTTTATAGTTTTAATAGTATCATTAAAAGTTTACGTAATATTTATAATAAGTTTGAAATTGTATATATATATATCATTAAAATAATTTTCATTTTAATATTTTATTAATTCAACTTATAGTTCGGAACATTATTTTTATAAATAATATAGAATATGTAACCTTTGAAGTTCTAGGCGGAAATTAAAAAATTTATAATTAAAGTATTTTATTTATGTAATACAATTCATATATATGTTTAATATTAAGTAAAATAGACAGAAAAAACATTATAAAAAATACACGATTTTAAAGTATATTAATAATAAAATCTTTTTTAAATTAAAAATTATTTATTATTGAATAGAAATATTTTGAAGTTATTTAATTATTATAATCTTAATACAAACTATTTACTAAAATTTTTTTAAAATATTAATAAAACAATGTAATACATTTATATTTTTGTAGTAAAATATGTTTTATTACAACTTTTTTTTAAATTTGAAATTTCTTTAATTTAAAATATTTTTTCTATTAAAACAATTATTATTATTTTTGTTAGAGCTTTTATGTATAGAAACATATTTCGAATATTAATATGTACGATTCAAGGCTTCTAGTGAGATAAATTTAATTTACAGATTTTAGAACTTGGTATATTATTATATAGAATTTAAAAATTGTATTTAGATTATTTTTGTACGCAGAAAATTTAATCTTTCATTTTTAATAGAGAATTACAACATAAAGTTTTATAAATATTTATGAATACTTCTATTTAATTATATTAGTTTAATAATTTTATTTTATTTTTTAAAACAAACTTTTGACATATTTAATTTCTATCTCACGCGGTGAGTTTGTTCTGCATGTATTAGAATCACAGGTGACGGTTCGTAATCTGCAGTTACAGTGCCAAGTGGAATAGCAATACTCGTGTTCTCATTGGTGGTCACACAATACACTGGAGTTTGTTGTAGTTGTAATTTAGCCATGGGAGTCGCAGTCTCTTCTATGACATCCTCAATATCGACAATCACTGCTTCCGGTTCAGAATCGTCTAGAGCCAAAACATCCGACATTTCTTCATCAATGATCATTTGTTTTGAAGCTATTCGCAAATTTTTAAAAGTATTTTTATTTAAAATAAGAATAATAAATGGCAGATTTTTAAGTATGATAATTAATCTTGATATATAAAATAATAATTATCTTTTAATGAAATGTAATTTACATTAATTATTTTTACGAAATCTTTATTGAATTATTTAAAAATAAAACTATAAACTCAAGATAACATTAATCCTTAGTTTTTAAGAATAATAAAAAATTATAAATTAAGTACAAAAATGAGGTATATCTAAATAAAAACAAAAATTAATAATTTATTATTAGATATGTATCTGTATTTACCTTTATTTTCTAAATCTGCGATATCGTTTAAGGATAGACTTGAATGCTGAAGATTAGAATTTTTATTTCGTAAATTATTTTCTATAACAGTAGTCATTGATTTTGACCGTGTTAATATCTTTACATCCTTATCCACTATATAATTATATATAAAAAATTAAGTTTCTATGAAATGAAATTTCATTTAATAAAAAATTAATTTGTTACATACGAATAGATTCAGAAGACTTATCACTTAGGAAAATTCTATAAGCCGGATTTAGAAGCTGTAAAGTCGAATATTCTGGTGCGATACCTTGACTTTTTTCCCATTCATATAATTTCCTTGTAAATTCTTGAGAAATACCTTCAAACCTATAAAATCCTGTTGATGTTTGTACTAAAAGTTCTCTTTTAATTGGAGTTGAATCATTTATATGACTTAATTTAATTACTCTGAAAAAGAAATATTTTTAATCAAACAATGAAAATTTTTAAATAATATTGTAAATAAAAATTAGGCCTTTATTATAAGATTTAACGAATTATAGAATTAAGAATTAAAAATCAAATATGCTTTAAAAAAAAATTTTGTTTAATTTTCTATACCATTTCAATTAAATTCAAATAAAAAATTTTGAGATATAAATACTTATATAATGATATATTCGAAATATTTAAGAATATTATAAATTATAAGCTAATTTTTTTTAAATTCAATGAGAAAGATTTTTTTAAAATAACTAAATTGATTTTTTTGAAACTTATATATAATAATATTAATCATTGTACAACTTTTTATAAAGAGAAAAATACGAATAATGTTGAATACTTTTAAATTTACAAGTTTACAGACTTTTCTTAAGAAACTTTTTTTGTGTGTTAAAGAGATTATCCAAAAATTCATCGTTTTTCTAAAAAGGTTTATAAAAGTTCAATTTTTTATTGCTTTATAACTGCCTCATATAAAGAATGTATGTTATAAAATTATACAAATTTTGTATCAATTATACATTTATTAAAAATTAAAATAATAAGTATTAAAAACCTAATGATTTTAATTCGTATTTAATATAACATGGAAGTGGATAAATGAAATATAAAATTATAAAACTGTTTCAATTTTATTTTTGTTTTTATTCCTTCTAAATTAAATCTAATTATTAATAACAGGTAATATTAATTAAAAATAAATAAATTTCGTATTTTAAAAATTTTATGAATTTATAAATAAATATTATTGTATTAATATTAATATTATAATTAATAATCATTTTAATAATATCAATTTCATAAATTGAAATATCTCATTAAAATTAAAATTAAAAAATAAAATTATTATAAAACAAAATTTATTTAGTTGTATTAAACAAAAAATATCAATTGAAATTATAGAATTTATCTAGATTTATATTCTAAATCTTTTAATATAGATGTATAAGAAAAAATTTAAAATTGTTTAATATCTAAAACTTTTTTATATTATTATAAAAAATATAAAAACATAAATTAAATTTATAAAGTAAATAATTCTAAAATAACCTTGAAGTTTTATTATGTAATTTATCGGTATATTTTTCAAACATCCGTTGCTCTCTTTCCATCATTTCAATAACTTTATTCAATGGCTGGAATTCTTTTTCATCCAAAATTTTCCATCTTTGGTTCATATCATTTATTTGATAAACCATATCTATTGAATCTCTTCTGTCACTATTTATTTGTTCGTCTGAGCACATATTTGATTTGATCTTTTTCCACTCTTCCATTTTTTTTAAAAAGTCTTCCGATAAATGTGTTTTTCCTGGAATTATTATTTATCCAATATATTAATGCGATAAGTTATTATTATGAAATTTTAACAACTTATTTTGAATTATTTGTGTCGATGATTTATCAAGAAAAAGGTCTTTAATTTATATTTTTTTACATATGCTATAAATTAGAACTATACAATAAACTTTAAATATATTCAGCGAAACATTAATATTTATACACAATAATGTTACTAATATTTTTATAAATATTTCTAACAGATCTTATTTTAATATATTTGATCATAATATAAATAATTCACTTTCATTTTTCAATGGTCAGATATACTTTTTTTGTTTAAAATACACTTTTATAATAATTATACAATTATATTAAAAAAAGAAATTACAAAAGAACTTGAAAATTGGAATTAAAATTTAAAATTTAATTTTAAATAATGTAAGTATGCATAGCATGATAAATTTTTCAATATCAAAGATTAAGATACTATTAAAATCTATAAATACTATAAGAATTAAATATAGGTATTAAATTTTTAATATGTTTTATAATATAATTTTGGTTTTAATTTTTCCATAATAAAGAATTCTAATAAAGGACGTCTAATGCATTCTAATTTTTCTTATTATATATGTAGATAAAATATTTTTTAATAAATTCTTTTATATAATTATTTAACTTTAATATTATGTATATATAGTTATATATTCAAATTTAATTTTATCTCATTTAAATTTTAATTGGAAAGAATGAAATTCAATTCATGAAATTTGTTGATATTCTTGTTATCAATAAAGTATAGTATAGTTGAATAAAATAAAATTATTGTATTAGTATTTTAATTTTTTGGTGTTTTATTATAAATTATATGATTTAATTTTAAATTTAAATTAAATTAAAAGAAAATACTGAATAATTCAATGAAAATTTTTAAGTCATGAATATCATTAATAGATCAAATTTATCGTTTTTTCACATGAATTTTTTTTTAAACATTTTTTTATTTAATGACAATAGAATAAATATTTATAAAAATATTAATAATTCTAAAATTACTTAATTACTTATTTCTATAAGATTTATTCATTATCGCATAAATTTGCACCAACGCAGAATAAAAATAAAATAAAATATGATAATTATGATATAAAATATAATTTATATCTAAAACATATAAAATAATTTTATGTAATGTTCAATATCAAAATTTTATTTTAAACTTATAAAATTTTATTATATTAGAAAAGAATATATTAGTAATTAAAATTTAAGTTTTTATTTAATATAAAGGAGTCGTTACTTTAAAAAAGTATCTACTATGTTTGAAGTTTTGGAATATTTTTTACTTATTATTAATATAATAATTGGAATTCTCAGATATTATACATTTTAATACTTCTAATTTAAATTTATATAGAATTACCTTATACAATATAAAGGAAAATATAACTATTATAAATTAAAAAATATTAAGCTCGAATGTAATATTAAGAAAGTCGTAGAAATCTTAAACAAGTATTAAATTCTGATCTTAATATTTAGATTTATAGTATAAATTTACTCAAGTTTTTAAAATAAACGTTTTATTTTATTATTTATTCAAAATAATTATAGAATATAACTATTTTTAAATAACAATGCAATATAAATAGCTGAATAGCAAATACTTAAAATGAATAATTTTATTTTTTCACATTATATTAATTAGACACCAATAAAATATTTAAGTATTTAATATCATATTAAATATATTACATAATAATACTAAACGGTATGAATTTGATGTTTTATATCTATTTATTAAATATAATTCTCGTTGTGTTGTTTAAGTATCTTGATATATTATTACCAGTTCTAATTTTGAACTATACGACTATGAACTATAAGGACTGATATATTTTAGAATGTAGAAAAAGAAATGGTAAGTAGTTAATATTTAATTAAAATTTGAAAGAACTTAGTTCTTCAAACAGGATTAAATAATTATATTATTTAATTATATAAATATATGGCACTTTTTCACAGAATATATGTATATCCTAAAATAATTATAAAATATAAATTTATGTTTGTATTCTATACTATAATATCTGTATCGTTATATAAATTTATATATCCTAAAATATTTATGTAATAACTCTTTAACTCCTTGTATGTAATTTTTAGGTTTAAATTGATTTTGTCTTCTACAAAATGCTTGTTGTTCAGATTCTCCTTTTATCATGTTTCTATTTCTAAAGTTTATTTTTGAATGCGATTAATAATTATTTCTTTTACATTAACAATATATTTACCGCGCCTTTTTCTTTTAGTGAAATTATAATATACATCTCTTGGATTTTAGTACTTTTTTTAATATTATCTATGGTTTTGTTTGTCACATTCTATTAGATTTCGGTACAATTAAAAACTTAACTTTTCAAGTGAATTATGATATTTCTTACCATCATTATTTTCCAAATCTTTAGTATTTGGTATTCAAAATCTGATGTTAAAATATACTTTAACTTTACGTGTATTTAATTTTGTTCTTTTTTCTATTTATTTGTTTTTTAATTATGTAATAGTCATATTAATTTTTGTCGATAATTACTATGTATTCAGCAAACAAAAATCCGTAGTATATTTTTTGTGTAAAAAACTTTTATACCATTTTTCAAAAAAAATATTTTTACAAATTTCTTCATTTTTTCATAAATAAAAGTACTTATATTCTGAAATAGTTTATTAAATTTATCAGTTTTATATCACAAAGTTTTATTTCAAATCATTTAATTTTTTCTAAATAATGTAAGATATTGTGATCGTTTATTAAACAAAAAAATTCTAAAAAGAAGAATATTTCTGGAACATGTTATTTTATAATAAAAAATAACTGAGTTTTGAATTTTGTAATACTAACAAATGTTTTTTTATATTAAATTTATTTAAAAATTTGATATGAAATTTATGCAATATATTAATTTTTATATATAAAAAGTTTTCTATCAAAGCATAATAATTATACATTTAAATATTGAAACGAAAGTAATTTTCTACAATTACAATATTTTAAATTAATAAATTAACTTATATTAAATTGAAGAAAAAATATACATTTTATTTTTTGATAGATAAATATAATTTAAAAAGTCATTTATATTATAATTTATTTCATACGACAAAGTATATATTTAAAAATAATAGAATTTATATTTATTAATTTTTTTAATTTAATTAATAATAGTATTGATTCATAATATTGACCATCTTGATTTTGTATTTAGTAAATCATAAGATATGCAATTTTAATTCGATGATGCATAATAATTAAAAATGTTTATGATAATAAGCTAACGGATAAAATTAGAAGTAATACTTATAAATAATTATAAATAATCCCCTCGCAAGACGATTATTATTCTATGAAAAAATTCCACACTTTCCAATTAGCTCATTGTACACGAAATATTATTTTTTAATACTGTAGTTGACGTTTTAAAATAAATTGAGTTGCATTATACAATTTAAAAATTAATCAGTAGGTAATAAAAACAAAAATTACAAAAAAAATATTATTTTTAACTATAATACGTAATTTATAAATTTTTAAAAGTTAAACATTTTATTTATTTATTCATTTGGATTTTTTGCTTTTTTATATGTGAAAACATAAGTGCATTATAAAAGGTATTATAAAAGTAGAAAATATATTCAAGCATTTTATATAAATTTACGAATTCTTATACTATATTTGTTTATTTTTTTATTAATTTTGTTAAGAATATGATTGAAATACATAACTTTATAATTTAATTTAAAAGATTCAGCATATATAATTGCCATGAATAGTAATAATTCTATTAAAAATATAGGATATTACAAATTTATTGTTATAAAAATAAAGTAATATTCTAACAATTATAAGTTAATGCTTATACAGGTTATTATATTATATATATTATATCAGCTTATTAATTGCATTTGTTTGAAATAAAATACCATGTACTGAATCAGAATGCAAATAAAAAATTACTCTTAAATTATATAATCATTAATTATATTTTATAATTCCTGTGATATGAAATATTAGATTTACATATATTATGCATAAAGAACCACATTCAGTTAAGTATTGACCATTAAATTTAATATAATATAAATATAATTTAAAAAATTTCTTTATGGATTATTATTTACGAAAAATTTACTTTAATATTTTATTAAAATACTGTTTTTTAATCCATTGTAATATTTTTGTATATTGTACTATATTACAATTTGCTCAGTTTTAATAAATTATTGATTGCTAATATATTCTATAATTATAGTAATTGTAATATTACAAATTAATATTCATGTTCGTAATACTAAATATAAATATTGTACATGCAATAAACCTTTAGTAAAAACAATTGCCAATAAAAGAGTTATAATGCGAAAACATTTATTTTTAATATTTTAAAATTATAATAACTTATTTTATTTTTATTTATTAATTCAATATTAATTTTGTTTTGATTAAAAATAAAACAAAAAATATATTTTTTAAGTTAAATGTATTTCATAAAACTTTATTTTATATACTGACATTGTCGTATGATTATATACGACTGTCATCTTAATGTTTGATAGAAAATAGAAAAATATATAAATTTAAGGTTATTTTTGACAGAATCAGTATGCTGATGCCTAAATTATTCGTTAAATTATTAATAAACATTAAGTATCAAAAACAAAATTTCTCAAAACTACAAAATTGTTTTCTTAATAGTCAATGTACAATAAATAATAAAAAAAGAACATATTCCAAAAAATCCGTGACTTCTAATCCTTTCTTTCCTAATCATTGTGAAAAGTATAAAGAATCCTTAAAAAAATGTACAAAAATACAAAGTTCAAATTGTAATAACAATTCATGCACAGCATCTCAATTACAAGTAATTATTTATTATTCTTATCAAAATACTATAATTTCTTGATTTATTAATGAAATTAAATATTTTAAATCTATATACAACCATTATATATTAATAAATTATTTTGAAATTGAAAATGTTTAATTAATAGATAACAATACAAAATATTTTCAAATTATTGTTTGAATAAAAAATAATTAGTTAACCACAAATTTTGTTACTTAACTTATTTAAAAAATCTGAAATCTAAATTGTTAGTTTTACTTAACTATATATAGTTAAATATTTATTTAAAAGTACTAGAACTCCATTCATATAAATATTCTTAATGAATGAAAATGTTTTTAATAAATATTTTAATCCATGTATAATTAATATGATCAGTTTTTAATATAAATTATAATATAAAGATAGAATTAATTCGTTTAAGTAATCTTTTATTTTTTGAAACTATTTTAATGATATTGATGTATGCCTATTATTTTTTTTTTTCTTTAATTTTAATGCAATAACTATTTATAATGAAAAAATTATTAAAAAAATAGATTTAATAATATTAATTCCGAACAAATAAAAATTAGATTACATCTATAAATATAAAAAGGAGCTTCGATTTTTAAATTACGTAAATAAAAGTATTAATACGTAAATTAATCTTTTGAATATGTATATTTATTATTAATACTTAAATTTGTAAAAGTAATTGAATTCAATTTGAAAAATACTACTATTATCTAGATATATATATAATATAATATTCTATATTATATAATATATTATATTATATTCCTTTATATAATATAATATTCCACACAATATATATAATATAAAATATACAAAACATTAAATTTATCTAAACAAATATTTATACTTTCTTTTTTTTGTTTTCTTTTATATATATTCTCAGGTATACATATTACTAAATGCGCTAATATTTGAAATTCTTCATTACGTTTACAGATAATGAAAACAGAACGAAATTTGGCAGATGTCTATATCCATATACTCAACAAAGTAAAAAACGAAGCGTTAAATGTTGAAGTATGCACAGAAGAATCAGCAGATTCAATAATCATTTCAATGAGAGAAGAAATGTTCGAAAGCGAATATAATAAAAAATGTCAAATATTACAAATGCTTAAAGAAATTGAAGCAAAGCACGATATAATTCTTAAAATGTGTATAGTTTCTGCTACACAGTGTAGAAATGGAAATCAAGTCCTTAGTGACAAGTTTAACAAAATATTACAGGTATGTAAACGAAATATGTGAATTATTAAAATGAATAAAAAATATATACTTGTTAATTAATTACTAATAATATTAATTAGATATTAATAGGAAATCTAAAGTTAAAAAATCTATGAATTTTTAATTTTATCTCGATGTTTCTAAAATAATATTGTATTTTAGGTTATGATATATTTATTAAATTCAAAAGAAAATCATCGCTTTGATGATATAAGTTGAATATAAAATATAAATATAAATTTTAACAATTATAATTATTTAATTTTACTTCACATCTTATACAATGTGATTATAGATAATATTTAAAATTCAACTTCATTTTTACTATATTTTATAATATGAAAAAATATTTTTGTACATGCATGTTTATATATAATTATATATGTAATCTTATTAGATGCTTAAAATAATATATAAAATATAATGAAAATATTTGGGCTACTTCTTACATATTTTATTAGTTTAATAATTATATATCTTGTACTGTTATATAATCTAATAAATTTTATGATAATAAATATAATACATATAATGAACTTTAATTATTTTGAATTGAAATGTTGATTGCAAGAAAATAATATTTATCATATATACATTTTTAATTGATAATACATTATAGAAGGGTCATTTTGAAAATGAAAAATGTGTAAAACTTATTAAACATAACCTTGAAGAAGTACAACATTATGTAAAAAAGAGAACTGACTTGGCCCTAAAAGTCATACACACATGTGTGGGTAATATATCACCCTACACTTTAAAACATTGTATTGACAAGACTGAGGCGGAAGCATCTTGTATACTTGAATCGGTTGCTGAGTATTCACAAGAAGCAATTGAAAACTGTAATAAGTTAAAGTTAATGGTTATGAAAGACAACAACGGATTAGTAAAAAATATGACTGATTTTGAAACAGAAGTTTTGAATTTTTCCAAAGTTGTAGATGATTGTATTAAGAATTTGAAGAAAAGATACAAGTGATAAGCATATTTTAAGAAATTTGTATGTGAATATTTTAACAAATGTTAAGAAAGTTATAAACTGTGCAATACGTTAAATTCATGAATATTTTGAAGAAAAGTAAAAATATATTAGAAAAGAGTGAAAATTCTTGACAATATACACTATGCTGTTTAATTAAAATTACTATTTGATATACTTATATCGGTTTTACAATAATTATTAAAGTTTAATATGATATAAAATATAAAACAGATCAAATTAATTAAATTACGTAATAATAAAACAATTAATATCAAATTTCTTTAAAAATTAAAGAATATAATAATAATAAATATTGAAATACAATATAAAAATTAAATTTTTTAAATTATTTTTAAGTATCATAAACATCTTATTAATTAAAAATGAAAAATTTTATATAAAGTATTAATTAATTTTCATTAAAAAATTGTAATACAATATATAAAATGAATATATGTACTAATCATTTAAATAATAATGTAAAATTTTAAGTTATTAAAACATAAATTTTTCTATGATTGAACAAAATATATTTATATATTTTCGTTTTTATCTTCCTAATGTACTTAAGATATTTTCAAAAATTAAGACGAATGTATTTTAAATAATTTATGATTTCAAAAGTATTTTTTAAAATATTTAATAAGATATTTCTTAAAAAGAATTTTATATTAATATTTCTTTATTTATAGGAATTATACATGTAAATATAATATAATAATATTTATTCATGAAACTGTTTCAGAAATTTAATAATGACAAAGCACTTAAATAATAACAAAAGTAATACAATTGTCTGAAAATCAAATAAAGCAAACTGAATGAGTACATGATTATACATATCATATTGTACGCGTAGGTCACTTCATCAAGGGTATGCATAAATATACATTATTAAATAAAAAGCAATATTTGAGGAAAGTAATACTAGAAAACTTTGAAATATAATTAAAATCTAAAAATTACAAATTTTTCAAATTAATTAATATAAGAAATGGTTACTTTCAAAACAATGAAACAGCAAAGTTAAAAAGATTGATTTAAAAAATATATAATTATTAAATATATCATCATATATTAATTCTATAAATTATTATAAAATATAAAATATTGTTTTATAATAAGAAATTTTAAGAATCAAAAAAATTTTTTTAATATTAATAGTTTGCGACTGTTATAAAATTAAAACAAAATTTCCAACACTAACTTTTTCATAATAAATTTTTTATGTACACATCAAATTCAATATTGATTTTTAACAAAATATTTTAAATAAAATATATTAAATATATATTTATATATTATATTTATATTATATGTTAATTTAATATATATATAATAAAAATGGTATCTTTACTACAATTCATTTTAGTAATAATAAAAGATTATTTGTATATAATACAAATTATATTAAATTTTATATTTATTTATTTTTTGTATTTTTATTGGATAGATATACGTATAAAGTCATATATGTGTCATGCATAATGTTAATATATATGAAAAAAATATAGTGAAAAAGTGCTACTTTTTTCTTGCTTTATTATAGTATATTTGCATGATAAATATTATTTTATAGAAAAAAATTATTGCAAATCAACAAGTGATAAAAATTGATAAAATCAGATTTGTTATTGTACGAAAATTATATTTAATTAATCAAAGTATGTTCCTATAGGAGTAAATACAAATTTAAATTAAAAAATGATTTTTAAATTAATGTATTATGTATGTCATCATGTACACTTTTAAATGTCAAATCATACATTGTCTTTTTATTATCTAATTTATTACGTAATAATAAAAAAAACTGAATACATCAGAATAAAAATAATGTTATAAAATAATTTTTTGATAGTAAAATAATTTTATAGATTATTTACAAAATATGTTCTTACGTATTTTTTTATAATGATGAATAATTCTAGTTATTATGATTATATTGAATTTAATAAAATTTGTACTTTGGAAAAATGCATTTTCTGTGTAACATTATTTTGTATATTGATAACGAAAAAATTTAGAAATAATAACTTATAAAAGCAATCATTTGTTTCCAGTAATTATTAGTTTTGCATTGTATCTTATTTATGATATTTTTATCCATAGATATTTTTAATATTTATCATTTTAGTATGGAATTGTTGTTAAATATAGAGATTAATAAAGTTATAACCGCATCTAGAATAATTGATATATTCTGAAAAACAAATTATAATTACATATACTTAAAAACAAAAAAATTCAATAGTGTATATATTTAATTAAATAGACATTTTAAATATTTCATTTCCTAATAAATTTACTTTATATTCATTGTATCAAAGAATTAATTACATAGTAATAGAAATAAACCTTACGAAAATTATTGAAATATCTAGGTGCTTTCTTGATTTTAAATTTGTGAATTAAATAGATTTATAGTATTGGTGAAAGCAATATTATATATTTATTAGAATCTTGTTACAATGCTTTTAAACAAAAATCTTGTCACTTGTATAATATTATTATTTATACTATAAATGTAATGTTAAGATAAGTTTATAATATTTTGATATACCTATTATATCTAGTTTTGATAATAATTGCATATATCAAACATAAAGGACTAAATATTGTTGCAGTACACTATTTAGTATAATAAGTATATGGACATAATACTAAGACAAAATACCATAAAAATAAAAATTTAATCCTTGAAAAATAATTGTACCTTCAAAAAATGTGGACATTCTACTTGGGCTTGGAGGTACGGATGATGCACTCATTAAGAAGGCTCGTTTGACCTTGTTCCATTTGGAATTCTGGCGTTGAAGCTGGGGCAGATAGTGGTTTTTGCCTCTACTTATTCCTCTTGCAGTTGCAGATATTTTCCATTCAGTAAGCGACATAGAGGCAAGATCTCGATACTTAGAGGAACAGGTGGATTCTGGTTCTTTTGAGAGAAGCTCATCCGTCCAATTAAAATCAAGGTGTCGATGGAACATAGGTGACGCGACAGACTCCAGTGAAGAAATATTCGTAAGTTCCTCGACTGAAGGCACCGTAATAGTCAGAGTAGGAGTCAAACAGCATGATGATAAATCGACGATGTCACTGCTGTTACCAGTACCCGATGATTTAGACGAAGCTATTGTTAAGGAGCCTTCCGAGACAGTTATCTGTACATGAGGCTCAGTGGTGAAGTTGGGTGTAACAGTCTGAGTAATTTGGATATAATAATTTGTTGATCATTGATAAATCGTTATTCAGAAATTATTTTGTAAAATTAAATAAATATATGATATTTTAATATAAGTAAACTTTTACTATTCTAGTAGACAAAATTAATAGAGACAATACTAAAAGCTTTGCTGGTCAATTTAATTATGAATACGCACTTGCACAACTTATAGGTATAAAGTATGTTTAATTTTAGTAAAAACAATAATATAAGTGTTTTTTTATTCATTTTTATCAATAAGAGTAGAAATTGCTATGATGTATTTAATAATAATAGATATTATTAATTGATTGAAATATTAATTAAATATTAGTTTTTAAATATATTTTTAATATCAGAATTATATACTGCTTAAAAATATAAATATTCTTCAACTGTTATAAATTTTTCCAGAGAATAAAGACAAGTGTTGTCTTGTCGGAAAAATTTTACAATAATATTTATTTTAAATTGTATAGATAAACTAATAATGATATCTAATATTAAAATGTATGTTCTGAAATGTAATTTTAGTCCTTATATTACAGATTAGATTCTCTAATATTACAATAAAAACAGATATATTTGTTAATAATTTTTCAAAATTTATAACTACACTATTTTTATATTTATATAAAAATATGAAAAAATAAGACGAAAAGATAAATTTAAAAATGATAAATATTAATTTATATTATGCTGTTAAGTACAAAAATATTTTATTGATAAATAAATAAGATATAAATACAATGAAATAATAACATATATTAAAAAAATATTATATACATTAAATAAATTACAGAACTGAAATAAAAAGTTTTTCAGGTAAATTTCATGATTTTAAATAATATAAAATTAGAAAAAGTGTATATTTATTTAAATAGTTTTTTTAAAGAAGATATATAATTCCCTGAATACAATCTTTCCATAAATATTTATTGAATTTACTTTAAACATATACTTAGTACTTTTCAAATTATATATTTATTATTTTAATGTGTATTCGAATCTAATTTCTTTTAAGAAAAGTCTTTATCGTTAATTACAAAAATATAAACCAGTTCTTTGTTATTTAATATAAAAATATTTATGAAATTTTTTAATAAAAAAAATATATAAGAGAAAGATAAATAGATTATTAAATTTATCAACTAGCATGTTGTAAAGTTGTTTCAAGTTTACTACTTGTATACTAAAACCAATAATTGTTTTTATATAACATGAAATAATTTTTATAATATTTTAATATTTTTTTAAATATTTTTTAATATTAATATAATAAAGTTTTATTATAAAATAATTTTTTATCAAATTTTATAATCTTTTTTTTTATTTATACGTTTGAGAATTTTAATAAACGAATTTATTTTATTTGAAACAATAAAAAAGATAATGAAGATATATGATTATAAAAATATATTGTAATAAAAAAATTAAAATTACATGGTTTTAAATGAAAATAATAAATTTTATTTAAAAATTATATCAATATCAGTATATTAAAGTACATATTTGTATTGTAAATTAAGATAATTTACATAATCCGTTACTTACTTCATGAAGCATTTCTGAAGATTCAAAATTCGATAGTGAATGACCGTCTTCGCTAAGTATGTTGTCATGAGGTAAAGAGCGACGAACATTATCTCTACGAAATTGAATAATATCCTTAATCATTCCCCAAGGAGTTTTGTGTCCTTTGACTAATTTTCTATTAAAGCCATCCTAAAAAATTAAGAGCAAATTTATGATATTATTCTCCACACATAACATACTTAATTATACCAATCGTTTTGGAATAAATAAAAAAAAATAAGAATAAATAACTACAATAAAATAATACAAGCATTTTATAAAATTTATAATTTTATCATATTTTTACTATTAAAGTAAATTTATATAACAAAACTAATTTTCTAAAATATAATTATTTATTTAATTATATTTTTATATTTTTATATTTTTATATTACTGTATGTATGAATAAAATTCGTTACTTATTTAACCAATAAATATATAAATTAATATTCGATACAATTACAAATGTAGTTGATACAAAAATCTTTTTAGTATAATAATAAACGATAAATTTACAAATATTATTTGAGAATTGAAATAATTACTCTTAAGTGTTGCATATCATATTCAACGTTCTGAGGAATGTTTAATTCATTTTCAAGAGAACTGCTTCTTCCAATTGGACTTTCTTCAATTTGTCGTATATTTGATTTCATATGCATTTTTTTATGGAGACCTGGGGAAAGTGAAGAAATTATTTATTCAACAAGATTATTGCTTAAATAATTTTTATTTGTGCTTTAACTACACAATTTAATCGATATATGAAATTAGATATTTTTAGCTTTAATATTGCAAAGTAATAAAGAATATTAAACGATTGTTTATGGAACAGTAAAAATGAGTAAAACTTTCAATAAGCGTTTCATGAAAGTATCTTTTAAAAAATTTTAAGTTCTTTGTATGACAGTTTATATAATAAATACGCCAATAAAATTTTAAAGTTTATCGATTATTCATTTATCTATTAACTCTTTGTTTCTCAAAATGATATAAATATTATTATTATGAAATGTATAATTATTATCATAAATAATATTAATTCATCATGAAAATTCATGAATATGAATTTATTTTAATTGGTAAATTTAGAAATTATATTATTAGAAATTGTTAAAAATTAAAAACTTTCATTTTTTTACTATATTAAATATAAATAAAAATTAGTTTATTTACTTAAAAAAATTAAATTAACCATTTAAAATTAGAAATCTAAGTTTTTCGAGTTATTTAGTTTTAAGTATTGTTAATCAGTCGCATGAAAAATTATGTAATGATGTTTATTTATATTTTTTTATATAATTGGATTCATATATCTCAACTTAGGATTCAAAATTTTGTATCATTTATAAAAAAAAATTCAAGAATGAAATATTCACTAGTATTTTTGAATGACAAACACCATAAGGAATAGGACGAAAGGAGAAGCGAATTTTAATAAAAACTAGGCAAGGAAAAAATAATCTTGTTTTGTTTGACTGATGCTACGTGTAATTGTATTTAACACAATTTTGAAAAATTGTATTTTTATATGAGCTTTCTGTAACATTTTTATACCACATACATAGGTATGTTAATTTATTTAATAAAGTATTCATTTGTTATAATTTATAAAATCTTTTCTCTCTTAATCCTTATCCTTAATTCGCATTCTTAAGGTTTTATGTGTTTGAAGGTTTCACCGCCGTCGTGGATACATTAAAATTAAATTGATGTGTGTAAAAGCTGAGCGAAGACAAAAATTTCAGACACCCTGCTTAATATATTGGTTTCCTAAAAATGTATAAAAATTAGTTAAATATCCATGACACAATATACAAAACCAAATTACTGTTCGGAACACCCATTTTATCCCAATGGACATTCATATATAGATTTATGCCTAATAGATGCCAGAATTAAAGTAATTAACAAATGTACAAAAAATACAATTAATACAATAGAATATGACAGTGATCATAATGCACTACTTATAGAAGTAAAATTATCAATACAAAATCTAACTAATTAAAAAAGTATTAATAAAAACTGCCTAATAAATATACAAACAACAAAAACTTAACAAATAATTAAATAGATAATTATATCTAAAATAACAAAAAACTTTTGTGAATGGTATATAAACAAGACATAAAAAAACTACAAAAAAATAAAAGCTATATACTATCATAACGGTAGTAAAAAACAAGAATTAGAATTTTATAAATACTTACTCGTTCAAATAAAAAAACATCTCCAAAAAATTTTCAGACTCAGTACATAATTTCTGGAGTAACAAAATAAAAAACATCCGAAAAAATGATCCAACAATAATGTTCCCCAAAATTAATTCAATATTTAAAACAAAAGAAGATATCAATATACCTCCATTAGCAATACCATATAAAGAAATCAAAACACTAAGGAAAGCAGGAATCGACATAACAAATATAAATAAAGACAACAATAACAACTGTATAATAAACACTAGAGATAAACTCAATTTACTAGAATTACATTATTCTGAAGTACATAAACAAAACACTACACTTGGTACACCGAAACTCGACAATACAATTATGAAAGAAACTAAAAGTAAATTAAAAGAAGAAAAAAAAATGACAACCCAAAATATTATAACAAC
Source organism: Dolichoris vasculosae (assembly GCA_018907195.1). Lineage (NCBI taxonomy): Eukaryota > Metazoa > Arthropoda > Insecta > Hymenoptera > Agaonidae > Dolichoris > Dolichoris vasculosae. The sequence goes on from JACCHY010000018.1 coordinate 5,296,002, forward strand.
TTTCTTAATATAAAACACAGCAAATAATCCAAAACAACCAGATAAAGAAATTGATTACTTTATTAGTGACTCAGATGAATAATATTTTTAATAAATTAAACAATAAAAATCATCAGGATTTGACAACATAGCAAATAAAATTTTTTCTCCCAAAAAAAATGTTCATACACAAAAAAATCTTGATTAAAACAAAAAAAAACAAAACAACCTGTAAGATGATGATCACTGTATACAACAGCATATTAGTCATAAGTAATTATTATATGTAAAATCATTGTTTATTATGATTGAAAAAAAAGCGATGTATTGTATAAATATTTTATGTATTGGGTTAAAATTAATAAACATTAAGAAATAAATAAAAAAAATAGGTGAGCGAAGAGGGAACAAGGAATGTTAAATCTACAGTTGCAATTCATGATGATACTCTTCTTTTTAGTTGATTTTTTTATAGTCAATATTTTTTATTTTGAATAGCATTGAATATAAATATTCTTATGAAAATAATGTACTGATGTTTCGTAGTTTCCAATCTATAACTAAATATTGAGCTGTACCTTCAACAAAAAATTTTAAATATATCACATTCGTTTAGTTAATATTAAATAAAATTTTAGTTACTGAAAATATTATTAAAAAATACATGAATTATAAAAATCGTAACTCTGTATATAATTAAAAGTGTTAAAATTATTTATCAATACGTTTTACAATTTATATTTCTTACTATTATTTATTAAAACAATAAAATTAATGAAAATACAAGTAAAATTGTACTTTGTGACTTATAGAATATAATTATTTACTTTTCTATATGATTAAAGAGTATATAAATTTGTAAAATACGTATTAATTATAATTTATTATAATTTATTTTTTAACAAAAAGAATTGTTTTTTAGTATATAAATTAGAATTAAATGTATTTTATAATTAGATAAATTGAGTTAGTTAAGTTTGAATAAATTATTACATTTCTGTAGATTATTAATATTCCTAAACAAGTATAAAATATGAATTCAAAATTTTTTTAAACAAAGAGACTTTAAATAATTTAATTTTGAACAAAAACTTTTTTTATTTAATGTTAATTCATAGTAATAATTTATAATAATAGTAAATTATTAAATTACCAAATTATATATTTAATTTTTAATAGGGAAAGTTTAATAAAAATTATCATACATATATATTATTTTATAATTTTCTAAAGAAATATTAATTTATCTTTCCAAGAAGATAATAAGATATTATAATACGGTAAATGCCTAATTTAATAGGTGATAAGTATCCTTCCATAATACATAACCACATTTTTTGGTATTGATTGTGATTAAGCTATAAGCTACTATAAGCTATACTTTATTTTATGCATTATTATTATTATTACTTATTTAAAAATTTTAAGATTATAAATAATTTTATATTTTTTACTTTGTATAAGTTAATAATCATAACTGTGTTTATATATATTTTTGAACATAATTATTAAATTTTAAATTATAGTGATACTTTTATTAATTTTAAAAATATTAAATAATTTTAAAATCATTGCATAAGTTCTTAAACGTTTTCAAAGTTTAGCGACGTTTTTTAAAATTTTTTTATATTTTATTGTACTAATTATTGGTTATATCAAATAATTTTTATATTATAATTAAATAAAAATAATATTATTTTTGTAGTATATTTTTAATTTTTCAATGGCATTTTTCTGTTATATATGTATGTATACATGCACGCATGCACATATTTATAGAAACAAATGCTAGAGGTATAAAATCAGTTTAGCATACGCAATAATCTGAGGATGATTAGGTTCCGAATTCCTTTAATTTAATACTTAATCCAATATTTTACATATTTAAACAATATTACTAATTTTTAAAATAAAAACTTCTTTTTGAATAATGTTAGCAATATTTGTGATAAAATTTTCTCACGCGATTGTAAATTTGAATTTTGTATAAAAATTTAAGATGAATTAATCTGATGTGAATCAAACAATATCAGTTTAATATCAAATTATTTAAACCATTTAAATTTCGAAAAAAATAAAATATTAAATTAATTTTGTCTTTCTTTTAATTTAAATTTAATTTGAATACAAAATTTAATCTATTTAAATAATGAAATAGTTTTTCCCTTTTAATTTCTAAATTAGATTCTTTGAATTGTGTTCTTAAAAATGAAGTAATATATATTAACTCACTAAGGTATACGTCATCCATGGAAGATGAAGAAGACGTTCCCGGACTTGGTGGACTTGAGTATTCAAGATTGTTAGGTGAATGTCTTGATCTTATAATGGTTGTTGCAATGGAGGTGTTCGTCATTGTTATACTTTCTGGACTTTCAGATTGCCGTAAAAGAGTTGATGTATCATTTTCTATAGATTCTAGTATTAAGTTACTACTGGTACCAATTCCTGCTCTTTCCCATTTGAAGGCTGCTTTGACTTTAGTCCATTTGCTAACTTTAGGTAGCACTGTGCCGTTGCTGTGTAAAGTAATCATACGTTCGGCACTATTAGATTGTAAATGATAGCTCTCTCTTTTTGAAAAATTTAAATGAAAATTTCTGCTGTCAGTATCAATAAATCTACTTCGTTGTCTCGTAATTGGTAATGTTTTGAAGCTTCTATTTCTCATAATTTCTTGATTAGGTGTCGTAGGGCCAGATGATGGTTGGTTATTATACGGATAAGTAGATGATTGAAGTATCGTACTTAGCAAAGATTCTGCAAAACCAATTTCTTCATCAGATATCAAAGGTTCTAAGTCAGTTTGCATAAAAATTTGTTTTGTAACAGATTCTGAGAGTCTTAGAGCTTTCAGTCGTTCAAGTTCGCGCACTCGACGAAATAGTTTAGAATTTTTTTCACGTAATTCGAGAATTTGTCCCACAAGGAAATATAGTTTATCTAAATATTGGAAAGCTTCATTAGCATTAAAAAATATAGTGGAAAATACTGCCCTAGAATCTGATATAGCGTGTGCATTAATGTATCGATTTTCTGACGATTGTGAGTAATCAACATTTTGAATAATTTTTTTTTTATTCTCTTCTAGGGATTTTCGTTTAGGATAACGTTCACCAACGACTTTATCAATTTCATGGGGATCTGGAGGAGGAGTTGGAAGTTTTTCTGTAGGATCAAAACAGCGCTTTCGTTTACGAATTTTTGGTGACTTGAGTTTTCCATTTTGTTGGTGAGATTGATTACGATTTGTATTTATGTTGAGACACTTTAGCTGTTGGTTAGCCTTCATAATACTTATATTTCTTTATCAGCTACTGAAAACATAAACTTTAAGAATTTATTTATTAATATATTATGGTTTGTTAATATATTATGGTTTCTTAATATATTTATTATATTAATAACCAATGTTTTTAATACCAAATATTCTTTCAGTGCTCTTTATTCTGTGTTAATATAATTGATAGTAGATCATTAGTAATAGTATACTTTTATGTATTGTAATTTATAATCAAGCTATTAGATTACACTGTATATAATATCATTATGAATTGATATTGTCGATCTTATAAAATTTTTTTTATTATAATTTAATTGATAAACAATTCGATATGTGTTATTTTATCTTATGTTTATTGCCTTGGAATAATTTAAAAACAATAAATTCGTAATTCGTAATTCATAATTAAATAAGTTATACAAAAAATAAAATTACACTACAAGATCAATAATAAGTTTTTCGAAGTTCACGATAGAACACGTTTTATGTATTTTTTAATTTTATCAAATTTATTTAAACTTTTGTTTAACGGTTTTAGAGTAACATATATAAATAAATTTTAAAAAAGTGGTATATAAAATAAAATTCTCTTTTACACTTTAGAATTAAATTATTAATATATAACTTATTTAATTAACTTTAGCAGAATAATAGAATGTTTTTATTATTTTATCTGTAATAGATAATCATTTTTCATTGTCTATTTTCTAAATTTTATTATTTATTATACGATTTGGTACATTTACTTCAGCGTCGAATAAATGCTTACTATTTATCAGCATATACACCTCTACAACGTTTCTAATCTTTACTTTATACAGTATGCAATAGTACTCTATAATTAATTTTACCATTTCTCAACTATTACATGTTGTTTTTAAGCTAATCATATAGTTTAAATAGATACTTTATATTTCTTGTATATAAGCTAATTCACATTGTGAAATTTAAATTCAACAGTCTGTTATGAATTGTTAAATAAGAATTCGTTTTATATTATTTAAAGTATAGTTATATAATTCTAATTTCTTATGTGCCTTTGTTTTTTTATCATATACAACACTATTAAATCTTTTGAGCATTGTGAGTTATTGTTGGTTAAAAATTCATAATAAATTATAATCAGTATTATAGTTTTATTTAATTTACGTAATTGTATATAAAAGTTATCAGAGTAAAATACAGAAAAAAAAGTTTTTGTAAAAATCGCGTTTAAAATTTTTTGCATTTCTTCAATCTTTAGTTTCAATCTTTACTTTCTTCTTTAACACAATCAAATTTTTTATCTAAAAATATATGTTTATGAACAATATAATAAGAGGACCGAGTTTTTAATTATGTGTATATTCAAATATCTAGAAAATTTTGTTTTACTTAAACTATTGTATCAAGTAATATCAAATATAAAAGTTTAAATAAAATAACAAATATTATCTTGAATATTCATATATTTATAATAATTGTGAACTAATATTTTTTAATTACTTATTTTTTAAATATTATAAATTTTTAAATAGAAATAAATAATTTTACTTTAAAATTTTATAATTAAAATTTTTTTTAGTATATACTATATTATAAATTCTAATTCTAATCAATATTAAATTTTATAATTTATTTTTACTTTAAAAATTTAATTTTGAAAATTACATTTCAAATTTCTACATTTAAATTATATTAAACTCTATTTATTTGCTAAATTTTTAAATATATAGATATTTTTTAAACACAGAGTTAGATTTAAAATTATTTTCTGTTATTCTATTTGCATTACTACTTTATTTAAGTCTCTGTCAATTATTGCACTTGAAAACTTTTATATCACTTTATGATTACTAAAAATTATTACGGTATCTATACAATGTATGTGAGATTAGTGAATCTAAAGTTAAAATATTTATACTGAATAAAATTATAAATTTCCGAAAATTCATAACAGATATACTTGTTCATTCTGTTGTAAAAAAAAGTTTAATTTAATAAAATATTTGTTCAAATGCTCATACATTTTAATATATTAATTTAAAAGAACTTCATTTCAGTAGTTACAATATACAAATACACAAAATGAAACATTGATATTTATAACATCACTAAGTTTAACAAAAATTATATATGTATGTTATAATTATCAAGTCTTTAAAATAAAATTTGTTTTTAATTTGCAAAATTTTAGTATTTATATAAATGGTTAAGGCACTGAAAATAGTAAATTTGGTAATTAAATAAAATAAATAAATAATAAATATAGCGATTAATATAAACATTTATGACTAGTTTATTAATTTTGAATAGTTCGAAGCTTGTCTAAAAATATAAAACAAAATTTTATAATATATATAATATAAAAACCAGTAAATATTATTGAAAAAAAAATTTGAAATTTACAAGTACATTTATTTTTTAGTTTTGTTTTATTATTATATATTTTTACTAAAAACATTGTATCTCTTTAAATATATACTGTACTAGATAGTGAAGTTGTTAAAAAAAATAATTAAAGAGAAAATAAAAATTAAAAACTTTTTTCGAAGTATTCATTTAAAAGTTTTTTATGTTTAAATTTAATTGAAATTCTTTGATTTTAATTTTATTTTAATTTTCATCAAAATCTATACAAATTTATAAAGCTTATAAAAAAAGTATTGTAAAATACAAATATTCTTCGATATTTTTAATTTTATTGATTCTTAACCCCACTTTTAAAGACTCATTCTTATATTTACAAATGGATAATAAATTATAAAAATTGTTTTACCATAGAATCAAGGACAAGATAAACTTAATTAATTTAAATAGATATTTAAAGAACCAACCTGTGCGTAATGAAAAAACGATCTCGTTTTCAGCCGTGTCTAATTATTTCTCTCGTCAATTTTTGATTTCTTATCCTTCCGACCTAAGTTTATATCGCCTAGATCCATCTGAAGGAGCACTTAATATTTCCTAAGATACAAAATGACAGAAAATAATTGCAGTTTACTCGCATGCACTCGGAATTTTATTTTAGGTAACAGTAGTAATGGTCATGTGGCTCCAGCCATCTAAATCTCGTTGCGCGATTTCGACGATGAAAATGTTGCACTTCGACTGTAGTTATTTTTGACCAACGTGAGCAGTAACAGAGACGACATATTTTCAACGCGCGGGCGTTGAGGCAGCATAGATCACTCTCTTCATTTCTTTCGATCTCTGTATCTACGACTAATGTTTCCATACCCACATTCCCATGCAAAGCGAAGAACTAGCTTTTACCTAGTTAATGACGATTACTTTATCATCTGCAAGAATGATGAAGTGCAGATCATCGTCGGAAGATATGGAAATAAATAGAGATAAATCGTTTTTCAAAATTTGCAGCGCACGCGTTTTATCTCTTGAACTTCTATATTTATTTTATTCACTAAAGTTCTGTTGAAATCTTCATTTTATCCCACAAATCAGTCTGTTTTCTTTGTACTTTTCGTCAGGTTTCTTCTTTTAATCACTTTCCTTTAATAAATCGAGACCATTAAAAACTTATATGGCTCATAGGTTTACAATTGAGAAATTTTATTTTTCACTGCCTTTAAAATTATTTGATTCTTTTCATTATTTTATTCTATTTATTCAATCGGTTTAAAATTGATATTTCAATACTATTCTTGATACTAAATAAAATAATTGAATGAAATTTCAACATTAATTTTATGAAAAAACTGTCAATAATAAAAATTTAAACGTTATAATAAAATATGTTTCTTTTATCAATTTAAATATATTTTTTTACTATTTTTGCTAGAAATCAAAAAGCAATTGTTTATACATTTTAAATAAATAGTAATAAAAATACTAAAAAAAAATTGTGACGATCTTGAACATTATCTTTGAAAGTTCAAAGTATGTAATAATACTTTTTATGTATTATACGTAAGTTCAGTAAATTTAAAAAAGAGATTGATTTGTTAAAATATAGATATTTAAAAAATAGGGACAATCAAAGAATACAAAATATTTAAATGGTACATATTATATTTATTTGCTCATGTTCTCCATTGTTTTATACTGCTTACTTAAAGTAGGAGTCAATTGACTATCGAAATCCGTGATGAAAATTAAAATAAAATCTTGGAATCTTAAATGTTAGATGTATTTATATATTATAAATTGTTTTTCACGTTTTCTGAAAAATTAGTAATATTAAAAAGTTAATAATGAGTTAATAATTTGATTACCAATATTTTTGAACATAAAATTTTTCTTTATTGTAGTGTTTGTGAAAAATCTGCATTATGAATTAAATTAATTATAAAACATAATTTGTATTACTATAATTTAATAATTCTAAAACTTTATTAAATGGAAGAAATTTTATACATATATTTTGAAATATCTTAAACTGTAAAAGAACTTCGAAATAGTTTAATTATTTTAAACATTATAATATGTATGTTGCATGAATTTTTGTCATTTTAAAAATAGTAATAAATTAAAATTTTTTAGAGTACTACGAAAAAATAAATATTTTACTTTCTATATGTTTAAATTAATTATAATATGATTCTAGTATTGTTGATTATTAATAACATGTTCTAAGTTATATGACAATATGCTTTCGGTATGACATATAGTATAAATAGTGAAATATTCATAATTTTCTGAAAGATATAAATAACCAAAATTTAAATTTAATAATTTTCATATAAATAAAAATTATGAATTTTTAAAAAATCACTCATTTGCCGCTATTTTAATGTATAATATTTATATATTAATATTAATATGAAGTAATAATACATTGATATATAATATAAATTATTTCAATTCTTAAATAAAATATAAATTTAAATGAAACTAAGTTATTATAGAGGACAGTACTGTTAAATAAACATTTCTATGAAAACTCTTTTAGAAATATTTTTATTTTAAGACTATTTCATATAAAATAAAAATGTAAGTGTATTTAGTTTTTTGTTTAAAATAGATAAAATTGTTTTAACACAAGCTTTTTGAACACTTTATTTTAGATAAAATGACAATGGTACATAATTTATCCTTATAATTTTTATTTATAACAACTTTTAAAATTAAACACGTAATAAACTTTCTTATATTTTAATATTAATAATAATTTAGCTGCTTCAAAAGAATATATGTATAAAATATTATTTAATAAAAAATTAAACTAAATATCATATAAAAAATAATAATAATAATTTAAAAAGATATTTTAAAACTATGTCATTGCTATTTAAGCGCTTAGGTTATTTAAGCATCACTTGTTCCAAAACCTTTTTCTAAAAAATCAAAACTTAGCTTTTTAAATCGAATTTTATCAACGATATCATTCTGTACGTTTTTTATAAATTCATATACACCTTCTTCGCATGCGAGTCTTCTACGTGAAGCTATTTTAATCATGCACTTACAAGACAAGAAAAACAAAGCTTCTTGTTATTTAAGAGACAGAAAAAAGAAGAGAAAGAATGATATATGTATATAGGTAAGTAGATATAGATAGAAAATAATAATCTATACATATTTAAAAATAATTATTAACATTTAATTTTCAAATAATTTTTTTCTTTATTCATTTAAGTAAAAATAGAATGAAATTATAAAATACATAAATATCGATAAATTATATCAATTTTTATGTAAATTGTACACGATAATATTATATACTTTTAATTATAATAACAATACTAAAAATTTAAACCAATTCTTACAAATAAAAATATTGATAAAATATATAATAGAAAATCAATGTATATCTAGTAATATATTTAAGCATGGTTACATTATACATTTATTTTTTTTATATATTCTTTAGTCTTTTAAATGACGGTTAATACTTATAAATTTTTTAAATAAAAGAAATATTTTTATATATAAAAATATTTAATTACGTAAAATTATGTTATAATAGTAAGACATGAAAAATCTAATTATATATCAAAATTAATTGAAACTTAATTACAATACTTTAAAACACTAAAATTCAAATAAATAAAATTATTTTATTAGATATGTTTCATCTTTTGAATGGAATGTCACGAAATATTTCTTTAGGATAATTAATTTTTTTAAATATTTTTTTCGATGTTGGAACTTTTTGATTTTCTAACATAAATATTTATAAATAATTACGTTAAATTTATTAAAAAATTTATCAATTATTAAAAATATGAATTAAAATAAATCTATTATTTCTATCAAATATTCTAAATTAATATAAGTTTAATATATAAAAATAATACTCAATCTTTCATTGTTTGGTTAAATCAAATTTATTTTACGAAACCAAAACAATTTATAAATAAAATTTATAAAGCAAAAAAATATAAAAATATACATTGTAAAATTGCAGTACACTTATATTTAACATTTTATGAATAAAACCAATCAAAATTAATGGAATGATATGTGCTACATTGTATTTAAGGAAATTATGTTTTTTTCAATCGTTCATACATTATCGTTCATATATTTCAAAATTCGCTTCTTAGCTTACCCAAGTTTTTCTCAGATATTTCGAGTTCTTTACATGATGGCAATAAATATACGTGTGAATCTTAAGCTAATATTTTGACAGAGTTTCTACGTTGGCACATATTAGTATTAATTTCAAATTGGCATTCGAGACGTTATGATCCTTATACTGTTCAAGTGTAATCATAAATATAAATATTTAAAGCATAAACATTTTTTAAAGTACAGAAGCAAAAACAACAAATCCATAAATATTTACTTTTTTCTCTCATTATTTTTATTTTATAGAAAGGCACATAAATTTAATGTTTACTATACTACAATAAGTTTGATTGTTTTCTGTGTATTGGTTGATGTTGTGAAATAGCTTGGTTTCTTTATTTTTATATGCATACATTTTTGAGTAATTTATGGAAAAATGCGTGGATTTATTTTTGATGCCTACAAATAATTGCTTACAGAGTATTTTTCAGAAAAATGTGTTCTATATTAATATTTCAAATCTTAGGAAAATAATTGGTTGCAAAAATCGATATGCATTTGTTATAATTGTTATAAAGAAACATATCAGCATTAAATTCATCTTCATAATTCGACAATATTTATTTATTATTAAAAAATGTAGAATTGTATAAAAATCAATGCTTTTCATCATATCATATAAATAAACAATTTTGAAAATTTAATACACTGAAAACATTTTCAAAAATAATTTATCTGAGTTTTCAGTTCATTAGTTTTTCCTAAGAATAAAAATAATGGAAATAATTTGAATATTATATTATTTATTATAATTATTGAAATTATAATAGAAGAAATGATAATTATACATTTCAGAAAATATCATTAATATATACATTGACTTATTTTATTTATACATAATCTAAAACTAATAAAAAAAAATATGAATCTTAAATTCTTAAATCAATCTATTTTTAGATTAGAATAACATATAATAAAGTATCAATTATGTATGATAGATCAAAAGCAATCATTTATCTACTTAATTGATAGAATTTTTATTTTTAACAAATTTCTTATATAATAAGATGAAATTATATTTAATTAATTTGTAATTTATAATTTATGAAATTTATTTACTATTAATATAGTCTGATTAATTAAAAACAGATGAAAAAGTTAGTTTATACTTTAAATAAGATACAATCATATTTACAATTACAAAAAAATGATTATTTTTTGACCTAACACTTTCTTATCTGACATTATCCTAACCATCTATAAGCTATGAATATAATTCTTCTAAAACACTATAAAAATATATTTCAAAAAAATTTACAAATCGTAAGTATTTTCTTTAATAAACATTAACTTTCATGATATTTAAAAGTAAATTGAGTTCATAGTAATATTTCTATTATATATTCATTAATTATATATTCATTAATTATATTTTAATATAATTATATTCTATTCAATTGTTTCAATATTTTACAGAATTAACATCTGGTTTCAGTAAATCTTTTTGACTTAATTCATATCCTTATTCATTAGTTTATCAGTACTAAAACACTATTCAATCTTTCAAGTGTTTGTATTTAGATTAAATCATCACTCGTATATTTAATTAAATTTCACGTCAAAAGTAAAATTACTTGATAATACTTTGTTTATTAACAGAAAAATTTGATCGAAAATAATTATGATGCAGCTATCTGAAATAAGAATGGATAATTTTTGCTAATAAATCCATAATTATCTTTAAGAAAAAATCTAATCTAATTATCTATTATCAATATGCAAATGTCTAAATAAAAATAGCATTGAGATAGCTGAATATAATAATAAATAGGTTCTAAAGGATTTCATAAGAAAAGTAACAACTACATGATAGTCCTTAAAAGTAACATTTGTGTTGGTATATTGTTGTATGAATTATAATATTTAATAATGTAAATCTAACAGAATATAGTAATATATAAAAGTACGAATGCATATTAATAAAATATTATTATATATACGATGAGTTTATACATTATGTCAACTTAGTTCTACTTGAATCTTAAGATCTATACGTATTGCAAATATGTTTTTTTATGAATTTCAAATTTTATTAAAGTAGAATTAAAATTATTTATCTTACTAAAAGTAAATATTTTTTTATTATATAATATATAAGAATGTAAAACAAATTATTAAAATTAAAAAACAATAGACTATTATTTTTTTTATTCATAATTCTATTTCTCCTACAGATTTTTCAATATTTTTTTATGATTCGGTTACTATATTAATTTATTTTCATAAATTATTAGAAACGCATGACCTCACTTCAGTTAAAAAAAGCTTTTGTTTATAATATATCATTTACAAAATTTCTGTACCAGTATTGCATGAATTTTTATTTATTAATTTTTTGATAAGAAATAAAGAATACTTGATCAATCAAAATTTATTTTTAAAAAATGTAAATGAAAAAATTTTGAAATATTTATAAAATTTAAATAACTAATATATATTTAGAATAAAATATTTGATTTCATACATAAATTCATTTATAAAATAATTATCAGTTCGATAAAAAAATTATTAATTCCTTTAATACTATATAAATAGTCTTTTCCTTTTTCATTTTTATTAAGGAAAAAATAATATTTGAGATCAACTTAAGATTTTTTCTTAAAATAAAACTAATCGTAGTTTCTTTTCTTACAAAACAAGAAGATTGAAAAGAAAATATTATTAATACAGAAAATGAAAATTTGTAACAGAATTATATTTTACAGTACCTACTGATTATTATTTCACATTTAATACAAGTAAAATTCAATATTTTGAATATAGAAACATTATGGTATTACAATAAAAACTAGATTTTAAAATACGATATTTGATTAATTCTTTCATTTGAAAAATATCCAAAAGTAATAAAAATTCTAACATTTTTACAACCAATGAAATCTTTTTACAACAATATGAAAATATTTTTTATATAAATCCAAATTTATAAATAAAAACAAAAATTTAATTGATATGAAAATTTCAAATACTTTAATTTTTAATTTTTCAAATAGGTTTGTTACCTTTGAATACTAATCTTTCTTACTATTTTCTTGACAAGTGATTCAAGATATTATTCTGTATTTTATATTAATATTTAATATTATTTTTTTATATTTATATTAATATAATAAATGTTTTTCATGTATATGCAAATCAATATAACAATATAATCTGACTTGTGAAATACTACCTGATAATGACATTGATAATAATCGTCATCTTTATTTTATGACGCACGTTATTAACTTATTTTTTTATTGTATTAATTTTTCTATTGTAGTAATAATACACCTTTTTTTAGTATATTTAACTAATATTAATTAGACTTCAATACATTTCAGACTTTAATTAAATTAAACTTTAATTCAATAAATTTCAGATAAATAGTTTTAAAAAATAATAGGATTTAATACGAATAATTACAAAAAATAAATATTTTAGTTTTCTTTTTTAAATACCTATTTTAACGTTACTAAAATTGTAAATACCATAGACAAAATCATAAATTTTCTTTACAGAATTTATAATTAATACAAAAAAAGACTTATTATATATAATCTAAAAAAAATTTGAACTTTCTTAAATTATATATAAAACAATATTTCTAAAAGTTATTATTTTTATATTAATTTTTATGTTAGAGATAGACAGACAGAGAGAAAATTAATTACAAAGGATATAATATTAATTTCTCTACTCTATATTCCATTATATTCTATTATATTTGTGTATATGTAAAATTAAAATGTATAACATTTATAATCAGAACAATTATTTTATAAATAAAGAAAAAATTTAAATAAATTATAACCTTAATAATCATTTACTTAAAAATGTAATTTTTTTATTCAAATAAATATTTTATTTTAAGTATTAATAATCTAACCTTATTAATATTCTCAATTAAAAAAAAAATTAACATTTTTAAATAATATATTTGGGTAAATTCTTGTAATAGTACGAAAATATTTTTCGTATTGCTTCATAGTAATAAAAATCTTTAATATCAGCTTATGTATTTAATTCTTCTATTTTCTTTGTCCATAAAACTTCACCGTAAGTTATTTTGATGACTGTCACGTCTGTTGATGTTTCAAACGTTAATAAATTTCTTCGAAAAACTTAAAATAAAACATTTTGAATACGAAATTGTTAAAAATGTCTCTTTCGTTCCATTATAATAATTATGAAATAATGATTTTAATTTGCCTAGTTATTAAATATGCTTTAATTATCATGGTAGTATCTTTTAAATCTTATGGATGCTTATGATTAAATTTTTATTAATTACATAATATTTCAATAAAAAAATACATGAAATTAATGATGAAACTGATTCAAATTAATATAGATAAATATAAAAATAGAGGAAGAGCAAGAGAGAATTATAGTTTGAAAACCATATAAAATTCTATCATAAGTGAATTTATAAATAAAATTAATTTGTTCAATACTTTATAATTTGGACATTTTTCAAAATAAAAAAATACAGACTTTGTATATTGAATACAAAGGAGAATAAATTTTATTTTAAAACGATAACGATAAGTATTTTAATTTGAATCCTAACAAATGGTTTATTATTTTTTAATACTTATATTTTTACAAAATAATATTTAAATAACAAAAATATTATATAAACGTGATAATTAAAGCCTGATTCGTGTACATGATTTATAATTCTGTTATTTATTATTCGCATTCACATTTCTACTATTAAAAAAAATACTTCACTGTATTTATAATACTATACTTCTTTAAATAATAAGATTGAATTGTAAAATATGAAACTTTTTATATTTGCCATAGCAATTGTTATTTTCTGTATAATATTCATTGAAGGTATGTACATTAAACTAAAAACATATTTAAAAATACATGAGTAATACAATTATTTTATATTATTCAGGAATGACAATAAATTTAAAAACTAAATGTTACAAATGCTGTGAAAAAAGTAAGAATTGATTTTATTCAATTTATTAAAATATAAAAAACCATAAACATGAAACTCTATATATTAAATCTAGTTATTTAAATATTAAATTTATTAGATTTTTTCTGAAATTTTTATTTTAAGCGAAGATTTATTACAGGATTATTAGTACAGGAAAAATATGTTTGCGTGCACGAGTCTGCACGAATATATGAATTTTTAATTATTAACTTGGTTGATCGTTGAAGTAATAATTAAAAATAAAAAATGATTTGATAACTATATTAACTTTTAAATATAGATTTTGAATTTAATAAAAACAGCTAAGAAAAAATTATTTATTTTCATTACATTTCCAAAATTTTAACTCAATTAGATTGAAATATTTTCTAATAATTCTTTTTTTTTTTGACTAATATAGAAAATAATATTACAGATTTTTTCAAAATAATAATTAATTGGCGAATATTGATTTTAAACTAATACTAAATTGTTTAGCAATAGAATTTAAGTAAATATGCGAAATAGGCTTAATTTAAATAAACAAAAAACCAATTTATATTAATAAATAAGGATGTAATAATTATTTCGCTATTTTTTTATTAAATATCGATTTTTGTATTCATTCATCCGACGAATATAGCTCCAATATTTTTTTTATTTTCAAAGTTGAAAATAGCCCTCAAAGAAACTCGTTTTGAGAGCGTGAAAACTGTACGAAGAAATTTAATAGAGGTTCTCAATACATTTTAAAACCGACTTTTATAATAATATTTTAATAACTGGAAAAAATATCTAAAATATATACAAAAAAGAGATGCAGCAATATTTTCATATAGAATAGATTTTTTAATGAGACATCTATATAAATATTGGTTTTATTAACATGCTTGATTTAAAAAAAAATCCTGAAATTTTAAATCTAAAATCGTATTATTATTATGCGAATAACAAATAATATTATAATTTTGAATTTTATTTATAAATTATAATTCTGAAAATATTTAAACTGGTAGTATTTTTCGTTAATAGCATTAATATTTATTAAAAATAATAGTAAATAAACATATTTTAAATATATTTCTTAGAATATAAAAATTCATGTGTAGAAATAATAAAAAATAAAACTTATCTATTTTCTTGTAATTTAAAAAAATTCAATTTAATTAGATGGAATATTTTTTATAATTACATTTTTCCCTATTATCATAACTAAATTAAATTATGAATTTACTGATTTTAAAATAATATAATTTAAAATTTTAAAATCTGTATATATATTTAAAAAATTCGTAACTGTTAATAAAAATTTAAAAAATGTGCAAATATAATCTTAAAAACTATATCATTTAATTACTTTCATAAAATATTCATTTTTGAAAATTAACAATTTTAATAGTATATAAACTTTAATTTAGGAAAAATGAATTTATTAAAATGAATTATATTTTAATATTATATGATAATATTATATTTTAATATCATATTTATAAATATTGTTATTACATGTGCATTTAATGGTTTAGAATACAGTAGAAAATAAGAAAAGGTTAGAAAAAGATATAACGCCATACTAATTTAAATTAATATTCAAATTTATTTTTTATTTAAATGCAGATTTCAAACAACAATCTGTAGAAAAATGTAAAAATACCTGTGACATAAATTTTTATCGTGGTAAGTAAAACTACAATTATTTAAACATTATATTAATCTTGATTTTTATCAAATCTTTCATTCACATATTATTTATAGAATTTTTCCCTCTTTATTAATCATAATTTTTTCACTTATACACATGACACATTTGATTCTTAATAATGTATTTTTATGTTTTCTTTTGCATGTATATATAAAATAAATATAAAATCTAAATAAAAAATTTATTAAGTTTATTGTTCTTAACAAGAATTTCAGATTTTAAATTCCTTGATCATCTACTTTTTTTTTATTTCTTAACTTTTGCTTATTTTATGCATTCTTACCTATAATTGTCTATATTTTCTGTTGAATCTTCATTTTTATTACATCAGATAATTCAATTATATATTTATATTTTTAATCTATAAGTTATAAATATTTTTTTTATCCTAATAATAATATTTATTATGATTTAATATAATAATATAATAATAATATTATAATAATATTATAATAATATTATAATAATATAAATAATTTAAATAATATAATTAAATAATAATAATTTATAAATAATATAATATAAATAATAATATAATAATAATATAATAATAGTTAATATAATAATAATAATATTTTTTGTACTTCCCTTTTTCCAGTTTTTAACGATATTTTTTAAATATTATTTGTTTATCTACAATTTCATCGACTAATGAATGAATCTTATATTATATTCTGTAAAGATTAAATTATTCTTTTTTATATTTCTTATTTTTTCAGTTATTACACAGAATTAATAATTTATTTAATAATGTTGTAGTATACAAGATATCTGCTATTTTATCCCGAAAAGTGTTTTGTTCGATTGGATAGTAAGATATATATTTTTATACTCTTTTGTTTTTTATACTATGAATTTTAAAAAATCGATGGATTTTTTGCATAGGAAAATAAATTGATTGTTTTATAATTTTGAAAAGTATTAGAATTATGAAAATCAATATTTTTATAATATAGCAATACTCTCAAATATTTATATAATTAATTTTTTTATGATAAAATTACTCAAAAACTGTAAGATAAGTTTTTAGTTTCATTTACAAGAAATTTTTTTAAAAATAAAATTTTAAATATGATATTAGTAAAATTTATAAATTGAAAAAATTCATATTTTTAAGATAATTATGTGTGTACACTAAAAAAAATATAAAATTTAGTATAGTGGTTCATATAATTTTGATATTTACCTTCTAAAAACATTTAAATTAAAACAAGAAACTAATTTTAATTATCTATTAATTTTATTATAAATATATTTCAAAATTAAATAGTTAAGATCTTCGTAACTAGAATTGATACAAAATTTTATTAATATGTAAAATTATGAATACATATACATTCTTCTTTTCTACTATATTATTTTATTCGGTTATATATATTTATAATTGGAAATAACTTTCAATTAAATAAATCGAAAAATTTTAATGTTTTATTATTATTTTTTATTTGTTTATTCACATTAATTATTATCATGTGTAATTGAAGAATACGTATATTTAAAATAGTTATGATAATATGCGTATTTTCTAAATTTATACAAGTAAAATGAATAAAATGAACAACATATGATTTAAATAAATAATTTTATTTGTTTTCTTATACATTATAATCATTACAGACAATGTACTTTTATATATTTAAAAAATTTTGATATCATTAAATTAAATTTCTATTCCACACACATATATATATATATATATATATATGGAATACAGTCTATATATCATGTTATTTTGAAACTCTTTACTTTCAATGATAGAATAAATTAAAAAAATATTTTTTGTTTTTATTGTCTTTAAATTATAATTAATATAATTTAAAAGTATTATTCTATCCCTGATTAAGATACTTATTTGATCCTTTACTTAATATTCGAATTACTAATCTTGATATAGATGGTCTCTCAGATTATTTTTGTAAAGATACCATAATGATTACTTTGAGAAATGTTTGTTAATTTTATTATCAAATTGAACGTATTCATAAATGTAATTCAATATAAATCAAGTCCTTACAAGCTCAAAGAAATGAATAAACTTATATAATATTTAATCTGTATTTATTTTTCATTTTACAATTTTATTTGTAAATTTCTCCCTGCAAATTTACTTTCTTTAATTATATATTCTTTAAGTCATACGTTTTCCGTTGATACACTTATTATAAATATAATAATCTTTTTCATTATGAAAAATCTTTTATTAGTATTCCCATAGTTATTTTGACTTTCAAAATTAGTTCTAAATAAAAATTAATCACTGATATAGAGTATCATGCGTTGTTAGTATTATAAATACATTCTGCATATCTTATTTTAATTTATATTAAGTAATAAATATATCATATTTATATCAGTATTAGTATATTATTATTATTCTATAAATTAGTGAACTGCACTTATTACAATTATTTTATTCATAAAATTGAATATAAATATCCATATTTTTATTTTAGAATGTAATTAATAGTAAAATTAACTTTTAATATTGTGTATACAAATTTTTTCCATATAATAAACATTGACAATGTATTTTTTACATTTGTACCACCTATTACTTTCACTAAATTTTGAAATATAGGATTTTTCAAAATTGAACTTCATATTTAAACTTATCAAATAATCAATGATAATAATTTATACAGTACATACCATAATTTTCAATATTCACATAGATTTGTATCTTAGTGTATTTTTATTTTAGTTATTTGAACATAAATAAAAGAGTAATTCATACAAATTATAATTTTTAATATTTAAATATAATATAATTATAAAGAATTGTAACAAAAATAGATTTATTCAGTAATAACCTAATCTGAAATAATAAATGAAACTCTATTTCTAAATTCATTAATTTGAATTCTTTAGAATTTGGAACAAACCTTTCATACTTTATCTGACATTATAAATTACAATACGTATATATTAGAATATTAGATATTACAATATTAAAAAAGTTGTAAATGATAAAATTGTGTGTAAATAGTACCAAATTTTATTGTATTATTAAATTTAAATTTATATTACATTTTATTAATATATTTTCCATGTTGAAACTGTATATAACTTAAAATTATTTACTTTTTTAATTACAAGATAGAAAATATAAAAATATTTATATTTGGGTAAAAAAATTAACAAAATTATAAGTTATACAAAAAAAATATATTTATTAAAAATGTGTTTGAAAACCGAAATCTTACTATAGAAGAATTTCTTAAATATTTGTTCTGTATAATAAATCGATAGATTTCATGCAAATTTTGCCTGCTATTTCATATAAATCTTTCACTTTTTTCAATTTATGAATCCTTGAAATAATCTTTTGAACCAATTGGATCAGGCTTCATTGTTTTTTTGCCTGGTTTCCAGCCAGCTGGACAAACTTCACCATATTCATCAGTAAATTTAAAAGCTTGTATTAATCTTAAGGTTTCATCAACATCTCTAAAAATGATTAAAAGTAATTTTTATCACAAAAACTTAATAAATTTTTTAAAAAATAAATATTTAGTTATCAATAATATTTTATTCAAATTAATTAAAGCTTAAATACATTGTGTAATTGCATCACTAATATTTACATACAAATAAGAATATAATACTTCTTTAAAGATTATTTATTATGTTTTTTAACTGTTAATAATTTATTTAGTAATTGAAAAAAAGTATCTTTCATATAAAGATACCGATAAATAGATTTAGTACTATACTATACCTTCCAACAGGAAGATCATTAATTGTAACTTGTCGAAGATTCTGTTTTCCATCAATTATAAAAAGACCACGGAATGGAATACCACTCTCTTCATCAAGAACACCATAATCTCGTGCAATTTTTGAGCTTTTATCAGCAAGAATTGGGATGCTCACTTCACCTAAACCTCCTTGATTACGTGGTGTATTTATCCATGCAAGATGGCTATAGTGAGAATCAGTCGAAGTAGCAATCAGTTGTACTCCGAGAGCTTCAAATTCTTTTGCACGATCTGAAAATGCAATGATCTCCGTTGGGCATACAAATGTACTGAAAAATAAAAAATAATATGTAATGCATTGTATAATCTATAGATAACTAAATAATCAATAAAAAAAATACAATTAAAATAGTTAATTCCATTAAATGATGCATAATGTAAGAGGTAAATTAAAATTTCAAAACATTGATATTAATTTTAATTTAGATAATCTTTTCATTCACGTTCTTATGAACTTTGATATAATAAAATAGACTTGTTAAAAATATTATATTTTATAATAGCTATTCAAAATGCATGTTCAAACAAGAATTATTATTTATTACACACCTTATATTTGGTATTCACGTTTATAAATGTATACAATAATATTTTTTGATATAAATATTTTAATAAATTTCTGCAAGCATATCAATCAAGTTTTTATATATGATAAATATAATAAATATAAACTCACAAGTCAAGAGGATAGAAAAAAAGGACAACGTATTTGCCCTTGTAATCAGAAAGTGAGATTTCTTTAAATTGGCCATGAATAACAGCAGTTCCTGTAAATGCTGGTGCTGGCTTTTGTAAGACTGGAACAGGCATTTTTACTTATTTTTCTGCAATAAATAAATCAACAATTTATTAATTTACAAATTATATTAATAATAAAAAATTTGTATATTTGCAATTCTATAAGTTATTTAATATTTTAATATTTTAGAATATTAACCTAAAGTTATATACATTTCTCAATAAATTTAACTCAAGCATTGTTTAAATACAACGTAAAGTTTAAAAAATTAATTTTTTAAATTTACACTATAATTATCTGTTTTATTTTTTACAAGATAATCTATCATCTTTGTTAAAAAATGAATTTTTAAAGAAATAGTTATAAAAAATACTCAATTTTTTATGAATAATTAATAAATACATTAATAAAGATTAATAAATTAAAAAAAAATTTTGTATCGTGTATCGTCTAGTGTAAAAAAGGGCACGACTGCACACGCATACTAAAATAAATACAATAGTGTAACATTGTGACCTTTATTACCTCATAGAAATGTCTAGAATGGTGTGATTGCATGAAATTCTTCACACTCCCAATTTAAAAGTTACATATAAATACTATAAAATAATATCGAAAGAGCATTTAATTAAAAATAGACTATTTTCTTGACTAAATCGCATGCAATTTTGTGTGTATAACAATACAGAACGTTTTAGTTGATCGTATTAATAAAAAAGAAATTCCTTATACGTTAAATCTAATTTAAAAATTTAATGTAATACAATTGACTGATAACAAAATATAATTTGAATAAATAATTATTCTGAATGAGGTGTAATGAGATGGTAATTAATATTATTATCCTACTTACAAAGGCTGAGAACCTTTAACAAAACCAAATAAAAGACGTGTCCTTACTGAGTGGATTCTAATGTAGTAGTGCTCGTTAACCCAGTAGGAACGGTAAAATCGGCTGTGTAAAAGGAATGGAAACGCTGGCATGCAACACGGCTCGAACACATACACCAAGTCTTACGCTTATTACAAAACTAAAGTGTGCAGTGGAAATTACAGATGGATGACAAGGCAAAATATTTATGCTTACAGCTAAATACAAGTAGAAATTTTATTTTTTACTCTAGTCAGCGAAACTGGAATACTTTTAAACGTACGTAATTTACGTATTTACGTATTTTAAAATATGCCTCTTGCAGTCGGAGTAAATTTATAAGAAATTGAAATTTAACAAGGTTATATAAATAAAGTATTTAATTAATTCATAGTCATTCGATATTATCCAATATTCGGTAAACGTTTTATAAACTTTTTAAATAATATAAAATCCTATTCAATTAATAAACTGAGCTTCAAATAAAAAGTATAAATTATTAATCAATAATAATTTTTTATTATGATAAACAATGTATTAAATTGTTTTTGATTAAATTCATATTTATTTTATTTTATTAAATTACAATAATCTTGATAACTGAATATATTCATCATACTGTATGAATAAAAACTGGTGCAAGAGTATTAACCTAAAGAATCGTTATGGGTTAACCACAGTCAGACGATATAAAAGACAGCAAGTTACATTTAAGATAAATCTATAAAGAATAGATTGCCATATATTTAAATTAAATAACAATCATGCAAAATTTCATCATATAAAAGAAAATAGTTTAATTTCCAATACCATATACCCAAACCCAAATTATTTCTCAAAATGTTTAAAAACAGGCTTTATCCATCCAGAAACATTCATATTTGTAGACAACAAACAATATCTACGTCATAAAAATAACATTCCCATTATATATCATATTAATAGAATCAACACAAAAATAAGATACAAAGCAAATCTAAAAGATATAGTTAATATCTTATGAAGATATAATATGCATATTATATTATATTATATTACAGAGGCAACAAAATAATGATATAAAAATTTCTAAGTAAATAGACATATATATAAATACAAAAATTAATATTTAATTATACAAATAAAAATAAAACACGTAAAATAAACTACTATGTAGTTAATCACTAAAATGATTAAAATTTTAATAATTGAATATTAATATATAAATAAATACTAATTTCTAATATCCCATATTTGTTACAACATTTTCATTTCCTATCCCACATCTGCATATATACACAAAATCAAAAATAAATCGAATGTGTAGTTTTTATACAACTCCTTTTTTGTATATAAATAAAACTGTAAAACTGTTATAAAATATCTGTTTAAGCAGATGTTAAAATAATTAAATGATAATTAAATTTATAAATCAGTATTATTAAGAAAATTAATAAACTGAAAATTTTATTTTACTATGCAGTATTCCAGATTCTTAAAAATGATTTAAAAAGAAATTTAAACAGAAATGTAGTTTATTTAATTTCAAATTTTGTACAAATATCATTCATAGACGAGTATCGCATACTCTAGGAAATCAGTATTCATTGGTATATAAAAAAAAATCAGCACATAAACAAATCTATAAGCAATGATTTATTCAATAAAATTTAAAAATAATAAGAAAGTTTACTATAAATATTAAAATTGCAAATATAAAAGAAATAAAAAAAATAAAATTATTGAATAGATTGTATTTCATCATAAAATCAAAATAGTATCGACCAATATATGTTTGGAAACTATATTTATGTACTTAAAATAAAATATAATTATAAACTTAAAATAAAATTACAAAGTTGATGTTAATATTTTATATTAAGAATCGTATTTTAAGTATGAATGAAATTTCCTTAATTTTTTTTGTATAATTTAAAAAAATTTAATTAATTTACTGCTTATCCAAATACTCTTAATATTTAATGCAAATCGAAAATTCTCTTGAAATTCGCAAAATAACAAATATAATTTCCATGTAATCTTAGGCTACGATTTTTTCATTTATTAAAAGATATATGAAAACACAGTTGTCGATTATTAATAAATTATATATTTTTATTACATTTATTTTTAAATTGATATTGGAATAATATATCCAAGTATTGGTAAAATCATATTGAAATTCACTCAAAATTGAAGATTCAAACTCTACTATATAAATAATTGATATAGATCGACTGTTACTCAACTATAATCAGTAACATAACAGTTCAGGAAATATGTTTTGTGTTGGAATGGTATCAAGAAATTTCCGATAACTTTTTTATTTTATAAAAAAATAACTACATACTTTTTATTTTACAAGATTGTCCGTAATGCTTGCAAAAACTGTTAAAAAAGCTTGCTTCATATTTTCATAGCTACTGGAGCAAGTGTAATGTATGCATCATATCACTTTCACTTTACGTGACATATCGCTCTTATAGCCCTCAATATTTTAATATTACCTCTTAAAAACGATAAACAACTATAATTTATTAGCGAGATTTTGTATCTTCTTGTATCCCTCAATGTTTTAATAAATTTTAGATTTTGTTTTTGAGAACAGAGAATAAAAGCAAAGCATGAAGCAGACATCTAGCTTAGACCATATTAAATCTATTCTGAACATTACTATTTGAATACCAAATCACTGTATTTTTATTATATATTTTATATTAATAAATAAATTACTATTATTAAATCATATATCAAACAAGTAACTAGTTTGTCAAAAATCAACCCTTTACACAGGTATCAAAAATAAGTTATATATACAATCATAAACTACATTATGTTATTAACTTGTCTACTTCTGTAGATTGTATTTTTGGACTATCAAATTCTTACCATGTAATCAACCTATTGCTGTTACTATTATCAACAAGAAAACTAAAATAAGCTTATATTTACATCATAAATCCAGTAATATAGTTTCATGTTTTAGATTCAATAATCAGAATTTCTTTAAACGAAACCTCAGGTTATCATGTTACATAATAGTTTGTAAGTTAACCAATAAAAACTAGTTTAAAATTATTTAATAAGATTTTTATGTAACAGATTTTTTTTTATTTTGTTCTTTATCAAAAAAGTATGAATAATGTTAACTTTAAATAGTTCCAATATGGAAAAAAATTAGTAAATGATTGTAAAAATGCATCAAGGAGATAATAAGTATGTTTAAATTTACTTTGAAAAACTAGTCAATTAGTTACATAGAAAGTCAATTATTCGATTAAATTTTGAATTTGATACAAAATATAAAAAAAAATTGGTATTAATATTTGTAGATATAAATGTTAGCATTAAAAATGGATATAACTTCATTAATAGTTAGTAAAATCAATAAAGGATAATATGAATAATAATTTAATAATAATGTTATACTTAATCATATATAATTAATATGGTTGATGTATTGTAATGATTGATTATTAAACATTTTTAAATTATTAATTTTCTTAAAGCTTTTATTAATGTATAGTTTATACCCATTCCCATCTCATGATTTATAGATATACTTTATTAAAATTTAGTAATATGTAATTTGATTTCAAAAAGTGCAAAATCAATAAAAAATTTTTGTAACAAATGTATCATCTATTTTAATGGAGGATAGTGAAAAATATACAAAAAAAGCATTGCCTCAAAAAGAATAAGTAGGGTGGAAAACTCACTCAAATCCTTTTATGCAAAAGAAGAAGTCAGTTCAAAAGAAGTACATACTTAAACAACACAAATAAACGTTTTTACTGTATTACCGAATAAAACAATTATTTTATTATTTTAAATCACTTTTGTTTTGGGAATTATTTATATTTTCATATACAAGATATTTATCACTTACAATGTATGTTTTTAAACTATTTAAAAACATAATCTGGTATTTTATAAATTTAATATTTATATGTTTATGATTAATTAATTAGAATTTAACAAAGTAACAATAAAGTTTATTGTAACTGCAAAAAAATGTATAAAATAGTTTTGATTAATTTTTTTTTATTATTTTTTATTATCAGTATAATTTTAAAAGTATATCATAATATGAAAACATTTCAATAATTTTTAAATGACAAACAAAAATACATCACAAAAATTTCAGTCGACTCAATCATAAAATGTGACAATTTCTCTTATGAAGAAAATTTTAATTTTCCATTTTAGTTAATAACAAAAGTTTTTTGAGGGTAGAAAGAAATAAAATTTAGTTTTTTCGATTTTCTTTACTGTCATAAGTAATTACACAACTTTCTCCGATTTTTTGGCTGATTTTTTCCTTGTAATTTTTATATTATCGTAAAATACTTGTACAAGTATTTATTTTTTTTAATTACATATGCATTTTTAATTACATGCATTTACATATTACATATGCATTTTTAATTAGATGCATTCGCATTTCTTTTGTACTTTTTTTTCTTATATTTTAATGCACAAATAAGTTCTTGTAATAATTTGCAAAAGTAACGTATTGTTAGTAAAAAATTTTTCTAACCAAACTTTAGTACACTTATTGACGGTTTTGTTTGTCATCTCTTTACAATTCTTTATAAAGGTAACTTTTTATTTTTTTTTTATTTTACTCTTAAAGCTTTTTATTCGGATGAAATATAAATAAATATATGTATATATGATTATGTATTATAAAATTTAAAGGAAAGTAATTAAGCTTAGTACAATTCTAAATAAATTGTATTCTACATCTGTCCTATATTACTAATTTAAAATTTAAATATGCTTTTCTATATGAACTTTCAAATAGATGTTAAATTTTTATTGAGAAATATTATATTATAAAATGGTATTAAATGATAATAATTTATAAATATATGTGCATATATATTTAAGTGTTACTATTTAATTTCAGAATGAATACCATTCTTCAATATATTATTCTTAGAGGAGATCTTATAAAAACTTCAAAGTGGTCTGTAGGAGCAATAATAGCACAAGCATGTCATGCATGTATAGCAGTCATTCATTTATTTTACGACGATCCACAAACACAGACTTATCTATCAGATTTGGATAATATGCATAAAGTAGTACTAGAAGTAATTTTTTAAGTATAATTTCTATTATATTATATCTATTTATTTATATTTTTGAATATAATTATTAGCATACATGATCTAATAAAAGTAAAAGTACAAGAAAACAAAAATTCAATATTTAGACTTTACAGAAATATATAAAAATAATAATTTCCAAAGATATTTATTTTTAAGTATTAGAAGTGCTTACATAAAACAAAATGATTTCTTACCATATTATAGATATAAAATTATATCTTTAAATTATAAATTAAAGCAATGAAACTTCTTAGATAAATTGATTACTTCTCAATTGTTATTGTATCTATAATCACATACACAAGTCTGATAAAATTAATTTTAAAATTAATATAATCTTATGTTTAAAAAATTTATTATTTACCTTCTATTATTATTTTAAATAAATAAATATCTGAAATATTAAATTATAAAAATTTTAAATTTGTTTACAGGTACCAAATGAAGAAAGTTTAAGAAATTTAAGTACAATATTAGATGAAAATTTTATTAATCATAAATTGTGGATTGAACAACCAGAGTGCATTCCAACATGTCTGGTATTAAAACCATATCCCAAAAATGAAGTTCACAAGTATTTAGAAAAATTTAAGTTGTACAAATAATCTAGTTACATATTTCTATGTTAATAATGGATTAAAAGAAGGGGTGAGAAATAAAATCAGATGCAAGATTAAATCTTTGTTTTCATAATTATAGTGATATATTAATATTTAATTTTTAACACTTTTAAGGAAAATATGCAAAATAAAAGTAGCTTAATATTCCTGATGATATAAACAGAAACTTATTATTATAACCGTTATTATTGACATGTGTACATAGTTTGGTTGAAAATTAAATTATTGAACAAAATGAATTGTTAAAAATATGTATTATGTGGTATCAAATTATTATCATATCAAATTTACCCAACTTATAAAATTAGATTTATTGAATTCGATGTATAAAATTTAGATAAGCTTTATCTTATATTATAATATTAGTATAATTTCAAATTTAGTTAATCTAAATTAGCAATTAATATTTTTAGTTTGGAGTATTCTTTGATAATATCTTAAATTATTATATATATAGCATAGCCATTATTAAATAAAATATAATAAAATAAGTTTACATTTTTTTATATATGTATATATAAAGTCAACTATAGTATTTTTACATGATTAGCCTTCATACTATTATAAACAATTATACATGTAAAGAATATTTAATACTTTTTTGTTTTTATTACCCTTGATACCAAGATGTTAATATTTCAATTCATTTAAAGATTTTAAAATTTCAGGGTATGTTTTATCAACTGTGTCATATACTTTGTACATAATTGCAAAAATAAATTAACTTTTACATATCATAATACAAGTCATTTATTATTAAGATAAGCTTAGTATCAAATATTTTTTATCTTAGTTTGAAAATGTGATTTATAATCACTTTTAAAATAAATGTATTCTTATTATTCACTGGCACTAAATAAATACCGATGATTTCTTGAACTAACAGATTTTAGCGCTAGAACACGCTACACTTTGAAATATCTTGAGCATTATCCCAGTTGATTCTTTTATAGATTACTTTTTTATGATATTTTATATTATTTTAATTCATAATTATTAAATTATATTTATGTTTTTTTATACCTGTATTATTAATATATCTTTATGTACACACATATTATTGGCATTTAACACTGTAAGTACATTTATTTACAACACTTACTATCAAGTTGTTTTTATTTTTTATTTTTATTTAAATATTGTAATTTTATTAATTATACTAATTTCATTTTGATAAATTCGATATGTACTGATATACTTTGATGAACTATTGTGAATTCAGGAATTATTGTTTATTTTACTTCTTCTTCAAGCCATTTTTGTAGGATATTATTCTTTAACTGAAATAGAAAATATTAAAATTTATATGTAGTTATGAATACCAAACATTTAAATCATAGCTTTAACTTATAATTATATAAAATATATATCAACATTTTTAAATAATCCTTTAGTACTAATAGTAAAAATAAAATAAATTCAATATAATTCAAAATTTGATGCATGTGTATGAAGCAATAGTCAGATAAATCTATTTATACCTTGTTAAATTATGTAAATATCTTTAAAGTATTAAATTAAAAATTTGTGATATAATAAATAAGTTTAAAAATTTATTTGTTTATAAATCATGATTCTATGTCAAAGTCATGAGTATAAAATTTTAACCTATAGTATTAATAGTAGTATATATTAAAATATATTTTTACAGGAAATTAAAATATTATCACGCAATCTATATGAAAAAGAAAAAAACTAAAAATAAAGGTACCAAATGAAAAATAAAAATTAGATGAATAGAAATGTTAAGAAAATACATTACCACCAATAGCAAGTCCCAATCGTTAGATTTGAATTAGTTTTTATGGGTTATTATTTAACTTTTTTATATTTGATATGAACGTGAGTAGTAGTGATAACGTTGGAATTAAGCTAATGGAGAGTACAGTAGAAAAGGTAAGGCATCAGCACTCGTGTGAGTCGATTATTTTGAATTATTGTTCGGCCATATTGCCGTTTTCGTCGGGAGACATCCCGTCCTCGTATTCATTATCCTGATCTTGCTCTTGATCCTGATCATCGTAATCTGTCTCAGCTGGTTCTGGGCCTTCAATCACTGGTGATGACGTGCTTATCGCTTCCTGAGTGTCACGTTAGTTTTGCGCAAAATGGAAAAACCCACACACGACATATAGAAATGTTCATGTCATGTAAGATAGCATTTACTTTTTTTGTAAAACTTATCGATAGGCAATGAATTTGTTATAGATAATTTTAGTCATCCAAATATATTCAACATATTTTATTTATTAATATACTATTATTTGAATTTATTTTAAGTTACCTAACTTATTAGAAAAATTTATTTTACAATTAAGGTTAGCTTTAGAATAATTTTGTAAGGTAATCAAAGTAATATATTCATAACTATATTTTGATTAAAAATAAATGAAACTTTAACATATTAATTAAATTCATTCTATAAAATGTTTCTATATAAAATTAATTAAAATATTACAATGTGTAAATTTATGGTTTCATTATGTTTAAATGGGCTAAAATATTAAACTGTTACTTTCATATATAATAGTATATTTTAAATATTTTAATATTTAATAAAAACTACCTTTTTAAATCATAAAAAATAATTTTGCAAATACGATAAAATATTAAAAATTTTTATTTTTTTACCTTAAGCTCAATACAAAAGTTAGAAATAAGTTCGTATCAATACTTACACCCTATAATTCAATTTAAACGACAGATAATATATATTATTATTATTATTATTATTAGCAAAAAGTAAAAACAAATTAAAATAATAAAAAGTTATAACTATATTTCTAAGTAAAACGATAATTTTATTTTAGGTAATTCTTTGAAATATATAGGAAACTTAAATAAAATACATTATAACATTTTAAAGCTGAATAAATTTAGATTTTTTAATTTTAATCTCAAATGCATTCCTTGAAATGAATTTGGTACAACAATGTATGTTATAATATACTGAAAAGATTCATCTATTTTTGATAATAATCAAAAGTATGCTTATATAGTTTATATAAGTTTTAGATAAATAAATAAATTTTTGTACGTGTAAACCAATCAATTTTTTTATGAAACAATTTTGTCAGTATATTTATGAACAACGTTGCATTTTTAGTGTATTATATTTTATTAGTAAATATAATTATTATAATTACATATTAAGTATGCACGAGTAAAGAATGTAGCTGTATTTAATAAAAGGTACATGTATGTTGAATTAAATTTGCTTAAGTATAGCTATTTCATTGTATAATTTTTCCATTCATACCTTATTAATATTTCAACCATTAATAAAAATTTTTTTTATTAAATATTTGCATAAGCAACCTTTATTTTAAATTAATGCTATTTTTTATTATTTTTATTTAAAAAGAACTAAAACTAAATTAGAAAAATTATTGTGAATAGATCTAATACTTTTATTGTATTATTAATGTACATTTAATGTATTTGAAATGTATGTTTGTTATTATAATTATATATGTGAGTAAAAGTATTTAAATTTTATTTTAAAGTTTTTAATACTTTGCTTATTCTGAATTATAGAGTCACGGATATAAAACAATATTTTATTATTTCTGCGCAGTAAAACAAGAATAGAAGAAGCTGCGTTTTTCTTCATCATAAAAACTTTGAATCAAAGCACCTAAATCTGCATCTAAGATTCAATTTACGAAAGGTCATTTTATCCTTTATATTTATTTAAAAAGTTTACTATTATAATAATTAAGGCGATTGTAAAATTGAATATAAAAAATCTTACATCAAGCGATTGTGTACAAAGTATTTAAAAAGTGTCTTATGCGACTATAATTATGTCATGCAGTAAGTAGGTAGTGTGAATGCGAAGGATAATGTTACCTGTGATGGCCTCCAACCACATCCAGATAGTGGGAGACCGTCAGATCCCACGGGACAAGGTGCGTCTAGACCCGGTACTCCTTGTTCGCCCTTGTCACCTTTAGCGCCACGTTTGCCGCGTTTACCTTGCGGTCCCTGGAAGTGTGTAAGCTTTCATTGCATGTCTATATATTGCCAATCAGTAGGTTTTACGCGTAACTGTACTTTCTCTTTGTCTCTTTTTTCCCTACTTTTTTCTCTTTTAGTGCTACTTATATAAAATATGATATTTGTGAGACCCCTGAGCCCAAAATCTTGTAAGGTATGCGACGATACACTTCTCTTCTTAGAAGAAAGTTTTTGGTGAAACAATTGAAAAAGTCACACGATACCCTTTTGGAATTTTGTAAATTTTGTGAATTTATGCAAGAAAGCTACAGATTGTACGAACCAAATTTCTTGAATAAGAAATTTTCTAACTTTATATTTAAGTTTATGGTATAACTCAAATCTTGAATTGTGCTTTTTAAATTAAAATTTTTATATATTTTTAGATAGACTGATTATATTTTAATTCTTATGAAATTTGCTAATATTAAATTATAGGCTCAAAATAATCAATTCTATAGAATTTATAAATTTCTTTTCGTTATTAACTCATAAAAATATATATGATCTTCTAATAGATACATGTTTATAATTATTTATTAAAAGTTTACATTATTTTTATGATTTTTTTAATCGAAATATTTTGTGGCAATGTGAATCAATGCTAAATATTCTTGAGTTCAAAGATTTCTAATGAAAAAATTATGATTTTACTTTGAATTATCTTTAATCAGCTTTTAATTCCTTCACAATAGTTTCTTTATGAGCATCTTTATATGCTATAAAATATAATATATAATGAACGATAAGAAATTTATATTTTAGGTAGAAATGCATATAAATTCATTTAATTTTTATTCAGAGCTCGAAAGACAAAAGACTTCAATTATACTATATGTATATTTCATAATGCATGATTCACGTCAGAGACTTATATGAACCGCATAATTGCCTCTTCTGAGAATAACAAATATGATATTTTAAGAGATAAGTGAACAAGAAATAGATTAAAAGTGCGTGCAAAAAGGCCAAGCTTGAGTCAACTAAGTTGATGCAAAAGTTGAATATCGGTATGTCAATAGAAGAATTAATGATAGCGATGAAGAAATGAACTATGAAATTTAAAAGATGATACATGACTATATTTTTTTTTATCACATATATTATTCTTAAATTTAATTTTTACAACGACTGTACGCGCGACTTTATAAAAAGCATTACTATTATTATAAGTAAGGTATAATTATAATTTAAGGTCGCATATTTTGGAAGAATTCGTGATTGGTAAGTCTGGTGGCAGCATATAACATTATCGGCAAATTTTTCTGAATGCTGCGTCGTTCATGCGAATAATATTTTGGGACTAATATAAAATAGTTATTTGGAATTTAATTTTTATTTCATTTCATATGTTCTTTATGCTGAAAGTGAATACTTACGGAATCTCCCTTCACTCCTTTATCACCTTTGGTGCCCTAAAATTGTTATAGTAAAAATGATAGTTTCTCATTATTCTATTTCTTTTTCACATTATGAAATGGAATTACTTATTTTAAGATTAATTTTAAAATAATTTAAATTCGTGTGATACGTGGGAAATTTCTATTTTTTCCTACTTAAAAAAATAATCAATTTTCGAAAAATATATACCTCGGCACCTGGAATTCCATCAGTTCCCTGAAAATATAAGAATATTAATTATATCTTTGAACTGTTTTAATAGTTTTAAATTTTTTACCCACAAAATAAGTTGTACTCTTAAGTTTCTTTTTATACAAAAATTTTTAATTCTAAAATTTCTTATTTAATTACCGAAGTAGATTAAAATAAAAAAATATTAATAATAATTAAAACATATTTTATGGAAAACATATTTTTATAACAATATTTGCTACCAAATATTTACATATTGGTGTAGACTTAGTACTTACGGGCAATCCTGTTTCGCCTCGTTCTCCTTTGGTGCCTGGTTCGCCTTGAGCTCCCTAAAAAATGAATAAAGTTTAAATTTTTTTTCTCATTGTGTACAAAAAAGAAAACATGTGTATAAGAAAATTTTTTTATATAAAGTTGCTTACCTTCATACCATCTAATCCTGGTGGGCCCTGAAAGGTAGAGGAAACCAAATGAAATTCGAAAAGATAAATTGAAAAAAAGAAAAATACTAGTGCCATGATTACTCTCGCTAATTAAAAAATGCACAATCAATTAATAGATGCATTTTTTGCTCGTAGTAATAAAGAGATACATAAATTTATTTCACATGATCCTAATAAGATTAATAAGACTAATAAATTTTTTTTTCTAACTATTCGGCAAAGATTTCGCAGATATAATATATAATGATATAAGTAAAATTATACCTACATACGTAACGTGTATAAATGTGATGTATGTCAAAGGAAAAAAGGTTTGATAATATCAAATAAATGATGATTAGATATATAGATTAGAGGAATTAATATTATGAAACACTATGTTCACATAAAATGCAATTGACAGATGTGATTGTCGTCTAAGCGCGGTACGATTATTTTAAAAAAATGAAAGGCTAAAAATCACACTTTCCGATGGATGGTTTTCAAACATATTTTCTATTCTAATATAATTTAAAATCTTTGATTTTTATCTATTATATAATACTTTTTATATAATATGTATATTAATGTATAAAAAATATTTATATACGTTGATATTACATATGAATACGATATTTAGGTGTTTATATGTATTCCTATATTATCTTATATTATTTATTAACCTGCAAATTTATTTAAATTAAAACTTATTATAATTTTGTATAATTAGATATAATTTTAGTAGATTGATTAATTTTTTAATATATTTGAAAGGTATAAATATTTATAATAATTATACGTACATATTTTTTGATAAACAAATAAAAATTTTTTAATAGAATAGAATATGTAAAAGAAATATCAATTTTGAATAACATATTAATTTTACTACATTTAATCTTAAATAATTTTTAAAAAACATTTGTTTACAATATATAATATAAAAATATTTTTTAAAATTAAATTTTTGTAAAAAAATATCCTTATCTAAAGCAATAACATTTTTTCCTTTAAATATTTTATATTATTGGAGAATTTAAAAAAAAAATTGATTATTATTCATTAATTTCTACAATAGCTATCTTTAAAGTTAAAATTAAACATCCATCAGTAAGTAATGCGGTAGAAAATATAAAAATAGAATTGAATAAAACACGAAAGAAAATAGCGAAACAAGCAAGAGAGTATTATAGTGCACAAAGTAAAAGTTCTTATAATTTTGAAATTTTGCACATGAATGCATATATCTACTATATATGACAAGTAAAAGAAAGTCTTCATCTTGAAGAAAAATCAAACCAGCAGAATTTGGTAATATATATAACTGCTCTCCAAACGCTCTATAAAATAAAGACACTGATTTTGTACATTTAAGCTCCATAACGGATCGCATGATTGTTGTGACGTATGGTCGCAGCAAATCAACACGTGTTCGACCAATCGTTTTTTGTCTTGTTTTTCATTGTGTATCTTTCTTTTTTCTCTTAATATTACATAATCGTTTATTATATAATATAAGTAAATTGATATAAAATATATTAAAACCTTAATAACAGATTTTTCTTTAGTTTACGCAGATTTACATAACAAAATGCAAAGCAGATAATATATTTAGCTAATAGAAACTAATATGATGTAAAAAATAAATATTTTATAAAAAATAATGAACAAATTAATATAAAAATAAAGGTAGAATAGGGTAAGCATTAATAAAGGTTTCTTGTAAAAAGCAATAAGGCCTCAGGCACATGCACATTCTGTTTATTAATCAGGACATCGTTTGAAACAAAAGTTAATAAGTATAAACTCTCGTTTTCTTTGTTTTTTTCTTTTTTCAGTTTTCTTTTCACTTTTTTCTAATAATGCGGAACGTTGCTGGATATCTTCAAATAATCGCCAAAATATTAATCCTCCACTTAAATATCGTTTAATTAACAAACATATATATGTCATGTATACGTCGTGTAGTATATCATTAATCATTTGAAGATCATATCCTGACGTCTTAAGGTGTCTACTTATTTCTCTCTTCTTCTAATATGTATTTTTTATTTTATATTAATTAACATTAAACCCTTACATCTATGTTTATTCTATAGCTCTAAGGTAGTCTGATTACGCTTAAGTCCTGTATTTTACAAACTCCAAATGAGCGAATTCCGACGATCTTCAATTTCATACCTGGGATTAAACTTACTGTTTCTTCTTTTTATAAGTTTTCATTCTAGGCATTTAAGTACTTAGATTATAATAAACATACAGAGCTGCATACAAGTTTTGAGTCTCTTTTTCCTTATTTTTCTCTTTTATGTACATACAAGCAAAATTTTAATTTGGATTGTATTTAGGTCATCAGTATTACAAAAATGATTAGTACGCTTTTTCCTTGCTATTTAAGATTTTTAGCATTCAATTTTTAAAGTATAAGCATATTATTAATTGACAATATAAAATACAAATTAGTTTTTAATTTAATTACAGGTTCTAAAAAACTTGTGTCATTTTATTTAGTTATATTAATTACAAATTTTACTATTGAATCGCTTTAACGTATTTAATCATGTTTTCTATTAAAATATGTCTATACATTTATAGTATCTTTTTACAATAGTAATGAATGAAAACAAAATTTTAGTTATTTAAATAAAATACTACGGGTAATTCTTAAAAACTATACACATAAATAAATGCTACAAAATATTTTCAAAGAAAAATTAAAATATAGATTGACTTATTGTTATATAATACAAATCATTATTTTATTAAAAACTAAAAGTAATCAATTAATTAAGTTTTTTAAATATACAAATAATTTAAAATATTGGTAGCAGTTTGATTTTAAAATATATATTACTAAAATATAATATTATTTCATCTGACACAAATAATAATATTGTAATATTTATGATAGACGGTAATGATTGTTCTTTTTAAAATTAAAAGTCACAGATTTTTTATGGTTTAGCA
This sequence comes from Dolichoris vasculosae, assembly GCA_018907195.1. Classification (NCBI taxonomy): domain Eukaryota; kingdom Metazoa; phylum Arthropoda; class Insecta; order Hymenoptera; family Agaonidae; genus Dolichoris; species Dolichoris vasculosae. The sequence goes on from JACCHY010000018.1 coordinate 5,332,465, forward strand.
TTAAAAAAATATAAGTTAAATTCGAATAAAATAAATATTGTAAGATCATTTTTTTTTAAATAATTTTTTAAAGTAACTAAATTTTTTAAAGTACCTTGTTGTAATTAAATAAATTTCTTTTTAATAATAATCATATTTTTTTATAATTCCTGAATTTATAAAAATTATTTTGAACATTTTCTGCGTTTTTTTAATTAAAAAGAAATATATAGATGTTTAAATATCGTCTAAAGCGATCCAGTAAGGTGTAATCTCTTTTGTTATATGAATTTTATAATTAGTTCATTTTAACATTATTGTAAAATAAATTAAGAATACTGAAATGTTGCACTGAGAATAATAAACTCTGCAAGCAGACTGTAGGCACGTTAAGAACTTGTTTTTCACGCTCTTATTTTTATTCTATTTGTGGTATTTGTATTAGTATGAGTATCAATTCGTTTGGTACTACTAATATCTGACACTACTAAGAAAAATTTTATTTCATAAAGCAAAATATACTTCATAGAAAATTATAAATAAACGAATAAAAATAATCTCTTGAAACTTTAATTATTCTTTTGAATTTAATACATTCAGTTATACTAACTTTTAGTCTTCATTCATAGATATAGCTAAGCTAAAAACCAATAAATATTATAAAACTAATTCATTAAAAAAGAATTACTGCTGAAATGAAATTAATAAAGGAAAACGTTAATTATTATTATTATATTTGTTTCATATTAAAATTAATTATGAATTCATTATTGTATTATTGTATTATTGAAGATTTCGCAATTACAAAGTAATACAATTCCAGATATATAAAAAAAATTATCTCTATAAATTATGTATAATTTTATAAACATTAGTCATTTATATTAAATGTTAAAAAAGTTTCTTATTTTGTTAAAAAAGTTTCTTATTTTATTAAAAATATCTTATTTATAAAAAGTATTCAAATTCAGAACCGAATGAATTCATTTATAAATAGAATTTCCGTATTTATATCTGTGATAAAAGTTTGTCATATTATATAAAAAGTTTATTAAAAAATAATATGAAATATATTATTTATTTAATTTATGTTTTCAAGTAATAATTCTATAAAAATTAATCTTAAAAAATTGTATTTATAATTTATTTTTGTACTTTTTTTGATAAATAATAGTCATTTATATTTCTGATTTTAGAATGTCGACAAACAGAGTTATATGTATTGAAAAATTTTATTTTCCAAGTAACTTTTAAATCCATAAGAGTTCTATTTTTTCTAACATGAACTTTTAAAATTATAAAAAATTGTGTGTATTATATCAAAATTTTAATAGTTTCTACTTATTCGATCTTCGTATTTGCATATTAAATAATCAAGATTTGAATTCTATATACAAATTGAAAAAACTAGATTTTAAAATATAGAAGATCATGAGACAATTTTCAATTTTATTTTCTTTAATTCAATAAGTTTAAATTCTTCTTCAGTATTAAGAAACTATTTTAAATATCAATTCAGTTTCAAAACATTCAATGGAAAAATAAATTACACATTTTTTGGGATAATTTTCTTTTTATATCGATAGATTTTAACATTTTGTCTTTCTTTTTTTAGAATTAAATGACGATGATTATCGTCAATCCAAAATGTATTATAATAGCAAAGTCTAGAAATATTTTGCTTTCCCATGAAATCCATTTCACTTTTTTATAATTAAATAGTAAAATATAATATTTTATCTACTATAATGATAACATATAAAATTTAATATTATTATAGTGATAAAATAAAGTATGTTGTAAATATTATGAAAATTCAATCGTTGTAAGATTAGTCACTTATTTTTAAAATTTCCCATACTGTAATTGTATTTTCACTTATCTACGTATAATGTTATATTTTATTATTAATTTCTATTTATATTTTAGTGTATGGAAGTCACAAACTTTGAAGCTTATATTAATTAGTACATTATATATTTGTCGCGTTCATTATCATTCTCGAAGTGCTTTGTCGTGAATTTTCGAAAATATATTATAGACTTTGACAAGTATAAAAAACACCATCACTTTTTCTCTTTACTCAAGAATTATATAATTAATACAGGTAAATCTCGAGTATAAAAGTACGACAAGATATGTTTCATTTTATTTTTATTCAGTTGTATTTTGAAAATCAGATTGACTCGTATGTATATAAAAAATAAATTAGAGAAATGAGTGAAACAGATCGTCATATATTTGTAAACTCGAGTTTCACACGGATAAACTAATCCTTTCTCCTGGCTAAATCTTATAGAATACTTTATGAGAGAACATATGATTAATTTTTTCTTTTTTATCTCAATATAAACACATTATCGCATATACGACTTATTCTTGCTTCGGCACCTCTATACATCACCGAACTGCAGAAATCGGCGTGTTATTTCGAATACTTTAAAAATGCTATCTCGCAATGTTTTACTTCTTACCTTTGTATATATTACAGCGTTTAGATGATTTTATATATATCATCTATTATTAGAAAAGCCTACTTCTAGTTTGGATTTCAACAAAAATATAGACTATATTCTTATTTTTTATAGATATATTTATCATATATCTACACTATAATAAGTTAAATTATGATATAAATTACACAACAATTTTATCTTTTCCATTTAAATAAAAATATATTTAAATTAAATTCGCGTATATACTTTTAATGTTTAATACTCATTCTATTTTGGCAATTTCTTAAATTAAAATAAAAATAATTATATAGGAATAATTTTAATATTACTCTATCGATTGCTTAGTTTACTACTAATTAATATTATATAAATGCAAGTAAACTAATATAATTGTAATAAATATAACATAGATTTTTAAATTTCTTCTACAAATTTAATCTTTTCTACATAAAAATACATACAAAATAATTTGATTTTTCACAAATTTTTTTTATGAGAAAATTATATACAAAGTTATTTTATAAATAGTTACTTAAAATCATTAAAAAAAATATTCATGTGAATAGTCGTAAATGTCAGTCCTTTTTTCACACATTCAAAAAACTACACTATTTAGAGTTATCTTTATTATTTCATAATTTTTACATATTTTTATATAGTATATAAAAAAAGGAATTTAATAATTAAATATTTATTAGAAATCAATTGACTAACCAAGATATATTTATTAATTTTAGAGCAGCTTACTAAGATAAAAACAATTAATATAGGTAATTTAACAAAATTAAATAATATTTAAACAATTAAAAAAATGAAAAAATTATTCTTTAATACACGAAAAATTTTATTCTTTTTGTAATTATGTTTTAAAATGAATTAAAAATATATAATATTAAATTATAAATCACACAAATGCTTAAAAAAATTTTAAATTATGTTGAAATGCTCAGTATATTTTTCTATTAATTAGAAGTACTAAAGTAACATTAAAGAATTTTATTAAGAAATTATTTTTATATCTTATTTTTCAAACCTTCTAATAGTGAAATATATTTTACTGTTCAAAGTATAAAAATTTACAACAGTTTCTCTGTATTAACTCTAGTATTAATATTTCAAAATAAAAATACTTAAAATATGTTGTGAAAATAGATTTAATTTTGTAATGGAATATTTAAATAATCTTTTATGGATATTACTTTCTTATTAAAATAGCAGTTTATACAAATAAGATTGAATTTTTGTAAAATTTATTTGAGATAATTTAGTAAATATTGCTAGCAACTTTTTACATATTTTCTTTAATATTATACAAAGGAATGAATATGTTATGAATAAAAAACATGAGCTTCAAATTTGACATCAATTTCCACTCTAAAAATGGAAATAAGTTTTCGTTGCAAAGTTAAGTTTCTCAATTATTTTATTCATAGCATAGACAATTTATTTGAAATTTTTAGAGTTAAATGCATCTCTTAGAAGCGAGACACGCCGATTCCTGCAAGTTTTACATTAGGTTTCAGACAAATCTGACGCGACTTATATATTTATACGATTATAGGATTCGTGACAAAATATATCTGATGCATTCGAGGTGATTGGTTGGCTAGGGGCTGGGGGCGGTATCAGAGAGTACGTTGTGAGTGATTTACTAAGAAACGCTCTCGAAAACCTATGTTCAAAAATTAGGTTCGAGAGGTATTTTTTATCAGGTTCTTTGCGCTTGTCCGCAAAGTCATGGCTGGTCTGCGTTAGATAGGTTATTGTCGGTTATCTTTGTAGTACCTATCCCATGTTAGTCGTTAGACGGATCATCACCACGCACCAACCTGTTTTTTAAGCCGATTATTAATAAATGAGAAAATATCGTTAAACTACTCTATGTTTTCATACATTATAGTGTCAGCAATGTCAATTTTCATTCTTATTTTAATGACCAGTTTTTTAAAATTATTTATATATTACATTTTAATGACAATATTTTGCGAGCCAAGTAGGAGGGAAACTTTTTAATATATTTTTATTTCAATATATACGTGATAATTAATTGTAATTATTGAATACATATTATATAAATAATTAAATATATAAGTCAGTGTTGTTTATAACAAATTATTAATAAAATTAATAAAAAGTTATAATACTAATTTAAATACTGAGTCTTAAGAAAAATATTTTACATTTTTAGTATTGCTTGATTCATTTAAGAAGGTATATTAAATTATTTAATTAATTTATATAAAGCATTTAATTTCATAAGTTTTTTTATTAATAATAATGATTTATTTTAAGTTAATGTAAAATTAATGTAGCATAAGCAAAAAAAGAAAATTTAAATGTTTGGATACATGTAGATATATATATTTTATGATTATGTTACGTATGTAAAATATGTTCTGCTATGTTTAAAATAAAATTTAAAAATATTTTAAAATAGTTATTAATGTATTAATTAAAAAATACATTATTTACATAATCATAAATATAATTTAAATATAATGAAGCATAAATATATTGAAACATCACTATTTAGTACTTTTTATTATTTTTATAGTAAAAAAATAAGTATTAAGTTTTTTAAATCATATATTAAAATATGGATTATTGAAATGTGAAATAAGTTGATTATTCACCCTTTAAATATTCTATTTCAAAGAAAATAAATATATTTGTTTGTACACAACTTTTGTAACCTTGAATATATTATAATATTTATAAAAAAATAAATATATCGTTAAATATTAAAAGTAAAAGTTGCAAAAAATTTAAAACATTTTTTTAAAAATTTTATATTAATTTTTCGTAATATTAAAAAAATATATATTCGATAAAATAAAGTCACCCTCCTAAATTTGTTCTTTTTACATAGTCGAATGATTTTGTGGCTCATTGTATGCATATATTTATATTCGCGAAATAGAACTTATTGAAGTGCTACAAAAGTCACTGAAAAGAATGACACTTAGATGACTATCAAGTATCAGAATAATTGGCATAAATGAGGCACTTGAATATCGAAACTAAAAATCAAGGCCAGAGATAGAAGTCAACGGAAATATATTGAATACGCTACATAAAAAAAAATAATATTAAAAATGATCAATTTTTTTTTATGTGTTTAAATAAATGCTTTTGAAGGTTAAATGCACAAAAATTAATTTCTATAAGATATTGTTAGAATCAATTTTAAACTTTAAGGTTATAAATCCATTTTTAATTGTAATATAGAATTTAAATAAAAATTGAATATAAAAATATTTCCTAAAATAAAGCTTTATTTATACGTCATGAGTAATGTGTATCACGAAATTTTGCAATCTCTCAATGTTTGTACTCAATAAACATGTAATTTTAAGTATAATCACGACTGACAAATTGGAACAAGTCTATTGAATCTGAGATTCATTGACGTAGGCATGTAATGGTGCTTGTTACAAGCGAGAAATCCTCGATCTTACCATGGCGCCTGGTTTTCCTTCTCCTGGCTTCCCCGATTCCCCTCGTAGGCCCATCGGTCCCTATAAAATTCATATTTCTATCATATTTTTTGGCTTATTCTGTTAATTATACTATTTAATTAGAAATGATCACAAGATAATTAGTTATATTCGATTTAAAATTTCTAGCGTTTTCATGTGTCCAATATAAATTCAATATAAAAAATAATATAAAAAAATTATTCAAAGATAATTGAAAAGATTTTTATATATTTTTAAAAATATAATAACATAAATCAAACTTAATATTTTCAATAGTTTTTTTTACTTGTAAAATAAATATAAATATAGTTGTGGATAGAAATATTTCTTTATAATTTCAATGATTAATTTATAAATTTTTCTTTTATCAATAAATACCAATATCTATAGATATTAATATATATTTTATGCGTGTAAATATTTAATTCATAATATTTTAATTAACAAGATGTATATTTTCAAATATTTTATGAATTTGTTTACAAATTATTATTGTGTTAAAAGAATTAAATATTTTTTTTACTTTTACACATAAGATTTATAAATCGTTATTATATATATTCAACTATCACTTAATTTTTCTATTTTAAATTCGTTATATTTTTCACTAATATATTATATAATTTATACATGAAACGTTATTACTGTTTAAATTAAAACTTAGTTTTCTTGTAAAGTTTTATTTCTATAATTTTTGTTGATTTTTCTCTTGTTATTATATGTGAGTCAATTTATATTTATCTATATGCATTTATCTATATGTATTTATCTACATGAATTTATTTATATTATTTGTCTATATTATTTATCTATATTTATATTTATTTATCACATTTATTACATTTTCTAAAATTAAAGTTTTATTTTATTTTAAAAATAAATATTAAAAATTACATTCAAAGATTTCAATATAACTTGATTATATAAATAATAATAAATATAAGTATGTAAAAAGAATTTAATAATTCATTAACGTATATTATATTATATACGTTAAAAATCATAAATATATTGTGAACAATTATTTTACGCATACCTTTCAAATTTATATTAAATCATAATCTCATTCTTATATTCATTGAAGTATAAGTTTCATCTTTACTTTTTTGTAAAATATACGCGTATAAAACATAAAAAAACTTGAAAGATTAAACTTAGTATCTTGTAATATAATCCAATGTATATAAAAATAATTATTTTAAATTAGGGTTCATTATAATTTTTAATGTTATACTTAAATAGTCTAAATTAATGGAATACATATTAGTAGAATATATATTATATTTATTTAGTGGACTGTATGAATTTATATATAATTTAAATTTTGTAGTTTTAAATTATATTAATATATATACGTACGGGAAGTCCCATCGGGCCAGGATCGCCCTTCCCTCCTTTTTCACCCTAAAATAATAAATTTACACAATAGTAGCTACAACTATAGGTTATGGGTTATAGATTATAGTAAAATCAAGAATATAATATCAAACTTTTGTAAACTTTTTAAAGTAATATAAATTTTGAATTTACTATAGAATAGCTATTAATAAATATCTGCTACAATCAATTTTCTAATGTCATTTTAATTTTAATTATTTTAATTTTAATATATATTCACAAAAGTACTTGAATTTCTTTTTAATATTTAAGAAACAGCGATTTCTTTTTTTTCTTATTAAAATTTTATTAAGTTGACTACGGTTACGAACTGTAGCACTTTAAGATTTATTATGATTAAGTTTCGAATATCTAATATTATCTAATATAGACTAGTTTAACATTTCGTTAAAAACTTGCAGCATAACAATTACTTATATATATATACTTTTATACTTTATTATTCATTATTCAGAAGGAATCAACGAAAATATATAGTTTGTGTGAGTTATAAAATTCATGTTTGAAATCAAAATGGCTAGAATGTATAATTATATTTTATAAGATTAAATTATTAAAACTATTATTATATTGTTATAATTATATAATAAATTTTTATTTGATTTATTTAAATGAAAATTTAAAGATACTCTGAATAATACTCTTAAATAAAAGATCATATTATTCTTAAAACAATTTAAACAAAATATGAGAGTTAAATCTTATTTTCATTCTTCGTTAATTAATAAATAAATTCGTGACGATTGATATAATTTAGTAACAAATTAAGAAATTGATCAAGATAAAAAATTTCTTGCAAAAATGCAAAAATATTTAAAAAATTGGTTACATATGATTTTCGAACCTACAAGATATTGATAATGGTTTGCTACTTATGCTTTACGAGTTCAGGTAAAAGATAATAGATATGATTACTGACAGGATCACCCTTGGTACCATCATGCCCTCGATCTCCTTTAATGCCGGGTGGACCTTGGAGTCCGGCTGTACCTGCTGGTCCTGGAGGTCCTGGAGGTCCCATTATCTGAAGAATAAAAATATTCAAATTAGTAATTATAATAGATGAAATTATAATATATGCTATCCTCTAGGTTTTTACATATGATAACGTAAATACTTAAGTTTAAAGTTAAATTTGTATTCTATTTAATATCAATATTTTTTATATAAGTTAATTATAATTAAATTTATTATATAATATTTTATGCCCCGTAAAAAATATTCGTAACTGTTACTGAAAATACATAACAATTCTTTATTTTTTTACACATACATTCTAAATATTTCGTATGATGCAACAAATAGTAAACACTTTTAATAATTGATAAAATACATGCACGTTTTTTAATACTGTAGATGTTTTATTATTATTTTAGTACTTTATGAGGACTAAACATAGTTTATAAACGACTTGAAGAGATAATATTATTTATAAAAAATAGTTACAATTATTTTTTCAAACATCAAGTTTTTAATTTTACTTTAATTTATTTAAATGCTACTTACATAGGAACCCGTCATTTCACCAGCATTAAATTCAAACGTACTGTCACCCTACGGATTTAATTATTTATTATTAATTATTTTTAATATATGGTGCTTAAAATGAAAAAATATATGTGATTGAGATTTAATGTTTTACCTGTCTTCGTCTTAGCTTTTTGTACTTCTGCTTTGACCAATTTAATAAATCATGAAAAATAAAGTTAAATTTATAATTTTGTTAAAAAAATTATTATAATTATAACTAATACTATAAATTTCAACATACGGATTCGCCTTTATCACCTTTATCGCCTTTTTGACCAGGATATCCCTTAGAAATGATAAGAAATGTTTAATATTAAATATTAATCATTTATATAATACATTTTAAGAAAACGTTAAACTACTTTCTTGATTATTCTGAATATTATAAATAAGATTGTATTATTTTCTTGCATAATAGAAATATAAAATAATGCATTCATTGTATTACATTAATTATATTAAATAAATAAATATCAAGTATGATTATTTAAAAATATTAAATTCTATAATATACTAACCGGTGGACCAGGTAAACCAGGGGGACCCATAAGTCCTGGCGGTCCTATATTACCATAGTCTCCTTTTTCTCCTTTTGGTCCATAAAGTCCCTTTGAAAATTGTTTTAGGAAACATTTTTATAAGTTATACTATTATTATACAAATTGATTTTTTAAATTATTTATTATAAATCGTATCTTAGTTAAAAATGAATATATATAATTGTTGAAAAATTTAGTAAAGAAAATTGGCTAAATATTAAATAAAAAACTTACGGGTAATCCAGGAGGACCTTGAATACCAACTTCTCCATTAAGTCCATTTACACCTGTCGACCCTGGAGCTCCCTGATCTCCTTTGGGGCCTGTAATTTAAATAAAAAAGAGCAAATGTTGATATGAGTTATATCATCAAATAAAATTCAAGCGAAAATTGTTCTGCGCTAAAGCATTGGTATTGATATATCCTTTAATAGGCCAGAGTCACCTTCAAACGATAATCGTAGTACTAAATAATTATGGATGCCCTGATGATATTGATTTATTTATTAATTAAATTCAACGTTGTCCAATTACGACACGAACGACAATGCGTATGGTAATATTCTGCCTTCTAGAACTTGCTCTCCCCGCATTCGCGAGACTCGCCCTTCGGGCCTTTCTTCAAATTCATTACTGCCAATAACTTGGCTTTCAAACCTCGGTCACTCTATAATGAAGGCATTATAATTTTGCATCTCTCCAGCTGACTCTCCAGTAAATTTAATTTCACTTATTGGATATTTATTGAATGACAATGGAAGATTCGGGAGTTTAGATTATAGGTCCACGTGTGAATAAAACTAAATGGAAAAGGTATATGCGACGATTGACATTGAAAAAGAGAGTGAAAGAGAGATAGAAAACAGAGAGAAAACAGAGCAATAAAGTATTATATATGTTATAAAAATTTTAACAACAAAATAAAAATTCTTTAAAAAATTTAATTACACGATACTTTTTATAGGATATACAAATATTGAATACATAATAGATATGTGAATTCTGAACATAAAGAAATATTATAATAATTTCATATTGAAATGTGTTTCAAATTGAAAAAAAAATTTGTTAATTTAATAATAAGATATATAGATTCCACAATTTAATACAAATTTATTCAATAGATAATTTCAATAACGATAAAATTTTACATAAACTTTTTTATTCAATATATACATAAATTTTCCAAATAAAAAATTATAGTTAATTATGCAGTAAAATTAATTAAATACAAATATATGAATTAATGCTTACAATAATTTAAGTTATATTTTAATTATTTTTATTATTTTTGTTTTTGAGATAAAAATAATAGAAAATATATGTTAATCAAAGTTATGTATATAAAACTCAAATGTAATTCTGAATATGAATATTTTATATATTTTTAAGAATTACAGAATATTTTTAAATGAAAATATGTGAAACATTTTCAAATTAAGTATAATCTACTAGATTGTAGTAAATATGTCATATAAAATTTAATTGTATACATCTTTAAATTTTTTTTTATACAATATATAATTTACATTCGAAAAGGAATTTAAAAATATAAAAATTAATAAATTATGAACATTGATTAAAAGTATTTAAAAAAAAAATTGCACAATTAATGATATAATCAACATTTATATTCCTATATTTATTACTTCTAATAAAAAATATATGTTAATGATTATATAATGTATAAATATTATAAGATTTATATAATTTATTTAAACCATATCATAATTTTTTATTTAGAGGATAAAATTAATTTGTTTACACAAGAGATATTATTATTTTTCAATACACATAACTCTATATAGTATTTTAATGTACACAATTATTATAATGAAATTAAATGAAAAACATGTCTAATATTTTATTTATTACATTTTTGTTAGAAGTAAGATAGTATCATTTAAATAGCATTTAAATAAATGTAAGCAATAAATAAGTACATTAACTATTTCAGTTATAAATAAAAATGGAAAATACTATATATCTTAAAGTGTTATTAATTATATTAATTGTTATTATATCAATTAAAAATATATAACTACATATTGTACACCACACCAAATATAATATAATGAATAATTAATCGTGCACAGCTTGATTAAATATATTAATCTAATAATTGTTTACAAAATATATTAAACATAATCGTACACATGATTAGAGAATAGCTGTTAAATAAAAGAATAACAAGGTTATACAGGATTTCAAAAGTAATATATACACATAAATAGTTATTATAAAAGAAAATCTGCATCCGTCCATAAAATTCCATTAAATCTTTATTTACAAATATTCTATATATTATATTATTATTATTATTATATATATATTATATATATATTATTTAATTTTTTAAAACATTTATTAAATCTTCTGTATAATTATGTTAAATTCATATAGTTAGAACTATTAAAACATAAGAAATAATCAATGATCTATACAATGAATATAAAGATATGCTAATTCATGTGGCTTAGTTCTTGTTTTTAATAGATAACGATTTTTATTTTAGTACAATTGTCTAGCGAAGCAGAAAAGTTTATTAAAGAAATATATTAACGAGTTTCATAATGATAGAAACGTCGCTGTTTTAATTAATACTTACGCACAAGATCGAATCAGGTAGAGAAGAATACACATGGAGTCTCAAAGCCATTGTAGTAGAGCGTTGGCATATTAGTGATTAATGGATTTACCCCGACTTATGCGCGCGACATGCGCGTAAGAGGAGATTGATTGATTGATTGATTGGTTGGTTGGTTGGTTGGTTGGTTGGTTGGTTGGTTGGTTGGTTGGTTGGTTGGTTGGTTGGTTGGTTGGTGCTGTGGTAATGGGTGCGGGTGTTATTTGCTACATAAACACAAATTAGTTACAAGCTACGATACGTGACCAAAGATAACAGTACTCGGCTCCACAAGGTTCAAAGTAGTTATATACAAAAGCTTAAACTACTATATTCTATGTACACTCTATAAATGGTTACGTTAATATGTGTATAAATCTAATATATGTGTTAAATATATAAATTTGTAAATATATATGTGAGTAAGAAAAGAAAAAGAAAAAAATTTCAAATTACATAAATTTAAAACTTACTAATTGTGTACAAAAATTATTAATTAAAAAATATTAATAGATGTTATTTTATAATTAATTGGTCCATTAATAAACATAAATCAATATTGATTTGAGAAATGATCGAGTAAAATATTTTTATCACATAAATTTTTTAGAAAAATTTTTAGTTTTAAGAATTATATGTATATAATAATATATATTTTCATTTTTTCTTTTATGTATAAGTATTACTTATAAATGTAAAAAAAGAAAAATGTATTACCTTTCATGATTATTCTCTGCTTGTTAAATAAACATAAATGAAATTAAAAGAAAATTATTATTACGAATATTATTTTACAAATTCAAGCTATTAATTTCGTAAACAACTATGAATTGAATTAATAAAATAACTTTATAAACACAATGGTATTATTTATTAAGTTGTATTAAGAAATTCCATTTAATTTTAATATTTCACATGCAATCTATTATTTTAAGAATTAAGTAGTTTAAAATTAACGAAACAATAAATATTTTAGAAAATTTTCATTAATTTAAATGATTTTATTTATTTATTTTTGTATATATATATATATATATACTAAATAATTATGTATATAATATCTAGGTATCTAAATAACACTTTAACACTTAGAGATGCGTAAGCGTTTAATAAAATAAAAAACTCTGCCCAGAGAGAAAATACATATATATATAGTAATTTTAATATTTAATAGAATACTGTAATTTTTTGGAAATAAAATAACTAGGTAAGTTATATAGATAAAATAAAACAAAATTTCAAAAAGTAAAAAAGAAAAAATCTCTTTTGAATACTTTGTGGCCATAATCTGCTTTTATCATCGGTGGTTAATTGTTCGTACTTTTAATGATCACATTTCTATTGAACAATGCCACGATATAAAAGAAATTTTGAAAAGTTGCCTTTTTTGTTTTTCTAACATATTCAGATATATTTTAATTATGAAACAACGACTTAATGTGCATACATTTTGAATTTCATAATTAGTAATAATCAATATAAATAAATATGTATGTCAGAATTATAAGGTTATTTTGTTTCAATAATATTTTTACTATTATTTGTAAGATAATTAATAAATAAAGCGATATTATAATTAATTGAAAGAATTATATATTTAAATAGTTCAATATTTTAAGGTAATCAGTATAACTTAGTACATATTTTGATATTGACAAAATTTATATTATAATATATTGGTAAATTGATGGAAATATGTTTATTTGATAATATGCAAGTAAAAATGATATATTAATCAAAACTATGAATATTATATTTTAAAATCATTTTAATATTAGAGTAAGAAAATTATGTATTAAAAAATTAATAGAAATTTTCTATAATATAAAGACCTACAGTTCTAAATAATACTCTAGTTAAACATAATAGATAAACATATTATTCTAAGATCACGTGTAAGTTTACATAAGAAATATGAAACGGATTTATAAAATTACAACAGATTTTTCTATAATTACAAGTTAGTCATGAAAAAATATAAACTATTTTATTTTTACTGAAAATTACTAAACTGTTTTATTCTCTCTGCGCAAAGCTGTCTCCTGTAAATTATACTCTATTGTTTGTTACACAATACTTACGCGCAATGTTTAAGCAGCGCGATCGAAGGCTCAGCGAGTAGTAACGTAGCACTAGTGGTAATCGTTGTAGTTACTTTTACCTACAGAGAAACTGCGAGCACTGAGACAGTCAGAAAAACACAATATATTCGTTTGTACAACAAAGAACCACAGCAATTTCGTAAAGCCAAGTTGAAACATCGTACAGGCATCTTTTTAACGGAGGTTTTGTTGATTTTTTATTTACTTGAATATATATGTTTGCGTGTATATGTGGATATATGTATATCTTCTTTTACTTATATATTTGTATTAATATATAAATATGGTCGAATTTTTTTTCTTTATATCGAAAAAACAAGACGAGAAAAAACGAGTAATACGTGTTATTTGCTGCCACCAACGTTTGTATTTATTATCACTATAATTTTCTTTTAATAATTAATATATTTACTATATATATATACTTATCTTATACATTATAATTTAAATATATTTTTTCACATTAGTATAGTTAGAGAAGTGATGAAGCTACTTTTTGTAATATAAAAATAAATATTTTTATATGTTTAAATTATTTTACAAATCTATTAAAATAAATAATTATATATAATTAATAAATAATCAATAGTTATGTATTAAAATTAAAATTAGATATATTTTGAATCATTTATTATTAAAAAAATATTTAAAAGTTAATTCAATGAAAATATAACTTGTAACGTTTAGAATGTTCTTTATAATGTTTGAGGGGTTTAATATACAACTCATTAATTACATTAAATTCTTATAAAATTTATTTAATATCAGAGAAATATTTTAAATTATTTATATGAAAGAATATTTATTTTAAAGTAACAAAAGCAGTAATATTAGTTAATACACGAATACTATAAATAAAAGAATGATAGAATCATGTATTTAATTCAGAATTAGAGAAATTGAAATATTCGCGAAAATGAACGAGAAAAATGGTTTCTTTTCACTTTATGAGTGAAAAAATTAAAATAAATAATAGGATAAAGCGATAAGACAGAAGATAATTGGTGTAAGCTTTTCAAGTAAATGTGATACAGATAAAGATTAAGTATTACGGAAATCGAGAGAAAAGGAAGGCTAAAGTAGATAAAGAAAGAAAAAAGAAAAAGAATCGAATGTCCATTAGTATCGAAACTTATTTTAACTTTGTACGTTTTTTTAATTCTATTTTACATTTTTTATTTTGCCTTTTAATGGTAAGTTATTTTGTACATGATGCTGATCCTAATTATATTGCAGCAAATTTCACAAATATCTGTAAGAAACTTTAAAAAATGTGTGCACAAGATTTATTCGCATAAGCATTCAGCAAAGCATTTTTAATTTATTGGGTAGATATTCGAAATCAGAAGCAAGATTACAAAAGAGACAAAGTAACAGAAACTAGTCGTTTCAATTCAATTTCATAGCATACATGTTTTTTCCGACTGGAATTGTAATTGAAAGAAGTAAATATATGCGGTGCGTTATGCAGAATTCAAACAATGTATTTTGTATGTACATTATATTTGTATTTATGTGCACAAAAAAATTCAATAGTTTTTTATTTATTTTAGTAGTTATAGCATTTTAATTTAAAAATGCTATTTTTATTTAATTAAAGTTTGATTGATATAATTTTACACAATTTATTCTATGTACATATTTTATTTATATTTTATAGGATGAAAAATAGTATAGAAATTAAACTATAAAATGAAAAATAATAACTTTTTATTGTAAGTACATCGTATAAAATAAGTAAGTATAAAAGTATTAAATTTGATGGGACTGTTAAAGTTTTATTTTTATATAAAGCTGCATGCATCTTAAAAATGAGCCACATTCAGTATTGATATTTAAATAATATTTAGTATAGTATTTCATGCAAACATGCAAGTATACGAGCAAATTCAATTAGAATTAGTATATGTAACTATGTTTTTCTTTTCAACGTAAATTTCATGCTTTTTACATTTTACAATATACATAAGATATAAATTTGGATAAAGTTTTTATCGGGTATAAAATAAACAAGGATAATTTTAGTTAATATATTGAAAAGAGCAAAAATCAGAAATAAAATATCATATGATAGTGATATTGTATTGTATTGATATGATATGGTATATATATGGTAGTTAATGAAAAAGGATTGTGAAAAAAAAAATTGTTTTATTAAAAATATTTTTGAAGAAATTGATAATGATTTTTACCAAAAATTATTTATATTTTATTTTTAAAAAATGCACAAGCTAAATAATTAAAATAAAAATTTGCAATATTGAAATTGAAGAGTTCGGTAATCAAATTTTATTATATACTATTAAGAAGCATATTGCTGATGAAGTAAGAGATACACAGGTAGTATCTCTGTTTGTTAGTTAGATCTTTGTATACAATGCTAAAATAGTATATCCAAAAATAAATCGATTACAGGAATTTAATTTTTTTAACGGCATAAATAAAATAAAAGGAAAATGAAGATGTTGAGAAAGGGTTTATTCAAAGGGTTAAGTATGTTGGGATGTCAGGAGAAGGCGGGTGTTGGTATATTGAGAGCTGCACTGGAGAGGTGCTTACCTTTTTGCCTTGCTTGCCACGCCCGCCTTTCTCACCGGGCGGACCGGGTGGTCCAACTGGGCCGGCGTCACCCTTGGTGCCCTGGGGCCCTGTGTATTACCGTACATCAACAAGCATATCACAACGACATGGAATTAGTTCATCAATTTTTCTTTTTCTTTCTTATATTTAACCCTTCTTATTCCCTTTTCTGGATTATCTACTCTTTTCTTGTTTATTTTTTCCTTTTTCATGCGTCTTTGTCATTCATATTTTGTAATTTTAGATTTATTGTGTCAAAATTTATACTATTTTCGAAATTGTATTTATATGCAAGGGTAATCAAAATTCAAATATGCTCTTATGATTACCTACTTGTCGGCAAAATGTTTCTGATAATTTTGTAGATTATACGATTGCCATAATTGAAATATTAATCCAGTATTTTCGTAATAAATGGTTTACTTCACGCCTTGTGCGATCGTAAATTTAAATTCATTAATTCATGAATTAATAATCAAAGCTTTAGAATATTTAAAAATTTTCAAGTAATTATTGTTACGTTTTTATATCTATTAAATTTTATTTCTTTCAGTTTAAAATCTTTTATCACTAATTATATATATTTTTCATTACATTATTAAATTATTTTACGATTAAAGTCGTATTGGTTTATGTTTATAATATAAAAACATGTTAATTTATATATTTTTGTTTATTCTGTTACTTTAAAAACAATTTTATTATTTAATGGCTGCTTATTATATAACATTATAAGCTTTATTATTCTCTATAAAAATTAATTCAAATTGAACCACGAAGACATCCAGATAAATTTAAAAGAAAAAATAATATGAAATTTAATTAAGATAAAATAAGTCATAATTTTATTACTTGAGCTATTGGGCATATTAAAAAAATCTGTCAAAGTTAAACGATAGATAAAGTTACAACTCACTTTTAAAATTAAAAACCTTAAAGATCTTTGATATTATATAAACCACAACAGAGTCCACTGTTCTAATAATATTAAAAATAAAAAATTAAGTATAATTTATATATAAGTTTACTGCATACTAATGTATTGGAGTATTTATTTTTATTCATATTGTATTATATAAGTGAATTATATAACAATAAAAAAATTTATTACCAATAAATGTAAACATAAAAAATGTTTAAAAAATATATGTATAAATTGGAAAAGTTTTGAACTCCATCCTTAACTATTTAGCAAAAGTATTACCTTATAGAAATAAGAAGAACTAGCAATAAAATAAAAATTTTGTTATAAGTATCTTGACTTCGTCAATTTCAGTGAAGAAAGTAGTTCAAATAGTTGAACAGTGGTATTGAGACGAAAAATAAAGCAACAAATTAAAGTAGTACAACGGAGGGATGAATGTCAGTGTGGAGAAACAAGCTCAACCATAGGATTTAAAATAAATGTAAACAGACTTGTCGTTTATGGTCCTTCGAGCAAAAGTCATAAGAAGACGAATTTGGTATCCTTGGAGGTTTTATCTAGTCGTCCGTTAAAAGACAGGTGTTTACTTGTTACATAGATAGTTTCTTTTGTTTCTAAGAAACAGGTACGTACACGTTCATACGTGTGAATGAGTATAGGAATACAATATCATATTGTCGTACAGTAATAGTAATAGAAATGGTATATGCTTTTATAAATTTGTATATATTGTTAACGAGTATTTTTCCTATTCTGTATTCAAATAATAAAGGAAAAAACAATCCTTAAATAATTCTTTTTATTCAAATTTTGTTATATTTTATCATAATTAATTGAAAGTACTTTGTTAATATTAAAATATTTTTCTAATAAACATAAATTTATTTTCTAAATTCTAATCTGTATAAATATTGAACAATAAAGGTCAATATAATAGACATTTTTAAACATAAAAATGTAATAAGTTAGCAACTTTTTCATAAAAAATGGATTTATATATATATAGTAATTTAGTTTTTTATTTTAGTAGAATAATATTAATTTTTAAGATAAATTATTTTATGTAATTTTATTATCTTATGATTAACAATTTCAATAATTTTTTAAAATTTTGCGAATTATTTATCGTGTATTTTTAAATATTGTTTCAACTAATTTAGATAACAATTAAAAATATCTAAATCATTACACATTACATATAAATGTCAAATTTAATAATAACACGATGATTAGCATTTCATGAAAATGTTAATATATGTTGGTATTATACGAATAATACATGAATAATAATAACTTATTAGGTAGTAATTATAAAATACTTTTTCGTACCAGATTTATAAAATTCATAATGACAATTCATAATTTGAACAGAAATTGGCACTACGTCTGTGTATAATACACTTCAGTTTTCAATTTTCATTTTTCATTTCTCTTTTAGTTTAATTACCACTCAATTTTACGAGGAACGATTCTTGTATGTATTTGCTTGTGAGTGTATACAGTTTTTTCTTTAAGTACGTATGTTATACTTATAGCTACGTACATCAGAATACAATAATCCACTGATCTTTTTTATCGGATTATAAGGCGGGAACAAAGTATAGTAGTAATACGAAATAGGTGATTTATTTTCCGATAAAAAGAAGAAAATACGAATATTATATAATGTTTTTGTTATTTAATTATTAGTTCTATAAAATCTTAAATTATTTATATAATATCTAATTTTATAATACAATACTTATAACTTATAAATTGAGTAAACTTTACACTATTCCATAATACTTACAAACATTAACATTATTTTAATAATAACATATAATTAAATACACGGTTTGTAATAATATATACACTTTTAATCAATGTAGTATGTTTATACGATTCTACAGTTCGCGTTAATTTATATAAAAAATTACTTTCTATATTTTAAACATAAAGTATTTAATTTTTTTTATTAAATTTTGTATGATAATTTATATTTTTTAGATTAATATCTTTTTATTTTAGGAAAGTTTTGAAATTTTATATAGGAATAAAAACTTATTCAACAAACTTTAATATAATACTAATACTTTACATAATAATACTAATACATAGTTAATACTAATACTATAATACTTTAATAAATCCTTTTTCATTTTCTGTAAAATTTTTGTAAATTTATAAGTCATTAAAGTATAAACTACCTACACGATTTTTTATAAAGATATTCACAACGTGTTCATGCTTCATTTTTAAATCACTAATATTTGGATTTTATAAATTAAATTGATATAAAGTTAGTTGCAAATATTTTTATGTAATAATTGAATTATTTTTATAAGTATATTTAAAATAAACATGATACTATGTGTTAACTTTTTAATTGGAATTTTTCTTATATTTTACTCAACAAATTAAAAATCTGATCATTATAAGTTTATAGTTAGATAATTTTATTTAAAATTCTATTTTATAGTTTTTTAATTCAATAAATTCAATTGTTATGGTACACATTTATTTCATATTATATAAATATAGATATAATTTTTATTATAATTTTTTAAACTTAATTCATGGATGAATAAATACATTTTGAAATGTTAAATATATTTTTTCTATCGATACTTTTCATATTTTAATTTATATATTACAAAATGTACATAATTTTTCAAACTTGGGTCTATTAAAATTAATAAGATCTAGCCTACCTTGGCGTATAAATAATGTTTGTTATGTGTTTCGATTAGAAAGCACTAAAAATGAATAAGAGAGAAGTAAATTATATAAAATATAAATTGATTTTAGTTAATATTTGATGAATCATGTTAAGAATCATCTGTGAGGAACTAGATATAATCTACGTGGGTTCGTAAAATTTTCTAAGTGTAACTCCACTTACCAGGTGGTCCTGGAGGTCCAGGCGGCCCTTCGAAAACTCCTGTCGCGAATGGTTCACCATTTATTGACGTGGTTAAGCCACGCTCGCCCTTGTCACCTTTGTCACCCTGTAAAATATCCAAGCAGAAATGAAGAAATCAGAGTTTGCATTTTCTTCTAACTACCCATAAGTATTTATACTTAAGAAGCTTTCAGAAATAAGATAAATAGATGTCAAATTTCTATAAAGTACTTATTAATATCATCACCAACCCAAGCATCCAGTATATACCTGATAAAGAAAAAAATATTTGCACATAGAATATTGTAAGATTACTTTCATTTAGTTAAACAACTATGGGGTGATTTTATATTTTTTTAAGGGATTTTGACGGTAGATCATTTTTATATTTTTTTTATAGTTTTTATCCACGTTAACTATTCTATTAATATCATATTTTAAACAATTTATTGATTTATTGATTCATATAAATTTTATTAGTCTTAGCTTATTAATAGTATTTTCTGCTTCTAAAAAGTAGATAATAATTTTATTTAAGTTATTTTATATTTATTTCTTTGGCATTATAAATATTTACCAATCCAAAATATTAGCCTGATATAGTTATGTAAAGTTAGTAACTATCTATTGGTTGAAAGTTCGTATTTTTAAGAGAAAGCTCTAATAAATTTTTAATGTTTACTCTATACTTTCATAAAACTTTAAAATCTATCATAATGTTTACGTAGAAAAAAAAGAAAATTTAAAAATGAAAACCATAGTTTAATTTTAAATAAGACATGGATTTTATAAAAACTTTTCGAATTAATTATAAATACTAGAAATAAAGATTACTTTGTCCGCGGATAAAGATGATTTAAAAAAGGAATAAAAATAATAAGATAACAGAACGTGGAGAGTGGATTAAAAGAGCTTAATTCAGCATAGTTTTATCAATAGATTATAGGATATGTACTGCCTTAATTAGTCCGCAAAAATTGCTAGTTTTGACACAGTAAGTAGAAGGAAAAGTAGTGATGACATCAAAAGATTATAAAATTGTGAGTTAATTACATAAAGAGTATAGTTGGAATGTATCATGTACTTTGCCATGAGCAATTTTAAGGTGAAACAAAGTGGCAATTCTCAAAAAAAATTCATACTAATTTTTAATATTAAATAATTACAATTTAGAATTTCTAGTTTCAATAGAAAAATGGATTATATATTATATCAAAATATTTTATATTTACTTGTTCACACAAATATATAATACAGATTATCAGTGAATATAGAAATTGATCTTTACAAATTGAAATTAATTTTTTTAATATTATTCATTTTCTAAATTATATAGAAAATAAAAAATAATAATATTATCTGATACTTTTATTACTTTATTATAGAACTTTCATTTAAATTACTTTAAAAAATTAAAAATTTTAATGAATATCTAGTAATTTATTTAACTTACATCATTTTACTATATTTGCTAATTTGAAATAATGCATTACATTCTGATTTTGTTATAAACGTTTAATATAAATCTTCATAAGAATTATTTGCATAAAAGCATATTAATTTGTATAAGTATAGAATAGAAAAATTTAAAAATCAATTATTTTTCTTCATATAATATTTTCGAACACATTACTTTATTTTTAATTTCACCTTAAAATTTTCTTAATATTAGGTTAAGTTATTATTCTCTTTATTTAAATTAATTATGTAAATTAATTTCCTAATTTTTTAGTTTTTATTTTTAAATTGTTATAAAAAAAAATTATAATATTTTTTTATCAAAATATATGTAAATTAATAAGATGAACTTTAAAGATTCTAAGTCTATTAGAATAAATAATAGATCACGAGTTTTTTCGCAATAAATTAACGTTCTCACTGGTAATCCTGGTAGTCCTGGCAGTTCGGGTGTTCCATATTTTCCTTGTTCACCCTAAAAAATAATGTTTTCCTATCGAGAATTCCAATAATAATTATTATATAATTATTATTTTCATATCATAAAAAAACAAAAGTTAGAAAAAAATAATTTTTTTTATTTGATTATATTTCAAACTTTTTTAAAATACCTCTGTTAATATTTTATACTTTTTAAAATGACCACTTTTATACCATTTTTTGAGACTGCAATTCATTTTTATACTTTCTAAGATTAATATATAATAAATAATTTTAGTATAATTATAGATAAGGAATTTTAATAATTTTAATAAATTTAAAGCATTTCTATTAAAATAATATATATTTAAAAAATAAAAGCAACAATTTATTATTGTGCTAATTGATATATTATCCATGATAACTAATTTTAGTTATACACGAACTTACTTTAAATGCTTTTCTATTATTGTATGAATTTTAATTTATCAAATTATCTAAAATTAAGATAATTTTAAATTTAAAATACTTATATGTTATTATAAGAATAGTTATTATAACAAATTTAGTTTTTAATTATTAAGTTCGAAGTTAAATAATTTCAGTTTATAAAAAAAGATAATTTTTAGATCTCAGAAGTGAATCTTTATTAAATAACCAATAAATACTACTCAATTTTAATGCCTTAAAAATTACGTATTCATTTTATTATTTAGTTTATTTTTCTAATTAAACGTTATCTAAAAATATGAATTTATCATATAACTTAAACGGTATGTCATGTAACATTTTAAATTTAATAATGTTACTATTCAACAGGAATAAGTCTTGTTCAGATTGAACTAATTTAGAAAATTAATAATAACCTTATTATTCAGTTTTGAACTTTTCAGATTTAGTTTTTTCATTCATAAATGTATAATCTTGTTGAAAAATTTAAAATGTATTAAATATTACATGTACTTAGTAATACAGTTAATTATACAGTAATTTATAGAACCCATACCCTAAAGATATTTCTTAAACATATTCCATTTTGTATTTTATACTTAAAATTTTAGAAAGAAAAAACGATTTTCTTTATTTAAAAATCAGTATATCGGTATTTATTAAATCATTAAGATTAAATTTCGAAAAATTTATTGAGTAGTCAGTCTAATATAGTTTTCTTAAAATTGTGAGAAATACTGCAAGGATTACCTTCAAACCAGCAGCACCAGGAAGTCCTTGGGGACCTACAGGTCCTATGGGTCCAGTCGTACCTTTCTCACCCACAGGCCCAATTTCTCCTTGTAATCCCTGGGTACCGTCATTTCCTGGAGCACCTTTGACTCCTTCGGGGCCAGGCGGTCCTGGAGGACCAGCTTCTCCTTGTTCGCCCTGTATGCACACGTGTACTCGTGTAAGACCGAATCCAAATATTTCCATTCAAATATGAAGAAATCATTTGCTCTGGACTATTCGCAAAATTTACTTTTTGTATTAGATAGATAGAATTAAAAATTTTCATCGGTATTTCAAAAACAAATTTTTTTCAGATTTTCACTGAAAAATTATAACAATTGAATGGATATTAATTATAACTCTTATTAAGAAGATACTATAATGTAAAAAATTTAATTTATATAAAACTTATAAATAATTAATAAATTATTGAATAAGAAATAAGATTTTTTTAAATATTTTACATTAAAAAATAATACAGTACTGTATCAAACTTAAAAATTTTTTTTTACAATATATGTAAAAGCATTTTTGATCTATTCATCTAGAAATTTGATAAATCCATAATTTTAATATACAATTTTAATTGTTTTTAATTTTATATAACTGAAATAATATATATTTAAAAAAGCTATTTAAGAATGTCAAGTTTCAATAAAAATTCTGGAAAATATTCAGCATCAATGAGACTGTAAAAAGGTTCCTTTTTTTGTAAATAAAGAATATTAGTCTTATAAATAGTTTCTGCTATAATATTTAAATGATTTCAAATTGATTAGGCTTTATTAATATTTTATTTTATATTTATGATATTTTATTGAATTAAGAATTCTTAATATAAAGTTTATTAAATATTAAAACTCATAATATAATATAACAACAATAATAAATATAAATATATAATTCAAATTAAAATATTTTATATTTTTTGGGTTTAAATTTTATTAACATTTAATTCTAAATAATTTAATGCCAGATATTATTATTATTATTTTGTGATAAAGTTTGTCTAATTCTTTAAATAAATTCTTTGACTTATTGTTAAGGCAGCACTTCTTTTCACTATTAGTTTATTAAAAAATTTCATTAAATTTTTTACAAAGTCTAAAGTTTTCTAAAATTTATTAAATTTATAATCCATATTTTGATGTAAAATACATCAAATTTAAATCATATTTATAAAGATATTATACGTAAATTATTTGAGAATTCAATGGTTAAAGTCTTTTGAAAATTTTAAGTAGCGATTCAATTTTATATTATGTTTTGTATTCTTAAGATGACTTGATTGTGACTTATGAGTCGAATTCTATCTTTGTAATGCTTAATGAAGAGGACAATAAAATTATATTTATATATAAATAAAAATATTTTCATATGTTTATTTTCATTTAATATAATATGAAATATTATAAATAGGTCATAATACATATTAACTTCATTCAAATTAAATAAATTAGTTTTTGAAAGAACTTATAATTCAAGAGCACTGTAAAAATGTGAAAAAATCCAGAAAAAATAATAAAAGTACTATTTACATTACATAGTTTTATGAGGCAATGAATATTTGATTTTATAATAAGGTTATTTTATTATTACTGGTTAAAATAATAAATTTATCATGTAGGCTTGCTAGATTAATTCATTTCAATTAAATTACTTTTCTTTCAGAAATAGCATAAAATACAGCTAAATCAAACTATATAACTCTTTTATCAAGCTAAAGTTACGATGAATCAAAAATGTATTATCAAATTATTATATAAGGATTCTATATTATTATAATATATTTTGATAAATATTAAAATATAATATCAGAAAAGAAATTTTTATAACTATAAAAAATATCGATAATGAATTATAATATTATGAAATAAACTTTATATCATTAAAATATCTATTTCAATTGATATTAATGCTGATGTTTTAAAAATGTAAGCTTAATTTTATTTTATTTATTGAATACAAAAAAACACTATATAAATATAAAAAGACTTTAGTATATTTTATTTTGAAAGAAATACTACTATAAATCTTTCTTTATCTCGATGTTTAGATATTTTTTCTAAAAATTATGAAATAACATTCATTTCAAAAACCCTTTTAATTTTTATGTATAAAGCATTGAATTTATATTTTTTTTTTCTTTTGTGATGATGAAAAATTAAATTAGTAAATGAGAAATTAAAAAAAAACCACTAGAAATATAGATAAAGAAAAATTGTAATATTAAGAAATAATTCAGTTAAATATCATTTATAAATATTGAAAATTTAATACTAAATCAAATATTTAGATTATAAGTATAAATATAAAAATTAAAGTATAAAATGAATAAATCCAGTAAAAAAAACTATAGTTACAAAAATAATGAAAATGAAAATTATATATACTTTAAAAATTTATGTTTATCAAATAAATGCAATAACACGCAAATTGCCTTACTTCACAAGGCAATAGTTTCATATACATAGTAAAGTCCTACAAAATCCTTCGTGCATGTATTTTATGATTTTGAGAATCATCTTGTAACATTGCTTGCCAATGTTTCTGGATGAGCCAAACAACGTTGTTTACGTTGAATATATTCACTGGATAAGTTCGTGATTCAAAAACATTATTTCATGCAAATAAGATGTATAAAGTTAATAAATCAGTGTAAATAGTATATAAAATGTATGAAGTTAAAGCGAATATGAATGTTTATTATAAAAATATTATATTTAAATATATTATTAAGTATAATGTGAATTATTTAAATAAATTTCGTTATATAAATTAAAATATAATGCTTTATATTACTTATGTAGTGTAATATAATATTCGGTAGGTCAAGAATAAAAATGAAAAGAATAAAGTTCTGAATAAAAATAGTAGTAGTATGTAAATTTATCATTCAAGTAATTATCATCTTGTATTTATATTATTTTTAGTTTTATATAGTATTAATATGAGGTTATATTTTAAAATAATTATTTTATTTAATGGAATTGGAGAGAATTAAAGTATATCATTTTTTTATAATCTTTTGTTTTCAGGTAAGTTTTTAGGCACGGGAAATTTTAAATAAACGTATATATTATGAATTGTAAAATGTTATTTAATAATTTATTAGAAATAGTAGAAATAAGTTATAAACTATATGATTAAATATAAAATGTTAATCTTTTTTATAAAATAAAGAAAATATTTTTAAAATATAATATTTATAATAAAAAAAGCTTTAATACTTTTTTATTTATAAGATTGCTGCAAACAGAACCATTATATATGTTGAATAAATAATATGGTTATCACTGCATTATAATTAACTTTATGTAATTATATACTATTTATACGAAAAATGGATTTATAATATTTTTAATTATGTTAAATATATAAAATAATGCATGCTAACTAGTTTCTACATTCCAAATAACACTAAAAAACACGAATTTAAGGATTTTCATGCATAATCAGGATTGAAAAAAAATATACGTAAAAATTCATATTAAATGAAATTTTCAAAAAAAATTTGTATGTCATAAAATATTTTAGATTTGTAAAAATTGACCATAATCAGAATTTATATATTTTATTATTATATGATACTTTAAATATAATAATGAAAAACATCGATGATATTGAAAGTAAATGATAAAAACTGCTTATGTAAATAAAAAAATTTTAAATTATTTTTATTAATAAGATTATCTAAATGATTTTAGAATAATAATTATGAAAAATTTTTTTTTGAAATTATATAACTTATTCTCTGATTATAAAAATTCGTAAGTCCTAAATTACAGTAAACTTACTTTGAGTGTTATGATTTGTTCCTTGGTGATATTATGTCCTTGCGCCTGAAGTTCCTAGAAAGTATGCCAACTACAGGTAAAAACTTAGTTGCTACAAATCAAATTAATATCACGAAAATAAACTTAATGGGTAGTCAATAAATATAGAGGAAAACTGGATGTAAATTTGAGAATTCGCGCTCCTTATTCGTCGATAATCTATTTAATATTTGCAAACTTTATGATTACTTCTTAACTTCAACATACCCATTAATATATGCACTATTTTATATCAATATGTATATATATTAATCCTAAATATACTATAACAAATTTAAATAAAATTCAATAACTGCGACATGACTATTATTCTTTAGCATTACAATTTAAGTTAGATAATATATAAATTAATTTAAAAAGCAATCCTTAAATTATAAAATAGTCGAGTTAATCGATTTTTTACATAAGTATTTTATTTAAAAATAAATAATCTCTTAGTACAATACCTTTTCTATCATATAAGTAACATATAACTAATATTTTCCTAGCTTATCAAAGAAATAAGAGTTTGATTTAAGTTACCAGTTACGTATCATATGAATAAAAAAATACTTAAATTAAAATTTAAATAATATATTATATTTCATTCACTAATTTGTTTCAGTTTATTTTTTAAAAATTAGTTTTAATATCAATTATTATTTTTGATATTGATTTATTTGTTCGTTTTTCGAATAAAAAATACAATATTTATTTATTTTAAAACATATATAACCAAATATATTTTATGAGAGCTAAAATATATTATTGAATATATACTAAAAATTATTTAAAATATCATGCATAATATCGAAAGAATTATTTTTACTTCTCAACAAAGCATGCTTTGATCCAATATTCTTTCGATATAAAACACTGACAAATGCGTATTTTCTTACATGTTTTCTTAAAGATTATCTTATCGTGCGTAAGTTTTTAGAAGAGATATAAGTTCAAAATGAATGAAAAATATTAATTATAAGTTAATTAAACATTTTTATACAATTACAAACATAATTTATATTATGTAACTAACAAATTTGTCTCACAAATAAGAATGAGTAATTAATATTGATAGTTTTTCGACTGAAACGTGAACGTCTTCGGTTCGCATAATTTGCAGTGTTCAAATTAAAAAAATAATTAAGGTACACACTTGTCAGTGAATTTAGTCGTACCATATCACACTAACACCATAAAAATTGCAACATACCAATGTTACATCGAAAGCAACGTCATAGAAATAAATCGTAACTAATGTCTAAATATGAGTAATAACAAGAGCGCCAATACAATTAATATAAGAAAATATATATAAAAATAGCTATTAGATTAACATAAAAAGTATGAAAAATATGAAAACCAAACTAAATAAAAATAGAAGAAATTAATAATACGAGGGATTTTTGCCTCAGGAAGGACGATTACCTTCAGCGCGACGATTTCTGCATATCCGAGTGTCCCACCGCGTAGTGTTGTCACCGACCTCTTTAACCCTAATCCCTGTGCATTGACCCGTAGGCGGGAAGATTTCTTTATTTTTTCATTTTCAATGAGACAATTTTAATTAAATATCTATGGTGAGTATAGAGCGCAGTTTTACCAACCTCTTACATTTTTTTATATAATCTATTCTTTTAATATATATATATATATATATATATATATATATATGAGATGATATTAAGAAAAATGCGTCTTTAAGTAATTTCAACTTTCATAGATACAATTTTAGTTGAGTGAGAATATTTAAAACGATGTAGAACTAACTTTTTAATCTATGCAACATATTACACATTTTAATAATGTAATTTTGCAAATACAATTTTTTCTCATATTTTTTATCGCTCTATTGAAAATATTTTGTTTAATTCACGTGTACAAAATATATGACATTACTATCTAAATGCAGTCAATTATTGAATTTTTTTAAATGCACATAACGAAGTTTTTAAGTCTTGACATGAATTTGATAACAATATCAAGTAAAGCACATTTAAACATATAAGTATTTTTTATTAATATAAAAGTTATTTAAAAATTTTTCTAGCTGTTAACTAATCTCATGTACTTTATAAAATTATATTTTTTAACTTTCCAAATAAGTAATTAATTTAAAATTTCATATAATATAATTGAATATTTTATTTTATATTCAAAAAAATTATTTCATTTAATTATTAAATTTTTCTAAAAGGTTAAAAATATGTGTACCAAAATTATAATTTAATTTAAATCCAATAATTTATTTACGTTAAATTAATTACGTGTAAATAAATAGTAATTTACTTTACTTTTTTAAATCAATAAACTATACCTACTGTAGGAATATTTAATATAAATATATAAAATTTAAAATAAATAAGAGAAATTGAAAATACATATGTACAATAAAAAATATATTAATTTATTTTTTTTTTTTTTTGTATTTATATATTATTATTATTTTATTTTAAATCAGTTAAAATATGAAATAATTATAGACACATTTTTATAATTATATAACAATTATTATTTATAAAAAAAATGAATTAAAATTTCCATTCATTGTATCATTAGTTGTTTTCATGTAAAACTTTACTAATAAAATAGATATTCATATTTTATTAAATCGATGATATTAGAGATATACCATCTTGGTTACTCTATTATATTGAAGAAATCTCGATAATTATTTTTTAAATTTGAATAATATCGCTTTTCATGTGCCACTGCCAAACAACAGTAGTGTAAAACAAGATATCGCTTTCCATCAGAATAATGTAATGGAAATTTTATTCATAGCGTATCCAAATAAAGAAGAGAAAAACAAAATAGAGATACCGAAACTAAAAGGGAAAAGAAATAGTGAGCGTGAGAGAGAGAGAGGGAGAGAGAGAAATTTCTGATAGAAAATACATTTTGAACCGGGAGAAAAGCAGTATGTATAGGCTGTGTAGATTTTCTAAAATTTCATTCATTTATAATAATTTTTCGATTATTTTGCTAATAAATAAAGTATAAGATAAATGATGAACATTGGTGATTTTAATGTTCCTTTATTATTTATCATTGTTACATATGCATATACAACTTTTGGTAACATAAGTTATTTATTATGGTATTATTTAAAAAATTTTTTTTTTTCGTTTATCTAAATTTTTTCGCGAATTATAATGAATAAAATATAAAATTATGCTTAAAAATTTGAAATTTTTAATATTATACAAAAGCATTAATATTTAGAAACACAGAATAATAATTTTAAAATAATTTTAAAATATATAAAGTATGATTATAATTTTACATGTAGTATTTTAATAATTATTATTTTCATTAGGAATAGTTAATAAGAAATGTTAAAAGTAAAAAGCTCCAGGAAATAACAATAATAGCTAAATCATATTAAAAATTAAAGTAAGATAGTATTATTTTTTAACAATAAAAAAACTATATTTTAACTTTTTAAAAAAGAATGAAATATAGATTTTTTCTAATATTAGTTTATAACAAATATAATACTTAGATAATGATGACATGTATAGTAACTGAAACATTAAAATTTGCTTCTAAAAATTATATATAAATCATGAGTTTAGTAATTAGAAAAATTGATTTTTATATCATACTATTTTAAAAAATTTTTGAATAATAAATTTGAAATTCTTAATATTTGGTGTTATAAAAAACATCAAAAAATGATGTATAAAAAACAAAAATAATATTAATGTTTAATTAGGTTTTCTAAATCTTATTTCGAAAAATTTTGAATCTCGTAGTATCACAAAGTTTTTCTTTCAAGCCAAACGATAAATCAATAAGTGTGCGTATCTTCGATTTCATTCCACAGTCTAAATGGCTCTTTTGAACGCTCTACGCACGAAAACGCATCTTCGATTGAGCGTAACATACGCTACAATAAGTGAAAGTAAAAGAACACCCGAGTATTTCAATTTTACAACTACAATGCGGTAACTGAAAAGAAGGGGAGCTGTTGACGAGAGAGGAGGTTCCCTATTGTGTAACAATGGTAGAAGGTAAGATGGTAGCAAGGAAATCGCATTTTGATTTATGAAATGCTATTGTAATAGATACCTTTACTGCAGAAAAAACGTCGAATCCAGGACTTCCGAGTTCTCCCTTTTGTCCTTTTTCTCCTAGTCGACCCTGAGACAAAATAAATTCTCCATTAAAATTTTGATTTACCAGGTGATTGTTATTTTTATATTACAAATTCATCTTTAAAATGTGGTTTAATATTTTTGTATTAAAGTCGAAAATTATATCTTTGATAGTTTTTCACTTTAATAATGTACTATTTTATTGATAAATTAAACATAAAATAAAATTTCCCTTTTTCTATTAGTTTTTTCTTAAATATAATATTACTTGTCAATTATATTCTCAATTTAAGATTGAATTTTTTATTACTATATTTTGTACTATGTAAAAATTTAAGATTTAATGACTGTTACATAAATAAAATATTGAAACACCATAATTTCTATTAATAATTTTTGAAGAACAAATATTTTATTAAAAAATATATGATTCGGCATTTAGAACTTTTTCTATTTTATACACTCTTGTCAATTGGTAAAATGTCGAATGCAGTAGCTTCTGACTCGCAACACTTAAATATGTTCTATCTTTATATAGTGTTTATTTTTTTCTATGTACACATACTTTGCTATGATTTGTCGTTCAATGCAATATTGAAGAAATAAAATTTTTTTTCTAAAAACGTTATCATCACTACGGAAAGAGAAAGAAATTCAGGGAACATTTTCAGTTCTTAAAATTATATACTCTAGTAAAAAAGTATTATTTCTCTCAAAAGAGTATATTAATATATACTCTAAAATAACTAGCCATCCATTTAAATATTTAAGTATTTCCAAATAAAATTATTATGATTTCTTAATAAGTAAGTACATTATTTAAAAAATTTATTTACATTTTGAACAGGTTATTTTGAAATAATTTTTTCTTTTATTTAACAACTTACAGTAACATTATAGAAAATTTTTAATAATATATAATAATAATAAATATATAGTAATTTATATTTTTTTAATTTTAGTAAATAAATATATTATAAATATATACATACATTATTTTATAATTGTAAAAAATATTTTAAAAATCTAGAATGTAAGTTGTATGCAATTGTTTTTATTTTTTAACCACATCTTTGATGAATATATAAAATTACGTATTTTTTTATATAGATGTAAAAAATGTATTATAAAATAGCATCAATAAATTTTTAACAAAATATTTATATTTAATAATTTCTTTTTTCCAATATTATAAAATATGAAAATGTTCTTACCGCATCACCTTTAGGTCCATCCAAACCAATGGGACCCTAAAATAAGGTAAATTTTAATGTCAACACTATAATTTAAAATTAAAAGCAAATGATAGAAACGTTGGAAAAATAGAAGTTCAAGTACTGAATAAGAATTTTTTTGTATGTTAATAAATAAGAAATAGAACAAAATAAGAAGTAAAAAGTTTTCTGCATGAAGGTAATTAAATGTATACAGATGCTTCCAAATACGAGTTTTTACATAAATACTAATACTCAATTATTGTTAATACACTACTGTAACTACTTTAGTATGATAAATTATGTTCACACCTCCTGAATTGAAATTAAAAAATTGAATTATTTAAATAACGGAAACAAATTAATTCATACATTATTTAAATAAATAATCAATATAAAACAAAATTTGACAGTTGTATGAACATAAATACCTTTTTTTACGAATTATTTCGATGTTACAACATAAGCATACAAAAATTGTGTTATTCTTGTGTTGAATTACTCGTGAGTTAATGCGTTGGCAATGCAAGACAAACGTTTGCAATTTATAAACATTCAAAAAATAATGTAGTGTAGTTCCATGTTTGTCCCAATACCCCATAGATAAATATTTTGCTGTAACAGAATATTCTATCGTAAATTTTAAATACTCATAAATGTGTGACAAATTATGTCGCATATATATTGCTGGAGTGTATCGTTGATGAAAAAACAAGAATGACACAATATGAAAAGAATATCGGATGCGTCTTTTGAGTTATTGTCTTCAATAATTTGGTACTTCTAAAATCGATTAATCGTTTAAATAATAAAAAATGGTAGGATATTTTTTATACAATTTAGAGTATTTCAATTTATTATCTTAGTATTGATATTTCATATAATTATAATTTTTGCTTTGTATTATATTAGTATATTAATTAGGAAATATTTGAAATTTGTAAATAAAAACTATTAAAATATGAAAAGGATCCAATTAAATTTTGTTGGTTAATTTTCATTTTATAATTATTTATTATTATGTTATTTATTTTTTTATGAAAGTATAAAGATTTATTATTATGTATTTATATTCTTTTATAGAATTTTTTTAGTAGATTTCAATGAAAAATATCTTTTTCTGAATACTAAATTATTTTATTCATAAAGTTTATTATTTTATAAATATTTTAGCATGAAAAGATTCTGAAATAATAAAATCATTATAATTTTTTAAAATTTTTATATAATAAACCATAATTAAGTATTAATATAAAGATTGAATCAAATAATTGTAATTAGAAAATTTTTTTGTCTATAGATTAATAATATCCGGATATTAATATTATATTTTTAAATTTCTGTTAATATTTCAAGCATACATTTATTATTTAATTAATTGTTATAGACTGAATTCTAAATTTTATTATTCTATATATATATATATATATATATATATATATATATTAGTAATAATGAAAATTCATGAATAAATTATTGTTTATTTTTAATTTTGATTGAATAGGATAATGTTCTTAATCTTGATCTTTATTAAAAATTGAATGTTGAGTTGAAAAATACTATTATACGAAAAGTCTACATCAATAGTAAATCATATCTATAAAATAAAAAATTATAAATCTATAGAAAAATATTAAATTTAGAGTATAAAAATATAAATAATTTGATTTTAATTACATAATTATCTCTGTATAATTTCACGTACAAAATATTTCTTGATAGTGTTTTTAACTGTACAGTTGACTATATATTTTTAAATATATATAAATATATAAATTAATTTCTTTTTCCTATATAGTTGTTCTATATTCTAGCATATAATGATGGTTAATCTGTATATTTAAAGAATAAATTAATATGGCGTTACTTGTTATGTTGAATAGTGTAATATAAATCGACGATAGTTACTTATTAAATTAATTAATAGGAATAAAAGAGAGGTCTATTTAGATATTTTGTAAAATAAATTCCCCGCGAAGATTTATTCGTATATATCGCAATTCTTATTATACGCACTAGAAAACGAACGGTGTTAAGAAAAAAAGGGAAAGAAGTTAATCACGCTGGCGATAGTGCAAAGTCGGGAT
The DNA here is from genome assembly GCA_018907195.1 of Dolichoris vasculosae. Lineage (NCBI taxonomy): Eukaryota > Metazoa > Arthropoda > Insecta > Hymenoptera > Agaonidae > Dolichoris > Dolichoris vasculosae. The sequence continues at coordinate 5,367,278 of JACCHY010000018.1, forward strand.
TTAGCGAGAGATCGTGGAGGCAACAGCAACAGCAACATCGGACCTGTCTAGCCGTGCCTTGGTAAAATTTATGATTATGGTGTAGGGCGGTAGCGGCGCCGTCGGTAATCCTCCGCTAATACGGCATCGGGTCGACCGCATTGCCCCAGAGTATTAATCAGGATTCTGGATCAGCGCCAATGAGGTATCCAAGCGTGAGGGTGACCAAATTTGACGAGTGCTACAAGCGTATCTTTATTGATGAGTGGTCTCTTGTCTGTTTAATGGACAGTCTATTAATAAAGAATACTGCTAATTCTTTTACATTATTAATGACTAAATTTAAGCTTTCTTGATGTGATGCTAGGATTGTACATAGAAATATAATATTTTTTTAATATTAGAAATATATTTTTTAAATTTATTTCGTTTTATTGCTTTTTATTCTAAAAAAATAGCATGTAATAAGAAGTAGTGATATATATATATACACCATTAGTAATAATAAGATTCAAGCTAGTGTAAAATAAAAGAAGCAACAATATACTGATGATAAATTCTAGTTTTTCAATTATTTCAAATGATTTATAAATTTATTTTTTATTTTAATTTAACAAACTTTACTACGTATACCCAAATAATTTTGAAGATTTTAAATACATCATGTAATAGAATAAAAATATTTTATTAAAGTAGAAAAATAATATAATGATTTGAACATGCGCGAACAATAATAAGTTTAAACAAAATATAAGAGTAAGTATTCATGTCTTAAAGTTTTTAAATATCTACTTTATTTGTGCTGTATTCAACAGATAATAAATATTTTCTAAAAAAATTAGTTCAAAATTTAAATAAATTACAATAATTTAGTTTTATTACTAAATATTAACCTAGATTATAAATTATTTGTTTGATATATAGAATATGATGTTTTTTATTACAAAATTCTTAAAATATTTTTTATAATATTTTATTTTATAAAAGAAACTTCATTAAATTTCATATGTACAGTAATAATAATTGATATAATTATTCTTACATTTTTTTTTATAAAATGTGAAAAATATTAATTAGCCTTAATAATTGAAATAGTAGAAATTCGATTAATAATGGTCTAATTGATTTGGCTATGAATATGAATCAATTCTTCGATTTAGCCAAAAATATCATATGTCTTCAATAATCTTTGACTATGACAATTCTTCAAATTAGATGTTTCTTTTTCATATATAAAAAGCTGATCTTTTATCAGCGCCATCGATACAATAACGAGTCGAACGTATTTTAATTTAGAACAAATAAAATATGTATCCTAGAACTGAAGAAATCTTTCTAGTCTGATTCATAAAGTGTCTAATACACCGAGAACAGTAATGGACAAATATAAGATGTCACTTTACTTAGTCATATAAGTTTTTTTATTATAAGTTGGCGTGGACAAGACGAATTAATTATTATGTATAATTCAAGGATTTGAAACTTAATCCAACTATCAATAAATACAAATAAATACATGAAAATTTTTTAGTGCAAATATAGGAAAATCTTTTATTGTTATACTTCAAATAATTTTTCAATGTTACATTAAATATTTAAAAATATATAATATACAAAACTCAATTAATTAGCTACTTATATAGTCCTCATATTTTTGTATTTCTTTGGAGATTTAAAAATCATTCTAATAATTTTTATATAAATAATTTATTAAAGTTATTTTAAATAATTTAATAATTTGATAATTTAATTTAAAAATTAATAAAAATTATTAATTTTTTTCATTTTAATCTATAAACAAATAAATTTAAAAGAAAAAAAGAATCATTTATTCGATATAGAGAGAATTTATCAAACAAACTGGAAACCCATAGTAGCTACGAAGTCCTGTATGTCCCTGCTGCAAACGAATTTTGACGAATATCAATCATATGAAATTATTTTTTGTATTGAATTTATATTAAAACATTAAATTTAGTAATATTTTTAATTAATTCAACATTTTACTAAAGGCTTATTTTTTATTACTAATTTTTTTAATAAATCATTTATTGTGTATTAGTATATTAATATAAGTGAAACTATTAAGTTTATAATTATTTAAATACATAAATTATTATAATATAAATTATATAAAAAAATAATTTTTAAAGGCAAGCTTATTTTAAAGACAATAAATGTTATTTAAAATTAGTTTTATTTAAAAAAATATATATTTGTATAAATATTTTTATAAAAGTTTATATATGTTTTTAAATATTTAAAAGAAATTTTTTTTATTTAAAATGAATTTGTATAAACGGTATATCACATAATTGAACCAAATTGAGTAAAATAGTGTTATAGTTATGCTAATGGTGTTACTATATATCAAGAGACTTTATAAACCGTTTTTTAGCTTGTGATGGAAATTTCTATTCTATTACATAATATTCTAAAGATTATCCAGTATTGTGAAGTTTAAATTTAATCTCAAAGCGCGTACTTTTTAATTACGTTTTTAAGGATCTTTGCTCAACAATTTCATTACAATCCTTTTTTTAGAGAATAATTTACATTTAAAATACAAAGAAATAAATATGTTTATTATACGGGTATTTTTATTATTTTAATTTTATTGTATTATCATAAGAAAATACTCCGAAATTCTACATGATCGATTAATTTTCATCTTTCATTTTAGTTTATTATATATCATATTTATTATATTATACAAAAATATTTTAATTTGATTTAATTTAATAACATTTACAATATCGTAATTAAACAGTAGAATGTTGCGAATATTACGTATATATACATTTATATTTATATTATAATATATTTATTTAACATACATATATAATTATTTGTTAAATATATTTTTATTAAAATTTATTAAAGATATGTTCTTTTCAATATTTTAAATAATTTCATTAAAATTACTATTAAAATTAAAATTTACAGCACTTTATATGAAAAATTTATCCGATCTTTTTACAAAAATCTAAAAATAAAAAATTCCGTAAAATTTAAAAAAGAAAAATTTTGTTCAAGGTAAATTTTCATCAAATATTTATTTTAAATTGATCATTCTATGTAATAATTGTTCATAAATTATTTGTATTATATATTATATATTATAAAATATATATAAATACAAACATATACATATATTTTTATAACTATTTTATAAATTTTCATAAATTTACTATTTTATAATGTACTTTTAAAACTAGAAGTACTTATAAATTATAAAAGGAAAGAGTTTTTCTTCAAAAATATATGAAGCCTTTAAATCTTTTCAGTGGTTCTTTTGAATAATAAATTATTTAAAATACTCTATTATTAATTCAAACTGTGTATTGATAAATAATGTTTCAATTAAATAATATTATCAAGAAAAATTATAATAAAAAGTATGATTAATTTTAGTTTTTTACTAAAAAGGATACGAGTTTTAAGATAACTTAAATTTTAAAAAAATCAATAAGTATATCAGGTTAGATATACAATTAAAGATCAGCTCTATTTTATCCAAATATTTTGCACATTGTTTATATGCTGGAATATATAAATCTGATTGATAACCTTTAAAGAAATTATTTAAAACTCACCTTTTCAAACATTATAAATTATAAATTATAATTGTTTTAGATAATTTATAAGATCAAATCGTCTTTTTTTTCAGTTTAACTTGCACTGCCAATATTTTTAATTAACTTAATCTTATTTGGAAGCAATTCCAAATTTTCAAAATATAAGCGAAAGTATAAGAAAAAAAATATATTGTAAGAAAATATGGAAAAAAAGCCAGAAACAAAGGAAGAAATCAAAAAATAATATACCGGGAAACCATTCATGCCTGCCGTACCGGGCTCACCCTGGAATAAATGTTATTAATAATTAAAAATTATTAATATATTAATAATATAAAAAATAAGGTTATATGTTAGAGTTTAACATGCTGTGACTTATTCAACTTTTAAATAAAATATTTATGAATATTAAAATACATATTTTAAATCTTATGTTTAAAATGTTTTGCTCATAATATTCAATTCCATATATTCAAAATTAAAATTTTTATTAAAGTAATTTTTATTTTAATTATACTATTTTTTAAAATTGCTCTTCCAATTCATTCGTGTAATAAACATGATTTTTAAATTCAATTTAAAATTTTTTAAAAATGATAATATTAAATGGTTTTTATGAATATATATGCTAAAAAATTCAAATTCAAAGATTTTTTTTGTCTATATTTTGAAACTTTAGATATATAAAAAATTATGTTTCAAATTCTTCTAATTACGGATATATAAATCATATTTAGCATACATATTTTTTTTCCAAACAAACAATTTATTTACATAATATCTTAAATAATTCAATCTAATTTAGTTACATAAAAGTAAATTAAACAATATAATAGTTTCCTTTTGAATTATTTTTGTTTTAATTAATTAAAAGTACATGAACATAAAATAGGATAATAAGAATTTAAGTTTTACAATTTTAACTATTCAGTAATTAAATAAAGTACTAAAGTAAAATTAGTATTACATGGATAAAATGCAAAAAATCAGAAAAATTTATTATCAAAAAAACAAACACTACTTTAATTATCATTATATTAGTTATAAAACAGTATCATGCATATTTTTAATAGTTGCATTTTAATTTAAAATTACAAATACCTTCAATAATATTCTTAATTTTCATTAATAAAGTATAGTAAATATTTTTATTATAACTTTATATTATTACGTAAGTAAAATTTAATTTTTCATAAAACTTAACAATCACGTAAAATTAAATTTTATGTCTTAAATAATAATTAATATTTTATCAAGGCATTGATCTTAAAATCTAATTTATATAGATTAAGATATTAATTTTAAACTTAATGTATATAATATATTTATCACTATCAATTAAATGTTGCAAAGCATATAATTGGTTCAAATAACGAAATATTATTTACAATAACAATGTCTATATTTACGATAAAATAATATTATTTTTGATCATTCTTATATGTATACATAGTCGCAAATATTGGATATTTAGCTTTTAAATGATACAAACACACATATATATATACATATATATACATAGTCAAATGATGCGATAAAATTATAAAAATGTCTAGAATAAAAAAACTCACAGGTGCACCTGGTTCGCCGGGATCACCTTTCTTTCCTTTTTTACCACGCTTCCCCGGGGGTCCAGGACGTCCTGGAGGACCTGTAATATCATTAATTTCGAATGTATAAAAACTCGTAACATGATTGAACAAAAGTAACTAATATAATTTTTTTATAAATTCTTAATAAATTAATTAATTATAATAATAATTTTTAAATTATTTTTTATTTTTAATATTTTACTTTAAAATTGTAATGATCAGATAAATTAAAAACTTCTTTATAATTATTAATAGAATAACGGCTAAAATTATTAATAAATTTACTTATTTTTATGTTTTAACTATTAGAGCTTAAATAAAATATTTAAATTATTTATGAATACAATTAATTTTACAAACATAATTATCTATTTTATTAAATTAGTTTCTATACAAATTATGGTAATTAGATTTACACTATTAGAAAAGTATATTGAAAGGTAAAATTTCGAACTAAAATAAAAAAAGAAATATGTATGGAATCTATCAATTGCCTTTTATTAGTTATATTTTATTTTGACTTTGTTTTTAAAATCCTTGTAAACTTTTTATAATTTGTTACTATTATACAATTACATACATATTCTATTGTATAGCACAGATAGGTTTTTAAATTTAGAAATTACGTTGTATAATTATTTAATAAAAATCTTTCATTTATTATTTTCAATAGTTCTATTATGATTAAATTTCTTAATGATAGTTATAAATACTAAGAAATTAATTAATTCTGTTAAAAAATTTAATCTTTTAAAATATTTAATAATTTAATAAAATCCTACTTACACTAAAAAAATTATATTTTTCTTATATCAGTGATAGAAATTAACTTTCGTATGGCTCGTCTAAGCAATGCTATTTTTAATACTTGTATTGATAAAAAAAAAAAAAATTATAAAAATTAGAAGAATAGTACGAAGTTAGATGAATTTTAGATTTTATTTATAAACAAGTTATAAATAAATTAATAAAATGAATTAGGAAAATAATGTTGTATAAACTCATATAAAACTGCGTAAATTCTATAATTAGGATAATATTCTTTTTAATTTAGTAAATAAAATGTTTTTATGTAATTTGTATCTTGATAATAGCGTATTTAAAACGTAATTTAATTAATAACAAATATTCAAAATGAATGTACACAATATGTAATATAAATAATAACTAAAAATATTTATGTTTATAATAAAACATTCTAATCGTATGTATGATTATTCAATTTACTTACGAAATTTAACTCGACAGTTTATATTGAAAAATAATAATTCGTAATAGATATATTTTAATAATGGTACTGATCAATATTTTCTTGATCCACTATATATAAGTAATTTTTTCAAAGTAAATGTAGAATTTAGAAGAATTTTAACATATTACACATTTGCTAAATATTAATTAATTTTGTTAAGTGTTTGTTATTTATACGTTTACCTTTGTACTCTGCCTACCCCTTTGCCGTATCTCTTTCTCTGATTTTACTAATTTCTTAAGTTAATTAATTTTATTAAAATTGATTTCTATAAATACATATATCTTATTAATATAATTTACAGAAACTAAATTTTTTTTATGTACTATTTAATTAAAATACTAAATATTCATTAAATTTGCATTAAATTTTGATATTTAGAAATATTTTAATTAATTTTTAATACTGGTTTAGTAAAGTTTAGTAAATATTTAAATTAGAATTTAAAAAAGATTTTTATCAGTTTTTATTTCATTAAATAATGATGTAATAAATTACGCAATGAATTTGGTTAATTTTTATTTAAGCAACTGTAATATATATTTGTATTTATGAAAACAGTTTTTAAATCTAGGACCTAAATAATTGACCAATAAAATTTTTTTAACACATTTTTTGCTTACATTACTCATATATATAAATGATCTTACATAGCCATTTATTCATCTAATCTTTATTTGATATTTAACGTAATATTTACAGAAATTAATAAATACAAAAAAATTTGTTGTTTACAAAAAAATTATATTTAATAATATATACAATATATTAATATAATATAATATATTGTAATCATTTTTTAATCTCGACAGATTATCCTTTTTGTAAAGTTAAGAAATAAACTGTTACGGAAAAGATTCTTCATTAAAAAGTAGGATGAAATTTTATTAACTTTATTAACTTTTATTCTGTTTTTTCTCCTTTCTCACTTTACCTCTTCTTTAATCTTTAATTTTCCTTCTTATTATTATTTTTTTGACTTCATTACGTGTACTATTCTTATTTTCTTTTTTATATTTCAGGCTTTTTTAAATTCTTTTCTAATTACATTATGTTCTACTATTTCATAATTTTTATTTAAATTATTTAAGTTATAAAATTACAAGACATATACATTAATTACAAAAATAGATTTTATTTTAGAATAATTAATGAAAATTGTTATTATAAATTTAAGAATTTAAAATATATTTATATAAGTAAATTTAAAAATATATTAATTTTTACTTAAAACTTTTTAAAATAATTATTTATAAATAAAAGAAAAGATTTGAATATATAATTACTTATCACGAATGAAGTATTTTTGTAAACGAATTATTAATTTGTTGTTAAACAATTATAAATCAATATTACTTACTAAAATATCATGACTGAAAATAATTTCAATTGTCGCATTTCAATGAATTTTATTTATGATATGTGTGTGTGTGCGCGCGCGCGCGTTATTACATTATTATTTGAAGTTATGTATACTTTTACAATACTTCTACTTTAATTATAATTTATTTTGTTTATATTATAACTATAAAAATTTAAGTTTTATTTTAATATTATTATTGTTGTTCTTCTCGTACATTATCACTTTTATTTATATACATATTATATTACTGTGTAACACATTTCAAATGATAAACTCAACTAACTTAATCCGATTAAATAATTATTGAATAAATTTTTATATATTTGCACTGTTATTCTACCACCTACAATTGAAAAACATTAAAAGCAAATAAAATTTATCTCATATATATTATTATTTTTTAATAAAAAGTTTTTTCTTATGGAGGTACCTTGAGTTTTTTATAGGTAAAAGAATATTATAATTAAAGCTAACAGTAAAAAATAGCCTTATACAAAATTCATATAATGTTCATATAACATCGTGCATACGGTCAATAACCAAAATGAAAATAATTTCAAACTTGAATGTAAAAATTTTATTTTTTATGTTTTTAACTACAATTCTCATTAACGATGCAATGCATAAAATTTATACATAAAAAATTATTAAAGTAATTCTTTTATAATTACATTAATAGGCACTAAATTAAGGTTTTATTGGATTTTTTTGGATGAACTGTACGTAATATGAAATAAATATGAAATATATAATTAAAGTGATATATGAATATGAATAAGAGTGATTTTTCATTAAATAAACTAATAATAAAAATATTAAACCACATAATTCAAATCAACGGATTAGATTATTAGAATGTAATAAATTATTTTTGAAAAGTTCGATTTACCTCAATCAGTAAAAGAAATCTGTGAATACAAAAATACCAATAAGTGTTGGAAAACAATAATACTATTTCACAGGCTTTTCATGTATAAATTATTTCAAAGTATAAAATTAATTATATAAAAAAATTCAAATAGTTAATGCTATTAAATATCTGTAGTAAATATGTATTATATTTGCTGTATCAATCAATAAAAAGAAGCAATGGATAAATTTTAGGTGATATTGGTTACTCTAATATGTGGGTTAATGTATTTTTGTTTATCAAAATTATAACAGATATAAAATTTGTTAAAAAAGAATATTGAAAAGTAGTAGTAAAATAGTAATATTAACCAAGTTTTTGGAATAAGATTAAATAAAGTAAATCTTTACATTCGAAAAAAAATTTGACACTCGCTATTGCATTATTACATAATTTTTAAATTGATTTATAGAAAAAGAAAAAATAATAGTACTTCAATTTTCTAGAATTAGTAAATACTACATATATTACTAATAAATTTTAAAAATTCGAAATTAAATAAATTTTAATTTTAAATAAAATTAAAAATCGAATGAAAAAATGCAACATACTATTTACATATTGCTTTAAAAATAGTTTAAAATATAGTTGTATCATACTATATACTTGAATAATATAAACATAAACTTAACTGTTTACAAAATAAGCTAATTTATTTATACAAAAATAGTAAAAATATACATAAGAATAAATCATTGTATTATTTATCATTCGTGTTATTTTTAGTTAATTATAAGTTAGTAATTTTCGACTCTCCAAAATGACATGAATTATCGACATTAATTTTTTAACTATTCAAAATATACTCATTTAATGACACACATATATAATATTTGGGAGGATATTTTTATTTTTTAAATAAGTAAGTATAAAATACTTCTTAAAAAATTATATTATTATACAATTGATAAATTTTGATTAATAAAAATTTATTTCAGCCAATTTTTATTTGTTAAAATAACAGAATTTAGAGATTTACAATATAAATTATAAATGTACAGTATAAATTAGTAATTTATTGTTCTGTAATATTTTTTTTGACATTTTATTGCATAACTTTTTGAACATGTGCACATCAGTTATTGAATATTTGATATTAAATTCACGATTTAAAGTATATTTTTTACTATTTATATTTAACATAGTAATATTTTCTGATAGTTAGTGTAATTAAGGAAAACCTTACAATCATTTATTCATACATTAAAATGTTTATAATATATGTTTCTAATATACAATTATAAATAAAATTGTATTTAACATTTATAAAATTCTTTATCAAACAATATGAATCGATTATATATTTAATATAAATTATTACATGAATCATATATATCTGATGTATATTTATTTTTTTTTTTTTTTAATAAATATAAGTACAACGTAATCTCCAATAATGAAATAACTAACTTCAAAATACTAGAAATATCAATAATAAAAATACAAATGAATGATAGTGATAAATCATGACATTTAACGTAGAATTAAAAAAAAACTATTCCATAAACTAGATTCAGATAAAGGATAAAACTATTATATAATAGTAGGTGATCTGAATGCAAAACACGTTGACTAAAAAAACAACAAAAATAATACAAGAGGATCATTTATAAAAAATTGGCTAAATAGTCATGACACAATATACAAAACAAAATTGTACACTTCGGAATAATCGTCTTATATTTAATCGTCAATAGACGCAAGAATTAAAATAAATAACAGATGCACAAAAATTACAATCGATACAATAGAATATGCTAGTGATCACAAAAACACTACTTATAGAAGTAAAATTATCAATACAAAACTTAACCAACGTTGAATTTAATAACGTATACTATAAATTTAATTATAAAAAAATAAACTGGAATAAATACAAGAAAGTTTTAACAAAAAATTTCAACTGTGTACACAAACTAACAAAAACGAATTTAATAAATAACGAAATCGATAACTACATCCAACAAATAGACAACCATATAAATCACACAATCGACAAGTTATTACCAAAAATAATAAAAAAAACTCTAGCGTATGATATATAAACAAAAATATTAAAAAACTACAAAAAGACAAAAACTATATGCTATCACTAATAAACAGAATACGATAAAATTATAACGCTAGTAAAAAACAAGAATTAGAATTTTATAAATATTTACTTACTCCAATAAAAAAAGAACTGCAATAAAAATTTTTAGAATCAATAAATAATTACTGGAGAACTGAAAGAGATATGAATATCCCTCCACTAACAATACCATGTAATAATATCACAACACTAAGAAAAGCTGGAATAGATATAACAAATGAAAATAAAGACAGCAATAACAACTACATAATGACAAATATCAAAGGCAAACACAATCTGCTAGGATTACATTACGCTGAAGTACATAATCAAAACTCCATTTTTGGTAAACAAAAACAACAACAATATAATTATGGAAGAAACTAATAAACTAAAAGAAATAAAAAAAGATAAAACACAAAATATAACAATAGCAACTTTCTCATTAAATAACACATCGAATAATCCAAAACAACCTGATAAAGAAATTGATTACTTTATTAATAACACTCGAGTAAATAATATTTTCAATAAATTAAACAACAAAAAATCATTAGGATTTGACAATATACCAAACAGAGTATTGAAACATATCCCAAACAAATTAAATATTATTATAAAATAATGTTTAACAACGCACCAAATAATATGTATTTTCCAATAAAATGGAAAAAAGCAAAAGCAATATCGATTCATAAAAAAAATAAAAACAATACATCACTATCTAATTTTCGTCCTATAAGTCTTCTACCAAATATAGGCGAAATATACGATAAAAATAAATAATCGAGCTTTAATAAATTATTCTAATAAAAATAACATAATACCGCAAAACCAATTCGGATTTAAACATAAGCATTCGACGATACATAAAATTAATAAATTAACATCGAATATATGCTAGCCAGCAAACGACAACCAAAGAGTAGCAGCCTGCCTGATCGACATAGAAAAAACATTCGACACTATTTGGACCGAGGGCATAATTTATAACTTAATAAAAAAAATGTTCCTAAATACCTTATAAAATTAATATGGAATATTATTACGAACAAGTTCTTTATTACAATAGAAGAAAGTAATGAATCAAGCCTAGAATTCATATTAGAAAACGGTTTACAACAAGGCACAGTAAATTCTCCGATCCTCTTTAATATATACAATAGTGATATTCGCCATTTATTTAATCTTCACAAATTATTACAGTAATAATTTATTTAATTTGCAGATGATTTAATAATTTATGTTTCTGGAAAAAACACCAAAAAACTGGAATTACAATTACAAGAATTGTTCAACAAAATAAATGATTATTATAACTCATGGAAATAAAAAATTAATATACATAAATGCGAAACTATAATATTTCAAAATAACTTATCCCAAATGAGTATTTCAGAAAGAAAAACTTGTAAAAATTTTCAAATATCGGGCAGTTTCACCAAAAAACTGGCAATTTTCCTCAAACACTAGTCAAATATTTAGGATTACATCTAGATACAATATTAAATTATAATTATCATATTAAAACTCAATTGAAAAAGCAAAAGCAGCATTCTTGCGATACAAAAAATTAATTTATTCAAAGCATTTAAATAGTACAATAAAAGTTATTATACTCTCAAGGACTTATCAGACCAATCCTAACATACGCTTGCCCCATCTGATACAATATAAGAGCACATCAAATAAAAAAACTATCAATTTTCGAAAGAAAATGTATAAGAGCCTGTCTTGAATTGTACAGAACCGAAGCGAGCTCTTATAAAAAATATGTAAAAAAAAATATTATACAATAAATCGAATTTACAAAGAATCGATTGTCAAATATTAAAATTAAATAGAAACCATTATTCAAAATTATACCGCATCACATAAAATAGTCTAACTTCAAACACTATATATCCTAACCCAGTGTATTTCTCAAAATAGTTAAAAATAGAATTTATCCCTCCAAAAACATTTACATTTCTAGATAAAAATCAATACCTAGAAGATAAAAACAACATACCAATTATTTACCAGAAAAATAGAAAAAGACTTGATACAAAAATAATTTATGAAACAAACTGAACCAGCAATAATAAAATCTTTTTATGGAGATACAATGTGGATATATCGCAAAGAGATAAAACAGAGAAACACTAAAAAATATTGGTGGATTAGGTAACTATATAATAATAAGAATAAAAAAAATACTAAATCAGTAAAAAAATAAAACTCATAAATTTAACGATTTCGTAATTAAGCCTTAAATATGTTTAAACTTTTTAATAATTGAATATATTCATATGTAAGTAAATGTAAATAAATATAAATTCCTAATTTATCATAATCCCTATTCCTTTCCAACACCTACACATGTATACATAAAAAATTCAAAAGCCAATCGAATGTACAGTTTTTTTATATTATCCATTTTCTGTATATAAATAAAACTGTAAAAAAAATGTTATCAAAGAATTTGCTTTCCCATAACAAATTTTAACAAATAAACAAAAAGAAAGAAAGAAAATATTAATTAAAAATTTATATAACCTGTAAGACTGCGTTCGCTGTATATGGCAGCGTATTAGTCATAAGCATTATGTTATACAAATCATTGATTTATTATGATTGTAAAAAAAAAAAATATATTGTATTTATTAGGTTTAAATAAAAATTCTTCTGTTATTATGTCATCTATTAAATTGTCTTTGATTTGTACATCTGCTATTTCTAATATTGCATATTTGTTTTTTTATAGTTATATGTTGTTCTTGTTCTTCGTTATTGTTATTAATATTATTTGTTTTTTCCATATTCGTTTATTATTTCTTTTAAGTTATTAATTTCATCTTTTAAATTTTTAATAATGTTTTTATAATAATTGTTGTTAGTTTTTTCATCTAGTAACATTACTAGCATTAAGTTATTATTTAATTTTAATTAATCCTCGGTTCATTTTATTAGAATTTGGTGATAGTTGTAGAATTGCACTTGTTTTCTTGTTATTATTTATTAGTAGTAACTTATTATTTCTTTTTATTTGATTTTTTATAACGTTTTTTTCTAACACTGTCGCACTGAAATTTTGTTTTATTATTATTCTGATGTATTTATTAATTATTTTTTTTGTTATGTATTTATTATTTTTTTGTTATGTATTTATTTATTCTTATTATTTCTATTATGTATTATTTTATATAAAATAATATTTATTAATATAATATTACTTTTGTTTATTCTTTAATGTTATTTTTATATTTATTTAATATTTATTTAAACTTCTGTATTTCTTACGGAGGTATATAGAGATTGAGTTGTGCTAATAGCGTTCTGATTATGGTTCAACGGTCAGTAGACGACTGTACTACTTCATTGTTTTAATTAATTGACAAAAATGATCTTATTAAGTGTCGACACTTTTCAAATCAGGTAAAATCAAAATTGTGTATTAGGATGTAATTGTTTAAAATTAATTTTTTTATTACTTCATTATTAATTCATTATATTCATGACTTGGTAGATGAGTATAACTATATGAGTATAGAATATAGTAAGCAGTAGCTTACGTAGATAAGCGAATCAGCGACATTCCACTGCTGTTTAATCTGCTTGTCTTCAATGTTTCTTTATCGAATTGACTAATCAATCGTTATTGACTGGTCCGCATGCAAAAACGTCGTTTAATTATGTAGGATCAGTTAATGGCGTATTCTTATTCAATGGATCTTTGGTGCTTGTGGATATATTCGCTTTTTATGTACTCGCCGAAGTCTAATCTTCCCTCTTTTTGTTATCATTGCTTTTTTCAATTTTACTTTTTTAATTATATATGAAAATTGGTTGTATGGAATACATTTAATTATAATACAAAGATAATTTTCCAAGATTGATGAAAATATTGAATAAAATTTTAAACGAATTATGCAAAAATAAGTTTCTAATGCCAATTTAATTTCAAAATTTTGGAGGTTATTTTTAATTTAAAATTTTAAAATTTTAATTTTTTCATTACATTTCTTTTACAAGCACTATAATTTTTTATATTTTTATGAGTTAAGTTTTTTTTATTCAAAGATTTTTTTAATTGAAAAAAATATAATAAAAAAAAATATATATATAATATTATTTTGATATCTTTAATTATTTGAATATATTTTCATTGAATAAGTAAACTTATTTATTACAATTATTTTCAAAATTTATATATTTAAAAGAATTTTTCAAAAAAAAAATAAATATTATAATAGCAGCTATTGATTCATTAATTAGAATTAACTTTAAATCTAAATTATGTATTTTAAGTATTGTATGGTATGATTAAATGAATTATATTTTATTAATAAATGCTTACCGTAAAAATATTTTTACAAAAAGTTCTCGAGAATACACTTTAAAAAATAATGTATGGATCTATAATATAACTTAACGTGAGTATAACCAGTATACTTAAAACATTTTGCCAAGGAACAAGTGTAAACTTCTTGTTTAACAAAAATTATAGCTACTAATTTATAGCTATCTAAACCATAACATTTAAATATAATTTATGAGTTTTTAATTACATATAAAGAAAATAACGGATTAATAAATGATAATAATATAATATAATATAAATATTTTCTGTAAGCTTATCAACTTCATATAGAAAATATGAATGAGTTTAAATATGTAAGAAAATAATTTTTTTAAATAATAATATTAACTAGACAGAATTTGCTGAATAAAACCTTTTTATAACATCTTGAACAAAATTTTATTAAAATTTTAACAAAACTTTAAACTACATGTTAGTAAATAATATCTAGCATATCAGTTATTTTTTTATAGAGCACTATAAATAAATGAATGACAATGATTTCATAATATTTATGTATTTATCGGTACATCTCAATAAATACATAAATATATAATATATTTAATAATATTATATGAGTTTAATAATACTATATTAGTTATTGAATTATAAGATAATAATGCAATAACATTTATGCATTTGATTGCTTCATTTTATATAATAAAATATAATTTAATTTTATTTATTATTCCGAACTTTTACTATAGAGTAATATTAATCACTCAAAATCAAATTCAAGAATTTAATTCTCCATTGCAATAAATAAAAAAATTTATTTAATGGCCATTGAAATATATGGTAATTGTAATTCAGTTATTATAATATCAATATTTTTTCTTTCTTAAAATAATAAATATTTAATTACAGAAAAGCGTAATATTTTCTGGATACAAAAACTCAAATTAACGAAGATTAGCTACAATACAATAATATTAAATGTTTCAATTATTGCCAAAAATATTTTTTCCTCATTTTTATACATAAGATAAGAATGGTCACTAAGAATCTTGAATATACTTGCAGAGGAATCTTTAAGTTTCATAAAATGCCGAACAGGTGATTAGAGATTAATCCAATATCTGAAATTACATTTTGACCTTCGTTTATTCTTTGATGTACATCGAAAATTTATTGATTCATTGTTGTACGAATTCAAATTCGACGGTTAACCATTTCAAGCCAAACTTTAATTAAATTTCATACTCTAAACAAATCTTTTTACTAAATATCCTAACCAATGATTCATTGATATTTACATTATATACTATGAAAGTCTATATATAATATATACATTTGATTTTAATACTTTTACATATTTCATAATAATTATATTTTTTATATTTGATATGTATCTTTGATATCTAAAAAAAATAGCAGAAGAAATATAAGATTTCATAAAATAGTTAAAAAGTACATCAAATTTTATTTTTGTCAAAGAAATAATGAATTTGATATTTATAAAAATTTTCATTTAATTAAATAAAATTTGTATATTGAGAATGATATTTATTTAGAGATTTATTAAATCTATTTTTATTTTAATCTTGGAAATACAAATAATAGGCATTATAAATAGAATGTTAATATTATTTTTTAATTGACAATTTTCAAAATTATAATGATTTTATAATAATTATTCTAAAAATTCTGAAGATATATTTTATAATACATAAAATTTATATGAAATATTAACTCTTTGATTATTTTATTAATTTTAATTTCCATAACTACGATTATTCTACTTTGTATAAGTTAATATATATTATTAAGTTTTATGAATCATTTATAATTTTATAACTTTTTAGTTATTTCATTTTTAATTACGTTTTTTTTTCAAAGAATTAATTTATATACATATAAGTTTATGACTGCATGTTATATAATGTTCTTATATAAAGAAAGTATCTTTTCGATATTTATACTAACCGACTATTGGGAATAATATTCAATTTGCTCATCATAAAAACTCAAATTCAATAAAACTATTTCTTTAGCGTAAAAAAATAATTTGCAGATTTACTAGTGTGATTTAATATACCTGAATATCTATTATATATTATGAATCGCATATCAGATAAAGTAGTTTACTACTTGTGCAGTTTTTATAAATATTAACGAAAAAAAACTTATTTAAGTATAAAAACAAAAACTTCAATTAAAACGAAAACATAAATAAATAATTTTATATAAATAAAGATAAAGTTACAATGCTAATTAATCAGGTAAAAGTCAGTAATTTAATTGAAAAATACTCGGATTTGTATTTTATTTAAAGTTAGCTTCTTCCAAAGAACTTTTCATTTTTCTATAAATATTTTTCTTATTTTTTTCCCTTTTTTAGATATTTTAGATTAGTCGACACAAAGAACATAACTTCGAGTCGGATAGTCAACCACAGTCTCATGGCTGAGTTTAAATGAAAACTAATATGATATGCGAAATGTGTGTGACATGTTTGAAAAAGTTAGTAAATATATAATAAATTGAAAAAAAATTTCAAAAAAAAAATTAAAAAAAAAACAGAAATCTACTGCTCAGAATTATTTTAATAGATTTAATTTAATTTAGTACTTTTCCATATATTATATAACTATTATATTTTTTAACTCTATTAATTAATATCGAGTTAATATTATGTTGAGTTTATCTATGTAGTAGAGGAAGTCTATCAATTTTCATATTAATATATTAGTTATAGCAATGCATGGTACAAAATTTCATGATATAAATACTTTTCGTTTAGGAAATAATAAGCATAAAAATTCCAAGGTTTAGGAAGAAAATAAGATTTTAAAAAGCAAAATCAATCATTTAAAAAAACTAATTATAATCTAGGTTGTGAAAAATTTGAATTTTAAGAATTATTTAAAATATATTACTGATACATTTGCGATAATTTTATATAGGAATTCATACAACATTTTAAAAACAAATTGTTAATTAGATAAATATTCAGACTAATTATTACAATTTCGAAATTTGAAGAATACAGCATTATTACA
The DNA here is from genome assembly GCA_018907195.1 of Dolichoris vasculosae. Classification (NCBI taxonomy): domain Eukaryota; kingdom Metazoa; phylum Arthropoda; class Insecta; order Hymenoptera; family Agaonidae; genus Dolichoris; species Dolichoris vasculosae. The sequence goes on from JACCHY010000018.1 coordinate 5,385,367, forward strand.
TTTCATCTTTTAAAATAAAAATTACTTTACTATTTCGTTATATATAATTCATAACGATATTTATTTATTACTTTCAATTTGTTTGATTAGATATTTTTAAATTTACGCAAGATTGAAATAGTTCCTGATTCTAATCCAAAGTGTATAACATCTTGAATTAAACTCAAATCATATAATAAGTCAATGTATCTGAGATATAATGAATGTTGAGGCGTTTTAATTTGAATTCACTTGAATTAGCTTAACACATCCATTTATTATTTATAATGGATTATAAGAATTTTATTTAGAAATGTTGTTCACTATATCAATAAACAATTTTGTTACTATTTTAATAAAAACGAATCAAAATCTCAAAGTTTAATTTAAATAAAACAAAACACATTTTTTATATTGATATATTTCTTTATTTTATATTGTAATAAAAAAACAATATTATTAGTTATTGCATATCATAAACTGAAATAATAATTCTAAAAATAATTTGAATGGATAATTATATAGAATTACTTCTGCTTTTCAATATATAAAACTATACAAAACATTTGTCTATCTAATTATATTTTTCTCTAATTTCTAAAAAATGTATATTTTCGATATTCAAATCATACGTTGACATAAGTAAAAATAATATTATTTATATAATAAAATATTTATCCCTATATTTATTAAGAAATATGCATTTATTATTTAATTTTTATTTTTGTTTACGCTTATTTAAAATTAAAATTATTTTTATAAAAATCTTCTAGAATTTTATAATATATTTATACATAAAATTTATATTTCTAAAAATAATTATAAAAAGTCATTTTAAATTCTTATGAATTTTGTCATAGATGATATCATGACGTAATATATTTATAATTTTCAATTCACTGATTTTATCTACAATATTATAATAGATTGCGTACACAATATTAATGTTCAGTTTATATTCAAGATAATATATTTATTCTCTGATGCATACAAAAAAGTTAAAATAAATTTTGAATTGTGCTATAAATATTAATTTGAATTTTCAAGACAAAAAGAAGGATAAAGAGATTTTGTTCGATATAACAATTAAACTAGAAAGCATTTTTATGTTTAGGATTTTGTGAAAGCAAAAGAACGCTTTGCCTTTAAGCCATGCAATTATAAAAATTTCATCGATTCGTATGAAGATTGTCAATGACTATTGGTTATAATGAGCTGCTGCGAATTTTAGTTTTATGTCGGTATGCATGGGCTAGAGAAACGAAATTTCATCAAGGGGAAGGTTATGAATGCATAAATACATAAGTATGTACATATAGCCATAGAATGAACAAACATATATCGTAAATACGGTTGGGGTCATTAAAACCGGAGTGCTGTGACGCAGCAGAGAATAATAGGGTTCTCAAGTAGACTTCAGGCGTCAAAAGCGAATTGTGCATATAGTACAACTTGCAGCTTGAGAACACGAGGAAAGTTAAAGATTAAGTACCGTTGGTAATTAAGGATGGTGTAATGATATCAGTATTACTTAGTTATCGAATATAAAAAACATATTAAAAAATAAATTTTATCACTTTTTCAATTTAATAATAAATCTTAAATACTATATAATTACATTGATTATATAAAGTAATGTCTTTAATAAGACAATAAAAATTATGTTAACTATTCGAATCCATTTTTTTCATCAAAATATACAAAACAAAAAAAAATTTCAAAAATGGGTAAATAATAACTATAATAATTTAATAAAATAATAATTTAAACTTTAAATATTATATAAATATAATGATTAAAATATTTCATAAAATAATAATAACTTTATAATGTATTTTTATATATAATTGGATTAATTTTTGTGACGAGATTATTTAAAAAACAAACTTTTTCTAAGATTTCTAAAATTATTTCCAAAATATTATCAAAAGACAAACGAAAAGTAGTATTGGGAAATTTTAATAATTGGTATACCTATACCGCGGGAAATCAGACACCATCACATTCATTTTTCAATGGTCTATGGAAGATAAGAGATTACAGAAACGAGGATAGGGTGACAAGCAAGGAAACTATCCAGTAGCGGAGCATGAAGACACAGTATGGACGAAGTTATAGTTGTTATTTCAATGCCTGCTGGTATTTAGTTCCTTTCACATTTACGTCTCTTAAGCTTTTTTCGATTGTTCAATTCTGAAAAATATATTTGTAAAAAATATATCTAATTTAATTAATATTTATTACTAAAACAGTTACTTTACGTTCAAAAATAGAAATAAGAAGAAAACAAATTGCGTATTAACTATTGTAAAGATAATTTGAAAAATTTTTAAACCAGCTATGATTAATATATTAAAAAATCTAATTTAAAAGCACGAGGCCTTATTTAAATATATATGTGGAGATCGGAAAAAATGAATATTAATAATACCTCACAAATAAAATAAATTGGAATGCAGTAAGCTGTGATAAAGAAAATATGATATTAATAAATATTTATTTTAATATAATACAAAATAAATTTACACATTTATCATTAAACAATTAAATTATTAAAAAATTATAGATAAATGATTATAATTAAATATAATTTAAATAGCATATTTTCCAATAATTTTCACCATAGTAGCTATAATTCTTATAATTATAATAAATTGTGATTATTCAATTGCTAGAAATAGAATATTTTTCTATTTCGTATACATGATTGCATTTGGTACTTAATATTATAAGTAAATTTCATTTTATTTTCTTTTTGTATTAGTGAAAGAGTGAAATAGAAATATAGTGCTACGTCTAAGAGAAGAAAATGCGAGCATCAAACGTAAGAGCCTTCAGTTTAGTAATACGTTTCATTTTAATCATTCCGTATATAAAAGCACACGGCCAAGATCAAAGAACGGTTGTTCTCTGGTGTTGAGTAAAGTTCTTTTCGGCGAAGGCATCTTATGTAAACAAGATGTTTATTTTCTACATAAATTACAGTTCAGTTTAGTTATCTGGCACTAAATCAACGGAAAAAAGATATGAACAAAAAGCAAAGAACTGTGTATATATTTTTTGTACATTCGGATTTCAAGCAAACTACATTAATGTATAATTTCTTCGTACTTTCTTATCGTAAATTAATTTTTACAAAGTACTTATTTGTAATTTAAAAATAACAGTAGTTGAATCCATCCTCTATTTTAATACTTGTATTGAATACGATTCATTTTATTCAAATAATTGCAAGGGACTATATTGTACGTAAAAAAATTAATTTTGTAGATAATTTACTTAGCACCTTTTTTCAATGTGAAAATAAGAGTAACTAAAAACCAATAAATATTATTTTATTAAAGTTAATCAACAGGTAATTTAAGACTAATAAATTTACAAAATATTTATGTATTTATACTTCGTATTTAAATAAATTTACTTCTTGACTTTTTTAATGTATAACTTTATTTATAATTTCGATAATTTATATAATATATATAAATATATATAAATATCTATAAATATAGTTATATATAATTTTACTATTAAAATGCTGATCGATATTTATTATAATTTAACTCATTTAATATTATTGTAATTATGGGATATTTATTTTTAAATATATAAGCTTTAAAGACTGAAAAAAATTACATATTTTGATTATATAAATTTAATAAACATTATTAACTATATTTAAGTGTATATAAATTCAAAATATAAAAAATTAATTGTTGAGAATGGAAAACCTCAAGAAATTGAGTAAAGCGGAGGGATTTCGAGAACGATTTGTTCGCCTCCATTCCTAAAAAAATGTGGCGCGGGTACGCCCGTAGCCCGTAAGAAACCGTATAAATACTCACCTCTCGAAGTGCAGAGAGGTGAAGAGTAACGAGAAATCCTTGCATGGCTCCGCTCGGGGCGAGGCGCAATGCTAGCATCGTGCGCATCGCCGTGAGGAGCCTTTCAAGGAATGCACACGTCGCAGTAAAGAGCCTTTCAAGGAAGGCACGTGTGACTGACGAGGGAGACAACGGCGAAGGTGTTGCGCGAGGAATTTATTCGAGGAAGTTGAGGTTCTGCAGGTTGACAAACCTGCCATTGCGCTGGAGGGACGGGCGTGATCCCAAAGATGAAGGCGTGTGGCTTAAAAGGCCCCGAAGAGGAAAGAAGGGGTTGTAACGCGGACCCGTCCAGGCATGCGAGGAGGAGTTTGGGCTACTGAGCAGCCATGAGATGGTAGACAATAGAGAAGCAGCGAAACGTGGAAAAACATCGGTACGACGAGCAGAGGGTCCGGGAATTACGCGACATATAAAATAAATGACACCTTGTCAAGGCTCGATCCCTGGGAGACAGTAAAAATAAAAGAAAGCGGAAGGTGATTGAACTAGGAGGAGAGCGAACTTTGTAAGCAATAATGTGACTCAGGGCCATTAACAATATAGACATTGTCGAGAGCGGTTGCTAACATCAACGACTGGTGAAAAATTATACGCGACAGCGGGAATTTTTATATTTTATTAATATAATTATATATCAAATAAATAAATTGTAATAATACCAACCAAGAGTACGAATTATTTCAACCCTAAGATTAATATTCAATCTTTTAAGCTTTTTATATATAATATTAAAGCTGAAATATTTTTTGATCAACAACGAATTTATAAATATTAAGACCGACAGTTTCTACTTTATTTAAAAAGTTATAATTCTTGTTCAGTATAAATTTTTATTCTTATGTAATATATATATTTTGTTTTGAGAACTGAGAATAAAAATAGAGCAGAAGTTGACATCAAGCCGAGACCATAATAAGTCTCGGTCACGAACTTTACTATTTCAATACCGAGTCGCTGTATCTTTAATATATAACCTATATTAATAAATAAATTACTATTATTAAATCATATACAAAACGAGTAACTTATTTGACTGACAATAGCCCTTTACAACTAGTATCAGAAGTACTGGATATTTTGTGTGAAAATTAATTTTTATTCAAATGAATCAATTCGAGAGAATAGATGTCTGTTCAAACCTCTTTATATCTCTAAAGAGTAAGGACTAAAAGCCTTATTAGAACAGGGAAATACTGACAAGAGTTCATCACTGAATCTTTATTCTACAATATCATCACTGAATCTACTAAATTATCGCTGAATCTACTATATTGTCACTGATTCTACTACATTATAGCTAATTCTTCAATATCACTGCTTCTATTAAATCAAGACGAAGATCAACGGACGACTCTTTCAATAAACTTCACCACCGTCAATGCAACATAAGTACTTTCTTCAATGAACAATGAAAAGCATACTTCTCCTACTGCAAGTATCTTACAATTTACTAAAAACTTTTCTGATAGAAAAAATTAGTACGCAAATTATAATAAATAACAACGTCTATATCAATTGAAACCGCTTATAAAATGCTGTCTAGTTTTGATGGTGGGAAAATCGAAATATACGAATTTTTTTATAACTGCGACACTACAATTAGTTTATTAAAATCTCAGACAGAAAAAAATACTGTTTTCTATGATCCAAACAAAAATTACAGGCAAAGGGCGAGATTTAATTAGACATTAAGTATTCGCAAATTGGAACACTTTAAAAACATTTAACGGATACATATTCAGACAAACGATCACATGGTCAATGTTAATTAGAATTATTGGCGTATAGACAAGACTATAACGAAGAAGTTTTATCTTATTTACAAAAGGTAGAAAACTGCTTATTAAAATTACAAATAGTTTAGATGACACACTCATAGCTGCTGATCAATCTGCATGTATAAATTTATTCAAAACGCAAGCGTTAACGTCTTTGTCATGGGTTTAAAAAAAGGATATAGCAATTATTGTAAAATTATAGAAACCCAATTATTTTGAAGATAACATCTAATTTTCGATTGCCGAAGAAATCGAACAAAAATCTTTAAGAGAAATTACGGGAGTATAAATTTTGTAACCATTGTAAAAAATCAGGATATTTAGAGTCTCATTGACGATTTAATTTACATACAAATAATTAAAATATAAATTCTAATAAATTTTTAAGCAACTATCGACAAAATAAATAATTTAAAAATTTTAATTTTTGTAAAAAATTAGGATATTTGGAATCTGAATGTCATTTAAATATAAATATACAATATATGAATCATATGGGCATAATCAAATAAAAGGTTGCAACCATTGCAAAAATATTGGATATGTTATTTAGAAATATCGAAAATAACATATTAACACTAATAGAAAACAAAATTTTAATTCAAATCAAAATTATAATTTAAATTCATAATCAGAGAATCTTACCCATCCAATGAACGTAATTTAAACTCTAATCGTTCTTTTGTTACTACCGAACCAAAGAAAATAACTTTATTGAGGGTAGAATATTAGAGAATAATAAAAAATTAATTTTCTTTTAAAAAATTATTTTCTTAACCAATAGCTGCAAAATCTACTATTAATATCAAAATCAAAGAGTTTCATTCAAGTATAGAGTTTCTTATCGATACGGAGACTTTAGAATAATGGACTAGAAAATACGGTATCGTATAGTGTCAATGTTAACATTTTTGTACCTACTTATGTTGAACTTAAATTTATCTGATAGTTTTAACTACATACTAAGATATAATCCATATATTAAAGCTATTTGATTTATAATTCCTTCTATAATATTTTTATTTAAAATATTTATTTTAACAAAAGTTTTGGATTTTACAGAAATTTTAACTATTTCATTTTGTTTATAGTTTTTAGAAAAAGAACTGCTATTGTGATAATAATTTTTGTGAACGTTCAGAGGAATTTGATGACCGTTTAGTTGAATTATCTTAAGTTTACTATTAATAATCATACCTAATTCTGTAATTACGTCGTTACTTAAGATCGCTTGATAAGGTATAGGAAATTCGTCTTTTACTATATGAAAAATGGTTTTGTAGAATTTATTGTTAATTTGTATGTTGACAAAGCAATATCAAAACGTCTCAATATTCTTGATACATAAAAAACTAATCTTGACTTTGAAATCGTCATAAAAAGCAACAGTAGTTAGGAAGTTAGAAAGTTTGTATTAGTATATAGATAAAACTACCAGGTAAATTTAAATTCAATATAAGTAGGTACGAAAATGTTAACATTGACATTATACAATGCCATATTTTCTAGTCCATTATTCTAAAGTCTCCGATAACTGCACGATTCTTTCGCTATATATAAGACTACGTTGTCAATGTTAACTTCAATAATTTAAACATGATAATTTAAACATCGATGTAGACGTAATAGCACATAGGGTTAGAAAACAAAATTAATCTTTCAAGATTCTTATTATCACTGGAAGAACGTGATAAATAACATATTTTTCTTTTTTTTTAATAAAATTTTATTATTTTATATGACTTATTCATTCATATCAAATTTCTTAAATTACCTAGTTTAAAATAATAATTTTTTTCAAAATATTATTAAAACTAGAAATCACTTGTTTGTACCATATCATCATTTATAAAAACATATACCATAAATAGAAATATTTTTTTGACTTGTAAATATAAAATTTTTTAAAATTATTCTTAAAATTAATATATTAAACTAAGTTGAATACAGATTATATAAAATGTATTATTGTGTATATAAAATATTCTAAGTTTTAAATATAAATTTATATATGAATTAGTATAAAATGCTTTATAGTTTTAGGTACACGAGAATTAGGATTGATTTGAATCTAAGGACAAAAAGAATTCGTTACGGAAATAAAAATCTTATATTTAACTTTTAATGAAAGTAAACAAACATTTTATTTTTATAGTTTTACTGGAGAGTTCTTGCGTAAATAGAAAATGTTAATAAATTTAAATTATATATTTAAATATATATAAATTTAAAGTTATAAATAAATTTAAACTATTGATTAATGCAAAATAGTATATAATTATCTCATATATTTAAAAATTTTAAATTATTCAAATAAATTTGTACAAAAAACAGGTTTGAAGTAATTTTTTGTTAATTGTAATTGTAATGAATAATAATAGTTTAAATTTTTGTAGTCACACATAAAAATAAAATTTAAAATTTAATATTAATTGTAAATATAATAATTTACAAAAATATTATGGATTTCATTAAAAAATTAAGTTAATATACAGTTATAAATATTTATAATATATAATAAAGCTAATATAATATATTAAATTTAATGGATAATTTCAATATTATAATGAACTTGAACATAAAATACCGTATGTACATTATTTTGTATACTAGCTTGTATATGTAATTATTGTATAGTATAATAATTTTGATCAATACTATTGATTTGATTGATTAACACATATTATTCTATTTAACATATTTATGAAGTATAATATAATTATGTATGAGTATTCATGTAATTATTGAATGCTAGTATAATTTTGAAAAAGTTGTAGCAACCAAATTATACAGTTCCCTTTAGTATTCCCTATACTATTTTTTCTATACTATTTTTTTAACTTTATAATCTATAATTACGAATATAAGAGAGAATATTAAAATTATTTCAATTTATTATTAATATTTTGTAATAATTCTTAAGATATCATGATCATACAAAACATATGTAGAATAAATCTAAAGAAGTTAAAAAAACGAGTGTAATTTCTGTATTTAGAATGTTAATAGGCTATTGTCATTATTTTTTAATAAAATCAAAGTAATTTATTACTTGTTCCAGATCATTGATATTAGTTCTTTAATCTTTTTTATTTTGGTTATTTCACATATTTTTACCATTGTAATTATGTTACATTTTTATTTTTATTTTAATTTAAACATATTGAATTTTAAATCAAGCAGCGGACTAAACATTTATGTTTAGCTATGAACAAACATGCAGTTCATATTTGAAATTTAATCAAATAATAAAATATTATTAAGAGTTTAAGATTAGATTAATTACATTTTTATATGTTAATTTTTTTAAATTATATTAAAGAATGTATCTCCTTTTTTTTATTCATATGACATTTATAATATTTATTAACGTTTTAACGTAAGACAGTTTATAATATAGTTGATAAGTTGATAATGATAATTATACTCATATTTAAATTTAAAAAAAAATAATTAGTGCAATATTAAAAATAATGATTTTTAGTATAAAAAATATTTACCATTTTGCTTATTTTTATTTTTAATAATAGACTATTAATATTTAGGAATTCTATAAACACAAAAAAACGTGACTATAAAAGTAAAACTAGATATGTATACTGCAGATAAACGCAGCATTGGTAATTACATAAATTGTTTTAATCATTCAAGTGATATTGAGAAATCATAAATACTAGTAAGAACAGATTAAAAAAAAAAATTACGAAAAAACCGTATTTACATACTTCTCTTCTAGATAGCATAAATTGTAATCCCAAAAACCTTATTAGTATTTACCTAGTATAATCTGAACAATATTAATATGTTTTTATACAAAGAATTTTATTATGTGAAAATAAATAATATAAATTAATATAATTATAAGATTAATTCATAATTCTACTAATATATTAATATATATTAATACTAATGTATTAATCTATATATATTAATTCATAACTATAATAGAATAGAATTAATATTATATAATTAAAAAATTTTAATTTCTTAATTTAGTTAAAAAAAATGAAGAATACTAAATTACAAAAAAAACAAAAATATTATTTAAATTAAAATACAAAAAACTCTATAATTATGAATAAAAAAAGACATTAAAATATTCTTAGCTAATTTTAAGATTTAAAATAATTTTCTTTAATTTGATTCTTAAATTTTTTTTTATATATTAATATGTTTACTCATATTAAATATATAGCTATATTTGAAAAATTAGTAAGTAGCCTTTTTATAATTTAATTAAGCATAATTATCATGATCATGAAGTCATAACATGTTTAATATATTTAAATAATTTGTATTTTTAAACCAAGTCCAGATTTCTTAATGAAATAGACAACATTTTAAATGACAAAAATTCAATTTTTAATAATAAAAAATATATCTATTTATTTATATAAACTAATTCAATTTTAAGCATGAAAAATTTAGTTTATTTTAAATTAATAATGTTTATAGTATTTATTTGAAATTACATATGCATGTAAATATATTTGACATAACAGATTCATATATTTATTAAAAGTAAACTTTGCTATTAAATTGATTTTATTATACTGAATATTGAATGAGCGTTATAAAATAATTAAAAATAATATTAAAAAAAAATAAAATAAAAATCATTACAATTGTATTTTACAAAAATAACATTAAAATAATTTGCGATATTAAAATAACCACTATATTTTATACACTCTATATTACAATTTCTTTTACTTCTTTTTCCTATAAATATACTTTTAGTGCAATCGAAGATTCACATACATCGGCATCAGGTATTGTATATGCATTAGTCTTAGCGATAACCTAGGGAATCCTGGACACTTACAATATATGTTACAGGACAAATATTTGTGATTTACAAGTACTCGTTGTGATAAGCACCATCCTATTACTCGCAGTTGTATGTATTGCAAATCTGGAAAATTTTTCATGATTTTCATAAAATTAATAATACACACTTGTTCTATAATCTATTTATGCATGCATTAATATATAAGTAAATTTTATGATATTTATTTGAGCGTTTAATCAATTTTGAGTAAAAAAAGCGAAAGAGAGAGACAAAAGAAAATAGAGAGAACCAGAGTTAGAAGTAATTAAATTGAAGAGAATGTTCTGAATGACATTTAAGAGTCTTATAAAAATATATTGTGGTCTTAGCAAAAATAATTTAAAAATGTAAATAAATTGTAGTAATTTATATTAATGAGTGTAATGGTGCACCTAATTTGGTAGGAAATAATTCCCTAAATATCTATAATTATATATTAAACGTAAAAAATTATTTTTAAGTGTTATTTGAATATATCGAAAATAATTTTTTTTACTTTATTATTTTATTATTTAAATATAAAAAATATACTAACGATCAAGCAACCCCATTAAGTTATTGACGACGACTCTAACGAAATCTCGAAGTATTCCGGAGCGCGCGCATCCGAAGACGTAACTGATCATCGACGTCGTCAGAGATACGATCGTAACGGATACGACGAGACGATACTTGAAATGATTCGAAGATTAAAATGATCAGAGAATATAATACATTGAAATCATCGGCAAATGGGTCGATCAACGCTGGAAAGGTCAGCATATGGGTATCACCGTCGTTTTTTGACCTTCGAACGTCAAGATTTGACGTAGGTCAGGGAAATGTGGAGAGGCATTGTTCACCAATCTAATTGACTCGAATGAATCAGACGATATAGCGTTTGCGAATTCGAGAGCTCCACGATGAATGCGAGCGGACCATCGGACGGTAGAGGGACACTAGGGTGACACGACAAGAAACGGTAAGAACCAATTGTATTTTTGTATTTAGATAATTTAAATTTAAAGTACAGTATCTACAAAAATTCTTTAAAAATTTTTTTTAGTTATTTACGAATATAACAATAAATTTCAATGATAAAAATATTAACTTTTCTCTTTTTAAAAATATACATTTACTCTATGAGTGAGCACTCAAGCTATATAGATATACTCTAATCTACTTTATTAAACTTTAATATTCAATATGTTTTATATTATATATTTATATAAAATGCTTTGATAAGTATATCTTGAAAACTGTTCAGTGAAAAATCAAATATGTTTTATAATTTTTAAATAGACCTTCTTACATACCAAATGAACTTTGGTCTAGAATATTTGTTAACAAATTTGGTGTTTTTATTGATTATATCAACAAATTAATATTATTGACAAAGTTATTTTACATAATTGGAATATGTTCAAAATTTGCACTTTAAACTTTTTCCAAATATTATTCATCATAAATATATAAAAATTCGTATCGTTGTAATGCTATGCATTTTACTTTCTAAAAATGTTTGCTTGATTAATATGCACCTATTAAAGACTTTCATAACAATTTTATAAATTATATTCTATTTATATTCTACTATTTTATCGCTAAAAATTAGTTAATTTTCTTAATTTTAACTTATTATTTATATTTATATCTCGAAAAAGTTGAAAAAAAATTATTCTTATTCAATCTTAATTAGTATAATGCATTTCATAAATAACTAAAATTTGAGAGTTAAAGTGCTTTTGCATTCTAATGGGATTACAGTTGTAATATCAATATAATTTCATTAAAAATAGCAAAAATAACTAACTCAAATATAAATGTAAATAACATCAAAATAAAGTCGGTAGTATAATTTTATATAACAGTTACTGTGATATTAATTATATTTATATTTGAAAAGTTTTTGTTCAATTTAATATGATTTAAAACGATAATTTTAATTATGTGAATTTTAATATTTAAATAATAACAAATTATTATTTAACAAATTGACTTTGGAATGATTTTAATTTTTCCTTTCTTAACAATTATTTTTTACTAATACTAAAATTTCGTATAAAATGATAATTGAAATATTTTATAGACGAATAATTTCGTATTTATGAAAATAATTTTCAATCTACGAATAACTTCGATAATGTATTTTTTAAATAAATAATTGAATTCGTTATTACTACTTTTATGTTTGTATAAATTTATTTGAAAATTATATGATTAGGGGAATCAACGAGGTAAAAATAAAAGTGGAAGTGTAATGCCTAGTATCAATTTATTAAATTCGTTAATTTTAATTTTTTTTATTAATGTACGCATAATACAATCAGCTTCATTTTTACTTTCTAACTGGGATTCTTGAAGTTTAAAATTTATTTATAATATTAAATATTTCTTGGAGTAGTTATATTAAAAATTCACCAACAAAATAAAAAAATAGTCTTCCTATATAAGCAATGAAACCATAATGTCTAAACAATTTGCTGTGATTAAATCAAAACAAAAAGAAGGAAAAAATACATGTTTTAGTCTAGCATGCAAGAAATAATAAAGGCATATAAAATTATTCAAATTATCGACCAATTATTCACTATTCAGGTACCGTACTTGGCTTAAACCTCAAGCACAAAACACAAGATGCGTGGATTCCAGTCTGCAAAATTAATCTTTCGTACTCATATTTGATAGTTCTAAAAACTTATTGAAAATATATATTTATTGAGTATATATTTTCATATATTTTTCCTTTTAAAACATAAAGCAAATAACATAAAGAAACGCTGATAATATTGATTCTAATTTCTGTACTTTTTACAATCTAGAAATTCAAGAAAACTTCGAACCCTGAAATCTTTTTATGTCTTAATATTCATGGTTAGTTACTAGATTAGATATTAATATTATAATATTATACTCATTTAGATTTAAAATTTTAATATTTTGATTGTATAAATATATTTATTGAATAAATATTCAATATAATAAATTAATAGATAATCTATTGAACGAATATTCATAATTTTTAAATATTTAATTTCTTTATGCATAATACATAACAGCATATAATAATATAAATGATTATACCTTACGTATATTGAATCAGTATACGATAATAGAAGTAAAATATTTCAAAAATTTCTACAACAATTTATATGAAATTTTATAAACTTTTTGAAATCTTAAAAAACAGCTTAAGCTTAAAAGATTTGTTTGATTAAATTAAGTATACATAATACTATTTTTATTAATAGAAGGCCAATATTTTACATAGTCAATTTTATTCTTTGTATAAATAATTTAATTTTTAATTTAATTGAAATTAAGTAAAATATAATATATTAAATTTAATATTTATTAAAATATTCTTCCGTCATTTAAATAAATATATCTACAATATTACTAAATTAATATTTTTAGAATAAAAGCATTATTAATTTACTTAAACACTGTACTTTTAAAATATCTTTAATAAATATTTGTCTCTTAAATATTTAATTATCTATATATAATAATTAATTATTCCTTGGGTATAGTTTAAAACATTAAAATTAGTTTCACTTAAATGATAAACAATAAAAATAAAATATACAATTTATAGCGATAAAAATTCTTTGAAAATATTTTCTTGAAATAATGATGAATATTTTTTAATACAAAATGTATGAAAATGAAAATTTGAACGAATAAAATTTTACTTGCCACAGGAATTTTATTTATTTATTTTATTTATTTATTCATCTTGCGACCCGTTGGAACACAAAATCTAGTCCGTTATATCTCGTTTTTGTAATATCATTAGTTCCCTATCCTTAGATCTTTCTAGTATAAAATATCACTCCTATATTGAAAAATTAAAACACATCGTTCAATTTTGCAAATATGTTTGGTTTAATTGTTCGAAATGACACTGATATTTGATGGTATCAAAATAACAAAGGTGTAAAAGCTGAAAAATTAAAAAAGAAAAAGATAGTAAAATTATAAGGATCTAATAGTAAAATAAAGAATTTAATATAAAATTAATATTAATAGTTTGTGAATATTACAAATTTTTTCTAAAGTTAAATTAAAAATTCCTGTAATAATGAATAAATCTTACAAATATATATAAAAATATAATAGATAAAATATAAGTCTTTGATACAGAGTTGCAACCTATTATGTATAAATACACTCATCGTCTACATTATTCAAGAGTATGATTGATTCTTAAACCCACGAGCTTTGCTTTTAAACTCACAAATCTCCTACTCAAACGTGTGAGAAAAAATTGTTAAAACAAGGCGACAAATTTTCGGGGAAGAGTCTTTTTTTACACATTACACAATCGAATAAAGATAAGTTGTAGCCGAATTATAGTAATGGAAATCAATCTGATTAAGCACATATCTGAGTTTTTGGTTAGAATATGAATTTCCATAATGACATAACAATTTTCTTTATTATATCAAATATTAACATGCGAAAGATTATACGGATAAGGGCACAATCAGACGTGTATTTCATACTAGTGTAATCTCGACAGTTGCGGGCTCATAGCTGTTGACATGTTCTCCTGAAACTGAAGTTAACATTCTATTACTATTTAATTTCTTTCTTTCTCTTTTTCCCTCTCTTTCCCTCTTTCTCCCTTCACCTCTCACCACACTTTTCCTATCAACGTCCCATGCTTTATTTTTTAAGATCGCGAATTACAAGACACAACGATATATATATATATATATATATATATATATATTCAACGTTTACATTACATTTTAAGATCGTGAATTAAAAGACATGATATATATATATATATATACATTCAATGTTTAAATTTCTTTCCTTCACATAATTATATTTGTGTATAGTTAATAAAGAAATAGGTTTTAGTTATTTATTGAAATTATATGCAACTAATATTACATAAAAAATATTTTTCCTAATATATACTATGTAATATGAAAACTATATTCATTAAATATTTCTCCTTTGAAAATATTATTTGAATTAATTTTTAAAGAATTAGATTTTAATATGATTTTCTCAATATTCATTGACAAATTTATCATAAAATGGAAAAATTTAATTTAATTCGCTAAATAATAATATTCTGGAGTTTAAACAATTTTATCTCTCAATATAACATAAATCAATACAAATATATTATAATATTATAAATATTTTGTCAACCTTGATTAATTTTATTGTTTAAATTATATATAAACCTTTAATTTAGATAAATATTCAATTAGTATTCATTCAAATTACAATACAATTTAAGCTGCTGAAAGCAATATAAAATATAATAAAATATATTGTTATACAATAAATTTGTAAAAAAATTATGTGTAGAAAAAAGAATATAAAATTTATCTATAAAATTAAACTAAAATAATGTACTGTGTATACAGATTATGATAAAAAATTATATATATTTGATGTTATTAAACAGATATTATCCGAAGAAGAAACAATTATATTTAGGTGAATTATCAAAAATTTTTACAAAATTTAAAAAAAAACTTTTATAACTTTTATATTAACTACCGAATACATTAGATTAAAATAACAACCTTATTAATATTATAATTTTCATTTCGATCTATTATTATATAATAAATATCATAACTAATATTTTAAAATATATTTAAATAATAAATGCGTAAAAATTATTTTATCAGACTAAAAATAAATACATTAATCACTTACTAATAAGTTTAGTTTAAGGATATGATCAACTGTCCTGTATTATTTTATTAAAAAATCCAAAATAAAAAAAGATTTATAACTTATTTTAATTTTATTCGAACAATATTATTTAATTCAATTTCTAATGTTGTGGTATAACTATTTAGTAAATTTATTTGTTATTTAATAATATAATAAATAATATTATTATACAATGTATATATATATATTAATTATTCTTATTAAAAACTTAGTAATAATAAAATAGAAAATTGTTCAGCATATTAATTATTGGTTAATTTAGTAGTATAACAGACAATAGACAAATATTAAATTTTAAATATTTAATTTTATTGCAATATGCAAACTAAAAAAGTTTCGTAGGAGTTTTGAAAAATTTGTTTATTTCAATTTTTTAGTAAATAATAAAAAGAAATAAAAGCTTCAAATGTTTAAAATTATATTGAAATATTCAATTTGTAAATAAAGTTTTCTATGGAATTCTTAAGTGAAAATTAAGAAATTCTTGTCGAAATTACTTTTATATAAATATTACAATAAATAAAATTGAACTATTTCCTTTACACTACACTTTTTTATTAATATTTATTTATCTTTTATATATATATTATTTTTTGGGTAGTATACAAAACGTAAAAAGAGACATTAATAAGAGCTAGATAATAGAACATTCGACTAAAGTTGACCTATTTATGACACTTATTGAACTCTCAGAATGAAAAGGTTTACTCATCGTGCATGGACTCGACGTTCAAACAAATTCTTATACGGATTGGAAGCATTGTGATGTAAGATGATCGAAAGGAAATAAAGATTTCCTTACAAAACCGAACGTGGGTGATTTGTAGACAGTGACTTATACATAATAAAGGTTAATTAGCTAATGGGAGATTGTTTAGCCATGAGATCGCCGCCTGGTGAGATGAAAACTCGTGATGTACACTACAGAGAGCTGAGAACGTCTATTTTATTCTTTGTCCTTTTGTTTCAAAGAAGAAAAAGATCTGATACGTATATTTATATGAATGAGGCGTGTCAATCAAGTTTTAAAATCTTTCTCGATCTATCACTTTTTTGTCCGGCATTTTTTGTTTGATATTAGATGCATGTACTGTGGAAAATTCTTTCCTTGTATTTTTTAAAAATGTATTAATACAATAAATAAACATTTGTTAACATAAAAAATAATGAACTATTTTTTTATATATTTTCTTAAAAGCTCTAATATCCATTGGCTATTTATATAATAAAAATAATCATTTCAGTATATTTGAAGATCGGGATCATGTAGTAATTTTTAAAATCAACTGAATATATTCAGATGAAATTAATCAAACATATTATAATAAAAAAATATTTTTTATAAAAATTTTGTAAAAAATATACTTTAGAGTTTTATATTTGATAAATTAATTTTAAAGAATACATATTATTGAAAATTAATAATATTTTTAATATTTTTTATATCAACCTACAAAAGTTTTATTCAATTATTTTTAAATATTTTAATAATTAAAATAAATAATTAGCTTGCAAAGGTTTTCCTTTACTTTCTTTCAGAGTTAAAAATTAAACTTACATATTAAAAAAAATTGATATATTTTTCAAACAGACATTTCAAATCTTACATGAATATTAAAAAAGATTGAATTTGTGTATTATCTCTTATTGTATATTGATAAAATATCAAAAATTAAGTAATCTAAAGTATTCAATGCATTTCACACTTCATGAATGAATTAAAACATTTCTATTCGCATTTATCATATTTTTGATCACACAACACAGCATATTTTTCACGTTGAAAGTCTATTTTTTGATCAATATCAATAAATTGATTTTATTATTTATTAACTAAATTTGTAATACATTTAATATATCATAATTAAAAAAATTACACAGTTTTAAACAAATTTAAAAAAGAACTAAGTGACAAAATATACATATCATACAATATTCAATTAAGAATACTACTATACGTAATTAAAATAATTTAAAGTAATCTCTTTTCCACATATTTATTTAATATAAAACATATAAAAATTAGAAGAATAGTACGAAGTTAGATGAATTTTAGATTTTATTTATAAACAAGTTATAAATAAATTAATAAAATGAATTAGGAAAATAATGTTGTATAAACTCATATAAAACTGCGTAAATTCTATAATTAGGATAATATTCTTTTTAATTTAGTAAATAAAATGTTTTTATGTAATTTGTATCTTGATAATAGCGTATTTAAAACGTAATTTAATTAATAACAAATATTCAAAATGAATGTACACAATATGTAATATAAATAATAACTAAAAATATTTATGTTTATAATAAAACATTCTAATCGTATGTATGATTATTCAATTTACTTACGAAATTTAACTCGACAGTTTATATTGAAAAATAATAATTCGTAATAGATATATTTTAATAATGGTACTGATCAATATTTTCTTGATCCACTATATATAAGTAATTTTTTCAAAGTAAATGTAGAATTTAGAAGAATTTTAACATATTACACATTTGCTAAATATTAATTAATTTTGTTAAGTGTTTGTTATTTATACGTTTACCTTTGTACTCTGCCTACCCCTTTGCCGTATCTCTTTCTCTGATTTTACTAATTTCTTAAGTTAATTAATTTTATTAAAATTGATTTCTATAAATACATATATCTTATTAATATAATTTACAGAAACTAAATTTTTTTTATGTACTATTTAATTAAAATACTAAATATTCATTAAATTTGCATTAAATTTTGATATTTAGAAATATTTTAATTAATTTTTAATACTGGTTTAGTAAAGTTTAGTAAATATTTAAATTAGAATTTAAAAAAGATTTTTATCAGTTTTTATTTCATTAAATAATGATGTAATAAATTACGCAATGAATTTGGTTAATTTTTATTTAAGCAACTGTAATATATATTTGTATTTATGAAAACAGTTTTTAAATCTAGGACCTAAATAATTGACCAATAAAATTTTTTTAACACATTTTTTGCTTACATTACTCATATATATAAATGATCTTACATAGCCATTTATTCATCTAATCTTTATTTGATATTTAACGTAATATTTACAGAAATTAATAAATACAAAAAAATTTGTTGTTTACAAAAAAATTATATTTAATAATATATACAATATATTAATATAATATAATATATTGTAATCATTTTTTAATCTCGACAGATTATCCTTTTTGTAAAGTTAAGAAATAAACTGTTACGGAAAAGATTCTTCATTAAAAAGTAGGATGAAATTTTATTAACTTTATTAACTTTTATTCTGTTTTTTCTCCTTTCTCACTTTACCTCTTCTTTAATCTTTAATTTTCCTTCTTATTATTATTTTTTTGACTTCATTACGTGTACTATTCTTATTTTCTTTTTTATATTTCAGGCTTTTTTAAATTCTTTTCTAATTACATTATGTTCTACTATTTCATAATTTTTATTTAAATTATTTAAGTTATAAAATTACAAGACATATACATTAATTACAAAAATAGATTTTATTTTAGAATAATTAATGAAAATTGTTATTATAAATTTAAGAATTTAAAATATATTTATATAAGTAAATTTAAAAATATATTAATTTTTACTTAAAACTTTTTAAAATAATTATTTATAAATAAAAGAAAAGATTTGAATATATAATTACTTATCACGAATGAAGTATTTTTGTAAACGAATTATTAATTTGTTGTTAAACAATTATAAATCAATATTACTTACTAAAATATCATGACTGAAAATAATTTCAATTGTCGCATTTCAATGAATTTTATTTATGATATGTGTGTGTGTGCGCGCGCGCGCGTTATTACATTATTATTTGAAGTTATGTATACTTTTACAATACTTCTACTTTAATTATAATTTATTTTGTTTATATTATAACTATAAAAATTTAAGTTTTATTTTAATATTATTATTGTTGTTCTTCTCGTACATTATCACTTTTATTTATATACATATTATATTACTGTGTAACACATTTCAAATGATAAACTCAACTAACTTAATCCGATTAAATAATTATTGAATAAATTTTTATATATTTGCACTGTTATTCTACCACCTACAATTGAAAAACATTAAAAGCAAATAAAATTTATCTCATATATATTATTATTTTTTAATAAAAAGTTTTTTCTTATGGAGGTACCTTGAGTTTTTTATAGGTAAAAGAATATTATAATTAAAGCTAACAGTAAAAAATAGCCTTATACAAAATTCATATAATGTTCATATAACATCGTGCATACGGTCAATAACCAAAATGAAAATAATTTCAAACTTGAATGTAAAAATTTTATTTTTTATGTTTTTAACTACAATTCTCATTAACGATGCAATGCATAAAATTTATACATAAAAAATTATTAAAGTAATTCTTTTATAATTACATTAATAGGCACTAAATTAAGGTTTTATTGGATTTTTTTGGATGAACTGTACGTAATATGAAATAAATATGAAATATATAATTAAAGTGATATATGAATATGAATAAGAGTGATTTTTCATTAAATAAACTAATAATAAAAATATTAAACCACATAATTCAAATCAACGGATTAGATTATTAGAATGTAATAAATTATTTTTGAAAAGTTCGATTTACCTCAATCAGTAAAAGAAATCTGTGAATACAAAAATACCAATAAGTGTTGGAAAACAATAATACTATTTCACAGGCTTTTCATGTATAAATTATTTCAAAGTATAAAATTAATTATATAAAAAAATTCAAATAGTTAATGCTATTAAATATCTGTAGTAGATATGTATTATATTTGCTGTATCAATCAATAAAAAGAAGCAATGGATAAATTTTAGGTGATATTGGTTACTCTAATATGTGGGTTAACGTATTTTTGTTTATCAAAATTATAACAGATATAAAATTTGTTAAAAAAGAATATAGAAAAGTAGTAGTAAAATAGTAATATTAACCAAGTTTTTGGAATAAGATTAAATAAAGTAAATCTTTACATTCGAAAAAAAATTTGACACTCGCTATTGCATTATTACATAATTTTTAAATTGATTTATAGAAAAAGAAAAAATAATAGTACTTCAATTTTCTAGAATTAGTAAATACTACATATATTACTAATAAATTTTAAAAATTCGAAATTAAATAAATTTTAATTTTAAATAAAATTAAAAATCGAATGAAAAAATGCAACATACTATTTACATATTGCTTTAAAAATAGTTTAAAATATAGTTGTATCATACTATATACTTGAATAATATAAACATAAACTTAACTGTTTACAAAATAAGCTAATTTATTTATACAAAAATAGTAAAAATATACATAAGAATAAATCATTGTATTATTTATCATTCGTGTTATTTTTAGTTAATTATAAGTTAGTAATTTTCGACTCTCCAAAATGACATGAATTATCGACATTAATTTTTTAACTATTCAAAATATACTCATTTAATGACACACATATATAATATTTGGGAGGATATTTTTATTTTTTAAATAAGTAAGTATAAAATACTTCTTAAAAAATTATATTATTATACAATTGATAAATTTTGATTAATAAAAATTTATTTCAGCCAATTTTTATTTGTTAAAATAACAGAATTTAGAGATTTACAATATAAATTATAAATGTACAGTATAAATTAGTAATTTATTGTTCTGTAATATTTTTTTTGACATTTTATTGCATAACTTTTTGAACATGTGCACATCAGTTATTGAATATTTGATATTAAATTCACGATTTAAAGTATATTTTTTACTATTTATATTTAACATAGTAATATTTTCTGATAGTTAGTGTAATTAAGGAAAACCTTACAATCATTTATTCATACATTAAAATGTTTATAATATATGTTTCTAATATACAATTATAAATAAAATTGTATTTAACATTTATAAAATTCTTTATCAAACAATATGAATCGATTATATATTTAATATAAATTATTACATGAATCATATATATCTGATGTATATTTATTTTTTTTTTTTTTTAATAAATATAAGTACAACGTAATCTCCAATAATGAAATAACTAACTTCAAAATACTAGAAATATCAATAATAAAAATACAAATGAATGATAGTGATAAATCATGACATTTAACGTAGAATTAAAAAAAAACTATTCCATAAACTAGATTCAGATAAAGGATAAAACTATTATATAATAGTAGGTGATCTGAATGCAAAACACGTTGACTAAAAAAACAACAAAAATAATACAAGAGGATCATTTATAAAAAATTGGCTAAATAGTCATGACACAATATACAAAACAAAATTGTACACTTCGGAATAATCGTCTTATATTTAATCGTCAATAGACGCAAGAATTAAAATAAATAACAGATGCACAAAAATTACAATCGATACAATAGAATATGCTAGTGATCACAAAAACACTACTTATAGAAGTAAAATTATCAATACAAAACTTAACCAACGTTGAATTTAATAACGTATACTATAAATTTAATTATAAAAAAATAAACTGGAATAAATACAAGAAAGTTTTAACAAAAAATTTCAACTGTGTACACAAACTAACAAAAACGAATTTAATAAATAACGAAATCGATAACTACATCCAACAAATAGACAACCATATAAATCACACAATCGACAAGTTATTACCAAAAATAATAAAAAAAACTCTAGCGTATGATATATAAACAAAAATATTAAAAAACTACAAAAAGACAAAAACTATATGCTATCACTAATAAACAGAATACGATAAAATTATAACGCTAGTAAAAAACAAGAATTAGAATTTTATAAATATTTACTTACTCCAATAAAAAAAGAACTGCAATAAAAATTTTTAGAATCAATAAATAATTACTGGAGAACTGAAAGAGATATGAATATCCCTCCACTAACAATACCATGTAATAATATCACAACACTAAGAAAAGCTGGAATAGATATAACAAATGAAAATAAAGACAGCAATAACAACTACATAATGACAAATATCAAAGGCAAACACAATCTGCTAGGATTACATTACGCTGAAGTACATAATCAAAACTCCATTTTTGGTAAACAAAAACAACAACAATATAATTATGGAAGAAACTAATAAACTAAAAGAAATAAAAAAAGATAAAACACAAAATATAACAATAGCAACTTTCTCATTAAATAACACATCGAATAATCCAAAACAACCTGATAAAGAAATTGATTACTTTATTAATAACACTCGAGTAAATAATATTTTCAATAAATTAAACAACAAAAAATCATTAGGATTTGACAATATACCAAACAGAGTATTGAAACATATCCCAAACAAATTAAATATTATTATAAAATAATGTTTAACAACGCACCAAATAATATGTATTTTCCAATAAAATGGAAAAAAGCAAAAGCAATATCGATTCATAAAAAAAATAAAAACAATACATCACTATCTAATTTTCGTCCTATAAGTCTTCTACCAAATATAGGCGAAATATACGATAAAAATAAATAATCGAGCTTTAATAAATTATTCTAATAAAAATAACATAATACCGCAAAACCAATTCGGATTTAAACATAAGCATTCGACGATACATAAAATTAATAAATTAACATCGAATATATGCTAGCCAGCAAACGACAACCAAAGAGTAGCAGCCTGCCTGATCGACATAGAAAAAACATTCGACACTATTTGGACCGAGGGCATAATTTATAACTTAATAAAAAAAATGTTCCTAAATACCTTATAAAATTAATATGGAATATTATTACGAACAAGTTCTTTATTACAATAGAAGAAAGTAATGAATCAAGCCTAGAATTCATATTAGAAAACGGTTTACAACAAGGCACAGTAAATTCTCCGATCCTCTTTAATATATACAATAGTGATATTCGCCATTTATTTAATCTTCACAAATTATTACAGTAATAATTTATTTAATTTGCAGATGATTTAATAATTTATGTTTCTGGAAAAAACACCAAAAAACTGGAATTACAATTACAAGAATTGTTCAACAAAATAAATGATTATTATAACTCATGGAAATAAAAAATTAATATACATAAATGCGAAACTATAATATTTCAAAATAACTTATCCCAAATGAGTATTTCAGAAAGAAAAACTTGTAAAAATTTTCAAATATCGGGCAGTTTCACCAAAAAACTGGCAATTTTCCTCAAACACTAGTCAAATATTTAGGATTACATCTAGATACAATATTAAATTATAATTATCATATTAAAACTCAATTGAAAAAGCAAAAGCAGCATTCTTGCGATACAAAAAATTAATTTATTCAAAGCATTTAAATAGTACAATAAAAGTTATTATACTCTCAAGGACTTATCAGACCAATCCTAACATACGCTTGCCCCATCTGATACAATATAAGAGCACATCAAATAAAAAAACTATCAATTTTCGAAAGAAAATGTATAAGAGCCTGTCTTGAATTGTACAGAACCGAAGCGAGCTCTTATAAAAAATATGTAAAAAAAAATATTATACAATAAATCGAATTTACAAAGAATCGATTGTCAAATATTAAAATTAAATAGAAACCATTATTCAAAATTATACCGCATCACATAAAATAGTCTAACTTCAAACACTATATATCCTAACCCAGTGTATTTCTCAAAATAGTTAAAAATAGAATTTATCCCTCCAAAAACATTTACATTTCTAGATAAAAATCAATACCTAGAAGATAAAAACAACATACCAATTATTTACCAGAAAAATAGAAAAAGACTTGATACAAAAATAATTTATGAAACAAACTGAACCAGCAATAATAAAATCTTTTTATGGAGATACAATGTGGATATATCGCAAAGAGATAAAACAGAGAAACACTAAAAAATATTGGTGGATTAGGTAACTATATAATAATAAGAATAAAAAAAATACTAAATCAGTAAAAAAATAAAACTCATAAATTTAACGATTTCGTAATTAAGCCTTAAATATGTTTAAACTTTTTAATAATTGAATATATTCATATGTAAGTAAATGTAAATAAATATAAATTCCTAATTTATCATAATCCCTATTCCTTTCCAACACCTACACATGTATACATAAAAAATTCAAAAGCCAATCGAATGTACAGTTTTTTTATATTATCCATTTTCTGTATATAAATAAAACTGTAAAAAAAATGTTATCAAAGAATTTGCTTTCCCATAACAAATTTTAACAAATAAACAAAAAGAAAGAAAGAAAATATTAATTAAAAATTTATATAACCTGTAAGACTGCGTTCGCTGTATATGGCAGCGTATTAGTCATAAGCATTATGTTATACAAATCATTGATTTATTATGATTGTAAAAAAAAAAAATATATTGTATTTATTAGGTTTAAATAAAAATTCTTCTGTTATTATGTCATCTATTAAATTGTCTTTGATTTGTACATCTGCTATTTCTAATATTGCATATTTGTTTTTTTATAGTTATATGTTGTTCTTGTTCTTCGTTATTGTTATTAATATTATTTGTTTTTTCCATATTCGTTTATTATTTCTTTTAAGTTATTAATTTCATCTTTTAAATTTTTAATAATGTTTTTATAATAATTGTTGTTAGTTTTTTCATCTAGTAACATTACTAGCATTAAGTTATTATTTAATTTTAATTAATCCTCGGTTCATTTTATTAGAATTTGGTGATAGTTGTAGAATTGCACTTGTTTTCTTGTTATTATTTATTAGTAGTAACTTATTATTTCTTTTTATTTGATTTTTTATAACGTTTTTTTCTAACACTGTCGCACTGAAATTTTGTTTTATTATTATTCTGATGTATTTATTAATTATTTTTTTTGTTATGTATTTATTATTTTTTTGTTATGTATTTATTTATTCTTATTATTTCTATTATGTATTATTTTATATAAAATAATATTTATTAATATAATATTACTTTTGTTTATTCTTTAATGTTATTTTTATATTTATTTAATATTTATTTAAACTTCTGTATTTCTTACGGAGGTATATAGAGATTGAGTTGTGCTAATAGCGTTCTGATTATGGTTCAACGGTCAGTAGACGACTGTACTACTTCATTGTTTTAATTAATTGACAAAAATGATCTTATTAAGTGTCGACACTTTTCAAATCAGGTAAAATCAAATTGTGTATTAGGATGTAATTGTTTAAAATTAATTTTTTATTACTTCATTATTAATTCATTATATTCATGACTTGGTAGATGAGTATAACTATATGAGTATAGAATATAGTAAGCAGTAGCTTACGTAGATAAGCGAATCAGCGACATTCCACTGCTGTTTAATCTGCTTGTCTTCAATGTTTCTTTATCGAATTGACTAATCAATCGTTATTGACTGGTCCGCATGCAAAAACGTCGTTTAATTATGTAGGATCAGTTAATGGCGTATTCTTATTCAATGGATCTTTGGTGCTTGTGGATATATTCGCTTTTTATGTACTCGCCGAAGTCTAATCTTCCCTCTTTTTGTTATCATTGCTTTTTTCAATTTTACTTTTTTAATTATATATGAAAATTGGTTGTATGGAATACATTTAATTATAATACAAAGATAATTTTCCAAGATTGATGAAAATATTGAATAAAATTTTAAACGAATTATGCAAAAATAAGTTTCTAATGCCAATTTAATTTCAAAATTTTGGAGGTTATTTTTAATTTAAAATTTTAAAATTTTAATTTTTTCATTACATTTCTTTTACAAGCACTATAATTTTTTATATTTTTATGAGTTAAGTTTTTTTATTCAAAGATTTTTTTAATTGAAAAAAATATAATAAAAAAATATATATATATAATATTATTTTGATATCTTTAATTATTTGAATATATTTTCATTGAATAAGTAAACTTATTTATTACAATTATTTTCAAAATTTATATATTTAAAAGAATTTTTCAAAAAAAAAATAAATATTATAATAGCAGCTATTGATTCATTAATTAGAATTAACTTTAAATCTAATTATGTATTTTAAGTATTGTATGGTATGATTAAATGAATTATATTTTATTAATAAATGCTTACCGTAAAAATATTTTTACAAAAAGTTCTCGAGAATACACTTTAAAAAATAATGTATGGATCTATAATATAACTTAACGTGAGTATAACCAGTATACTTAAAACATTTTGCCAAGGAACAAGTGTAAACTTCTTGTTTAACAAAAATATAGCTACTAATTTATAGAGCTATCTAAACCAAACATTGCTCACCTCATCCTTTCTGAGTTTATTCAATTACTACATCACCAACCTACCGGCTTACATCACTCGCTAGCTTCCGCTACCTCACTCTCATTTTGCAATGTCCGCTATACTGCCACTTCCTCTCGCCCACATGCATGAGTTTGCCCCTCTGTCCCGAAATCACTTTTATTCCTCATACTCTTCCGGCGCCCGCATTTAGCATGCATCCACCTTTTTACTAAGCCCCTCTTGAAACACCCAGAACCTATTCTTGCCACTTTATACCCCCAGTATCAGGCCCTCCCGGGTAGTCACCTCCTATCTCGCACTGATTTTAGTGTCATTTTTAGTTTTTGCAGTTCTTCTACCGAGCTTTTCTAATCTTTGTGCGCCTGCGGAAGAGGGGGAAGTTTAAGGGCAAAGAGGATATCAACTAAACAATCACAAATAATGGAGTCAAGGATTGTGACAGGAAGTTCGAGTAGGGCACGACACGCCAGGCACAACAGAGTATAGAGCCGCGAGTGTGGCACGAGGGGGAGCAGCGGCGTAAGAGATTCAGGCGCGCGTCGAGCTCATCCGCACGAGAGGACGCGACGCGCAAAGCAAGCGACGACCGTCAGAAAGACGACGAACAGCGAGAACGAAAGGCAGGGACGGGCGCGAGGAGAAGAGAGTGCGGGGGTGCGCGTGGGACCATATTAGAAGCTAAACCAAAGCAAGTCACCAGCATTACAGGGGGTTCCAGGTAATGGGAGGTATAATGTAAACCAAGACCTGGAGTGTCATCCCAGATAACGTCATGATAGCTGCATATTGCGAGGGTGGGTTTGCGGAAACTGAGTTGCAGGGATATTGATTCATGCATGGCGTTCGGCGTGGGTGGTCAGCACAAATCGTACCGCGGGTGTCGGGGCACGGGGTCTTGCCTCTAAACAGGAGTAACAAGCTGAACGCTGGGGGTGCGAGGGAAGGGGTAGGTCTGCGAAAGTAGGTATGAAGAGGCCACCTCCTAGGCCTTCATAACACAACACAGTAGAGGGGGGAGAAGAATAAGGAGAAGGCAAGAAAGACAGGGGCGCTATAAACGCTCAGTGTGGGTCGCAGGAGTGACGTAGCATAGTAGTTACGGAAATACAACAAAAAGGGATAAAAACGCAAAATGAGAATGACAACGAGGGGGGGGGGCCCGGGCGATGGTTACACGTATCGGAAAAGAGAACTTTATTTGTCAAAGTAACATATAGAAGAAGATAAAGATACGAGATGCGGGGGGAGAAAAGGAGTCTGAAAGGGGGGGGGGGGGGGGGGGGGGGAGATTCTACTGAAATAAAGTGACGCAGGAGGAAGGGGTACACTGGGAGGGAGTTCAGCACACGGAATGCATACCAAACACTCACTCTGAGAGGCGGTAAGTGTTTCGACGGGAGCGGGATGGACAACGACAATGGATGTAATAGGCGCGCACAGGAAGCATTAAAGAGCGGATGTGAAAGGCCTAATAGGGTTGTGGTTAAAGGAGTAAGTGAGTAAAAGGAGGGAGGCGATGT
Organism: Dolichoris vasculosae; assembly: GCA_018907195.1. Taxonomy (NCBI): domain Eukaryota; kingdom Metazoa; phylum Arthropoda; class Insecta; order Hymenoptera; family Agaonidae; genus Dolichoris; species Dolichoris vasculosae. Next base: position 5,414,294 of record JACCHY010000018.1, read on the forward strand.
GGGTCGATGGTGTAGTTGGATGAGGAGCGACGTGTGGGTGAGTGTACAATATATAGCATTAGGCATAAGGTGTGAGGGGGGGACGGTCGGTACAATCTGCGGGAAGAATGACGGACCCGGTGGAATAGTTAGAGGAGTAGGCAATGACACAGGGGACAACCGGCACACGGTGAGCGGGCATACGGCATTTAGACAAGAGATCTCACCTCACCTCATGAAAACGTATAAACATGAGTTGAACGAGTCGTGGCCTTTTTGTGGTGTAATGAGAAGAGAGGGCGCCGAATCAAAACTAATATAAATCGATTATGGATGAGAGATGTTTCACTGAAGCGAAAAACCGAGGTAGCCAAGAACAGGAAAACCGGAAGGGGACTGACCCTAGTGAAGAATAAATGGGCCGAGGAAGTTACAATACGATACACAGCGATAAGCATATAGAGGAAAAACACAAGTTAGACGGCCTGAAACAAGGCCCTGAGAACGACTGGTAAAGTGCTAATGACAGGGGCGTGGGTCAGGGTGAAGTTGACGACGGAGACCTCTAATGGGTGTTTCCATTTATAAGGTGAAGGAAATCGCACGTGCCGGTTACAAGAGGTCTCGCAATACAATACCGTCGACGGGCATCATAAAAGAGTCCATCCGCCCACCGTGTAAGGCTCGGGTCACGAACGAAGGGGGTGTACTGAAATAGTACACAGAAGGCAGAAAGGGACAACCAGACGAGATGGCGTATGGTGGGGAGCACAAATGGTCTTTAGGCAACTATAAACGACTAGACAATGAATGTCTCGTTTATTACATCCTCAGAAATTATTATCAGATATACATGAAGATGTTGGTAGTGCCATGTTCAGAAAGCAGAGAAAGAAATGACGTGGGTACGGCGAGATAGAGTTTGTAGTGCAAGAGAAGTGCAAACCGTGGATAAATCTTTAGTGAAGGGGCTTGGGTATTAGGATCCAATTGGGGTCAGAGGAATAAGAGGATTGACACAGATTATGGGTGTTCTATATGTACATATATGTCAGTGGGGAATCGTACCAATTCTGTAATACAGAACTAATTGGATTCAAGGAATGTTCTGAACTGGTCTTTAAGGTAAAATATATAAATTAACATGAAACTTAAATAAATTAATGTTATTAAAATATATTACATGACATGCTTACAATAAAATTTTTAATTTTAAATAGACGTTACAATTATTTTCTAATTTTTCAATAGTTTTATAGAATTATTAAAATGAACAAATTTTGAAGCTAGGCGTACATTCTAAAATAAATAGAATGAATGAAGTATGAATTATTCATCTTTTTTTTAAGGAATTTTCATTAAACTATAATTATTATTAAGAATATTATATTCTAAAATTTAACTTATAATTAACTGCACTTTAATTCTTCAGTATATAGAATACCTATTTATTTTTTACACTGTAATGATCCATTTTATTTTATTACTAATGTTCGAAATGAATGAGTTGAATACAAAAATCATTGATTTTTAATAAATGTACTAATGGATATAGTTTTTATATTATCTCAACATATTTAAAAATATTCTTAATATATATGTATATATTTATTTTGAATATTTATTTATGGAAACTGAAAGTAAAAAACAGTTTTTAATGCATACTTTTTAAAATATATTAATTTTGAAAATATAATGTATACAATATTGATTTCAGTTTTTAAATTTTTTTAAAAATTGATTTTTGAAAACTTTGCCTTCTATATTAATCGATAGTTGTATTCACTATGAGTATATTATTATTAGTATAATTATTATTTTACACATTTTTCATAAGTTATATTTTCATAAAATTTATTTAAATAATGAATTTTTGCATTAAATTTGAATTGAAAATAGAAAGTTGATTTGCAAAACTAAAAAGAAGTGAATAAAAATTGAATCATTTAAATGGTAATCTATAGTGGTCCGGAAATAAAATAGCTCGACTGGATGTTTAACGGAAGCTGATAAGCTGTGGTTGCGATGTATAGACAATAATCGATTGTCCTATTATCTTGCATTCTTTTTTTCCACTTCTATTTTGAATTGATAATTACTCGATTGATTTCGATAATGCTTGTACACATATATTGATAAACTCCATCGATCAACTTAACAGCCATATACAAACTGCCGAAATTTTTTGTCCTTATATTTTTATGGTCTTTCTTAGAAAAATATTCAATAAAAATTTATTTTCATTTTCTAGATAATACTATTTTTTTAATATGTCAACCATAGTCTTTCATATAGTATTTAGACCATTTCACAGTTAATTTCTTAGTACTTCGTTATAGATAACGTTTTATACTACATAATATACTATTCTATAAATAATAATATTAAAAATATGCTTCATAAAAACAATAAAATTTATATAATAATGTAATATAATCAATAGATAGCTGAGGATTATAACGAATTTTTATGAAATTCTACTTTCATTCCACATAAAATAGACTATATAAATTAAAAAATAAATTTTAATTATTAAATTATAATTTCTTAAATTATATATAAGTGCATTGAGTCTTTGGCAATTTTAATTCTATATTAAAACAGAAATAAAATATTAATTTATAATTTTTTTAAATTACTTTATTCTTAGATAAAACTTTAATTTAATTATATTTAATCAAATATTTTATACTTATTATAACATAATGATGTATTATTGATATGGATAAAGTTAATTCTAATAATACGTTTACCATATAATTTTTTTTTTCTTATTTTTTGTAAAAAGAATGATGATATTATGTAACATATTTTTTATTTTTTAAGTAAATCTATAATTATGAAATTTGATTGAAATTAGTTTTGATACAATAGCAAATATTTAAAAGATATATAAGTAATATATAATATATCTAATAAAATAAACTTATAAACTTAAAATATTTTTCAAATTTTCAATTTTATTTTACCTTTAATTATGTATACACATAACTGTATTGAGTTTATTTTATTATGATATAAGTTATGACTGGTAAAGTTTTAATATGAATTTTTATTAAAAATTATCTTTATATAATTTTATATTATTTTATATAATACTCAATTTTATTACAATTATAATTAAAAAATAAGTATAAATCACACATTTAACCATTTTTATTTATGAATAGTAATTGATTTTACGAATTAATTACTAAATAGCAATTATTTTTATTTGCATACAATATAAATGTAATAAAAATTAACATTTTGAGAAAATTTTTATAATAATTCATTTTTAATACAAAAACGTTTGAATATCATAAATTAATTTTTATATATCATGGAACCATATAATTATAATATTTTACTTATCATTTTTTTCTTTTTCATCATAGATACAACTTTTTTTAATTTGTATTTATTTTGGGATAACTACGTATGGTTTATTTTTCTAATATGTAATATATACGTGCAAATATTATAGAGGAAACTAAGTAAACATGTAGTATAACTAAGCAAAGTTTTATATATATTTAGTAATGATCAATAATTCTTATTCACTGAATCGAATAGAAAATAAAAATTTTTTAATAAAGTAATAAAAAAATAGCTTAACATACTGACACTACACATACAAAGTTTTATTCGTTTGTCTCTGAAAAATGTTCGAGAATTCGATGAAAGATCAAAATGATCTGCTTACACATTAGAATTGTTTCATCGGAATTGGCATTATCGATAAAAGACTTAGCTAGTGGCGCAAAAGATCAAGTTAATAGCTATTTAATAAGTTTTTTTAGTTGAGTGCCAATTTCAAACGTACATCTGACTCGTCCTTGAAACTTAATCGGTCTGAGAGGAGATGAAAAGGAGAGATGAGTTCGTCTCCGAATTTCCTTGTTTCCAACTGTAAAAAAGCTTGTACGTCATCCTTCTGATCTCTCTCTCTCTCTCTCTCTCTCTCTCTGCATTACTGATGTTGTAAGCCACCAAAATGCATTCCTTCCGAATTTTTTGTCGTAAATGATCATGAAGTCTATTCATCCGTAAAAATAGAGTATCTTATCAATGTATTTGTAAGACAATATTTAACAGTTTTTAAAAATAAAATTTATAGAAGAAATTTTTACATTTACATAATTTATCTATTTTTTTCTAATATTAAATATTTTCGTGTAAAATTATTAAATTTCAATGTATTTTGAGTAATTTATAATTCTTTTTATATCGAATCGTTTGCAGAAACTATTAAACTATACAAACATTAATTAAAATATAATTAAATAATATTATGTTACATCCTGTTTTTCTTTTTTATTTGCTTTACTTTTGAAATAAATAAAAATACTAGAGACGTTTAATATTTCAGATTTTATTTATAATTGTTGTAATATAGATTTATATGTTATTTATGTAAAACTTCATTTCTTTATACATTATTTTCAAAAATATAATATATACTATTAATCAGATAATGTATTATCTAATATAAAAAATTTATTGCTATAATAACGGATACTGATTACTAAAAGTAACCTATAAATAATGAACTCGAATAATTATAAGGAATTGTGAATGAAATTCTACTGATTCAGAAAAATATAAAATTACACATAACTTCTATCCAACTACATTCTCACCATTATAGATATATTAATTTGAATAAAAATATTTAAATACATTTTAATACATATTTTTAACCTAGTATAATAGAAAAAATACATAATTAATATATTATTATAATAAAAATATATTATTAATTAATATATATATTTCAAAATAAAAAGTGTATAACTTTTTGCGTTAAAATCATTAATATTATTTTTAATCGGTAAAAATAGGATAATTAATTACAAATAAATCAACATGATTCGTTTAAAACATAATACCTGTGAGTTTTTTTTACCAAAGAAACAAACACGAAAAATTATTTTTTGCTATTAATTAAAATTACAATATAAAATTTCTACTGTATTATAATCATTAAAATATTTTCAACATAGTTTATTATAAAAAATACAACAAATTATAAAAATACAATTATATAAATAAGTAATTAGGATTTATACACAATTAGGTTGCAGATCATTTTTTAAATTATTCTAAATAATGTATAATAAATTTATAATACTAATATTTTTTCTCTTACAAGGGGACGAGAAGGGGAGAGTTGGAGATAGGTGCTACAATAACGGAGGGGAAGGGGAGGAGGGGGGGGGGGGGTAGGGGGAAGGGTGGGAGAGAAGGCAGTAAATTGCATAATTAAAAGGAAGGTTTAATGTAACAAAAATAGAATAAGGATAAAGGGATAGATCTATAATAAGGATTGCAGGATAAAACAAAATAAGATAGTGCATACAAGTTTGAACAATGACAGAGATTTGATATTATTTTCTTTGATTTTTTCAAACTATTTTTGATTTTACTAGCTTACGTTTTAGTTATCTCGTGTATAGGTTATTTACTACATGCTTGGTTACCTTTTCACTCAGTTGTATATATTGAATCTGCAATCCCATTTTTTATCTTATTTATATTCTTAATTTCTCACAAATCACTGCAGCTACTGTTTCTTTTCTTCTTGAATTATTTTTTATTTTATTTTTTTAAACTTATAAGTAAATATAATTACCTTACGTGTACATTCGTGTATATGTAGTTAAATTCAATATAAATATACATGAATTCTTTATATTCATATTAAAACTTTATTAGTTTTTCTCGAATATTTAATATTAAATTTTTATACTTTATTAATTTTCACTATAAAATAAATTGATTTATATCAAGAGGTAATTATATTGTATTAGAATTATTAATAAAGATGTAACTATGACACATAATAAAAAATATAATACGTAATTAAATTTAATTTAGTTTTCATGTGGGCGGTACAATACATATATACACAGGGGGGGGGGTGGGGGGGGGTGTTTGCTGGGGGGGGGGGGTGAATGTGTGTGATAAAATAATATATATGATTGTGTGTGCTTTTAGTTTATACACATATATATAATGATAATTACCGAAGAAAATGTGTAAGCGGACTTGGTGGGGCTCATGTGCAGCAATTGCGTAATATTGCAACCATATACACTGGGGAAACAAAGTGGGAGAAAAAAATAAATGGTGTGTGCTGTGTGTGTGTGTAGTAGATTGGGGGTGCGCGTGTGGATAAGCAGTGGGGGTGTGTGTGTCGTGGGTGTGTGCTTACATATGCGGCGCGCGTGAGGTGGAGGCGCAGTGAGGGGCAATAACAGTGTGTGGGGGGTTTGAATAATAAAGCCTGGGGGGGGGGGAATGGGGGGGGGGAAGGACTATCCGTATCAATATTCACTGGTTGGTATGTGCATAGTTTGATATTAAATCTCATTACTTCATATTTTGTTGTTCTATAATAATAACTAAAATTACTCAATCATACATGTCAAAGCTATTGATACTTTAATAACTTTAAAAATCAATAAATCATAATTGCGAAGATAATACAAAATAACAATCAATTATTCATAATTGTCTATTGAAAAATTATTCTTGCTTTGTATAGATAAACTTAGGAGGAATATAGAATATTATATTTCAAATAAATTCTCCTTTTTAAAATTAGAATTATATTAGTTACATTTTTATTAAGTTCAATTTAGACGATTTTATATTTTTGACATGTTATTCTCATTTTTGAATGTAAAAAAGTACAAACCAAGTTGCACGAATATTTAAATATTTATAAATAGAAAATATAAATAATACAAAAATTTTTTTTATACAATTATAAAAAAATATATTTTTTATATAAATTCTGACGATATTCATTTTAAATTGAAACACTAGTATAAAATTACACAATAATTCAAGCAATTTAATCATTACAAGTAATTTAATCTTATTTAAAATTTAAGAAATTTATACAAAATATAAAATATTACTGATTAAAAAGAAATAAGTTCTAATAAAATTTTATTTAATAAATTTTTGTTTTCTTCA